>JAPVLO010000308.1:0-1200000 GCA_027257055.1 Cephalopachus bancanus
TCTTAAGCAACTGCTGTTCCATTTATCCCAGAACTCTCCACCACATTTTTTTTTTTCTGAGTTGGCGTCTCACTCCATAGCCCAGGCTGGAGCGCAGTGGCATGCTCACAGCCACCCCAGCATTGACCTGCTGGGCTCCAGCGATTCTTCCGCCTCAGCCTTCCAAGGAGCCGGAACTACAGGCATGCACTACCATGCCCAGCTAATTTTTAATTTATTGTAGGGACGAGGTCTCGCCAGGTTGCCTGGGCTGGTCTTGAACCTGTGGGCTCAGGCAATCTGCTCACCTCGGCCTCCCAAAGTGCTGGGATTACAGGCTGAGCCACCAAGCCCGGCCTCACACTTTTTTTTTTTTTTTTGAGTCAGAGTCTCACTCTGTCACTCAGGCTGGTGTGTAATGGTACAATCAAGGCCACTGTGGCCTCAACCTATTGGGCTCAGGCTATCCTTCCACCTCAGCCTTCCAAGTAGCTGGAACTACAGGCACGCAGTACCACGCCCGGCTAATTTTTTGATTTCTTGTAGAGACGAGGTCTTGCCAAGTCATCCAGGCTGGTCTTGAACCCCTGGACTTAGGCAATCCTCTCGCCTCTGCCTCCCAAAGTGCTGGGATGACAGGCATGAGCCATCACGCCCGGCGACCAGACCTTTAAAAACAAACACACACACAAGAGGGGAAACACTGACCCGTGCATCTGGTGTCATTAGCACACTTGTCATGATGAGATCCTGAAAGGAAAGAGATACTTGGCGTGGGTATCTGGGAAGAGACATCGAAACTAGTTCCCGGGGTGTTTGCCCAGGGGGCTGGCACCTGCCCATCCCGACACAGAGTGAACAGCGAGGGGGTAGCCTCCAGCCGGTGGCCGTCGGAGTCTCTGGGCCTCTGCGGGGTGGCCAGGCCGGGTGGCCATGCAGGTGTGTATCCGGATCTGCCCCCCCATGTGCCGTGTGAGCTGCGACCGTCACTGCCTCTGAAACTCAGTTTCTTCCTCCATAAAGTGGGTCTGCGTCTACTCTTACTTAATGGGTATTAAGTGAGACCGCGCAGGCGAAGGGTTTGGCACAGCCTATGAACTCAGTTAGGGGTCATAGTTATTTTGTAGCTCTAATCCAGCTGGGATGCCCCCGCCCGATCGGTGCTGGGGACAGGGCTCCACCCTGGTCTCTCGTTAAGATCCTGGTCTCCTTGCTTCCCTGAAATCTGGTCACCCTGAACGGGCTCCACTCGAGGGAAATCTCTTCGCCAGAAGCGTCCGTGCTGGATGCATGTGTCTTACAACACGCCTTTCCAGAAGCGCCCCCACTGGGCACACTTGCAACATTTCCTCGTGGTATTTTTCGAGGTGAGGGACGGGAACCCACATACTTAAGCAATTGTTCTTCTCGGAGATGAGATGAAAAACTGCAGTGCAGGATTTAACTCCTCAGCGACTGCTGGCGTGATTGGCGCCCACGGATGACAAAGCCAGAGACTTAGAACCTTAATTTCAACCCTCACCCTTGGGGCCTTTTCTTAGAAATGTCACAATACAGTCATATACAGACCCGGGCGGGTCTCGAACCCACGGGCTCAGGCAATTCACTCGTCTCGGCCTCTCAAAGCGCTGGGATGACAGGCTGAGCCACCGAGCCCGGCCAAATATTAATTTTAATAACAAGAAATATAACTATGGCCAATACATACTGTGCAAATATTACGCGCCAGGTTCTACACTAAGAATTCCTGTGCATGGCTCCACTTACACCTGACCACAGTTTCCAGGTGCTGCTAGGTTTTCCTTTTTACACGGGAGGACACGGAGGCTCAGAGAGGCTTCTCCTTTCCTTCACCCTGTGGTACGGAGCTCTTTGGGAAATGGTCAGAAGCGCAACATTAGAAATGAAACAAAAGCCACTCCCCGACCTCAACAGGGAGCTTTGTGGTATATGAAACACTTGCCAAGGCCAGATACTGTTCCTCATGCCTGTAATCCCAGCACTTTGGGAGCTGGAGGCAAGAGGACTGCCTGACCCCGGGAGTTCGAGACCAGCCTGGGCAACTTGGCGAGAACTTGACTCTACAAAAAACACAAAAAAATTCAGCCAGGCAGGGTGGGGTACACCTGTAGGTGCCAGCTACTCAGGAGGCTGAGGCGGAAAGATAATCTGAGCCTAGTAGGTCGAGGGTGCAGTAGCTGTCATGGTGCCATTGCATTCCAGCCTGGGCAAGAGTGAGACTCTGACTCAAAGAAATAAAAAATAAAAATAAAGCACTCGCCAAGATGACACTGGAGCCTCCCAAGAATCCTCTGGAGAAGGAGACTCCTCACAGATCTTCTCACCCCTGGTTGACTTCCCTTTTTTTTTTTTTTTTTTTCTTTCGAGTTGGAGTCTCACTCTGTCCCCAGACTGGAGTGCAGTGACCGCTCCCGGCCACCGCAGCCTCGACCTGCTGGGCTCCGGCGATCCTTCTGCCTCAGCCTTCCGAGTAGCCGGAATTACAGGCATGCGCTACCACGCCCGGCTGATTTTTTGATTTATTGTAGAGATGAGGTCTCGCTGCCCAGGTGGGTCTCGAACCCACGGGCTCAGGCAATCCACTCACCTCAGCCTCCCAAAGGCGCGGGATTACAGGCTGAGCCACCGAGCCCGGCTGACTTCCCTTTTTTTAATTAAAACAAGCTTTGTAGCCGGGCTCGGTGGCTCAGCCTGTAACCCCGCGCCTTTGGGAGGCTGAGGTGAGTGGATTGCCTGAGTCCGTGGGTTCGGGACCCGCCTGGGCGGCGAGACCTCATCTCTACAATAAATCAAAAAATCAGCCGGGCGTGGTAGCGCGCGCCTGTAAATCCGGCTACTCGGAAGGCTGAGGCGGAAGGCTCGCCGGAGCCCAGTGAGTCGAGGCTGCGGTGGCCGGGAGCGGCCACAGCACTCCAGTCTGGGCGACAGAGTGAGACTCCGACTCAAAAAAAAAAAAAAAAAAAGCTGTGTAAGACAGTGTCTCTCTATGTTGCCCAGGCTGGTCTCAAACTCCTGACCTCAAGCAATCCTCCTGCCTCAGCCTCCCAGAGAGCTTGGATTATAGGCGTGAGCCAAGCACCCAGCCCAACAATATAAATTTTTTTTTTGGGGGAGCTGGAGTCTCACTCTGTTGCCCAGGCTGGAGTGCAGTGGCACGCTCATGGCCACCCCAGCCTCGACCCGCCAGGCCCTAGCGGTCCTTTCCCCTCAGCCTTCCAAGGAGCTGGAACTACAGGCGTGTGCTTACATACCCGGCTCATTTTTGATTTATTGTGGAGACGAGGTCTAGCCAAGTTGCCTGGGCGGGTCTCGAACCCACGGGCTCAGGCAATTCACTCGTCTCGGCCTCTCAAAGCGCTGGGATGACAGGCTGAGCCACCGAGCCCGGCCAAATATTAATTTTAATAACAAGAAATATAACTATGGCCAATACATACTGTGCAAATATTACGTGCCAGGTTCTACACTAAGAATTCCTGTGCATGGCTCCACTTACACCTGACCACAGCTTCCAGGTGCTGCTAGGTTTTCCTTTGTACACGGGAGGACACGGAGGCTCAGAGAGGGAGGTGATTTGCCCAGGTAGTGAGAGTTAGAGCTAGCACGTGAGCCCAGCTCGGCCTGACTCCGGCTCCAGGTCCTTCATCAATGAGCCGCAGAAGTGGCATAAGAGAAGCAACTCAGCTCGAGATTGACAGGCTGGGATTCAAGGGCGCCCTCTGAACACAGCCTTCCAGAGAGTTCTCCCGTGAGAATGGAGTGGGAGGAAGAAGCCGGCAGAAGACAGGAGGGAAGGGAGGAGCCCCTGAGGGAGCCCCAGGACCGCCCCGAGCCCCGGCCCCTTACCGGACAGTCTCCAGGTCATGCAGAGAACCATCAGGATGGCGGAGCCCACCAGCAGGATGGAGACGCCCGTGATGCACCCGTATACCCACAGGGGCATGTAGTCTGTGGAGAGGAGAACGGCGTGAGTGACACGGCGGGGCCTGCGCTGCCAGCCCCAAGGCCCTCCGCCTCCCAGCCCCGCACCCCAGCCCAGAGCTCCGTCCTCTCTGGCCCACACCACGACAAGGTTGTGGGCTCACCGCCCTCTGGGTCGGCTTGGGTCAGACTTGTCTCCCAGGCTTCACATAAGGCTCAGTCAGGGCCTTCTCATGTGGCCCCTGGGGGCTGTCCCCTGAAGGCTACGGCCTGGCATGTGCTCACCTGCATCTGGGTCTGTAGTGAGAACAAAGGACAAAAGAGAAAACACTCCGTCACCCAGACTGCAGTGCAGTGGCCTCTCCTGGCCACTGCAGCCTCGACCTACTGGGCTCTGGCGATCCTTGCGCCTCAGCCTTCCAAGTAGCTGGGACTACAGGTGCGCGCCACCACGCCCAGCTAATTTTTTTTATTTATTGTAGAGATGAGGTCTCGCCAAGCTGCCCAGGCGGGTCTCGAACCCGCAGGTTCAGGCCATCCGCTCACCTCGGCCTCCCAAAGCGCTGGGATTACAGGCTGAGCCACCGAGCCCGGCTTAGGATTCTTAATTATAGCAGACATCCCAAACACCACCACTGCCTCCCGTGATGGCCTCCGCGACCTCTGCCCGGCATCAGACACTTCACTTCTACTTTTTATTTTTTGAGTCAGGGGCTCACTCTGTCACCCAGGTTGGAGTGCAGTAGCACGATCACAGCTCGCTGCAGCCTCAACCTCCTGGGCTCAGGTGATCCTTCCATCTCAGCCTCTCAAGTAGCAAGGACGCCACCACGCCCAGCTAATTTTTGTATTTTTTTGGTAGAGACAGGGTCTCACCATGTTCCCAGGCTGGCTACGAACTCCTGGGCTCAAGCAATCCTCCCGCCTGGGCCTCCCAAAGTGCTGGGATGACAGGCACGAGCCACCATACCCGGCCGACACTTGAGATCTGGTTTAAACTTAACGACACCATCTCCATGAGCTCCTTTAGCTGTTGGTCTAAACCTGGTCCACCCCAGGCCGGGTTCTCCCCCAGGCCCTGCACCATGTCTGCTGCTTTCAAGTTAGCACAAGACTGCAGCCTCCCGGTGTTAAGGGCACCCGGCTTCTGAACAGAGTGGTGCTGGTGTGCACTCTTGGACAAATTATGCAGCAACTTTATGCCTCTGTTTCCTTATCTGTGAACCTGGGGTGGTGGGTGGGGAGACCCCACTTCACGGCATCAGCTTCACGATTTGTGTGGATTAAAACTGGATGGAATGCTAAGGCATTCTGTCCACTGCATGGGACATGGCTGGAACTCTGTGATATCCCATTTCCCGGTCAAAGAAGTTAAGGATCAGAAAGATTAAGTACTGTGTCCAAGGCTGCACAGCTGAGGCAGCCAGGAGTCTAACCTGGGACAGCCACACTCTAAAGCCCTGCTCTGCACCTCAGGCCCGAAGAGCTCCTGGTTGAATCAAGCCCCCCACCCCAACCAGTGGCCTTCACCCACTCTTGGCCCACATGTGGCCCAAGCCAGCCACTTCCCTCCTACCTGGAGGGCCGTGGTTTCTGGGCAGGGGATGGTCACGGAGTGTCTGAGGCAGTCGCTGAGGCAGCTGCTGAAGAAGGGCTGGACCTGCGGAGAGGAGCCGGGCGGGGGGTGGGGGCGACCTCGGGGTCAGGGGACGTGGCGTGGCAGGGGCAGCTGAGAGCCAGGGGCCCAGGCGGGCTCCCCAGGACCTCCTGGCCATCTCGGGGAGATCTGTCACCCGCGGGAGGGGCGCAGTACCCTGCCAGGCCAGGCCAGACCAATGGGCAGGTGAACACACACGGCCCGGCCAGGGAAGATGGCCCTGCCAGGCGGGGAAGCTCTGACGGGGGGGAGCTGGGTGCGTGGACAGGCGAGAGTGCGGCCCGCCCCTTCCTTCCCCCTCACCCGGCAGGAAGGTAGGAAAGGCCGCCTGTGCACACCCCACACCTGTCTACACCACACTCACCCGCCTGTGCACGCGCCCACACCTGTCTACACCACACTCACCCACCTGTGCAGGCAGCCACACTTGTTTATGCCACTCACCTACCTGTGCACAACCTACACCTGTCTACACCACACTCACCCACCTGTGCGTGCTCCCACACCTGTCTACACCACACTCACCCACCTGTGCACATGCCCACACCTGTTCACACCACTCACCCACCTGTGCACACCCCCACCTGTCTACACCACACTCACCCGACTGTGCACGTGCCCACACCTGCTTACACCACTCACCCACCTGCGCACACCCCCACCTGTCTACACCACACTCAGCCGCCTGTGCATGCTCCACACCTGTCTACACCACACTTACCTGCCTTTGCGCACTCCCACACTTGTCTACACCACATTCACCCGCCTGTGCACACACCCACACCTGTTTACACCACTCACCCACCTGTGCACACCCCACACCTGTCTACACCACTCATCCACCTGTGTGTACACCACTCACCTGCCTTTGTGCACTCCCACACCTGTCTACACCACACTCACCCACCTGTGCATGCGCCCACACCTGTTTACACCACTCACCCACCTGTGCACACCCCACACTCACTCACCTGTGTGTGCTCCTATACCTGTCTACACCACTCACCCACCTGTGTACGCTCCCACCCGTCTACACCAAACTCACCCGCCGGTGCATGCTCCCACACCTGTCTACCCCACATTCACCGGCCCCTGCGCTGCCACACCACACTCACCCGCTGCACCCGCTCCCATACCTGACCCCTCACACGCACCTGCACTTGGTGGCGGCAGCACGCCTCAAACTTGTCCAGCGTGAACGTAACGTTGGCTCGCTGGTGGAAATCCTCTTGCCGAGGCTGGAGAGAGAGGAGAGGACGGGTCAGGCTAGTTGGGCCACACCCTGCTCTGGCACTGCCACCGGGAGTCTCCAGGGCACCCCAGGAAGGCCAGAGGGACAGATGCCCGTCAGCCTTCCCTTCGGAAGGAAACTCCATTTCTGCAAGGCGACCGGCGTGCTGCTGACTCTGAAACACATCCTGTCGCCGGTGTTCCCGTCTTTGCTTTGGCCGCTGGGAGTCAGGGCAACAAAGTCACATTCACACCCACAGCAGCACGGAGCCACACAACACACGCTCCTCGCGGCAGCCCAGCTCCCTCTTATCTCCTTATATTTAGTTCCCCTGGTCTTCATTTCCACATTTCCTTTTGTTTTGAGTCGGAGTCTCATTCTGTCGCCCAGGCTGGAGTGCAGTGGCACACTCCCGGCCCCCGCAGCCTCGACCTGCTGGGCTCCGGCAATCCTTCCGCCTCAGCCTTCCAAGGAGCTGGGACTACAGGCATGCGCCACCACACCTGGCTAATTTTTTTTGAGTTGGAGTCTCACTCTGTTGCCCAGACTGGAGTGCAGTGGCCGCTCCCGGCCACCGCAGCCTCGACCTGCTGGGCTCCGGCGATCCTTCCGCCTCAGCCTTCCGAGTAGCCGGAATTACAGGCACGCGCTACCACGCCCGGCTGATTTTTTGATTTATTGTAGAGATGCGGTCTCGCCAAGTTGCCCAGGCGGGTCTCGAACCCACAGGCTCAGGCAATCCACTCACCTCGGCCTCCCAAAGCGCTGGGATTACAGGCTAATTTTTGATATATTGTAAAGACCAGGTCTCACCAAGTTGCCCAGGCTGGTCTCAAACCCGTAGGCTCAGGCAATCCTCTCACCTCAGCTTTCAAAGTGCTGAGATTATTGCCATAAGCCACTGTGCCTGGCCATTTCCGCATCTTTTTCTCTTTGATCTTCAGATTATTTTTGGAATAAAGGGAATAAGCAGCTAAACCAAAAGAGAACGGGGGGCGGGGAAGACGAGGGAGGGAAGAACAAAAGGGACCAGCTCACGGGCAGGAGAAAACGACCCTTTCTGTCAACCACAGAATCCACTAGATCAGCAGGGCAGGTCAACTTGGGAGTGGGCTGTACAATGGTAGGGAAGGAAGAGCCACGGCCACCCCTGATCTCCAGGGACCACGTGTGGGGACGAGCCCCGGGCTTCTGGGGTGCAGCTCTGGGGACCAGCAGGGAGGAGGGGCGAGGCCTGGGGGGGGCTCTGAGCGCCACAGAGGGGTCCGGAAACGGCAGCATTACCGCAGGAACGCGCTGCCCATGCCCGGGACAGCTGCGATTCTCCACGCGTGAGAAGCTGTTCAGCAGGACCAGGTAGGGGGTGGCCTCGTTCCACAAGGTGAAGGTCACGCGCAGCTGGTGGGCCTCTGGGGTCTCCACGGTGATGTTGGGCTCCCACAGGCTGCCTGTCGGGGGACAATGCGGGCCGTGGGTTTGAGGGGAGTGTGTGCCCCCGTGTAAAGCTCTCCCTGGGCCAGCCCCGGTTACCTGAGCTCACGCATGGCGTGGTTACCTTCATCCTGGAGTCCTCACAGCCTGCCGACCCAGAAAAAAGAGAGACCTCATGAAGTCTCTGCCTCAGGGAGTTCATCCTTCTAGACTCCCGACACCAGGGGTGACCATCTTTTTCCCTCTGCTCACAGACGGCCCCTTCAGAGTGAGTTCTGGGGCTGGACCACGGCCTGGAGGTCCCATGGGATAGGGGGCTGGCCTCTGTCTCTTTCTCCCCTCACAGGGAAGCTTCCCGATTCAAGGGCATTCCTCCTGAGCTGACTTGGGTGGCCAAAAAATCTTGGTTCCCTCCGGGCCCTGCTTCCTCCTTAGCCGTTTCTAATTCGGCGAGTCTGGGTGGGTGCCGAGAATCTGCATTTCCAGCAAGTTCCCAGGCGATCTGTTGCTGCGGCTGGTCCAGAGACCCCACCTTGGGGGACCTCTGCTCCCCAGTGACCTTCTTGACGCCCCCCACCCCAATCTTCTTGACTGCAGAGTTTTTATTTTGGTTTAAGAAGGCATAAGACAGGTGTGAATCACCATGAGAGGAGCGGGACGGAGATCGGCAGCTTCAGGAATAGAAGAGAGAACTGGGAGACGTCTTCAGGCAACAAATGCTTACTGAGCACCTACTGTGTGCCGGGCCCGGTTCTAGGCACTGGGGTGGATAAGACAGGTCCTGCCCCCTGGAGATTACATTCCAGTAGAAGACACCAATGGAAGTGAACAGGAAGTGAACAGACAGCATGCAATAGCACGCCAGGGGGTGATGAGTCACATGCAGAAAAACAGAGTAGGTAGATTGTGTGTGTGTGTGTGTGTGTGTGTGTGTGTGTGTGTGTGTGTGTGTGTATGCAGAGTGTTCTAGGAATGAAGGTCATCACCATCCTTAACAAGCATTTCCCGGTCACCTACTACAAGCAAAGCAATTCGTGAGGTGCTGGAGAGTATATAAATGGTTGGAAAACGACACTGTGGCCAGGCGTGGTGGTCCACCACTGTAATCCTAGCACTTTGGAAGGCTGAGCCCAGGGGTTTGAGACCAACACAGCGAGACCTTGTTTCTACAATAAATAAAAAAAGTAGCTGGGCGTGGTGGCACGTGCCTGTACTCCCAGCTACTCGGGAGGCTGAGGTGGAAGGATCGCCCGAGCCTAGGAGGTTGAGGCTGTGGTAGCTGTGAGCATGCCACCGCACTCTAGCCTGAGTGACAGAGTGAGACCCTGACTCCAAAAAGAAAGACAAGAAAATGAGACTTTGTTCTCAAGTGGGAGGGGTCTCCTGATGGAGCCGGCTTTGAGCAGTGAGAAATGCAGGTCACGGCAGAGACTTGGGAGGGACAGAGAAGAGTGCACGTATGTCAAATGGCGCTGGGGAAGATAATCACAGGCAGGGTGGACCACCAGGAGGAGGAGAGCGGTCTCCCTGGGACGGGCATCGGGTGACTGCAGGCAGGACATGGGCAGATGGAGGCCTGGACCCAGCTGAGGGCAGAAGCTGCGAATCCCTCACGAGGCTTGTCTTCTGGATACTTTGAGGACAGGGAGAGAATTTCTCCAGACAGAGGGAGGGACTCTGGTTCCCATCAGACTCCTGGATCTTGGGCCCACACCCACTGTCATGCCCACAGAGAATGGCCTCTACCTCCAGGGAGGAGAAGCCGCGGCCACACGCCGGAGAACTCCCAGCCCCGGTGTCTGTTTGTTCTGTGGGTACCACGTGCTGGCGAAGGCGACCACTGTCTCGCCGGGCAGGGAGGCTGACGTAAGCTACCCGCTTTCCCCTTGCAGATTCCGGTGGGGGAGGGATGGCTTGGCAGGATGCTCTTACCAGGCACGAGGAAGTCCCTGGACTGGTGGTTTGGGTCCCCGTCAGGGATGGGCTTGGGCAGGTGGTGGACTGTCACCTCATACTCCTGGTCAGGGTCCACCACAAAGTGGCTGAAGGAAAAACGCCACTGAAGAGAAGGGAGGAAGGGGAGGACGGTCAGGTCACACACGCACCTCTCTTACCCATCTGTGCCCAAAGCTCCATCCCCGTTCACCCCCAAGCGTTCAGTCAAATGTAACGATGGCCGGGCGCAGTGACTCATGCCTGTAATCCCAGCATTCTGGCAGGCCAAGGTGGGAGGATCGCTTGTGCCCAGGAGTTTGAGACCAGTCTGGGCAACATGGTGAGACCTCGTCTCTACAAAAAATGAAAAAAATTAGCCAGGTGTGGTGACACATGCCACTCGGGAAGCTGAGGTGGAAAGATCGTCAGAGAACAGACAGTCAAGGCTGCAGTGAGCCGGGATGGTGCCACGGCATTCCAGCCTGGGCAACAGAGTGAGACCCTGACTCAACAAACAAACAAAAAAAGCCCACAAACAAGCAAAACAAAAGTAAAGGAACAACAATCAAATAAAATCCAAAATCAAAGGCATGGGTATCATTGCTCTTTGCTTCCCGGGGTCCTCTCTGCCTATTTTTGAAAAAAACCTGGATCTGCCCTTACCAGTAGATAGTGTCACAATGCAAAAGAATCTGAAGAAGCTGGGCGCGATGGCTCAAGCCTGTCATCCCAGCACTTTGGGAGGTGGAGGCGAGAGGATTGCCGGAGCTCAGGGGTTTGAGACCAGCCTGAGCAACGCAGCAAGTCCTCGTCTCCACAATAAATAAAAAAATTAGCGGGGTGTGGTGGCGGGTGCCTATGGTTTCAGCTACCTGGAAGGCTAGGGCAGAAGGATCACCTGAGCTCTAGCAGGTGAGGCTGTGGTGGCCGTGAGCAGCGTGCCATTCCACTGCGTCCTAGGTGACAGAGTGAGACTCCGATTCAAAAAAAAAAAAAAAAGGCAACCCCTTCAGGTCCCCTCCCACTGTGGGAGCTTTTCTGTTCTCTCAATAAATCCTGCTTTCTCAAAAAAAAAAAAAAAAAAAGACAGACTTAAAAAAACAATCCGGGGAAAGTGGAGGCGGTCCTTTCCCCTCCCATCAACCCTCTCAGATTCTAGAACAATGGGTGCCAAGGAGCAGAGCCAGAGGACTTGGGGCTATGGGGAGACTTGGCACACGGGAAGCCGCGAAGAACTACTTGTGGAATGATTCTTCCTCCTTAAATGGGAAAGCCAGGGATCCCTGGAGAAGGTTCTGGAGCAAAAAATGTGCAGAGGGAGAGCTAGAGCGTCCCCCTCACCCTGGGCCTGCAGAGACAGCAGAATCTGTGCCGAGTTATTTTCTGGAAGGTACTGAGTATGGCTGTCGATTCCAGCTACCACTCTAATTAACCAGCTGGAGGGAGCTGGGGGTCTCTGCTTCTACATAGATCGAGGCTCCATTCACATAGCAGTTAAGCCTGGGGGGGTCTAACTTAACATCGGGGAGGGGCTCGTGTCTGTGGGTGAACTAACTTGTTTTATGGTTTTTTTTTTTTTGAGTTGGAGTCTCATTTTGTCACCCAGGCTGGAGGGCAGTGGCATGCAATGTTAGTGTTTCCTTTTTCCTTTTTTTTGAGTCGGAATCTCACTCTGTTGCCCAGGCTGGAGGGCAGTGGCCCGCTCATGGCCACTACAGCCTCAACCTGCTGGGCTCATGCGATCCTTCCGCTTCAGCCTTCCAAGCTGCTGGAACTACAGGCATGTGCCACCGGCTAATTTTTTAATTTATTGTAGAGATAGGTCTCTCCAAGTTGCCTGGGCTGGTCTCATACCCATGGGCTCAGGAAATCCTCTCACCTGAGCCTCCCAAAATGCTGGGATTACAGGTGTGAGCCACCACGCCTGGCCAAACTAACTTGTTTTAAAGTGGTCATTTAGGCCAGGTGTGGTGGCTCGTGCCTGTCATCCCAGCACTTTGAAAGGTTGAGGCAGGAGGATTGCTTGAGCCTAGAGTTCAAGATCAGTCTGGGCAACATAGTGAGGCCTCATCTCTACAAAAAAAAATTTTTTTTTTTTTTTGAGTTGGAGTTTCGCTCCATTGCCCAGACTGGAGTGCAGTGGCCGCTCCCGGCCACCGCAGCCTCGACCTGCTGGCTCCGGCATCCTTCCACTTCAGCCTTCCAAGTAACTGGAACTACAGGCACGTGCTACCACGCCCGGCTAATTTTTTTTTGATTTATTGTAGAGATGAGGTCTCAACTGCCCAGGCGAGTCTCGAACCTGCGGACTCAGGCAATCCACTCACCTCAGCCTCCCAAAGGCGTGGGATTACAGGCTGAGCCACCGAGCCCTGCAAAAAATTTTTTAAAAACTTAGCCGGGCATTGAGGTGTACACCTATAGTCCCAGCTACTCAGGAGGCTGAGGCAGAAGGATTGCCTGAGCCAGGAAGTTGAGGCTGCAGTGAGCTATGATCGAGCCTGGGCAAAAGAGACCCTGGCTCAAAAAAACAAATGAAGTGACCATCTACCATCTGTAGATTTAAACCAGTAGTTTTCAAACTCGAGCTGACATCAGAATGGCCTGGAGAGCTGTGAAGCACCAGCTGCTGGCCCCGGCCTTGGAGTTTCTAGTTTAGCATGTCTGGGGTGGCACCCTAGAATGTACGTTTCTTTCTTTCTTTTCTTTTTTTTGGAGTTAGAGTCTCACCGTTGCCCCAGTGGCAGACTCATGACAACCCCAGCGTCCACCTGCTGGGCTCCGGCAATCCTTCCGCCTCAGCCTTCCAAGTAGCTGGAACTATAGGCGCGCGCTCCCACGCCCGGCTAATTTTCTGATTTATTGTAGAGACGAGGTCTCACCAAGTGGCCCAGGTGGGTCTCGAACCCGTGGGCTCAGGCAATCCACTTGCCTCGGCCTCCCAAAGCGCTGGGATTACAGGCTGAGCCACCGAGTCCAGCTGAATGTACGTTTCTAACAAGTTCCCAGGTGGCGCCCACGCTGTTGTTCTAGGGACCACCTTTGGAGACCTCCTGCTTTAGAGAAGCTGCCCAGTAAGAATCAACATTAGCCGGGCTCGGTGGCTCAGCCTGTCATCCTGCGCCTTTGGGAGGCTGAGGTGAGTGGATGGCCTGAGCCCGCGGGTTCGAGACCCGCCTGGGCAGCGAGACCTCATCTCTACAATAAATCAAAAAATCAGCTGGGCGTGGTAGCACCTGCCCGTAATTCCGGCTACTCGGAAGGCTGAGGCGGAAGGATCGCCGGAGCCCAGCAGGTCGAGGCTGCAGTGGGCGGGAGCGGCCACTGCACTCCAGTCTGGGCGACAGAGTGAGACTCCAACTCAAAAAAAAAAAAAAAAAAAGAATCAACATTAGCCAGGCCCGATGGTTCACGCCTATAATCCCAGCATTTTGGGAGGCAGAGGCGAAAGGACTGCCTGAGCCCAGGGGTTTGAGACCAGCCTTGGCAACTTGGTGAGACCTCGTCTCTACAATAAATCAAAAAATTAAATGGGCACGGTGGCACATGGCTGTGGTTCCAGCTACTTGGAAGGTTGAGGCAGAAGGATCGCCTGAGCCCAGCAGGTTGAGGCTGCGGTGGCCGTGAGCAGCGTGCCACTGCACTCCAGCCTGGGCGACGGAGTGAGACTCTGACTCAAAAAACAAACAAACAAAAAAACCCAACATTTTACCATCCAGTTGTGAGCAGCGGAAAGAGACCACACTGTTGGTGCTCTAACTTGCCCCTGCCTCAGCAGTCCGTTGGTCTGGGCAGTTCTTTTCCTCTAGAAGGAAGGCCCCAGATTAAGTCAAGCTCCACACAAAGATGGCAGGAGGTAGGGCTGTGGAGGTGGTCATCCAATTCAACTTCCTCTTTTTTTGAGTCAGGGCCTCACTTCGTCGCCTAGGCTGGAGTGCAGTGGCACGATCATGGCTCCCTGCAACCTCCAACTCCTGCGTTCGAGCGATCTTCCTGTCTCAGCCTCCTAAGTAAGCTGGAACTAAAGGTGCGTGCCATCACATCCAGCTCCTTTTTTTTTTGGAGAGATGAGGTCTTGCTATGTGGCCCAGGCTGGTCTTGAACTCCTGGGCACAAGCAATCCTCCTGCCTCAGCTTCCCAAAGTGCTGGGATTTCAGGGATAAGCCACTGTGCCTGGCCTCAATTTTCTTTAAGAATGAGTGGCAGGCCAAGCGTAGAGGCTCAGGCCTGTAACCCCAGCACTTTGGGAGGCCAAGGAGGGAGGAGTCAGGAGTTCGAGACCAGCCTGGACAATATAGCGAGACTTGTTTCTATAAAAAAATTAATAATAAGAATGAGTAGCAAGGTAAATAAGGAAGAAAAATCAGGGATGGATATGTTGGTGAAGTTTTCTTTCTTTCTTTCTTTCTTTTTTTTGAGTTGGAGTCTTACTTTCTCGGCCAGGATGGAGGGCAGTGGCACACTCCCAGCCACCACAGCCTTGACCAGCTGGGCTCCAGCGATCCTTCCGCCTTAGCCTTTCAAGGAGCTGCAACTATAAGCACGTACCACCATGCCTGGCTAATTTTTTGATTTATTGTAGAGACGAGGTCTCGTCAAGTTGCCCAGGCTGGTCTCAAATCCCGGGGCTCAGGAAATTCTCTCGTCTCAGCCTCCTAAAGTGCTGGGATTATAGGCATGAGCCACCATGTTTGGCTTGATTTTTTTCTTTCTTTCTTTCTTTTTCTTTTTTTTAAATAAAGACAAGGTCTTGCTATGTTGCCTAGGCTGGTTTGAACTCTTGGGTTCAAGCAATCCTCCCGCCTTGGCCTCCCTAAATAGTGAGACTACAGGTGTGAGCCAGCACGCCCGGCCCAGGAGCTATATTCTTACCCGCTTGTGGTGATTCCACAGTCTGGACAGAAACTCAAACTTGACACACAAACGTTCATTGGTGTTCAGTTGCAGGATGGACAACTCTGCGCCCTCGAGGTACAGGATGCTGGCTGAAAGGCAGACGGAGGAGAGGTGACACACAGATGCAGATCAGCTAAGAGGACCCGCTGGGCGTGTCACTTCCCCATCTGTGGGGCTTGCTCACTCCTACAAGAAATTCTGCACATCTTACCTCACTCTCCACTTCCTGCCCCCTTTGGTTCACACTTGGATCTTGGTTAGCCTCCTGCCCTGCAGACAGTTATTTCCCAGCTGGGCAAGGACAAGTGACACTTTACCCTGTGCTAGAAGCAAAGGCTTTGCAGGTTTGCGGCTAAGGTGTTGGCCGCCTGACACAGGTGTCAAACACAGCCACCTCACCCTCCTGGGAAGGGTAGCGGCTGTCAGCAGTGAGTATTCAGGGTGGTGGCTGTCAGCAGCGGAGTATTCAGGGTAGGGCCTTCCATAGACAGTTTCCCTCAAGCCTTGCTCACAAGTCCGGGACTTAACCCCAGACCTCCCAATTCTGTAATCCAAACTCTGTATCCCTGAAGAGGTTTGAGATGGTTTTATTTTACTTTTATTTTTTGTAGAGACAGGGTCTCGCTATGTTGCCCAGGCCGGTCTCAAACTCCAGGCTTTAAGGGATCCTCCCATGTCAACCACCCAAAGTGCTGGGATTACAGACATGAGATACCGTGCCCAGCTGGGGATTGTTTTATAACATGCTGGTCCCTAAAAGGGAACAAGCAGGCTGGCAAACGTGTTACTATTTTTCCAGTAAATTTGTGGTACTGCAGTCATAATATTAACCACTTGTCTTTTTTTTTTTCCCTCCCTCAGGGTGAAAAGAATTTCAAGCTGAAGGAAGGCCTTTCATGAAGGATGGTGTGATGAGGAGATATCCCCGTGGGGTAATATTTAAAAAGCTGGAAAAGTATTAACTGCGTGAGATGATGGATCCTTTTGGTGCTAAATTTGGGGCTTCACGGGCACAGGATTGGGAGCCTGGTTCTGAGTCTGAGTTGGGAGAGCCCTCAGCCAAGTCTGCATTTTTGTTGGGGGGGGGGCAGGGAAGGATCTCCTACTCACCGTCTGTCTGAAGTGTCCACTCGATATGGGCCACAGGGAGTAGCTCTCCACCCTGGGTGTGGACAAAGCGCAGCTGGATCTGGACGTCTTTTGGGGATGAAGGGGTGAGGTTTCGAGGGTGGATCCAGCTGTCATCCAGGCAGGTACCTGGCAGCCAGGGAAAGCACCGGTCAGAGGCCTGCTGCACAGGCCCGAGGATGCCCCAGCAGCTGGCCCAGAGAGCTAGACACAAGGAGTTCAGGGGCCTGGGGCTTTCCAGCTTTTGATCCTTAGTGTGTCCTCACCTCCCTTGCCTTGACCCCTCTTTTCTTTCTTTCTTTCTTTTTTTTTTTTTTGAGTTGGAGTCTCACTCTGTCGCCCAGACTGGAGTGCAGTGGCCGCTCCCGGCCACCACAGCCTCGACCCGCTGGGCTCCGGCGATCCTTCCGCCTCAGCCTTCCAAGTAGCCGGAATTACAGGCATGCGCTACCACGCCCGGCCGATTTTTTGATTTACTGTAGAGATGAGGTCTTGCTGCCTGGGCGGGTCTCGAACCCGCGAGCTCAGGCAATCCACTCACCTCAGGCGCGGGATGACAGGCTGAGCCACCGAGCCCGGCTGACCCCTCTTTTCTTTTTTGAGTCAGTCTCACTCTGCCGCCCTGGCTGGAGTGCAGTGGCACGCTGCTCACGGCCACCGCAGCCTTGACCTGCTGGGCTCAGGTGATCCTTCTGCCTCAGCCTTCTAAG
Organism: Cephalopachus bancanus; assembly: GCA_027257055.1. Classification (NCBI taxonomy): domain Eukaryota; kingdom Metazoa; phylum Chordata; class Mammalia; order Primates; family Tarsiidae; genus Cephalopachus; species Cephalopachus bancanus. Next base: position 16,911 of record JAPVLO010000308.1, read on the forward strand.
GAGCTGGAGCTACAGGCATGTGCCACCACACCTGGCTGATTTTTTTTTTTTTAATTGTAGAGACAAGGTCTGCCAAGTTGCCCAAGCTGATCTCAAACTCCTGGGCTCAGGCAATCCTCTTGCCTCTGCCTACCAAAGTGCTGGGATTACAGGCATGAGCCACCATGCCCAGCTCTTTTCTTTTCTTTCTCCTTTTTTCCTTTTTTCTGAGTTGGAGTCTCACTCCGTCGCCCAGGCGGGAGTGCAGTGGCACAATCATGGCTACTGTAGCCTCAATCTGCTGGGCTCAGGTGATCCTTCTACCTCAGTCTTCTAAGTAGCTAGAACTACAGGCACGTGCTACTATGCCTAGCTAATTTTTAAATTTATTTTATTTTTTTTAAGTTGGATTTTCACTCCATCGCCCAGGTTGGAGTGTAGTGGCATGCTCACAGCCACCCCAGTGTCAACCTGCTGGGCTCTGGCGATCCTTCCACCTCAGCCTTCCAAGTAGCTGGAACTATAGGTACATGCTACCACTCCCAGCTAGTTTTTTGTTTGATTTATTGTAGAGAGCAGGTCTCACCATGTTGCCCAGGCTGGTCTCAAACCCGTGGACTCCGGCAATCCTCTTGCCTCAACCTCCCAAAGTGCTGAGATTACAGGCTTGAGCTACCACACCCAGCCTATTTTTTAATTTATCATAGAGACAGGGTCTCGCCAAGTTGCCCAGGCTGGTCTTGAACCCCTGGGCTCAGGCAATCCTCTCATCTCGGCCTCCCAAAAGGCTGGGATTACAGGCTTGAGCCACCATGCCCGGCCAATGTTTTGATTTATTGTAGACACGAGGTTTCACTATGTTGCCCAGGCTGGTCTCAAACCCGCAGGCTTAGGCAATCCTCTCACCTCCGCTTCAAAAAGTGCTGGGATTACAGGCGCCCAGCCAAGAGTTGCTGTATTTTTATATGTAAGGAATTCCTGATTAGCACAACACTTGACTATGTCCCTCCTCTTTGGATGAAAACAAAACAAAATCAACACCACAGATGTCTCTCACTTTATAGTGAAAAACGGTGGCAGATCAAATTGAATTGCAGATACACGAGGGTAGCATCCCAGAGAATCCCTTCAGAATCCAAGTGACAATTCTCTTTCTCATCTCCCGGCTCCTGTGTAATGAATATTCTCGACAGGAAGCACAGGTGCCTGCGGCCAGGATTCTCCAGGACTCCTCTGCTGTTGCTTTTAAGTCACAGCCTAAATCTGAGTGGCAGCAGGGTTTCCGCCAGACAGCCACACGAGGTGCTCCCTTGACTCACAAAGTAACAACCACAAGGACAAAAAGATGACTTACTGTTTCTGACGGTGCAGTTCAGCCCCTGTGAAAAAAAGAGCAGGTGGGGATTAGAGCTGCAAAATAACTTATTAAAAAATGTATTTCTTATTTATTTCTTTGTAGAGACGAGGTCTCACTGTGTTGCCCAGGCTGGTCGCAGACTCCTGGGTTCAAGCAATTCTCCTGCCTTGGCCTCCCAAAGATTATAAGCGTGAGCCACCATACCTGGCCTGTTTGAAACATTCCAGTACCATTTTTGAAGGAAGTTTGCTATATATTACTTGATAGAAATTAATTAAAAGAACAAGCCGGGCTCGGTGGCTCAGCCTGTCATCCCGTGCTTTGGGAGGCTGAGGTGAGCGGATTGCCTGAGCCCGCGGATTGTTCGAGACCAGCCTGGGCAACTTGGCGAGACCTCATCTCTACGATAAATCAAAAATTAGCCGGGTGTGGTAGCACGCGCCTGTGGTTTCAGCTACTCGGAAGGCTGAGACGGAAGGATCGCCGGAGCCCAGCAGGTCGAGGCTGTGGTGGTTGGAAGCAGCCACTGCCCTCCAGTCTGGGCGACAGAGTGAGACTCCAATGCAAAAAAAAAAAAAAAAAAAAGAAGTTTATTTATGATGTAACTCCAAACAAGTAAAAGGATTGAAAAGTGCGATGAACAAATGAAATCATTAATTTTGTTTAGGGCCAGCCCGGACATCTGGGCGAGACCTCATCTCTACAATAAAAAAAAAACAAAAACCAAAAAAACTAGCTTTGCGTGGTAGCACGTGTCTGTAGTTCTGGCCACTTGGAAGGATCGCTGGAGCCCAGCAGGTCAAGGCTGCAGTGGCCGGGAGCATGCTACTGCCCTCCAGTCTGGGCAACAGAGTAAGACTCCAACTCAAAAAAAAAAAAACCCTCAAAATTTTGTTTAGGGGAAGAAATAGTGGACATTTTTTTCCTTATAATATTTTTATACAGAATTTACATTCACATAGCCTTTTTAATAAGGTAAAAAATGCATTCAGGATCTTGTTTGTATACTACTAAGACACATCTTGTTCTGTCCAATAAATTCCTTTACAACAGTCACCTCTAGTTTTTTTCTTTTTGAGTTGGAGTCTCACTCTGTCACTCAGGCTGGAGTGCAGTGGCATGCTCACGGCCACCGTAGCCTCGACCTGCTGGCCTCAGGCGATCCTTCCGCCTCAGCCATTCAAGCAGCTGGAACTACAGACACACACCACCATGCCCGGCTACTTTTTAAAAAAATTTATTGTAGAGATGAGGTCTCACCAAGTTGACCAGGCTGGTCTCGAACCCGTGGGCTCAGGCAATCCTCTCACCTCGGCCTTCCAAAGTGCTGGGATTACAGGCTTGAGCTACTGTGCCCAGCTTGTATTTTTTTTTTTTTTTTGCGTTGGAGTATCACTCTGTCACTCAGGCTGGAATGCAGTGGCACACTCACGGCCACCACAGCCTTGACCTGCTGGACTCGGGTGATCCTTCTGCCTCAGTCTTCCAAGTAGCTGGCACACACCACCATGCCTGGCTACTTTTAAAATTTATTTATTGTAGAGATGAGGTCTCGCCAAGTTGCTCAGGCTGGCCTCGAACCCGTGGGCTCAGGCAATCCACTCACCTCAGCCTCCCAAAGTGCTGAGATTATAGGTGTGAGCCACCGTGGGTGGCCTGTCATCTCTGATTTCTTTACTTCAATTGCCCATTCTTTAAAAATAGGATGTAAATACTATCATTATATTATTTATGAGCTACTTGTGTGTGAATGGTATCATGCTGGACATCTTGCAGAAATCAGAGAAGGGGCATGTTCCTGACAAGGAAGACGATAATGAGAGCAGCTAATGTTTATCGAGCTCCTCTTCTGCGCCAGGCACCACACAAAGCACTTTACACACATATCTCATTTAATCTTGGCAAGCCCAGGGAACACAGTGAGACTCCCATCTCTGCAAAAAACTAAAAGAGCCAGACAGAGTGGCATGCACCTGTCGTCCCAGCTACTGAAGAGGCTGAGGTGGGAGAATTGCTTGCGCTCAGGTGTTTGAGGTTGCAATAAGCTATGATAGCACCACAGAGTAAGACCATGTCTCTAAAAAAAAAAAAAAAAAAATTGAGAACAGTCCTAAGAGCAAGGTACCTTATCCCATCTGTACTGAGGGACACCTGGGCTCAGGGAGGTCAGTTAAGTGGCCCAAGGCCCCAAAGAGATGACACTTGCTCTGTGCAGTTTGGCTCCTAATTGCTGCTTTGCTGTCTCTCAAAGTGAAAAAGGCCACCTCCATCAGGTAGGCCACCCTTCTCTATCCATAGCAGTAAAATCTAGAAGGAAGAAATGAAAGACTGTATTCAATTTCGTGCATTCAATGAACTACCAAGTGCCTGATCGGAAGAGCAGGCTTTGAAGTTACATGCACAGCCCTGCTGTGTTACTCAGCTCAGCACTCTCCAGCTGCGTGACCTTGGACCAATCACCCAGCCTCCCCAAAGCAGGTTGATCAGCTGGTCTTGCAGGCTGCTGAGAGCATGAGATGAAAGCAGACACCCAAACCACCTGTACAGCGCCTGGCACTAGGGACCCAACTTTGTACACTCTGGGAGAGTGACACGGCTCAAAGTGGCTTCTGGCGACCAGAAAAGGGTTAAACCAAACAGTTAATCTACCACCGCAAGTGGAAACCACAGTGCTCAGGAAAAAAGAATTCGTAATGAAACACACATCCTGTCTCCAACACTGAGTTTTAACGTTCACACCGCCCAACTCAAAGTCGGCGTTGGCTTTCCTGGCAGTCCTATGGGCTGGCGGTCGTGGGAAACCTGCCAGAAAGCCCAGGGAGGAGAAGGGTTACTCAAAAGACTGGCCAGGGAAATGCAATTACCCATGGCTTCTCCACATTGATTTCTGCAGAGACATCAACATCGTCTGGGTTTCAGTGCCAGAGCCAGTACAACAGCTGGTCTCCGCTCACCGTTGTTTTTCATGTAGACCCAACCATTCATTCCTTCATTCTTTTGTTCTTTCTTTCTTCCCTTTTTTTTTTTTTTTTTTTTTGAGTCAGGGTCTTACTCTGTTGCCCTGGCTGGCACGCAGGGACATGATCATGGCTCACTGCAGCCTCGACCTCCTGGCCTCAGCCTCCCGAGTAGTAGTTGAGATTATGGGCATGTGCCTGCCACCACACCCAGCTAGTTTGTTGATTTTTTTTTGGAGAGACGAGGTCTCACTATGTGGCCCAGGCCGGTCTTGAACTCCTGGGCTCAAGGAATCCTCCCAACTCGGCCTCCCAAAGTGCTGGGATTACAGGCGTGAGCCACTGCACCCAGTGTCTTTCCTTTTAAAAGGACTAGTTGGAGTCAGGAGCTGTTTGTTGGAAGAGATGAGCTGTCTGTAAGCCATGTGTGGGGGGGAGGGAGGGAGAGGAAGACACAGGAGATGGCAGACGAAATCTGGCCAGTGAGCATCTCTCTCCTGGAGCCAGGCTGTGCTCCTGCTCTTGAACTTCAGTGGCTTTGCCGTGCCCAAAGCCCAGCTTCCAAGCCACACCACCAAAGTCCCAGCCCGCCAAGCTTCTCACTCTCCGGCTTGCAGACCCTCCCCTCCAGCCACGTGCCTCGCCTTGTCCCATCCAAGGATCTTGGCCTGCTCTGCCAACCCCTGTCTTTCGGGCTCTCACCACTCAGGGCTGCCTACACGCCTTTTCCATGAAGGACACCACAGCTGGAAGTCATTTTTCTTTTCCCTGGAATTCTGTACACTCATCCGTTGTGCAAAGAGCTTGCTGCAGGAAGCCTTGCAGGGTTCTTCACCGTCCAGTCTCACTCCCCTTCTAGGGGAGCTGGGTGGCTGGACACGAGGGTCCCAAGACTTTTTCTTTCTTTCTTTTCTTTTTGAGTTGGAGTTACCACTCTGTTGCCCAGGTTGGAGTGCAGTGGCATGCTCCCGGCCCCTGCAGCCTCAACCTGCTGGGCTCAGGCGATCTTTCTGCCTCAGCCTTCCAAGTAGCCGGAACTACAGGCGTGCGCTACCACACCCAGCTCATATTTTTGATTTACTGTAGAGACAAGGTGTCACTGTGTTGCCCAGGCTGGTCTCAAACCCACGGGCTCAGGCCATCCTCTTGCCTCGGCCTCCCAAAGTGCTGAGATGACAGATTTGAGTCACTGCGTCTGGTGACTTTTTCTTTTTGAGTAGGGTCTCTGTCACCCAGGCTGGAGTGCAGTGGCACGGTCACAGCTCACTGCAGCCTCGACCTCCTGAGCTCAGGCGATCCTTTCACCTCAGCCTCCTAAGTAGCTGGGACTACAGGTGTGGGCCACCATCCTTGGCTAATGAAAAAACCTTTTTTTTTTTTGGTAGAGACGAGTTCTCACTATGTTGCCCAGGCTGGCCTCAAACTCCTGGGCTCAAGCCATCCTCCAGCCTCGCCCTCCAAAGTGCTGGGACTACAGGCATGAGCCACCGCCCCAGGGCTAGCATTGTGCAGGCACCTGAAAACTGGTCACCAACCAATGAGCACGGAAGCCTCTATCTTAGAAGACTTTATGTAAAGTCTGCAGGAAGCACCAGCTGGGCCTAAGTCGCCCTGCTTTGCCCAACCGTGGAAGTCACAGAACATTTCCCAATATCAATCACATGAAAAACACCCCCCCACCCCCGGTGAAATAGTCACTCCTCCTCCACCCCTTGTGGTAGATCATCTACAAAATTAGATAAGGAGGAATACCCCTTCTGACTCAGACACCGAGCATTACGCCTTGGGGTCGGCGGTGGAGGGGAGGGGGCTGAGAACACCGGAAGTGGCGGAAAGGAAGGCAGGAACGCGTGCTTGGAGGGGGCACCGTGTTTTGCTGCCTGGCTTTGCTTTTCCTTAAGATGGTCCTGGTTCACAGCGAGGCCGCTACCTGGCAGGCGGGCGTGTCACTTCCCGTGGGCGCAGCGGGGTACGACTTGACAGCTACCAACCGGCAGTCCTCCCCCCGCGTGCGCGTCCTGTACCCAGACGCCGGCGGTGGTCGCGGGGGGACTAGGAGGGGCAGGAAGGGCGCCGTCTTGAGAAGCATCCGCCCATCCCCAGGGCTTTGTCCTCTGGGGAGGCGGCTTCGTGCTGCATCTCAGGGCGCCGGCTAAGCTCCGTCGGGGCCCCACCCTCGACACGGCTCCTTCGGCGGCAAGAAGGGCACCGGCGACAGTGGCAGCCTCCGAGGGCGGGCCGGGCCTCACCGGGCAGCGCGGGGGACATGGAGGGCGCAAGGCGTGGAGCCAGGCCCACAGCCGTCCCGGCTCCTCCCAGGGCCCGTTCCCCAGAACCCCTTCCACCCCTCCCCGCCCGCCTCTCCCGCCGAGCCCGACCCCGCGGCCGCGGCGCCACGCGCGCCTCCAGCTCACGACGGCGGGTCAGGCTGGGCAGCAGGCGCCGCGCGATCTCTTTTCCCCTCCAGCCCCCCCCGGGTCCACGGCGCGACCCCCGCCGCTCGGAGAACGAGGGTCTTCCCCGGGGCGCCGCGATCCCCCCTGCGAGCCGCCCCGCGCGGCCTTCCGGCCTCCCCGCCCGCGCGCGCCGTTCCGGGCCGCGCGCCCCCACCCGGCCCGCGGCATCCCCGCCCCCCGGGGCGTCGGGGTCTCACCGGCTGGGCGCAGACGGGTGCGGTGGGGAGGCACCGCAGGGAAGCGCCCCCCGGGGCCAGCGCGCTCAGGAGCAGGAGCAGCGGCCCCAGCGGGGACCCCGGGACGGCCGGCGGCCGGCGGCGCGGAGCCCCCATGGCCCCCGCACTGGCGCGGCCCGGGCGGGGGCGCAGGAGAGGGGACGCCCGGGGTCTCCCTCCGGCCGGGACGCGCGGGTCGGCGGCGCTCGGCCCGCTTCCGGCTTCCAGCGCGGCCCGGGGGGCGGGCCCGTCGGGGGCGGGGCCGGGCCGGGGACCGGGCCTCCCGCGCCCCGCCCCCCCGCGCGTCCCCGGAGCGCGCCCCGCCCGCCGCCCGGGCCCGCTCCCCGCCGTAATAGACGACCTTGACCCCGCCCACCGCGCCACTTTGCTCTCGCGCCTGCTCAGACTTCTTTTCTTGGCCGTTGCACGTGGAGCCCCCACTCTGGACTCGAGGGGCGGTTTCCCGTCCCCGTCCCTTTGTGGCCTTCCCCCCTCCCCTTGCACTCGGGGTGCTCGCTCTGCTGGCCCTAGTTTTCCTCCCTCTTCGGGCAGGGACGGCTCCGGGCTTCGGGGAGGGGGGGGGCCGCGGCCACTTCCAGCCTCCTGGCGCGAACTCGGGGACACCGAGTTCTTGGAGGACAGGCGCCCGGCCGCGTCCTACGGTGTCCCCACCGCGCCCAGGAGTGCCCTATTTCCCAAGAGGCCCCCTCCAAGGCTGCTGGAGGTTGTCATCGGCTAATTACGGCGAACGAGTCTCCAGTTCCGACGACTCATTCTCCACGTGTGCCGTCTTCGTGGACCGTCCCAAGTCCGGCGCGGGCCCCCCTCTCCCAGATTCCTGCCACTGCCTCTCGGCCGGGGTCGTGACTTCCAGCCGCGTCCTGCCCTCGTTCACTCGCCTCTCCCTCCTTCCTAAACCCACCACCGTCCCTATTTGCTGCCTGTGCCTGCTCTCAATTCCAAATAAGCTAAGACTCAGTCTTTCCCTGTGTTCTCCCAGTTTTCCACTTAACTGGAGAGAAGCTCCCAGAGCTGGGCGGGGCCTTTTCTCACCGTCCAAAGCGCTCTCTGGCCTTTGCCTGCGGCTGGTGGGCCCCTGACCACCATGTCTGTGAGTCCTGGACAGGACCCAGCTGAATGAAGTCTGAAGCTCAGTGGTCTTCAAGTATCTTTGCTTGTCTGTTTCTGAAATGATTTTGGAAAACTGCGTCCTCTCATGCATTAAAACAAAAAAAAAAGTTGTTTCTCCCAAGAGATTGGCTCTTGCTGTGTTGCCCAGGCTGGCCTCGAACTTCTGGCTTCCAGCCATCCTCCTGCCTTGGTCTCCCGAAGTGCCAGGATTACAGGCGTGAGCCACTATGCCTGGCCCTCTCATGCGTTTTTAAGATGACATCTATAATTTTTCATCCTAAGTTTAAAGTAGATATAGAGGATATGATTGTGTAAAAATTGGCATTTGCAGCATACCCTTGTTGATAAGGTGTGCCCCCCCATCCCCAGGCAGATTCCCACTACTGCCAATCCCTCTTTCCCACCCCCCTCCTGGTGGTTTCCCACTACTGCCAATCCTTTTCTTTTTTTCTTTATTTTTTTTTTTGAGTTGGAGTCTCACTCTGTTGCCCAGACTGGAGTGCTGTGGCCACTCCCGGCCACCGCAGCCTCGACCTGCTGGGCTCCGGCGATCCTTCCGCCTCCGCCTTCCAAGTAGCTGGAACTACAGGCGCGCGCTACCACACCTGGCTGATTTTTTAATTTATTGTAGAGCTGAGGTCTCGCCAAGTTGCCCAGGCGGGTCTCAAACCCACGGGCTCAGGCAATTCACTCACCTCAGCCTCCCAAAGCGCAGGATTACAGGCTGAGCCACCGAGCCTGGCCTAATCCTTTTCTTATAGTATTCCATAATTGTTCAGGTCCGCTTATGAGTGAGAACATGTGATACTCCAATTTTGTTTCTGTGAAAGATCACTCAGTATTATAGACTCTAAGTCCATCCAGGTTGCTGTGAAGTTCATGATTTTGTTCTTCTTTATGGCTGTGTAACATTCCATCGTGTGTCTATACCACATTTAAAAAATCCAGTCCTCTTTTGATGGGTAGCACGGTTGGTTCCATGTTCTTGCTACTGTGAACAGTGCTGCAATAAACATACCTGTGCAGGTATCTTTTTTATAGAGTGACTCGAGTTCTTCCCCGTATATTTCCAGTAGGGAGATTGTGGGGTCACATGGAAGGTCGATTTTTAGATCTTTTAGGAATCACCACACTGTTTTCCACAGAGGCTGTACTAGTTTACATTCTCGCCAGCAGTGCAGAAGTTTCCCCTTTTCGCCTCATCCTCTCCAGCATCTGTTATTTTTTGAGTTATCGTTGATAGCCATCCGTGGCAGGTAATTTCTTTCTCTTTTTTTTTGTTTTGAGTTGGAGTCTCACTCTGTCACCCAGACTGGAGTGCCGTGGCGGCTCCCAGCCACCGCTGCCTCGACCCGCTCGGCTCCAGCGATCCTTCTGCCTCAGCCTTCTGAGTAGCTGGAATTACAGGTGCGCGCTACCACGCCCGGCTAATTTTTTTATTTTATTGTAGAGATGAGGTCTCGCCTGCCCAGGCGGGTCTCGAACCCGCGGGCTCAGGCAATCCACTCACCTCAGCCTCCCAGAGGCGCGGGATTACAGGCTGAGCCACCGAGCCCGGCTGGCAGGTAATTTCCAAGATAGGTCTTCATGACTTCATCTCCTGGTAGTCATGACCTTCTGTATCCTACTCCCCTGAGTATGGGCTGGTCCTAGAGGCTTGGTTCTAACAATAGAACATTAATGGAAGAGGAAAAAAATAATGGGGACTCTCACAAGATTAGGTTATGAAAAGCTCATGACTTTGGTCTTGTCTAGCCTGTGTCCTCTTCCTAGTTCTGCGAAGAGCTGTGCTGTGGAGGGTCCCAAGTGGCAGAGAACCCAGCCCACAGCAAGAAACTAAGGCCCTCATTTCACGATTGCAATTATCAGTACACAACGAATCAAAATGATGTAATATGCATGTTAACAAGTAATTAGAAAGCACAAGAATCAACTGTTATTTGAAATTCACCTCCTGCCGGGCTCGGTGGCTCAGCCTGTAATCCCGCGCTCTGGGAGGCTGAGGTGAGTGGATTGCCTGATCCCGCGGGTTCGAGACCCACCTGAGCAACTTGGTGAGACCTCATCTCTAATCAAAAAATCAGCCTGGCGTGGTAGCGCACGCCTGTAGTTCCGGGTACTCGGAAGGCTGAGGCGGAAGGATGGCCGGAGCTCAGCAGGTCGAGGCTGCGGTGGCCGGGAGCAGCCACTGCACTCCAGTCAGGGCGAAAGAGTGAGACTCCAACTCAAAAAAAAAAAATGATATATGTATCTGAATGGCTGCCCTGTGGCCACCATAGCCTTGACCTGATCCTTCTGTCTCAGCCTTCCAAGTAGTTAGAACTACAGGCATGTACCACCACACCCGGCTAATTTTTTTTTGAGTTGGAGTCTTACTCTGTCACCTAGGCTGGAGTACAGTGGCACACTCATGGCCACCACAGCCTTGACCTGCTGGGCTCAGGCAATCCCTTCGCCTCAGCCTTCCAGAAGTAGCTGGAACTACAGGCATGTGCCAACACACTCTGCTAATAGTTTGATTTATTGTAGAGAGGTTTCGCCAAGTTGCCCAGGCTGGACTCGAACCCCTGGGCTCAGGCAATCCTCTCGCCTTGGCCTCCCAAAGTGCTGGGGTTATAAACGTGAGCCACCGCACCAGGCCCATATATTTTTTTTTAGACTCTGGGACTTGTGAGAGTCCTCCCTTTCTTCTGAAAGTGGTAGAAGGACAAGTATGACACTGTGGCAGCTAATACCGTTCCAGGCAGCTGAATTTCTGGAAGAGGGCATAGCGATGTTTTTTTTTTTTTTTCTTTTTTAATCTGATCAGCTATTGGCTCAATGGGCTGATAGGCTGAGCCCCAAAGAGTGTCAGCTGGCAAGCCAGGCCCTGAGAGCTTCTTGCTGTCTCGCTTCTACCGGTTCTGCTAGCTCTGTCGGCTGGCCAACCAGCCTCCAGGGTGTGTAAGCTCCTTAGCACACCTCCTCGGCTGCCATGATCTTCAACAGCTCTTCAGGGTGCAAACGACCAGAAGGTGGAAAAGCAGGATTTATCAAGAAGACAGAAAAGAGCCCACAGGACAGGACCTGAAAGAGGTGACAGCTATGGGGGCTGAAACCAGGCCCTTATATAGTCTCAGGATGAAGCTGATTGCCTGACATTAGCGGTGAGCTGATTGGTTGGCACCAGCTGTGCTGATTCATCAGTACTAAGACCCAATCAGCTGGAGGGAGAGGCCTAGTGGTGCCCCGGTTAGTTGGCACTTAGTACCAATCAGCTGGAGGTATTGTGGTGAGTCTATCAATTCCAGGAAGAGTGTTTTTGCTCTAGCCTGAGGGCCTTGCAGGGTGTTTATTAGGGAAGCGAGTGTTGGCGCTTCAGTTCCATAGGCTTAGTGGGAAGTTTGTTACTTTGTTACTTTGTTGCTTTGTTACCCACCCGCCCTGTCTGCCTGCCTGTTTATGTTCTACCTACCTCCTCTCTCGTTAGGGATGTTGAGACTGGAAATCCATCCCTTCAATCCATGGTCAGGGATTTTTTTCCTGTAAAGCGTGGGATAGTAAATATTTCAGGCACTGTCATCCACGTGGTCCTGTCCCAGCTGTTCAACTCTGCCTTTATAGGGGCCACAGGCAATGTGTAACAAAGGAGTGTGGCTGTATTTCAATATGACTTTATTTATGGACACTTATGTTTCAATTTCCTATAATTTTCATTGGTTCCGATATATTATTTCCCTTTTGATTTTTTTCCCCCCACCCACTTAAAACTGTAAAAACCATCTCAGGGGGCCAGGGGTGACAGGTGGCAGGGAAAAAAAAAACACCGAAAAATATCTTAGCTCCCTGGGGGGTGGAGGGAGGGAGAGGTACAAACACAGGCAGCAGACCAGATTTGGGCCATAGGCTCTGGTTTATTGGCCCCTGCTATAAAGTATTTATGTTGGTATGCCCCTTGGAAAGTCTGTGTAACCTCCAGGGTATTCCTGCTCTTGTTTGAAATTGCTATCCTGGTTCTCAACGCTGGCTACAAATTAGAAGCCCATGCCGGGCTCGGTGGCTCAGCCTGTAATCCCGCGCCTTTGGGAGGCTGAGGTGTGTGAATTGCCTGAGCCCGCAGGTTCGAGACCCGCCTGGGCAACTTGGCGGAGACCTCATCTCTACAATAAATAAAAAGATTAGTCGGGTGTGGTAGCGTGCGCCTGTAGTTCCAGCTACTTGGAAGGCTGAGGTGGAAGGATTGCCGGAGCCCAGCAGATCGAGGCTGCGGTGGCCGGGAGCAGCCACTGCACTCCAGTCTGGGTAACAGAGTGAGACTCCAACTCAAAAAAAAAAAAAAATTAGAAGCCCATGAGGTGCTTTAAAAAATACCAGTGTCAGCCAGGCTTGGTGGCTCAGCCTGTAATCCCAGCACTTTGAGAGACCAAGGCGAGTGGATTGCCCTGAGGTTGAGGGTTCAAGACCAGCCCAGGCAACTTGGCGAGACCTCATCTCTACAATAAATCAAAAATTAGCTGGGCGTGGGAGTGTGCACCTGTAGTTTTGCTTACTTGGAAGGCTGAGACAGAAGGATGATATGAGCCCAGCAAGTCGACGCTGGGGTGGCTGTGAACAAGCCACTGCACTCCAGCCTGGGCAACAGAGTGAGACTCCAGCTCAAAATAAACAAAAAAATAAAATAAAAAATACCAATGCCCACCCTCTCCCTTCCATACTGATTCCGTTTGTCAGGGCATAAGTAGTTTAAAAGTTTCCCAGGGTGATTTTTTTTTTTTTAAGTTGGAGTCTCACTCTTATCCAGGCTGGAGTGCAGTGGCACACTTATGACCATTGCAGCCTCGACCTGCTGGGCTCATCCTTCTGCCGATCCTTCTGCCTCAGCCTTCCAAGTAGCTGGAACTACAGATGTACGGCACCACACCCGGTTAGTTTTTGTGATTTATTGTAGAGATGCGGTCTCACCAAGTTGCCCAGGCTGGTCTTGAACCTGTGGGCTCAGGCAATTCTCTCATCTCTGCCTCCTAAAGTGCTAGGATTACAGGCTTGAGCCACTGAATCTGGCCCCAGGTGATTCTAATGTGCAGCCTGACCTTGGACCACAGTTTTGTTTTGTTTGGAGTTGGAGTCTCACTCTGTCGCCCAGACTGGAGTGTAGGGGCCGCTCCCGGCCACCACAGCCTCGTCCTGGTGGGCTCCGGTGATCCTTCCACCTCAGCCTTCCAAGTAGCTGGAACAACAGGTGCGCGCTACCACGCCCGGCTAATTTTTTTTTTTTATTATTTATTGTAGAGATTAGGTCTCACCAAGTTGCCCAGGCAGGTCTCGAACCCGCGGGCTCAGGCAATCCACTTACCTCAGCCTCCCAAGGCGCGGGATTACAGGCTGAGCCACCGAGCCCGGCTGCACCACAGTTTTAATTACTATGGACTCTGTGCTCCTCTTAGGGCACGGTGCTGTTTTGTGCTGTGATTACCGTATTTTTTCCAGTAGAAGGCATCATCATTGTAAGACAAAGTCCAATTTAGAGACTCTTTTAAAAATTAATCTTTTTTGAGTTGGAATCTCACTCTGTCACCCAGGCTGGAGTGCAGTGACACAATCACGGCTCACTGTGGCCTCAACCTCCCAATCTCAGATGATCCTTCTGCCTCAGGCTCCTAATTAGCTGAGACTACAGGCATATGCCACCATGCCCAGCTAATTCTTTTTATTTGTTGTAGTGATAAGGTCTTGCTATGTTGCCTAGGCTGGTCTCAAACTTTGGGGCTCAAACAATCCTCCTGCCTCAGTCTCCTAAAGTGTTGGGATTACAGGCATGAGCTACCATGGCCAGACAATTGTAGAGATTCTAAATGTAAAAAGTGAGTGTGTCAATCCATTTTGCATTGCTATGAAGAAATACCCAAGATCAGGTCATTTCTAAAGAAAAGAGGTTTATTTTGGCTCTGCAGACTGCTCAAGAAACATGGCATCAGCCTCTGCTTCTGGTGAGGATTCTGGAAGCTCCCAATCATAGCAGAAGGCAAAGGGGGAATGGTGTGTTACATGGCAAGATTGGAAGTGAAAGGAGGGAAACTCTGAAGTATAGAAGCTATTTAAATTTAAAAGTAGACATTTTGAGCCAGGTTGGGTGGCTCAGCCTGTAATCCCGTGCCTTAGGAGGCTGAGGTGAGTGGATTGCCTGAGCCTGCGGGTTCGAGACCCGCCTGGGCAACTTGGTGAGACCTCATCTCTACAATAAATCAAAAATGAGCCGGGCGTGGTAGCGCGCGCCTGTAGTTCCAGCTACGTGGAAGGCTGAGGCGGAAGGATCGCCGGAGCCCAGCAGGCGAGGCTGCGGGGACCGGGAGCGGCCACTGCACTCCAGTCTGGGCTACAAAGTGAGACTCCAACTCAAAAAAAAAAAAAAAAAAAAAGTAGACATTTTGGCCGGGCGTGGTGGCTCAAGCCTGTAATCCCAGCACTTTGGGAGGCTGAGGTGAGATGATTGCCTGAGACCAGGGGTTCGAGACTAGCCTGGACAACTTGGCAAGACCTCATCTCTACAATAAATTAAAAAATTAGCTGGGCATGATGGATGCACTTGTAGTTCCAACTACTTGGCAGGCTGAGGTGGAAGGATCGCCTGAGCCCTGCAGGTTGAGACTGCGGTGGCTGTGAGCATGCCACTGCACTCCAGCCTGGGCGACAGAGTGAGACTTCTACTCAAAAAAAAAAGTAGACATTTTTTCCCCCTTGTCCACCCTTCACTGTCCCTGGATCTAGTAACTGTTGCTGGTACTGAAGGGAACACAACCATCTTCACTGAGCCTCCTGACAAGCAGGAACACACGCAAAGGATGACTGCACGGCCCTGGAAATGCCTCCGCCAGACTTAGATAAGAAATAGACTGTCTTGAAACCTTTTTTTTCGTTTTTTTTTTTTTTTTCTTGAAATCTTCTAACACCCAGAAATGTATCTGTTCCCTTAGTCACTAAATGACAACTGCTTTCTTTCATGTTTTTGTATTAATTTTATGTATAATGGTTAATCAAGTCTTGTGAACCAGAACTCCCAGAATAAACAAAAGCTGTAACTCACTAAAAAGCATACAGCCCAAATTGTTCAAGGTGTTTGTGTTTCTGGCCTGGATGTATCATTGTCAGTTTCCTGTGGTCAGCCTCCCACTCAGCACCTGGAGTCATGAGATACCGGTGCCTGGTGATGTGGGGACACAAAACTTTACATGACTTATGTTATCTACATCAAAAAAAAGAAATTCTAGACATCCTTCCCAGCCCAAACTCCCTTTCAAGAGCCTCAGATATACTCAGCTTCCCAGCCTCCAAGGCCACATTTGCTTCAGAGTGTCAGCCCCCTTTCTGTCTGTGAAAGGTAAGTCGTAGGCCAGGTTTGGTGGCTCAGCCTGTCATCCCAGCGCTTTGGGAGGCCGAGGTGAGTGGATTGCCTGAGCCCGCGGGTTCAAGACCAGCCTGGGCAAATGGTGAGCCTTCATCTCTATAGTTAAAAAAAAAAATAGCTGGGCATGGTAGCGCGCATCTGTAGTTCCGGCTACTTGGAAGGCTGAGGCGGAAGGATCGCCTGAGCCCAGCAAGTCGATGCTGGGGTGGCGGTGAGCGTGCGTGTCACTGCACGCTAGCCTGGGCGAAGGAGTGAGACTCCAACTCAAAAAAAAAAAAAAGGTGAATAGTAAACTTTATTCTTTCAGCTTTCTTACTTGGTTACAATCTTGCATTATTCCCACGGCACTCGCCCACTTTGCCTCAGTTTACCCTTTCAGGAAGCAAGAGAGAGCAGGAGGTGCCAGGCTCTTCTAAACAACCAGCTCTTGCGTGAGCTAATAGAATGAGAACTCACTCATTACCATGAGGACAGCACCAAGCCCTTCGTGAGGCATCTGCCCCCATGGCTCTATCATCTCCCACTAGGACCCACCTCCAACGCTGGGGATCATATATATATTTTTTGAGTTGGAGTCTCACTCTGTCGCCCAGACTGGAGTGCAGTGGCCGCTCCCGGCCACCGCAGCCTCGACCTGCTGGGCTCCGGCGATCCTTCGCCTCAGCCTTCCGAGTAGCCAGAATTACAGGCATGCGCCACCACGCCTGGCTGATTTTTTTGATTTATTGTAGAGATGAGGTCTGGCTGCCCAAGTGGGTCTCGAACTCGCGGGCTCAGGCAATCCACTCACCTCAGCCTCCCAAAGGCGCGGGATTACAGCCCGAGCCACCGAGCCCAGCTGGGGATCATATTTTAACAGGAGATTGGGAGGGGGACAAATAGCTGAACTATATCAACAGGCATCTTCGATTGTCTACACGGCAAGGACCCTGGCTTCCCAGTCCTGCGTTCCTTCTACCTTTCAATGCTTGGCTGGGTGTGAGGTGTTAGTAGAATGCCTGCTGTGTGCATGCCAACATTAGGCTGCTTTCTTCTTCCTTTTTTTTGAGTTGGAGTCTCACTCCATTGCCCAGGCTGGAGTGCAGTGGCACACTCATGGCCACTGCAGCCTCTACCTGCTGGGCTCAGGCAATCCTTCCACCTCAGCCTTCCAAGTAGCTGGAACTACAAGCATGTGCCACCACACCCGGCTAATTTTTTGATTTATTATAGAGACGAGATCTTGCCAAGTTGCCCAGGCTGGTCTCGAGCCCATGGGCTCAGACAATCTTCTTGCCTCCGCCTCCCTAAGTGCCGGGATTACAGGCGTGGGCCACCACACTTGGCATGATGTTGTTTTTGACAATGGGAAAAGAGAAATGACCACTGATCCCATTCCTGGACAGTGAAAGAGGGACAGAGTATCCCTTGCTATCAGGAAGATGGGGTTAGGAAATAGTCTTTGGTTGATTGATGTCTGTGCCTTTGCTATTTGAAATTATGGTGCTTGTTTATTTAATTTCCCCCCTGTGTTCTCTCCTCGTGTATAATTCAGTAACAAAAGGGACTGGAAATCATTTTCTACCTTTGCTGTGGTTTGCATATGCCCCCCAAATTTCACGTGTTGGAAAGTTAATCCTTATATCCATATATACATATATATATACATATATATATATATATTTTTTTTTTTTTGAGTTGGAGTCTCACTCTTTTGCCCAGACTGGAGGGCAGTGGCCGCTCCCAGCCACCGCAGCCTCGACCCGCCGGGCTCCGGCGATCCTTCGCCTCAGCCCTCCGAGTAGCTGGAACTACAGGCGCGTGCTACCACGCCCAGCTGATTTTTGATTTGTTGTAGAGATGAGGTCTCGCCAAGTTGCCCAGGCGGGTCTCGAATATCCATATGTTGATTGGCGGTGGGGCTTTTAAGAAGTAATTGGGATTAGATAAGGTCACAAGGTGGGCCCCCCATGATGGTACTTATGGTTTTATAAGAAAAGAGATGGCCAGGCTCGGTGGCTCAGACTGTTATCTCAGCACTTTGGGAAGCCGAGCTGAGTGGATTGCCTGAGCCCGCGGGATCGAGACCCACCCGGGCAACTCAGCGAGACCTCATCTCTACAATAACTTAAAAATTAGCTGGGCATGGTAGTGCGCGCCTGTAGCTCCAGCTACTTGGAAGGCTGAGGTGGAAGGATCACCTGAGCCCAGCAGGTCGAGGTTGTGGTGGCCATGAGTGTGCCATTGCACTCCAGCCTGGGCGACAGTGAGACTCTGACTCAAAAAAAAAAGAAAAGGAAAGAGAGACCTGAACTGATGCACACTCTCTTGCCTGTTCACCATGTTATGGTCTCTGCCATGTTTCTTTTTTAATTTTTTAATTTTAATATGTGGGGTACAATTCAGGGTTAGGTATACAAATGTTCATTATGCAGGTACCCTTGTTGATGAGGGATGTACCCCCTCCCCTGTCAGTTTCCCACTACTGCCAATCCCTTTTTTTTTTTTTTTTTTTTTTTTGAGTTGGAGTCTCACTCTGTCGCCCAGACTAGAGTGCAGTGGCCGCTCCTGGCCACCGCAGCCTCGCCTGCTGGGCTCCGGCGATCCTTCCGCCTCAGCCTTCCAGGTAGCCGGAATTACAGGCATGCGCTACCACGCCCGGCTGATTTTTTTTTTGGATTTATTGTAGAGATGAGGTCTCGCTGCCCAGGCGCGTCTCGAACCCGCGGGCTCAGGCAATCCACTCACCTCAGCCTCCCAAAAGCGCGGGATTACAGGCTGAGCCACCGAGCCCGGCTGCCAATCCCTTTTTTATAGTATTACGATAGTTGTTCAAGGTCTGCTTATGAGTGAGAACATGTGATACTTGGTTCTTTGTTTCTGTGATAGATCACTCAGTATTATAGCCTCTAAGTCCATCCAAATTGCTGCGAAGTTCATAATTTTGTCCTTCTTTATGGCTGCGTAATATTCCATCATGTATATGCACCACATTTTAAAAAATCCAGTCCTCTTCGATGGGCAGCAGGATTCCATGTTTTTGCTATTGTGAATAATGCTGCAATAAACATGCATGTGCAGGTATCTTTTTCATAGAGTGACTTGAGTTCCTCTGGGTATATTCCCAGTAGGGGGATTGCAGGTTCGTGTAGGAAGTCGATTTTTCGATCTTTCAGGAATCGCCACACTGTTTTCCACAGAGGCTGTACTAGTTTACATTCTCGCCAACAGTGCAGAAGTTTCCCCTTTTCGCCTCATCCTCTCCAGCATCTGTTGTTTTTGAGTTATTGGTGATGGCCATCCTGGTTGGAGTTAGGACTCTGTCATGTTTTGACATTGCAAGGGGCCCTCACCAGTTGTCCATGTCCAGTTTTGTTTTGTTTTGTTTTGTCTTTTTTGAGTCGAAGTCTCTGTCGCCCAGGCTGGCGTGCAGTGGCACGCTCACAGCCACTGAAGCCTTGACCTGCTGCTGGGCTCCAGCAATCCTTCCACCTCAGTCTGCCAAGTAGCTGGAACTACAGGTATGCGCTACCACGCCTGGCTAATTTTTTTTTTTGATTTATTGTAGAGATGAGGTATCGCCAAGTTGCCCGGGCTGGTCTCGAACCTACAGGCTCAGACAATCCTCTCGTCTTGGCTTCCCAAAGTACTGGGATGACAGGCGTAAGCCACCGTGCCTGGGTCATTTTGATATTTTTAAACAAATGTATTTAATGATTTCTTGACATAAAAAATGCTAATGCAATACCACTAGTATTAATGCTAAGGTGATAACAAAGAGAATAACATGATCACCATTAGTATAGACCATACAATCATCCTGTTGATGAGTTGAAATGTCCAGAATACTTTCTGTTTTATCCTTTCTGGAATACCTTTATAGGTTCATGCTTTTCTCCGACTTGTTCCAGTGAAATATAGTGTTTCCAGGTATTACCTTTTCATTGTTCAAACTGTAATACCTCCCACAGAAGAGTCTTTAAGCTTGTTTTGTCCCCAGTGCCACCCTAGATGGTCTGAAAGCATCTTGCTTTCCAGGAATAAGATCTAGGCCCTAAGGCGTGGAATTAACTACTTTTCACCAAGCTTTGATTCTTTTAGTGGACTGTTAGAGACCCCATCCAGAGTTCTGGAGGTGCGTATCAAATTGTTACAAATGAGTCTAAAATGGATAATTCTGCTGTGGACCTTTTAGCGATGGCTATAGAAAAGTCATACTTTTTTTTTTAGTTTTAAATTATTATTACTACTACTATTATTATTTTAGAGTCAGAGTCTCACGGTTGCCCAGGCTAGAGTGCAGTGGCACACTCACATCCACTGCAGCCTCGGCCCGCTGGGCTCAGACGATTCTTCTATTTCAGCCTCCCAAGTAGCTGGAACTACAGGTGCGCACCATGCCCAGCTATTTCTTGATTTATTATAGAGGCTTGCCAAGTTGCCCAGACTGATCTTGAAGCCTTGGACTCAAGCAATCCTCTCGCCTCGGCCTCCCAAAGTGCTGGGATTACAGGCACGAGCCACTATGCCCAGAGAAAGGGTATATATATACATATATATATATATATATATATTTTTTTTTTTTGAGTTGGAGTCTCACTCTGTCGCCCAGACTGGAGTGCAGTGGCCACTCCCGGCCACCGCAGCCTCGACCCGCTGGGCTCCGGCGATCCTTCCACCTCAGCCTTCCGAGTAGCTGGAATTATAGGCACGCGTTACCACGCCTGGCTGATTTTTTGATTTATTGTAGAGATGCGGTCTCGCTGCCCAGGCGGGTCTCGAACCCGCGGGCTCAGGCAATCCACTCACCTCAGCCTCCCAAAGGCGCGGGATTACAGGCTGAGCCACCGAGCCCGGCTGAAAAGGTATATTTTTAAAAGATAAATAGTTCACCATGATATTTCCAAAATAATTCCCACTTTACTCAGTTCTTAGTTGGCAGAAATGGAAGTTTTCGAATGGCTAACCCTATCAGTCATATTTTATGGAACAGATTGAACAATGAAGACGTATGACCTAAGGGGACAATGCCACCAAACTCTACAAGTGATTAGCGCTTATTTCTGGGAGGCAAATAAACAGATGTGTGGTACATTCTTGTCTAAACCACTTATCTTCTCAGCACAGGGACTTTCCAAAATCCTGATGACCAGAATGTGGCTGAAGCAGATCGGCACCATTTTTCTCCGAGTTGAGTTGTTAGCAGGAATAGAAATTGCTATTTTTATTTAATTTATTCATTACTTATTTATTTTATTTTATTTATTGGACCATTTTATTCCTTTGCTCCACATTGACTGCAAACATTTCTGGTATTGGGCCATATGGAAGAACAAAAATGAAGCACTGAAGATGTGTTGGGCCTGTTATTGTTATTTTTTAATTTAAAAAAAATTTTTTTTGAGTCGGAGTCTCACTCTGTCGCCCAGACTGGAGTGCAGTGGCCGCTCCCGGCCACTGCAGCCTCGACCCGCTGGGCTCTGGCGATCCTTCCGCCTCAGCCTTTCCAGTAGCAGGAGTTACAGGCATGCGCTACCACGCCCGGCTGATTTTTTGTTTTATTGTAGAGATGAGGTCTCACCTGCCCAGGCGGGTCTCGAACCCATGGGCTCAGGCAATTCACTCACCTCAGCCTCCCAAAGGCGCGGGATACAGGCTGAGCCACCGAGCCCAGCATTATTGTTTTTTTTTTTAATAGGGATTAAAGTTAGAGCTGGAAAGAGTTATCTATCTATCTATCTATGTATGTATCTATCTGTCTATTTATTTAGGAGTAGGAACCTCACTGGAGTGTAGTGGCATGCTTACAGCCTCTGCAGCCTTGACCTTCTGGGTTCCAGCGATCTTCTCACCTCAGCTTACTGAGGTACTGGGACTACAGGTGCACACCACCACGCACGGCTAATTTTTTTGATTTGTTGTAGAGATGAAATCTTGCCAATTTTCCCAGGCTGGTCTCGAATCCCCAGGCTCAGGCAATCCTCTTGCCTCTGTCTCCCAAAGTGCTGGAATTACAGACGTGCGCCACCAGGCCCGGCCAGAGAAGCCTATTTTAAAAGGGGGAGATCCAGTCCAAGGTGCGTTAAGCTGGAGTCTGTGGATAAGCTCTAAGAAGTTTGTAAACATTTGGAAATAATTTGCAAAATGTCTGGGTGACTGCGCTTTCCCTGGAAAGAGAATTCATGCATTCATTCATCAGATTCCTGAAAGAATGTTGGCCTTAACAAAACTGAACCTAACCACCTCCACCACACAATAAAACCACAGCATTTATTTAGTCTAATCTTTTCGCTTAACAGTATGCAAACTGAGGCACTAATCGGTAAAGAACAAGACTTAGACCACACAATTAGTGGCAGACAGGGTCAGGTGGTGTGCTTGGCAGACGTTCCCAACCCTCAAAGTAGGGTTCTTCTTGTTACAGGAAGCCAGAGTAGGGAATCATTAGGTCGAGAGATAATTACATTTAGGTTTATTTCATTTTAATATAAAATTATTATTCCACCCCAGCGTCGACCTGCTGGGCTCCGGCGATCCTTCCGCCTCAGCCTTCCAACTAGCCGGAACTACAGGCGTGCGCTACCACGCCCAGCTAATTTTTTGATTTATTGTAGAGATGAGGTCTCACCATGTTGCCCAGGCTGGTCTTGAATCCATGGGCTCACGCTGTCCTCTCACCTTGGCCTCCCAAAGTGCTGCGATTATAGGCGTGAGCCACCGCGCCTGGCCTACTTATGGGTTTTAAAGAAAGGGTACCTTGAGATTTGAAGGGAGGAGAGGATTGTAAATGATGGAATAGAAATAGTGTTGGGGAAGATGGAGCAAGATGAAGCCACAGAGTTAGAAGCTGAGATGTGACTCCTACTTGTGAGAGAGAGAGAGAACGGTGCGACGGGGGGTATGGACCACGTGGACGTGCTTGTCTGTGACATGGCCAGAGAATGTGATCATCGAAGAGGAAGCCAAATATAAACACATTTGCAAAATGTTTCTCAATCAAAGTTTCACCAGGGATTCCAAAATGGCGGCATAGACTCAAGCTGGCTTGATTCCCACCACAGAAAACCAAAACCAAATATACATACATATATATATATATATATATATATATTATATCAGGAGACCCCCTCCCAGTAATGAATGGATCACCCAGACAGAAAATCAACAAAAAAACACTGGCATTAAACGACACACTAGACCAAATAGGCCTAACGGACATTTACATTTACATTTACATTTACAGAACATTTTACCCAACTGCTGCAGAATACACATTCTTTTCATGAGCACATGGACATTCTCTAGAAGAGACCATATCTTAGGCATCAAACAAGTATCCAAAAAAGTAGAAATCATATTCCATATCTTTTTTTAAAATAAACACAACGGAATAATATTAGACATTAATAACAAGAGGAACCTCAGAAAATACACAAACACATGGAAATTAACCAGCATGTTCCTGAATGACCAATGAAGAAATTAAAGAAAAAATTAGACCAGACGTGGTGGCTCATGCTTGTAATCCCAGCACTTTGGGAGGCTGAGGTGGGGGGATTGCTTGGGCCCAGGAGTTTGACACCAGTCTAGGTAACATAGCAAAACCTTGTCTCTACGGAAAAAAAAAAATGCTAGTCAGACATGGTGGCACAAGCCTGTAAACCCAGTTACTCAGGGGGCTGAGACAGGAGGATTACCTGAACCCAGGAAGTAGAGGTTGTGGTAAGCTATGATTGTGCCACAGCACTCCAGCGGGGTGACAGAGTGAGACCATGACTTAAAAAAAAAATGGCAACCCCCTCATGTCCCCTCTGACTCTGGGAGCTTTTCTGTCCTCAATAAATCCTGTTTTCTCAAAAAAAAAAAAGAAAGAAAAAAGTTAAAAGATTTTGAAGCAAATAAATTGGAAACGCAGCATATCAAAATCAAAGTCAATGAGATACAGCAAAAGCAGTGCTACGAGGAAAGCTTAGAAGGCGTTAAACACCCATTTCAGGCCGGGCTCAGTGGCTCAGTCTGTAATCCCAGCACTTTGGGAGGCTGAGTCAAGTGGATTGCCTGAGCCCGCGGGTTCAAGACCAGCCCGGGCAACTTGGCGAGACCTCATCTCTACAATAAATAAAAAATTAGCTGGGTGTGGTAGCACCCGCCTGTAGTTCCAGCTACTTGAAGGCTGAGGTGGAAGGTTTGCTGGAGCCCAGCAAATTGAGGCTGGGGTGGCTGGGAGTGGCCACTGTACTCCAGCCTAGGCAATGGAGTGAGACTCCAACAGGGGGGGGGAAGGAAAAAACGAATAAAAATAAGAGCAGAAGTAAATGAAATGGAGACAAAAAAAAGTAATGAAATTTTGGTTTTTTGAAAGCATACATGAAACAGACAAACGTTTAGCAAGACAAGACTCAAATAAATACAATCAGAAACAAAAAAGAAGACACAGCAACTGAAGACATAACAACCATAAAAATACAAAGAATCATGAGAGACTTTTATAAACAACCATATGCCAACAAATGGGAAAACCTAGAAGAATGGATACATTCCTGGACACACACAACCTAATGAGATAGAACCATGAAGAAATAGAAAACTTTAATAAACCAATAATAATGAGAGTGAAGCAGTCATAAAAACTCGTCCATCGAAGAAAAGTCCACGACACATATTTAAGGTGATGGATATCCCAAATGACTGGATTTGATCTTTGCAAATTGCATGAATGTATTAAATTATCACATGCTCTCTGAAAATATGTATATCTATTATGTATTGATTAAAAAATAATAACAAATATTATTAGCTTTTTTCCTCCATAGGACTTGACAAGCTGATTCTAAAATTTATATGGAAACTCAGAGGACCTAGAATATCCAAAGTATTCTTGGAAAAGAAGAATAAAATGAGGGAAGTTGCATTATTGGACTTCAAAATATATTCCATATCTGCAGTAATCAACATTGTACTGGGTGTTACTGGCATACAAATCAACTAATAAATCAACAGGATAAATAGAGAGCCCAGAAACAGAAGCACACCATGGCCACTCAGTTCTTGACAAGGCGCCAAATAAATCCAATGGAAAAAGGAAAGTGTTTTTAAGAAACAGTGCTGGATAGTGGGAAATTGCCTGGGGGGAGGGTGGGATTGGCAGTAGTGGGATTCTGCCAAGGGAGGGTGGGCGATATGTTCATAGAAAGGTAGTGGGATCTGGGTATAGGGGAGAATGATACGTACTTCATCAACAAGGGTACCTGCGTAATGAACATTTGTATGCTTAACCCTGAATTATACCCCACATCTTTAAAATTAAAAAAAAATTGTGCTGGAGCCAGGTGTGGTGGCTCACATCCTCACGTCTGTAATCCCAGCACTTTGGGAGGCAGAGGTAAGAGGATTGCCTGAGCCCACAGGTTTAAGACCAGCCTGGGCAACTTGGCATGACCTTATCTTTACAATAAAAACAAATAGCCGGGTGTGCTGGTGCGTGCCTGTAGTTCAAGCTACTTGGAAGACTGAGGCAGAAGGATCTTCTGGATCCAGCAGGTGGAGGCTGCGGTGGCTGTGAGCGTGCCTCTGCCCTCCAGTCTGGGCGACAGAGTGAGCCTCTGATTAAAAAAAAAAAAAGAAAGAAAGAAAGAAAGAAAGAAAGAAATAGTGCTGGAACAACTGGGTAGCGCTATAGAAGAAAGAAATGAACTTCTACCTCTTCCTCACACGATACACGAAAATTAATTCAAAATGGAGCACAGACCTCAACATAAAAGCCAAAACTATAAAGTCTCCAGATGACAACAGAGGAATATCTTTGTGACTTGGGCATAAAGATTTCTTGGGATAC
Source organism: Cephalopachus bancanus (assembly GCA_027257055.1). NCBI lineage: Eukaryota > Metazoa > Chordata > Mammalia > Primates > Tarsiidae > Cephalopachus > Cephalopachus bancanus. The sequence goes on from JAPVLO010000308.1 coordinate 42,201, forward strand.
AGAAAGCAATAAATGATAAATTACATTTCATAAAAATTAAAAACTTCTGTTCTTTCAATATACATTTAAGAAAAAAGATGCCGGGCTCGGTGGCTCAGCCTGTAATCCCGCGCCTTTGGGAGGCTGAGGTGAGTGGATTGCCTGAGCCCGCGCGTTCGAGACCCGCCTGGGCAGCGAGACCTCATCTCTACAATAAATCAAAAATTCAGTCGGGCGTGGTAGCGCATGCCTGTAATTCCAGCTACTCGGAAGGCTGAGGTGGAAGGATCGCTGGAGCCCGGCAGGCGAGGCTGCGGTGGCCGGGAGCGGCCACTGCACTCCAGTCTGGGCGACAGAGTGAGACTCCAACTCAAAAAAAAAACAAGAAAAAAGATAAGACATAGAGAACAAATATTTTGTGAGGCATACATCTAACAAATAACTGATGTTCAGAATGTATATAGAACTACTTAATAGTAAAAAAACAAGCCGGGCTCGGTGGCTCAGCCTGTTATCCCGCGCCTTTGGGAGGCTGAGGTGAGTAGATTGCCTGAGCCCGCGGGTTCGAGACCCGCCTGGGCAGCGAGACCTCATCTCTATAATAAATAAAAAAATCAGCCGGGCGTGATAGCGCGTGCCTGTAATTCCGGCTACTCGGAAGGCTGAGGCGGAAGGATCGCCGGAGCCCAGCAGGTCGAGGCTGCCGTGGCCGGAAGCGACCACTGCACTCCAGTCTGGGCGACAGAGTGAGACTCCAACTCAAAAAAAAAAAAAAAATAGTATAAAAAAACAACAACTCACCTTTTGAAACTAGGTTTAATATCCCAATAGACACGTCACAAATTAATATATATGAACGGTCGTCAAGCACATAAAAAGTGCTTAATATCATTAGTTGTTTGGGAAATGCAATTTAAAACCATAATGAAAAATCACTTCGCACCTACCAGGATGGCTAAATTAAGAACACTGAAACGGGCAACCCCCTAGGCCCCTCCCACTGTGGGAGATTTTCTGTCCTCTCAATAAATCCTGCTTTAAAAAAAAAAAAAAAAAAGAACACCGAAACGCCAAATGTTGGTCAAGATTTGGAACAACCTGAACTTCATACATGGTTGGTGGGAATGTAAAATTGTGTAGTTCCTTTGAAAAAGTTCTAGCTGTTCCTTAGAAAACTGAACATACATCTGCCCTGCAGCCGAGCTATCACATTCTTAGGTATTTGCCTAGAGAAATAAAAACCATCTGTTTACAAAAGACTTATGCAAAAATGTTCACAGAAACTCTATAAAAGCCCCAGCTGGAAACAGCCTAGGTGCACATCAGTAAGAAAATGGATAAATTATGGTATATTAGCTGGGCATGGTGGCGCTGGCCTGTAGTTCCAGCTGCTTAGAAGGCTGAGGCGGAAGGATCGCCCTAGCCCAGCAGGTCACGGCTGCAGTGGCCGTGAGTGTGCCACTGCACTCCAGTCTGGGCGACAGAGTGAGACTTCAACTCAAAAAAAAAAATTATGGTATATTTATAAAATAGTATAAAGTATTGTTAGGTACAATAGAATGAACGAATGTAAAAGATGCCGTGTTGGCGAAAGAAGTCTTACCCCAAAGAGACATACTTTCTTTTCTTTCTTTCTTTCTTTTTTTTTTTTTTTTTTGCTGAGGAGACAAAGTAATCACATTTTTATTGTAGGTTTCCATTTTATGCATTGGCATTTTTGCCTGCAAGTTTACTTTGGGATCAAAAGAGAACAGAGAGGAAAAGGAGGAACAATTGAGTAGGATAGATAATTTACCTTTAGATCAGAACTTCTCTAGCCCTAAAATACCTTTTTACGATGGGATCTGACTCATTTATTTATTTTATTTTTTGGTTGTATTTCATTTAGTTTTCTTCTTGCAGAATTTCATTCCAGCGGTGCTAAAGACAGCCAGCTGCTTGTAATCGTGGTACTGAAGAGACATATTTTCTTATTTCAACTGATGAAGTTGGGTAACTGGCAAGACAAGTTTATCATGGCCAAAAACAAAACAAAACAAAAAAAAACCACACAAACAAAAAAACATTGGGTGCATCTAGATGTATAACTAGAAAAGGGCATGAGCAGAGTTGTCAGAGAACATACACGATGCCCAGTTACATTTGAATTTCAGATAAACAATGAAATATTTATTTATCTATTTATCTCTTCGGTCAGCATCTCAGTCGGTCACCCAGGCTGGAGCGCAGTGGCATGATGACGGCTCACTATAGCCTTGACCTCCTGGGTTTAGGCAATCCTTCCACCTCAGCCTCTCAAGAACCTGGGATTACAGGTGCGCTGTAATTTCGGTTGGCTAATTTTTTGTTGTTTGGCAGAGACGAGGTCTCGCTATGTTGTTCAGGCTTATTTCCATCCCTTGGGCTCCTAAAGTGCTGGGATCACAGATGTGAGCCTTCTCATCTGGGTCAAAAAATTTTTTTTTTTTTTGAGTTGGAGTCTCACTCTGTCGCCCAGACTGGAATGCTGTGGCTGCTCCCGGCCACCGCAGCCTTGCCTGCTGGGCTCCGGCGATCCTTCCGCCTCAGCCTTCCAAGTAGCCGGAATTACAGGCGTGCGCTACCACACCCGGCTGATTTTTTGATTTATTGTAGAGATGAGGTCTCGCTGCCCAGGCGGGTCTCGAACCCGCGGGCTCAGGCAGTCCACTCACCTCAGCCTCCCAAAGGCGCGGGATTACAGGCTGAGCCACCGAACCTGGCTCAAATATTTTTTTAGGACGATAATTCCAAGGCCGGGTGCAGTAACTCAAGCCTGTAATCCCAGCACTTTGGGAAGGCCGAAGCAAGAGAATTGCCTGAGTCCAGGGGTTTGAGACCAGCCTGTGCAACTTGGCGAGACCTCGTCCCTATAATAAATCAAAAAATTAGCTGGGTTTGGTGGCTCCTGTAGTTCCAGCTACTTGGAAGGCTGAGGCGGAAGGATCGCCGGAGCCCAGCAGGTCGAGGCTGCAGTGGCCGGGAGTGTGCCACTGTACTCCACTCTGGGCGACAGAGTGAGACTTCAACTCAAAATAATAATAATAATAATAATTCTGCTGCTAGTTGTTAAGATATAAACTTAAAAAGCAATTTATAACCCAAGTGGTTTGAGGAGTGGAAGTGAGGAAACCGTCCCTCTCTCTTTTGGAGTTGGAATGGCTTTTTGATGAAATGGCTTTTTTTTTTTTTTTTTTGAGTTGGAGTCTCACTCTGTCGCCCAGACTGGAGTGCAGTGGCACGCTCAAGGCCACCGCAGCCTCGACCTGCTGGGCTCCGGCGATCCTTCCGCCCAGCCTTCCAAGTAGCCGGAACTACAGGCACACGCCACCACGCCCGGCTAATTTTTGATTCATTGTAGGGATGAGGTCTCGCCAAGTTGCCCGGGTGGGTCTCGAACCCACGGGCTCAGGCAATCTACTTGTTTTTGAGCAGGCTCCTGTGTAATGAACCAGGGCACAGATGGGAGAGAGGGGCATTTTAGGCACAGGAAAGGCATAGGGTGTTTTCCAGGGCCTGGATCGCATGGGGGCAGCGCCAGGAGAGTCAGGTTCCCGGAATCACTAGGCTGTTGAAAGGCGACATTTTGATTCCCTGAAGGTTGGTTGACCTTTGGGAGCCACCCCCCCACCCCCCGCCGGGGCCCTAGACTCACAAAAGCCACAGGACAAAGAGTTGGAGAGGCTTCACAGGGGACGGAGATGAATGTCAGATCCCAATGAGAAATGGAGGTCGGATCTCTGCCCCCCCAGCAGACCCAACTTACGGGAGAGCAAGTGTCAGCGTCTTGGCGGGGTGGCAGAGTAACCCTCTTGCTGTCTCTGGGTGGAACTGCAGGCGGCTACGACCCCTCCTCCTGCCTTCCAGACACTCAGGTCTCTGTGCTTTCTTGGTCTTTTCCAGTCTCCAGACTGTAGTTCTGTGTTGCTCAGGACAGCTTTGCAGATAAGGTTGGGAAATCTGAAGCCCAGATGAGAAGAGGGGTGGGGGGGGATCCTGCGTTTGCTGAGCTCCAACCGAATGCCAGGTCCCGGCGTGGACTATGCCCAGGTTGTCTTGTTCAGTCCCCACAACGCCCCTGAGGGGCGGGCGTTTTATAGAAGAGCAAACAGGCGGAAGAGATTAAGTGCAGGCAGACATCGCTTAACAACAAGGACACGTACTGAGCAACACGTCGTTGCTGTGGGAACGTTAGTGTGTTGAACAGGACTGGATAGTTCAGTCTACTCCACACCTAGGCTATATTGAACTGCCTGTGATTCTCAGGCTGCACACCTGGCTGGAATCACCAAAGGTCATGGAGCGGGATTTTGTGTGTATGAGAATTAAGAATACAGACCAGTTTTTTGGGTTTTTTTTTTTTGGCTGGGGTCTCACTCATCCAGGCTGGAAGGCAGTGGCATAATCATGGCTCACACAACCTCTACCTTCTTAGCTCAGGCTATCCTTCTGTGTCAGCCGCCCGAGTAACTGAGATCCCAGGCTAATTTTGACATTTTTTTTTTGTAAGAACGAGGTCTCACAATGTTGTCCAGGCTGGTCTCGAGCTCCTGGGCTCAGGCAATCCTCCTGCCCCGACCTCCCAAAGTGCTGGGATTCCAGACGTAATCCGTCTGGCCTAGATCAGTTTTGAGGAAGATGGCAAAAGTCCTTCCCGCTCTCCCATGCCCGCCCTGCCCTGTGTTGGACCCCCTGGAGTCTTCGATCCTTGAATCTTTCTTTTTTCCCTCCCAGTCTTTGCCGCCCTCCTTGACTTCTTTTTCCCTCTCTCCCTAGCCTGATTCGAGGTCGGTCACGGGGACTCTCACCCGTATTGAGCCAGGCAGCCCACCTCTGCCGACCTGGGACTGTGACAATGACCCCTGAATGCTCTTGAGGTCAGGGTCTCCACAGTGCACAATTCCAGGAAATGCCACCAACCTTGCAGTCTATGTGAAGGGCGTCCCCCTGGTGTTCATCAGTGCACAGACCAAGCACCCGTATGTGGGGTCCTAGCCAAGCAAGCTTTCTCCCTCCCTCCCTCTCTCCTTCTCCCCTTCCTCTTCTTTTTATTTTATTTATTTATTGTAGAAGCGAGGTCTCGCCAAGTTGCCCGGGCTGGTCTCGAACCTGCAGGCTCAGGCAATCCGCTCGCCTCAGCCTCCCGAAGTGCGGGGATGACAGGCTGAGCCGCTGAACCCGGCCTCTGCCTCTTCGTCTTCTTTTTCTGTTTTTTGGTATGGGATCAGCAAACAAGACGGAGAAGAGACATACGTGAGATCGTGATTCACATACCCTGGACACCCGTGAAAGCCATTGTCTAGCCCAGGATGATGGTGCCACCAGATTGTCCACGGGGGTGGACAGGGGCCCAGTGGGGGCCTTCGCCCTCCTCAGCGACGTGTGGTTCTCCGGGCAATGTTTGATCATGGTGGCTGAGGGATGACACTCTGCCCCCTTTGTCATGCTTTTATCATTAGGTTGCAATTTGTATTGTCCTCGATCTTGATCTTTGTCCGCCAGCCAATTCTGCGTTCTCTGGGTGCTCTGAAATTACCTGACTCTGCCGGGCTTCCCACCCACGGGTCAGGTCATACTTGGACATAGGTTTGCTGGGGATGAAGAGACCAAGTGTAAGATTCGCTTAAAACAAGAGAACTAGCCGGGCTCGGTGGCTCAGCCTGTCATCCCGCGCCTTTGGGAGGCTGAGGTGAGCCTGCGGGTTCGAGACCCACCTGGGCAGCGAGACCTCATCTCTACCATAAATAAAAAAATCAGCTGGGCGTGGTAGTGCACGCCTGTAATTCCGGCTACTTGGAAGGCTGAGGCGGGAGGATCGCCGGAGCCCAGCAGGTCGAGGCTGCAGTGGGCGGGAGCGGCCACTGCACTCCAGTCTGGGCGACCAAGTGAGACTCCAACTCAAAACAAAACAAAACAAAAAAAAAAAAACAAGAGAACTGGTTCTTCTTTCTTTCTTTCTTTCTTTTGGTAGAGACAGAGTCTTGCTATGTTGCCCAGGCCAGAGTGCAAGTGGTGCAATCGTAGCTAACCACAGCCTCGAACTCCTGGGCTCAAGTGATCCTCACACCTCAACCTCCCACTAGCTGTGACTACAAGCACGTACCACCTCACCTGGCTGATTTTTAAATTTAATTTAATTTTTTGTAGGGAGGAGGTCTCGCTATGTTACCTAGGCTCGTCTCGAACTCAAGAGGTCCTCCTGCCTCGGCCTCCCAAAGCGCTGGGATTGCCATGCCTGGCCAAAAGTGGGTTGTTCTTTCCTTATTTATTTAGCCACTCTTCTAGGTCCTGGGGATACCGCAGAGGAGAAAGCACAGTGCTGACTAAGGCGGACTGGTGCCACCAAAACCCCTGCTTCTGTCTGTTCTTGGCAGAGGGTATTGAGAGGGTGGGCGACTTGAGGGCTTCCAGGGTGCCTCTCCCACCCCGCGGGTGGTCCCTGTGCTGACACTGCCCCTGGCACCACTCTCCACCTCCTCATGTGTCAGCCCCATGACTCTCTGACTGGTCTGTTTCTATGGCCGCTGTTCTCACTTTACCCGTTCTTTGCGCTGGCCTCTGCGGTGAGGGAGAGAGGTGCTCTCTGAAACACCCGCTGTAATCAGAGGCCTGTTTCTGAGATTTCGAGGCCACTTGGAACACGGATTCTCATGCCTCCGACTCTCAGTTCATGTTATCGATACCTGAACATGGTCTTCCTGTGTCCTGGGGTCTGGAGGCAGCGCGCAGCCTTCTACTTTTGCGAGTATTTGCTAGAGGAAGCAAACGGACCTCACCCCTCCTTTGTTTATTTAGTCAGGGTCTCTGTCTTCCAGACTGGAGGGCAGTGGCACAATCACGGCTCACCGCAGCCTTGACCTCCTGGGCTCAGACAATCTTCCCTCTTCAGCCCCCTGAGTAGCTGGGGCTACGGGCATACGCCACCACGCCTGGCTAATTTTTAAATTTTTTTTTTCTAGAGACGAGATCTCGCTGTGTTGCCCAGGCGGGTCTCGGACTCCCGGGCTCAAGCAACCCCTTCCTTTCTCTTCTTCCTAAACAACAGGTTGTTGCCCCGGCATCCGGTTCCGGGTTTCACCACCATGCCCATTCACTCCTACTCATCGGCAGTTTCACTCTGGACTGTCTGTCCCCCTGACTGGAGCTGGGCTGGAGACCCCGCCATTCCTGGCATTTCCCTTTCCAAGCTTCCTTCCAGCTCACCTGTCTCTGGCTCGGTCCTCTGTGGTCAGCACCAGATCAACCTGCGTTAGGAAGTTGCAGTGTGGCTAAGGACTGATGGGGGAAGTTGGGTAGAGAGCAACAGGGGTGGGGCTCTATGGCTCTTTTGAAACTGGGAGGTCATTAGCACCATCAATGGCCTTCAGCTCCCAGCCCTGGGCTTGTGGGCTGTCCCAGTGCCTGGGGAGCGCTACTAGCGTTCGGCTTCCCCAGGCCAGGCATGCTAAGCCATGATCAGTTCAGCAAGAATCCCAACCCGGACGGGTAGCACCCCTCCTGAGAGTCTCATACTGTGTGCTGTTCACCTCTACCACCCCCCCCCCCGCCGCCCTTGGGCTTCCTGTTCCAAGTCAGCGTGCAGTCATCTAGGATGGATTGACTGACGCCCCAGTCCCTTCCCTGTCCCTTACACCTCAACGGACCGTCTAGACCTCTAAGGGAGCCCACAGGTTCCACCACCCATCTCTGCGTCTCTCAGGCCATCTCTGTGACAGGACTTTCCTTGTTCCTGGGTTGAACTGCAAGGTCTTTCTGACAAAATCCTGCCAACATCTGCCAAAGAGGATCCGCCAACCACAAGTCTTGGCTGGCTTGGGCATGGTTGTTTTCATTTCATGGGGTTGCCAAACAAGCATCCTGGCTGTGCAAAGGCCATCCACGAGGTCAGGGTAGGAATGGCGAGGTCATGACAGCCTCCTGTCAAGGGTCCTGCTTCCTCCTGGAGGACCACCAAGGACTCTGGGGTTGCAGCAGCCTCGGGGAGGGAGCAGGCTGCCAGGCCCCGTTCTCTCGACACTCTCTCCTGTTCTGGATTCTGTGTTTCTTGTAGAGGAGAAGTGAAATCTTTTCCTCGCTTGATGACAAGGTTCAGGGCAGACATTCCTTCAGCAAGAGATAGATTAACGAGAAAAAGCATAGCACCCTTATTCTATAGAAGTTTTGTTTTTGTTGTTTTTTAAGACAGGGTCTCACTCTGTCTCCCAGGCTGGAGTGCAGTGGCACTATCCCAGCTCACTGTAGCTTTCTCCTGGGCTCAGGCGATCCTTCCGCCTCAACCTCCTGAGTAGCTGGAACTACAGGCACGCACCCCCACGCCCAGCTAATTTTTTTTTTTTTTTTTGTAGAGACGAGGTCTCGCTGTGTTGCCCAGGCTTGTCTCTAACTCCTGGGCTCGGTGATTCTCCTGCCTTGGCCTCCCAAAATGCTGGGATTACAGGCATGAGCCACTGCGTCCGGCCTATTATTATGTTTTATTTTATTTTATTTTATTTTTGAGTTGGAGTCTCACTCCGTCGCCCAGACTGGAGGGCAGTGGCCGCTCCCGGCCACCGCAGCCTCGACCTGCTGGGCTCCGGCGATCCTTCCGCCTCCGCCTTCCGAGTAGCCGGAACTACAGGCGTGCGCTACCACGCCCAGCTCATTTTTTGATTTATGGTAGAGATGAGGTCTCGCCAAGTTGCCCGGGCGGGTCTCAAACCCGCGGGCTCAGGCAATCCGCTCACCTCAGCCTCCCAAAGCGCTGGATTACAGGCTGAGCCTCAGTTTCTTCATGGATACATGGGCATGATACAACCGACCTCTTTAGCCTGTGTGTTAGTCTGCTCAGGCTGCTAGAACAAAAGACCAGAGACTGGGTGGCTTAAACAACAGTCACTCATCTTCTCACATTTCTGGAAGCTGGAAGGCCAAGATCCAGGTGCAGTCGGGGTTGATTTCTGGGGTGGCCTCTCTTCCTTGCGTGTCCTCACGTGGGCTCACAAAGAAAGATATCTCTGGTATCTCTTCCCCTTCTGGTACAGACACCAGTCCTGTCGGATGGAAGCCCCACCCTTGCGACCTCATTTGACCTTTCTGACCTCCTCGTAATGTAGGGCCTATCTCCAAATAGTCCTATTAGGGGTTTCAACATGTGAATTTGGAGGGATGCAATTAGATTCATAATGGGCTGTTTTGAGGATGGCAGGACATAGATTGTGCTCTGAAAATGGTAGCTCTTTTGATGTGGGTCATTGAGGAAGTCAAGCAGTTTAATCAGGCTGATGAAGAAAGATCCGAACAGATTTAAAGATCAGTCCTGGCCGGGCTCGGTGGTTTAGCCTGTAATCCCAGCACTTTGGGAGGCCGAGGTGAGTGAATTGCCTGAGCCCGCGGGTTCGTGACCCGCCTGGGAAACTTGGTGAAACTTCATCTCTACAATAAATCAAAAATCAGCCGGGCGTGGTAGCGCGCGCCTGTAGTTCCAGCTACTGGAAGGCTGGGGCGGAAGGATCGCCGGAGCCCAGCAGGTCGAGGCTGCAGTGGCCGGGAGCGGCCACTGCACTCCAGTCTGGGCGACAGAGTGAGACTCCAACTCAAAAAAAAACAACAACAAAAAAAAAACAAGATCAGTCCCCAGATCCCTGGAGAAGGACTATTGATGCTTGAATTAATTGTTTAATGACTGCCTGTGGCTTTTTTTTTCTCTCTCTCTCTTTCTTTTTTAGAGACAGGGTTTCACTCTGTCACCTAGGTCGGAGTGCAATGGTGTGGCAATCATAGCTCACGGTAGCCTTGAATTCCTGGGCTCAGTCAAACCTCTTGCTTCAGCCTTCCAAGTAGCTAGAACCATGAGTGCACACCACCATGCCCAGCTAATGCTTTATTTTATTTTTAAAAATCTATTTTTATCTTATTATTATTATTTTCTTGAGTCTCACTCTGCTGCCCAGGCTGGAATGCAGTGGCATGCTCACAGCCACCACAGCCTTGACTTGCTGGGGTCAGGTGATTTTTCCACCTTCAGCCTCCCAAGTAGCTGGGACTACAGGCATGCTCCACAACACCTGGCTAATTTTTCTGACTCTCTGTGGAGATGAGGTCTTGCTGTGTTGCCTAGGCTGGTCTTGAACTCTCATGCTCAAGCCAGCCTCCCGTCTTGGCCTCCCAAAGCACTAGGATTACAGGTGTGAGCCACCACACCTGGCCTCATCTTTCTTTCTTTGATGCCACCTTCTCCCTCATCTCCTACATTCAGTCACTCCCCAGATTGCCTTCTCTGTCTTCCCCACTGCCTGAAGTTCAGGCCTCCGTCCCTGATGGCTTGGATATGAGCAGTAGCTTCCTGTCTGGCCTTTTGTCTTGATCCAGTTCAATCCATTTCACACCACAGACAGGCCGATCATGTAAAATGTAAACTAGAGTCTGTCACTTCCCTACGTGAAATGTTTCAGTGACTTTCTATGAATTTCAAGATAAACCCGAACTTGGTAACAGGCTCACATGACCGACACTGCCTGCCTTGGCTCCTCCATGTCCCCCTGGCCTTGTGGTCTGCCAACCCCACCTTTTGCATTCTTTGACCCAGGATTCCTCTGGGTCTCTACCCATCCTGTTCTGCCTGCTTCTGTCTGCTCCCCACGCCCCTTAATTCCTGGGCTCAATCAATCCTCCTGCTTCAGCCTCCCAAGTAGCTGGTATCACAAGTGTACACCATCAAACCCAGCTGATGTTTTATTTTAATTTTTAAAGTTTATTTTTATTTTATTACGATTATTTTCTTGAGTTGGAGTCTTACTCTGTTGCCCAGGCTGGAGTGCAGGGGCATGATCACAGCTCACCACAGCCTCTACCTCCTGGGATCAGGTGGTCCTGCCACTTTAGCCTTATACCAGACTCACTTTTCAGAGGCCAGGTTCCAAGTCACACAACCCAGAAGGCCCTTTTTTGGAGGTTGGGTGAGGTTCAGCCCATGTGCTCACCGGGTGCCCTGTTCTGCCTGTCCTGACAGTTATCCCACCATACTGACATCAGAGGAAGACATGGCTGTCTCTCCCACTTAGGCTCTGAGCTCTGGGAAGTGGCTGACTGTGTCTGCAGCCTTGTTGACTGTTGCCACTCCAGCATCCAACACAGCGTCTAATACACAGCAGATGTCCGGTAAATGCTGGCTGAATGAATGATCCTTCATAAATAATTTTTAATATTTGTGCACCTGTGTTCACAGAAGCCTTCCTCACAACAGCCAACAGATAGAAACAGCCCAAGTTGATAGATGAATGGATAAGCAAAATGTGGTAAAGCCATGCAATGGAACATTATCTAGCCTTAAAAGGGAAGGAGAGAAGCGTGGTGGCTCACACCTGTAATCCTTGCACTTTGGGAGGATTGCCTGAGCCTAGGAGTTCGAGACCAGCCTAGGCAACATAGTGAGACATCGCCTCTATAAAATTTTTTTTAAAAAGTAGCTGGGTGTGGTGGCTGTAGTCCCAGCTCCTTGGGAAGCTGAGGCAGAAGCATCACCTGAGCCCAGGAGGTTGAAGCTGTGGTGAGCCATGATCATGCCACTGCACTCCAGCGTGGGCAACAGAGTGAGACCCTGACTCAAAAAAGTGAAAAAAAAAAAAAAAAAATATGGATACACCTATGTTTCCAGGAGACTTCCTCACAATAGCCAAAAGATGGAAACTACCCAAGTGTTCACTGATAGACGAATGAACAAACAAAATGTGGTATACCCGGTTCGTGACCTGCCTGGGCAGGCGAGACCTCATCTCTACAATAAAGTCAAAAAATTAGCTGGGTGTGGTAACGCTCACCTGTAATTCCGGTTACTTGGAAGGCTGAGGCGGAAGGATCGCCGGAGCCCAGGAGGTCGAGGCTGCGGTGGCCGGGAGCGGCCATTGCACTCCAGTCTGGGCGACGGAGTGAGACTCCAACTCAAAAAAAAAAAAAAAAAAAAAAAGGGCAAAACGGTCACTTTTATGTTATGTATATTTTACCACAATAAAGTGACTACATTAAAAATAATTTTTTATGAAATTACAAGTGAAAAAATAAATAAAACCTACAGGTAATACTGGAGAGAGAGAGAGAGAGAGAGAGAAAGAGAGAGAGAGAGCCAGTAGCAGTAGCCAGAGGTGTTTCTCAGAAAGGAAAATAGTTATCTGCAGTCTGCAGAAGAGGGCACAGATGTATTTAAACATCTGAGAGGTCTGCACTGTGAAAATCCTATTGGTGCTTGCCAGAGGCGTCAAACATTATATTCCACAGATGCTTAGAAAAGCATTGGATCAGCTGGGTAATAAGGTGAGTGGAACAGCCAAAGATTATATTCCACAGACGCTTAGAAAAGCATTGGGTCAGCCGGGCTCGGTGGCTCAGCCTGTGATCCTGCACCTTTGGGAGGCTGAGGTGAGTGGATTGCCTGAACCCGTGGGTTCGAGACCCGCCTGAGCAGTGATTCCTCATCTCTACAATAAATAAAAAAAATCAGCCAGGTGTGGTAGCGCGCGCCTGTGGTTCCAGCTTCTTGGAAGGCTGAGGCGGAAGGATCGCGGAGCCCAGCAGGTGGAGGCTGCGGTGGCCGGGAGCGGCCACTGCACTCCAGTCTGGGTGACAGAGTGAGACTCCAACTCAAAGAAAAAAAAAGAAAAGCATTGGATCAGCTGGGTAATAAGGTGAGTGGAACAGCAGCTCATATTGCATCTGAACTTGCTACAAGACTTTTTTGCTGGCCAAGCCGGTGGCTTAAGCCTGTAATCCCACCTCTTTGGGAAGCCGAGGTGAGAGGATTGCCTGAGCCTGTGGATTCATGGCCAGCCGGGCAACATGGTGAGCTCTCATCTCTACAATAAATCAAAAAATTGACCGGGTATGGTAGCTCACACTTGTAGTTCTGGCTACTTGGAAAGCTGAAGTGGAAGGATCACTGAAGCCCAGCAGGTTGATGTTGGGGTGGCCATGAGCATGCCACTGCACTCCAGCCTGGGTGATGGAGTGAGACTCCAACTCAAAAAAAAAAAAAACCAAAAAACCAAAAACAAAAAAAGGCTTTCTCTTGCTCTGATACTGACTCAAAACCGCCAGCCTTATAGGTGACTTGGGTCAAAGTCAGGACAACTATTGCTTCCAAAACACAAAGAAGACTACCAAGCAGTGCGCCTCATATTTTATTTAATTTTATTTTTGTGGTAAGTAGTGCAAGGTGCAGCAACGTGCCTTTCACCTTGAAGAGGGTATCTCAGCATCCTCCAGACCTATGGGTCACCAGAAACCTCACTCAGCTGGTGGGCTCCCGATGTATGTGGTATTTATTTTCTGTCTTCTGGGTTTCGTATGTCTTACTGAGATATCTAAATTATTTGTGGCTTCCTGCTTATTAGATCCCATCAGCATAATGTTATAAATATATTCAACCAGTGTGATGTTTAGTGGCTTGTCAACATGATTGGATTTTTTCTGGGCTATATTATGGCAGAGTGGGAAAATTGATGTAGCCCTGAGACTAGATGGTGAAAGTATACTGTTGGCTCTGCCAGGTAAAAGCAATCTACTTCTAGCCATCTTTTGTAAATTGGTATAGGGAAAACAAGCACTGGCTAGGTCTATAGGTGCGTACCAAGTGCCAAGGGTTGTGTTGATTTGCACCAATAAATATACCACATCTGGGATAGCAGCTGCAATTCAAGTCTCCATCTGATTAAGTTTACAACAATCTATAGTCATTTTCCAAGATTGCTCTGATTTTTGCCTGGCCTGACAGGCATGTTAAATGCAGATGAGATAGCTATCACCAGTCTCACATCTCTCAAGTATTTGATGGTGGCACCAATCTTTGCATTTCCTCCAGGCATGTGTTGTTCCTTCTAGCTTACTATCTTGGCAAAGAGGGGAAGTTCTAGGAGCTTCCACTTAGCTCTTGCTGTTAAAATCACCCTGATTCTAGAGGTGAGAGAGCTATGTGGACATTCTTCCAGTTTCTAAATATATTTATTCAGATTCAGGATGGGAGAATTGGCACAAGTTGGGTCTGTGGACCAATCAGGACCACTGTGAGTGTAACTTTAGCTAAGACTCCATGTATCACAAGAGTACTCTAAGCAACCACTCTGATGGATGGGACACTGTGGTGTCTTGAATCTTTAGGCATTAGCATTCATTCAGACTCAGTGTCTTGATTCCTTAGATTTATGGGTAGTTTCTTCCCTCCTCTGTCTGGTCACTTTGGTGAATTACTACAGACCTCTTCAGAGAAGTCTTGGGGGGACATTAACTGTATATATTCTGTCAGGGTTACAGAGTCCCACCCCTTCAACCAAGGTGCTCCAGGTCTGTAAACTGACTTAGGACTGTCAACTGGGTGAGAGGCCATGACACTCTATTGCAGTAATTCAAACGAAGTCTTTAACCACCAAACCTAGACATTTCTTAGTTATATAGATCAGGGGTTAGCAAATATTTTCTATAATGGCCAGATAGTAAATATTTTAGGGTTTGCAGGCCAAAGGAGCTCTGTTCCAAGAATCCAACTTTCCTGTTGCTGCAGAAGACGATATGTAAATGAATGGCCAATAAAACTTTATTTACAAAATAAGCAGAGGGCTGGATTTGGCACATGGGTTTGTTGATTCTTGATGTAGATCCAACATGGGTCATAGTTTGTTGATTCTTGATATAGATCCAGTAATATTTTAGTAGGCAGCCTATTTATCTTATTATCATGTGATCAATTAACCACTACTTGAGATCCTTGTGGGTCAAAGCAATCTGATGACAAGTATGTTCCTGCTGATCTTTTTGGTCACTGTGGACACCTTGTCTTAGGCAGGTACATGCTGCCTCTTGGTTGCTATTACTCCAGGATTCCAATAGTCCCATTGAAATCAGGGTAGTATCCTCATAGTCATATCTAGTCTAGAAATGAGAGCAACCACAGAGCTTCTAGAGGATAAAAATGTCTATCACTGGTTTATTTCTTACGTCCTAGTGAAGGGATGGCCTTCTGAGCCTTCTCAGAGGATGTGATTGGGAGATAGATGTGCGCATTACACACCAATATTCCCATCCTCCTAAACCTTTAGATTCTATTCTTTCCTCCACATAATGCCATGGAAGCTCTGGTATTTCATCCTCATTAAATGGAGGCACTGTTGAGTCTAAGTTTCAATCAATCAACCAAATATTAGAGCCACCAGGGCATAATTTAAAAGATGGCATCTTGACTGGGCGAAGTGGCTCACACCTGCAATTCGAGCACTTTGGGAGACCAAGGCAGGAGGATTGCTTTAGCCCAGGAGCTCAAGACTGTAGTGAACTAGGATTGCACCACTACACTCCAATCGGGGTGACAGAGCAAGACCTTATCTCAAAAAATAAAATAAAATGACACCTGGAGTCTCTAGTCAGTGAATCCATAAAAATGAATTTAGTGTGACGTAGTATTATATTTTACTCTCCTTGGTGCAACTCTGTTACGATCCACTCCCACACACTCCCCAGGTTCCTGCCAATGTACACATTAGAAAAGTCTTGCAGCTATTTTAGTGTATAAACTGCTTTCTTCTGGGTTATACTGTGTATCTGAGTCCCTGAAACATGCTGAGATTTGACTCAAGAACTGGGTCTAGGGGCAAGAAGAGAGAGTTATGGTGAGTCTTTCCTTTTTTTTTTTCTGAGTAGGAGTCTTACTCCTTTGCCCAGGCTGGAGTTCAGTGGCATGCACACTCATGGCCACTCCAGCGTCGACCTTCTGGGCTCCAGCGATCCTTCCATCTCAGCCTTCCAAATAGCCAGAACTACAGATGTGCGCTACCATGCCCGACTATTTTTATTTTATCATAGAAACAAGGACTCACCAAGTTACCTGGGCTGGTCTCGAACCCATGGGCTCAGGCAATCCACTAGCTTCGGCCTCCCAAAGTGCTGGGATTACAGGCTGAGTCACCGAGCCCGGCCTATGGTGGGTCTTAAGGAGACATTTTTTCAAAGCATCTGCCCCGATAAAGTGATCATAGGGTTTTCCAGCAAAGGAGACCCAATCATGGTCATCTACTTCCCTTGCCAAAAGTGTTCAGAGTGACTTGGAGATTTGAGATCGTGTTTCATTTGAATCCTACCAGATGTCCCAATTCCAAGTTTCAGAATCTCATCATTTCTTAATCAATGCCCTAACGGTCATGTGGAAAACTTATGGAGGTTGTGAATTCAACTGCTATTGTAATTTAGCCACTTGCATAGGTAAATTTTGTGTTTGATTTTTAGCAATAGTGGTCCTGTGGATATGAGAAACGAGATTATATTAGGACTGTCGTATACATGATCTCATTCTCAGTCTGTGGTCTTGGATGTGTCTGTTTCTTTCTGCAAGTACAGCAATACACTTGGGAAAATCAATTCTATATCACTATCCTTGTTGTCATCATCGGGCTCCTAAGGTACTTGCTTTAGTTAGCTCTTCATCACAAACAACCACAGGTGATGATTTAATTTATTGGAATGCTGCTGCATGTCATGGATGACTGGCATCCAGTTTCCCATCGGTAAGGAACTCAACGCTGTCCTCAAACCCAATGCATGGCTGAGCCCATTCCCAAATCCCATCTTTGAAAGTCTGTTTTCTCAGGCCTCTCCCAATGCCAATTCTATAACCGGGCTCAATCCAGTAACAGAAACTCCGCCAGTAATTTGAACGGAAAAATTTTATATGAAGAATTGCATCTTGTAGTAGGTGATGAACTATCAAACCAGAGGTAGCAAAATACAAAATGCAGCCACTGCCTCTAGGGCTGAGGGAGGGTGAATTAGGAAAGAACTGAGAACTTAGAAAAGCTCTCCTCATTACCCACCTCAACACTGATTTTGACTTCCTTGGAGAGATGTGGCTGGCATAGGAGCACACAGTTTGCAGGGTAGAGGAGCTTTCCAGAGAGCATGGGCCAGAGCTAGCTGTTAGGGGTGGCCTACTGGGTGAAGGAGAAACTTGTCAGAGGGTATCAGCAGGCTGGAGCTGGTCTGCAGGGCTACTGAGATGAGCACAACTATGCCGCTCACTCTACTGACCACCATGCCTAAAAATAGCACATCCTCATTGGGAAAGAAGTCCCTTTATTCTGCAATGGCCTTCCAATGTCTCTTCAGTGCCTTCCATTGACACAGCCTCTATTGACATTGAGCCAGCTGGCAAAGCAGAAATGTTTACAGGGTTCAACTGTAGTATCACAAAGCAGGGTAATGAAGGGTGGATTTGCAGCCGGGCCCGGTGACTCAAGCCTGTAATCCCAGCACTTTGGGAGACTGAGAAGAGAGGATTGCCTGAACTCAGAGGTTTGAGACCAGCCTGGGCAACTTGGTGAAACCTCGTGTCTACACTAAATAAAAAAATAAGCCGGGTGTGGTAGCGCATGCCTGTAGTTCCTGCTACTTAGAAGGCTGAGGTGGAAGGATCACCTGAGCCCAGCAGGTCAAGGCTGTGGTGGCCGTGAGTGTGCCACTGCACTCCAGCCTGGGCGACAGAGTGAGACTCCGACTCAAAAAAAAAAAAAAAAAAAGGGGTGGATTTGGAGCCGAGAGGTGATACGTGGATAACTGGCCCAGGAATGAATAAATTGGTTTTTAAATGGATGGCAAGAAGGGCAGTGTAACTGAAGGTGAGTGAATGGGACAGGGACAATGGGGAGATGAGGTCTGAGCCGCAGAGAGGCGGACGCTGTCCCATCATGTAGGGCTTTATAGATCATGGTGAAAACTTTAGATTTTAACCAAGAGATGGGAAGACATTGGGCGGCTTAGAGCAGGGGTGTGATATGATCAGATTTGTTTTAAAAGATCAGTCTTCGAGACCCGCCTGGGCAACTTGGTGAGACCTCATCTCTACAATAAATCAAAAAATTAGCCGGGCGTGGTAGCGCACGCCTGTAATTCCAGCTGCTTGGAAGGCTGAGGCGGAAGGATCGCCGGAGCCCAGCAGGTCGAGGCTGCGGTGGCCGGGAGCGGCCACTGCACTCCAATCTGGGTGACAGAGTGAGACTCCAACTCAAAAAAAAAAGAAAAAAAAAAGAGATCAGTCTGGGAATTATATGGAGACTTGGCTTTAGAAGGCCAGAGTGAAGACAAAGGAAGTTTCTGTCGAACAAGTACCAGTTGCCCACCCCGCATCTTCTTCAGGCTACATTTTCTCTCTTGAGTTCTAACCAGGGTGACCAAATGTCTTAGTTGTTTCATGGTGTCTCTGATCATTTTACTAACCAATGATCCTCTTCTACATTTTGTTATATTTTCCCTCTCTCTCAGTTCTGTTGCCCCTGACAGCCGAGTCCTTCATTTTCCATCAAATCCTGTTCTTGTATCTTTCATTTATACTCTCAGACCTTTGGTTCGCACTATAGTGAAATGAAATGATAGAAACTTTAAGTTTCTCTTCCAGTGACCTTTGCATTTTTTTTTTTTGAGTTGGAGTCTCACTCTGTCACCCAGACTGGAGTGCAGTGGCCGCTCCCTGCCACCGCAGCCTCGACCTGCTGGGCTCCGGCGATCCTTCCATCTCAGCCTTCCAAGTAGCTGGAAATACAGGCATGCGCTACCACACCTGGCTGATTTTTTGATTTATTGTAGAGATGAGGTCTCACCAAGTTGCCCAGGAGGGTCTGGAACCCGCAGGCTCAGGCAGTCCACTCACCTCAGCCTCCCAAAGCGCGGGATTACAGGCTGAGCCACCGAACCCGGCTGCATTTTAACAAGAATCAAAGTCTGATACCAGTGGTTCCGTGCTGTAAGAAAGAACCACCCGTGGAGCTTGTTTAAAATGCCTTTTGATGGGTTCCAACTCCTAAGAATCTGACTTAAAAGCTCTGGGGCAGAGCCCAGGGGTCTGTATTTTAACCAAGCATCCCAAGTGATTTTGATGAGGTGGTTCAGGAACCACATTTCGAGAATAATGCCTCAAGTTAAACGAAGGAGATCCTGATGCTAGAATTCCATGTGTCAGCTGTGAGAAGAGAGGGCTTTGTTGGGTCCTAGGAGTCATGCCACACAGAGAGTTGCATACAAATATGTTAACTCTATTTTCCGGTTCCAATATTGTGTCACAAGGTATGCCAATGAAGCATCATGGAAACATCTAGGCTAAGCGGTCAACATACCGTAAGGGGTTATGTGGGCTTTTGATGTTATCGAAGCCGTTCAAGAGTGCCAGGTCCTGCCCTGTGGGATTCCCTAGGAGTGACATACACAGAATGGCAGCCAATCAGAAATACAATTACTGTTTCATTATTAGCTTGAATAACGTTGAACGATGTGCAAAGTAGAGCTCTCTGAAGACTGGATTTCAGCCCATCATTTCGGCTCATCATCATTTCAGGATTTTCTATTTTTCCACCTCCTGCAGTTTGAATTCTGGAGCTGACATATCCAAACGTGCCTGTGAAAAGCAAGAGGTTTCCAGACTGCCGAGCCCGTTGACCTGGCAAGTCATATGGTCATATGAGAAGAGAAAGATAAAATAAGAGAGATAAAGAGAGAATGATTTGTTCTGCTCACTTATTTTTTTCCCGGAGGCAGGAAAAAATAAAGTACACAAGATAGGGTCATGTATGTATACTGACTTTTTTTTTTTGAGTTGGAGTCTCACTCCATCGCCCAGACTGGAGTGCAGTGGCCGCTCCCGGCCACCGCAGCCTCGACCTGCTGGGCTCCAGAGATCCTTCTTCCTCAGCCTTCCAAGGAGCTGGAACTACAGGTGCGTGCTACCACGCCCAGCTAATTTTTGATTTATTGTAGAGATGAGGGCTTGCCAAGTTGCCCAGGAGGGTCTCGAACCCGCCGGCCCAGGCAATCCACGCACCTTGGCCTCCCAAAGCACTGGGGACTTTTTGTTTTTAGTTGGGGATCTCACTCTGTTGCTTAGGCTAGAGTGCAGTGGTGTGATCATGGCTTGACTTCCTGGGATCAGGTGATCCTCCCACCTCAGCCTCTTGAGTAGCTGGAGCTATAGGTATGTGCCAACATGCCCAGCTAATTTTTTGGGGTTTTTTTTTGTGGAGCTGAGGTCTCGTTATGTTGCCCAGGCTGGTCTTGAACTCCTGAGCTCAAGCAATTCTCTCACCATGGCCTTCCAAAGTGCTGGGATTACAGGCATGAGCCACTGTGCCTGGCCTATACTGGCTTTTGTTTTTTGTTTTTTGTTTTTTGAGTTGAAGTCTCACTTCGTTGCCCAGGCTGGAGTGTAGTGGCATGCTGACGGCTACCCCAGTGACGACCTGCTGGGCTCCGGTGATCCTTCCTCCTCAGCCTTCCAAGTAGCCTGAACTACAGGCATGTGCTACCACGACCAGCTAATTTTTTGTTTATTGTAGAGAGGAGGTCTTGCCAAGTTTCCCTGGGCTGGTCTCAAACCCGTGGGCTCAGGCAATTCACTCGCCTTGGCCTCCCAAAATGCTGGGATTACAGGCTGAGCCACCGAGCCTGGCTGATTCTGACTTTTTATTTTTTAATTTTTTTTGAGTTGGAGTCTCACTCTGTCGCCCAGACTGGAGTGCAGTGGCCGCTCCCGGCCACCGCAGCCTCGACCTGCTGGGCTCCGGCGATCCTTCCGCCTCAGCCTTCCAAGTAGCCAGAATTACAGGCATGCGCTACCACGCCCGGCTGATTTTTTTATTTATTGTAGAGATGAGGTCTCGCTGCCCAGGCAGGTCTCGAACCCGTGGGCTCAGGCAATCCACTCACCTCAGCCTCCCAAAGGCGCGGGATTACAGGCTGAGCCACTGAGCCCGGCGATTCTGACTTTTTTATCGTGAGGTAATCCAGCCCACTGTTACCTGTGGACCAATTCATAGTTTGTACTCTGATCAATCAGATCAATAGCCACACCTCCTCTGGGGAGGTGTTAGGTAGAAATGAGCAGAAGTAGACCGGATGCAGAAAGATGTGACTGATGGCCAGTCTAGACCTAAACAGTTGACACCAAATTATATAGCAGAAGTATGGCACCTCACACATGATAGATGACCTTCGATGGGGTGACACGCTTCCAAGGTTATGTTTAATTCCTGACATCGGCTATACCTCCACTCTTTTTACTTCCATTCAAGAAAGCACACAAAAAATGCAAGAGGGTAATTTCATGATAAGGTAAGCCATGATTGTGCTCTCACTGATTATAACTATCATGTGCAAACCTTGGCACTTTTTTATTTTTATTTTTTTGAGTTGGAGTCTCACTCTGTCGCCCAGACTGCAGTGCAGTGGCCGCTCCTGGCCACCACCGCCTCGACCTGCTGGCCTCCGGCGATCCTTCTGCCTCAGCCTTCCAAGTAGCTGGAATTACAGGCACGTGCTACCACGCCCAGCTAATTTTTTGATTTATTGTAGAGATGAGGTCTCGCCTGCCCAGGCGGGTCTCGAACCCGCGGGCTCAGGCAATCCACTCACCTCAGCCTCCCAAAGGCAGGGGATTACAGGCTGAGCCACCGAGCCCGGCTAAAATCTTCTTCTTAAACCCTGACACAATGATGAGAAAGTAGAAGCTATGTTTTTGGAGAAATGCACACTTTAGGTAAAATTAACTTTATGGACTTTGTCTCTTCAGAAACAGACTTCTGGGTATCAGAGGTATCTCATAGTAGCAATCAAGCTTGCCTAGAGTAAAGGGAATTTACAAGGCCTGGGACATCATGCACTGGGCAAGGATTGTAAAAGTCATGAAACTTGTACTTAAAAAGTTATGACCGCTCAGAGGGGAGCAGGTGGGAATTCGATCTTCCAGTAAATTGGGTGCTATCTATAGGGAAGCCAAGGATCCCCCGAAGCTACCCACTGGGAATGTCTAGGAGACAAGGGGAGGTGCACCCTCCATTAGTTCTGAGGAGTGTCCTTCGGGAGAGTTAGAATCCTTGTCATTTCCTTCTCTAGGGGTTATGATAATGTGGGCGGACGTTAGTGGGTCTCTGTGTCACAGGTTCTCCAAGACATCCACAGGTGGTCGATAAGGAAGTCACGGCAGTCACGTCTACCTGATTGCGACATCTCCAAGGAAAAGGATTTAAGCCAGGACTTTGGGGGGCTATGACGCCACCCTCACCTAGAGTGTGGGCCCACTCCCTGTCTGGGGGTGGGGTGAAGCTTTCTGAAATAAATCTTATCTTCTCTCACCTCTATGTGTTGCAATTCTTTGCAATTTACTCAGATCTCTGGGTTGCCAGTGTGCACCGCTGGTTTGCCAGCTCCGGCAGTGCTGTGCCACCCCTCGCCTGTCTCTCTCCATCCGTCCATCCACCTCACCCTATCCGGACCCTAACAGACGTGATCATCAAGGAGGAGCGGGTGGAAAACTTCTTATAACTGTAGTCAACTAAGACACACGTATTTCTGGGACAAATTATATTTTTTCAAGTTTTAAATTGTAAAATACACATAATATAAAGCTGATCATCTTAACCATTTTAAGTAGCATTACATACATTCCTAATGTTGTGCAACCATGACCACTATCACCTGCAGAACCCTTTTTATCTTGTAAAACTGAAATTCAGATTTTGACTGCAGGAAGTACTTCATATAAGTGGAATCACGCAATAATTGTCTTACTGTGACTGGCTTGTTTCACTTAGCATAATGTCTTCATCTCTAATCCATTTCTTAGTATACTGCAGAAATTCCTTCTTATAAGAATTTTATTATTTTAGGTCTTCTATTTAGGACTTTGATCTATTTGGAATTAATTTTTGTATTTGGTATTAATATGAGTCTAACTTAATTCTTTTGCATGTGGATAGATACATTTTTCCAAGAACCATTTGTTGAAGAGGCTGATCTTTCTTCCACTGAATGGTATTTTTTGCTAAAGATCAATTGGCTTTCTGTGGGGTTTATTTCCGGGCTCTCTTTCTATTCCATTAGTCTATATGATGTCTTCATGCTATTAGCATACTGGTTTTGACTACTGTAGATTAGTAGTGTTTGGAAATCAGGAAGTGTGAATCTTCCAGGTTCATTCCTTTTTTTTTTTTTTTTTTGAGTCTGTCTCACTCTGTTGCTCAGGCTGGAGTGCAGTGGCACACTCACGGTCACCCCAGCGTCGACCTGCGGTGCGCCAGCAATCCTTCCACCTCAGCCTTCCAAGTAGCCGGAACTACAGATACGCGCTACCATGGCCGGCTAATTTTTGATTTATTGTAGAGATGAGGTCTCACCAAGTTGCCCGGGTTGGTCTCAAACCTGTGGCCTCAGGCAGCCAACTCACCTCGGCCTCCCAAAGTGCTGGGATTACAGGCTGAGCCACCGAGCCCAGCCATTCTTCTTTTTAAAAATTGTTTTGGCAACTTGGAGTGCCTTGAGATGCCATATAAATTTTAAGGATGGGTTTTTCTATTTCAGCAAAAGAAATCATTGGTATTTTGATAGGAATTGCATTGACTCTTTAGATTGTTTTGGGTTGTATTGACACCTTAATAACATGATGTCTTCTAATCCATGGACATGAGATATGTTGCCATTTATTTATGTCCTCTTTAATTTATCTCAACAATGTTTTATAGTTTTCATTGTACTAGTTTTTCATCTCCTTAACCTAATTCCTAAGTATTTTACTCTTTTTGATGCTATTGTAAATTGAATTGTTTTCATAATTTCTTTTCTGAATTGTTCATTGTCAGTGTATAGGAATGCAACTAATTTTTGAGTGTTGGCTTTGTAGCCTTCTACTTTGAATTTATTTATTAGCTCTGACTTTTTCGGTGTGTGGCATCTTTAGGATTTTCTACATAGATGATAATAACATCTGGGAACAAAGATAATTTTAGAGTCATACGTTCTAAATTGAGTGCCTTTTATTACTTTTCTTGCCTAATTGCTTCCAGTATAATGTTGAATAAAGTGGTGGAAGAGGGCTTCCTTGCTTGGTTGCTGATCTTAAAGGAAAAGCTTCTAGCCTTTCATCATTGATTTTGATGCTTGGTGTGGGCTTTTCATGTATGGCTTTTATTATGTTGATGTAGTTTCCTTCTAGTCCTAATATGTTGACTATCTCTTTCATGAAATGGTGCAAATTTTGTCAAATACTTTTTTCTGCACCAAATTAAGACGATCATGTGTTTTTTCCCCCTCATTTATTAGTGTGGTGCAGTCCACTGATCCATTTTTACATATTGAACTATCCTGGCATTCAAGGAAGAAAGAAAATCTCACTTGGTAATGGTGTACAATCTTTTTAATATTCTGCTGAATTTGGCTTGCTAGTATTTTGTTGAAGATTTCCATATCACTGTTTATAAGGGATATTGGTCTGTAGTTTTCTTGTGTTGTCTTTGTTTGTTTATAGTAATTAGAGTAATGCTGGGTTCATAAAATGAGTTGGGAAGCATTCTCGTCTCTTCAATTATTTTGGAAAAGTTTGAGAAGGATTGGAGTCAGTTATTTAGATGTTTGATGGAATTTACCAGTGATGTCATCGGGTCACAGGGGTTTTCTTTTTCTGTTGTTGTTGGGAGATTTTAATTACTGATTCAATCTCTTTACTAGTTAGAGGTCAATTCAGATTTTCTATTTCGTCATAATTTAGTTTTGGTGACTTTTGTTTTCCTAGGAATTTGTTCATTTTATCTAGGTTATTTAATTCCTTGGTGTACAATTGTTCGTAGTGCTCTTTTATAATCCTTTTTATTTCTACAGAATTGGTAGTAATATCTCCACTTTCATTTCTGAGTTGAGCAATTTGAGTCTTTTCTCCTTTTTCTCAATCCATCTAGCTGAAGCTTTGTCAATTTTGCTGATATTATCAAAGAGTCAACTTTTGGTGTCATTGACGCTCTCTATTGTTTTTCCATTCTCGATTTTACTTATTACTGTTCTAATATAATTATTTCCTTCCTTCTTCTAACGTTGGGTTTAGTTTGTTCTTTTTCAAATTTCTTAGGTTCATTTACTGTTTTTGTATTTTAATGCAGGAGTTTATAGTTTTAAGTTTTTCCCTTAGCACTGATTTCATTGTATTTTATACGTTTTTGTTTTCATTTGTCTCTAAGTATTTTTAAAGTTTCTCTTGTGATTTTTAAATTTAATTCATTGGTTAAGAGTGTGCTGTTTAATGTCCACACATTTGTGAATTTTCCAACTTTCTGTTATTGATTTCTAACTTTTCTCTTGCTGATTTTTAACTTGTGGTCAGATAAGATACTTTGTATGACATCTATGTTTTGAAATCTATTGAGACTTAGTTTATGGCTTAACGTATGGTCAATCCTGGAAAACGTCCTATGTACACTTGAGAAGAATGTGTATACTGTTATTGGGTAGAGTGCTATATATGTCTGTTAGATATAGTTGGTTTATTGTGTTAAGTCCTTTATTTCCTTAGGTATCTTCAGTCTGGTTACTCTATCAATTATTAAGAGAGGGGTGTTAAGTCTCCAACCATTATTATAAACTGTCTATTTCTCCCCTCAATTTTGTCTGAAATGTCTGTTTCCTAGATATTGATGGTCTGTTATTAGGTGTTTAACTGTTTATAATTGTACAGCTTATTGTTGTCTTGAATCTTTTATTAACATATACTGTCCCTTGGAATATTTTCACTTTAAGTCTATTTTTTCTGATATTACTGTAGCCATTTTTTTCTCTCTTTTGGTTTCTATTTGCACGAAATATCTTTTCTTATGAAAGATATTTGTGTCTTTTAAGTGAGTATCTTGTCGACAGCATATCATTGCTCATAATTTTTCAATCTATTTTGCCTTTTAAGAGCTTATGCCATTAAATTTAATCAGTTTAAATTACTGATAAGAAGGGACTTACTTTGTCATTTTACTATTTGTTTTCTAATAGTTTTTTGTCCTTCATTTCCTGTATTACTGTCTTCTTTTGTGTTTAGATGGTTTTTAAATAGTAAAACATTTAAATTCCTTTCTCATTTCCTTTTGTGTACACTCTATAGCTATTTTCTTTTCTTTCTTTCTTTTTTTTGAGTTGAAGTCTCTATTTGTTGCCCAGACTGGAGTGCAGTGGTACGCTGCTGGCCACCACAGCCTCGACCTGCTGGGCTCCGGTGATCCCTCTGCCTCAGCCTTCCAAGTAGCCGGAACTACAGGCGCGTGCTACCATGCCTGGCTAATTTTTGATTTATTGTAGAGATGAGGTCTCGCCAAGTTCCCCGGGTGGGTCTCAAACCCATGGGCTCAGGCAATTCACTTGCCTTGGCCTCTCAAAGTGCTGGGATTACAGGCTGAGCCATCGAGCCCGGCTCTATAGCTATTTTCTTTGTTGTTATCCTGGGATTACATTTAACCTCCTAAAATTATAACACTTCTAATTTGAATTTATACCAGTTTAACTTCAGTGACACACAAAACTCTGCTCCTTTACAGCTCGGTTTCCAACCCTTTCCGTTGTTGCTGTTCCAAACTTATTTCTTTATACATGGTGTGCCCCAAAACATAAACTAAGAATTCCTTTAAATGCATGGGTCTTTTAAATTATGTAGAAAACAAAGTGTGAAATCACAAACAAAAATACTAGCTTTTAGATTAGTAATTTTAAAAAAAGTGCTAGTTTCTTAAAACATGTAAAAACTAAAAAGTGGAATTACAAACCATTGTTACAATAATGCTAACTTTTATACCGGCCCATGTATTTACCTTTATTGAGATCTTTATTTCTCCATACAGCTTCAAGTGACTATCCAGTGTCTTTTATTTCACTCTGCGAGACCCTCCTAAGCATTTCTGGCAGGGCAAGTCTAGTGGCAATGAACTCCCTCGGCTTTTGCTTATCTGGGAATGTCTTAATTTCTTCTTCACTTTTGAAGTACAATTCTGCTGGATGTAGGATTCCTGGTTGATAGGTTTTTTTTGTTTTTTTGTTTAGCCCTTTGAATATACTGGCTTTCTTCAAAGTTTCTGGCTAGAAATCTGCTGTTAACCTTATTGAGGATATCTTCTTTGTGACCAGTTGCTTCTTTCTTGCTGCTCTGAAGATTCTCTCTTTGTCTTTCAAAAGTTTGATTATAATGCACCTCAGTGTAGGTCTTTTTGAGTTCATCATACTTGGAGTTTGTTTAGCTTGGATGCTTATATTCATATCTGGAAGCAAATTTTGGAAGTTTTCAGCTATTGTTTCTTCAAATATTCTCTCTTCCTCTTTCTCTTCTCCTTCTTGGGCTCCTATAATGTGTATGCTGGTCTGCTTGATGGTGTTCCACAGGTCCCTTAAGCTCTGTTTAATTTTCATCGATCTTTTTTTTTTAACTGAAAAACTTTATGATAACAGTGATTCCATCAATCTTTTATCTTTCTGTTTCTCAGACTCAATTTCATTGTCCTGTCTTTAAGTTTACTGATTATTTATTCTGCCCGCTCAAGTCTGTCTTTGTATCCCTTTAGTAAAATTTTCATTTCAGGTGTTGTATTTTCAGCGTCAGAATTTTTTCTTTCTTTTTAGGCATTCTATCTCTTTATTTATGCTTTCATTTTGTTAATACATCATTTTCCTCATATCTTCCTTTAGTTTTTTGAGTGCCTCTAAGGGAGTGGATTTAAAGTATTTGCCTAGTAGATCTGCCGTCAGGTCTTTTCTAAGGACAGTTCCTGTTGACTTATTATTTTTCTTTGAATAGGCCATACTTTTCTGTTTATTTGTACGCCTTGTGACTTTTTGTTGAAAACTGGACATTTGACTCTAACAATGTGGTAATAACTCTGGACATCATATTATTGTCTGTTTTTGAGCTTACTGATGTTGTTTTTAAGTTTTTTTTCTTTTTTTGAGTTGGAGTCTCACTCTGTTGCCCAGACTGGAGTGCAGTGGCCACTCCCGGCCACCACAGTCTCGACCTGCTGGGCTCTGGCGATCCTTCCACCTCAGCCTTCTGGTAGCTGGAACTACAGGCATGCACTACCATGCCCGGCTTATTTTTTCAATTTATTGTAGAGACGAGGTCTCGCCAAGTTGCCCAAGCGGGTCTCGAACCCGCGGGCTCAGGCAATCCACTCACCTCAGCCTCCCAAAGGCGTGGGATTACAGGCTGAGCCACCGAGCCTGGCTGTTTTTAAGTGTTATGGGATGTCTTTGTACTAAAGATCAGCATGGGGTATAAACTTAAGGTCTTCTCAGGTTTCGTCTGAGACTGTATCTTTCTATGGGCATGTGCAGTCACTTTCTAATTTTTCTCATATATACAGTTACTTTGGAATGTCTTAGTCTTTAATGTCTGGCTTCCAAAGGAAGAGAGAAAGAGGAAAGTGAAAAGAGAAAAGGGGTGCAGGCCCTTTAAGTCCCCCAGAAATCACTTCAGCAGATGCGAGAGGGGTTTGTAATAATGGGAGAGGGATTTAGCAGTGGCTGCTCACCTCTGTGGTTGTACCTTTGTGATTAGAAGCAGCATTCTGAGTACAGATCCCTGAAGTTTGAGGCACAGGATGCCTTTTCTCCACCTAAGCTTCCCACCGGCAGCATGTAAGTTGCTCCTGGAACCAAGTGCTCAGTTGCCCACCGTGGGGCTGGGGATGGGGGTTGGCAGATGCTGCTGTGCTAAGAACTGAAATGAACCAAAATTAATCTTAATTTGCTGTCCAAGATTTCCCCTGGAAGTTGCAAGCCTTCGTAGACTCGAGTTTCACATTAGTCACTGAAGACAGATTCTGCCAATGCATTTTTTGTCTAGGTGGGGAAACAAATTCCTGGCACTCCCTGCACTGCCATCTTCCCAGAATCCTCTGGGACAAATTATTTTTACACAGGGAATTATTCCAGAAGTTTTGTCTGAGTCAGCTTAAGTTATAATAATCAAAAAGTAAAAATAATCTTGACTTTTTTTTTTTTTGAGTTGGAGTCTCACTCTGTCGCCCAGACTGGAGTGCAGTGGCTGCTCCCGGCCACCGCAGCCTCGACCTGCTGGGCTCCGGGATCCTTCCGCCTCAGCCTTCCAAGTAGCTGGAACTACAGGCACGCGCTACCACGCCCGGCTAATTTTTGATTTTATTGTAGAGACGAGGTCTCGCCAAGTTGCCCAGGTGGATCTCAAAGCCATGGGCTCAGGCAATCCTCTTGCCTCAGCCTCCCAAAGTGCTAAGCCACCAAGCCCGGGCCATAATCTTGACTTTCTATAGTCACCATAGAACTTTTTTTTTGAATTGGAGTCTCACTCTCTTGCCTAGGCTGGAGGGAAGTGGCAGGCTCACGGCCACCGCAGCCTCTACCTGCTGGGCTCAGGCGATCCTTCTACCTCAGCCTGCCCAAGAAGCTGGAACCACAGGCATGCGCCATCATGCCCGGCTACTTTTTCTTGATTTAATTGTAGAGACGAGGTCTCACCAAGTTGCCCATGCTGGTCTTGAACCTGTGGGCTTAGGCAATCCTCTCACCTCGGCCTCCCAAAGTGCTGGATTATAGGCATGAGCCACCGTGTCTGGCAGCACCATAGTACTTTATCCCTTATTTTATCTCCCTCTCCTTTTTCCTTCCTAAACGTCCTCCTTCCTTTCTTCTTTCCTCCTTTCAAAACCAATTTAGTGCTTTCCCAACTATGTAGGGGGCAGCTTTTCCATTTTGTGGATTAGCCATTAAATTCTGCGTATTCTGTTTCCTTGTCAACCTTTGACCGTTTTTTCTGTTAACTCTTCTATTGAAAGGAAGAAACAGATGATGGGATTAATTGTTAAATGAGTAAATTAAGGACATTATCACTGGATTCATATTTCCCTTTTCAGTCTTCCTCCCCTTTGGAAGATCCGAGACAACGGAGATCACCGAGAGTCAACTCTATTTTTGCGACCTCTAGGCAACAGCACAAAGGAAGGAGTATGGAAGAGGGAAGATACAAGTAAGCCAATGTAGACATTGTTAAGAAATTTATTTGCAATTCTTGTTTTTTGTGTTTTTTGTTTGTTTTTTAAATAACATCATTCCTTAGATAAAAATGCAATCTTACAGGAATATACAATAGCGTCTCACACAGAGATGGCCCTGAAGCTCTCCTTGAAAGGTTACCCCTTCTAGATTCCCTGGCCTTTCTCAAGGGAGAGAAGGCGCGGCAGGCGAGGCCTTTGACAATGGGATTATCTGACGGTTACAAACTGTACAACGATATTTACAACGGTAAGACTGTGAAGTCGTGGAGCCTGGAGGGGAAGGTGGGGGGTGTGCAGGGGTGTGGGGGACGGTGGCCACAGAGGCACTGCCCATCTTCCGTGCCTCTCTGGGAACAGGCATGACACAGACTGGCTTTGGGGCGTGACGGTGGATCTGAGCGGGAGGACACGGGGAAGGGAGGGATGGGGGAGCTTTTTCTGGAGCCTTTCACAGGGAGGGAGTTTCTGCTTGGTAGCTTGGGTAGATCAAAGTCAAACAGCAACGCGCGATGGAGAGAAACAGACATTCCCATGCCTCCCCCACTGGGGCTCTGTCACGCTGTTTCTTAATGACCTTGTGAGCCTTTCCACGGGTTGTTCTCATTGGCTGCCATCACAGACTTGTCCACACCTGCTCATCCCTTTGCTTCCCGTGGCCTATTTCTTGTGGGGCTCTGGGAGAACACTGTGACTTCTGGGCGGGGCAGGACGCAGTGATGGGGTGGTATGTGGTCTGGTCACATGGGAAGTCGAGAGATGGCTTCCAGGTCTGGGGATGGACTACGGCTGGAGGCATGGATGGCGTGAGACGGGAAAGCAGAGAGTGCCCACAGTGTTTGGGTCCGGGGAGATGCAAGCAGGAGCCCTTCACAGAGGACTGTGCTTACAAATGATCTGTCCTTGGTTGTCAAGCTCCCCTCCCCCACCCTCCCTGCTTTAAATATTGGTGTAGCTTCTTCTTCATATAGGGAAGTCTTCATATTGTTGTTTAAAGAAGACCTGACTCTACTCTACAAAAAAGAGGCTTCTCTTCGCTCCTCTCCTGGCTAAGGGCTCAGATGAGACTTCCCCAAGGGGGTCTGAAACCTGTACCCTCAGGCGCCCTTGGCAAGCAAGCCACTGTGGAGCCTGGTGTCTGCTCACCTCTTCTTCCTCATTCCCCTGGTTATCAACTGAGGGCTCTGGGAATTCCAGGACAGGAATTCCCCAGGACCAACTATGAATAAGAACAATTTTTGCATGTCCTCACCTAGAAATCACCCTCTCTTGACACAGCCTCTTTCGCCCACAGCTTTCTCTGAAAATGACCTTGGCTTGAGGAGCACGGGTGATTTTTAGATGGCGAATGTACAGTGCATGTCAGATTCATGCCAGGTGAAGTGGTCTGATATCCCTCCCGGAGGCCTAAGAAATCAAATTATTTAGATTCTGAAAATTGGGGTGCACGGCATGGTTGACAAAGAAGAGGTACCTGTGTAAGTGGCTGATCTGAAGGGAGGGGATTCGGCTCTGGCGATTTAAACTTGTTTTTTATTTTTATTTTTTGAGTTGGAGTCTCACTCTGTCGCCCAGACTGGAGTGCAGTGGCCGCTCCCGGCCACCACAGCCTCGACCTGCAGGGCTCTGGCGATCCTTCCGCCTCAGCCTTCCGAGTAGTCGGAACTACAGGCATGCGCTACCACGCCTGGCTGATTTCTTGATTTATTGTAGAGATGAGGTCTGGCTGCCCAGGTGGGTCTCGAACCCGCGGGCTCAGGCAATCCACTCACCTCAGCCTCCCAAAGGCGCGGGATTACAGGCTGAACCACCGAGCCCGGCTGTAAACTTGCTTAATTACCTAGTCTCTGTCTTGTCTTTTTGGTTGTTAGTTGAGACTTGAGCGAGCTTGCATGGGAAAGCCCAGCTCTGGCTCTCCTGCCAGCGTTGAACCGCTGTGCTATGCTTTGCCTATTCAGCTGCGATCAGATGCCCTTTTGGGACTGATGAAAAAATTATTTTCTAATATGCCAGAGAGACCGAGGGTCTTTGACGCTTCCTGTGCCATGGATCAAACCTCCTCAAATCATCTGAGGAAACAGTGACGATTATAAAAGTAGCAGTACTGTCTCAATGTAGATAAACAATTTAGCTTTCATAATAATGATAGGTATTGATAGGCATTATCATTAGTACTATCAAGGGCATTATTTCCTCCCCAGGAAGTCACTCTGGCTCTCTCTCTGTGTCTGTCTACACAGTGTTCACCCTTCTGGGAGGAGGAAAAGTTCCTTATGGAGAGCTCAATCCCAGCTTTGGACCTTAAGGGTGTGTGTGTGTGTGTGTGTGTGTGTGTGTGTGTGTGTGTGTGTGTGTGTATCTTTGTAGATCTGGCAGAAACCCATTTACCTGTTGTAGCGGTATCTGGCTCCATAAAGCAATGTTTCATTGCTTTGAAATAAAAATAAATACATAAATAAAGTAAGTTAAAGTCACATGTGGCTTCACGGGACTCCCTTCAACTTGCTATCCTTCTTGCTAGGCTCTGGGGAGGAGGGAGAGTTGGGGGTTGAGGAGGGCACCAGGAGGAAAGCTCTGCTTGGGGTTGGGGGGAAGGTGTCCCCACCCTAGGGTACTTCTTCCCTTCCCATCTTTCCCTTACAGCTCCTCAAGCGGGAGCTGCAGGGGAACCTGGACTTTGGTGGCCGAGAGCTGCCCCTGTGAGTCAGGTTGGGGCTTCCCCACCTGCCTTGGACAGAAGCCTGTTTCAGGGGGCATGCCGGGTGACCTGTGTGGGGGCGCACAGGGCCGCAGACAGCCTCACACGCAGTCAGGTGGGTTGATGTGGCTGGGACATCGGCATCTGTAAGATGCATTTTCCCATCATCTTCCCAAGCGATCCTTGAAGCCTCAGTTGCCTCGCCACGCTGGTCACTGGGGGTGGCTGAGCTGAACATGTCTTCCCATCAAATGGGAACAGACACATAGGGAGTCAAGACATGCCTTTTTCTTGCCTTCTTTTCCCCTCCAGTGCTCTCTGTGCTTGACATTTATTTGCCCTAGAGCCAGGTCTTCTTTAAACAACGAAATTGACCCAGGGTCTATCAGCAAGTTTTTTTTGACTTCCCAGGGATTTAAAGAGGTCTTCTGGGAATCA
Organism: Cephalopachus bancanus; assembly: GCA_027257055.1. Classification (NCBI taxonomy): domain Eukaryota; kingdom Metazoa; phylum Chordata; class Mammalia; order Primates; family Tarsiidae; genus Cephalopachus; species Cephalopachus bancanus. The sequence continues at coordinate 75,141 of JAPVLO010000308.1, forward strand.
GACTGTTCTTTTTTGGCCTCTGCTGGATTGTTTCTAAGTCTTAGTGATATTTCAATTACTTTAGGTTCTGCAATGTTTGCGATGATGGTTCGCCGGAGTTAGAATCCCTGATCACCAAGGTTCTGCTCTGTCCCTAACCTAAATTCAGGTTCTATTTCTTTGCCTTTAGGAGTGATGGGCGGGTGCCGACTGGCGTCCGTAAAGCAGCCGTCATCCTCTGGATGACTTCCAAACTTCTCCTTCCCAGAGCTCCTAGTCTCAGAAAGACACCAGCTTGGGCATGGGAAGGTCTGCTTCTCCCGCGGTGTTCTGTCCTCACCTGGATGGCCAGGAGGCCTCCTGGTAAAGAACGACTGGGAGGGAGTATAGGCAGCTTCTCTCTGGACAAACACCTGAGACTCAGAATCAGGGAAGCAGGAGGATAAGAGACATTGCCTTGTTCCTTTGACTGGACCCCCAGTCAGAGGGAAGCCTAGCGGATTGAGAAGGGGGTTGGAGGTGGGGGGCTATACATAACAGTTTCTGAATCAAAACAGGGAAAAACGCACGAGTCAAGCCGAAACCTAGGAAAAAGTCTCCTCTTTTTACCTCAAGGCCAAAAGAACCATCTAGGAATGGGAAGAAAGAGACAGATCTTCTTGTGAAATGTGGCCATGCACGTAAATAAATGACTAAAAGGGCAAGGGTGGAAATAAAAGAAGCAGGCTGGAGAGAAGACACATTAACATTCAGTCGACCCAATTATAGACCTTTGACTGCAGCCCCTCAAGTCCTTTGGGGCCTCGGTCACTGGCTGGTTTCTTTTGCTACCCAGGGGTTGTCAGGAGGGCTCTAGAAGACTTGGCAATTGTTTCACAAGGTCAGAGGGACAAGACCGTTGGGTGGACATCACTTGGGCATCGGGGATGCAGTTCATTGATGTCACTACTCATTGTACTCATCTGTCATGACGACAGGCATTTTACACTGGTGGATCGGGAGGTCAGGCTAGGAAAGACCCACCGCCCTTGATGGGATGCTCCCACCTCTACGTCCCTCTGTCACAGCAGCCCAGGATAAGGTGCCCTTATTGCAACTGACATCGTTCCTGTAGGGTGCAGGGAGGAAGGCTGCTCTGGCCTGTGCTGACATTGGGACGGGGGGAATCTGTGGGTGTGAGTGGGGAAGGGTGGGGATACCATACTTGGCAGGATTCTAGGAGTGGCTGGCATGAGCCCAGCCTGTGGCTCGTGCCCGTGGTCAATGAGATCTGGAGATGCAGAGGAGAAGTTCAAGATAGAAAGCAGCAAAAAGTGTGTGTGTGTGTGTGTGTGTGTGTGTGTGTGTGTGTGTGTGTGGTGCAGGGTCGATCCAAACTCCAAATCTAGAGGCCAAATGTATAGCAAGAACCAGCTATCAGTTCAAAGGGGTTCCCCTCACCGTCGTATGTAGAATCTTAGCAGCACAGGAGTAGACATTTAGGGAAACTGGACAAAGAAGGATACCTCAACTCAATTTCTAGAAGACCTTGATGGCACTGGAAAAAAAAAAACCAACCCAAGAAAGTATGAATGAGTTGGGTTTGGAGAACTATGAAGAAACTCCTTCTTGACTCCACGTTAACCTGGGAGGATCTGACACATCTCCCCCGCTTTTTCATGAGTCAGTCCACAAAAAGTACAGCTCAGCGTCATTGAGGAATGGACTGTCCCCTACTTAAGTTTCTGACTTGTTTTGTGTAAGTGCCAAGAGGGGCTGTGGAAACACTGGGTCTGGTTGGCAACCAGTGGGTCCATTTTGGGTGAATGGTTGGGTCCTATTTCCCCCAAAGCGGTCCCCTTTCGGCCACCACTGCTGTAATACCTTTGAAGGCCACAGCACCCATAGGGTGACGTTCTAGGGAGATGCAAATACACATAAGCGACATCCCCACAAAATCTCTTTCCACCACGGCCGTGAGCTGCTGATGCTTCCTCCCCAGTCCTGGTCCCCTTCGTGGCGACTCACACACACGAGTGGGGATCTGGAGGAAGTCCTGCTCTAGAGGGAGGAAGGGACGGACAAAGGGGCATGACTTTTGGTTTCGCCCCGTGGCCTTTCTCGAACCCCTGCTGTCTGTGTCTGGGTCGAGCGGATGCCTGACGTGAGAATGTCCCTTCCTCCTGCCCCAACCGGCCTTACTTTAGTTTCATCCTCTCAGCCAGCGTACACTTTCCTGAGGAAACCAGCGAGAACAGACTGTGCCGTGGGAGTGGACAGGAAGTCCGTCACCTCTTCCGGGGTGGCGGGAGGGGTTGCTGATGCCAGAACGCCTCATCACACCTCACGGGGAAGGGCTGACCTTGGAGAACCGGAGCAAAGTGGACAGAGGGAGGACAGGGAGAAAACACGCCCTGGCTCTCAAAGCAAGATGTGGTACAGACAGACCCATCGCACGATTTTGGACACATCGGTGGGCAAAGGGACGCAAACACAAGATATGCAAAACAGTTATGTCCGAACCTGTTCGTGGGACGCGGAAGCCCACGACTCACACTGGTGATACCTTTGCTCATGGCACAAATTAAAAGAAAAATCGTTCCCTTTTCCCCAACCACATATAGAAAAGCACTTCAGAGTTCAAAGGTAAAGCTTGTCACACTCCAAATACAAAATGATTTACTTTACATGCAGCAAAATATACAAGAAGTGAGTTCAAAAACAAACTTAATTCAATTCATTATATTCGCTTGGCACAATTGCAATTCAGTTTTAAAAAAATATTTGAAAAATACTAAAACTGACCTGAATTCAAGTATAACGGTTTCTTCAACAGAAACATTATCGATGCAAGAAAACATTACACGGAATATATCGAAGCAAAATGCCTTCTTGAGTTTTTCCCTTAAATTTCTCTCTCTCTCTCTGTGTGTGTTTAAATACAGTTTTAATGCCAACACAACTCACAATTGTATTTTTAAAATGAATATTATTGCATTGTTTTTGCATATCTTGTGGGACAGAAAATGCAGAGTTACTGATTCCCATTTCAGAAGCAGAGACAGTGGTTGGTTTTTGCTTTCAAAGGGCTCCGGATTCAGCTCTCCCCACATTTAAACCAGAAGACGGGGGGCACTGCATACTCGTCGGTGTGCACGGGCACGCGGAGTGGGTGCATATACACAGGTAGGACGTGTGCACGCAGATAGCCCGCGACAAACACACGCTCACGAGACTCTCACGCTCGCACCTCTGGCACACCGCCTCCACACTCAGCGTAAGAAGGAACTCAGCTCAATCACCCACACGCACACGACCGTATCAAGTGCCTTGCCAATTTCCTTGCGATCAGAAAACCAAACCAAACCAGAAAAGAAAAAGGGTACAGCCTAAGGAAATCATAACCGATCATTGGGCATACACAATGGCTGGTAAAACTTCCCCACCGGTTTCTCTGGAGCCCTCTGGGGGAAAAGGAAACCCCAACCATTGAAAATAATACAATGAAAGCAAACCCGGTTTACATTTGCAAAAGTGAAAAAAACAACAACAACAAAAAAAAACGGTCAGGTGGGTGGCTGTAGGACTTTTGTAAACACTCTTCTTCCTCCCCGCCCCCAGGGAAAACAAAAAACAAAAAACACCCCCAACGTTGCCCAAAAAACAAAAACTGCAGCATGCTGTCAAGAAAAGTGTCAAACCACAAAACCAAAGCGCGCTCGACGGCAGCTCGGCACCACCTCGTCCGGTCGAGAGCTGGTGGCCCCCGGCCCGGGTGGGCAGGGCCGTGCTTTCCCGGCAGTGCCCGCTGGCCGGGCTGCCGGGCTGGAGCGTGGCTGGCGCGGGCGGAGTGATCCGGTCTCGGTGGGCGGAGGGCCGGGGCGTGCCCAGGCCTGGGCCCTGAGTCCCCGACGTCGCCTGCTCCCTCTCTGGGGTGGGCTGGGGTCCTCGCCGGAAGTCCTGCCCCCACTCCCTTCTCCAAATCCACAGGGCCCCGGCTCTATGGAGACAGTGAGGCTCATACAGAATATGTGCAAATGATTTTTTTTTTTTTACAAGCAAAGTTGAAAGACACCCGTTTGCTAGAGGGTCCTTGGGGTGAGGGCGCGCAGGAAGCCGGGGTTCTCTCCCCCAGAGGCGGCTGCTGGTTCAGGCGCAGGGCATGGCATGCAAGGAGAGGACGGGCGTCTCTTCCCTCGCGCCCCTCCCTGATCTGCCGCCTCCCGCTCACCCCTCCACCTCTGGGACACGCGCTGCTGCCTCCCGGGCCCCCAAGAGCGAGCTCTGGGCACCACCCGACTCTGCGTCTTGTCCCCACAGAAATGAATGAAGACGCTGTTCCGGTTAACTCCAGGTCACGAGAACAGTGAGGCACTTCTGAAACGAACCCATTAGGAACATTGAAACAAATAAAAAAACCCAGCATCTCCCCAGCCCCGGCGACTACAGGCCGTAGACCCTGCCGTCCTGGAGTTCCTCTTCACCCTGCGGGCGCCCCGGGGCGCGCACACAGCCCGCGTCCTCCTGGCCCCCGGCTCGGTCCTGCCCCGGGTCCCTGCAGTTCGCAAAGGGTAAGAGGGTGCCGTTGGGGCTCTGCGGGGCGCCCCCGCTGAGGATGTTGTCGGCCGCGCTCTCCATCTCCTCGATGGTCATGTCGCAGGCGTCCGCCAGCTCCTGGGTGGTGACCTCGATGAACTTGGGGTCCTGAGCAAACTGCCCCAGTCCTTCCGAAATCAAGACCTGGAGGGGTGGGGTGGGGGCCGTGAAGGAGAACGGGAGGACCGTTATTACGGGGGCTTGAGGCTTTCTCTCCAGGCCTAGGGCAAGGGGCTTCTACAGGGTGAGCACACGTGTGTGGGGAGGGGTGCTCGCGGGAGATGCATACAGGGGGCATGAGGCCTGTGTAGGCGAACGGAGAGACGTTTTGGCTGGGGTGTTCGGAAACTGCCATCAGCTAGGTGAAGTCTTGGCTCACAGAGGGGCCGAAGGGCTCCATTCTGCTGCTTCTCCGGTGGCTCCCAGCCTGCCCTTCTGGTCTCCTCCTTGACACCCAGAGATACTTCCAGGTGATTCTTTCCAAGAACCTTCCTTCTCCCTGGTGCAACTGCTGAGCTGTGCCCAGTCACCCACCGGCTGCCTTTCTGGAAGCGTGTGTGCCAACGCCGTGAACGTGCCTGCCTCTACTTCTGCTCAGAAGGCCAGAGGGTGACCTCCAAAGCCTCTTCCTCCTGCCTACTGGCTGCTTTGGTGCCCAGCTCCTGAGCCCAGGGGTGGGAGGAAGCCCTGGAGCGCAGCCTGACACGGTCTCCCCCCAGGGGTCTGCGTCTCGCTGCTCTGCCCACGTCTTTCTCTCTTTCCCTGGTTTAGCTTCCTTTCCGGGCTCCTGTCCCTTCCTGACATGTTACAAACGTGTTTCCTGATTAAGTCTCTCCTCACCGCAACGTGAGCTCACCAGAGCAGAAGTCCTATTTCTCAGCCATGTTCCTGGAGCCAGGACAACACCTGCACGGGCAGGCATTCAGCAGAGATCTGGGAACTGGATGAAGCATAGCCATGGCCACAGGGAGCACCAGAGTTTTTCTGGGGAGCTCGGCAGCTGTCTAGTTTAACTCCCCACCTCCTGTATGACAGCCTGGTGACCGATGGGCGAGGTCTCTGCTTGCACACGCCCAGTGATGGGGGACTCACTACTTTTTAGGAAGACCCTTCTCTTCATTTTGCAAGTGCTCGGTTGGGAAGGTCTTCCTCCATGTGAGCTGAAGTCTGCCCGCCAGGTGTTGGTTGGCTGCTACAGGTCTGTGACCCCTGCCCCACCCCCCATTGCAGGCGTGAAATGCACATCACACCTTCTGAAGTCATCACTCTCCCAGCCTCCTTCCTGAATTCCCTCCCTCGACCTGTTCTCCTACAGAATGGTTACCAGGGGTCTTGCCACCCTGGTCGTCCTCCTTTGGGCTTGTTCCAATTGACCAAAGGACCCTTAAATAGAGTGCCAGGGTTGCATTAGATGCCCTGACCAGACAGAATACGGTGAAACTAGTGGCTCTCAATCCTGGATTCTAACATATATTAGAATCATCGAAAAACTTTAAAATATATCTATTAGCCGGGCTCGGTGGCTCAGCCTGCAATCCCGTGCCTTGGGGGCTGAGGTGAGTGGATTGCCTGAGCCTGCGGGTTCAAGACCCTCCTGGGCAACTTGGAGAGACCTCATCTCTACAGTAAATCAAAAAATCAGCTGGGCGTGGTAGCGCATGCCTGTAATACGGCTACTTGGAATGCGGAGGCGGAAGGATCGCTGGAACCCAGCAGGTCAAGGCTGCGGTGGCCGGGAGTGGCCACTGCACTCCAGTCTGGGCAACAGAGACTCCAACTCAAAACAAAACAAAACAAAATAAAATATATCTATTTAGGCCAGGCACGGTGGCTCACATCTGTAATCCCAGCAGTTTGGGAGTCTGAGGTGGGAGGACTGCTTGAGCCCAGGAGTTTGAGACCAGCCTGGGCAACCTAGCGAGACCTTGTCTTTACAAAAAATCAAAACAATTAGCTGGGTGTGGCGGCGCTTGCCAGTAGTCCCAGTTATTTGGGAGGCTGAGGCAGAAGGATCACTTAAGTCCAGGTCGAGGCTGCGGTGAGCTGTGATTGTACCACTGCACTCCAGCCTGGGCGACAGAGTGAGGCCCTGACTTAAAAAAAAAAATCAGTTTAATTCGTCACGGTTTCCTACGGGATTCTCGTGAGCAATTAGGGTTGAGCACCACAAATCTTGGCCCTCTGTGTATATAAACGCAGCCAGGCTCACATCTGCATTTCAGAAGCAGTCCCAGCACACGCCGCTGGAGCCCCCAAGGCCTTTCTTGGGGTTCCCCGGCCTAGGGCAGGGATATGTGGCTGGGTGGTTTCTTTCTCTCTCCCCGTGGGCCCAGCCTCCAGAGAAACCCCCACCAGCATCTTGTCGGTCACTGTTTTCCGCACCCCCAGTTTTTCTGCAGCCCTGAGAGGAGAGGTCTTTCTGGCCCAGAGACTTGCTGTGCAACCGATTCAGAAAGAACCAGGTGCGCCCTTCTCGGCTCCCCATGCCAAGTCCCCTCCCCGCCTGTGGCCTCTCCCTCCCCGTGGGCAGGGTGGCTTGGAGTCACGTACCGCTTCGACCAGGCTGCTGGCACTGCCGTGGAACTGCCTCCCCCGGGCCCCGGCCGGGCTGGGCACCGTGAGGGAGACAGGCCGGGCTCTCCGGGCCGCGCTGCTGCCCCCACCCCCGGGGGTGGGCTCCTCGGCCCAGGAGCTGCAGTGAATGGACGGGAAGCTGCTGTTGAGTTTCTCGCTGGACTCGGCCCCCTCCAGCCGCAAGGTGGGGATGGGCTGCGGGGGCCAGCCTCGGCTGCCAGGCGTGGCAGGGGGGGTGGCGAACGGCCGGGGGAACGAGGTGGGGGAATGGCTTCTCTGGAGGAGGGGGCTCAGGCCCGCCACTGCCAACGCCTGTGGACACACAAGGAGCGTGAGTTACTGGGAGGGGCCGGCCCCGAGGAAGCCGGGCCTCTGCTTCTGAGCAACCACTCTGCACGCCGTTGTTTCCAGCTGGTTCCATCTGCCTGGAATTCCATCCTCGACACGCATTCCTATCACCCGTCTGAACCGCATCTCACCAAGACCTGGCGTGAGCTTCCACCATCCTGAAACAGATTTCTGATCATCTGGGTCTGCTGGGGTCTCTTTCTCCTCTAACTTAAGAAAGCTGTGATTGAGCCGGGCTTGGTGGCTCAGCCTGTAATCCCGTGACTTTGGGAGGCTGAGGTGAGTGGATTGCCTGAGCCCGCGGGTTCGAGACCTCATCTCTACAGTAAATCAAAAAATCAGCCGGGCATGGTAGCGCATGCCTGTAATTCCGGCTACTCGGAAGGCTGAGGCGGAAGGATCGCCGGAGCCCAGCAGGTTGAGGCCGCGGTGGCCGGGAGCAGCCACTGCACCCCAGTCTGGGCGACAGTGAGACTCCAACTCAAAAAAAAAAAAAAAAAAGCTGTGATTGAATGGAGTCAAGGTCATCTGCTTCTCAGCACTGGCCCTGTCACCTCTGGGCTGGGAATTCTTGTCTTGGTTTTCTTCTCAGTAGAATAAAGTGAATGGGAGGCTTGGCTCAGTGGCTCAGCCAGTCATCCCAGCTCTATGCGAGGCTGAGGAGGGTGTATTGTCTGAGCCCGTGGGTTCGAGACCAGCCCAGGTAACTTGGCAAGACCACGTCTCTCCAATAAATCAAAAATTAGCCGGGCGTGGTAGCGCACGCCTGTAGTTCTGGCTACTTGGAAGGCTGAGGCGGAAGGATTGCTGGAGCTCAGCAGGTCGATGCTGAGGTGGCTGTGAGTGTGCCACTACACTCCAGCCTGAGTGTCAGAGTGAGACTCCAAAAAAAGGGAGGGGGGATGCGGCGGCATCTGAAAACCAGAACATGCATGTCTTCTTTGCCTACCTTGAGGGGCTGGTTCAATAAAATAAGATCTGTAAGAAGTCTTGTGTCCATCAGAAGCAGCTGGACAAAACCAGGATTTGTTGTTTTAATCGTGACATTTATTTATTATTTATTTTGTTTTTTTTTTTTTCCTGAGTCAGCATCTCACTCTGTTGCCCTGGCTAGAAGGCAGCGGCACCATCATGGCTCACTGCAGGATCATGTGATCCTCTTGCCTTGGCCTCCCAAAGTGATAGAATTATGGATGTGAGCCACGGAGCCCGACCAACTGTTATATTTAAAGGGACCATTAATGATGCCCTGCCAGCCTCTAGCTTCGGTTGTCTTTGAACCGCTGTTGAAATCCTACACTGTGTTGTCATTAAATGCTCTATATGCAATGTCTTCTGTCCCTTATGAACACCCTGAGGGCAAGGCCAAGCCAGCCTCTCCACTGCCTGTGATGATCTGCCCTGGCAGAAGCCCTGCAACCTGGGGTGGTCTGATGGGGCACGTTCCTGGCAGGAAAGCACAGCTCTGAGAGGCAGGGATAGGGAAGATGGCTGCACAGGAGGGAGGGAGAGAGGAGGAAGGGCTGAAGCAGGGAACAAAAAAAAATTAGGCTCTTGCCCACCAGCATGACAAGAACAGATAGGGATATCTTTTAAAAGCGCATACAGTGGCCAGGCGTGGTGGCTCACGCCTGTAGTCCCAGTGCTTTGGGAGGCCGAGGCAGGAGGATTGCTTGAGCCCAAAGTTCAAGATCAGCCTGGGCAATACAGCGAGACCTCGTCTCTACGAAAAATTTTGAAAAATGAGCCGGGTGTGGTGGCGCGTGCCTGCAGTCCCAGTTACTCGGGAGCGTGAGGTGGAAGGATGGCCCAAGCCCAGGGGGTCGAGGCTGCCGTGGGTCATCATCTGTGTCCCTGTACTCCAGCCTGGATGACAGAGTGAGACCCCGGCTCAAACAAACAAATAAAAAAGGATCATACGGGGTGTCTCCATATCTTGCCACCTCCTGGCCCTGGCTCACGGTAGTCTTGAGCCTGGGGCTCCTAGGACCCAGGGGATCAAAGGGGAGTGTAAGACCGTGGCACACAGGCTAAGCAAAACTGTCTTTCTTTGAGCTGAAGTGATATCAGCTCAGCGGGTCACACCGGTCCTCTTGTGCTTACCATAGGCTTTGATGAGCAGTTGAATGCTTTTGGGTACAAAGAAATCATTTAAAGCATAGGTCCGTGTAAGGGAGCATATAATGAAAAAGGTGTGAAGGTTGGGAAACCCTGGATCAGATCCAGTTTCCCTGGATTTAATAGACTAGTCTTAGATCGCTCTAAGATATTAATGTTTGATCCCAGTGTCTTGGATTTCATGATCTCAGCTGGAGTCAGCCATGCTGAGAGATATTTCATCTATAAAATCTCCCCGGACTTGTTTTTCTTGGATGCCATTCTCTCTCTTTCTCTTGAGTCAGGGTCTCACTTTGTCGCTCAGGCTGGGGGCAGTGGCACAGTCACAGCTCACTGCAGCCTCGACCTCCTGGGTTCAGGAGATCCTTTTGCCTCAGCCTCTTGAGGAGCCGGGACTATGGGTACACGCCACCACGCCCAGCTAATTTTTTGTAGAGATGAGGTCTCACTATGTTGTCCAGGCTCGTTCCCTACTTTTGACCATGTGGCTGGCAGGTTCTTTGACCATTTCTATATGCTGGTGGATGGACATTTGTGTAGCTAAATTTTCAGGGACATTCAAACTCTAGGTACGACCACATCTGCCTGGAGTGCCCTGTTGCATAAGCCAGCGTCTGGGGGGTGAACATCTCTGGCTGCGTAAGGGGGAAGCTCAGGCTTCCAACAGGATCATGGGAAGACATCCTGGGCACCGGTATCTCCCAGGATTCACCCTGCGACACTGCAGACCTTGCGAAGGCTCTCACTACACAGCAGGAGTGGACAGCCCTACCGGGGAAGCCGTTGGGACCAGGTGAGGGAGAAGGTACCAGAGGGCCGAGACAGGGAAGACTGACTGATCTCTTAGGGTTCTGTCCCTTGTCCTGGAGACTGTCTAGCCTGCCAGGTGGTGGCCAGTGGCCTGCCCAAAAGTATGAGCTACCTGATGATGAACCAGGTGCAAGGGTAGGACTGTCTTCTGAGAGATGTCTCCCCCTTGATTCTTCTGCCGCTTCAGACACTCCAGGTGGAAGGAGGCCCTTCGACCTGCAAAGCCGGCCAGAGGACCAGGATCAGGGCAGGGAAAGAGGACACCGTCCCACAATGGCTCCCACGCTACTGGGGTGTGAAGAGTAGTGTCTGAGGCCCCGGACACTCCCCACGTCACCCCGCGCCCTGTTTCTGAGCCTGTGTCCAAGGCCCATTCCAGCAAACCCTGCCTTTGGAATTCTGTTTCATCACTTCGGAAATCTGCCCAACCCCCTGCATGGGGGCCACAGCGGGGTCCATCATCCCTGAGTACCTGACCTGTGTCCTCTCGGGAGTGACCACCGGCCCCCTCTGGAGAGCCAGGTGTGTGCTTACCTAGTGAGGCTGAGCGGAGGAATCCCCTCTTCGGAGATTGCCGGATGTCCCTCTTGTCCTCGTCTGGGGGTGTCAGTTGCCGATTTTCCTCATCCTGGTAGGAGAGTCTGGAACAGAGAACTCTTGGGGCTTGTTCCTGGAGGCTGACAAATGCCAGCCTGAGAAAGCAGCTTGCTTTTTGCTTTAGTAAAGGGAACCCCTCCCATCTTTTGCTTACATACAGTTTAAGGAGGAGGCGGCAGGAACTCACCACCCCAAGTAATTCTGGGCTGGGTGCAGTGGCTCATTCCTATAATTCCAGAACTTTGGGAGGCTGAGCCAGGAGGATTGCTTGAGCCCAGGAGTTTGAAACCAGCCTGGGCAACATAGCGAGACCTTGTCTCCACAACAGATCCAAAAATTAGGGCATGGTGGTGCACGCCTGGAGTCCCAGCTACTCAGGAGGCTGGGGTGGGAGGATGACCTGAGCCCAGGAGGTTGAGGCTGTGCTGAGCTGAGATTGTGCCACTGCACTCCAGCCGGGCCACAGAGTGAGACCCCGACTCGAAAAGAAAAGAAAAAGAAATCCTGCCTTGCCTCCTGGGATCGCAGGTGTCTTCTAGGCCTGCGGGTCAGGGGTTTCTAGCTGCTAACCTGCAGCCTGTCTCCTAAGCTTGTATTTCCGATATGGGGTGATCGAGGGACTCGTGGGTCCAAGGTGCTGAGAAAGTTGAAACAATTCTAGGCCCACCAGGGTCTTTCAAGGAAAGGCCTCAGTTCCCGTGTTTGCGGGTGCTGGTGCTGGTTTGGCCTTGTCTACTCTCAACTGTAGCCCAGACTTGTCCCTCCCCCCCAGTTTCTTCCTGCCCAAGAACACATGAGCAATTGCCTACAACAGACACACGACCACTCAGTTGGCAAACAGCAGGGACCTCAGGGACATCTAGGCAGTGGCTTCCAAGCCTTCTGATGGCGAAGAATTGTGATTTACATATTCCCATGATGCACCGATGTACCTAATTGAAGGGAATGCCTCCATCTATACTTACGCACTGCATTCTGGCACATTCTGGTCTGCTTTAGTCTCTTCTCTCTGGCTTTAAAATGTCAGCTGCAAACCCACCCAGCTGACTGTCCAGTCCCTAGTGGGTCACCCTGCAGTCCAAGATGCATGGTGGCATTGCAACCCCATTGTGTAGATGGAGCCACTGGCTCTGTCCCCGGAGCTACCCCACACCTCCAAGGGCAGACACCGCCATCTCTGTGATCTTTGAATCCACTCCAGCTCCTGGCCCAGCACCGTGACCTTGAGTATTTGCAGCTGTGCCGGGAAGTTTGTTGAGTGCCAACCTCACAAATCCTACGCCTCCAAGCCTTGTCTGTCTGCAGCTAGGTAAGCCCTTCCTATTGTATTTTCTTCATATGTAAATCCTCTTCATTCCTGCAGACCCAGCTTCTGTTTGATCTTGTGTGTGGGACCATTCAGGTCACCCTGTCCTTGACCTTAGCTGAACACATATACCCTTGAAGGTTTTTGCCGGTCTGTGGGCAACTAGGAGCTCTCCATGTTGTTTTCGTCTTCTGTGATCCTCTTCTCTTACTAGCTAGCTTGCAAAGTCTCCTTAAGTGTGAAGCTGGTGTATTCACGACACAGCGAGTGCCTGGTACACCAAGAATCAGAAAGAGCCAGAAATGGGTGAAAGCATCTGCTTTTCCTGACTTCTAGAATAGTTGGCCACGTAGTCATCTGCATTCTCTAAAATCAATTTAGAGAATATCTCTCAAGGAACTTCAGATATTTCTTTTGGTTTTATATTGACTATGTTTCATTGAGTCAGAAAAGAAGACAGGTTTATCGCCTCCCCTAGCCCATTTTGCTGATGGGGACATGAAGGCGTGGGGAGGTTGACTGATTTATCAACAATCACTGGTCTCGACTATTTCTACGTTTTTCCTTACTCACCAGATTCTTCTTTTTACACTAGGGGAAAAGGAGATGCTTTTGCTTCTCTTCCAAGCCAGTTCCCCGGCAGAAAGTTCTGGACCCAGGAGGCCACATGTTGTGCGGGCCTGGCTGCCACCTCTCCTGACACTCCCGGGGTTGGGAGCCTGGCGCTCCCCTCCTGCCGCCTCCAGGCACACCTTTCCTTTCCTCAAGAGCCTAAAAGGCTAGTCCTTCCTCACCATAAAGTACTTCCAGGGAAGCTTCTAAAACAGCGTCTTAAACTGTTTTGAATGCAACCCACAGTCATAAAGTCATTTGACAAGGAGACTCCCTAGATACACGCATCTACGTATCTATTGGCCATTAAGCAAATGTTTCGCGACACAGTCTTTACGTTTGCGCCATCTGATATGCTCTCATATTTTCTGTTGGGCTGTACTATGCTAGTCTTTTAAAACGTAGACAGAACTCACCACCTGGATGCCCCAACCTTCTTATCCATCTAGCTCTGCAGTTAAAGAACCTACTTCCAAAATTCCATCAAGGACAAAAAATTCAACCCTAGATTTGTCAATAGTGCCCTCTTCTGGGCAGCTTTATGAAGCTTTTTGTGAAACATTTGCTTGTCAGTGTAAGTATGCACGCACTGAGTGTCACGAGGAAATATGTTTGTGACTGCTGGTACAGCTGAAAAAAAAACCCCAAAACAATGTTTAGAGGTTTTCCTGGTGAGGAAAAGGAGGGGTGTGGGTGTGTGTGTGTGGAGAGAGAGAGAGAGAGAGAGAGAGAGGAAAGAAAGGCAGGCTTCCCTTGCCCCTAACGAAGTGACAGATATTTTGTAACATGTAACCTCCCCTCCTCCCCCAAATCACGCCCAGAGGAGGGATTTCAGGCACCTGTCCCCGCCTCCCCCGACCCTTCCCCACACCCAGGCCAGCCGGCAGGGGGCGGCGGAGCTCACATCTCCGTGGAGAGCAGGCTGGGCTCGCTGCGGGACTCGGTGTCATCGCTGATCTTCACTTCATAAGTCTGGTCCCGAGACCCCTCCTCCTGACATCCCACGGCGGTCTGGCTCTCCCGGGAGAGGCACCTGCCATGTTCGAGATGGAGAGACGAGTCAGGAACTGCTCGCCCTCTTCCCCTGCCCTCAGCAAGCAAGGCATCGCGCGTGCACACACACGCGCACGCATCTGAAGACGCGATTGCTGTGGCCTCTTTCTCCTGCCATTGCTGATGAAGCCATGGAGTCACAGAAGCATTCAGATCTGGGTGAGGGCTCTATGTGGGAGAAGAGAGGAAACCTCACAGGCAGGGCCTGTGGGTCAGAGCACAAGGGAGTGAGCCTGAGTCCTTGCAGAGCCTGAGTCTGTACTGAGCCTGAATCCCCCCTGAGCTCCAGACACTCCCACGTCAGGATGTGCCTTGGGTTATAATGCTTTCCCTATGGAGACAGGATCTTCTGCTCATCGGGTCATGTCCCCTTTAGCTCCCTGAACATAAGGGAGTGAGTCTGAGTTCTTGCAGAGCCTGAGTCTGTACTGAGCCTGAATCCCACCTGAGCTCTAGACACTTCCACATCAGGATGTGCCGTGGGCTATAATGCTTTCCCTGCAGGAACAGGGTCTTCTGCTCATTGGGTCACGTCCCGTTAGCTCTGGCTGAGTGTTCTTCCTTTTCCTAGCTGTGCTCAACTCAGGGCCTCCCTCTGCCCTCCTTCCTATAGACCTTGCATGCTGGAGTCTTTTATCCTCAGACCCCAGAAGGCGTCAGGGAATGGTTCCAGTTTATCTGCTCAGGGCTGAGTGCCGGCTCAGTGCCCTGGTTTGGAGCGACTCAGGCAGGGCAGGGGCAGATGAGATGCAGGCGCTCCAGGCGGAGCAGGGGAGGGGTATGGAGGTGCATGGGCGAGGCTCAATGGGATGAGGTGGAGACGCAGAATGGCAGCAGGCAGGCAGCACCACTGCTCGGGGGACCACTGGCCACAGGACATGCTGGCCCGCCCTCAGCAAAAGCAAGGCTGGCGCCCGAGTCGCTGCCCTTGGCTTTCAGCTGAGGGCTGGAGACTGAACTTGGGTTTTGGGTTTCCTCTTCGCCTTGCTGAAGCTTAGCACCCTGAGGGTTGGCTTTACCCACTGCAATGGGAAGAGAAGGGACCAACACCCAGGGAGCACTTAGGCCTCGCTGGGCATTGTGCCAGGGGCCTCATGTGTGTTTTATTTCGTGGACAGACGCATTTGTGGGGTGAAGGGGGGTTTTCTCCCCCGGCTCCCCTCTAAAGATCCCTTTCCCCTTGTGTAATACAGAACAAAATTTCCTATAAAAAACGCCCTTAGCCGGGCTCGGTGGCTCAGCCTGTCATCCCGTGCCTTTGGGAAGCTGAGGTGAGTGAATTGCCTGAGCCCGCAGGTTCGAGACCCGCCTGGGCAGCGAGACCTCATCTCTACAATAAATCAAAAATCAGCCGGGCGTGGTGGTGCATGCCTGTAATTCCGGCTACTCGGAAGGCTGAGGCGGAAGGATCACCGGAGCCCAGCAGGCCGAGGCTGCAGTGGCCGGGAGCGGCCACTGCACTCCAGTCTGAGCAACAGAGTGAGACTCCAACTCAAAAAAAAAAAAAAAAAAAAACGCCCTTAGAGGGAGGTGATTTAATTCACCCAAGGATACTAATGACCGGCAGGAGGTGCCCTCATCAAGAAGAGGTTTTTGGCTGGGTGTGGTGGCTCACACCTGTAATCCCAGTGCTTTGGGAGCCCAGAGGAGAGGATCCCTCGTGGCTAGGAATGTGAGACCAGCCTGGGTAACACAGCAAGACCTCATTTCTACAAAAAAATAAAAATAAGAAAAATTAGCCAGGCGTGGTGGCACCTGCCTGTAGTCCCAGATACTGGGGAAACTGAGGCAAAGATCGCCCGAGCCCAGGAGGTCCAGGCTGTGGTGAGCCGTGATCATGCCGCTGCACTCCAGCCTGGGCCACAGAGTGAGGCCTTGATTCAAAAATAGAGAGGTTTTGTAAGGTGAATGGGGAGAAAGTGGTGTTCGGACTGAGTTCTCAGGGGTCCTGGAAGAGGAGAGAGGTTGCCGAGGAGGGAGGGAGGCCACCAAGACACAGGCAGGATCGAGCCCTGAACCCTTGCTGCTCTCCTATGCAAAGCCAGCCTTTCAGATCAACACACGAGGTCCAGGTCGAGCACACTACCCTGCACACGGGAGGCACCAGCACCTGGCTCCTGAGTGGAGGACCCTCCAACCCCTGCCGCGGGGTGGCTAGCCCCGCAGACCTTCCAGAGAGTCAGGCAGATGGGTGGGGTGGCCCATCTGACTTCCATCAGATGCGGTTAAACGCTGAGCCGTGTGGGCAGCCCCGGGGCCACCTGTCAACGGAGCCACGAAGGGACACGAAAGCCAGCGAGTGGTGTGCTGGCCCCTCGGAGGGATGCTTGTCTAGGGGTTTAGACAGAAGCTCGTGCTTCTCCATCATTTTCTGAGCGGGAGGGTGGGAAGGGCGACCTGCTGAGGAACCTGGCAGGCTGGGGCCCCGCACCACCTGCTGAGAGCGACCACCCCCTCTGGAAGAGCCGCATGGTTAAGGGAGATGAGGCACGACTCAAGGTGTCTTCTCCCGGGAGACCTGCGGAGGCCCAGGCTGCAGTGCCTGGGCCCAAAGCAGGACGGGGGCCCCTTTCTGTCCCAGCGTGTCACAGCAGTGCATCCTCGAGCACCCGGGAGCACAGGATGGGAGAAAAGAGGGAGTCGGGGGTGGGAGGGGCCGCCAAGACCACCAGGAACCACCCTGTGCTGGGCAGAAGGGGCCAACGCTGCAGAGAGCACCCCTGTTCCAGAGCGCCCCTCCCGGGAGGGTGGTGAAGGGGTTGGAAAGAGGAGGGGCACCATTTCTGGGTCTGAGCCGAGAAAGGCAGAGGGAATGGTTGGGAAGCCAGAGCACAAACATCTCAGAGGATCACGTCCGTCACTTGGGAAAGACCAGAGAGGAGGGGAACTCTGTGGGAGGCCTCGCCCTGCAGGCCACCGCCGGTCAGTGGGTGATGCTGGCCTATCCTGAGTGTGGCAATCATGGTTTTTTTTTTTTTTTTTTGAGTTGGAGTCTTACTCTGTCGCCCAGACTGGAGTGCAGTGGCCGCTCCTGGCCGCCACAGCCTTAAGTTGCTGGGCTCTGGTGATCCTTCCGCTTTAGCCTCCCAAGTAGCCAGAACTACAGGCGCGTGCTACCACACCCGGCTAATTTTTTTGATTTATTGTAGAGATGAGGTCTCGCTAAGTTGCCCAGGCGGGTCTCGAACCCGCGGGCTCAGGCAATCCACTCACCTCAGCCTCCCAAAATGCGGGATTACAGGCTGAACCACCGAGCCCGGCTGGCAACCCTGTTTAATCAGGGGTGGACTTAGGAAGCCGCCCGGCACCTGTCACCATCATCGGGGTCTGGAGCGGCAGGTTCCTGGAAGCTTGAGGGGCAACCTGCCGGGGCCTCCTTGGCCTCCAGCAGGCGGGCTGCAGCGCGTGGGCCCCGTGGTGGCCCTGGCACCCACCCTCCCGCTTACCTCTTGGAGCTGAGCCTCCACGCCGCCTCCTGCACCCGGATTGCCGGGGACAAGGGGGGCCCGTGGCCCTCCACGGTGCTGACCGTGCTGGGGTAGCCGGTGGGGCGGGGGAGGCGGCCCAGGGCGGTGTTGTTGGCGTTGTTGATGTTGGCGTTGGAGCCCGTGGACGAGTAGCTGCTGGGGGTGAAGGTGGAGTCCACCAGCTTCTCGTGGGAGGGCGACTCGGTGTCGCCCTGGCTGTTGCCCGCCTTGCTGATGTGCAGCGGACGCTGCGTGGTGAAGGTCTGGGGGAAGCCGCTCCGGCCGTCGCTTTGGTAGTAGCTGACGTGGTTGCCGAACAGGCCACCGGCCCTCTGTAGGCAAGACGGGAGGGTGGGTGGAGGAGAAGCCCCCCAGCTCCCGCTTCTCCGAGGGAGGAGCCTGCCTGGTAGCCAGGTCCGAGGGGCGTGGGGCACGGGATGGCAGGAGCCTCCGGAGACAGACAGCCGTGCCAAGGGCCTGTGGTGTCTGGGGAACTTAAGACCTCGCAGCTCCAGGGTAGGGGCGAACCCCGATGCCCCCAGGCCCCCCGTGTCCCTCTGCGGCGAACCCAGGGGGTTGGAGTCGGGCAGGGGACTGCTGCCGGTCCATGAGCTGCCCTGGAGGTTCCTAGTGGACCCCTCGAAGACTGGGGTCATGTTTCAAGGGCATGTCTAGGATGGAAATCCCTAACGGCACACGGCGAGGGCTGAGGGCTGGGAAGGGGACCAGAAGATTCTACCCAAACTTTGAAAAGTGAAATCCAGTGGACTCACAGAGCTAGAAATGGGACTGGCCAAAGAGTTTTACAGATGAAGAATTTACTGCGTGATGGCCTCCTTTCCCCTAGAGATTTTTAGAGATTTAAAATCAGGATTTTAGCCGGGCTCGGAGGCTCAGCCTGTAATCCCGCGCCTTTGGGAGGCTGAGGTGAGTGGATTGCCTGGGCCCGTGGGTTCGAGACCCGCCTGGGCAGCGAGACCTCATCTCTACAATAAATAAAAAAATCAGCCGGGCGTGGTAGCGCATGCCTATAATTTCGGCTATTCAGAAGGCTGAGGCGGAAGGATCGCCGGAGCCCAGCAGGTGAGGCTGCGGTGGCCGGGAGCGGCTACTGCACTCCAGTCTGGGTGACGGAGTGAGACTCCAACTCAAAAAAGGTAAATAAATAAAAAAATCAGATCAAATCAAATCAGGATTTTCGTCCATGTTTAAAAATCACGGGCAAGGCTGGCCTCCTCCTCGACATCAGAATGTCCCTGGGCTTTGGCGACCCAGCCTTTGGTTTCTGGGGTCTCCCTTTGGTTTCTGGGGTCTCCTCTGGTGGCGTTAACGTGGTGCCGTGTCCCTGAGGCCATTCAGTGATGCATGTTTCCCGGCGATGAGGATGAGGATGAAGATGAGAGGACAGCCCGCGGAGGGGTTTAGCCTACCCACTGTGTGTTCTACAGCTGGGAATCCGGGTGGGGCGGGAGGGCAGATGAGAGCAGGGCCCTGTGTGATCACGGTCTTTCACTCCTCCCACACTTCTCCCACGCTTTGGAAACACTTTGTACTAACTACCCTCGGGGCGGGGCAAGAGTTGTGGCATTCCGGCCCAGCGTCTAGTTTTTTCCATCGCAAGGGATGGCCAGCCTCAGTCTCTAGGACTGCGGGGGGTCTCCAAGACCTGGAAAACACAGCTTTGTCTCCACAGGGCCGATGCCACTCAGCTCCAGCCCTAGGCTGCCGTGTGGGAACACAAGTTTGCGTGTGTCAGGTCTCCTGGGCTTTCCAAGAGAAGCCAGAAGTCGATTTTTACTTGAAGGCGCCCGATTTTCAAATATTGGCGAGCAAAACAGGCCGGTAGATGAGATGTGCCCCGGGGCGACCACTTTGCGACTTCTCATGTTGTTTTTTCCCAGGAAATCTCTCCCTTAGGAAAATAGCTCCTTGCTCGCTTCTCTGAGAGCCAGTGACACTGTGAGTGACCCCGTCCCTGGAGCCCTGACTTAGGGTGGAGTCGGGTTTGGAAAAGGCGGAGGGAGGAAGGGACAGCCAAGCGGGAAGAGCCTGGAGCGGGCCTTGGGGCGCAGACCTTTCTTGCTGGCCGTCCTCCGCAGAGCCCAGCCCACCCCCCTGGCTCCAAGCAGAACCTTATAGAGGTAAAGAGTGCACCGTGGCGCCACCCACCCTGAAGATGTCGTCTTCGGAGGCAGCGGACACAGCCTCCTTCATGGCCTTGTCCAGCTCCTCCTCGGCAGTGAGGTCTCCAGAGATGGCCCGTCGGATCTCGGGCCCAATGTCATGCAGTGTGCGCAAGCCAGCCTGCAAACCAGAGGGATGTGTGAGCACCAGGGTGCCCTTCCACCAAGCTTCTCAGCCAGCCATTGCCCAGGGCCAAGGCCCGTCCCACCAGGGCCCTGGCATCCTCCACCCAGCCAGCCAACCCTCTGGAAGGTATGCCCACGTGCAAACCAGGGTCCAGGCTTTCCCTGGGGCCCACCCAGGAAGGATGGAGGGAAATTAGGAGGGGCTACCAGGGCTCAGGGCTGCCTCAGCAGAGTGCATGTGAGCTCTGGGCGTCTGTGACGGCGGGCAGGGCTGTGGAGGGTAGTGGGGGATATGGCAGGAGGGGAAGGCACATCACTCCCTCCTCACAGCCACCTTCAGAAAGGCCTGGAGCTCTAGAAAGGTTCCTTCTGAAGGGTCTTGGCCTCTAGTCTACTGGGGAGAGACTGGAGCCCTGGTCGGAGGTCGGAGGAAGGGGACCAGGACTTTCCTTGGGATGCGAGCCCCTCACCTGCAGGGACAGGGCATTCCTCTGTGAGGGCTTGCCCACGAGGCCCTGTTCTTTGCGCTTCTTAAACTTCCGGAAGTATTCTTGGATCAGGAACGTGGCGTAGAACTTGCCGACGGTGACCTCATCGTCTGAGATGCACCGAGAGAGGAGAGGGAATCAGAGGTGAGCAGGGGAATTCAGCTGGACTTCATTCATTCCTTTTCAGCATCCACACTTTCTTTAATTTTTTTAAATCTAATTTTTTGGAGAGGTAGTGCATTTCCATGGCTCAAAAAAAGAAACATACATACAAAGGTGTAGGGTGAAAAGTCTCTCTCCCTGTACATCCACTATCTGCCTGGTCACCACTTTCTCTTGCTCTCTTTTTTTTAATGCCAAGGCAGCCTATGGTCAAAATTATTCCCTCCCTGGCTTTCCTTTCCCCACTTAACTGATATTGATAACTCTTATTTGATTCCAATGCCCCAAATCTCCATATCAATTGACCAGTCCCCTAAGGGCACGAGCCAAAGAGTTCCGCTTAAATAGTGAAGAAAGGGATTAGTGGAAACAGTGTGTCCCTCCTGTTCAAGTTTGAGTTATTCTTTCTTTCTTTTTTTTTTTTTTGAGTCGGAGTCTCACTCTATTGCCCAGGCTGGAGTGCAGTGGCACACTCACAGCTACCACAGCCTCCACCCACCGGGCTCAAGGGATCCTTCCGCTTCAGCTTTCCAAGGAGCTGGAACTACAGGCAGCCTGGCGCCACCATGCCTGGCTAATTTTTCTTGATTTATTGTAGAGATGAGTTCTCGCCAAGTTGCCCAGGCTGGTCTGGAACCCTTCGTCTCAGGCAATCCTCTCGCCTTGGCCTCCCAAAGTGTTGGAGTTACAGGCGTGAGCCACTGCGCCCGGCTGAGTTTTTCTTGCAAACCAGATTTGTCTTTCAAAAAAAATCAGCCGGGCTTGGTGGCTCAGCCTGTAATCCCGCGCCTTTGGGAGGCTGAGGTGAGTGGATTGCCTGAGCCCGCGGGTTCGAGACCCGCCTGGGCAACTTGGCGAGACCTCATCTCTACAATAAATCAAAAATTAGCCGGGCATGGTAGCGCGTGCCTGTAGTTACAGCTACTTGGAAGGCTGAGGCGGAAGGATTGCTGGAGCCCAGCAGGTTGAGGTTGCGGTGGCCGGGAGCGGCCACTGCACTCCAGTCTGGGCGACTGAGTGAGACTCCAACTCAAAAAAAAAAAAAAAAAAAAATTCTGGCCACTTGGAAGGCTGAGGCAGAAGGATCGCCGGAGCCCAGCAGATTGATGCGGCGGTGGCCGGGAGCGGCCACTGCACTCCAGTCTGGGTGACAGAGTGAGACTCCAACTCAAAAAAAAAAAAAGAAATCATACTGGTTTTTTGTATCTGGTGTCTTGTCTGTGTCCCTGCCGGGCTGGGCACCCAAGATTACACATGACATAATCAGTCTCTGTCTTGGGAGTGAACCAGAGAGGGGAGAAGCCATAAGTCCCCAGGGGCACATTTCACGCTGAGCGTGGGACCCCCTTTCCCCCGTCTTTGTGTACTTTGTGAAGGGAGACTCAGTGGCCCAGGAGACAGCTGGGGGTTAGATCTCAGGGGTCGTGATGGTTTTCCTGGTTCCAGCTGTCTCTCGAGAATAGCCAGATCCACAGCCTTCCCTCCGGCAAGGGCCTTGTTTCCACGTGGAAGGGAAGACCCCCGGGACCCTTGTCCAGAGTAGTCAGGGAGGACAAACTCGGAGTTCTAAGCTCCCCCGGATATGGGTTCGAATCCAGAATCTGCTGTACCCTCCTGGTAATCTTGGATCAGCAACTGAGCTTCTAAGAACTTCAGTTCCTTGAGCAAACTTCATAGAAATGTTGTGAGGATTAAATTAGAGAATGTCTATAAAACATCAGATGACACTGGGCCTACCTAGGAGACTTTTCACCGAGCCCAAGACCTGCTTTCCCTTTGGGAAGTGGTTCTCAACGGGGTGGTGATACTGCCTCCGAAGAAGTGCTGGGATGTTTTTTAGTCATCAGGGTGATTTGGGGGTGCTACTGGCATTAAGTGGCCCCTTAAAGCACAGGTGTGCTTTGCCCCACAAATCACAGCTTTGCACTCTCACGGCTTTCAAGCGTCATGCCACACATCCATGCCGGGACACCTGCTTATGAGGATCTGCACTAAGGGCCTCATCACATGTGAACACATTTTTTGCATGGTTTTAGTACACCCAGAATCTTCCAGAATACAACCGCTGTGGAAAGTGACAGAAGAGTATACTTTGCATTGTTTGAACTTGACCAAGAGGGGTTCACATTTTAGAAAACTGTATCCCTCATGGTAATGCTTTTCATGGTATTCAAGTCACCTACTGTAACTGTCCCATGGTGGTCACTCTAGGTATGAGTATGTGTATAGATATACACACTTATTTATTTACTCAGCCCTTATTTCAAAATGTCAAATACAAAGTGTTGGCAATATTCAACTTCTTTTAAACACAAACTAATTATTACAAGTGGGTGCATGTTAATTATAACTCCTTGTATATCAAAAACATTTGCTTTTAATATATTTTACATTAGAGTTAATGCATTAAGTTAATATTTTGGAAATTGTATGTGCAGGAAGGTTATATTATTTATGATTTTCATTCAGAATTAGAGCAAGGACGGTAGAAACTATTTGTTCTAAGAAGAGGTTTGGGACTTGATAGAGTTGAGAAACACTGCTCTAGGAAAAAAAGAAATAATTTCAACCAAGTGAGGAAGAATCTTAGTTGATTCTTCTCCCATGGCCTTAGAGTAATCCTACAGCGCTCAGGTTTTTGGGAAAATCTATACTCTGTGGCGTTTCCTTGGAAATTCTGCCAAGCCTCCAAGCATCAAGGGACTTGCCTGTCTTTTTGTGTAAAATGCAGGTTTGCACCAGATTTCCAACCTGGCAGCCTGGGTCCGAGCATCACACCCCAGTCCCTTCTAGCCAATAGGGCCTTTGAGCCCCACGGGAAGGGTCTGGAGAGAGCCTCCAGCAAGCCTCAATCTCCTGGGTTCAGGAGATCCTTCCTCCTCCACCTCCTGAGTAGCTGATACTACAGTGCACATGACCACACCCGGCTAATTTTTTTGATTTTTTTTGTAGAGAGAGGTCTCACTATGTTGTCTAGGCTGATCTCGAATGCCTGGGCTCAGGCAATCCTCCTGCCTTGGCCTCCCAAAGTGCTGGGATGATCGACGTGGGCCACCACGCCTGGCCATGTGTGTCCGCATTTCTTTTTTTTTTTGAGTTGGAGTCTCACTCTGTCGCCCAGACTGGGAGTGCAGTGGCCGCTCCCGGCCACCGCAGCCTCGACCTGCTGGGCTCCGGCGATCCTTCCGCCTCAGCCTTCCAGGTAGCTGGAATTCCAGGCGCGCGCTACCACACCCGGCTAATTTTTGATTTATTGTAGAGATGAGTTCTCGTCAAGTTGCCCAGGTGGGCCTCGAACCCGCCGGGCTCGGTGGCTCAGCCTGTAATCCCAGCGCTTTGGGAGGCTGCGGTGAGTGGATTGTCCGCCTTTTTAAAGGTGCCACCGCTGGAGAAGAGACAGGCAGAGGCACCACGCGGCGCTGGGCAAGGGGAGGAGGTGGGGCCACGCCGGGAGCACTTACCACCTGCAGGGGGCACCACCTGGTCCAACAGCTTCATGCTTGTCCGCTTCCAGATCTTCTTGATGATTGCCCGCAATTCTTCGTTTGCTTGTTCTAAGTTCCCTGAAGGGAGGGATGCACAAGGCTGAGGATGACCCTTGGAGGGCCCTCTGAGGGCGAGGGCCCCTCTGGGTGGCATGGGAAACCACTGGTGGCTGCATCCTCCCCACACAGCCCTGACTCGCCCGTCCGTGTCTTTCTCTCCGCTTGGCTTCATTGCTCCTCTGTCTTCCCATTTTCCACCTCCTTCCACTTCCCCGTTCTCTCCACCTTCCTTTCTGCCCCCTTCCTTCCCACCCGCCCGCCCGGGTATGGCTCAGGGCCTGCAGGGGTCCCTCTGCCTGACACTCCCCCTGCAGGGAGAGTAGCTGAACACAGAGGATCAGAGGGAGGAACGATCTCTCTCACACAGGGGTACGTCTGTGTCAAGGGCGGTTCTGCCTTCTCGGTATCCCGTGGGGAGGAGATGGCAAAACCTGACTGTGCAAGCCGAAATCAGGAGACGCTGGGTTCTGTGGTTTGGGATTTTCTCCAGGTCTACTTTCTCTGTTGGTGAAACAGGCCTACTTAGACACCTGTCCCAGGTAGCCTCTGGGAGCCTGGCCTTAGAGCAGTGAAGAGGGAGAACTGAGACTGGCCGCCGTCAGAGAGGATGTGGCAGGCAGGATTCTAAGATGGTCCCCAAGATATCTGCCCCCATGCCTCACCCCCCACCCCGGACTGTGAATAGGCTGAATTTTTACTGCAGTGATTGGTTCTGTTGTATGGTGCCTATGACCTTAAGATGGGAAGATTATCTAGGCGGCCTGACCCAAGCATGCGAGCCTTTTAAAAGCAGAATTCTCTCCAGCTGGAAGCAGAGGAGGGGGTGAACGAGGTGGGCTTTGGCTGGCTCGGAAGAAAGCAAATGCCCATGTGAGCTGAGCTCGAGGGGTGTGGTCCCTGGCCCACAGCTAGCAGGGAATGAGGGCCACAGACTCCCAATGGCAACAGATGAATTCCACCCGCAGCTGAATGAGCTTGGAGGTGCAGTCTTCTCCAGAGTCTCCAGATGAGGTCACAGAGTCTGGCCAATATCCTGAATTTGGTCTTGTGGGACCCCGAGCAGAGAACCCCGCTACTCTATGACTGAACTTTCTATTTTTTATTTTAATTTTTTCAAGTCGGGGTCTCACTCTGTTGCCTAGGCTAGAGTGCAGTGGCACCATCACGGCTCACCACAGCCTCGACTTCCTGGGCTCAGGCGATCCTTCCACCTCAGCCTCTCTCCAGTAGCTGGGACTACATGCGTGTGTCACCATGCCTGGTTAAATATTCGCTTTTCTGTAGAGACGAGGTCTTGCTATGTTGCCTAGGCTGGTCTCCAACTCCTCCAAAGTGCTAGGATTTGAGGCGTGTGCCCCCATACCCAGCCTCATGGCCAGACTTCTGATCTTCAGAACTGTGAGTTAGTAACTGGATATTGTTTTAAACAGAAAGTTTGTGTTAATTTGCTATGCAGCAACAGGAAACCAAACACAAGATGTTTACTGCCATCGCATAGAGGGGGCAGTATGGAATAGTGGCTGTACGCTCTGATGTCAGATGGCCTGAGTTCAAATCCACCTCTGAGGTCACATGGAGAGCAAACAGGGGTGGATGCAACGGAGAGAGAGTGACGGACTCCTGAGTTCCTTGTCTGCACTTCAGATTCAAGAAGAAATGAAGCCAGGAGACACCGCCTGAGCTCTCTAGAACAGAGGCTGTGGATTCCCCTCATGGGAAAGCTACATACTGGCTTCTGACACATACAATGATGAGTCCTAATGAAGACTGTTCACAAACTTCCGTTCTGGGTTGAATAATGCTCCCCCCATTCATGTCTACCTGGAGCCTCCAAATGTGACCTTAGTGGGACAAAGAGTCTTCACAGGTGGAATTAGTTAAGATGAGGGCTTACTGGATTGGATGGGCCCTAAATTCAATATGGCGGGCATCCTTATGTGAAGAGGAGAAGACACACAGGGAGGGAGGCTGTGTGAAGACGAAGGCAGAGATGGGGTGATGCAGCCACGAGTCAATGCACACCAAGCACCGCCAGCAACCTCCAGGAGCTGGAGACAGGAGAGGAACAGACTCGCCCTCTGAGTCTGGCTAAATACTCCAGAAGGAGCCAGCCCCGTTGACACCTTAATCTTGGACCTCTGGTTTCCTGACCTGGGAGAGAATAACTTAATCTTGTTCTGGCCCACCCGTTGCTGATCATTTATTATGGCAGACCTAGGAAACAGAGTCATCTTCCAAAAGGACGTTCTCTATTTTTATCAGGGCTTAGTTTATTCTCATAATGGTCTATGTAACAGTGGGACTCCACTGACAATCACCTCATATCACCTAAGTATCTTATTTTATTTATTTATTCGGGTCAGGGTCTCACTCTGTTGCCCAGCTTGCTTGCCTGCTTTCCTTCCTTCCTTCTTTATTTGGGTCAGGGTGTCACGTTGTTGCCCAGCATAATTTATTTACTTATTTGGATCGGGGTCTCACTCTGTTGCCCAGTTTTATTTATTCATTTGGGTGGAGGTCTCATGCTGTTGCCCAGTCTGGAGTGCAGTAGCATGGTCAGGGCTCATTGCAGCCTCCACCTTCTCGGCTCAGAGGATCTTTCCGCCTCATCTTCCCAAGTGGCTGGAACTATAGACACATGCCACTACGTCCACTAATTTTATGGTAGAGGCGCTATGTTGCCAAGCTGGTCTCCTGGGCTCGAGCAGTCCTCTCCTCTCGGTCTCCCAAAGTGCTGGGATTACAGGCTGAGCCACCGAGCCCGGTCGACCTATTTTATTTTTTAAAGATTGGCTCATGGGTTCGACACGTATCTTTCTGGATTAGTTCTTGTTTCCCTTCATTTCAGATGTTTCTACTGCTCTCTGGAAGGGTCCATCTGAGAGATGGCACTGCTTTGGGTTATTCGGTGAACTCCCTTCCCAGATGTCATCACCTTTCTTTAGTCTACAAATGAAGCAGCAGAAGTAGAGACAGAGTGAGTGGCTCGAGCTTGCGTCATCGGCGAGAGCGAGACTCAGACTCAAGCTTCCAGCTCCCTGGGCAGGTCCCCTTCTGCTGTTCGGGAGGAAAACACCAAATGGCAGCCTTAGCTCTAAGATGGAGGTGTAGGCAGGGGAAAGAAAACATCCTGCTGGTCTCATCTGTGTTTTCCGTAATTACTGTTCCGATGGGGTTGAATCATCTATGCAGCTGTTTTCTTTTTTTTCCCTTGAGTTGGAGTCTCACTCCTTCGCCCAGTCTGGAGTGCAGTGGCATGCTCACAGCCACCCCAGCGTCGACCTTCTGGGCTCCAGTAATCCTTCCGCCTCAGCCTTCCAAGTAGTCAGAACTACAGACACGTGCTACCACACTCGGCTATTTTTAATTTTATTGTGGAGATGAGGTCCCGCCAAGTTGCCCAGGCTGGTCTCGAACCCATGAGCTCAGATGATCCACTCTCCTCGGCCTCCCAAAGTGCTGGGATTACAGGCTGAGCCACTGAGCCCGGCCTGCAGTTGGTTTTAAATGCAGGGGCCCCATTCTCAAGATTTAGATCCAGGAGATCCAGGCAGGTGCTTGGAACTCAGTATTTTCTGTTTGTTGTTTTTGAGTCGTGGCCTTACCATGTCGTTCAGGCTGGAGTGCAGTGGCACAGTCGTGGCTCATTGAAGCCTCGACCTCCTGGGCTCAGGTGATCCTTCTGACTCAACCTCCAGAGTAACTAGGACTACAGGTGCGCACCACCATGCCCAGCTAATTTTTTTGACTTTTTGTAGAGACTTTTTGTCCAGCCCAGGCTGGACTCGAACTCCTGGGCTCAAGTAATCCTCCTGCCTTGGGCTCCCGGAGTACTGGAATCACAGGCATCAGCCACAGTGCCTAGTCAGGATTCAGTGTTTTAAATGAGCGGCATTAGCTGACCCTGAGACAGGCGGCCTCAAGAACACTGTAATAGGCTGGACGCTCCTGGAGCCAAATGGCGTCTTCTCAGGTCCATTTTACATAGCCTTTCCACAGCGTGGTTCAGAAACACTTGTCAGTGACAAGGACAGCAGAGTATCTTAGATCAGGCTGCTGCTACAGAGGGCGCCTCTTGCAATCTAGAAGTTCCCTCCAGATGGCTGCAGCCCAGATAACTGGTGCAGCACAGGTGAGATCTGAACCCTCACCTGTTGGCCGACTGAGCACCTTGTGCCCACCCCTCGTACCACACAGCCTGCACCTTTGTATGCAATGACCTCCGCCATGGCCACCGCTTGTCACTGTGTCCCCCTCCTAACACATGTCTTCCCAGCACGGGCCCTTTTAATTAATTACTTATTATTCTTTGATTTTTTTTTTTTTTGGTAGAGACGGGAGTCTTGCTATGTTGCCGAGGCCAGTCTCGAACTCTTGGGCTCAAGGAATCCTCCTGCCTCAGCCTCCCACAGTGCTGGGATTACAGGCATGAGGCACCGTGGCTGGCTAGGTCCTTTTAGTTTAAAATAGAGTTGAACATTTGGGAGACCCACCTGTAGCCAGTATAAGTTCATTTATGAGGTTTGGTCGGGCTTCAGGTTACACCCATCGCCTCCTGATTTTTGAACTGTACCCTATATGACTTCAAGATATCGTCTAGAATCGTTCTTAGGGTTTGATGGAAGGCTAGAGATCAAATTAAATAAGCCAGAGGAATGAGGCCATTCAAGAAGCAAAAAAAGTCATGAGCAGGCCAGGCCTCTGTGGAATTCCAGATTGTGTATCATCCCTGATGATACATAATCCCTGAGACAGGATGGTCCCATGAACAAGTTGCAGGCCGCTGAGTGGCTTTCCCAGTGCCCACGGGTGCCCTTACCTTCTGTTTTGATCCTCAGAGCCGTCCTGACCAGGGCAAACAGGGTGGCATTGAACATGACTGTCCCGTCACTGTTCAGAGGCATGTTCATGGAGACCAGGCGCTGCAGAGGAAGAGGGGATGGGCAAAGCTGGTGAATACAACAGACAGTTCTCAAAGGACCTGAGGCAGGCGGACGCTGTGGGGAGACTCGAAACTTGCGTAGGTGTTGTTGGGATCGGGTGGGGTGTGAAATGGGTCACTGGGATGCACTAAAACCTTTCCTGGGGATAATCTCAGCCTTGCCACACATGTCCTCATCAGACCCTCCCTTCCCCAAAAGGAGATGCTCACCCAGCCTCACCACCCGCTCCTGTGTCTGCGCAGGTAAGTAGATATGCTCACCACTGGCAGCAAAAAACAGCCACACGCCAGCATTTGCTGGGAGCCCACCTCCCAGCTGCCGGGCAGCAGCCATCCCAAACTTGGATAAGAGAAGGAATAACAGGGGGTTTGCTTGCAGGAGATGCAGTGTGTCCTCTTTTCATATATATAATATATATAATATGTGTGTGTGTGTGTGTGTGTGTGTGTGTGTGTGTGTGTGTGTATTTGAGTCGGGTCTCACTCTGTTGTGCAGAGTGAGTGCACAATCACAGCTCACTGCAGCTTTGACCTCCTGGTCTCCAGCCCAGGCGATCCTTCCACCCCAGCCTCCTGAGTAGCTTGGACTACAGGCATGCACCACCATGTCCGGCTAATTTTTAAATTTTTTTGTAGAGACAAGGTCTCACTAAGTTGCCCAGGCTGTTCTCAGACTCCTGGACTCAAGCCATCCTCCCACCTCAGCTTCCCAAAGTACTGAGATTATAGGCCTGAGCCAGATGGTAACTTAAGGGTCCTTCCAGCTCTAAGCTCTCAAACTTTATAAAGGAACACGACTGAACAGAACTCGCATTGGGACATGAATGCCTTGTGTCCCACTGAGCCTAGAGTCCAGTCCTGAATAAAGGACTCATTCAGCTCATCAGGCTGCATCCTCCAGGCATCCTGGAGACTTCCCGGCCTAGGCTGGGCAGGTTAGGAGTCCTTTTCCTGGGTCAGAGGTCCATGAGACAGTCCATGCATTGGCTTCGGGGATCTGTGAGCCCTAAAATTGTAAGCCAAATTACTAAAACACTCAGTGGGAGAGGGGGCATGACCTCTTTTTCCACAGTGACAAAGATATTTTCTGCACGGAGCTGGAGCAGAAGCTTGCTGACACCGGGTAGGAGTGTATTGCACTCTTCTCTCCTTCCCAGCCCTAAGATGGGCTCCCTTTGCACTGTGCTTTGGTGTGGAGCCAGCTGCACATGCCAGGGTCATGATGACAACACGCAGATGGAGCCCGTCATGGTGTCCGCGCCAAGGATTTCAACGCCTCCAGGCTGGACTCCTCCCCTACCATAATGCTTTTACCTGGCATTTAATTTGTGCTTCTTTTTTTCTTCTATTTTTTTTTATACCCTTGGAAATCTCCTAAAATCTGTTTTGGAGTAAAGTGGAGGCACAAAATGAGAAAAAAAGTGGAGTAAGTCAGGGCACAGGTAGAAAGTCCTGTGTCCCTTCCGCTCTCCATTTCCCACGAGCGGAATATCCACAGAGCCTGATCTTTTCGCCATTTGTATCTCTTCCTCTCTACGGAAGTTCTCTGGCGTCATTTCCTCCAACTCTTTGTCAGCTCAACACTGTGAGTCGAGAAAGGCAGGGGTGGGAGTTGAAAGAAGAGGGGGCCGGGCTCGGTGGCCCAGCCTGTAATCCCAGCACTTTGGGAGGCTGAGGCGAGCGGATTGCCTGAATCCGCAGGTTCGAGACCAGCCTGGGCGACTTGTCAAGACCTCGTTTCTACAATAAATCAAAAAAATTAGCTGTGCGCGGTAGCGCGTGCCTGTGGTTCCAGCTACTTGGAAGGCTGAGGCGGAAGGATGGCTGGAGTCCAGCAGGTCAAGGCTACGGTGGCCGTGAGTGTGCCACTGCACTCCAGCCTGGGCGACAGAGTGAGACTCCGACTCAAAGAAAAAAAAAAAGAAAGAAGGGGAAGGGCATGGAATGACACTCTTTTTTGGGTCATGGACTCACTAAGGAAGCTCATAAAAGTGACATACCACCTCTCCCACTGAGTGTTTTAGTAATTTGGCTTACAATTTTAGGGCTCACAGATCCCCGAAGTCAATGCCTGGACTGTCTAATGAACCTCTGACCCTAGGAAAAGGACTCCTAACCTGCCCACCCTAGGCCGGGAAGTCTCCAGAATGCCTGGAGGATGCAGCCTGGTGGGCTGAATGAGTCCTTTATTCAGGACTGGACAGACACAAGGCTCAGTGGGACATGAGGCATTCATGCGAGTTCTGTTCACTTCTGTTCCTTTATAGAGCTTGAGAGCTTAGAGCTGGAAAGACCCTTAAGTTATCATCTGGCTCAGGCTTGTTTCTGTTTTTTTAAGTTGGGGTCTCACTCTGTCATCCAGGCTGGAGTGCAGTGGCACGAGAACACTGTTCACCACAGCCTTGATCTCCTGGGCTCAGACCGTTCTCCTGCCTCAGCCTCTCAAGCAGCTGGGACCAAAGGTGCTCATCACCATGCCCAGTTATTTTTTTGATTTTTTTTTGGAGAAATGGGAGTCTCACTATGTTGCCCAGGCTGGTCTTGAACACCTGGGCTCAAGCACTCCTCCTGCCTCAGCCTCCCAGAGTGCTGGGATTACAGATGTGAGCCACTGTGCCCGGGTAGGCTCGTTTCTTTAGGCTTATAAAATATCGTCTTCATTCCCTTCAAGGATTGGTGGCCCGACCAAAGTCACAAGACAAACGGGCATCTCGCCTCCCATGTTATCTCTCTTTCTCCCATGAACTCAGGTCATCTCTTACTTTGCAAGCCACGCGGTGAGGGCACAGCTTCCCGAAACCCAAGGGGGGCTGAATCCGGCGGAGGAGGGTCACCACATCCAGGTGTTTGATACGGCCCCTAGGACAGGAAGGAGGGGAGGGAAAGGGCCGTCAGAGGGCCACGGTCTCCGCCAGCAGCCTAGGACTCGTGCCTGAAGGGTGGAACACTCCACAGTGTGGCCCTATTGATCAAACTCAGCGCAGAGTTGCTGAATTGTGTGGTACCTCCCCAAACCCAATACACACATGTTTAGATTTTTTTTTTTTTTTGAGTTGGAGTCTCACTCTGTCGCCCAGACTGGAGTGCAGTAGCCGTTTCCGGCCACGGCAGCCTCAACCTGCTGGGCTCCGGCGATCCTTCCGCCTCAGCCTTCCAAGTAGCCGGAATTACAGGCATGCGCTACCACGCCCGGCTGATTTTTTTTTTTTTTTAATTTATTGCAGAGATGAGGTCTTGCTGCCCAGGCGGGTCTTGAG
This sequence comes from Cephalopachus bancanus, assembly GCA_027257055.1. NCBI lineage: Eukaryota > Metazoa > Chordata > Mammalia > Primates > Tarsiidae > Cephalopachus > Cephalopachus bancanus. The sequence continues at coordinate 107,283 of JAPVLO010000308.1, forward strand.
CCTGTGGGCTCAGGCAATCCACTCACCTCAGCCCCAAAGAGCGGGATTACAGGCTGAGCCACCGAGCCCGGCTCATGTGTTTAGATTTTAAAGAAGATTTCTGTCCGTTCTATGTTCGAGGTGGAAGGGCTTTTAGTAGTGCAACTGAATTCTCAATATGTACGTACTGATTCAATCAACCAATCACCAGACACAAAAGTGTTACTAAGTGTCAATTAAAATATGATCGATTCATGAGGGTATCCTCAGACTAGAGGCAGGAGTGGAGTCAATATCTTCCTGGCTCTAGCTATCCTAACTTGAGCACTTAACAGTTCTTCCCGATACTAGGTTGTCCCACCCTTTCAATCAAGTGAATAGAACAGACATATTCTCAACTTAGTCAAAGGTGCCTGGTCTCCTCTGCTGGCCTCTGACTCTTAACTCTTGACCCTGCACCCTGGGTGCAGTTCAGTGTTTCCAATGGATGGATCTACCCACTTCCGATTCATCCTGAGCCTTTCCTGCAGGCGGGGTCGGTCATACCCTCTCTTGGCTTGGGGAGTCAATTGGGACTTCTCCCTGGGAACTCACTTGGCTTCAGGGTCATACTCTGCCCAGATTCTTTTAAACTCATCCAGGTGGTGGGGACCCAGGATGGACCAGTCCCTTGTCAGGTAGTCAAAGTTGTCCATGATGACAGCCACAAAGAGGTTGATGATCTGCAGAGAACAGTTCGTACAATGACACGCTCTGAGATGACCTTCCTACACACCTGCCAGCCAGTGCCCATGCCCGGCAGAAGCCAGCAATATGTCCTACCAGCCTCAGAACATGGGTCTCTTCGATATAAGCTTGACAGTGTCCTTGAGAGAGGTGTGGGATGAACCCACGCATGGGCAGGACAGCTTCCCTCATTCCGAGCTGCTGTGCAGGGGTGCCCAGACGGGGGTGTCAGGGACTTTACCCCCTTTGCCACTCCTAAGCAAGGCGTCAAAAAATGTAAGTTCCTTCACAGCAACCTGGATGGACTTAGAGCCTATAATACTGAGCGAAACAAAGGACTGCGTATCACATGTTCTCACTCATAAGCGGACCTTGAACAATTATTATAATACTGTAAGAAAAAAATTGGCAGTAATGGCAATCTCTGGGGGGCGGGGGAGGGGAGGACCTCATCCACAAGGGTACCTGCATAATGAACATTTGTCTATCTAACCCTGAATGGTATCCCACACCTTTAAATTTAAAAAAATTAAAAGAAAAATAAGCTCCCTCTAGGTCTTCACGTGTCCCCTTTGCTCTCTGGCATGATGCCACCATGACAAAAGCCAAGACGGGACAGGCAAGATGTGGCAGGGTTCACTCCGGCCCAGGGCTCTCTACCCTGATCCCAGCATGGCTGGGCACTCGTGCTAACTTTTGAGTCAGCTCTTCTGCTGGGGTTACCCTGACCGTGGGCCGCAGGGATCGGGGCCCGGGCCGCCCTGGAAGTGCGCACTCATGGTCTGTGGCGACGGGTCCCACCCCGGCTTACCAGGAAGGCACAGAGCATGTAGAAGCTGATGAAGTAGAAGACGGCGAAACTGCTGCCGCATGGCGTCTCCCCTTCTGTGCTGTTGCTGGGCTCGGACTCCGGGGCACACTTCTTGCCTGGCATGCAGGCCAGCATGATGTCCTGCCAGGCCTCGCCCGTGGCACACCTGGAGGGGCGACGGAGAGCCCACACTCATGCAGCCAGTCCTACAGGCGTGGAAGCTCTCCCACATCCTTCCTCACCCCCTTCCCTCTCCTTCCCCAGAGCGAATTACTCACATGAACTTGATGTTCCCTGAATGCTGTGATACATTCACTAAATATGTAAACACACACATATATATTTTTTGAGTTGGGGTCTCTCTCTGTCTCCGGGCTGGAGGGCAGTGGCATAATCACAGCTCACTGCAGTCTCGACATCCTGGACTCAAGGAATCCTCCTGTCTCAGCCTCCTGGGTAGCCGAGACTGCAGGCATGCGGCGCCACACCCGACTAAGTTTTCAAAATTTGTTTTTGTAGAGATGAGGTCTTGCTGTATTGCCCAGGCTAGATTCGAACTCCTAGGCTCAAGCAATCCCCCTGCATCAGTCTCCCAAAGTGCTAGGAGGATAGGTGTGAGCCACTGTACCCAGCCAGTATTATTTGGAATATTTTAATTATTTTTATTTTTTTAGAGTCAGGGTCTTGCTCTGTCAGGTTGGAAGGCAGTGGCGTGACCATAGTTCACTGCAGCCTCGACCTCCTGGGCTCGAGTGATCTCCCCGCCCCAATCTCTCTCAAGTAGCTAGGACTACAGGCATGCACCACCACACACCTGGGTGGTTTTTTTTTTTTTTTTGGTAGAGATGGGGTTTCACTGTCTCCCAGGCCAGTCTCAAACTCCTGGGCTTAAGCAATCCTTTTGCCACGGTATCCCAAAATGCTGTGATTATAGGCAGTGAGCCACTGCAACTGGCCTCTTCAATGTTTTAAAACTTTAAACTGTAGCAAAATGTAATCTTTCTGAAAATGTACTCATTTTGCAGTCCATGTGAAGTTTTTGAGAGTTAGCCCTTTGGATGTATTTGAACTCTAGCTCATTCACCTTCACTACTGTACGAGAGGATGCTCTGTGAGCATACCATTACAAAAATCCACTCTCCTATTAAGGGACATTTAGGTTTTTGTTTTTGCTATTACTACTAACGCTGCCATAAATATGGAGGTCTCCATCGTGGGTATCTGCTTAGGAGCGGAATTGCCAGCAGAAGGCATACGTGTCTTCATTTTTACTCAATAGTTCATGTTCTCCAAGTGCCTGTCCAATTTAGACTCTCATCAGCAGTGTAGGAGAAATGTCATTACTTTACAGACTCGTCAACTCTTGGTGTTAGTGAATTTTAAAAAATATTGTTGCTCCCATCCTGTGATGGATATGAAATGATATTTCATGGCTGTTTTCATTGGGTTTGAAAATGATTTAGTGGGTTGAGAATTTAGACTTTATCTTCTGTTGAATTGAATGTTCATATTTTTCTTGTTTGACTCGGGCTGTCTTGTTCATTTGCAGGGTACTGTCGAGAGCCTTTATATTAATCCTTTGCTAGTTACATGCATTACAGGTGCATAACAGTCTGTGGCTTGTCTCTAGCTTTACTTATGGCTTATTTTGGTGAATCTAAGTTTTCCATTTCAATGTGGTCGAATGTATAGTTTTTTTCTCTATGTTTTTTGCATCTTGCTTTAAAAAATCCTTCCTTATTCTAGGTCATAAAGACAATTCTCTTCTGTGTTCTACTAAAGATTCTAAAGTTTTGTTTTTCACAATAACTCATTAGCCTGGAACTTATTTTCATGTTTGATACAAGGTAAAAATATGCGTTTATCTTTTTCTGTATAGGTAACCAATTTTATCAACATTATTTATCAAACAGTACATCTTTACCTGCTTATCTGAAACATCGCTCACATAATCTGCGTTTCAATAGGTGTCTGGCTTTAGTGCTGGTCTTTCTATCCTATTCCATGGGTTCGTTTGTTTATCTTGGTGCTGATATACCATGTTGTCTTAATTGCTACAGTATTATAGCAGTGTGAGTCCTTCCAGTTTGTTGTTCTTCAAAACTTGTCTTGGTTATTCCTTTTCTTTTTTTCATAGACACATTAGAATTAGTTTGTCAAGTTCTATAAATTAGCTTGTTGAGAATCTTACTGAAATTGAATTAACATACAGATTAACTTGAGGAATCCTGACATTTTTATATTAAGTGTCTCGTCAGAAACATGACATATCTCTCCATTTATTTTGTTGCACCCCCCTTTTGTTTGGAGTCAAGGGTCTCACCGTATTGACCAGGCTGGAGTGCAGTGGCATGATCACAGCTCACCATAGCCTCCAATTCTTGGGCTCAAGTGATCCTCCCACCTCAACTGGGACTACAGGCACATGCCATCACTCTTGGCTAATTTTATGATTTTTTTTGTAGAGACAGAGTCTCACTATGTTGCCTAGGCTTGCTGCACATTTAAAATGGTACAGTTTAAAAGTTATACTTTAAAAGTTATATTAGTCTGCTACTGATATGGAAGGAATACAACTGACTTCATCTACAGATTTGTTGAACTCTTATTAGTTACAGCAATTTATCTGTAGTTTCACTTTTATATTCTAGACAGGAAAACAATTTTGTTTTGGCATCCGAATTTTGCTCTCCAATTCTTCTTTTTGAGTTGGGGGTCTCACTTTGTTGTCCAGGCTAGAGCGCAGTGGCATGATCATTGCTCATTGCAGCCTCAACTTCCTGGGCTCAGGCAATCCTTCTGCCTCAGCCTCCTGAGTAGCTGGGACTACTGGCGCACGCCATCATGCCTGGCTAATTTTTTAAATTGCTGCAGAGATGAGGTCTCACTATGTTGCCTAGGCTGGTCTCAAACTGGGATCAAGCAATTCCCCCTACATCGACCTCCTGAAATGCTGAGATTACAGGTGAGAGTCACCAAGCCTGGCTCTCTCTTCAATTCTTGATTTTTGATTTATTTTTCTTATCTTATTGCATTGGGGAAAACTTACAGTATACTACTGACTAGAAAAAATGAGAGCATAAGATCTTGTCTATTATACTTAACTAATTAGTTATTACCAGTATAAGAAAATGATCATTTTTCTTTGTCAAGTTTTCACCTTATTGATCCTATTAGTTATTATAAATGGTTTTTAGTTAATATGCTTAGAGTTTCTTTCTTTCTTTCTTTTTTTTTTTTTGAGTTGGAGTCTCACTCTGTCGCCCAGTCTGGAGTGCAGTGGCCGCTCCCGGCCACTACAGCCTCCACCTGCTGGGCTCTGGCGATCCTTCTGCCTCAGCCTTCCAAGTAGCCAGAACTACAGGTGCGTGCTACCACACCCAGCTAATTTTTTTTTGAATTTACTGTAGAGATGAGGTCTCGCCAAGTTGCCCAGGCAGGTCTCGAACCCGTGGGCTCAGGCAATCCACTCACCTCAGCCTCCCAAAGAAGCGGGATTACAGGCTGAGCCACCGAGCCCGGCTTTTCTTTATATTTTAAACTTTTATTTTTTGTATAGATTGGGTCTTGTTATGTTACCCAGGCTGGTCTCAAACTCCTGACCTCAAGTAATCCTTCCGCCTCTAACTCCCAGAACGCTGGAAATATAGGCATGAGCTACCACGCCCCGCTAACACCATCTTCTTTAGAGAGAGTGAAACAGTTTCAGATTGTGCCATCTCTTTTGGGCCCCAGGTGACGAGGCCCAGTAATACCAGTCAGTCCAGGGATATCCTTCCCCCTTTTGTTGAATTGAGAACACTCCTTTTGGCATTCACCGTGCAACCCTGAATAGATTTATGCTGTCTTTCTTCAGTTTTCCTTGTTCTCTCACAGGAATACCCCTTACGCACTCGCAGGTGGACGCACCATGGGTCAAGACACTTCTTCAGAAACCTTGTTGTCACTCATACTGTTGATTCAGACCCCGTCACGCTGCCACTCCTCACCCAGAGTGTCAGCAGCAATGCCTGTGGCCGCGTGCTTCTCCTAAAAGGCACAGCTTACATTCACTGCTTACTTCACTGCATCTCTGGCAGTCACTGGCTGGGAAGGAAATCTTCCTCTTCATCTTGAAGTAGTTGGCCACCTTTAAGGTGCCACAAAACAGGAGTTTTATCATTCTAAAACTCCTTTCATGTCTGTAATCACGCTGCTTTTTGCATGCCTGATGTCATGTCTCTTTTAAAAAACTGGATTTGATGATGGTTTGTCTATTGAGTGGTCTTTTTAAAGAATAAGCTTTAGGGCTTACTGGTAAAATCTATTTTGCTTTATATTATATTTTTATATTTTAACTTTATTAATTTATTTTTGAATTGGAGTCTCACTCCGTCGCCCAGGCTGGAGTGCAGTGGCATGCTCATGGCTACCCTAGCGTCGACACGCTGGGCTCTGGCAACCCTTCTGCCTCAGCCTTCCAAGTAGCTGCAACTACAGGCATGAGTCACCATGCCCGGCTAAATTTTTGATTTATTGTAAAGACGAGGTCTCACCAAGTTGCCCAGGCTGGTCTCGAACCCGTGGGCTCAGGCAATCCACTCGCCTCGGTCTCCCAAAGTGCTGGGATGATAGGCTGAATGACCTGCTTTATATTTTATTAATGTAGGTTTTTATTTTTATAAGTGCATTCTCCATATGTGATTTTGCTATTCTCTTTCTTATCTATTGGTTTATTTTGCTATTCTTTTTCTTATCTATTGGTTTATTTAATGTAGATTGTGCCGGGCTCGGTGGCTCAGCCTGTAATCCCGCGCCTTGGGAGGCTGAGGTGAGTGGATTGCCTGAGCCTGCGGGTTCGAGACCCGCCTGGGCAACTTGCCGAGACCTCATCTCTACAATAAATCAAAAAATCAGCCGGGCGTGGTAGCATGCGCCTGTCGTTCCAGCTACTCGGAAGGCTGAGGCAGAAGGATCGCCGGAGCCCAGCAGGTCGAGGCTGCGGTGGCCGGGAGCGGCCACTGCACTCCAGTCTGGGTGACAAAGTGAGACTCCAACTCAAAAAAATATATATATATAGATCGTTCTTTTAATACACTTTAGGCTCTACATTTTTCTTTGATATTGATTGGTGCATCTTATATTGAAGATATTGTGTTCTCACGCTCTAATTTTTATGCACAATCACGCGTCGCCTATCAACGGGGTCATGTTCTGAGAAATGCGTCGTTAGAAGACTCCATTGCTGTGTGAACATCACAGGATGTACTCACCTAGACAGTATTTGCCTATCATGCACCTAGGCTATGTGGTGTAGGTCTACTGCTCTTGGCCTAAAACCTGTATGGCACGTGACTGTACTGAATACTGTGGGCAGCTATAACACAATGGTATTTGTGCATCTAAACACAAAGTACAGTAAAAAATGTGGCATAAAATATAAACAATGACACACCTGTACAGGGGACTTGCCGTGGATGGAGCTTGTAGAACTGGAAGTCGAATGAGTGAGTAGTGAATAAATGTGAAAGCCCGGGGCATTGCTGTGTATTGCTGTAGACTTTATGAACACTTTGCACTCCCGCTATACTATGCTTATGAAAAATATTTTTCTTTTTTTAATAATAAGTTAACCTTAGCTTACTACAACTTTTTTGACTTTATGTTATTTTCTTTTTATGTTTTAGAGACAGTGTCTTGCTCTGTCTCCCAGGCTGGAGTGCAGTGGCATGATCAAAGCTCACTGCAGCTTCGATCTCCCAGGTTCAAGTGATCCTCCTGCCTCGGCCTCCCGAGTAACTGGGACTACAGGCGCATGCCACCACGCCCGGCTACTTTTAAAATTTTTTGTAGAGCCGGGCTCGGTGGCTCAGCCTGTAATCCCGCGCCTTTGGGAGGCTGAGGTGAGTGGATTGCCTGAGCCCGCGGGTTCGAGACCCGCCTGGGCAGCGAGACCTCATCTCTACAATAAATCAAAAAATCAGCCGGGCGTGGTAGCGCATGCCTGTAATTCCGGCTACTCGGAAGGCGGAGGCGGAAGGATCGCTGGAGCCCGGCAGGCGAGGCTGCGGTGGCCGGAAGCGGCCACTGCACTCCAGTCTGGGCGACAGAGTGAGACTCCAACTCAAAAAAAAAAAAAAAAAAAAATTTTTTGTAGAGACGAGGTCTTGCTATGTTGCCCAGACTAGCCTCAAACTCCTGGACCCAAGCAAGCCTCCCACCTCAGCCTCCCAAAGTGCTGGGATTACAGGCGTGAGGCACCATGCCCGGCCAACTTTTTTTGCTTTATTTATTCATTTATTTTAACTTTTTGAGTCTTTTGTGATACTCCTTAGCTTAAAACACAGACACACTGTACAGATGTACCAAGTATTTTCTTTTTTCATATCTTTATTATAAAATTTTTTTCTCTTAAATAAATTTTTTAAAAACTTTTTTTTTTGTTAAAAACTTTAGCCTGGACCTATATAAGGTCAGGATCACTGATACCACTGTTTTCTACTTCAATCCAGATCTTGTCCCATTGGGGCAATAACACACATGGAGATGTCCTCGCCTATAACAACACTGCTGGAATACCTCATGAAGGACGTGGTTGTTATATTTTATTAATGTATGCTTTTATTTTTATACATGCATTCTCCATACGTGGGGGTGATTTTGCTATTCTTTTTCTTACCTTTTTCAAACATAAAAGTTAAAGGAATAATTATTACAAAAAAGTATTATAAAGCCAGGTGCGAAGGCTCACTCCCGCGATCCCAGCACTGTGGGAGGCTGATGTAAGAAGGTTCACTTGAGTTCAGGAGTTCAAGACCAGCCTGGGCAACATAGTGAAATCCTGTCTTTACTTCAATGTATGCAATAAAAATTAAAAAAAAAATTAAAATCTTAAGAAAGTATTGTATAGTCAATATGTAAACCAGTAACGAAGTCATTTATTATCCGTGTCAAGTATTATGTACTATACGTAATTGTAGGTGCTATGTTTTTTTTTTTTTTGTTTGTTTGTTTTTTGAGTTGGAGTCTCACTCTGTCACCCAGTCTGGAGTGCAGTGGCCACTCCCAGCCACCGCAGCCTCAACCTGCTGGGCTCTGGCAATCCTTCTGCTTCAGCCTTCCAAGTAGCCGGAACTACAGGCGTGCGCTACCACGCCCAGATGGTTTTTTGATTTATTGTAGAGATGAGGTCTCGCTGCCCAGGCGGGTCTCGAACCCGCAGGCTCAGGCAATCCACTCACCTCAGCCTCCCAAAGGTGCGAGATTACAGGCTGAGCCACTGAGCCTGGCTTGGTGCTATGTTTTTATATAACCGGCAATAGATTCGTTTACACCAGCATCACCACAAACATGTGAATAATGTGCTGAGCTCCAGCATTGTGACAGTTGTGATGTCACTACAGCTGGCAACAGAATCTTTCAGCTCCATTGTACATGCAATCCACTGTTGGCCAAAATGTCGCTATGTGTCACATGACTGTAAATGTGCTATGTGACACGTGACTATGTGGCACATGACAAAAATAGTTTCAGTTTTGAGTTATTCAGGGGAGTGACAAATATTTTAAGCAGATGGATTTCGGAAGGATTATTGTTTTTAAGGTTATGTTCTCATTTTGCTGTATTGAAGTGGGAAAACTTTTAGAATGCGCTGAATTCTTTATGACTTGAATCTTGGCGAATTTTTGTGAACGTTTCTGAATGTTTAAGAAGAGTGTGGGTTTCTTATGTGATTTACAGAGTGCAAATCTATTAGATTACATTTGTTACTTATATTATTTAAATTTTCTTTATGCTCTCTTCTCTTTTGTTGTATTTGATTTGTCATTTTCTACAAGCTGCATTAAATTTCCTTCTGTGTGTGTGTATTTTCTCTTTATAGTTAGTTCTATCCGTGTCTGGTTGATACATTTCCAAACTATATTGTTAGGCTCATGTAGTTTTATGACTGTTATATATTCTTGACGGATGATACCTTTTATTACTATCAAGTATCTTTTTTCCATCTTGTTTAAGGCCTTTCACCCGGAATTCTACTTCTTCTGATAATTGCTATTGTTGCATCTGCATTGTGAGCATTGTATGGTATTCCCTTTCTATTTCATTATTTTCATTCTCTTTAGGTCATTTTATTTTATTATACCTATTATGAACCGGGTAAAGCTGAACTTATTTATTTATTTATTGAGTAGTAGTCTCTGTCGCCCAGGCTGGAGTGCAGTGGCATACTCATGGCCACTGCAGCTTCTACCTGCTGGGCTCAGGCAATCTTCCTACCTTATCCTTCCAAATAGCTGGAACTACAGATGCACTTTACCACGCCCGGCTAATTTTTCGGTTTATTGTAGAGATGAGGTCTTACCAAATTGCCCGGCTGGTCTCAAACCCGTGGGCTCAGGCAATCCTCTCACCTTGGCCTCCCAAAATGCTGGGATTATATACGTGAGCCATTATGCCCAGCCAGCTGGATGTCCTAAAGACAACATTAGACTACCTATTTTTTAGTAGAGAAACTTAACTCATTTAATTTTTTAGTGATTACTAATGTCTTTGCTCTTATTCTGGCCATCTTATCTATTGATCTAATTGCCATAGTTTATTTTGTTTAATTTCTACTTTTGCCTTCCTTCCTTTTTTTTTTTTTTTTTGAGTTGGAGTCTCACTCTGTCGCCCAGACTGTAGTGCATAAGTTGCTTAGGTTTTCTTTGTTCATTTGTTTTCCTCTAGTGGTTTAGGTAACACATTTTATTTCTATCTTTCTTTTCTTTTCTTTCTTTCCTTCTGTTTATCTTCTTTCGAGGTGGAGTACAGTTGCACGTTCACAGCTATTGTAGCCTTAACCTATTGGGCTTAGGTGATTCTTCCGCCTCAGCCTCCTGAGTAGCTGGGACTACAGGGACACACCACCACACTTGGTTAATTTTTTGACTTAGTGTAGAAACAAAGTCTTGCCATGTTGCCCAGGCTGCTTTCGAACTCCTGGGCTCAGGAAATCCTCTTGCCTTGGCCTCCCAAGGTGTTGGAGCTATAGGCCTGGCTCATTTTTTCGTGATATTTTTTTTTTGAGATGAGGTCTTGCTATGTTGCCCAGGCTGGTCTTAAACCCCTGGGCTCAGGCAATCCTCTTACCTTGGCCTCCCTAAGTGCTGGGATTACAGGCGTGAGCCACCACACCTGGCCCATTTTTATTTTTCTAGTGGTCGACCTTTACATATTGACACACGTGTTTATACACACCTTTACCTTAGTTATATGGAGAGTTAGACAGTACATTTCTTCTCCCCAAACCAGAGAAGAATCTTAGCACAGTTTCATGTTTCTCAGTCAACCACTTCACTTTATCTTCTTGAGATAATGTGGAATTTTGTTTCCAAATTGTTATTAAGGTCTTGAACATTTTTTCCTTTAGCCATTACTTGGACTTAATAGAAATTTTATAATTTATTTGTTCATAACTATAATCTTTATATATTTTGTACGGATATTATTCTTGCCATTTTGCTTCTTTCATCCATTTTTCATTCTGTTGGAAGTACACACTTGTGTAATTGCTTCAAGGAAGGGTTATGTGGGGGAACAAGCTTTCTGGGTTCTCACACTTCTACACATTTTTGCTTTTTGCTTTGCTACTTGAGTGCTGATCAGAATGGTTCAGGTTAAGAACACATTTTCCTAGCCGGGCTCGGTGGCTCAGCCTGTCATCCCGCGTCTTTGGGAGGCTGAGGTGAGTGGATTGCCTGAGCCCGCGGGTTCGAGATCCGCCTGGGCAGCGAGATCTCATCTCTACGATAAATCAAAAAATCAGCTGGGCTTGGTAGCTCATGCCTGTAATTCTGGCTACTTGGAAGGCTGAGGCGGAAGGATTGCCGGAGCCCAGCAGGTCGAGGCTGCGGTGGCCGGGAGCGGCCACTGCACTCCAGTCAGGGCGACAGAGTGAGACTCCAGCTCAAAAAAAAAAAAAAAAAAAGAACACATTTTCCTCATAATTTTGAATATACTATTTCACTGTCTTCTAGTATGTACTTTTATTGATGAGAAATCTAAGGCCAACGGATGCTTTTGAAAGTTATTCACTTTTTCTTTTTGGTAACACCTTTATTGAAGAGACTGTTCTTTCTGTATTGTGTGTTAGAGAAAAAAGCTTTTGACTTTTCACCACTGAGTATGATGTTACATATATAGCATTTATTATATTTAGGTACTTTCTTTCTATGCCTAATTCATTGAGGCTTTTTGGTTTTTACTCATGAAAAGGTGTTGAGTTTTGTCAGATGTCTTTCTTGCAACTGTTGAGATGATCATATCGATTGCGTCCTTCATTCTGTCAATGTTGTGTGCCACATTTATTGATTTGTATATGTTGAACCATCCTTGCATCCCATTTAATGCCAGCCTGTGGGTTGGGCAGCTAACCATGGTGAAGAAATCTTTCGATGTCCTGTTGAATTTGGTTTGCTAGTATTTTGTTGAGGATTTTTGCATCTGTGTTCATCAGGAGTATTGGTCTATAATTTTTTCTTTTTGTAGTATACGTGTCTGGCTTTGGTATGAGGGTAATGCTGGTCTCATAAAATGAGTTTGTAAGTTTTCTCTCTTCCTCAGTTTTTGGACTTTTTCCTCTTAGGAAGCTTCTAATGTTTTCTTTGTTTTTGGTATTCTAAAAAGTCATCATAATATGTCTGGCTAAAGGTTTTTAAAAATTAACCTATTCTGCACTTAGTAAACTCTTTCAACCTGAAAACTCTAACTTTTTAAAATTTTTATTTTATCATACTTTTATTTCATTTTTTTCCATTCCTTCTGTCCTTTTTGTTTGGCATTTCTATCACACAGATAAGATCTCTCTGGCTTGATCCTCCATGTGTTAACTTTCGCTTTATTTTCTATCTCTGTTCTTTTAGCTGGTTAACTTTTCAGCTCATTAATTCGTTCTTCAACTGTGTCCATTCTGCTATCCACATCATCTACTTTTTTTTTTTGAGTTGGAGTCTTATTCTGTTGCCCAGACTGGAGTGCAGTGGCATGCTCCCGGCCACCACAGCCTCTCCCTGCTGGGCTCCGGTGATCTTTCCGCCTCAGCCTTCCAAGTAGCCGGAACTACAGGCGCACGCGACCACACCCAGCTAATTTTTGATTTTTTTATTGTAGAGATGAGGTCTTGAACCTGCGGGCTCAGGCAATCTACTCACCTCGGCCTCCCAAAGTGCTGGGATTATAGGCTGAGCCACTGAGCCGGCCCACATTATCTACTTTGAAAAAATATTTCGACCACTGCATATTTTCCCCAAGTCTGTACTTTACTCTTTTTACTGATGGTTGCTGCTAGCTCCTCTTCCTTCTTCTACTTTAACAGAAGTGTTATGTTCTCCAGTCTCTCTAAATACACGAATTCGATTTATTTTCAAATGGCTCTACATATTCTTTTTCCTCTTCAGGTATCCACTAATCTGTTAGTTGAGCCTTTCTTTCTTGATGTTGGCTTTCCTCAAATGCTTTGGGATTATTGCTGATTGTTCTTCGTGATGGAGAACCCAGTTCACATCTCTGTAGATAAAGTTCTCATCATAGGAGCCTCTGGGGATCACAGAAGATAAACAAGACACACTGCCAGATGGGCTGGGCAGGGAGCTTCTTTCTGAGGTGGGTTCCTTGGGAGGCCTTGCTCCGCCTGTCAGACCCAGAGCCCAGAGGTGCGATGCCAGGTGCTGCTCTCTCAGCCTGTGAGCAGTAGCCAGCCTGGCCATGCCTCAGTCTCTCCTGTGCCTGGAATCTGTTGACTCTGAACCTGGAGAATCCCTGGGCTACTCCCACTTCCTCCATTGTTCGGGGTGTGCTTTTCTGGGATCTTATTCTTTTGTCAGTTGGAACCCGCCTGCTCTCTTCCATTTAGGGATTCCTTGACATTTCTGGTTCACCAATAGCATTCTTTCATGTTTCTCTCCCCCTAGCACTATTATGGATCTACTCTTTCAGTCAGGGTCTCACTCTGTAGCCCATGCTGGAATGTAGTGGCATGATCTCTACTCACCGCAGTCTCAACCTTCTGGGCATAGGCAATCCTTCCACCTCAGCCTCCCAAGTAGCCGGGACTACAGGCGCATACTACCATGCCTGGCTCATTTAAAAAAAAAATTATTTTTTGTAGAGACAGAGTCTTGCTATGGTGCCCAGACTGGTCTCAAACTCCTAGACTCAAGCCATCCTCTCACCTTGGCCTCCCAAAGTGCTGGGATTGTGAGTGTGGGCCACTGCACCTGGCTAGATTTATTCTTTAGAATACCTTCCGGCAACAACGACTTCAGGAAAGGAGGGGAGACAGACCCATGTGCTCAGTCTGGTATCCGTGTCCAACTTCCACATTTAAATGCAGTTCAGGATTTAATGTCCTTAAAGAACAGCCTACCGTGGTTTTATGTTCTGATAGTTTACAATCTGAGGAGAGTGGCAATCTCAGACTGATTTTTAGGAAGCCTGCCCTATTGATAACATCTATTTTGAGCAATAGTGATTCCTGGGTTGGGTAGGGGAAAGGGATCTGCAGAACACAGTGAGGGTGGGGTTATCTGTCATGGTATGTAGAATATACGAGGGGTGACCCAAAGATCCCTGGAATTTATTTATTAAAAACCGTGTATTCATTCTTACATGTTTAAACTTGTCACCTTCAAGGTACTCTTTGTTTGGTGTAATGCACCTAGTGAGATGCTTTTTCCATTGCTCAAAACAGTTTTTGAACTCATCCCTTTTGGTGCCTTTTAGTGCTTCTGACGTTTTTTGGTTCACCTCTTCTACATCGGCCAAACATTCCCCTTTGAGGACTTTTTTCAGTCGGGGGAACATAGAAAGGTCGCTCAGGGCAAGATCTGGTGAATAGGGAGGGTGGGGCATGGGAGTCATGCCGATTTTGGTAAAAAAACCGCTGAACACGCAGCATGGTGTGGGCAGGTGCGCTCATAAATCACCCATCATGAAACTGGCAAACGCGTTGAAAGGATCGTCCCCCCAAAATTCACTGAAGTCAAACTCAGCCTCTCACAACAATGCAAGCTCGCACACAGGTGGGTTCCCAGAACACTTAGCTAGCGGGGAAGGCCTGTACTATAAGGGCCCACCTTTCAAAAGCAAATTCTGGGTTTTGTTTTTGGGTCTCCCCTTGCCTGACGTGGAATGGATTTGAGAAGTCATCTGTCCGGGGTTGGGACATACAGTTTTCAGCTTCCGGCCCTGGGCTAGATGGGATCCCAGAGCTCCAGGCTGCGAGAAGCTGGAAAGTGAGATGCCCCAGAGAGACCAAAGGGGGTCGCTATGGCCACGACAGAGCAGCAGGTTGCAACGTGGCCCACTCAGGGCAGGCGTGAAGAACACCATCTCAAGCCGGGTTCGGTGGCTCAGCCTGTCATCCCGCGCCTTTGGGAGGCTGAGGTGAGTGGATGGCCTGAGCCCGCGGGTTCGAGACCCGCCTGGGCAACTTGGCGAGCCCTCATCTCTGCAATAAATCAAAAAATCAGCCGGGCGTGGTAGCGCGTGCCTGTGATTCCAGCTACTCAGAAGGCTGAGGCGGAAGGATCGCCGGAGCCCTGCAGGTCGAGGCCACTGCACTCCAGTCTGGGCGACAGAGTGAGACTCCAACTCAAAAAAAAAAAAGAACACCATCTCCGCAGCCACACCTGAGGAGGTGGCCTCCCCAAAAGTGCGAGGACTCGAGGCTGGCTTAAATGAGCAGGACACTCAGTGCACGTGGACATAACCACCGAACATGGCAAACGGCATGGGGCTGGCAGAAGGGATCGGGGCCCGTATTTATTTTATGAGGAAGCCGAGGCTCAGAGAAGTGACATGTCTTGCTCAAGGTCGCAAAGCCAGCATCTTGCGGGCTTGGCTTTAAGCCAAGATTCCAAGCCAGGGTGCTTCCCACATGTGACTTTTGCTGTGGGTGTTTCCCAGCAGGGGTGCCAGTGCCCCGTGGGTTGCATCATAAATGACAAGGAACCCACTGGCTTCCGAGGCAGGGAGAGAGAGAGCTCTGACTCCCTAGGCGAGGATCCCGTTGAGTCTACAGGCAGGCCACAGGAGGCATCACGCAGGGGTGTGTGTGTGTGTGCACGTGCGTGTGCGTGTGCACACACCTGTGTCCTCAGGACCCACCTGAAAAGGAGCAGCACGGCTTGGGGAAAGGTCTGAAAGTTGTTGTTCCGGTTAATCTCTGTAGTGTCATTCAGGGCAATCTTTCCAAAGACCTGGCAGAGGGAGGAAGAGGAATTCAGTGACCCGTGGACAGAGAGGGTCCCCGTTTCCTACCAGTGCTCAATGGTCTCTTCATGGGTCACAGGTGACTCTGGGACTGGCCAGCCTATAAACGGAGCTATCTCCCGATGTGAGCTGGTGGTCACTGGCTGCCCCACCCAGCCTCTGACCCCAACCCCCACACCGGACAAGTGGAAGAAGAAGAAAAGTGTCCATGGCCATGGGGAAGGTCCCTGAGGCCTGGTGGAGGCCGGGGCTGACCGTGGTGGACGCCGAGACCAGGACCCTGCTTGCGTGCTGGAAAGTGGGCGCCCTGGCCCTCTTGTCTTGGCCACGCCAGCTCCGTACGCCCAGGCACTCTCCCCAATGCAGTTCTTGCATTTTGGAGTGATAGGGAGTGAGTGACCCGGGCTTGGGCAAGCTAGATCCACCCCTGAAATCAGAAGCCTCCTTTGGCTTCCTGGCCTTTGAAAGCTACGCTGAACTTAGAAAGAGCCACCCCTTGTCAGGTGTCAGGTAGCTCTTGAACTCTCAAGGGGTTTTGGCCGAGGAATCTTTGAGTCTTCCTGCAAGGAGCAAGCAGAGGGCTTTACCAAAGAGCGGCAGGAACAGCGCTGGGCTATTGTGACGTGCTGGGCTGGGGATGCCTGTCCCATCTGACCTGAGGGGCGGTGGGCGGGTGGGGGGTGGGTGGAGGCTCGGCTGGAGCCTGGAGAGCTCTGGGTTTGGGGTAGAAGGTGGAGGGGGCACCTGGGAAGGGGACCCGTCAAACTGCTGCACCTTTGATGGGGCAGAACCAACCTTCCTTCCTTCCTTCCTTCCTTCCTTCCTTCTTCCTCTCTCCCTGGCTCCTTCCTTCAACCCTCCTCCACCCCTCCTTCCTTTCTCTCTTCTTTCTCTCTCCTTTCCTTTCTCCGTCCCCCCCCTTTCCCCCTCCCAGTCATTAGCTTCTTCTGACACTGGGTTGGAGGCAATTCTCAGGTCTCCTATGATGAGTATATCGGGGGGGGGCTACTTGGCTACACACAGCTTTAGAACCCCCATGGACAGGTGGGGACCCGGTCCTGCTCCCATGAGTGGCTGTGGCTTCAAATCCCCAGAGACCCCAGACAAAGGCAGGGGATGCTGGCCACACACGCTCTGCCTCTGTGTCCAGGAAGGGGCTGGGTCTCTCCCGAGGCTGCTTCATCCAGGAGCATCTTTCCTCTACCAAGAGCAGGACCCAGGCCGGCCTCCCTTCCCCCCCGGGGAGGCCAGCGCTTGGCCATTCTCCCTGCTACCTACAGGATATCCATTTGGGGAGGTTCCAGGTCCTGTGAGCTTCTGGGCTCAAAGGACAGCCAGGAGCAAGAGGGAACGAGTGGGCAGAGGAGGATAGCAGGGGCTGCGGGGTGGGGACCAGGAGAGGAGGCCGCCACGGGAGGCCCTTCCTACCTGCATCCCAATCACGGCGTAGATGAAGAAAAGCATCACGATGAGGAGGGCCACGTAGGGCAGGGCCTAGAAGCAAGCGCAGGAGACCGCGGTGAAGCGGGCAGACAGGCCGGCTGGGGCCCTGGCTCCACAGCTCAGTGGCCGCCCGGCCCTGGGCGGGGGCATTGCCAAGAGCCCCGCAGAAGTACTGGGCATCTGGGAGACGGCCTCAGAAATGGGCACTGACTCTTCAGTTTAGCTTGGTTTTAAAGGCAGTTCGCAGAGTAATGGATAGAGTGTGATGATATGTCACCCAAGGCAATCAGGCCGGGTGTGGTGGCTCCCAGACCCTTGGGAGGCCAAGGCAGGTGAATCACTTGAGCCCAGGAATTTGAGACCAGCCTGGGCAACAGAGTGAGACCTTGTCTCTTCAAAAAAATACAAAAATTAGTTGGGTGTGGTGGTATGTGCCTGTAGTCCCAGCTACTCGGGAGGCCGAGGTGGGAGGATCGCCTGAGTCCACGAGGTCGAGGCTGCAGTGAGCCATGATCGTGCCGCTGCTTTCCAGCCTGAGTGACAGCCTGAGTTTCCAGCCTGAGTGACAGAGACTCTGTCTCAAAACAATAACAATAACAACAACAAAAATGTCCAACAAAACAAAACGAAAATCAAGAAGGAGCCGAACGACCTCTGATGATACACATTCCAGTGTATTCGTACAAGCCAGGAGGAGGTCCCAGAGGATATCCACCAAGCTGGCCATGTCTTGGGTTGCGGAGGAGAAGGGTGGGGGCAGTTGGCACTCTTTCTTTACTCAGTTTAATTTTGTTCCAATAGTCGTAGTGAGCAGGTGTTGCTATTGTGGTTAAAACATTTCATAAAAACTTAAAAGAAAGATCACGGGCTCAAATTCTCCAACTCCAGCTGTGAGAGTTTGGGCAGGTTACTCAACCTCTCTGAGCCTCGGTCTCGTCTGAAAAGGAGTAATAATTGCCTCCCAGGGGTCGTGTGGAGTTTAAATGATTTAAGGCTTACAAAGGGCTTAGGGCAACTTCTCTCACCGAGTTGGGTCCCAAACACTGTATGCACTCAACATATTATCTGCCCGACGGCTTGGACAACTCGGCTAGGAACCTCATCACTTTTGGGGAGAGGCACGGCAGGCCTAGATACCCTCTGCATCTCTAAAGAGGGGTTGTGCCAGCCTCCCAGCCACCGCTAGATGGCACCACGAGACCACACGATGCTTCTGGCTGGCGGGCTCTCCTGCCCCCACCCTCGTCCTCGTGGTCACCCAGTCTGCAAGCCTCTTCCAGTCCAGGGACATGTCAGGGGTGTGATGAGTATATCCGGGGGGGCTACTTGGCTACACACAGCTTTAGAACCCCCATGGTGTACCAAGGACAGGTGGGGACCCGGTCCTGCTCCCATGGGTGGCTGTGGCTTCAAATCCCCAGAGACCCCAGGCCAGGCCAGTCAGCTTGGACCCGGCTGGACAGGACCGGCTGTCAGGACCGGCTGTCAACATATTATCTACCCGACAGCTTGGACGACTCAGCTAGGATCCTAGATTTCTGGACTCTAGACTTCTGGTCCAACCAAGGGCCTCGGACAGTGAGGCCCGGGCCAGAGGCGGCCTGGGAACTGCGCCTTTGGGGTAGGACTCCAAGCAGGGTGGGGACCTCTCCTCTGGCTGTAACTGCAGACACCAGCATGCCTGGACCACAGGTCGAGAGCGTGCCCCTCTTCTAGGCTGGGACTGGCCAGGGAAGGGGACACGGGAAGCCATCTTCTCTGCTGATGCCCGGTCTTGGGAGGTCTGAGATGACACCTCCGTGGAAGGCGAGAAGCCGGGCCAGGGCAGCACGAAACCATATTCACGGATGTCTACACTCATCGTCAAGGAATTCGAGTGACCTAACAGCTTTGCTTCTCTCTAACTTCAGACTTACATAACACCTCTCGGAGCTGGCCAGGGCGACCGTCATTCTGGTTTTACAGGTGGAAAACAATGGCTGAGAAAAGGGGTTTAATTATGTTGCTGGGCAGTCCTATGCCCACCCGAGGGGACCTCAGCCCTCAAGTAGAGGGACACCAGGGTCCCTGAGAGTTTGGCTGAAGACATGAGCAGGTGCGGTCAGCGGATGCAGCTGGCATGCCCGTGGGGAGGCAGGTGACAGCCGGATTCTGAGAAGGCCGCCCGTGGAGAAGCCATCAAAGCTCCCAGACTGTCCGGGCCATGTCGTCAAGCCTGTTCCTTACCACAAAGACCCCTTCGTCCAGTCAATTCCCACGGAGAAGGACCCACATGAGAGAAGAAAGCAGATCCTTTCAGCCTCCCCCTGACCTCCCGCCCTTCCCTTCCCACCTGTCTTTGGGGACGTTGAGGCTCCGGGGACCTGCCTTGGAAACCCATACGTTGCATCCGAGGCTCTCATTGTAGAAACGAGGGAACAAAGCAAGGGGACATGCTGCGGCCACACGGTTCGTGAGTGGCAGAGGGAGGAGTGGCCCTGGGTCTGTCTTGGATGCCAGAGGAGGGCTGACTCCCTCCGGCGAGAGCTCCGTCCAGGGGGCCCAGGGGTCACCCTGGGCTCCAGGGACACGGGCGGGGAGGGGGGTGGCGGCTACCTGGAAGGACTTGATGAAGGTCCACAGCAGCGTCCGGATGCCCTCCCCGCGGCTCAGCAGCTTGACCAGACGCATGACCCGGAAGAGGCGGAAGAAGGTGATGGAGATGCGAGAGTTTTCCTCTGCGTTCTGGAACCCGGCGGCGACAGGAGGTGCAGTTAGCACAGCAAGAGAGGGTGGGGTGGGAAGGGCGCGCCCACCCTGAGACACGGCCCTCGGCAGGGGCGGGGAGGAGGGGGGTGGTCAGGGCCGGGGTCGCTGCACTAGACTCTCTCCCCTCAGATGGGACCATCCGCCTTTTCTGGGCAGACAACCCAGCCCCGTGGTCTCTGCAGGGCCAAGCCGTGCCCAGGCCCCCGTGCTCACAGCCTTGTTTGTCCATTCTCTCCTCTTCCCCTTCATTCATTCCCTGTTCTAATACCCTGGATGGAACCAGAGATCCCACACTTTGGGAGGCTGAGGTGAGTGGATTGCCTGAGCCCGCGGGTTCGAGACCCGCCTGGGCAGTGAGACCTCATCTCTACAATAAAATAAAAAAATCATGCCTGTAATTCCGGCTACTCGGAAGGCTGAGGCGGAAGGATCGCCGGAGCCCAGCAGGTCGAGGCTGCGGTGGCCGGGAGCGGCCACTGCACTCTGGTCCGGGTGACAGAGTGAGACTCCAATTCAAAAAAAAAGAAGATTCCACAAGAACTAACCTATGCTTTGGAACCTTCTAGGCCCAGAGCCAGCTGCCCCCGGAGCCCCTGCCTCTGTCAGAAAGCAGCCCTAGCTCCCTCCTGTCTGGCTAGGCAGAGGGGCCTGCATCCTGGGTGGGACCCGGCTCTCTCTGGGGAGGCTGGCCGGTGGCCTCTTCCCCAGTCGTAGGTGTGCCTGCACCTGGGGGTTTCGGTGGGTAGAGTGGGCTAGATCTCACGCCCTGAAGGGATCTCACACCCTGGCTTCCCAGGACTCTGGCACGTGCTTCCCTTGGGTCACCTCCCCACAGCCCCTGTCTCAAATGGGCTCAAGGGGCCTGAGCAGGGAGGGCACGGCTCAGGGCTTGGAAAAGGTCTGGAGCGCAGCTCTTGCTCTGCCCTGGGGCCTCCAGGAGGCTCCAACCCTTTCCAGGCTGCACCAGACCCTGGAGGGGCAGGAGCCTGGGGCAGCATAAGGGAGGGGAGGCTGCCCCTTAGAAAAGTCTGAGCCCTGGTGTGAAGGGACCGAGGGGCCCAGCTCAGTGCAGACCATCTCCCTCAGTGGAGGCCTGGAGAGAAGGGGAAGGGTAGGGATGGGTGCCGAGGGCAACCGAGGTTCGGCTCTGTTTGGGCCGCTGAAGTCATGCCTGGGGAGCCTGGGGGCTTGGGCACGTGCCTGGCTGGGGCTCAGGGGCAGGACAGGCTGCCCCGTGGCCCGCCGCCTCCAGACCTGAGACCAACATGAACCGATTCCCCCCTCGGCCCTCCTCCGCCCCTCCTCCGGCCCACACGGACAGGCAGGGACCCACCGCAGCTGTCCCCAGAGCTAGTGCAGCTCCCCAGCCCCGCGGGCATCGGGAGAGAATGGAACCTGGGAGCTTC
Organism: Cephalopachus bancanus; assembly: GCA_027257055.1. Classification (NCBI taxonomy): domain Eukaryota; kingdom Metazoa; phylum Chordata; class Mammalia; order Primates; family Tarsiidae; genus Cephalopachus; species Cephalopachus bancanus. The sequence goes on from JAPVLO010000308.1 coordinate 128,625, forward strand.
CTGTTCCTGGTCCGTCCACGCCTCCCTCAAGGTGGGAGGCGCTCGGGTTGTCACTGGGGACTCCCACTCCTCACCTGAGTTCTTTTCGTCCTTTGTTCTTAATTATTTACAGGTCAGACTCCTTTCCCGCCGCAATACCCATGTCTCGTTTGCCCCTCTGGAAATCCCACCAGCACAAGAACCCGGGGGTTTCCCCCAGGCCCTCCCACTCTGTCCCCAAGGACTGCCGTGACGGTCCCTGATGTGGCTTCAGAGCCCGCTTGTCTCATTCCGATGCAATTGGTGGCCTGTGAGGGAAGCAGAAGAGGCCAGAGGCCACTTCTCTCTGTCAGCAGGCCCACCCGGCACAGACACCAAGCCAGAGGGGTCTCTCACGGCATTCAGACCCTCCAGACAGGAGGAGAGTCAAGTCGTTCTTCCATTTCAGAATCAGGGCTGCCTCGGTTTCCCCTAGGGCTCCCGGTCCCCTCAGGGCAGGGAACAGATGGTGGAACCTGCCTGCGGGAGCCCACAGGGCAGGAGCGAGCTGCAGGCAACAGTCTCCATCCTGCCCCAGGGCTCTGCCCTGCCTGCGTGTTCTGAAGCCTTCGAGGCTCTTAATCTCTATCTTTCTACCTGTGTATCTGCTTGGAATTCTATTTTCACCCCAGAAAAGGAGGTTGTGTTCCCCCAGAGGAGTATGTATGCAGAGGAGGCTTAGGGTTTTATAATTCAGCTGTCAGTTCCACCGTGTTCGGGGAAGGAGAAAAAAGAAGAAAGAACAAGCCTAAGCGGGGAACTTCAGCTGCGAGTGTCAAGAGTTTGAGAAGTTGGTGCCACAAGGGCATCTGGATCTGCCGAGTTGAAAAAATAAAAAATAAAAAACAAAAAACACACGCTACAGGCACGCCGAAATCCAAGCTTGCCGTGTGAATTCCATGCTGCTGCTCAGAACCCTCCTGGGTGGCTGTAGCTCCCTAGTGCCGTCCGAGAAGAACAGACATGTTGCCATCTGGACACAACAACTTCCCCTAATAAACCAAATGACAATGCAAAGAAGCAGCCGATTCAGATGGGGGGGCGGGGGCTCCCCAGGAAGGGAGGCACGGTACCCCGGGGCAGCCTTGCAGCTGGTGGTGCCGGGCCGCCTTGGGGAGCACCCTCCCATCCCCCCAGTCTTGCCTCCAGCGGGCCGACTTCTGGGGCCCAGGGAATCAACCCACTGCTCCTTCTCAAAACGCACTGGGCCCCGTTTGAAATGTGCGACGGCAGCTTTTTGGAGGAGGCTGTGCCAAGGAGACTTCAAGGTCACACTCAGCAGCATCTCTATTGCTTTAGCCAAAGCGAATCACACCCGGAATGGTCCAATCAACGGGTCTTGTTTTTCTCCTCCCGGCCTGCTGCAGAGAAGTGGCTGCAGCTTAATTTGAACACACTTCGGGAATTTAGAAAATTGCGAGGGGTTAGTATTGCGGTCGGAATGACTGGAAACACAACCTCCCTGTCGGTACCAAATCCCAGCTCACACCTTTTAGGTGGCCTTTCATTTGGGGCACGGGAGCCCAGCAGCGACAGGCAAGTGGAGAGCCAGCCTCTGCCCTTCCTCTCCAGGCTAAGCCACCTCTCCCGTCTCTCCTCCTCGGCCCCCGCCCCGACCGTGGCTCTCAGAGGCACACTGCAGGCTTCCCACATCGGACTGAGGTTGGGGGCTTTAGCTGACGGAGTCCTCAGGGTACAGAACAGGAAGGGCTCCCAGGTCCCATTGTCTCCCAGTGGCTCATGAGACGGTCAAGATCACGGTGAAGTCCCACCCAAAGGAAAGCGTGGGAGGTGACAGAACACACACGGCATCTTCACAGAGCACACGAGAACAGGACAGGCAGGCAAGGCGCACGACGGGCACGGTGGCCGCATGCAGCGAGAGCTAGGCTGGACTCCCGGGGACTCTGGAGGTCGGGGTGGGGAGAGTGGGGGTGTTAGAGGGGTTCACAGAAGCTGGGAGCGTGGTGGGGGGGGTTGGTCTTACCATAGAGGGAGAGCATTGGGTATGTTCAGCTGGCTTTAAAGAAAGGTAGATAGAGATAAGCTGTAATGAGTCTCCAGTGAAGTGCCCGGTTTTCTAGGTCTTGGCTAACACAGTAGCAACACAGTGGCCAGAGAGGGCAGAAGGAAACAAGTAGAAGAAATACAAAAGCATGGGCCTGGAAGGTTCTCGGGGTCTCTCCATGTGAGTGGGCTCTGGGTCATGGGGTCTCACGTCCAACAAGAACCCCCAGGCCATCTCCTACCCGTGGCTGTCTTGGCCACACGTTAAATAACTCGCACCCATTACAGCCGAGCCGATGGGGTCTTCCGTATTTTGTGGATGGAGGCTGTCTTGCTTGCTTGTTTTAGAGACAAGGTCTTGTTCTGTTGCCTGGGCTGGCTTGCAGTGGCACCATCATAACTCACTGCAGCCTGAACTCCTGGCCTCAAGCTATCTTCCCGCCTCGGCCTCCTGGATAGCTGGGAATGCAGGTGCATGCCTGTTTTTTTTTTAAATTTTTTCTTTTTTTGAGTTGGAGTCTCACTCTGTCGCCCAGACTGGAGTGCAGTGGTCACTCCTAGCCACCGCAGCCTCGACCTGCTGGGCTCCGGCGATCCTTCCGCCTCAGCCTTCCAAGTAGCCGGAATTACAGGCATGCGCTACCATGCCCGGCTGATTTTTTTTTTTTTTAATTTATCGTAGAGATGAGGTCTCACTGCTCAGATGGGTCTCGAACCCGTGGGCTCAGGCAATCCACTCACCTCAGCCTCCCAAAGGCGCGGATTACAGGCTGAGCCACCGACCCCGGCTTTTAAAAAAAATTTTTTTAAATCGTTTTAATTAGCCAGGTGTTCTAAGATCATTTGAGGGCTTACACTGTATGCTTTTTAGCTTACTCCAGGCAGACCCAGCTGAAGGACAAAGGCCTTGCTAACCCAAGAGCCTAGCCTTGCCTACACACATTTAAGCGAAGGAGTCCAAGGATGATGACTCTTCAGGTTTAGAAGACTGAATTCTAGTCATCTGTAGCAAAGACTAGTTCTCAAAGCCCAGGCTCAGGCAGGAGATGGCTTTGCTTAGCTATTTGTCCATAGGTGTGGGGGATCCTGGCTGCTGACATGAAATCATGAGTGTTGAATTGTTTTGGAAACTTGAAAGCTCTGCACGCCATTGAGAATATTGTCATTAACAGCCCAAGTAGCTGTTCTCATGGGTCTGACCGCCGAACCCATTTTGGGGTAGGAGCTGAGGGAACTGGCCTCAGGTGAGTGGCCCAGGGCTGGCCCCCGCTCCCAGGTCCTGGAGCCTGTATCTGGGAAGACACCACTGATCTCTGGGCTCTGGCCCAGAGACTCAGCCTCAAACTGATCTTTACCATCTGAGCTGTTAACTCTTTCTACAAAGTCATGGCTTGGTTTTCACCCTCCACCTGCAGATGGCTGCTCTTGTATTTCAGTTTTTAAGGAACAAACAAGGAAAATGTGTAATGGAATTTTTGAAGGATGGAAATGTGTACAACTAGACATTTGCTTGCAGCCTGAAAATATACTTCTTTGGTAACAGATTTCTCAGCAATTTCATTTCTTTTTTCCATAGCAAATTGGTAGGATGTCTTTTTTTTTTTTTTGAGAATGGTGGAGATTGAAGGTGAGGAGAGGGAAAAAGAAAAGGATGCTTCTCTGGTCATTTAAGAACATTCTAGATCTAGCTCTCTAGAGCTCATTTCTGCTTCATGAGCATTAACAGCTGTCAGTTCACATGCCTACAGGGTGTGGGGTCACTAGGGTTCGGCGAGTGGGCCGAGCTAGAACACAGAAACGAACACAGACACACACACACACACACACATACACACACACACACGCATGTGCACACGCAGGGAAATTTCATGCCAAAGCACTGAAACCTCTTTTCCGCTGGTGTGTGATAGTTGTCTGTGATGGTCAGGTCTACGTAACCTCTGACATCTTCCTGTCCCACCACCCTGGCCGGTCACTCCTAGTGCTCTTGTATTGAAGGATAAGGTTCTGTTTTCCTGGGCTTCAGAGGGACTGGGAGTGGGAGGGGCAGAAGGAGGTAATCTACACCATGCATAAGGCCAGGGTATTAGGCAGAGGTCCCAGGAAGCTTGGGCTCTTGCTGTCCTCTTGCATCGACCCTGAAAACCATCACAGCTGCCCGGTACTTCTAAGAATCCTGGACAAATGCCTGAAGGCCTTCTGGGTCAAACCCCTCCTTAATAGGACCAAGATGGAGACAATGCCGAGAACCCACCTGGCTTACCTGGCCTAAGTTAACCAACCTCTAGCCGTTAAAAAAAAAAAAAAAAAACACAACAAAAAACTATTTATTTTATTGTACTTCTTAAACCTTCAGACTCCTTCATTTGGGATTTTGAGACATTTGTCCTGTCTTTTCTTCTGTTGTTTTTTAGTCTTTTATATCTCCCATTTACAAGCTCATCTATTTAAATCCTGTTTTACTTTGAGATTTTGCTTTAGGTCTGTTCTCATAACTCTGGCCATATTTTATAATTTTAACAATAGCACTAATTTAATGACCCTGAGGGCATGTCTCTGTAACAGGAGACAAGGAGTTGGGGGAGACATGAGGGCAGGGCAGGGAGGAAGGATGAGGAGCCTCTGGGGTCCCCTGTCGGGCTCTCCTGCCTGGGTAATGCACTCTCCAAATAACCCCACTTTTGGCTGGGCACAGTGGCTCACGCCTATAATCCCAGCCTTTTAGGAGGCCAAGATGAGAGGACTGCCTGAGCCCAGGGGTTCGAGACCAGCCTGGGCAACTTGGCGAGACCTCATCTCTACAGTAAATCAAGAAAAATCAGCCGAGCATGCTGGCACATGCCTGTAGTTCCAGCTATGTGGAGGGCTGAGGCGGAAGGATCGCCTGAGCCCAGCAGGTTGAGGTTGCAGTGGCCGTGAGCATGCCACCGCACTCCAGTCTGGACAACAGAGTGAGACTCCAACTCTAAAAAAAAAAAACAAAAACAAAACCCACTTGGGGAGACTGTAAATTTTCACAGGTGGACTTTTGCTTGAGCCTTCAGCTGTGCTGTTCAGAGGGTGCTCTGACCTGCTGGGGCAGTGTTGTCTCTTGACAACATCAAACAGTTCTTACGCACTGTCTCCCAAGATCCATGGTCTCAAAAACAGCCACTCACAATAAACTCAGAAAGCAAGTACTGAGCGATTTCCATGTGGGAACCAGAGGAAGACACCTAAAGACAGCTCCTGTCCCCAGAGCACCCATGGTCTACTGACACACCGGGTATTTCCTAGGTGATCCTACACAGTCACTGGAGTCTTTGGTGCCCTTGTCCAGCGGCAAGTGAATCCCTGCTTAGCTGGAAGGGGAGACTAGACTCGTTGGAGTTGGCCATCTTTTAGCCCAGAGACACATTTGTGTTTAAGTACCTAGGACAGTCCCTTGAGAACCGACCTAGCATGCTATACTTTGGCATCTAAATTCAGAATGAGTTGGTAGCCTGGAATACTTGAGCTGGCAATCTCTGACCTTTCCCCAGATCTGTTCCTAGTTCCCCTGGGTGAGTTTATAGTTTCTCCATCTGTGGTCTTCCTGGGGGAAGAAAGGGGCCACGTCTAAGATTCCCTGAAGACGTCTGTCCCATGAGCCTGGAGATGCTGCATTCCCCTCTGTGGCAGCCAACAGAGCCGCTGACCTGAACGCTCCAGGTGATTTTCACGCAGGCGCTGCCTCCACTGATGGCAAGCACAGAGTAATTTCTTAAGCAGCCAATCCTTTCATCTTTGTTTTCTAATGATCTGGTAAATTTCAGGGCTTTCATGATATTGGGGCAATTAATTTGTTCACATAATTGATATAAATGAGACGAGGTTATGATTCCATATCTGAGGCAGAGGCAGGGCACTTTCAGAAAGAGTTAGCGGTTCCAGACAACAGACTAAGGGCAGAGAGAAAGGAAAAGCAAAGACCTTCCTTCAATATGCTTGTACAGATGGCCTTGGTTTGGGAGAACTGGCAGTGGCCATAGGAACGGCACTGGGCGGCTAGGAGGAGCTCTTTTCTGGGAAGCTGTCGCCCTGAACTAAGGTCAGGTCCAATGAGAAGCATCCCCCTGTGGATGAAGTCTTTGTTTCTGGAGTCCACTCACTCTGCATTCCTTTTCATCGGGGTACCATCCCTGACCCTAGGAGGCTGCTGAGGTCAGTGGATGCCAGAGGCCAGCAGAGAGAGGGTTCCCCTAGTAGGGGTGGGGGACAGGTCACACTGGTCTTCACGTCCCATTGTCTTTCTGGAGAATTAAAAGGTCGTTGAGAGATAGCTCTTCGCCAAATGAAAACGATCTTTTGTAGACGCTATTTTTTTGAAGCACAGCCAGGGGGAAGGATTACTAGGAATTTAGGGGCTGGGTAATAGATATACAGGCTGGAATACCCAACTGTGCTGTCTTCCAGGATATTCTCTTGAGGTCAGGTGGCCACAGAGCATTTTGAAGGGGTCATAAGCCAGGGCTTCATCCTCTTTGACAGGTTGACTTTGAAAGGCGTAGGTTACTCTTAATTTCCTCCAAGGAAGGTTGGCTGTTGGCCCCATGGAAAAGGACCGTCCAATGCCAGTGGCTACCACTGGGACAAAGATATAAACTCAGGGTCACTAGGATTCCATGCTCCGCTGAAACAGGCGTCAAAAGCAATGCCCTGAGAGGGTGCCCATCTTTTATTGGCTGCCCTGCTAAAGAATCCTTGGTTTATTGTTATTTAAAAAAAAAAATCTCTGGTCCAGAGCTTAGGGGAGCGCATCTGATAGAAATTTCATTCCAAACCACCTGAAGGTCTGGAACCAGCTCTGGCTCCGGAGTTCTGCTTCTCTGCTTTGTCTCCAGTCTCCTGTTAATTTGATCTTCAGCCACGACAGCTGGTTCTGTTGGGAGAGTGTCATGGTGTGGTGGAAGGGGTGGGAGGACAGCCATCAGTGGCCCAGGAGTGGCAGTAGGCAGGGGCTTCTAGAGACATCGGACACCCACTTCATAGCCAGGAGCCTGCACGGGTAGGTTAAGGGTGTGTTTTGGCGGCGGTGATGGGTGGGGGCGTCCCCACGATGCTTTTCTCTCCGCTTCCCACCAGGAGAAGCACACATCTCGTGGGCTGAAGTGTGGCCCTATCGGTCTGGAGGACTCAGGAGGTGCAGAATCTTAGAGTCGCTGGAGAGGGCGGCGGAGCAAGACATTCGAAGGAGGTCACAGGGAAGTGCGTTTCCACTGTGAGCCTCAGAAAGGTGAACGGACGCCGAGAGAGAGGCCAAGTTTAAGGGAGCGCAAGTCCGCTGGGATACACGGGCGCTGAGGGCGGAGGTCAGTGACCCTCAGATTTAAGAAACTGAAAGACATATGTGAGCGGGAAGCCATTTTTCACAGCAGAATTCCCATTTTGGCTTTGGTGTGAACGGAGAGACAGAAATGGATCCGTGGAGGAGGAGAGCTAAGCCAGGAGGACCCGGCAAAGGGCAGGGATGCAGTGAGGGGAGGGCTGGGGACAGGAAGGCGGGGAGTGGCCCAGCCTCCGTGGCCACCGCCTCAGAAGCCCACTGCCTTCTGCCCGTCTCTCCTAAGTGGATTCTAGCTGGAAGGAGAGGGCTCAGAGTTACAGGCACAGAGTCGAAATGTCCCTTCAGGATGCCCCTTGAGGGGTCTTCGGCCTAAGGGGGGCTGATGGGGAGGCGCAGGCGTGGGGGAGCTGGCTCCCGTCTCTGGGCTGGGCTGCGGAACGCTGGGAGCCATGACCTGCGTCATTCTCTCTGCCCAGTGGCCAGCCCACGCGGCCGGAAGTGGCTTAAGCCCCAGGGGTCCCCACGCCGTTTCATCTGCCCCCCGACGGCTCCCCAGGTACCATGGCCTGCCAGAGACACACGCTGGACAAGACTGACCACCACGCTGCCCAGGAGTTTTCCCTTTCCCTGTGAAGGAGAGCCGGTGTGGAGTCGTTCAAACGAACAAACACCACGAAGAATAAATGAATGAAATCAGCTTGTGGGGTGGGGAGGGGGACAAAGAGGGGAGGGGGAGGAGGAGGAGGGGAGGGGAAGGAGGAGAGAGAGAGGCGGAGGGGAGAGACCCAACAAGGGGACACGCACACACAAACACGCTCCTCAGGGTGGGAGTACTACACTGGAGAGAAAACGGGTGTCAGCAGAAGTGGCCGCACTTTTCGAGACACCGTGGGCAAGTCTGAGCCCGCCTGTATCTCCTCTCGACTAGCTCAAGGAACCTTCTAGGTGCCTTTGCTCTTGAAGCTTTTCTGGCCAGCATCCCAGCAGGGACTTGCCGCCCCTGTAAGAACCAAAGCGTCAGACCCTGGCTGGGTCCCCCAGAAGCCGTCTGGCCACACCCAGGGGTCGGCTGGGGCAGCCCCTTCCAGTCATCCATCTTAGAGGGCTACGCGTGGGTGGACAAGATGAGAGGAGACACCGAAAGAGGTTTTGAGGAAAATAAAATAAAAAGGGACGTGGACCAGGTCAGAAGGTAGAGGACAAGGAGACCCTTGACATGTCAGAGCGGTGTCAGGATGCTCGGGCGATCCCATACAGCTGAATTAAGCACCCAAATCGGGAAGTCTGTGGAAAAATCAGGTTCCCACGGACCTTTCGGGTCAAGCCTGCAGGGTGCTTTGCAAGGTAGCAGCTTTTAAAAAGACTCACCACAGCAGGCCAGTTTCTCAGGCCTATCACTCTGTCCCCACCTCCACATCTGTCCAGTCCACACAGCAAGCTCTGCCCTCAAGAACCGGGGACTTTCAAGCTCCTGTTTCGGGGGCCGTGGGTGTGTCGTCCTGCTTCCAGCCACGAGAGGAGCTCTGTTAACTCTCTCAAAAGCCAGCTTTATGTGTTAGCAGAGTAGAACACCGCCCTATGGAACAGCTAGAATGAAGGAGGTTGGAGAGGACCTAGACAAAAACATCCTCCCCACTCGGGGGTCAAGTTGCTCCTTGGATACACTAAACATTCAACCTGTGGGTGGAGCACGACCTTCTCCTCTTTAAAGACAAAATCAAGCCGGGCTTGGTGGCTCAGCCTATAATCCCCGCACTTTGGGAGGGTGAGGTGAGTGGATTGCCTGAGCCCACGGGTTCGAGCCCCGCATGGGCAACTTGGTGAGACCTCATCTCTACAATAAAATCAAAAATCAGCCGGGCATGGTAGCGCGTGCCTGTAGTTCCAGCTACTCGGAAGGCTGAGGTGGAAGGATCGCCGGAGCCCAGCAGGTCGAGGCTGCGGTGGCCGGGAGCGGCCACTGCATTCCAGTCTGGGTGACACAGTGAGACTCCAACTCAAAGAAAAAATAAAATAAAATAAAGACAAAATTATTTCCTAGAGGGGTAGTCATGACCACCTTAGTACGAACGAGTGTGTTGGAAACCCTCCATTTTGAAACCTTGGGAGCATGAGTTTTGTCGGGGGGTGGGGAGGGTGGCTGAAAGTGGTATGAAGCTGGAAGAAGGGAGGTCTGAGGGGACAGGCGGCTCTGGCAGCAGGAAGTAGGACTGTAGGGAGCTGTCAAAGGTAAAGTCTGCCCTACCCAGCTGTCCTGAGATCATCCATCTCGATTTCATCTCTCTGTCTCAGAACTAGCTCAGGCCACACCGACCCGTGTCGTCTAGACGATGTCTGGCCACAGCACCCACTGGAGGTACAGAACACGGGGCTGTGAGTCCGGCACCAGGTTCTGAGCCGTCTTACTGTGTGAAAGTGGTTGAAAATAAGCAAGCGGCTCCCTGCCTCTGGCCTCTCATATCCTCACCTATAAAACTCACATATCCACAGACTCCGTCTACAGTAGGTGCTCAGTGTACACTGGAGGAAGAAACAGACACCAGCTCGGGCTGGATGGTCTCCAAAGGGACGTCCGTCCCGTCAGCCTTGGACGAATCCACTCTCTGGCCACCTCTCCACTCCCACCTCTCGTTGCGGCTCTGGGGGACCCCCGCCTGGCCTTGCCTTTCCTGTGGCCATTTTGGCCCCTTTTCCGCCAAGCCAGGGGGCAGGGATGGGTGGTCTGAGCCACCGAGGAGCCTGAGAGGGAACCAGGCTGCCACCCCACTCAAGCACTGGGGGTTGCAGGACGGGAGAGGGCTGGAGTCGTGCGGGCTGAGCTCTCTGACTCAACCCTGAGTGGGTGGACGGGCAGCAAGTGCATGACTCAGGACTGCCTGCCTGTCCTCCATCCTTCCAGGACACAAAGCCCGACAGCAGCCACGCTGCTGTATGGTTTGTACGGGGAGACAGTGGGAGACGATCATGGGAGGTTGTCTGTGTCTCTCGTCTAGGGTGGAAAGCCGCTCAGGTGGACGGACTTCCGGGACCGGGGGAAGGAAGATTTAGGGCCGGCTCCCGACATGTCTACCCCTGGTCCGGCTCTCCCCACCCCTGCTTCTTACTGCTTTCTCCCTCTTGCCTCCTCTGCCATTTCTTTCTCAAGCTGCAGGTACCCATGCCAACCGGGCAAGGGCCGTGTCCTTGGCCTTTGTCTTCTGGGCCCTGTCGCCAGGCGCGTGGGTCCTGCGTGGGTAGCCTGTGTTCTGGCAGAGGCTCCCGGGGCGTCCTGGGCTCACTGGGCCCAGTATCCACGGCATCGATGGGCACCGAGGAGGCCGGTGAAGCATCTATGAGCGATGCCATGCCCAGGCCAGCTTGACTCAGGGACTAGTGGAAACGGGTTGGGGTCCCAGACCTATCGCCTTGGGCAGACTGCTCATCCTGGCTGAGCAAGGATGTCCTCAGGGGGAAAGTACGTACTCCCAGGGTTTAACGTCATCACGCGTGGCGTGTCCTCAGCACGAGGCCCGGAATGCGCTCCTCCCAGGGTGGCACTCCTGTCTCCCTTGCCCTCTTCTCCTCTTCCTCTCTCTCTCTCCCCCCACCAGGTTCTCATCAGCGACGGTCCCAGCCAGGGTGGTCATGGCTTGGCTTTCTTTTCCTGCTCCGGTCACGTCTCTGGGCCAGCATCTTGGCACTCGAGTGAATCCATCAGCACTTCCTCCTCTGAACTGTGCCAGAAGCCCCCGGGGCCAGGGTTGTGTCCCCTCCGATGGCCCCTGTGCCTGCTCTGCTCCCCGCAGGTCTCTCTTCTGCCGTTTCTCTCGGGAGCCCATCACTCAAGATACAACTAAAGCTGAGAGCGCCCACTCCCGTGAGGCCTTGGCAGCTCTGTGACTCAGGATAGGAAACACCACTGTAGAACCGGGCGAGGTCAGGAGGGAAACCAAACACCGACCTCAAGCTGCCAGAATCATGAGTCTAGAGTTGCGAGAGATGGCCTGAAATCTCCCTCTGCCCCCATTTGCATTCAAGGAAACTGAAGCCCAGGGCCTGGTGTGAATTGCTCTAAGTCACCAGAGCTGGAATCATAACCAAGGCTTCTTAATTTACAACCTTGAGAGTGTTTTTCTATATATTCATAATGCAAGCATCCAGATCTCTCAACAGGACTTTCTTCTGTTCAGTATACTTTAAAACACAGAACGAAGGCCAGGTGTGGTGGCTCGCACCTATAATCTCCACACTCTGCGAGGCTGAGGCAAGAGGATTGCCCAGCCTGGGCAACATAGCAAGACCTCGTCTCTACAAAAATAAAAGAACTAGCCAGATGTGGTGGCGCACGCCTGTAGTCCCAGCCACTTGGGGGGCTGAGGCAGGAGGATTGCCTGAGCCCCAGAGGTTGAGGCTGCCGTGAGTCATGATGGTGCCACTACACTCCAGCCTAGGTGACAGAGTACGACCCCGACTCAAAAAAACAAACAAAAACCCAGAATGAGAAAGAAGGGTGTTGGGAAAGGCTTTTGGCCCAAACACCCAAACTGATTCCAATTTAGGGTATTTAGGGAGCAGTGTTTTGATGCTTTTGTAACTTTCAACCATTACGCGTTTTCCCTCCGGAAAATATGACGTCAGAGGCTTCCTTAAAGTGACAGGACATTGCACTCTGACCTCCCTGGCTCGGATTTAGAACCAGGCGAGGCATCGGGCAGAAGGGCAGCTGTCGGTGGCCCAGACACAGCATAATCACACGAGGTGGCCTGGCCGTTGTGCAGAGGCATCTCCCAGATGAAAAGAAGCTTGAGGGTCCTGACCTCTTCACGCTGGAGACCCCGGCCAGTCCACTCCGCCCTGCTGTCTCTCTTCCAGCGTCCTTGGCTTTGGGCACCATCTCCGTGCAGATGACTCCATCCCTTGGCCTCAGGCGAGTGTCCACTGACACCCCCCCCAAGAGCTAACAGATGCGTCCAACGTGCGCTCTGGTTCCTCCTCACCCAAACATGCCCTGCCTCTAATCCGCCCGGGCGCACCAACTCCATCCTTCTGTGGCTTAGACCAATCCTCACAGTCATCCTGGGTGCCTCTTCTCCCACCCCCACATCCAGTCTGTCAGGAAACACTGTTAGTTCTACTTTCCAAGTAGATTGAGAATCGGACCATTTTCCACCACGGCTGTTGCCACTTTGTTCCAAGATACCGGCATCTCCCCCTCGGATGACTGCGCCTGCCTTCTAGAGGGCCTTCCGGCTTCCCCGCCGTGACTCCCGCAGCCAGCCACAGCGCACCTTGAAAAACCCAAGTCAGATCACGCCCCACCTCCGCTCAAAGCCACCAGCGTGTGCCCGGCTTGCTCCGAGGAGAAAGTCAAGTCCGGTGCCTGTGGGTTACCCCTGCGACACCCTCCCCGGCCTTCTGCTCCCCGCTCAGTCTGCACCGCCGGGTCGGCGGCTCCTTCCGTTCTGCAAGTCCTTCTCCCAGATCCCAGCACGGGTACGCCTCAATTCCTTCACGTCTTTGCTTGTCCAACTGTCACCTCCTCAAGGAAGCCCACCCTATTTACAACAGCACGTGTCATGTCCTAACTCACTGATTTCTTTGTTCTCGCTGCTTTTCGCGTCACCCACGGTCTGACTACTCTTTTTGACGATGCCAGCCCACGAGGGCAGGGGCTTTGGTTTGCCCACGGAGGGATCCCAGGTGCCCAGAGTAGTGCCTGACACGTAGGAGGTGAGACTACAGACGCTGTGGAATGAATGAATGAATGAATGACACTTCCTGGGGTTGGAGTGGGGCACACATGCCCTGAGAACAAGGGGCATGGTAGCCTTGGAAAGGCAAAGAGAAGAGGGGAGTGCGTCCATATGTGGGGAATATTTAGAGGAAAGTGAGGAAGGAGATGGCATCTTGCCCGGGGCGGGAGGGTGGTGGTGGTGGTGGGGATGGGAGTTGATTCCCGCAGGCTTACAAGTGTCAGAGGTGATGGGTCACAGGTGAAGAGCCCACATGGATTCCTTCAAATGCACCTTAGCTCTGGGGAGATGCGTCTTGTGATGACAGGGTGACCAGAGAAATCTCAGAAGGCCCGGAGCAGGACCCAGGGATGCAGGGGTTTCTGAAGGATCTCATGGGATTGGGAAGAAAATTCCAGAGTTGCCTATAAGCTGCTAATGACCTAGAAACAGAGCCATATGGGTGGAGGGAGGTGCCTCTGAGGCGAGGTATTATTGCTCATTTAACCTGTCGCCTGTCCAACTGGCTGCTGTGTGAGTCAAGGTCACGCCAGGCTCTGCTTTCAGAACAGGCTGCTGGAGGCTGTAGGATCATGGGCAGTGGTCAATATGCTGGCTTTGATCCGGCCACAACCGTTGCCCAGCTCTGTGGACCTAACCATCCTTGGGAAACAGGGGCTCCGAGGCATCTGGGGGTTGGAAGTTATAATGAGACCAACGCAACCGTCTTGGTTGGAGACTAGACCCTCCAAGTTATGCCAGCAGGGGTTTTGGAAAGAATGCCGTTTGCTTGGGTGCCACAGTCTCGCTCGCCCATTTCATAGCGCTTCACAGTTTCCATCGAGTTTTTAAATAGATGCTCTTATTTGAGCTTCCAAACACTCTGCTGGAAATATCACATTCCTCTGACAGATGACAAAATGAAGTCTTCGGGCATTTCGGTAGCACTTTGACAGGAAGCAGCAGGAAGAGGCAGCGATTTGCCAGTCTTCCGACTTCAAGTCCAGCTCTCTCCTCCTCTCCCAGTCGCCTGCCTGCCTCGGGGGATGTTCTGTTTGTTCTTTTTGATCAGAAGCCATTTGTTGTGTGGGAGAGGAGAGAAAGTGGCCCAGAAATAGGTGCCGGGGCTCTGGACACTGCCTCTTGCTGGCTCTCAGTCACAGACGCTGCCGTCCTCCTCTCCCCAGACAGTCCTCTGGTGTCTTTAAGCACCAAACCTTTCGATCTGGAGGTGTGAGGAGCATCTCAGCGCGGAGGAAGGGCGGCTGGGAGGAGAGAGGAGGTGGCAGAATTCTCAGCATGGGCTGGTAAATAATTTCTTATTGAGAAAATGAAAAATAAAACACCCTATGGTGATTTAAGATGTCGATCACAGAACATAAGATCTGAAAGAGTCCTGGCTGGTGACAGGGCACCAGAGGGGCCAGGTGACATCGACATGTTTACCCAAGGGCACAGTGGATTTCCACCGACAAGGGAACTCTTGTCTAGGAGGAGGTGAACTGGCCGCCCCTGGAGGTCCGGGTCTCAGCTCTGTGGCCAGGGAAGGTGCTTCATTGCGCTGTCGCCGCCGTTAGCATTAGCAAACCGGAGAAGAAAATTCCCGCAGGTCAAATTCACAGGGTAGATAAGGGTGAAGTGAGATGAATGCAAAGGTGAATTGTAACCAGAGAACCCAGATGCAAGTGTCAAGGGCAGCTGGGTGAGTTCAGACACCCTCTCTGCCCCCAATAGAGTCACCTTTTCTGTAGAAATTTTATGTCCTAGAAAATATTTTTTCCTTTTAAAAACATAAATAGTTTGAGAGAAAAAGGCAGATTGAAGGATGAAGGGCTTGCCAACTTAGGAGAGCCCCAAAGGATCTCCTCGGGCTGCCGCAGGCCTCTCTGCATCCAGGGGAAGGTCTGCTCTCACCTTCATGTGTGCTCCTGACATGTGGACTCTAAGTCCCTCTGCACGACCTCCATATGGCTCTGCCCTGTTGTCCGTAGAGGACACCTCTGAGGGCTGCTCCTTCTTTCTGTTTCTCTCCCTACCGTGCTCCCCCATGCTGAGCCCTGCACGGCACAAGCTCCGAGCACAGAAGCTCTGGCTTTTAGACTCCTGGACTTGGACAGCACCTGGGAGGAAACTTGGGGCTTGTCCAGGGCTCATTTAGCCTGCAAAGCTGGCTGTCCACTCAGGAGTGGGAGGGGAGGCTCAGCATGAGTAGCAAGACTGATTTTTTTTTTTTTAATGATCTGAAAATTTACTGGAAGAAATCAAGGGAGAACGTATCCATACACACACACACACACATGCTCACACACATACCATGAGACAAAGACAACCCACAGTTCTCAGAGACAGAGGGGCACTCATCTCGATTCTGGAGCTATAGGGGTGACCAGGGAGGGGGCACAAGGTTATGGGAGGGGGCGTAGGCAAGTGTAACAGCCACAGCCCCCTCCAAAGTCCATCTGCTGGAAGAGGAGCAGACAGGGCTTCGAATCGGGGGAATACGGTAGATAAGACAGGATGGCAGTTTAACTGATTGGGAGCAAAAGCTAGGAGCGGAAGAGGGGAGGGAAGGATGCTGGGAGGGCATTGGGGTTTTTGGCTGGGTAGTTTTAAACATCTTAGATCGAAACTGTAAAGCGTCTGCTCCGTGCTGTTATTCAATGGTTCAGTGCATCAAAGGTCTATGCAAACATTACCAAGTTTCTTAATTAAGGAGAAATAATGACGACAAAATTAAACAACACATGTTAAGGACTAACCGCAAGAGGGCTTGCCTATAGATAAAGAGAGAAGATTTAAACATGCCAGGTAACAAAAAGACATGTGCAGGAACCGGTAGGAACTGTATAGGTGGAGGCAGCTCTTGGGAGGAGAAGGCACCAGGCGGCCTTGCAGGAGCGGGTGTCCGTCTGGGGCCAGGGAGCTGGGATGGGCTTGTCAGGGTGGTCAGGGGACAGGGGCGGGGGTGGTGGTAGAGAACTAGGCGGGTGCATGGGGGGGTGAGTGGGAGTGAGGCGCTTACACGGAGCCTGCTTCCACAGCAACTGGGAAGAAAGGTCCACCCAGAGAAGCTCGCGGTAGATCACCCAACCGCCTCCAGAGAGAGGGGTGCCAATAGGGTTCCAGACATGATCGATTCTTCTCTCCTCCCCCACGATGAACCTGCAGGAGCCAGGCTGCCCACAAGGGCTACTGATGTTAAATGGAGACAGAGCCCGTTTGATGCAAGTTAACGGGTCTTAGGTGAGGGTGGGCTATGGCTGACAATGCAGGCAAAGTCATAGCCTTAACTCAGGGTGTTCCACTTTGAAAGCGCTCCCTTCCAAGATGCTGTGGGGATGAAAAAGCGGGGGGGGGGGTGGAGTGGGGCAGGGGAGGTAGCGGGCTGGAGGAGGAAGAGGAGGAAGGGGCCAGAAGAGGTTTGGGTCCCTGCCCCAGCAACTGCCCTGAGTGGTCAACATCCCCTCGTTTTTGCACTCCATGATTCCCAGAGCTGCATTCACCTATACAGCGTGAGTCATGCCAGGCTGATTGGAAAAGGAGAGAGAAAAAAGATGCAGCAATCAAAAACGGAGAAGGAAAGGGAAAGTCCTAGTGCGTTCCAAAGTCAAACAAAACAAAAGTCAAAATAAAAGCAACAACAACAACAAAAGTCCTTTAAACCAATTTAAACAAATAAAACAAAATTAAAATAAGGAGATGGGGAGGAAAAAAATAAAATGAAGGGGGAAATAAGGAACTGGGGAAAGACACGGTGAGCGTTAGAGCAGGCACGGACAGTTAGGTACAGACGCCATGTACTTACGTTTACCTCGGTGATTGCTATATCAACAATGCTACCCACAACAATCAAGGCGTCAAATGTATTCCATGCATCACAGAAATAGTGCTGCATGAGGCCGAGAAGCCGGGGAAAAGAGAGAGAGAGAGAAGAGGGGGGAAGAAAAAAAACCAACAAGAAAGGAGAAAAAAAAACAAAAGGGAGGAGGAAAAATGAAAAAAAAAAAAGGCATGAAAAAGGGAGAGAAGAGAAAAAAATGAGAAAAGAAAGAGGTTACGTGGGCATATTAAACGCTCTCTTACCACTCTACAGTTCTGGCGGCTCAAACCTGGGGAACCTGGTTTTCGCGGGTGCAGAGGCCTGACAAAAGCTGGGTTAGTTCAAAGGTGGCCTGGGCCTGTGGCCGCCCTGGGGGTGGCGCCGTCCCTCCGCTCGGCTGCGTGCCCCTGCCCGGCGGTGCCGGGCACAACTGGGACGAGTGGAAAAAAAGGAGGAGGAGCTCCCGCTTTTTTTCCCCACAGGACGACGGCAGGTTCAAGAAAAGGCATGACCGGAGGCGGGTGAAAACAGGAAATTAAAAAAAAGCAACAACCAAAAGGAGGTAAAGAGAGAAAGTGAGCGAGAGAAACAGAGGAGGTGAAGGACGAGGAGGAAGGAGGTTTCCTGGGAAGGGCCGAGTAATACTCACATTAGTCTCACTGAGAATGACGTCAATTATGCTGCCAATTACGATGAGGAAGTCAAAAACATTCCAGGGATCACTAAAGTAACCCTACATAAGGGAGGGGCAGGTAGGATGGGGATTAAAAAGGAATATTAGACAGACAAGCATAGAGCAACATCAGCATCAGAATCATCGTCCGGGCACCTCTGTGTTGCAGCTGGAGTTCCGGGCGCCCTCGCTGTGGCCGGGAGCCCAGATGGGGAGGGGGCAGCAGAGAGGCTCTTGTGCAACCCTTCGGCCCCCCTTCCCTTGGCCACAGGGTCCCCGTCCTACAGATCCACCCGTCCTGCCAACCCTCCTTCACAGAGGCCGTTCCCACGCCCCACGGAGGGCAGGACTGTGGGGGCGGGGACAGGACGGTGCAAGTTGCAAGGGTGCCAGAGGGGGCTATGCTCATTTCAGACCATCAGAAGGGCCTGCCTGGAGGGGGGGAGCACAGGTGTGTGATGACCCCTTAGAGGTGGACGGGCTGTGCTCCTATGGGTGAAGCCCTGAAATCCACAGCCATCTGTCTGGGCCACGGGAGTGGCGGTTCATCTGGGCTCAAAGGACCAAGTCATTGAAACCTGATCTGTAACAAGCAGGTCTTTGTGCCGGTCAAGGTAGGGTAATCCTGGTTCCTGTACTGGACACGCCCCAGTGTTTCTAGGGCCAGCTCTACCCGGGCAAGGACTTTACTGATGGAAAGGAGATCATTGAGATCAGTCTCCTAGTTTGGGAGGGTCTCATGTGGCTCCAGACAGGGCGTTCTGGGGTGTCTCTTAAGCACCTCCAAGGTTCCTTTCCAAATCATCAGTCTGATGCATTTGCTGAAAGGCAAAAGCCACCCAAGGTGAGTGAAGTCATCAAAGCCGCTCCTGAGAACAGGTTTGATGGGGTCGGGTTAGGGGCTATGGCACACGGGCCTCTTAGAAAGTGACCAGAGGCAGTGGTGACATGGAGATATCCTGGCACAAAAGGAAGAGACCAGTGTCCTGACTTCACCACTTTATTCTATAGACATGGATTTTATTTGTTTTATGCTATATATGGAGAAGGGAAGACAGGAATGTTCTCTTTTTTTTGCTTTTTGAGCCAGGGTCTTATTCTGTTGCCTAGGCTGGAATGCAGTGGTGGCATGATCAGGGCTTACCGCAGCCTTGATCTCCTGGGCTCAGGAGATCCTCTTGTCTCAGCCTCCTGAGTAGCTGGGACTACAGGCGCTTGCCACCACACCCAGCTAATTTATTTATTTGTTTATTTATTTTTTGTAGAGAGGAAGTCTCACTATGCTGCCAAGGTCGCAATCTCCTGGGCTCAAGTAATCCTTCTGCCTTGGCCTCCCAAAGTGCTGGGGTTACAAGTGTGAGCCACCATGCCCAGCCTGAATGTTCCTGAAAGACTTTTTCTGAGATACTTGGGCATCTGGTCAACAAAGGAAACAGCTGTCCCAGATGCCCTATAGGATTCCAGGAAACCTGGATGGGTGGACTCTTTAGAAACAACAGATGGGTTTCTTGGGTCTGGACCATCTGCCTCTCTAGGAGGTGTGGTAGCCTAGAGCACAATGTTCTGTGACCTATGGGGCATACACCCACAGTTCGGGAACCCCTGGGCACAGGCATGCTCCCCACAGGTGGGGTGGAAGGGGCCCAGTACTAAAGAGATCTGTCTTTTTTTTAAGAAACGGCACTTTATTCCTTTAGTTTTTCAAGGAATGTTCTGCAGAGGCGACAAGGACCAGCACTTTCCTGTTCTCTGGTTTCCAGGTGATGGAATTCTAGGAGCGGGTGAGTGGATACGGAGGCATGAAGAGTCCTCCGAGAGGTTCCCAGATCTCTCCCCAGCTCTCCTACAGGCTGCCAACAATTCCCTCTGTATTTTTGACTCACAAGAGCCAAGAATCTGTGTTCTTCCATTTCCTCCTGGCTCTACCCAGCTCCCTTAACTCCTACTTTCCAGCCATGCCCTCTTTCCAGAGGGACCACATGACATGCTGTCCTAAGACAGTTATTCTTAGTGTGGAAGGTCAAGTCATGGGGAGAGGGGTCTCCCGGTTCCCAGGCATTTCTGCCAAGAGAAAACCGAAATGCCACTGCGGAGACTTTGGACAGCCAGTCTGGGGAAGCAGAGGTGAGCCAGGGTGTGGGTCAGGTGAGGGTCAGCTTGGAATCATGGCTTTCTTGTTGGCTTCCCAGAGTATTTTTCTGAATATACTAGGGCCTCTGAGGCAGAGAGAGACTTCTCTCTCCCACTTAAGTCACATGCTGTGAACGGGAGACCCCCAATTCCTCCCGGGTTCTCAGATCTCACTCACAGGGCCAAAGGGAGCACTGATTTGGTGGGGGGAGGGAGGTGAAGAGAGAGGACCTCCCATGAACTACCAGCGTGTGTCTTACAGTTAGATTTGGGCAAACACTGGGGACCCTCCCGTCGTTGAGGGTAGAGCTATTTCAGAAGGGAGAGGGAGGGAAGTTGAGGAAGAGAAGGAAGAGAAACAAACAGCGGAATCCAGGAGCGTCAGCCTCAGCCTAGAAAGTATGCGAGAGAACATTATTCGGTAGGGCGCAGGAGGAGAGACAGGAAGGTGGGAATCTTGGTGCTCAAGAAAGGCGGATGGGTCGGAGTCTCTTCATCCGCCAGGGAGACCTGGAACAAAGTGGGTAAGCTGGCCTTGGTCGGCAACACCTCTGAGAGACGGCGAGGAAGGGAAAGGAAGAAACACACAGGGCAGCACAGAGGTTTGGTGTCGAAAACCAGATACACACACCGGTTAATCAGCGGGCACACACCAGGGGAAAGGGCCGAGACTTACAGGGACCCTGCCGACCGCCTGGCTGTGCCTCCCTGGTCACCCTTTCTCTTGGATTTCTTTGTCGGTGTGCGGACAGGAGGAGGACACGAGACAGTCAACCCCTCCGTGACCACAGCCCCCTCCCAGTCCACGGCTCCACGCCAGCTGCAGTCGGATTGGCTGGGCTCTGTGGCATGAAGGTCTCATGTCTCTCCCTCCCCAGGCTGGGCTACTGCAGGATTTGATGGACACCTCTGCCTCGTGGCAGGCTACGCAGGGGGTCTCCACGGGCGGCAGACACCAACCAGTTCCCTTGTTGCCTAAGGTCCCTGCGGACCCAGGCCGGATGGATTTAAGCCAAGTGGGGAGGGCGGTGAGGGAGCATGTCCGGCGGGCTGACAGGGTCCCTTTAAGCAACAGCTTTTCACCCTGACCCATCCACCCACCTTCCCGCCCCTCTGGCCCCAGAGGTCATCCATCCTCCCAGCTGGGCCTGATTCAGGACCGTTTTCCAGTCTCAGTGGGCTTTGTCCTCCCACCTCGCCGTCCCCTCCCCCAACCCGGTCCACTTTGTTCCCGAAATCGAGGCCCATGCCCTCCATTTGGGTCAATAAGGCCCTAAGTGGGGTGAGGGGTCGGAAGGGCTGGGAGGAATATTTCCCCTCAATGATCTCTGGAGTGCAAGATCTTGGCGTTCCCTCTCTCTCACACCTGTTTTTTGGTCACCCTCTTGTTTGCTGAAAATCATTGGTAATCGTGGCATGGGGGCTGGAATGCAGGCAGGAGGGTGGGAAAAAAAATCACAGACTTCATTTCTTAGGAAATCAGTTTGACCTGGAGCCAGGGTTTACCTGTCACCTGTTATTTCTCTGGTGACTGGGTCCCAAATGGTCAGGAAACTTTAGGGTCAGGGAAGGGATTTTTCTGGCTGTCCTCGAAGTAGGGAACCAAATCTCTTGTGGTCCAACCCTTCAGAGCCACGCAGGGTGGGACACCCGGAAGGGACAGTGTTTTTGCAGCTGGAAGCCTTTCCTCTGCCATCCCTGAATCCTACAGATTAAGTGAATTTCTCGCTTTTCAAATTCTCGCCCCTGGGGATGTCTTCAGATGAGCCCCTCTTCTGGCTCCCGGGGAGGGTCTCATGTGCATCCCCCCAGGCAGAGAAGCAGCCAGTACCTGCTGGCCTGTGGTTTGCTTCTACCCTAGCTGCGAGCTCACCACTCACTGACAGGTGGGGGCTGAGACAACAGGGGCCGGGTTGGTGTTAGCACCGGAAAATCATGACTCGGAAGGACAAAACGGCCGCCAAAGCATCCTAGGATGCATTTCACATGCACAGGCAGGTTGGGCGTTCTTCCCTTTTGGATGATCTGTGTCCTGATTTATCCTGACATCATCGGAAAGATGCCCAGTCGAAAGAGGCAGCATCGTGGTTAAGAGCATGATCTCTGGAGGTAGATCTGGGTTCACATACGACCTCTGCCACTTACTAGCTGGGTGACTTTCAGCAAATCACACCCCTGTGTCTCAGTTTCCCCACCTAGACAACGGGACCCATCACAGAGTTAAGATAATGATGAAATAAGACCATGGATCCAAAGCCCTTGGAACTGATCTGAAGCAAGCGCGAAGTAAGTATCAGCTGCCGTTGTTATCAACTAGCATTGCTCTGCCTCCCTGCTGGGTACATAGGCTTCACAAGTTCAATTTTGGGTGTGGGAAGCAGCAGAGGGAAAGCCAAGCCTAGGCATGTGGAAGGAGGAGGGGAGAGGCAGAAGTTCTAGAATCTTGAGCTCTCCTTTTGTTTGTCTCTTGGGCTTTTCTGCCCATCCTCTGGGTCACGATTAAAACTCTCTTGAACGAAATCTTGCTGGTGCCCTTTGAGATTGGTGACAGGCTGCAGGCTGTTGTCGATGAATGTTGTTAGGCTCAAGTTCATGTAGACAGTTCACTGCCAGGTTCTTAGAAACCATTTCTACCAGGAAGTCACAGGTTACACTTCCTTTGGCTAAAGGGCTGGGAGAAAGAGGTGGCTGCCAGGGGGCCCGTTACTGTCTCTGTTACAGGAGAGCTGTCAGAGGCTGGTGTGGAAGAGGTTAGGGGCACAAGCCTATGCTCTTGAATTCTGAGCCTTAAGCTCCTTCTCTGCCCAGAGCAGAGGCTGCCCTTACGATCTTCTTAGAGACCACAAGGGCTTCAAAACAGGTAGGTGGGAAGAAGGCATCCCCAGGGAAGTCTGCATACACTTTCATTCACACCCTGGAACTGTGCCGTTTGGTTTCAGGAATCTGGAGGTAATAGGTGATCTCACAGCCACGACTTGTTTCTTTCTCTCCTCTGTTCCTTCTTGTCTGCCTTCCTATCTACCTCCAGTGGGTCCGGCAAAGAGAATGTAAAGCAAAGGAACCCAGAGATGTGTCCTGGCCTGGATGAGGAAGCTGACTGTGAACCTCCAGTTTGTCCGGGGGATGCCTACCTGGGACCGTCACCTTCCAAGGACACACAGAGCCCGGGGTGTGTGGTCAGGCAGGACTGGAGAAGATCTGGGATGGGATTAGAAGTGGGGCTGCCGGGCTAGAGATGGAAAGCAGGGAAGGACGGACAAGGGGGTGGAAGTTCTGAGAGGGAGAAAGATGGTGGGAGGACCACTTCAGGGAGATGGCAGGAGAAGGAGAGGAGGAGGAGGAGGAAGAAGAGAGGAGGCACCCACAGGTGGCAGAGAGTGGGGGGAAACAGAGAGGGAACATAACAGGCGACAGAGAACGATGGAGAAAGAGTATGAACAGAGGCTGGGGCAAGGCAGAGATGTGAAGTCCCCAGAGCTGGGTCCCAGGGTGTCTGCAGTGACCCTGCCACTCACACGGGGAGGGAGCCATCAACACACAACTGGAGGATGTGGCCCCGACTACCCGGTGGGGGCAGGGCTGAAATGGGATGGCTAGTCCCGAACCCAGGGAAGAGGGGTCCCTGAAAGAGAGCAGACGTCCGGCTTGAGCGAGCACGCGCTGCAGAGCTGGTGGCTGAGGCAGGTGGCGGGGGCCGGGGGAGGGAAGGCGGGGAGGGAATGGGGAGGACAGCGCCAGGTTCCTGGAAACTCTGATCTTTCTGGGGGCCAGGCTGTGGAACTGAGAGATGGGGGAGAGCGGGATGAGCCAGAGAGAAGAGCTGGACCCAGCTGGCAGTGGCAGCAGCAGTGAAGGCTCAGGGCTTGTCTGGAAGAGTGGATGCCTTGGAATATCGTGGAACACGATGGTAACTGACACCAAGCAGAGATAATATAAATTGTATTACGCGAGGATGCCACTTAGACATAACAGTAATCATGGAAATTAGTGGCGTCTAATGGAGAAGGCATAGCTGGAGCGTGCAGCTGCTGGCGGCTGCAGCCCAGGAGGCATGAGGATGGCGCCTTCCCTGTCAACTCTCATCCAGTGATGTGTTAATTCAGAGGTGCCTGGAGGCGCCCGCTGCACAGACAGCTCAGGACTGCTGGGACAGAGGGCAGGAGCGGGCAGGGGGCTGGGCCCTTGCCCTGCGAGAGGAGACTCCCCATGGGTGGTGGCCGCTGGGGCCACTCTCGTATTTGCAGGAGGAACGTACACTCCTGGGTGGGAACGCACACTTTAACCGGACACCTTCTGAGCCCGTTTTTCTTTGGACTTAAGCTTTCTCCTTCTCCCTGAGAAATGGGTGAAAAGCCTCCCTTTATTGATTCACTCATTCATTTATTTATCTCATCCACCCATGAGAAGCATGTATTAGGTGCCTGGAGCTCGCAAGAATCGGGCATGCAGATGTGAATCCAACCTCCCGAAGCCTGTGGTCTTCCCCACCAGGGATGGATGAAAATTGGGGGTTATGGGTTCAGCTCCTTTGGGGGTCTCAGGCGGGTCCTTCTCTGCCTCAGTTTGCACCTGGGTGGATTAAGAATCCCCCAAACTGCTTTGTACTACTCATGCTGGAATAAACGAGCTCATTTCTGCAAAGGACTCCTCCAGGCCTAGGGTGTTGAGTGAATGTGTCCCTGGAGTAGGCAAGGCTGGGTGACATGGACATGCACGTGGGCAACTTTAAGCTCAAATGAACAGCGTTATGCACTTTTTGGAGACGGGGAAGCAGGGAGCAGGCAGTGTTGGGAGTGGACGGAACAATGAGGAACTGTCTCCTCTTTGCTACGGGAATGAGCTTGGACTCTTGGCAGCCCCTCAAAACCATCTGCCTGCTTTGAATCCCTCTAATTCCAATCTTGCTGACCTAGGTCCTGGGGAAGAGCCTTCCAGACCCAGATCAGAGAGGCCCCTTGCTGCCTGATTCCCTCAGACAGTTCCCACCACCCATCCTACGGCTCATGCCCGTGCCCTGTGCCCTCCTTGGCCTAGCTGGCTGCTTCTCTGCCAAAGGGCAGGCATGACCCAGCCAGACACCTGCAACCATGTCCATGTACAAGATGTGAATGGAGCAATAGCCAGCCTCCTCTTCCAGAGCTGAGCTCTGGGTTGTGCGGGCAAGCTGCCTAACCCCTCTGTGCCTCAGTTTCCCCACCTGCAAGGTAGAAAGAGTACCTCACGAAGCGTTTCTGCCCTCACAGGAAGAGAACCTGCCCCCACAGGAAGAGAACCTGCCCTCACAGGAAGAGAACTTGCCCTCACAAAGGTCTATGAGAATTTTGTGAGTTCATATATGAAAGGTGTCCAGCACAGAGGAAGTACTCACTGCAAGCTGTTTGCTGCAGTGGTTACTACTACTGTTGTTGTTTGGGTCCTTGCTGGGAGGCCACCTTCCTGTACCTCCCATAGGCCTTGGCATCCTAGAAGGTTCTCACCCCCCCAACCAGGCAGCCCGAGCATGAGGCTGGGAGTACTGGCCATGCCTGGAATTTGAGTGGGTCGGGTTAACATGGTCGCGCCCTGCAGGTTTGGGGATTCCTTTTCCTCCTACCAGACCCCGTGTGTTCCAGTGTCTTTCCCAGCGGCAGGGCTGGAGATGGGAACCACAGTGCCCTTCCCCACTGGGCTTTTTAACACAGTGTGAATGATTTTCCACATTAAATAATTAAATGTAATAGCTAATACTACCCTTCCCACACACAGGCTTTCTGCAAGTCATATAATTATTTTTTATCATTCATAGTTACTTTAAAGCTCTCAAGCGCCAGGCAGGAAAGAAAACTGTCACAATGTTGCAACGATATGCAAATACCCGAGTGCAGAGCCCTGGTAGGGAGGGCCCTTGCAACAAGGCCCGTGTGTGCCTGTCTGCCAGCCATGTGCTGGGCAGCACCGGGTATCCTGTGGGCGTGCCACAAATAAATAATAATCAGGAGATGCCGGCTCCCTGATCAGGCCGCTAAGAAGTAGGCAGGCGTGTCAGCCTGCACAGCGCTGGCATCTGATTCTCTGTTGATGGTGGAGGCTCGCAGGGGGTGGAGTTGAGGCATTTCATCACCAGCTGCCTCTCTTCCTTCCTGTTCCCTTTTATATGACATGCGGTGAATTTCTGGGCCTAGGGGTTCCATGGTTGGTGGGAGACACTGTGGTTTTTTAACAGTTTGGGTAAGTAGGTTTCCCAATTTTTTTTTTTTTTTTTTGAGTTGGAGTCTCACTCTTTCACCCAGGCTGGAGTGAAGTTGTCACGACCACCGCAGCCTTGACCTGCTGGGCTCTGGCGATCCTTTCTGCCTCAGTCTTCCAAGCAGCTGGAACCACAGGCGCACGCCACTACGCCCAGCTAATTTTTGATTTAATGTAGAGACGAGGTTGCCCAGGCTGGTCTCAAACCTGTGGGCTCAGGCAATCTTGCCTCCACCTCCCAAAGTGCTGGGACTACAAGCGAGGTTTCTCAGTTTTTACTAAGGGTCTGAGTCAAGTCCGGCCTAGCCGGCCAGAGGCAGGGGTTCTCAGGATGGGGAGTGGCACTGACCTCTACCCGGCTGTGGACTCTGTGGGATGGGAGAAATCACAATAATCCCTGGAGGCAAAATGGCATTGAGCATATAGTGGGGGGGACAGGGATACTAAGGGTCCTTGCTCTGCAGTAGGGCAGTTCTGCCCCAGGGAGTGTGGCGTGTCCCGCATGACTTTTACTTTATTTTACTTTTTGAGTCAGGGTCTCTCTCTGCTGCCCAGGCTGCAGTGCAGTGGCACGTTACGACTTACTGCAGCCTCGAACTCCTGGCTGAACTCAGGCGATCCTTCTGCCTCAGCCTCCCAAGTAGTCATACAGGCATGGGCCACCAAGCCTGGGTAATTTTTAAAATTTCATTTTATTTTTTTATAGAGACGAAGTCTCACCATGTTGCCCAGGCTGGTCTTGAACTCTTGGCCTCAAGAGGTCTTCCTGCCTTAACCTCCCAAAGTGCTGGGATGACAGGCGTGAGCCATCCCGTCTGGCCTGCATGACTTTTGACAGACATTTATGGAGGGTGCCCTATGCAAATATGGCCGGCCAGTTGTAACTACAGTTCTTATTCTGAGGTCTCCTGCTGTGGCTCTTTCATCATCCTCTACGTTATCATTATTTTTGTAAAGACAGGGTCTCACTGTGTTGCCCAAGCTGGTCTCGAACTCCTGGCCTCAGGTGATCTTCCCTCCTCAGGTTCCTGAGGAGCTGGGATTACAGGCAGAAGCCATTGTTCCCAACTATCCTCTATTTCGTAGCTGGAATAAGTTTTTACTTCTACTAAACACACATTTTCCCCATTATGTTATTATTATTATTATTTTTTTTTTTGAGTTGGAGTCTCACTCTGTCCCCCAGACTGGAGTGCAGTGGCCGCTCCCGGCCACCGCAGCCTCGACCTGCTGGGCTCCGGCAATCCTTTCGCCTCAGCCTCCAAGTAGTCGGAACTACAGGCGTGCGCTACCACGCCCGGCTGATTTTTTGATTTATTGTAGAGATGAGGTCTCGCTGCCCAGGCGGGTCTTGAACCCACGGACTCAGGCAATCCACTCGCCTCAGTCTCCCAAAGGCACAGGATTACAGGCTGAGCCACCGAGCCCGGCTTTTCCCATTATATTACAATTGAGAAATTAGGCAGGGCGCTGTGGCTCATGCTTGTAATCCCAATATTTTGAGAGGCCAAGACAGAAGGATCACTTGAGGCCAGGAATTTGAGATAAGCCTGAGCAACATAAGACCCTTTCTCTAAAAGAAATTTAAATTCATAAAAAATAAGAATGTATAAAAAATAAGAATGTATATCTTTTGGACATTATGTGTATAGATGTGAAATTCATTTTTTTCTTATTGATTTTATTCAAGGGAAGTTAGGAGAATTTAAGAATTTAGAAATTTCCCTTGATTAAGAAATGTGTTATTTTCTAACAAGGGAAGCTTTGAGTCCAGAAAGGATTGAAGATCACTGCCCTAAAAGAATGTCTGCTTCCATATAATTTTTTTTGTTTTGTTTTGAGTTGGAGTCTTACTCTGTCACCCAGACTGGAGTGCAGTGGCCGCTCCCGGCCACCGCAGCCTCGACCTGTTGGGCTCCGGCGATCCTTCCGCCTCAGCCTTCCAAGTAACTGGAACCACAGGCGCGCGCTATCACGTCTGGCTAATTTTTTGATTTATTGTAGAGATGAGGTCTCACCAAGTTGCCCAGGCGGGTCTTGAACCTGCGGGCTCAGGCAATTCACTCACCTCAGCCTCCCAAGGCGCGGGATTACAGGCTGAGCCACAGAGCCCGGCTTCCATACAATTTTTAACAGGAAATATTCTTGCTTGCTCTTGAGGTGTTTCAAGTTGAACTTTCCAGGTGATTGAGGAAATACTAAGTCATACAATCCAAGGTATGTTTGTATTTCTAGTGGTAGTGCTATCCACACTGGACCCTGGGCATTAACCAGCCACTGTAGATACCTCCTCGGGTCCGTTTCTACTGAGCATTACCCATAAAGGGTAGTCTTTGGATAAACATTTCCCAAATGCTTTGGCAGCGCCCACAGGATAATCCTTCACTGGGCAGAACTCATGCCTGGCAGGACATTCAGCCTCCTCGGGCCCACCCACTAAATACTAAATGTCCATTTTGCCTAAGTCACTGTGAACTGTGTTGTGTAGATGTTAGGTCTGTGAGATGTCAATTGGCATTACAAAAAACCAACAAAACAAAACAAAACAAAAAAACCTCCAAACAAGGGTCCTATCTTTCCATAAAGCGGGAAGTATCCAGTCCCAGAGCTCCGGCCTGGGGGTGACCTCAGGGCTACCACCTGTCACAGGCTCGGAGCTCTGCATTGAAGAAACCTGCTCACATTTCAGGATTTCCCCGAATCGGGTGACCCTGCAACTAGGTCCTGCCGAGCACGGCTCTGGGGTCAGTGTCTCCACCTGCCATCTTGCTTTCTTCTCCAGGGCTCCAGTGGGGTGGGTGGTGAAGTGAAGGGCGTGTCCTCACAGGACACTGAGGTCACTTTGGAGGAAGGACGCCCTGGAGAAGGCTGTCTGTGCAGGCTGCCTTCGGGAGCAAGGGGCTACCATGCTAGCAGGTGGGAGGAGGCAAAGACGGAGAAGAGATAGTCCTGCTCAAAGTCTACCAGTCCTGCTGGAAGGACAAGACATTTCTACCAAGAGCTCTGATGAGATGCCAGAAAAGAGGAAAAGGCACTTTGGGATTTCAGGGGGGATGGAGACCACTTCTGGCTAGGCTGATCTGGGGAGGCAGCTTGAAGGACACAGCCTGGAAGGAGGGCATAGGGTGTTTATTATCTGTGACAGGGGAAAGGTGAAGAGTCAGCGTTCCCTTGGAACGCAGTCCAGGGCTTGGGCAGAGCGGAGGAGACAAGGGCTGGAGTGCAGGGTGGGGTGGGATGGAACACCTGCCTCTGCGGACAATGGGAGCCACGGGGAGGCTGGTGGAAAGTGCTCAGGATGTATCAGAACTGGGTGGAATGACGAGGAAGCTGCTGCACAAGGAGGCTGCGGCAGAGTGGAAGCGGAGGAAGGGATGGATGGCGGAGATTATGCAAAGCGAGAGCTGCGGTCTTGACTCTCGAACGTGACCCAATCATAACCACTGTCCTTTCATGCCAAATCCCAAATCCTTGGTCCGACTAGACTGCCACTTTCCTTTTCTTCAGTCAACACGCTAGGCTGTTCTTGAAGACCTTGCCAAAGAGCAGGGAGGGACCAAGACCTTGGATGCCTGGAAGAGATTTCAAGGCACTTCCCTGCACTCTGAATGACTGGATGGGAATGAAACGTCCTCCTCAGAAGGGGCCCCAAGGACTGGGTATTTCTTGCTGGGGGCCAGGGTTTTCCCCACCAGGCTGAGAACAGCCACTGAGCTCTAAAGACCTGCCCCGGGGCCCCACAGAAGGCCCATCGGGATGGAGACTGGAGTCAGACTTCTGAGTCTCAGGGTTGGCCTGACCATCGCATGGGCAAAGCCTGGGGAGAAAGTGGGGTTAGAGGGGGAGGTCAGGGCAGGGAGGGAGGAAAAATGGTGATGAAATGAAGACGGTTACATGAGGATGCTTGTCCCTAGCTAAGGTACTGGTGGGGGGGGGGAGAGAGACAGAGAGAGAGAGAGAGAGAGAGAGAGAGAGAGAGAGTGCATGTGTGGTTTTATAGCAAAGAACCTCTTCACAAAAAATAAACGCAGAAGTTCTGTCTTGGAAACTCCATTTATGGGATTATGAGGTCTCTACATTTGATCATGCTAGCTGAGAAGAGAGCAAACATGCCCAGCAAGCTCTGGCTTTTGAGTTCCTCTTGGGCAAGGATTTCTAGCCTAGGAGAAAGGAGAGCAGAGTCAGGGACCTCCTGAAGGCTCATCAAGGAAGGACATGGTGAGGCCCACACTGGACATTTAAGTCCCCACCCTCTGGACAGCAGGGTGGCATTCTGGCCTCTCTCTGTCCTTCCCTAGTTTCTAGAAGGCCTGGAGGAAGTTTCTTTCTTCTCTGCAGTTGGCATAACTCATTTGTACTCTTATCCTGGGAAATGGCATCTTCTTCTTCATCCCAGTTTCAGCCTTCCTGCTCTCTGCCTCCACTCTCTTTTCTTCTCCTTCCTCTTCCCATCTCTCCCAGTCTTCTACCGATTCTTCTATGACATAGAGACTTCTGGACAGGATGGTTGCAGTTTCCATCTTCAGAGGGAATCTATGGTACTGACTACTAAAATGTATCTCCAGCCCAGACCACTTGTCTACATCCCAGATTTCAATAGCTCATGTGATATTTTAAAAACGAATACATCGCCAGGTTCCCCCTTTGCTCTGGTTTCTTCCAGTCCTTTTTTTTTTTTTTTTTTGAGTTGGAGCCTCACTCTGTCGCCCAGGCTGGAGTACAGTGGTACACTCCCGGCCACTACAACCTCGACCTGCTGGGCTCCGGCGATCCTTCCGCCTCACAGCCTTCCAAGTAGCTGGAACTACAGACGTGTGCTCCCACACCTGGCTAATTTAAAAAAAAAGCTTATTGTAGAGACGAGGTCTCACCAAGTTGCCTGGGCTGGTCTCGAACCCGTGAGCTCAAGCAATCCACGCGCTTCGGCCTCCCAAAGTGCTGGGATGACAGGTTGAGCCACCGAGTCCGGCCCCTGTTCTTGTCTATTTCCACAAATGGCACCACCACCCGTCCACCCGGGGACAAGCCACGAACCTCAGGCTGTCTTTGACTTCTGTGCTTCACCCTCACATCCAACTCACCATCAACTGGCGCTATGACTCTGCTGACCACTCTCCATCTCTGCTACCGTCACCTGCATCCCCAGCATCGGGCTCCCGGCCACCCTCCCGTCTCGCCCCACACCCGTCGTCACTCTTCGCTACGCAGCGGCACGCGGGCTCAAAAGTGGAAACAGATAACAGAGTTCTCTCTATGGTGTCCAAGGGCCACCAGAGGAAACTCACATCCCTCACTGTGGTCCTGAACGGCCTAGGTCTCTGGCCCCCGCCTCCTCCTCCACCTCCCTCACTGCTCTCCATTCTCAGAACAAGCCGAACTTCCTGCTTTCTCAGGACCTTGGCTCTTCCCTCCGCTTTTCTTCCAGCTCCTTTCAAACTTCCAGGGCTCAGTCACAAGGGTACCTTTCTGACCTCTTCATCGAAAGCAGGCACCTCTTGCCCACACCTCTCCTGTTTCCCCATTACCGCACTTACCCCATCTGAAACTTTTTTTTTTTTTGAGTTGGAGTCTCACTCTGTCGCCCAGACTGGAGTGCCGTGGCTCCCGGCCACCGCAGCCTCGACCTGCTGGGCTCTGGCGATCCTTCCGCCTCAGCCTTCCTGGTAGCCGGAACTACTACAGGCGCGCGCTACCACGCCTGGCTAATTTTTTGATTTATTGTAGAGACGAGGTCTTGCCAAGTTGCCCAGGCGGGTGTCGAACCCGCGGGCTCAGGCGATTCATTCCTTTGGCCTCCCAAAGTGCTGGGATTACGGGCTGAGCCACCGAGCCCGGCCTGAAATTTCTTTACTTGTGGATCAGTGTCTCCTGCACTGCCCTATAAAGCCCTAGACAGATGGCACCATGTTTCAACATCATCACTGAGGTGCTCAATAACTACTTATGGAAAGAAAAGACGGAAAAGAAGTATGGAAAATGGAAGTTACATTTCAGTTCAGTAGAAAGTAGGATTTCCAACAGAGCTGCCCGAGAAATCGGGAGTCTCTTATGGCAGGAAGCGGGAAGGTGTAGAGATTTCTGCATTGATGATTCTGGGTGTTGACTGGAATGTTTTCTGACATTAATAATCTGGTTTGCTTTTTTTCCTGCTCTCCGGTTCCACAATTCTCATTCATTCATGCTTTAACCTTTCACTGTAATGCCTCCCATGAGACGCAAAAGTGAATACGAAACAGTTCTTGCCTTCGAGGAACTCAGCAACTCGGTTTTTGTTTCCACCACTTGCAAGTCTTAACACTGCAGGTCTGCGTGCCGCGTGTGCGCGTGCGCGCACATGAACCTGAGTGCGTGTTAGGCTACTTCCTCGCTTTCCCGAGCCCACCTATCAGATGACTGTCCCTCTTCCGAACGTACCTGTCAGTTCAGAAAGTCAATCTAGGGAAACACAGGGGCCAGACAGAAGGGCCGCGTGAGAGGTAGAGGGGAGGCGAGGGACCCAGAGGAGGTGAAAGGACATTGGAATGGAGTGAAACCACTGACTAGAACTCTATAGAGTTGCTGCTTGAGAATGGCTTGCTTTCCCTTGGTCTCTGGTTTTTCTCGTAAGGGAGAGAACGAACATTTGCTGGGGCTCCATTCCATGCACAGTGACAGCCTGTTCACATTTCTTGCTTTAAGGAATGTCGTGGAAAGAGTCTGGCTTTTGAGTCACCTCAATTTGCGTTAAGATCCCAGGGTTTTTATGATGACGAAATGAACGAGTGTTTGTTCAGGTGCTTAGAGCAGTGTGGATACATCACACGCATGACGTTCAAGGTCTGCTACAAACAAACCACAACAACAGAAAACTAGCTCTGCAACCTTGGATGTGTTCCTTAGCCTTTCTTCCACCTTCAGTCTCCTCGGATGCCAACAGGAGACTGTAATGTTTGTCTTGCAGATTGAACGCGCTGAAGACGGTGAGATATTTAGCTCAGTGTCTGGTTCTTAACCCTGAGACTCAACATATACTATTTTCTTCTCTCCTCGGCTTCTAAATGCTACCTAACCTCAAGTGCAGGCGTTGTTACAAAATGGGCTGATGTGTTTATCGATTGCTTCTTTTTGAGTTGGAATACGAATACCGGCTGAACAGCAGGCTTCCTAGTGATGAATGGAGATGGGGAACTGGGGAGGTTGCAAGACTTAAGAGCGAGGCAAAGTCAAACTGGGCAGGTCTGAGCCCACCCACCTGCTCCTGTTCGCGATGTGTCCCAGGCACACTGCCTACGCATCAAATGCTGCAAAATACTCGTCGGGTTGTTGGTGAACTTCAGCCTGCAGCAAAACACTAGCCGAGCCACACACAAGCAAAGAACTCTTGGAATAAAGACTAGGAAGACTGTCAAGGCCTGGGGCACAGAAGGGGCTGCAGAAGCCACAGGAAAGGGCAAGTGATGGATGGCTTTAGATGTTAGTAGCACGGCTGATGCTGCTTCTTCAACGAGGCATGAGGCTGAGCCCCGAATGCATATTGTGGTGTGAGCAGAAGTCAGGCTGAAGGGACAGAATCAATGAGCTCAGGAAGAGAGGTGACAGAATACCAGTGTTGCAAAAAGATCCATGTTAAAATGGTCAGGGACAAGAAGGGCCCACGGAGGCTGGAGGTGAAAGTCCTCTGGTTCTGAGGGAGGGGGCTGGGTGCAGACCCCCCAGGTGAGGGACCCTGTCGAGTTTCTCTGAAGCCTTCCTTACTCTGTAGACATGACCTCACACCTCACCATATCTGCTAAGCAAGCCTTCCCACTTTACAGAGAAACTGAGACAGAGGAGGAACAAGGTGATGCTGAGATGGGAGCTAGGCTTCTTGGGTCTCAAGCTACCAGAATTTTCTCTCTGGGTGGGATCTGAGAACAGCAGAAGAGAAAGCAAAGAAGCACAGTGAAATTTGTTTCCTAAAAATTAAAACCTCACAAAAATGATGACATCATGCAGAGGTGTATGGCTGGCTTAAAATTGCTGGAAGGGGGTGATTCCTGGTAAGTGGATTGGAGAGAAAGGAGATTTCAGCCAGCAAATGTCATTATCCGGTTAAAAACCAACCCGTTTTCTAGAAAATTCTCAGCTTTCAAGAAAGAGGAAATGACCTTGATATGCATCCTTTTCTCCTAGTTATCTCACTTGCCTCTTCCCTTTCTTGGTCCTTTCCTGAGCTCTAAAGAAAGAGTCCTAGCTGGGCTCGGTGGCTCAGCCTGTAATCCTGTGCTTTGGGAGGCTGAGGTGAGTGGATTGCCTGAGCCCCGGGTTCGAGACCCGCCTGGGCAACTTGGCGAGACCTCATCTCTACAATAAATCAAAAAATTAGCCAGGTGTGGTAGCGCGCGCCTGTAGTTCCAGCTACTTGGAAGGCTGAGGCGGAAGGATCGCCGGAGCCCAGCAGGTCGAGGCTGCGGTGGCCGGGAGCGGCCACTGCACTCCAGTCTGGGCGACAGAGTGAGATTCCAATTCAAAAAAAAAAGAAAGAGTCCTGAGGCCTGGTACAGTGGCTCAGGTTGGGAGACCGAGATGGGAGGACAGTTTGAGTCCAGGAGTTTGAGACCACTGAGCAACATAGAAAGACCTGTCTCTATAAAAAATTAAAAAGTTCGCTGGGCATGGTGGTGAAGCGGAAGATCGCCTGAGCCGCGGAGGTTGAGGCTGCGGGGAGGCATGGTGGTGCCACTGCTCTCCAGCCTGGGCGACAGAGTGAGACTTTGACTCAAAACCATAAAAAATAAAGAGGAGAGTCTTCACATTTCTCTCAACAACCCATGGACCAGGATGTGGAATTCAGAGTCCCTCTGGGCCTCAGGGCAGGCCCGGCCCAGGCCTGATAGACTCTGCCTGCAGGGGCCAGGAGTGGCTGTATTGCTGCATTTAGGGGCAGTGTGGCCCTGACTCCTTCTCATGGCCTCTTGTGGCCTCCGCCCAGGCTGCCCCAGGCCTCCTGTGGGACAGCTCAGGGCCTGGCTGGCGTTCACCAGGCCTCTTCTTATGCTGACAAGCAGCGTCTCTGACAGGGGCCTATGCGTTCCCTTCTCCTGTTTCTGTCATAGTCAGGAACATTTAGGAGCCTGTCTTTTGATGTGCCGTCCACCGGGGGACAGAGAAAGTGTCTGATGACAGTGCAGACTGACACCCTGGCCTGAGGAGGAGAGTAGGCCTGTCTCATGGTTGGTAAAAATGGGTTCTCTTCCTGGATCAGCCAAGCGCATCTGTCATTTGACTTGGGGCGTGAGTTATCTGCTGAGGTTGTCCCCCTGGCTTCTCCGCCTGCCAGGTGGATGTCAGAGCCCTTGCCCCTTTCCTGGGGGCCCTCACTCCTGAAAACAAGGACGCCAACACCTAAGACAGTGGGTCCACACCTGGGCAATCTGGACTCTCGGCCTCAGAAGCTCCTCGGCGTCTGTTTGGAGAACCCCAAGCTGGCTGAAGGATGGACAACATCTTCAGGTGGTGTAAGGGACGCTGTTTGCTAAACAGATGCCGGATTCTCAAGCAAAGAAGGCTCTAAACGTGCACAGGGCTGATAGACACAGCTCTGTGCATGTCAAGATGAAGGACTGGGCGGCTGAGTTTCTTTGCTGAAGCAAGTCCCCCAGCACACCTGCCTTCCCATTCTAGCTGTCCCTCAGCCTGTCCATGTGTGGACTTAAAGTCCCAACCCAGCTCTCATCTGTCCCTTTTGACACAAGCCCAGTGAAAAGAAGTAGCTGGTAATCACGTATCCTGTCTTGGCCACATCCTCAGGGGATCCCCAAATACTCCTCACCTTGGCAGAGCCTGTGTCCACCCACGTCAGGGCCGACCGTCATTCCTAAGAGCAAAAACTACCTCTAAGAACACAGAGCATGCCTAGAAAGGATTGCTCTGGAAGCCGCGGGATCCTGTGTGCCATGCGGGCACACCCGAAGGATGGCTGTCCCTGCGCATGGGAGGTCCAAGGCCAGCAACACCCTCTCTCAGGCTCAGAGACTTCTGAGATGCAGAGGGGACTGGCATTGGCTGGAGAATGTCAGTGTTGGCCCCTGGGAGAACCTTTCCAGAGCCTCCTGGCTCTCCTTACAGCTCAGCTATTGCATATGTTGGTGAGACGCAAGCAAGGCTTTGTCCAGCAAGGCTGTGGTAGGGGGGACACTTGACTTCCACGGTCCTGGGCAGCTCTGATTTCTGTAGCATCTCATGGGCCAGGCTACTGGCTAGTTACGACCATTCCTTGCTCCCAGCCAGAAGTGCTGAGGGTCTCATTGACGGACCCTCAGGGCATCAGGCTGAGGGCAGGAAGATCCTCACCTCTTTCTGCCTCTATTTTCCGCGAAGCAGCCAAGGCTTCATCGCCCCTATTTTCTCCTTCCTAAAAGGTAACGGGGGACTTTAAAAAAGCCTCCAAAGCAGAAAAAACACGGCAGCAGCCAAATTGCTGCCCCACTGTCCGCTGATTCCCTGGAAATGCTGGCCCCATTTTCTGTGCCAGCAGAAGTCCCTGGCAATTTAGATGGCCTGTTGTGAGGCCCACTGGGCCAGCAGGAGAAGCTAGTGGGGAGGGCGAGGACACTGGGTGGAGTGGGCTGGGGAAAGGATGCGGTGAGAAGATTGCCTTCTCTTTGGAAGTGCCACCGAGGCCATTAGGCACGTCTCTGGGAGGTACAAGGACAAGGCTCTGCACCCTGGGGGAATGTCCCATGAGATCCAGGGAGGGGATTAGGGCTCTCAGGTCTCAGTGTCACCAGGGCACTAAAATGCTAATCGAGAAGTCTAATCAGAAGTCCAAGGAGTTAGGGAAAGAGTATCTGGGACTCCGGGGCTCGCAAGACACCCCCCGTGGCCCCGCAGCAGCAAGGCTCACTCCAGACCATCCGTGCAAGGGTGGAGGCGTGGAGCTCCAAAGCGCTTGCTGCCTCCATTAGGACCAGTTTAGGAACTGGTGGGGGATGGGGGTCTGCAGGGTGAGGGCCTGGGCACGCGCCAAGAACTAGGGAAGTCCAGGGAGGGCTGGGGGTCCACGTGGGTGTCCCCCAGCACGAGAGACTGTTCTACTCAGCCAAAAGGGGCTCCCTTACGTCCATTTTTGGCAGAAACATGGACTCCCTTATGAGTCCATTTTTGGCAGAAATCGCCATCTGAAGAAAGGGTGGGAGGACGAGATGAACCACGTGGCTTCGTGAAGCCAGGGCAGCTGGGCTGAGGAAGCCGAGATGGCCAGAGAAGAGCAGAAACGGGCCATTCTGGGAGAGGGCAGGGCCTCGGGCTGGGCTGTGAGTCGCGGGTCAATACAGATGTAAATGAATTAATAAACTTAACAAGGTCAGTTCAGCGGCTGCACTAGCCCCATTTTAAGTGCTTGGGGGCTACAGTAGGCTGGCGGCTGCATTATGGACAGCGTCTACGGTACGCTTTAATCGTCGTAGAACGTTCTAGGAGCTGGTGCTGGTCTGCAGGTTTCATTCATCCCTTTGCCTTTGGGTCCTAATTTGTCTCACAACAAGCGAGTCACTCTGGGTCTGTTCTCCTCTCTGGACCATCCTCGGGCTGGGAGAGAGCCAAAAGGGAGGCTTTGGTCACAGAGAGCGCCACGGTCGAGTCAGTCCCCTCCGGCGTCCTCCCCGGGGGAGATAACTCTGGAACAGTGTGTACTGGCTACTCCCTGAGTGGGCAGTGGCCCACTAACGATGCCTCCAGCCGAGGAGACGAAGGTCTGTCTCAGAAATGGCTGTCCCTGCTGCTTCACTTCTCCATGACCCCTGTGGGAGCCTGTGTGGGAGGGGAGAGGTCAGGAACCTTCCATGGGGGTGAAGCTCCGCCTTCCCGGGCAGGCCAGCTTCTGCTGAGGAGGAGAAGTTTGCAGCACCGCCTCGCACTCACCATCTCCAGCAGCTCTTCCTCCCACAGTGTCCTTGCCGAGATGTGGTCGACAGCACAGCCCAGGCAGCTCAGTGACATCACCACTCCTGCTGCTACCACACCCGTAGCCCAGCGTGGCCATCTGAGACGGACGCCGCTTCCGGCACCACGTTCCTTCACTCTCCGTCCATGGTGATGCCAGAGCTGCTCAAATGGGCTGATCCCTCACAACCGCCCAGCCTCATTCTGTGGCCCCAAAGGATTTGCCGAGTGACTCCTTCTCCTGCCGATCTCACCTCGGGCAAAGGGCAACTGGGAATTTCAACTGGGATTATACGGCATCGGTTCAGGAGAAATGTTATCTTTATAATACTGAGTTTTCCCATTCATGAACATGATCGATCTCTCCAGTTATTAGCTTCTAATTCCTCTCTATAAAATTTTAGTTTTCTCTGTAGAGATCTTAGCCCTTTTTTGTTCGATTTATTTCTATGCACTGGATATTTTTCAATGCTTATCCTATCTTGAAGGGTGTCTTATATGTCTTTTCCTGTCTTTGCTGGTAAGTTTCAGTTTATGATAGGAGGACCATGAGATATTTAGTTATTTAGTTACCTTCAGACTATTGCAATCAAAACTTTTCATGCTGACCAGCTTCATCCTGCACAGATCTGTAGGGCCCAGGGACCATCCAGGTATCTTCAGGCAGTTACTGCTCCAACTCTTGGGCTCAAACAATCTTCCCGCCTCCACTTCCCGAGTAGCTAGGATTACAGGCTGGAGCCACTGTGCCTGGCCTCCTGGGTAGCTAGTTATCTCTTCTTCCGAGGAAGGAATGTCTTTCGAGCAGCTTGCCAGTAGGTGTTCAAAACAATCCCGCTATTAGCTATCCCACTCTCTCTAGACCATCGCCACAGATTCCTGAGGTTTTGTGGGAAACTGAATTTCTCTAAACTGTGGTGTATACTGATGTCGAGTTTTTTAGTGAATTTTTTTGTGAACAGAGTATGAACTTAAGGAGTGGGGTGGTTAGCTTTAGGGCAAGGACTCACTTGTGTAAATTGATTTTCGATGGAGTGGTGAGGAGGACAAATAGAAACGAAGAAACTGGGGACATCCACCATGAAGACAGTGAAAGAACAAAGCAAGAGTGCAAACTGACCAGCCGATCGATCAACTAACCAACCCATCCCAGAGACTAACAGAGTAGAGAAGAAAACTCAAGCCAGGACAACTCTGCCAACTCCTCCCTGGCTGCGATGAATGTCAATCTTCCACATCCTCGCTGCCTCACTGTCCTTTTGTGGCAAGTGCTTCAAAGGACGCACTCACTTGTGTCATATGTAGACAATCACACCAGCGAAATGAAAAGCGCAGCACAGAACCCTGGTTAACAGGGAGCTATGAAAGCTGTCACACGTTTCAGGTCACTGTCAGAAGCCACTGGTTCTTGGGCCAGATCCAGCTAGACATTTCCTCCAGGGCTTCGAGTGGTTTCTGGTTTGCTTTTCTGCCTGAAAAGGTTGGGGCTGCTTTTCCCAGAGTTGATTCGTGAATGCAGGACATAGCTTAGTGGGAATCCAGGGGACCCGGGTCTGTGCCATGCTCCTCCCACGTGGGTGGTGGCCTTTGCCCCTCCCTTGCAAGAAATCCCTTTAGGGGAATTCACAGGACAGGTCCATCTTCCTTTCTCTTTACAGCACAGATCCACCCTGGCGTGTGTGGAATGCAAATGGCCCCAGAATGGTTCCTTTCCTTCTTTGGGGAAAGTCTCTCTTGCTCTGCCCTATATTCTCACAATAGAAAACCAGGCACACTTTATGGTCTAGGCCACCCCCACTGGTTACTTCCTAGGAAACTGGCTGGTTCTCTGATTTGCAGGGTTTAGGTGGAGGGTCTCTCAGGCACAGGATCCTGTGATTGTCAGTTTCATGCGCTTCCCAGGGAAGGCTGCCTGGTCTGTCTCCTGCATCATGATTCAGAACGTCCACTGCGGGCGCTCCAGACTGCCTCAGACATTGCCAGAAACACATCTGAGTCAACTGTGGGATGACTCAAGGCTTTGAAATATTTAAACCATATGTCTCATGACACTGGAAGAAAACGACGCCAGTTTCCCCACCGAGAGGATGTCGGCTCAGCTCGGCAGTGATCCTGCACTCTGAGCCTCAGCCGGGCATGTTGCTGTGGGTGGTGAACTGTCAGTCCCCCAGGCCAGGGGGCTCGGAAAAGGGCCACGTGTGGTCAGAGACACTGAGGGTCTGCAGAAAGGTGGCCAAGGAAATTCAATGGTCCTCTCTAGGTCAGGACAAAATCTGTGCTCCTAAGTGGGGCTGGACTTGGACGGGAAAGTGAAAAAAGGGTTTA
This sequence comes from Cephalopachus bancanus, assembly GCA_027257055.1. Lineage (NCBI taxonomy): Eukaryota > Metazoa > Chordata > Mammalia > Primates > Tarsiidae > Cephalopachus > Cephalopachus bancanus. The sequence goes on from JAPVLO010000308.1 coordinate 168,740, forward strand.
TTTGCTTCCTTCGAGGAAGTAGGAAAACGGCATTCTTATCACCAAATCATGTTTGTTAGAAGTCTCCTTTGAAACTTAGCCAAGATCCTAGGTATTCTTTGAGTGGGGGGAATAACCAGCATTGTAAGAATATTGCCTGTCTTATATTTTAATTCCCCCAAAGGTTGTTTCCCTCTCTCTTTCTGAAAAAGACCCAGCAGATTCCTTGACTTGGAAAACTGCTCGCTAGCGCTCAGTGTGGTGAAAAATACAGCGACTTCGAGGTCAGAGGGACTGGAGTCCAGTCCTAGCACTTAAGAGTGGTGTAATTAACACAGGACACAGAATTGCTCTGGTCTCACTTCCTTCCACCCTACAAGGAGGATGCTAATGCCTGTCTCACAGGGACATTTTGAGGATGACAAGCAGGATGTGTAACACACCACGCAGTGTCACAAATATGAGTCGAATAGCCATTCAACGAAGGCTACGGACATCTTGCTGATGCGCATGGACCGAACAGCCAAGGGGGACCGTCCCCTAATCTCCTCTCACTTATAAGGAGCTGCTTACAAGGCGCAAAGCAGAGACATTCGCAAGTAATGGCTCTTCCTGCACTGGAGGGAGCAAGAGAGGGACCCGCCCCCCTCCCCATCCAATGAATCCTGGGAGAAGTTAAAAACTTGAATACGATAGAAGACATGGCCAAGGACTTCCTTTTGGCCTCCCGTGGATCTGTGTGGCATCTGGGAGCACTGATAAAGGAGGTAAGAGAAGTGTCAGCGAGGGGGAGATGCTTTGCATGTCTGTGACTGCACGATTGTTCTCGAACTCTCTCCTTCTCATCGCCCTCCCAAGGTGTTACAGCTGTCACAGCCTCCCTCAGGCGCAGCTACTCTTTGTGGTGGCTCCCTGGCCAACAGATGCTGGTGATTCTGGACCGTCTACAGAGGCTGGAGGCAGAAGGTGTTGCTCACACCAATGTCTGCTCGTCCACTGTTCAGGACGGTGGGGGTGGGCTGGCTAGAAGGACACAGATAATCCAAAGGGCCAGGTCATCCAGCCTGCCCTGCCCTGCCTCATTCAGCCAACGGGCCTAGCCTTCTTTCCCTCACAAGGAGCGAGGAGAGGAATTTGCCCTGGAGGATGGAAGGAGCCATGACCCAGCTTCTGAATCAGAAGCCCATTGGCTGGAGCGCTGAGCCCTGTGTAAAGGCTGACTTTTTAACACGAGATCAGTCTGTGTGGCAGAGGAAATGGAAGGAAGGTAGAACGGAGGCCCGAGTGGGTCTGAGGGGTTGGGCCCGGAGAGGTTTGGTCTGCCAGTCCGTGGGCAGTTTCTTCTAGATTACGTTCTGGGGGATGGGGATGGGAGAATTACTATCACCTGCCTCTCCTGGATGGCAAGGCTCGGCTCAGGGAGGAATCTGCTTCCTGTGCAACCCAGCCAGGGTCAAGGCTATGGGTTGGGAGTCCGTTTCGAGGAGTTGGCCTGGTTCAGCCCCGGGCAGGTGTGGGCGCTGGAGCCTTTCTCCTGGGGGTGGGTGGTCCTCCACGGACGCCATCTTCCCTCACTCTCCTTCAGCCCCTGCGCTCCTGCCTCCCGTCCCTGTCCACCCCTGGTCCCCGAGAGCCAGAGTCGTTTCTCAGAGGCCTACCTTGGGTTTGAAGGCAATGAGCTTCAAGATCATCTCCACGGTGAAGAGGCCGGTGAAGAGCATGTTGAGGATGTTCATGGCGATCTTGAACAAGCAGCTCTGGCCGTAGTGCTGTGTGAGGGGAGATGGGAGGAGCCGTGAACCAGGCAGGGACGTCCCGCCTCCTCCCCACCTTTCCCCAGCCTTTTTGGGGATGCCTCATCTCAACAGAGCTCTTCCTTGAACCAGTCCTCCCAGAAGGCCCTCCGCTTCTCCGTGGGCCGTCAGGCGGACTCAGGGAGCCTCCAAGTATTTTCTTGCTCTGCCATCTCTGAAAACAGAGGTTGGCGGAGTTCTGTGTTTCTTCCTGCATGGGTCGTGATGAATTTGTGGATTCTACTGGGCACAAGCTGGCCACCCTGAAGATGGGTGGATGTCAAACCCACCTTCAATGCTAGGCCTTACCATGACAATGAATGTGCCCATCTCACCCTGTTGGTTTTCAATTTCCTCCCCTTCCTCCACTTGATCAACTCAGGGTCGTATGGATTCTCTCCTAAGGCCCCAGAGAGGAGCTTGTTTTTTTTTTTTTTTTTGAGTTGGAGTCTCACTCTGTCGCCCAGGCTGGAGTGCAGCAGCACGCTCAGGGCTACCGCAGCCTCGACCTGCTGGGCTCCGGCAATCCTTCTGCCTCAGCCTTCCGAGTAGCCGGAACTACAGGTGTGTATTACCACATCTGGCTTTTTTTTTAATTGTAGAGACGAGGTCGTGCCAAGTAGCCTGGGCTGGTCTTGAACCCGCGGGTTCAGGCAGTCTACTCGCCTCGGCCTCCCAAAGTGCTGGGATGACAGGCTGAGCCACCGAGCCCGGCAGGAGCTCGCCCTTGAGAAGCAACACATCTTTCTCCAGCTGCCTCTCCTGGCGACCGGGAAGGTGACGCACAGAGCTGGCCTTGCCATCCCATCATATTTCCATCCCTCCTAGCCTCCTCCCTCCCGCGGGCATCGTGGCTCGGGCTCCCCCCTGGACTGACCTGCATGGCCAGGCAGATGGTATTGAGCAGGATGAGGACGAACATCAGGTATTCAAAGTAGGTGGAGTTGACCACGTACCACACTTTGTACTGGTGCTGGTTCTTGGGGATGTACCTTCGCAGGGGCCGGGCCTTGAGGGCATATTCCACGCACTGTCGCTGGTGGGGGAGAGGCAGGGCGGGAACCGGGAGAGGGGGTTAGTGGCCTGGACGGTGTGTGGGGAATGGCAGAGAAGGGTGGGGGTGTGGAGGAAGCCACAGTCCCTGGGGGAAACCAAGGAAATCCTCTCTTGCTGTAGCTCACCCAGAGATCTGAGGCGGGATTTGGGACATGTTTTGATTTCCTTTCACTGCCTTCATCGAGGAGAGAGTTCCTGCTGCCAAATCCCCTTGTCTAGATCATAGGCAAGGGGCACGTGTCTACTATTCTTCACCCTGGTGATGGCTGGCATACAGGTAGCGGGTAGCCAGCATTCGATAAATATGTACTTATTGACCGACTTACGGATAGCTGGCCTTCTCATTGATTATTTCCTATGCCTCGGACTCTCCTTGAGGCGCTTGTTTCCTCAGTTTTTCTTTCCTAAATCAAACTTCCTTATTTGCCAGTGTCCACAAAATGGGAAAACATAGTTCTTTGAGGAGAAGATCTTGAGTTAATTAGATCCTTGGGACCCTGGCGAAGAAACAATTCATTTCTCTGCACTGCGCCCAGATTCCCAAATCAAGGAACTGGGGATTCGCCTTAGTCTCTTCTCTGACCTGCAGCCTCCATGTCCAACGCCTAAGCTGTACCACTTCACCTCCATCACCTCTTCCATCTCTACTATTGTTAACCTGTTGCTAGTTCGGAATCTATTCAGCTTTCATGTCCATTCTTTACTGGCCTCCCTCCCGCTTTCCCGCCCTGCTTTTTTTTCTTTGTTTCTTTTGCCCTCTCTCTCTTTCGAGATGGGGTCTCGCTGTGTTGCCCAGGCTAGTCTCAAACTCCTGGCCTCAAACAATCCTCCCCCCTCCGCTTCCCAAAGTGTTGGGATTACAGGCGTGAGCCCCTGCGTCTGGCCTTCCCTGTGTTACTTTCAATCCAAAGTCCACATAACAGCCAGCATGATGAGTCTAAACCCAAGATGGCGACCCATGAGGATATGGCTGATCTCATTAGGGCTGCGCTTAGCCTGCCACGCCACGCTCCTTCCTGCAAGCAGTTCTTATTCAGGCAGGGATGTGCTTCCCCCTGGACTCCTTCCACTGGGGAATGAACCTCAGTGATTGCACCTACACCCCACCCTACCAGCTTCCTGACTCACTCCGATGGCGCTGCCGGCTCTTATTCCCAGGCCAACAGAGGCTTCTAGGTTTTACTTAAGAAACGACGTAATGGTAGTCTCCTAAAGCCATTCTCTTCCCTACCCTTACAGCTCTCCCTTCCTTCTAACTCTGGTTTCCCCTCTCTTTATCAATGGTGCCAACCCACCTGGGTACTTTCTAACTTATCAGCTTCAAGATAGGACACAGGAACTTCTCTTTCACAAAGCCTCCCATAGCGTACCCTAAGTCAAAGCTTAACAAATACTTGCTGGCTGAAGACATTAGCTTTGCAGGGATTCGCCTCTCTTTTGTACAAACGTGTCAAGAAGACCGAGAGCCCCACTCTCAGGTGGGGGCGGGGAGTGGCCATCTTGGTCTCCACAGAGACCTCCCCCCGACTGTGGCCTCTCTGCTGGGTGGGCCGCCGGCTGCCAGCGGCTGCCGTGGCTTCCACGGGCCTGTTTCCCTCCACTGCTTCCTAGGGAGCTACCTGGTTCTTGTCCAGCTCACAGTTCTTGTACTCCTGTTCCCCCTGCTCCTGGAAGGTGACAATGACGAAACCCACGAAGATATTCATCATGAAGAAGGCGATGATGATGATGTAGATGATGAAAAAGATGGAGATCTCCACACGGTAGTTGTAGATGGGGCCCTTGTCTTCCGTGTGGGAGTCGATGGAGCGGTACAGCAGCCTGCAGGAGGAGACAGCCCCCAGAGTGTCACCTCTGCGGAAGAATGGCACCACCATCCCAGGGATCTCGGGGATCAGGGTGCTGAAGGCAGCTCTAGACTGGAGCCAGAAGGTCTGGGCTCCAGTCCCAGCTCAGCCATTATCGGCTATGCGACCTTGGGCAGAGCGCTTAACCTCTCTGGAACTCAGATTCTTCATCTGTAAAATGGAGACAACAATCCCCGACTTTCCCACCTTGCAGGGTGGTTGACATAATGTATACGAAACCACTCTGAAACCGTCAAGAACGATTTAAGTATAACCTGAGTCGTGGACACGGATTTCAACGTTGGGAAACATTGGTCAAGGGTGAGACAGCTTGGCAAACTGGTGTGGACTCGGGGGATGTTAGCGTAGACATGAAACAGATCTCTCTGAGGGCAAATATCCAGTTGGATAAAAATATACGACGCATGCTTGATCAGACTGTCAACAATGGTTTGGCTTTACACTTCAGCAGTTCACCTTTGCATGCCATGCATCTGGGCCTGCGTGTCCCAGGAAGTTTGCCCATCTTCATGGACAGGGAGTCCCTGTCCCTTTCCTCTGTGACCCTGAGTGGTGATTTCCTAGGTGTCATCATCCAAGAATGATGACTCGCATCCGAGATGCATGCACTGCTGCTGGCTTGGGAATATTTAGATTTCTCTGACTTATAATCTATAATTATTTCTGAATATGTATCCTAAATATATTGTATGCTATGTAGTGATTAAGTAAATTACATTACATATTATTAAATATTATAGATTCTATTTATAATGATCAACTATAGTTTAAGTTATAATTTCTTTTTTTTTTTTTGAGTTGGAGTCTCACTCTGTCGCCCAGACTGGAGTGCAGTGGCTGCTCCCGGCCACCGCAGCCTTGACCTGCTGGACTCCAGCGATCCTTCCGCCTCAGCCTTCCGAGTAGCTGGAAACTACAGGCGCGCGCTACCACGCCCAGTTAATTTTTTGATTTATTGTAGAGATGAGGTCTTGCCAAGTTGCCCAGGTAGGTCTCGAACCCGCGGGCTCAGGCAATCCACTCACCTCAGCCTCCCAAAGTGCTGGGATTACAGGCTGAGCCACCGAGCCCGGCTAAGTTATAATTTCACTGAGTGGAAAAGCAGGTGTCTATACAAAGACATCAGGAGCACACGACAGGGCCCTCTTGGAAGAGGTGAGGCCATGTGCAAGGCTTAGGAAGGTATGGAGACACTGACTTTGCAGAGGCCCTGGGACCCAGGCCCTCATCTCTTTCTTATCTTCTACTGTAAATATAGACAAGACTTTCACTTAGGAGACTGGACGAGAGCCCATAAAACAGACTCATCTCAGCCATCTGGACCCATATGGAGTGCATGCTGAAACGTGCCATCTTGAGTTCTACGGTGACCGAAGGGCCCACACCTGGAGAGACTGCCCACCGCCACTCCCAGGTGCCACAAGGATAATGACAGAGATCCCTGGCATTGTAGTGCACGCAAAGGTTGGAGAGAGAGCTACAAGAAAAGTTCATTTTTTTGGGTGGGGGTTTCTAAAGTGTTGACATCTTCTAGAAAAAAGAAGAGTCTGTGTTTCAGCAGTGACTGTGGCCTAAAGGTTGTTCTAGGAATATACCTTCATTGCCGGGGAAGACACACAGGTAAGTACGACCTCCGGGAAGGCGTGTGGGATATTAACAAACTTGGGAATTGACTGGAAGGCCAACATGCTGGCCTCGCCAAAGTCAGGTGGGAAACGCCTTGGCTTGCATACTCACTCTGGCCACCCCTCAAAGGTGGAGACGGTGAAGAGGGCCATCATGGCCGCCAGGACATTGTCAAAGTCAAACTTGCTGTTCTCCCAGCTCCGTGGCTGGATGATGGGGTGGTCGACCTCCCCGTCTTTGTATGTGATGTAGTTACCCCTGAGAAAGGAGGACACAGAGTAAATTCTGGGCGCTCCCATCTCCTCCCTTCACACCCGACCCACCAGTGACGGGTTGCATGCTGGGTGGGATAGAACCGACTGGGCTTGGACCAAGTCCTTCACTGGGAAGGACTGCAGTGGGCAGAATTTTCAGGAACAGAAAATGTTACAGGCCACGACAATGTGGCCAGGTTACATATGGGCAAAAGTTCAGGTGCCATGGCAGCCTGAGAGAGAACAAGCCATCCCTCCCTTTCATCCAAGTGCCCAGCCTCCCAGGGTTGACCAGCCATGGTACCGACTGCCCTCCTGCCCTCCTGCCTGAACTCACTTGCACTCCTCCTCGGTCTGTTTGGAACTATCTGAACAGGTGTAGAGCTTTCCCTGGAAGGAAAAGAGTAGAGTGGATTAGAGATGTTCGTCCATCAACGCACCACGATGAGCATTTCCACAGTCCGGCACTGTGCTAGGGACGGTGGGATAAAAAGTGTAGAATCCGGATGGGGAGGATGTGACTCACAGAGGTCGAGCCGCGGTGCACACAGACGCTCAGTGTGGCAAGGAGTGTTGGAATGCAAGCCACGGACCTCCAGGCCCGGAAGCTGGCCTCCCCGAGAAGGTCTCGCGAGAGGGGGCAGGTACTGGGCTCAGGGCTATGAGTTAGACGGAAGGAGACCCATGGGAGTTTATATAGTTGGATGGTGGGGAGGGTGGGGGAAGACAGCTTTAGGAGGGAGAGCAGTGGAATTAAAAGAGCTACAGCAGGAAAAAGCAGAATCAGAGGAGGATGCTGAACTCATTGTAGCCTTGTCCGGAGGCAGTGGGAACCAACATGGGTGGGTGCAGAGCTCTGAAGTCAGGTGTGGTGCTTATTGATAAGAAGTCATCACTGAGGTTTTTTTTCCTTTTTTTTTTTTTTTTGAGTTGAAGTCTCACTCTGTCGCCTAGACTAGAGTGCAGTGGCACACTCCCTGCCACCGCACTCTCGTCCTGCTGGACTCCAACGATCCTTCTGCCTCAGCCTTCCAAGTAGCCAGAGCTACAGGCGTGTGCTACCATGCTTGGATGATTTTTTGATTTATTGTAGAGACGAGGTCTCGCCAAGTTGCCCCGGTGGGTCTTGACCCGTGGGCTCAGGCAATCCACTCGCCTCGGCCTCCCAAAGTGCTGGGATTACAGGCTGAGTCACCGAGCCCGGCCTTCACTGAGGTTTTTTTTGTTTGTTTGTTTTTGAGTTGGAGTCTCACTCTGTTGCCCAGACTGGAGTGCAGTGGCTGCTCTCGGCCGCTGCAGCCTCGACCTGCTGGGCTCTGGCGATCCTTTCGCCTCAGCCTCTGAGTAGCTGGAATTACAGCCACATACTACCACGCCCGGCTGATTTTTGATTTATTGTAGAGATGAGGTCTCGCCAAGTTGCCCAGGCAGGTCTCGAACCCGCGGACTCGGGCAATCCACTCACCTCAGCCTCCCAAAGTGCGGCATTACACCGAGACCGGCTTCACTGAGGGTTTTAAGCAAGTGACTGACACAGACATTTCCTCAGGATGAAAGTCCCTCTCGACCTCCTGGGCTAAGGCGATCCTTCCCCCCAGCCTCGCAAGTAGAGCAGCTGGGACTACCAGCCTGTGCTACTATGTCCAGTGATTTTTTTAATTTTTAAAAATTTTTGTAGAAATGAGGTCTCACTGTATTTCCCAGGCTTGTTTCGAACTGGGCTCAAGCGATCCTCCCGCCTTGGCCTCCCAAAGTGCCAGGATGACAGGCGTGAGCCACCGTGCCCGGCCCTTCTCCCTTTCTTGCTCAAACGAAGGGTGGTGACCGGAAGAAGGCCAGGCAGGGCAGAGAGGGCGAGAGGCCTCTGGCCTGGCGGAGGGCTCCCTTTCCTGGTTGCCTCCTCTGGTCTGAATACTTGAGTTGGGCCGGAGGGCGGAGGCCACATCCAGGTGTGACCCGTCTACTGCCCTCTTCCTGCTGCGTCTTCCTGGAAATGCGCACGGGAAGCCAAGGGAGCGGGACCACAGATCAGGGCCAAGACTCTACCTTGAAGAGCTGGACCCCGATGCAGGCGAACATGAACTGCAGCAGCGTGGTGACGATCACGATGTTCCCGATGGTCCGGATGGCGACAAACACGCACTGAACCACGTGCTGCAGCGGGAAGGGGGCAGGGGAGAGGAGGGGACACGCTTTCAGGAGAGGCCTGCAACCTGCGCCTCCTTCAGCCAAGCCGGGAGCCTCTCCGGGGAGGTAACACAGGAAGCCCCTTTGCCGCAAGTGGGAGAAATCAGGCGGAGAGAGGTAAAGCAGCCTTCTCGGAGTCCCATGGAAAGTGCTGGAAGCTAATGGGACGCGAAGACCCCCCCTGGACTCTAGGTGGTGATAAGGACCACCTAGAGTCAATAACGGGCTGTAATCGACTCATAAAGCTGTTGCAAGGACTACAGGTGAATCGGATGAGAATCACTGAGCCCTGTGCTTGGTACACACAATGAAATGAACACATGGGGGCTTTTGTTACCCTCCCTGCAGAGGACAGCATTGTAGTTTTTTTGTTTTTTTTTTTTTTTGAGTTGGAGTCTCACTCTGTCGCCCAGACTGGAGTGCAGCGGCTGCTCCTGGCCACCGCAGCCTCGACCTGCTGGGCTCCGGCGATCCTTTGGCCTCAGCCTTCCGAGTAGCCGGAATTACAGACATGCACTACCACGCCCGGCTGATTTTTTGATTTATTGTAGAGATGAGGTCTCGCTGCCCAGGCGGGTCTCGAACCCGCGGGCTCAGGCAATCCACTCACCTCAGCCTCCCAAAGGCGCGGGATTACAGGCTAAGCCACCGAGCCCAGCTGACAGCATTGTACTTAAAGACCATATTAATGGCAGAAGGTCAGGCCTTGTGGCTAGAGGCGGTGCGTCTGGAGAGGAGACATTTTGGTGCCTGTTTCCAAACACACATCCGAGGCAGTTGCCCATGACAACAATATGTGAAACCCATGATGACACCCGCATGCAAAGCCCACGATGACACCTGAGTGTAAAGCCCATTCAGGACTCCCAGACAGAATGGTCTCTGCATCAGTTTCACATACCCGGATTCCAAGGTCAAGTCAGAACTTTTGGGAACCTCAGGCCTGTAAGTCCCATTTTGCAGAGGGAGGAACATAGGGACCGCACCACCACAGGAGGCTTGTGTGGGGATCTCCCCTGTCACGCTGTTGCTTAGGGGCCAGGATCTGTGATGATTCTGCTCATGACGGAACCAGGATGTGGCGTGGGACCAGTCTCCAGGCCCAGCATGGCAGCCACCTGGCCCGACCACAGCCTCTTCCTGCCAGTCCAGCCCTCACCTTCACTCAGCTCCCACTAACCGACAAACAGGCTGACGCTGGTTGACAGGAGGATCCCCACCTGCGCCCCCCCGCCTCACCTTGAGCCCCTTGGCCCTGTTGATGGCTCTCAGGGGCCTGAGGACTCGCAGAACCCGCAGGATCTTCACGACGTTGATTGCACTGGACCTAGGAGAGAGGGACGGCAGTGGGGGTAAGAGCCTCCTGTCTCTGGTGGAGCAGAGACTCTGCGGGGAGGGGATGTCCTGACAGGAGCTGCTCCAGCAGACCTGAGAAAGTCCCGACTCTGTCTTGGCGACTTTCCCATCCTGGGAGTGTTCTCTCCTCCATAAGAACCCAGAGTTGGCCGGGCTCGGCGGCTCAGCCTGTCATCCCAGCACTTGGGGAGGCTGAGGCGAGTGGATTGCCTGAGCCCGCGGGTTCGAGACCCGCCTGGCCAACTTGCCGAGACCTCGTCTCTACAATAAAATAAATAAATAAAATGAGCCGGGCGTGGTAGTGCGCGCCTGTGGTTCCGGCTACTTGGAAGGCTGAGGCAGAGGGATTGCTGGAGCCCAGCGGGTCGATGCTGGGGTGGCCGCCAGTGTGCCACTGCCCTCCAGCCTGGGCGACGGAGTGAGACTCCAACTCAAAAAAAAAAAAGAACCCAGAGCTGGCCTGTGACCCTAGCATTTTCCTGGGGGTGAGCAAATGATCTACAAAGCGATTGGGAGTCACTAGCAATATCATGGGCTACAGGGGTGAGGGGATGGGGGGAGGCATGCACAGTGTCAGTCAGAGAAAGGAGATTCCCAGCAAGATCACATGACTTTAACCCTCAGAGCTGCCCTGTGCCGACCAAGTCACTGAGGACATATTCTCTAACTTTTTAAAGGCCTAGTTTCTTCGCTTAGTTTCTTCACCCCATCAATAACGGGGCCGTAATTGACTTATAAGGCTGTTGCAAGGACTACAGGTGATTCGGATGAGAATCATTGAGCCGTGTGCTTGGTACACGCAATGAAATGAATACATGGGGGCTTTTGTTATCCTCCCTGATGAGGACAGTATTGCACTTAACGACCATATTGATGGCAGAAGGTCAGGCCTTGTGGTTAGAGGTGGTGCGTCTGGAGAGGAGACTTTCTGGTGCCTGTTTCCAAACATACATCCTAGGCAGTTGCCCATGACAATAATATGTGAAACCCATGATGACACCCGCATGTAAAGCCCACCATGACACCTGCATACAAAGCCCACGATGATATCTGAATGTAAAGCCCATTCAGGACCCCCAGATAGAATAGTCTCTGCACCAACTTCACACACCCGGGATTCCCAGGTCAAGTCAGAACTTCTGGGAACCTTAGAGTATGGCTACTCCTTAGTGTCGAAGGAGTAGAGGGGAGAAGAAGATGGCTGGATGGTTTCCAGAGTTTTCCACCTAAACCGGCTGGGGATTATTAACCATACCAGGTTAGTGAGCAACTCTGGAATATATCCCGCCTCTTACATGCTAACTATCTGAGGTATCCTCTCCAGCTTTCAGAGAGCTCTACACTTACCCTGGAACCTAAGAAATGAACGACAGATCAGCAAGAGCTGATTTTATTCTTCTTGTGGTCAGAATGATGTGCCACGAAGGAGCTGGTGGGAAGACCAATTTCTTTGGCACATGGCTCTTTAGTTCCATGCGAGTCAGAGGGCATTCCCACCCCTCACTGTGTCTCTCTCCCAGCATCTCTGGGAGGGAATCAGTTTGCCCTAAATCATAGTGGAAGGGATTTAAAGGTCACACGGGAAAATCAGGCTAAAGAGGAAGAATTCCTGGTTCAAGGTTAAATAGTGATTGAGTGGTTATGTTGGGATTCAAATCTGGGCCAGTTTTTTTTTTTCTGTGATTAATGATCAAAGAAAAGGGTCTCTCGATCAAGACTTCTATTTCTATCTCAGCTGACCATGAAAACACACTTGAGAGGGGGAGATTCAGGACTCTTTGGACTTGTCTTTTTTTTACCATTGGTGTGACCTTGAGCAAATGTCATGATGTCCTGAACCCCGATTTTACCATCTATGCAATGATGATAACAACATTTGCCCTGCCACCCCCATAGGTTTGTGTGTGTGTGTGTGTGTGTGTGTGTGTGTTCCTTGAAAAACATGCACGAGACAACAGTTTGAAAGTTAAAGTACAGGATTAACATTGTCAGCTGTCAGAAGTTGGTAGAAACTAGTTATCAGATCCTTTTACATCTGAGAAATGTCTGCAACCTTGGCAGGACAGGGGATTGTTTGGGGAGCTCTCAAACTTCTAAAGCCCAGGCTATACCCAAGACCAATGAAGTCAAAAGCTCTAGGAATGGCATCCAGGCAATTTAAAAACAATTTTTAATTTTAAAAATGTGGGGTACAATTCAGGCAAATGTTTTTATTAAAACTACCCAGGTTGTTTCACTGGGTGGCTAAGACTGAAAATCAGTAATTTCTCTCTTTCCAGCACACACTTGCGCGCGCGCGCGCAACACACACACACACACACACACACACACACACACACACACACACGTCAGGTACTTTGGCTAGAGAGGGGGGGAGAGAAAGGGAGGGAGGATGAATTGAAGGTGAGGGCAGGTCATGGTCATGGTCGGTTCTTGGCCACTGAAGAGTAGTTAAGGGTGCATGGTTGAAGAAGTAGGAAGTGTCCTGGAGACATCTGTTGTTGTTGTTGTTGTTGTTGTTGTTGTTGTTTTGAGTTGGAGTCTCACTCCATTGCCCAGGCTGGAGTCAGTGGCATGTACACTCACAGCTACCCCAGCGTTGACCTGCTGGGGGCTCAGGTGATCCTTCTGCCCCAGCCCTCCGAGTAGCTGGAACTATAGGCATGTGCTACCATGCCCAGCTAATTTTTTGATTTATTATATTCTCGAACCCGTGGGCTCAAGTAATCCCCTCACCTCAGCCTCCCAAAGTGCTGGGATTACAGGCTTGAGCCACCGCGCCCAGCCTGTTGTTGTTTTTAACTATTTTATTTACTTACTTATTAATTTAATTTTTTTGAGTTGGAGTCTCACTCTGTCACCCAGAATGGAGTACAGTGGCACCATCACGGCTCACCGCAGCCTTGACCTCTTGGGCACAGGAGACTGTCTGCCTCAGCCTCCTGAGTAGCTGGGACCACAGGCACTCAGTAGCATGCCCAGCTAATTTTTTATTTTTATTTATTTTAGAGGGATGAGGTCTCACTATGTTGTCTAAGCTGATCTTGAACTTTTGGACGTGAACCACTGCACCCGGCTTGCTACATTTCTTTCTTTTTTTTTTGAGTTGGAGTCTCACTCTGTTGCTCAGACTGGAGTGCAGTGGCCGCTCCCAGCCACCGCAGCCTTGCCTGCTGGGCTCCAGCGATCCTTCCGCCTCAGCCTTCCAAGTAGCTGGAACTACAGGGGCGCGATACCACACCCGGCTAATTTTTGATTTATTGTAGAGATGAGGTCTCGCCAAGTTGCCCAGGCGGGTCTCGAACCCATGGGCTCAGGCAATCCACTCACCTCAGCCTCCCAAAGCACGAGATTACAGGCTGAGCCACCGAGCCTGGCTGCTACATTTCTTAATAATGGAGCCCGGCCGCGCCTGTCCTGACAAAACCCAGGAGTTGAAACATATTTCAGTTTCCATGTTTCATGCCCCAAGTGTCACACCAGTGAGGACAGGGATACAAGAACTCAGAGTCGCCGTGCTGTGCAACTTCCGTGGCCCCACCCGCTTCATCACAGTCACACCGTAGAGACCCTCAGGACTTGGCTGTCCTTTCTGACACCCATTGTTAGAGGCATACCCTATTGTGGGCTGAGGGGGCCCTACTTACTGGATGCCGAAGGAGATGAGGGACACGCTGACCACCAGCAGGTCCAGGATGTTGAAATAGTTCCGGCAGAAAGAGCCCTTGTGCAGGAATGCTCCATAAGCCGTCATCTGCAGGAAGGCACAGAGAAGCACGGGTGTGAGTGGCCTAGCCCTGGCCCAGGGACCCACCCTCCATACCACCCCTACCCCCCACAGCATTCCTTGGGCAGGCCCCAAGCACGGTCCAAGGGGAACAGGAAGGACCTAGAAGGAGATAGGGCGCCAGGAAAAGGGTTCTGCACACAACCACCAAAGAATTCCCCCAGCCCAGGACCTGTAAATGGCTCCTCATACCACCAAGCCGTGCCAGACTCCTCAATCCTATATTCAAAGCCCTCTCAGATGGGTCGCCGCACTCTCTCTCATGTTCCTCTCTTTCTCAACACAAGGCCATGGCTCCAGCCCCTTAGGGCCCTTTAGGGATGCCACCCAGGCTGGGTTTCCCCTACATGCACACCTCCCAGCTGTCTCTCCCAATTCTCTTGTCCTCAGGTCAGCAGAGAGCAGTAAGCGTCTGGGGAAAGGCAGAGGCGTGCCCAGTGGGGTAACCAACCATCTTGGTGTGCCCAGGTTGGCTTTACCACTAAAAGTCCTGCATCCTGGGAAACCCCTCTGTCTTAGGCAAACTGGACCTGTGGGTCACCCTGGTGCCCAAGAAGTTCTACCAAGAATGCTGGCAATTAGCATCGCTTCCCTTCCTGGCCTCAAAGGGTACTTATGATCTATGCCATATATTCTAAATGCTATTTTTTTTTTAAGTTGGGAGTCTTACTCTGTCGCCCAGGCTGGAGTACAGTGGCATTGGCTCATTTTTATTTTTTTGTAGAGTCGAGGTCTCATTATGTTGCCCAGGCTGGTCTTGAACTCTTGGGCTCTAATGATCCTCTTGCCTTGGCCTCCCAAAGTGATGGGGTTACAGGCTTGAGTCACTGCGCCCAGCCTCTAAACTCTGTTTTGCTTCTAGACTGCACTTGGGGCCCCTGAAGAAATCGCTTCTGCGTGTTCAGAGTGGCCATGTGGCACCAGGGCTGAGAACACAGGCTCTGGAGCCAGGCATCTGGGCTTGAATCCCAACCCTATGAGATTTTATTTGTGTGGCCTGGAGCAAGATATGTAACTTCTCTCAGTGCATCAGTTTCCTCTTGTGAAAAATAAGGACAATGATCGTACCTACCCTATAGGGTTGGAAACATCCATTGAGTAACTACACGTAAAACACTTAGAACAGCAGATAGTGAACTCCGTATTAGGGTCGGCTGTCCCAATAACTTGGATTTGAATTCTGGATTCTTCCTGTCTGAGGGAAGTCCTGTTTTCTCATTATAAAGTGGGGGTACCAGTCCCTGCCTTTGCAAGGCCCATATGGGAAAACAACATGACAGCGCTTTGAAAACTTTAAAAAAGAAAATTTACATAAGACGACAATGATGGCGACAGGACTTGACCACGGTCAGCCCCCTCGGAGCCTGGCATAAAGCTGTGCACCGTGGGTGCTCAACAAATAGCCCTGACCGCCTTTCCCATTTTGCCGACTCGAATAAGAGCCGATGGACATCTAGGATGAGGGCTGCGGCAGGCCAGGGGCCGGGAAGTGCCAGTCAAAGGGGACAGCGTGGTGCCAGCGGTGGAGAGGCGGAGTGCGGCTCCCTGGTCATCTGGGACCCAGTTCATCTCTTTGGAATCAGAGCGTGCCCGGGGCAGCACGTCCGTAGAGCCGTTCAAAAGCAAACACAGGGGGAAATGGGCGAAAATAGCTCTTGTAACCCAATTCTTTCCATTTATCTCTTGCGGCAGGGGGTCCCGGGGGACACAGGCACCTGTGATCTGCAACGGATTTTTTAGAAGTGGGTAGATTATATAAAAGGTTGCAGAGGAACAGAGTTCCAGAAGGCCTGCCATCTGGAAGGCTTGCCGCCTGTCTCTCAGTAAAGACCTGGGAACCCCAGAGACGGGGCTCAGGCAGCTCCTGTGGGTCCCACGGACTGAAGCGCCCTCTGTGCCTACAGCTGGCCCGGGGGCCCCTGGCATCTCACTTTTAGTTTGAGGGAGGGCACTGAATCTGAGTCTCCTTTGCTCCTGGGCCTGGAAGTTATTCCTCAGCTCCGATAGAGCCCTCTGCCTCGGGGAGAAGTGTGCCTCGGATGGGCAGACTCTCAGGGCTCAGAGTGGCAACTCCGTCCTTTGCCTTTGGGCTCTTGTTGTGGCTGGGGACGCTAGAGGGAGACCAGCTCTTCAGGAAAAGGCATGTGGTTGGCAGAAGAGTGGCTGTGGGAGAAGGTGCAAGTGAACCTGGCAAATGGGGCTAGGTCCCTATCTGTCGCTGTGACTGGAGTGCAGTGGCACGATCACGGCTCATTGCAGCCGCTGTCTCCTGGGCTTAGGTGAGATTTCCGCCTCAGCCTCCCAAGTAGATGGGACTACAGGCATGTATGACCACACTCAGCTAATTTTTTTGATATTTTTGTAGGGACAGGGACAGGTCTCGCTATGTTGCCCAGGCTGGTCTTGAACTTCTGCACCCTTCTTTCTGAATGCCACCCCCCTAGGCCTGCTTCCTAAATTCTAAACCATTGCCCAAGAAAGGCCTCTTGCTGAGATGTTCCCATCCTGAGGAGAGAAAAGGCATGGGGCATGGGCTCTCTGTCGGAAAAGGCGGGAAACCCTTCTGCTCAGTTGTGGCAATCCCTGCTTCTCTGGGCAGTGTTTCTAGTTATTAAATGGATCTCATCTTTGGTGGTTTCCACTCATTGTTCCCAAGGCTACCTGCTACCTCTTTTACGTGATAGTCCCTTGCATTATTCAGGCCAACCGTCCTAAGCCTTTTCAAGGCCAGATGTCCCCAGGTCCTTCAACTGTTCCTCTTGGACGGCCATGGCCGTCTGTGTCATGGCATGACGCTGGGCCTTCCCTGGGAAGGGGGCCCCGATGGGAAGGAGGGTCGGGGAGGTTTCTGGGATCAAGGCTGCTATTCAGAAGCGCATGAAGCATAGAAGAGAGTAGAAGAGGAAGGAGACAGGAGGGGAGGAAGGGGAGGACCTCGCCATGACACCGCTTGCCAAGAGACCTTTCACTTACACTCTTGGACAGCCGGAACCGAGGACAGGTCTGGGCAAGAGAGCCTCTGGGGGACAAGGACACAGAGAAAGGCACACAGAAACTGCCCCTTCAGTTTGTATCTAGATGTGTCATGTACATCAAAGGGCTGGGCTCTGATGTGGGAGTGCCTTCAGGGAAGGAATGGCCTGCAGCTGGGGGCGGCACATGGGCAGGCGTGGACGTCAGTTTGTATCCACTGCAGTGACGGGATGACATAGGGAGCCTGAACTCCTGGGCTAGTGTCCCAGGCAGGAGAGACAGCTGAAGCATGGTTGCCCACCTTCCCTCTTCTACTCAGAGTCAGGGTAAAATCTAGCCCCTTGCTCTGAGAGGAGCTCATTTTATGGAGGTCTCAGAACTCACATCCTGAACCTCAGATGGATTGGAATGGCGAGGCATTGGTTCAGAGGCTCACAAGTATGCTGGAAAAGCTCTCTCTCACTCCAGAGCTACTCAGGCGGGCTCTGCAATGAGGGTAGCAATATTGTAGCGGTTCCATCAACAGAGCTGAGCTGGGCCAGCAGCAGGCAGGGCTGGGACAGTGTCTGGAAGGGCAGGGCTGGGGCCTGGATGCTCAGGCTTCTTGTGAGGTCGACACTTAGCTCTCCCTGCCGGGCTTAGCTCTACCAGTGCAATCCTGCTTCCCCCTGGCTCAGGGCAAGGACCACTGTAACAAAGCTTTGCAGCAGGTGACCAAGGGGTCAGGAGCAATCTATGGCTGTCAGCTGGGAGACAGGCTCCAAATCTCATATTGGGTCTGCGATCACTGTTATGTGGCTCCAACCCCACCTAGGGCTGGATGTCAGTCGCAGGCATTGGGGAAGGAGCCAGGACGGCATCCACAAGGGGCAGTCGAAGTCATTCGTTCACGCCCTGGGAACTTTTCCCTTTTTGGAGTGTGTGGCATTTCCTCTGGGCAGGAGGAGCAAAGGAGAGTTCTATGTGGGGCTCGGGGTCCACTTAATGGGAGTTGATGCGTGTGGCATGCGGCTGGTGGCCGCAGCGTCCACGTCGGCACAGCCAGCGCGTGTCCCTTGCAGGTCATGGATTGCTTAGTGGCGGCCAGAGAGGAGGGGCCGCAGGGTGGGCTTCTGAGCCTGGGCAGAGTGCACTGCACCCAGCGAGGGGGCACTAATTCTTCCAAATTCAGGCTTGGGAGTAAAAACAGAGAGAGTAAAAGAAACAGGAGAAAAGAGCCAGCCAGCCAGAGCAGAGGCAGACACAGAAGGAGACAGGATGCACCGCCCAGGTTGCATTACCTTAAGGATAATTTCTAACGTAAAGATACTAGTGAAGACATAGTCTGCATTGCCTAGGATCTGAAAAATAAGCACAGTTGGATTAGCGGCTCTGAGAGTGAACCCGACACCGATCAGGAGCATGTGTGTTAGCGACAGACAACGGCAGAGAGCTGGTGCTGGCACCAGGAGGGGCAGGAAGCAGGAGGCAGGTGGGGGCTTTACCTTCAGAGCAATTTCAATGGTGAAAATGGTGGTAAAAACAATATCAAAATAAAACAGAATCTGCAAAACAAAAAGGAACAGGGGTGGGGATGGGGTGGGGAAGGGGAGAAGAGCAGGCCAGGAGGGGAGGTCAGTGGTTGTTCCCCAGAAAAGGGGCCACACTGCAAAACGTGGCCCCAGGGCCCCGCTGCACAGAGATGCGGGTGGAAACGAGGGGGAGCGGAGCCAGTGGCACACACACAGCGTGGTCCTGGTCCGGAAGCGGGGCTCGCCTCCGGTGGCTCTGTGCCTTCCCACGAAGTCCCCAGGTAAGTGAGCTTCCAGGGCAGGCCTCAGCTGGTGTTGGGTCTGGGCAGCGTCTGGTGGCATGCTCTTCTCATTAACCCAATTTACTTACAAACCCAGATGAGACCACTGGGATGCCGGTCAAAAGGACAGAGCATGGGGCTTGCCTTTTGGCAGGGGCATTCAAAATGCTGAACACATGTCGGAGGGACCAAGCTAGCTAGCTTTCTATTTTGGTAGAAGTCTGTGCTGGGGTTGTGTCCTCTGGGTCAAGGGAGGAGCATCCTTCAGGTGAGGTCCGCTCAGGCTGAGGACTGGCTCCAGCATTTCATGCTTTATTACATCTCAGGTGGTGGGTCAGGGATGGGGCCGACAGCTGCCAACCTCAGTAAGACAGGCCCAGACCAAGCAGGCTCCAGGACTACTGGTGGGTTTGGTGTGGGTACAGATGAAGCTCGGTGGGCTCCTTTCTTCATGCCCACCTGGTTGGGGTTTGACAAAGCTTTGAGATAGATATAGCGATTCTTGGAATAGCCCTTAAGTGCTCACCATAGGCTTGGGTGGGTCCCCAAGTTTGGTTCTACGCTACAGAAAGCACTGAGGTTTTCTGTCTTATGTGGCCAGCCTTACTGGGATCTATTGTCCATGCTCTCCTTAGGGTCAGAGAATGCTGGGAGTGGGGCAGGAAGCAGCCATGCTTTACTGAGTTTCCAGGGAACTTGAGTTTCCGGGGGAACCGCCACAGGCGATGAAAGTCCTGACCTTTGCCGATGATCAAACCAGCCTGCGGCACGCGGGTACCTGCCCTCGGACTCGCTTGTGCTAAGGTGGGTTCTATCAAAGCTCTAGTTCTCTTAGAGAGACGTTCATGGCACATCTGATGATGAGATTTGGAATGGGGCTCCTGACTGGACAGTGACAACAGAAGCGGTGGGCCCCCTGGGGAAAGGGGGACAGGGACACAAGGCAATGCATACATGGTTTCTGAAGGAGGTGTGCTGGACCGGGTCCTCGGCAGCCAGCGAAATGCTGCTGAGCAAGATGAAGAAGAGGATCAGGTTGGTGAAGATGGTGTCATTGACGATGCGGTGGCACTGGAGGCGAAACCTGCACGGGAAGGAGGAGAAATGTCAGGCCAGACAAGGGGAAGCAGCCACTGGCTCTTGGAGGCACGGCCCTCAAGTCCTCCCATCAGCTGGCAGAGGTGCTCGTCAGCTTGGGGAGTGGGCGCCTCAATCAGTCTTGCTGCCGCTTAGTCACGGCAG
Organism: Cephalopachus bancanus; assembly: GCA_027257055.1. NCBI lineage: Eukaryota > Metazoa > Chordata > Mammalia > Primates > Tarsiidae > Cephalopachus > Cephalopachus bancanus. The sequence goes on from JAPVLO010000308.1 coordinate 188,653, forward strand.
CCTGTCCCCCAGCCCCACGTCACACATCTCTACAGAACTTGGAGGTTCAAAAGCACGTTCATAGTCAGTCTCCTCGGACAGGCTTGAAGGGTTACCTCCGAGACCGTTGGAAATCTCTGGATTTCCAAATACTTCTGTGATTATTATTTTTTTTGGAGTCGGAATCTCACTCTGTCGCCCAGACTGGAGTGCAGTGGCCACTCCCGGCCACCGCAGCCTCGACCTCCTGGGCTCCGGCGATCCTTCCCCTCAGCCTTCTGAGTAGCTGGAACTACAGGCGCACGCTACCACGCCCGGCTCATTTTTGATTTATTGTAGAGATGAGGTCTCGCCAAGTCGGCCAGGCGGGTCTCGAACCGCGGGCTCAGGCAATCCACACACCTCAGCCTCCCAAAGCGTGGGATTACAGGCTGAGCCACTGAGCCCGGCTTACTCCTGTGATGTTAACAACGCCCTTTTGTTTGGGGGATATGCTTTCCCTGTCATTGAAAAAAATCACGTTGTGGGATCTATTTCATGTTTTTATACATAGGGAACAAGAGAGTTTCCTGAGAGGCCAGCCAAGGCTACTCTCGGGCTGGGTGATTTGCTCCTGGGTGGTAGGGTCGAGTGTTCGGTTCTCGTCAGTTCTGCACCTCAGCACGATCGCTCATGAGCTTCTGGGCACTCCCTGGTAGTGCCACAAATGCTGCATCCCTAAATGCCAAGGCGTCTTGTATACTATCTTATCTTGACACCAGTGCAGGAAGGAAGGCATGAGCATCGTTATCATCTTCATTTCACAGATAAAAACACGGAAACTCAGGAAGGAGAAGCTTGCCCAGAAACACAGCCTGGAGTGTGGGGGCAGTCAGAGCTTGAACCCAGGCCTTTAGAATTCTCCTGGCTTTATGTTGACTAAATACTCTGAGAGACCCTCCTGTGGCAAAATCCTAGAAAGGCAAACTCTCTGAGACAATTATCTTTCACGAGCATCCAGAGACATCCACAAGAATCATCTCCTTCAAACCAACCCACCCACTGAACTGAGGTCCGTGTATGGGCTGTCAGAAGGGCAGAGTTGCCTGAGGACAGGAGCCAATAAGAGCAGTGCTGTCAGGAAACTGCATTTCAAGCCTGTCTTGACATGGGGCAGGAAAGCCTCAGACCCTTAGACCAAGCCAACACCCTCAAGGAGCATCTAGAAGAAAGCCTCCCGAATTCCAATTTGGGTCCACAGGACTTACACCAATGAAGGATGAAGTGTTGAGGCCACAATCAAAGACCATCAAACACACAAAAGGATAAGCCACTAAGGTGAGAAATCAGAAGAAACACCATGTAAGTGATTTAGACCTTCCCAATGACTGTGGATACTGGAAATACTAGATATAGAATATAAAACAACTATATTTGTAATGTTTAAAGGAATAAATGTCTCAATCACAAAGATGAATCCACAGAAACTGTTAGATACAGACAACTGGATCTGAAAAATCAAGCAACAAATGAAACTGAAATGAAAAAATATAATGGTCAAGGTTTTAAAAATTGGTTTAAACAGAATATAGATTAAGTTGAAAAGAGAATTAAGAAACTGGAAAATATGACTGAAGAAATCACCCAGAATACTGAAAGAGAGATAAGAAGATAAAAGATATGTCAGACACTTTAAGAGATAGAAAGGAGAGAATGATTAACAGATTTCTAATTTGAGTGCTAAAAGGAGGGGATAGAGAATTAAGGAGAAGCAATATTTAGAGATTTTGGCAGCAAATTTTCAAGAACCAATGAAAAATATGAATCCACAGACCTAGGACATATAATGTATTTTAAGGAAGATAAATGGAAAGAAATCCACGTCTTGACACTTAGTAATAAATCTGTACAACAACAAAAGCAACAGAGGTGTTAAAAGCAGCTACAATTAAGGTTAGGTGCCTTACCAAGGAATATTAGTTGGAAAGACAGGTGACTTCATAGTGGAACAATACCTTACCGAGAACAATACCTTCTTGAGAACAATATCTTCCTCAGAACAATGTGCTGAGGGACAAAAACTGTCAGTCTAAAATTGTTCACACAGCAAAATGATCTTTCAAGAACAAGAAATGAAAACAGTTATAGATAATTAGAGGTCAAGTGAATTTACTATAAAGAAAAAAAAAAAAAACCTTCTAAATAATAAACTTTAGTAAGAAAGACTATGTTTGCAGAATGATGCACTGAACTGCATAAAAAATTGGTGAACAAATAAAATAGTAAGTTGTACATAAATCCAACTACACACTAATAGTAATAAGGATAATAATAAAAATAATGGCTAACTTGGGTTAAAAAAAGGTGGGACTAAAATATTAATCAACATTTCCATGTAAGTCAGGAGGGAATGAGTGAGTTAAAATAGTCTAAGCTCCTTTTATTGTACAGGAAAGGGTTTAAGATTTTTGTTTGTTTTTGGTTTTTTTGAGTTGGAGTCTCACTCCATCGCCCAGGCTGGAGTGCAGTGGCATGTTCATGGCCACCCCAGCTGGGCTCAGGCGATCCATCTGCCTCAAGTAGCCGGACTTACAGGTGGCACTACCACGCACTACCACGCCTGATTTATCATAGAGATGAGGTCTATGCCAAGTTGCCCAGGCTGTTCTCGAACTCGTGGGCTCAGGCAGGATTTTTTTTGTTTAAACTTTACATTTTGTTAAGTTAAACAGACTTGGTACATTGTCAAGGGTAATCACCAGAAGAATATAAATAGAGTTTAAACATTTCAAAAAGTAGAGAGAAAAACAAACACAGATCTTCTGATTCAGAATCCAGGACTCTTTCGGCTAAATCGAGGTCTCTGTACGAGTTGTGGGGAGTTGGGAGAGTCCCAGGGTCCATCCGGTATTCAGGCAAAATACAGGCACCTGCTGTCTTTCTATCGCAGAGAGAGCAAAGCCCCACCTTCCCACCATTCTCGCACACCTGTTGTTGGGGCTGAAGATGAAAAATGCGCTGGCTTCTGGCATAGGCGCTGCCTTTTCTTTGAGGTGCAGCTCAGAGAGTGGTCGTGGGCGGGGGCCGACAGGCATCTCTGGCTCCTCTTCATCCTCTTCTCCTGTAAGAACAGCATCATTCTAAATAACTCCACCACTCCCACTTATCTTACCACTGCACCGCCCACCTCCAGAGACATCTCCACGGGTAGGAATCAAGACATCACTGCGTCTCTGAAAATGCAGGGTACCCACCAAGACAGACAGACATTCTGCTCTCTCCCCATGGATGCTCTGGAGCTCATCTCTGTCAGACAGACCTCTCTGGCAGTACATGGTATGTAGGGCTATAAGTAAGGTAAGTAACGTGTCCTAGTTTGTTCAGGATTGTACTTTTTTTTTTGAGTTGGGTTCACACTCTGTTTCCCAGGCTAGAGTGCAGTGGCACGATCATGGCTCACTGTAGCCTTGACCTCCTTGGGCTCAGGCAATCTTTACATCTCAGTCTCCAGGGTAGCAGGGACTACAGATATGTGCCACCATTCCTAGTTAATTTTTTGATTTTTTTTTTTTTGGTAGAGACAAGGTCTCGCTATGTTGCCCAGGCGGGTCTTGAACTCCTGGGCTCAAATGATGCTCCTGCCTAGGTTTCCGAAAGTGCTGGGATTATAGGTGTGAGCCACCTTGCCTGGCCTATTCTAGTTTTTTTTTTGAGTTGGAGTGTCACTCGGTCACCCAGACTGGAGTGCAGTGGCCGCTTCCGGCCACCGCAGCCTCGCCTCCTGGGCTCCGGCGATCCTTCCGCCTCAGCCTTCCGAGTATCCGGAATTACAGGCATGTGCTACCACGCCCGGCTGATTTTTTGATTTATTGTAGAGATGAGGTCTCGCTGCCCAGGTGGGTCTCGAACCCGCGGGCTCAGGCAATCCACTCACCTCAGCCTCCCAAAGGCGCGGGATTATAGGCTGAGCCACCGAGCCCGGCTTTCTTTTTTTTTAAATAAAGATGTGGGGTACAATTCAGGGTTAGATATACAAACATTGATTATGCAGGTACCCTTGTTGATGAGGTATGCCCCTCCCTCCCCTGGCAGTTTCCCTCAACTGCCAATCCCACCCCCCTCCCCTGACAGTTTCCCATTACTGCCAAACGCTTTCTTATCTATTATAATTGTTCAAGGTCCGCTTATGAGTTTAAAACTTAAACTCCCACATCCCAGGAAACGCTTCAGTCCTGGGCAAACTGGGGTGGGGGGGTCATCCTAGTTGTAAGCTACTGGAGAAGGTGACAAGGGAAGACCCTATCCCACCATGTACTCGTCCATCTACTCTGCTGGTGGGGAAAAGGATATGGCTTAGATGGCTTATGGAATCCCTTGCAAGCAATCCCACCCCTGGAAGTTCCAGGAATTTAAAACCAATCCTTATCCGTTTCTGAAATTCCAAAAAGAAAAATCATACGTGACAGAGAGAACAGGACACAGGGGTCCTTCATTCAAAAGTTTAGACACTGACGTCAATGAAAAATGTGCTTTTGTTCTCCTGGCCCACGGCTCCGTTTAATGTGGACCAAACTCACATGGCTTATTCCTGTGTTCAAGAGCACAATGCCCTGGGAGGCACTCGTTGCATATTCGGTGCTGGTCAATGTGTCTAAAACTATTCAGAAGGGGAAGGGTAGCAGCATGGGTGCTCCAGTCAAATGCCTTGACCCGAATCTTGGCTTTGCTTCTTTCTGGCTATGAGCAGTTTACTTAGTCGCTCTGTGCCTCAGTTTCTCTCTCTAAGGTGGAAGAATCATCATGGTACATACACACCTCAGAACACTGCCTGGCATATAGGAACTGCTATGTAAGTGTCGGTAGCTTGTATTACTATCTCTGCCCATGGGAGACACTCTAAGCCTGTAAACTAGTGCTCTAGTTTAAGGATCTCTGTCTGATCCTTATCTGCTATTATCCCGAATAAAATGTCCACTCACATCAAGCTATTTTCTGAACATTCAATGCAGTGGGTTGAGTAGTGTCTCTCTGTCCCCAAATTCATGCCCTCCAAGAACTTCAGAATGTGACCTTATTTGGAAATGGGGTCTTTGCAGATGTAATTGATTAAGATGAAGTTACACTGGGCTAGGGGTGGCCCTAAACCTAATGACTGCTGTCCTTCTAAAGAGAGCTACAGAGCCACAAGAGTGCATTTAGGGACGGAGGTCATGTGAAGACAGGCGGAGACTGGGGTGACGCGACTCTGAGCCAACAGTTGCCGGCAACCCCAAGAAGTTAGGAAGAGGCAAGCGGGGATTTATCCCCAGAGCTTTCTAGAGCAGCATGGCCCGACTGACACCTTCATTTTGGACTTCCAGCCTCTAGAGCTGTGAGCAAACGCATTCCTGTTGTTTTAAGAGGCCCAGCCGGTGATAATTTGTAATGGCAACCCCAGCAAGCAAAACAAGCTCACCATTCGCTTTGCCCATGTTCTCTGTCCCCGTTTGAACTGCCTTTCACCTTCCTGTCTGCAGAGTTTACAAGGACTCCCCCCTTCTCACTCCAGACAGCATCCTCTACCCAGTTTTCCTGAGAATCTAGGCACCAGGAACAAACTTCCCATGGATTCCAGCAGCACCCTCTGCCTCCAATGTCTTGGATGCCTGCTTTTAAAACTGTGGAAGGAGAGAACACTCCTGGTACCTGGGAACTCTTATTTCTTGGTGATGATTACACTTCCGCATCCTTCATAAGGAAGGGAATTTTGCAAAAGAAGCTCAGGCGGACCCTCTGGTTGGGAGAACACAGTCACGGGAAGCTCATTTCAGAGAGCCAGCCATGCCTCAGCAGACTCTCTCTTCTTCTGGTTAAAATCAAGCCAGGTGGTGCAGAGAAAAATGTGCCTGACACAGAAAGCGATACCTTATCAAGCAAAAAGCGTTTAGGGATCTGAGGTGTTTTGGAGGACCAGCAAAATGCAGGCATCCATCAGATTCCTTCCCTAGGGTCATTAGAGCTGACCAGCAGGGAAATTAATATTTTCAGCAGAAGACAGGCCCAAGACGAAAACCTGTGTACAGGCCAAGAGTTGGAGCTTCTCTGACACCGAACTGTGGTTGTAAAAGACGTCTTCTACTTAAAAGAGAATAAGTATAACCAGAGTTGGCCCAGATCAGAATATTTACAAGTAAAACTGAAATGAGAAGGATCTCAAACTCCTGCCTAAGGGTTTGCATTCTTTTCACTTTTGCTCTAAACGACCCAATGCTTTCTCATTCATGATAATTTGATAACAGGTAATTTTATGCTTATTTTAATCCGTGATGTTTACAGAAGACCATACTCACTAGCTTTGTGCCCATCTAAGCTCCTAATGACAGATCCTGCATGCTCATTCGTCTACACTAGCTGCCTTTCTGTTTATGACATTCTACATTGATTTCCATTCCTGGGGAGAGGCAAGTGAGCTGGTGGCTTCAGACATTCATCAGCGGAATTTCAGGCATAAGGCTTCAGAGGAAACCATTTCTGAAGGACGAACTCAATTTTGTAAGGGGGCAAAGTTTGATGGCACATCATGTGCCTAGTATGTACTATGGAGAAGGAAGGAGGCTGACTGCAAGAAGGGTCAGCCACGGCTCATTTGGGGGTTGGCAACCGAACCACCCAGACTCCTACTCCCAAGTACCAGTGGATTCCCTTAGGGAACTTTACATTGTCATTTCTGTTCTTGGAGGTTTGGAAAAAGTATGGGAAGGGAGATGCCGCTGTACTCTGGAGTTGCTGCTGCTTTTCGGGGGATGGGTCAGAGTATTCACAAGTAGAACCGCTCGGGTGTCCCTCCCGTGGTCCCCAGCGACCCCTGTCCCTCTCATCTGAGGCTCACTCTCTCCTCTGATTTTGCTCATGGCCAAGAGAAGTCAACGCATTATCCTTAGACATCCAGCACCTACACCACCTTGAGCCCGAGGCTGAGAAAAGCAAGCAGTGGTTCTTGTCGTCATGTCACGTTGCTTATGGCTTCTTGTGAGGCACAAGAGTCCGCCAGCTGCGGAAAGAGGAAGCGTGACTGGGAAGGGCGGGACACCCAGAGCAGCGCTGCGGGACACAGAGGGTGCCGGCTGCCGATGCCACTTCTGCAATGGGGAGTTTCTCTTGACTCGGCGAGAAGCCCACAGAGCCAGCCCGCATTCCTCTTTTTCTCTCTCCAACATCTAAGCCTTTCATAAAACCATTTGGCCCTACGTGCAAAATGGACCCCAAATCCAACTACGTCTCTGCATCTCCGGCACCATCACCCCCACGACCCTGGCTCAAGCTGTCAGTGATTCTGACTGGATACTGCACAAGTCTCCTCCCTTGGTCCTCTCTGTCCCTGGCACACCGGCCCTCTCCAGAGTCCTCTGCAGCCAAGTGCATTCCCCCTAAGAGATGCTTGGTCCCTCCACCTCGAGAGATCTTTTCTTCGATTCCTTGTCTAGTTCTTTGAATCATGAAGGTTTAGGCCCCAGGGTTGTGTCCACAGAGAGACCTTTCCCGAGCACACAGAGACCTCCAACACAGTCTATGGTTTGTCATCTTCATGTCGCCCCATGTCACCTTTTTGGTTGATTTGCTTATTTCCTGTCTCCCCATTTGCATGTCAGGGAGGCAGGGGTCTCTTCCGTTTGCCCACAGCTGTGTCCCTGGTGCCTGGCACCATGCCTGGCACACAGTAGGTGCTGCACGAGTAGTTAAGGAACATCGCCACGGTTTCTCCCAACTCTTCAGTGTCCATGACAACTGAACGGTCTTGATATAGCTTCTTCAAGCTTTGCAATGCTCTGACGCAAAGCCCAGCCAAACCCACCCTTCTGTACAAAGCCCCTCAGACTCCACCCACCTCACAGCTCCCACTGTCCTCCAAACCCTTGCAATAGCAAAAGCCTCCCCAGAAGGGTTGGTGCAGCCCTACTCAGTATCTGCGTCACTCGCTTTAAACAACAATGTGTACTTGTCCACGTAAAGTCCTTTGTGGCTCTTGTGAACATCTGTGTGCTCACTCAAATCAATTAATACATTAAACCAAAGCAGAACTGGCTCCCACAGATCTGGGTACAATGCCTGTCTTCCCAGGTGAGTTGAGGTTTCTCTCTGCTCTTCAGGTGTACTGATCTGGGAGGCTGAGACCAACTGGTGAGCTTTTGAGATTGAGCAGACCGGAAAGGACTCTAGGGCCACCTCGATGGCCCCTGTGTGTGAACTGGGAACAGGCCCCTCCTCTGGGCGCTCACAGTCACGCGAGGGCAAGTGTGCCGTGGCCAGCAGAGTGCAGGCTGGAGTCTAGCCCCCTCTCAGCCACTCTGACACTCGCTGATGGGTGCCACCTGGACGGCAAACACAGCCTCCCTGGAGAGAGGGCAAGGGCGAGAAGGGGGAGGGGCAGGAGATGCACGTGGCAGCACGCTCCCTGACGTAGGGTCTTTCTCCCCAGGGGCTCGAAGACAGAGCCAGAGGAGCTCGCACCAGCACTGTCCACCGAGGGGCATCTGGGTTAACTGGGCACAGCAAAGGTTGGCTGCGCAGAAGAGGCCGGGGTCAGGAGGCCAACGGGAGACTGGCCTCTTCGCCTTTCATGGTTCAGAAGAAAGAGAAGCAGGCGGAATGAGAGACGGACCAGAACAGGGACAACGGGCCAAGTGGCCCTCGGGGGAGTCTTTGGGAACTTCTGCTGCACCTGGCACTCAGAGATCTGGAAGATGACCACAGGGACAGACAGGGATGGGAGGAGGCGGGTTGGGGGCGGGACAGTCAGGAAGAGATGGGAAGCGCAGACCTACTTAGCTTTTACAGGGTGTGAGGGGATATGCAAAGGCACCGGGGCCTCCAGGGTGAAAACATGCAACCAGGAGTAGTGCTTACATAGGGGTGCACACAGAGGGGCACCTGGGTGTCGGTCTCAAAGGCCTGAAGGGTGGTGGAGGGGACAGCGAGGTCAGGGCAGCCTTAATGACCTGCAGGCCAGAGGTCTCAGCACAAAGGGAACGAAATGGGTGGGACCAAGAGAGATGAAGGCAGGTTCTGAAGGAGGCTGGAGAAGGACCAGGTGATGGGGAAAAGGGTCATTTGTTTAAAAATCTAGAGTCCAGAGGCCTCGGCAGAGTGCTAGAAAGAGTCAGCAAACCTAACCCTGCAGGGCCACCCACCTGCTGGACCAGCATCCTAGAGCATTTCTAAGATGGCCGACACAGTGAAAGTGCTATCCTCCCTGGTCCTCTGCCCCTTTTACATTCTTCTCTTTGATTTCACGAGAGCAGCAAAGAAGAGGAAAGCCAGGAGCAGAGGACTCAGAAGAAGAGAACTTGAGATTATTGTGAGAGATGCAAGAGGTGTGTGCGCCCCGGCCATGCGGTCTCAGCAGGGATGGGCCTGGCTGCAGCTCGGTGCATGTGCAAAGACCCTCACATCCAGATGCCCCCTGCTGTGCACAAAGAGGCATGTCCTGAGCCCCAGCCTGCATGGGACAGACTCTTCTTGGGGCTCAGAGGCTCAGAGGGATTTGTTAGGCTGCTATCTTTCTTTTTAAACTTAAAAAAAACACACACGAGAGTCGAGCCACCCATCTATGCAGCTTCAACGACATTTAACATTTTGCTGATCTCATTTCATTTATTTTCTCTGTCCCATTTTTTTTGTTTTTTGAAAAGCAACTTTTTTTAAAAAAAAGAATTACTTAAATTTTTTTTTTTTTGAGTTGGAGTCTCCCTCCGTCATCCAGACTGGAGTGCAGTGGCCAGGAGGGGCCACCGCAGCCTCAACCTGCTGGGCTCCAGCGATCCTTCCGCCTCAGCCTTCCAAGTAGCTGGAACTATAGGTGCGCGCTACTGCACCCAGCTAATTTTTGATTTATTGTAGAGATGAGGTCTTGCCAATTTGCCCAGGCAGGTCTCGAACTCGCGGGCTCAGGCAATCCACTCGCCTCGGCCTACCAAAGCGCTGGGATTATAGGCTGAGTGACTGAGCCCGGCTACATTTTTTTTTTTTTTAATTGAGATGGGATCTTGCGCTGTTGCCCATGCTGGAGTGTAGTTGTGTGATCAGAGCTCACTGCAGCCTCAAACACCTGGCCTCAAGCGAGCCTCCCACCTCAGCCTCCCCAGTGACTGGGACTACAGATGTGTACCACCATGCCCAGATCATTAAAGCAACTTCTAAATAGTTTAGATTCTAGCCACAGACACTTCAGCATTTTAAAAACAGAAATAAAAATATATTATTACACCAACAAGATGAACAAAAACTACTTAAAATCATTTCGTGCCCAGCCAGTATTTAATTTCCCCTAACTATCTCAAAAATGTCACTTTAAAGTTTATTTGCTCATTCAGGATCCAGGCAAGATCCTCTCATTGCATTTGGTCAATATTTCTAGTAAGTCTTTGAAATTCCATAATAGTTTCCCCCAGAAGGGGTTTCTGAGACTTCAAAGGGGCTTAGTGTCCTGCACGTGGAAACACCCTTCCTATTCTTCCCATCTAAGCTCTGGAAAACCATACCCTCTTCCCTTGCAGGAGGAGAGAGACAAGGAGGGTACAACTACAGGAAGTCTGCTTCCCAAGGTCAGCAGAAGATGCTTGCTAGTGTCCTTGCAGATCCGACAGAGAACCAGCGGCGGCAAAGTCAAAAAGGAAAACCTAGCTTCGCTCGTAAATATAGAAGGTTCTCAGCCCCTGAACTTGGTCACCGGCCCAAATCTAGCCTGACCTACATGGAGAAGGAAACGTCAGAGTCAAGTCAGCATTCCCTTGATGGCAGGTTTTTGGCTCCAAGCTTGAGGCTGGTGATCGTATCTGCAATTCTAGGTCAGAGGAAGGCAAGCCTGGGGCTTGGACAGGGCGTGGGATTTCAGGAAACGGGAAGGGAAGCTTGGAGGGAGGACGGAGGACTTCTGACAGGAACATCCTCTAAAAGGAGGCTGCTGCCAATGCGCATGTCGGGTAGAAGCACGAGGAGATCGAGTCGGTAAGAGCTCTCCTTATCATAAGAGACCTGAAAAGCGTTTTCTAAAGCAACAAGTGGGACATCTGTGGCAGCAGCTGTCCCTGCATTCGGCTCTGCCCCCTGAGTGGGGGCAAGACAGACTCGGGATTAACTGTTATTATGAAGTGAGCACAATTCTGCGACATATGCTACACTAATGCATTATATAAGTTAATAATGATTTTACAACCGGTGATGAAACAAAACCCTAAATGTGTTTGGCATCCAGCTTCCAAAGGACACAAAAGCACTGTTGAAGTGTGATCTTATTATGAGGAAGCCAGAAACAAAGCTTTCTCTGGAGGAAAACGGGTCATGCTCAAGTATAGAGACAGGAGACACGTAGCCACGCAGGGACGCAGAAACTGTGGTCCCTAACACATGGCCACTCCCACACGGATTGAGAATTTGGGAATCTGCCCCCAACCTCCCAGTGTCAGAGTTAGGCAGTGGGACTGGTACCTGTAGCTTCTGGATTGGGGTAGGGGCTCTTGTCCTCATTTTCATTGGGCTGGAGGTCATCCATATGGATCTTGGCCACCAACGGGGAGAAGGAAGGAAGAATCCAGTTAGGCACGTCCCAACAGTTTCAGGGGCTTGGAGAAGCCTTGACATTGCATTATAGTCAGAGACAGAGCTAAAAAATGTGCTCATTGTCACTTTGCACATCACCTTGAAGACCTCAGCAGAGGACTGGCTTCTCTCTACCCTTCCGGCACTCATCCACCTCCCTCCCACCCCCAACTTTCTTTCTACCACAAGTGTCTTCGCTTCTCTCCTCTCTCCACAGTGTCTGGCCCGGGAAGGCTGTGACCCTTCTTCCCCCAGCACTGGCCCCACAGTTCCAGGAAGGGGTAGGTGCCTCACCTTGGTGGTGGGTGGAGACTCCCCATCAGCTGTGATGGATTTCAGCTCAATCTTTTCCTCTTTGGTTTCCTCCACTGCTGGCTTCTCCACCACCTCTTGTTTCTTCTCTGGGCTGGCAGTCCTGGCCGGTCAGCAGGAGAAAAAAAAAAAGGATGTTTACTGAGGTGATAGGGAACAGTGTAGGAGGGAGGTGCCCTGTGGTCTGCTGGGGATCATGGGGGCAGATTCCCTGGGTCTGTGTCTGTCTTCCTTTCCCCAGGACATCTTGTGTGTACAGCTCAGTCACAAGCGCTACACCTGGCTCTCTCTGACACTCCGTCGGCCCCTTCCAGCTTCTCAGTTGCCCTAGTCTCTAAAGCAGAGAAGGATGACGGATCTCACCCAGAACTGGTTCCCAGAGGAACTCTGCTCGGTACCCGGTAGACGCATGGCCTGGGACTGTCCCATCTGGACAACGAAGGGATACAATGTAGGGGCGCATCTTGCCTTCTCAACACTGGAGATGAATTATAAAATAGTGAGAAGGAGTCACTCTTTAAGCTAGAAGTTTTGCATTTCCTCTGAGTGGCCGCCTTCCTCCTCTCCTACCATGGCTTATTTTCTCAGAAGAGAACTCCCCAACTTCCAGGACAGGTGGGAAATAGAACACCATGGCAGAGACTATAATTCGCAATGGTTCCTACTAGAGCAATGCCTAGATATTAGGAGAGAAGCCCAACTTGCTGTAGGAACCCCCAAACCCAGCGCCCTTGTAGGAGCAATAGCCAACAGAGGCTGGGGCCTCCATGTCTCTTTGCCAGTGGGAATGACATTCCAGAAGGAGGATCCTGACGCCCTGGGCCTGGGCAAGCTTAGAGGGTTACCTGGCAAGCTTCTTTCTCTCCTTCTCTTCTTCTTCCTCCTTTTGGGCAGATGTGAGGCTCTCGGCATCAGCCAGGTTGTCCACAGCAATGGCCAAGAACACATTCAGTAGGATATCTGTTTGTGTCCATTCTTAAAGAAAATGACCCTTGGTCTTGGGGTTTTAGTGGGCACAGGGGACAGGCAAGGTGGAGGGCATGTAGGGGTGGAGTCCCCCAGCAGTGAGAGTTCGAGGATGAATCACTCGGAGGAGGTCAGAGCCCAAAGTGTCCATTCCCTTCCCCACCTTCCTCCCTCGCCAAGCTACTAGCTACCTGGAGTTCTCTAAAGGGTTGCAACCAGGCTAGCTTGCCCGCTGGAGTGGGCAGACAGGATGAGGCAGTAAGTCCTGCCTTACTCTTTAATTGCTGGGGTTCATTACTGGTTTCCCTGCTGAGATGACTGGCTGTAATTGACATTATAAACAGCATTGTCTCTAGCAGGATGCAGAAGGCTCTTAAGGGCGGTTCATTATAACGGGGTGCTAAGGAGGTGGACTGGTGTCTCTGCCAACTCTTAATGTGAGTCTGCACACACAAAGACCCATTGGAGGGTCTGGCTGGAGCCGGCCAAAGCTTGGGAATTTCTAATCGAAGCAGTCTTCTCTTTTCTCCACACACCCCTCTACCAGGAGAAATCCCGTGTGTCAGAGAACTGCAGAATCAAAGAAAGCATGGCTGGAAAGGGGGCTTTACATCTGTTAAGTTTGGACTTCCAACCCCAGGGACCCAGACACTCATACCATTTCACATACAGGGAAGCCGAAACCCAGGCAGGCGAAGAGGGGCTTGTTCAGGAGGCTTCTGAATACCTCCCCCTTGGGCCCCAGACTGGTAGGAACTTTGCATGCATTTTCCAACTAAAAACCACCGCCTGGCCAGGTGTAGTGGCTTGGCTTGCCATCCTAGCACTTTGGGAGGTTGAGGCAGGAGGATTGCTTGAGCCCAGGAATTCAAAACCAGCCCAGGCAACATAGCAAGACCTGTCTCTACAAAAAAAAAAGCCAGATGAGGTGGTATGCACCTGTAGTCCCAGCTACTTGGGATGCTGAGATGGGAGGACTGTCTGAACCCAGGAGGTCAAGGCTGCCGAGAGCTGTGATTGTGCCACTGCACTCCAGTGTGGGTGACACAGTGAGAGCCCGACTCAAAAAAAAAAATAGTAGGTACTATTACTTTGTTACCATATTTTGTAGACCCTGAACCCCCAATCTGCAGGTCACCCAGCCTGGAAAATGTGAAGCCTTGTCTACAGGCTTCAATGACTGTGTTTCCTGCACTCCCCAAAGCTGGGACTTAACCTGAGTCTTGGCCTGGAGCTACTCCTGTACCACCCGACTCTGGAGGGGCCTCTCACGGGGGTTATGAGCAGGAGAAGAGACACCCGTGGGCTTGTGAATCTAGAAACCCCCTCCAGGCCGGGATCGGAAAGGAGCTGTTTGAAGTCCGCGCAGCTCAGCCTGTGACTCAAGTCCCAGAGAGTACCGTCAGAGGGAGGGATGCTGACCCAAACGCAGGAGGAGAGCTGAAGGTCATTTCCAGGACCACGGCTCATCCTCCTTCCCAGAGCATCCTCCCTTTCGGGCACACACACGCGGCAGCCCTAGGGCAGCCAGGGAGGCCCAGCCCCGGTGCGTTCCCAGGGGCGTCTACCTGGGCGGCTGCCCAGGCCACAACGCCAGGGGGCGCCGCTCACCTAGACGACGGCCAGAACATGTCTCTGGGACTTCTGCGTGTCACCGCAGCCCTCAACAGTTCAGGAAGGTGAACCTCACTGACGCCAGAGCTGGCAGGCTCCCACCCAGACCTAACGGGATCTAGGCTGGGCGATGTCTCTCCCCCCATCAGCCTCCCTCTGGGCTGTGGATGGACAGCCACCGCCTTGAGCCGGGGCCGGACCCCCAGGGCACACCCGTCTGGCATTGTGTTGCGGGGGTTGGGGGACGGGCGGCAGCAAAGGATACAATTTCCACAGATGAAGAGAATGATGAAGTAAATACAGACTAACATCCCTGGAAAAGAGGGGCCGCCATAAGCCATGATCCCATCATACATCACCGAATTCCAGTCCTCCCCGGTCAGGATCTGAATGACACATTCCCGCCAATAAGGGACACAGCGTTAGACCAACAGCAAACCCCGACACCGCCCTGCCCTGCCCCGCTACGTGCCTAGACACGCCCACCATCTCGTTTCTGCTTCTTTCCCTCCTCCTGGGCCCGATTCTCCCCCCGGAGGGGCTCCGGATGACAAACCCAGGTGACAGGGACCCTGTCCTTAGACACACTGCCTGGCCGTGGGCGTGATTTTTTTTTTTTGGAGTTGGAGTCTCCCTCTGTGGCCCAGACTGGAGGGCCATGGCCGCTCCCGGCCACCGCAGCCTCCACCTGCTGGGCTCCGGCGATCCTTCCGACTCAGCCTTCCGAGGAGCCGGAATGACAGGTGCGCGCTACCACGCCCGGCTGATTTTTTGATTTATTTGTTGAGATGAGGTC
This sequence comes from Cephalopachus bancanus, assembly GCA_027257055.1. Classification (NCBI taxonomy): domain Eukaryota; kingdom Metazoa; phylum Chordata; class Mammalia; order Primates; family Tarsiidae; genus Cephalopachus; species Cephalopachus bancanus. The sequence goes on from JAPVLO010000308.1 coordinate 203,873, forward strand.
TCGCTGCCCAGGCGGGTCTCGAACCCGCGGGCTCAGGCAATCCACTCACCTCAGCCTCCCAAAGGCGCGGGATTACAGGCTGAGCCACCAAGCCCGGCTGGGCGTGATATTTATGTGATGGGTGACTGAGAGGGATTTGGGCTCAAAGGTCTCCTGTCACTCCCATGAGCTGGCTGCCATCGGCTGTCCTTTGGGGAGAGGCACCAGGGTCCTCTTGCCACTGTGGATGTGTCCGTTGAGACAGTCACGTGTTACGCCAGCATTCCCCAAACGTCACGGAGGGGGGCGCCCTCTTTAAGATTTTGACAGCATCCATATGTTATTCATTTCTGACTATAGGTCAGTCTACTTTCAAACTTAAATAGGTGCCACTTTGTGTCCTAAGCCAAAAACATCTATGAAATTATAAATGTGATGGGCTAGTTATATTATTTTTCCTAGGGACAAGCACAGGGGACAGGAAAGATAGCACTTCGAAATCTTCTCCTCCCCCCTGGAGAGTAGTCTGCTTTTCTTCGTTTATACTTTGGGCTTGCACGGAGAATTTATCGCACTAAAGGGGTCCGTGGCTAAGTGGGCATTTTTTTTTTAGCTGGAGTCTCTCTCTGTCGCCCAGACTGGAGTGCAGTGGCCGCTCCCGGCCACCGCAGCCTCGACCTGCTGGGCTCCGGCGATCCTTCCGCCTCAGCCTGCCAAGGAGCCGCAACTACAGGCGCGTGCCACCACGCCCGGCTAATTTTTTGATTTATTGTAGAGATGAGGTCTCGCCAAGTTGCCCAGGCGGGTCTCAAACCCGCGGGCTCAGGCAATCCACTCATCTCGGCCTCCCAAAGCGCTGGGATGACAGGCTGAGCCACCGAGCCTGGCTAAATGGGCATTTTTAAACCACCCAGATTTTTTTTTCCGTCCGATGGTCTGCCCACCGGTGGCATTCCATGGAGAGGCTGGGGCGAGGGAAGCGGCAGAAGGAACTCAAGGCTGTCCTCGACATAGACCCTCCAGAACTGACCTAGGCTGGCTGTGGCTGCCCAGCGAAGTGCGCAACTTTCCCACCACCCTCCCCCACCCCCGCCACTCGAGACCCCTCCCGGTCCAAACCCCAGCAGAGAAGAGTCCGTACCTGAAACACAGTGAGGAGGGACTGGGGGAAGTTGTCGAACGTGCTCCTCCGGGTCTGCATCTCATCAAAGTTGAACTTTCCTCCAAACAGCTGCATCCCCAGGAGGGAGAAGATGATGATGAAGAGGAAGAGGAGAAGGAGCAAGGAGGCGATGGAACGCACGGAGTTCAACAAGGAGGCCACCAGGTTGCTCAAGGAGTTCCAGTACCTGAAAGCCACAGAGGGAGGTCAGCGCCCTTTCCCTGGCTGCCTGTCCTGAGCCTCCGTCACACGCCCACAAAAAGGTTCTCTGCCCTTTTCCCCTCTCCTTGGGAGTGGTGTGTGGGGTGTGAACGGGGCTGTTAGTTCACAATGAGAGTGTGGAGAGAGCTAATTAAGGAGAGGAGGACTTGGGTCGGATGCCTGAATCCTGCCAGCCGCTGGCTGCATATACCTCTGGGCAAGTAATTTCACTTCTTTCTGCATCCCTGTCTGAAAAACGCAGATTGCAGTAGCACATGCTTTTCTTTTCTTTTTTTTTTTTTTGAGTTGGAGTCTCACTCTGTCGCCCAGGCCAGAGTGCAATGGCACGCTCCTGGCCACCGCAGCCTCGACCTGCTGGGCTCCAGTGATCCTTCTGCCTCAGCCTTCCAAGTAGTTGGAACTATAGGTGTGTGCTACCGTGCCCAGCTAATTTTTTGATTTATTGTAGAGGTCTCACCAAGTTGCCCAGGTTGGTCTCGAACCCGCGGGCTCAGGCCATCCTCTCACTTCAGCCTCCCAAAGTGCTGGGATTATAGGCTTGAGCCACAGCGCCCAGCCAGCACATGCTTTATTAGGCTTTTGGGAGGATGATATGCAATAATCGACCCTCCCTCCAAAAGCCCTCAGCATACTGTGTGGCACACAGTTGAGAAATTGTTGTCACTGTTGGTCTTTAAACAGAAAAAAAAAAAAGCATCCCCCCCCACCCAAGAATGCCAGTCTGAGCTCAGCCCTGGCAGCAAGACAGAAGCAGAGGCAGGAATTAGGTCATCCACGGGTAAGTAAGAGAGGGCTCGTGGCTTGGAGAAATTTCTCAAATTGACCCTGCTCCAAGAAATGGTTTGTAAAAGGCTTTTCCTCTGGAAATTCTGATTCAGTAGCTGTAGTCTAGGGCCCAAATACCTGAGTTTTTAACAAGCAACCCACAGGACTCTGATCAGTAGGCGAGTCTGGGAAATTGTGGATTCCAGCAAACCTGTCACACCCACTAGGAGCAGCTCAAAGCACGTGCACTCTATGAGTGGGACGGGGCTCTGCCTTGAGCAGAGACGGGCTTTAGAGGGGATCCTTAGAAGAGGTCCTCACTGTTTAAAGTCCCCAAGCCTCTCTCTCCTGTAAATGTGGAGTCCCTTCATCACAGCCTGGGGAAAAATCCCTTTCTCTTGGAAATGGGGGTGGGGGGTGGTGACCCACTAATGTTACTGGTTGTGGTGTTGGCATCTGTTGGTAAGTGCAGGGTCTGGAAATGCATTGTAGCCAAAGGGATACATCCCCAAACAGGTGCAACCCAACCCCGGACCTCTGGCCTGCCTCCTCCAGGCAGGAAACCTCGATTTCCCAGCTCATTGCCAGTTCACACAGAGGATTGCTTCAGTGGGTGACATGCCAACCCCTCACTGCAGCCTCAGCCCGGTGTGTCTCTCCAGAGGATGACGCCATATTAAGTGGCAAGGCTATCGGGCCACCGTTTGGATGTCAATGGGAACTTCTTCCTGCTCTGCAGCCTCTACAAAACCAGCCTTTGTCTTCCACAAACCCAGCCTTTCCAGCCTCTGTTTGGTCTTTCAGCCACATCCCCTCTGCTTGCAGAATATATCAATATATATATAGCTCTCTCTATATATGTCTCTGTGTGTGTGTGTGTGTGTATTTTTTTGAGTTGAGGCCTGCCTCACTCTGTCACCTAGGCTGGAGTGCAGTGGCATGATCATAGCTCACTGCAGCTTCGACCTCCTGCGCTCAGGCAATCCTTTCACCTCAGTCTTCTGAGTAGCTGGGGCTACAGGTGTGCGCCACCACACCCAGCTAATTTTTTTATAGAAACACAGTCTCACTAGGTTACCTAGGCTAGCCTAGAATTCCTGGGCTCAAGCAATCCTCCCACCTCAGCCTCCCAAAGCGCTGGGATTATGGGCATGAGTCACTGCGCTGGGCTTGTTTGCAGAATATTAATATACAGTTGTTTGTATCTGTTCTACACATGCTCTTACGTGTTTTTCATTTGTGACAGTCTTGTCTCACCAAAAAAGGCTCTACTTATTGGAGGGCTGAGACCACAGGGGTTTTTTTCCCCTCCATCTTTCTTGTCTCTGTCCTTAAATAAATTCTACAATCTAGGCTGTGTGACGTGCCGCCTAGAACCCCGTAGGCTAGAGGTTGTGCTGATCTGTTTAAAGCGAGAAGTAAGAGAACCTCTCCTCTTACATTCAAAGCAGTTTTCCCAAGCTTGCCTGGCCATCAACACCAGAGGAGGGGTTTTCTCATTCCCGGAATCCTGATTCCCAGGTCCCACCCTGGTACCACAGCAATCATCATCTCTGGTGCTGGGGCTTGAGTGACTCACAAAGCCAGCCTGACACTTTCGAGTAAACAGAGATCTGAACCGATAACTTTAGAGCATATTTGAAGGAGAACTTCCAGCTGCATCAGAGAGGAGTCTGCATGTGCACGGAAGTCACAGATTCCCCCTAGAGATCCTAGGTGTACTCAATTGTCACGGAATATTCTAGAAAAGTCTTGATGGCCATGGAGAGTCGGAGCCTTTGTTTCCATGAGGCAAACAGACCTGAAGACAACAGCTCGAACCAGGTTAATAACTGCGATTCAGGTATGTCTGGCAACCACGGAGACCCCAGAAAGAGCCAGGTAAGGAGGCCCCCAAGCCCACAGAGAAAGTGATCCTCCACGGAGAAAAGTCTGGCAGAGTGGGCCAGACAGGGGGGCGGGAAAGGACGTTTCCTGACCCAGGAGTCTTTCGGAACGTCTGAGGTTCAAAGGAAGAGGAGGTTGTGATGGATACACAAATCGAGCCCTCCAGCAGAGGAGAATTCTTCCGGGAAGGCTGGGGAAAGTGGCACATCCGGAATGCTCAGGAAGGGCTCAGTGGGACAGGCCATGTGATTAAAGTGAGAACTCTTTCTCGTGTCTCCCCCACGACCCCGGCCCCTGAGGCCCGAACGGTGTCTTGGGAAAGTCTGGACTTCTCTTAGTCAACGGGTGGTGGGTCGCAACACTGAGGTCTGTGGAACGACACAGCTCCTGTTAAGAAGGGTAGTTTCTGACTCAAGTCAAAGTCCTCGGGGTCACCCTTCTTGTCGCTCTCACACTCCGCATCAGCAAACCCTGCGGCTCCATCTTCAAAATGAGTCCTGAATCTGGCCACCTCCCACCGCCTCTATCGCCTCGTCAAGCCAGCGGCCTCTCTCACCTCGCGGGTGGGCTGCCCGGACCCCGGCTCCCTGCAGCTGCTGTCTGTGTCACAGCGGCAGATGGTCACCTGAAGCCTCAACCTTGTTTAAGCCCTTGAATCACGTCTCCTTGGAGTAAAAGCCCAAGTCCTCCCAAAGAATCTGGCCCCACTGCCCCCACCACCAGCCAGCTACCCTCTCCTCCATGTTTAGGCTGCCTCAGTGTCTCTCCAGCTTCCAACCCACCACCCCATCCCAGTTCCTTGCTGTCTCTGTTGTCTGCAGCGGGGCTCACCCTTTCAGCTCCTTCTGTCCCCATCTGACTTTCCCGACCACTGCTCCATCCCTTGTCACCACCTGACAGATCTTTCTTTCTTTTTCTTTCTCTCTCTCTCTCTCTCTTTCTTTCTTTTCTTCCTTTCTCTCTCTCTCTCTCTCTCTCTCTTTCTTTCGTTGGAGTCTCACTCTGTTGCCCCAACTGGAGTGCAGTGGCCTCTCCCAGCCATCACAGCCTCAACTGCTGGGCTCCGGCGATCCTTCCGCCTCAGCCTTCCAAGTAGCTGGAACTACAGGCGCGTACTACCACGCCTGGCTGATTTTTTGATTTATTGTAGAGGTGAGGTCTCACCAAGTTGCCCAGGCTGGTCTCGAACCTGTAGGCTCAGGCAATCCACTCACCTCAGCCTCTCAAGATGCAGGATTACAGGCTGAGCCACCAAGCCCGGCTTCTTTCTTTATTGTCTATTTCTCCCCACTGGACTCTGAGGTTCATGGGAGAGGGAACCCATCTGTTGCACTGACATTCTTAGAACAGTGCCCGGCCCAAAGCAGGTGATCAGCAAACATTTTGTTGAATGAGTGAATGAGCCTTACTATACATATACCTGTGTTTCCCAGAGAGAAAGGCAAGAGGCCTTGGAGTGCACTGACGCTTCTGTGCAGACAAGTGTGTGTGGTGTGGTGTGGGGGAAGGGTAGGGTGGGGGAATCTCTCACGCCCCTAAGCCAAATATACTTTGCCAAACAATGAGAAGCTCCTGTCTGCACCCTCTCCCATCTCATTCCTATTCCTATAACTTTCCCACACCCACAGAGAGGGAGTTTCTGAGATTCCAGACTGTTCCATCGCCAGACTACGTGACAAAATAATAGGTACCCGCCGGGCTCGTTGGCTCAGTCTGTCATCCCAGCACTTTGGGAGGCCAAGGCGAGTGGATTGCCTGAGTCCGTGGGTTCAAGACCAGCCTGGGCATGTTGGCAAGACCTTGTCTCTACAATAAATAAAAAATTAGCCAGGCATGGTAGTGCACACTTGTAGCTCCGGCGACTTGGAAGGCTGAGGTGGACGGATCGTGACAGCCTAGCATGTCGACGCTGGGGTGACTGTGAATGTGCCACTGCACTCCAGCCTAGACGACAGAATGAGACTCCAACTCCAAAACGAACAAACAAAATAATATGTACCCATTTGCTCTATAGAAAATGGGCTTCCTATGGCTTTGAGACCCTTAGGGTAGGATTGTCAGAAGAGCACTGTAAGCATGTGTCATCCTTGTTGAAGGACTCTCATCCTGGTGGTTCAAAACCAACGGTCCCAGGTTTGAAGGCCTGATTGGCCTCGGTTCGGGAAATAAACTGCAGCCAGGTACACCGGCACCAGCCCACCCTCCACATGGAAACACCCAGGCTGGAAAGGAAAGGTACTGCCCCGCAAACCAGCAGCACAGGACACGGGCGAGACCAACGGAAGGCATGGTTGTCTGTGCTGTTTGTCTTCAACCTACAGTTGTTTCCCATTCAGCAGAGGCGAAGGTGGGGTTGGCCCAAGGCTGGCCTGCCACCTGTCCATTCTGTTTCTTTGAGGAAGGATGGAGAGGGCAGAGTGGGTGCCCCAGGCCTGGTCTCCTGAGGGTGCCCAGTCGGTTGAGCAGAGGGCTGTCCCCCCACAATGTGCAAGTGGCTGGGGCTGTTTTCTGTACTCTCTAGGAGCTGTTAAAACACGGTTGCGGCTGGGCTCGGTGGCTCAGCCTGTAATCCCGCACCTTTGGGAGGCTGAGTGAGTGGATTGCCTGAGCCCGCGGGTTCGAGACCCGCCTGGGCAGCGAGACCTCATCTCTACAATAAATCAAAAAATCAGCCGGGCGTGATAGCGCATGCCTGTAATTCTGGCTACTTGGAAGGCTGAGGCGGATCGCCGGAGCCCAGCAGGTCGAGGCTGCGGTGGCCGGAAGCGGCCACTGCACTCCAGTCTGGGCGACTGAGTGAGACTCCAACTCAAAAAAACAAAAAACAAAAAAAACCAAAAAAACATGGCTGCGGCCCAGACCACTAGCAGGGTTCCGAGGCGAGCTGGATCTCAGCCTAGCAAGCCTCGGCTGACAGCAGCATGCAGGCTGGGGCGTCATGTCACTGAGGTAGACGGGATTTGTAGGTGTCCAGGGGGCAGTCCTTGAGGTGGGTAGGGTGACATGAAATGCTACTGAAACGGAATGGCTGGCAGCTTACAGAGCCTCATCCTCCCTCCTCTTTAATCTCCTCGAATTCTCAACGGCTCATACAGCTACGGCCCAAAGATCGGACGACGGCTGCCTGTCCTCACATCACCCTCCTTTGGGGGAAGATTCGCCCGTGGTGGACCGGAGGGGTTAATGGCATATTCGTAATCAACAGAGGCTTTTATTGTAATTGATCAAAAGGATGAAATGCACATGCTCGTACACCAAAAAAGCAATCCAGCGCTTTGGAGAGAAGCGAGCAGGTGGAGAGCAAAGCACTTAGCGTCTCTGGGCCATGGACCCCGTAGAGGGACAGAGGAAAGTGAAACCCCATCTTTTCAGCAACGTACATGTGTGCACACGCCGGGTATCAGAGGCTCTGCAGTGCCTGGGTGGAGGTGTCCAGCTTTAGATCACCCCCCCGCCCCAGACACATGGCCTGCACTACCATCCTGGATGCCAGCCTTCCTTTCTCAGCCTTTTGCTGCTTGAATCATTCCTCCAAAGTGTACATCTTGGCTCCCTGACCCCCACCCAGCACACCCAGCTCCCTGCTTTGTCTCCAAAGTATGGTGCGCTTGAGGTCTTTTTACCTGAAGGAGTTTTCTGGCACCTAAACTCTCCTCTCCTGTGTCTCCCAGCTCCTCCCAGCTTTCCTCTAAGAACTGCCACTTGCTGACCCGTGCTTCACTTCTCGGCTTCTCCTGATTTAAGTTACCACCCTGGGTTTGGAAATCCTTTAATCTTCGTTTGTTTTCTCTTCTCTAAGTCTGTCTCTGGGTTTGGGGCTCTGTGGAATTCTTCCTCCTCTTCTACCAATATCAAGTGACCCGAGCCTTCCTTGAACTGGAACTTTCATCTCATGAACCTTTTGCTTCAAAGAGCTCAGGGCCGGGTTCTTTCTCTTTATTCCAGGTATAGAGCAGAGAATTGGGCTCGCTATAAATAAAAGATCTTCAAAATAACAGTACCAGTCGCTTTGGGTTGCTTTGCAAATGTTCCACCCGATTCCCTCTGCGTTCCAGAGAGGGTCATCGCTAAATTTATACCGGCCCCAACTGTTCTCACCCTGAAGGGTAAAAAAACAAAACAAAACACAAACTTCTTCATTTCAGTGGCAAGTGATCTATTGTCGAAAGAGCATTTAGAAAGCAAATTTCTTGTGGTAAGTCTGAGAGTCAGGGTTCATGGGAGATCAAGTGAGGAGGAAGAGAATCAGGTAAGACCACCTGCGGGGATAGGCAAATTCACTCAGTGAGTGAGCTCAGCCTTACCCTTGCCTCTCCTGGGTCAGCCACAGGGCTACAAGGGGTGGGTGTCCTTGGACCAGAGCTTCCATACAGTTGAGCCCTGGTCTCTTAGGACACAATAGAGCCCCGAGGAATTAGTGTGATGAACCAGCTGAACCGGCATATGCTGGGCCAGGGGGGCCAAAGAGAATTCTAGAGTATTTTGGTCAGGATCTGGGATGACAGACAGCCTGGGGCCCAGGGACTCATCTACCTGTTAGGTTCCTACTGGTACCTGCCCCACCCCACTCTATTCTAGCAGGCCTGGGAAGCACATTTTGTGTTTTTCACTTTCGAGTCAAACCCTGACTTGGTGAGCAAGTTCGATGGTCTTGTCGTCCATGTTTTGCATCAGATGTCTTAGTCATGGGCTGTAACCTGGTCAAGTTGGCAAGGTGGGCTGGCCTGCACCCCCGGATGGCCTTAGCAGGGCATTCCTCTGAGCTTTGCGACCATGGAGCTACTCAGGGTCACCTCGTTGGTCTCTACAACCATGAGTGTTAGGGAGTCATCCTCACCAGCGTCGTCTCAATCTTTCCTTCAGTAGGTGACGCCAGTCAGCCACCATCCCAGAGAACTACCCTTCCTGCTGACAGCCAGAAACCTTTGCAAGGAAGCTGGTAATATGACACACAGACCTCTTTTTTTTTTTAAGTCAGGGTCTCACTCTGTCACCCAGTCACAGCTCACCGCAGTCTTGACCTCCTGAGCTCAGGAGAGTCTTCTGCTTCAGCTTCCCGAGTAGCTGGAACTACAGGCACGTGACCTCACGCTCAGGTAATTTTAAAAATTTTATTAGAAATGAGATCTCGCTATGTTGCCCTGGCTGGTCTCGAACTCTTGGGCTCAAGTAATCCTCCTATCTCAGTCTCTCAAAGTGCTGGGATTACAGGCACGAGCCACCGCACCTGGCCTATCTAGACCTCTTTAATAATGACCCCTTTATGGGCAACCCCTTTGGGTCCCCTCCCACTGTGGGAGCTTTTCTGTCCTCTCAACAAATCCTGCTTTAAAAAATAATGACCCACCTGGGCTCGGTGGCTCAGCCTGTAATCCTGCGCCTTTGGGAGGCTGAGGTGAGTGGATTGCCTGAGCCTGCAGGTTCGAGACCCACCTGGGCAACTTGGCGAGACCTCATCTCTACAATAAATCAAAAAATTAGCCGGGCATGGTAGCGCACGCCTGTAGTTCCAGCTACTGGAAGGCTGAGGCGGAAGGATCGCCGGAGCCCAGCAGGTCGAGGCTGCGGTGGTTGGGAGCAGCCACTGCACTCCAGTCTGGGTGACAGAGTAAGACTCCAACTCCAAAAAAAAAAAAAATTATAAAATAATGACCCCTTCATGAGCTCTGAGAAAAATAGATGGTAGAATGCGGAGGGGAGAGCTGGGGAGGCAGGGGTGGATCTGATGCTTGTGGTCAGACTCTGGCAAGGAAATGGAGACATTTAGAGCCCGGAGGGTGTGCAAAAGGCTCTCACTTGGGGCTTCATGGAGCTTCTATGTGGTCATGATTCATGAGTCAGTCTGTCTGGGTTGAGTCGGCCCTAGCCTGCATTTCAGGGCCTGGGAAGGGAGCCGAAGGGTGGGGGTAGAATGAGGAGAAATGAAGAGGGATGGAAGGAGTAAGAGCGAAAATGGCCAAGGCTGGAGGGGCTTCGGTGCTTGTGGAAACTGACGCTAACAAAAATGAGATGCAATTAGCAAACCGGAATCACAGCCAGGCGGATTCTATCCAAAGCCCTTCTCCCACCCCCAGAATGGTATGTCACACCAGCCTGGCAAGGAATCGACAGAGTAGATATTGAATCCTGGCAATATTTAGAGCTCTGGAAATAGGAGAAAGAACCCAATCCATCGTGTAGCTGGAAGGCCCACTGTTATGGGTGACTGACTCAAAGACGACAAAGACGTTGGCCATGTGCACATCTCTCTGTTCTTGCCGAGTTGGGAATCTCATCTTCCTTATTCTTTCTTATTATGCAATTTTCCACTAACAGCACCGTGAACACTCAGTAGACCCTTGACTCGTAGTATAGAACAGAGTTCCTGGTCTTTTTCTCCCCCATGAGACTCACAGGATGGATGATATTCATACACACAGGATACTCCCTAAGGTGTTCTTAGATTTTGACAAAACACACACCGAAGGAAGTATCACTCATTTTCATCACAATGATATACCAAAGACTTCTGTTCCCTTCAGGCATTACGGATGAGTTGTGAGTCTACCCTGTTATTTCCCATTCCTAAAAGCCCTCAGGAATGCAGGTGACCAAGAGTGATGGTGTTATAAGGACAATATTAACTTTATTTTATTTATTTACTTTTTAAGAAACCACTCACACATTTCAGTAACAACAAACTACTTGCGACACTGTCCAGCTGTTCTGGATATACAAACGTGTTGCGACCTCAGCACTGAGAACCGTTGATCGAGATCAGTGTTCCTGACTCTTGGACAATGGGCTCTGGATGGGGGAAGGGAAGCTTGGAATTACAGAAAGGGATCCATGAATCCATGTGTACACCAAGCGTGACAGCACTCCGAATAACTTGCCTGTCTTGCATTTACACTACCACTTTCCAAGTGCATACAGATGAGTCGAAATTAATACAATTCAAATGAATTTAAAAGCATCGCTGAACTCACAGTAGCCCTTACCACTACGTGTTTTCACCGTCAAGAACTATCAAAGGTACAATCTTGACATGGTTAGGGACTATGGATAGAGAAGACAGTGGAGACGTAAGAATCAAGTTTTGCAACTGCATCATGAGGAGCCAGATTTCAAGACAAAAAAGTGGACCAACGGCAGCAGTAGGAAACAAGGCTGGTGGTTCTCAAAGTGAGGTCACTGAACCTCCAGCACAGGACTCTCCAGGAGTTGTTTGCCAGAAAATCCCTAAAGATGTGCTCCTTCATGAGTTCAGCTGATCACAATCACTGGTTCAGACTATACAAAACATGCTTCTTCCACATATGGAGAGTAGTGAGACATTGCAAAGTAGTCTCCAAGAGATTTTGTAAAGAACAGGGAGGTAAACATTTGCCTGATGGCGGGACCATGCTCAGAAGTCCCATCTCAAAGCTCAGTTTAAGGGACCACAGTGTCCACTCCCAGCCCATATTTTTGGAATTTTCTTGGTCACGAGAGTGTATTGTGCTCCCAAGACGGGCTGCGGCCAAGGCTCATGGATTCCCCAACACAGGTAGTCTCTTTGTTGTTTTTCAGAAGCCCCGGGAAATTTGGAGACTTAAAAATAGGGAGGTGATGGCCTTTGCCAAAGTCACTTCCAATTAGACAATGAAATTCTTCTGTTTCTAGACTTTATAGAGATCTGAACACACTACTACTCCTTTTTGTAGGCGAGACCATGGGATAAAGATAGATTTTGAAAAATGGTTTCTTGGTAATATTTTCAGATTAGAAATAAATTGGCGATTAAAATGGATTAAATGCTAAATCTCTTCAAGATGGCAAAACAATAACTAGCAGCAAGATATCTCTTCTCTACAAATATTAAAAAAAATCCTAAACACATAGACTTTCAAGAATTATTTAAGAGGCCTTGAACACGCCAAGTTTAAAAATAGCTTTCATCAGACCCCAGGGAGTGTGAGTGGAATCAGCAATTATCTAACAACAAGAGCCAGTATGTAAAATTCCTTGGAGTTCTGTTTCAGGAACAGAGACAAGATCATTCAGCCGTCAGCTCTGTAGTTTACAGGAGTGGTTAGGAACACAATGCCTGAACTCAGACAGATCTGCCTTTTAATCCCAGAGTCACCCCTGAGCATTTCTGTGACTTTGGGCAAGTGACTTAACTCTCTAAGCCTCAGTTTTCGTTTTTTTTTTTTGAGTTGGAGTCTCACTCTGTCGCCCAGACTGGAGTGCAGTGGCCGCTCCCGGCCACCTTAGCCTCGACCCGCTGGGCTCCGGTGATCCTTCCGCCTCAGCCTTCCGAGTAGCCGGAATTACAGGCATGCGCTACCATGCCCGGCTGATTTTTTTTTTTTTTTGATTTATTGTAGAGTTGAGGTCTTGCCAGCCCAGGCGGGTCGCGAATCCGCTGGCTCAGGCAATCCACTCACCTCAGCCTCCCAAAGGCGTGGGATTACAGGCTGAGCCACCAAGCCCGGCTAGCCTCAGTTTTCTTATCTGCAAAATGGGAATAATAATAACAACAGTACCCCATCCTCATTCTCTTATAGGTAATTATGAGAAGTAATCGAGTCACCGTATGTAAGCATCCGATCACCCTCTCTGGACAGAGGAAGCCCTGACGCATGCTAACGATGACTGTTACTAGTATCTCTTCTACATTTAATGTAAACCAAGAATTTTCTGCAACGCCACCATATTCAGGACATCCAGGAGGAGCTCGTTTGAAGGTTGTAGCTCAACGACATTCATCTTGTGGATTTAAATCCTGCCCCTCCCTCAAGTCCCTCATCTGAAGTCACACCTTCTCCAGGAACTCTCTCCTGCTCCTAATATCCCATGGTAGATATTCCCCGGCCCCCACCACCCACATCCTGTCTTAGATTTTCTTTCATCTTTTCATACGCACAAACTCCACCTCCCCAGTCAGACTGTAAATTTCTTCCAGGCTTAGCTCACATCATGCACCTTTTTTTAAAAAAAAAATCTTTCCGAGTATAGTACACACACAGCGGATAAGTAAGAATAAGACCATGTGATTGTGCAGGTTACCGTTACCTCTCTTCTCCGTCTTCCCTCTCCTAATAATAGCAATCATAATAATTACATTAATAATAAAAGCCTCTGGTTATTGAGTGCTTCCTGTGCCCAGGACCAAATGGAACACTTTAAATGGATCCTTGACAACACCGTACGAACATGTGCGCTGGGCTGTTGTCGAGAAGATCATGAAGACACGGGCTCCTGGTTAAACACTCAGTGAGTTCAAGAACATGACAAATTCCAGGTCCTGGACAGAAGATACTGACCTCTAGCCCTTTTTCCAATGGATGGTTTTGAGCTGCCCCTATTCTCAAGGATTTCCCAAAGCAGCAATTCTGTGGGCTCCAAGATTGTCTTAAGGACAAGGGGCTTGTATCTTAGAGGGGGCACAGTTTGAAAAACTCCATCCGGGTGTTTCCGATCTGTCTCTTAAGGTTGACCATAACCCACATTAAAGAAACATATATTACCCTGAAAATCAGGTCTATACCATGGATCCTTTATGAAACAACGCTTAGGTTCATGTGAAGTACTCTGATGTTTATTCCATTTCATTCTTTTATTAAAAATGACGGTCATGAGAATGCAGAGAAATTGGAACCCTTATACATCATTGGTAGAAGCGTAAAATGCTCCAGTCTCTTTGGAAATTCTCAAAATCTTCAACATGGAATTACCAAATGATCTAGAAGCTCTACTCCTAGGTATATATGTCCAAGAGAAATGAAAACATACAACTCTATAAAAATTTGAACATGAATGTTCATAGCAGCATGATTCATCATAGCCAAAAAGTGATAACAAGCCACGTGTCCATCACTGATAAATGAATAAACAAAATGTAACATGCCCACATAATAGACTAGTCAGTCATGAAAAAGAACAAAGTACTGACATGTGCTACAACACGGATGACACTTGAAAGCATGCTAAGTGAAAGAAGACAGTCACAAAAGACCATATAGTGTAGAGTTTCCTTTGTATGAATAGTCCAGGATAGGCAAGTCTGTAGAGACAAAAAGTAAATGTGTGGTTGTCCAGGGCTGGAAGGGGAAGTGGGGGAAATTGGAAGTGGATATGGAGTTTCTTTTTGGGATGATGAAAATGTTCTAAAACAGAATGTGGCTGGTGATAGTTGCAAGATTCTGTGAATGTAGGAAAAACCATTGAATTGTACATAAAGGGATGAATGTATGGGGTATGAATTATATCTCAGTCAAGCTGTTTAAATTTGTCTTCTTTTCTTTCTTTTTTTTTTTTTTGAGTAAGGATCTCAACCAGGCTGGAGGGCAGTGACAGAATCACAGCTCACTGCAGTCTTGAATTCCTGGGTTCAAGTGATCCTCCCACCTCAGCTTGTCGAGTAGCTGGGACTACAGGTGTGTCACCAGTCCCAGCTAGTTTTAAATTTTTTTTTTTTTTTTTTTACAGAGATGAAGTCTTGCTATGTTGCCCAGGCTGGTCTCAAACTCCTGGGCTCAAGCAATCCTCTCCCCTCAGTCTCCCAAAGTGCTAGGATTACAGGTATGGGCCAGTATGCCCAGTCAGTAAAGGTGTTTTAAAAGGACGACTGTGATCCAATAATTTGATTCTACCACCCTAAATGGATCATAGCACGGATGGAAAATCATCATCCTAGAGTATGGTCCCCTGCCTGTCCTCTTCATGAGAATCAGTGCTTGACCTGGATGGTCATGGAGACGGCAAGCTTTGGATGGGCAGTGGACAGACAGGTGGATGGGGGTCCCTATGGACAGAGGGTGAAAGCCATCTGTGGCACAGTGTCCACAGATCCTACAGCGAGATCACATTTGTGGCAGCACCTGCCCTGCTAGAAGGTTCTCAACCTCCCTAACAACTTGGGTAGCCAAGGAGAAGAGGAGCCCTTGGCGAGATTTCTGGGAGAAAGTTTTTTCTTCCAACTTTTTTTTTTACTCCGTTCAAATGCACATAAAATAAAAGTACCCATCTTCACCATTTTTCAGTGTAGAGTTCAATGGTGTCAAATACCACGTTAACCACCCCCTCCCATCTCCAGAATGCTTTTCATCTTGTAAAACGGAAACTCTGCACCCACTAAACCCTAACCCCTCAATCCCCACTCCCTCCAGTCCCTGGCACCCACCATTCATCTTTCTGTCTCTGTGACTTTGACTATTCTGAGTACCTAATATAAGTCGAATCATACAGTAGTAGTCTTTTTGTGCCTGGCTTGTTTCATTTCGCATAATATCCGCAATTAGCAAAATATCCATGTGGGAACACATTGCAGAATGTCCTTCATTTTTTAAGACTGAACAATATTCCATCGTATGTATGTAGCACCTTTTGTCTACCCATTTCTCCATCCACGGCCACGTGGCTTGCTTCTACTTTTTGGCCATTGTGAATGATGCTGCTGTGAACACAGGTGTGCAAACATCTTGTGGACACCTTGCTTTCAATTCTTGTGGGTATATACCCAGAAGTGGAATTGCTGGATCACAGTGTAATTCTCTTTCTAATTTCTGAGGAACCGCCATGCCTTTTCCCATAGCAGCTGTTCCATTAACATTCCTGCTAGCAGTGTACCAAGGTTCCCATTTTCTTTTCTTTTCTTTTTTTTTTTTTGAGTTGGAGTCTCACTCTGTCGCCCAGACTGGAGTGCAGTGGCTGCGCCCGGCCACCGCAGCCTCGACCTGCTGGGCTCCGGCGATCCTTCCGCCTCAGCCTTCCAAGTAGCTGGAACTACAGGCGTGCGCTACCACGCCCGGCTAATTTTTTGATTTATTGTAGAGATGAGGTCTCGCTGCCTAGGCGGGTCTCAAACCCGTGGGCTCAAGCGATCACTTGCCTCAGCCTCACCTGCTGGGCTCCGGCGATCCTTCGCCTCAGCCAAGTAGCTGGAACTACAGCGTCGCTACCACGCGGCAATTTTTTGATTTATTGTAGAGATGAGGTCTCGCTGCCTAGGCGGGTCTCAAACCCGTGGGCTCAAGCGATCACTTGCCTCAGCCTCCCAAAGGCGCGGGATTACAGGCTGAGCCACTGAGCCCGGCCAAATTTTTGATTTATTGTAGAGATGAGGTCTCACCAAGTTGCCCACGCGGGTCTCGAACCTGCGGGCTCAGGCAATCCACTCACCTCAGCCTCCCAAAGCGGATTACAGGCTGAGCCACCGAGCCTGGCTAACGTTCCCATTTTCTACATCCTCACCAACACTTGTTATTTACTTTGGAGAGTAGTCATCCTAAGGGGTGTGTCTAGGAGAGATTTTGGGGACTGAAGCAGCTGACCCGGCCGGAATGGGCGGTCCTTTTGTCCTTGTCTCTTCTTCCTGCCTCAGATGCCTACAGGAGGGCTCAGTCTCAGAAGCCACCTCATGACCTTGGGGAGGAATAAGCGCCAAGACTGGATGCCCAGGAGAGGAGCCCAAGTCCCGACGCTGTCCTCAAGCCACCTCGGCTGCCTCCCTCTGGACTTCTTTTCCATGACCAGCTAAATCCCTAATCTGCTTACGATGCTGAGTTGAATCTCTGGCTTTAGCAGCCAAAGGAGTTTCCAGATGAGATGCCACCTAGATGAACCCAAACCAGCCCCATGGCGGATGAGCCGCCGAGAGACCCTTTAAGAAACAGCAGCTCTCCTCTCACCAGGCCTTTCTACCCCCCTTGTCTCCCGGAAGCGCCTCTCCCCAGGTCCCAAGGGAAAGGAGGAGTCAAATACCTTGTGATCTTAAATATTCTCAGCAGGCGTACACATCTCAGCACGGAGATGCCCAGGGGAGACATGACCTTCGTCTCCACCAGGATGGTCTCCAGGATGCCCCCGCACACGATGAAGCAGTCGAAGCGGTTGAACAGCGACACGAAGTAGGCCTGCAGGCCCAGGCTGTACATCTTCAGAAGCATCTCGGCCGTGAAGAGAGCCAGCAGGGCCTTGTTGGCCGTGTCTGGTGGGCCCAGGAGAGAGGCCGCATCCGAGTAGGGGTGGGAGGAGGGCGTGGAGGGAAGCGGGGGAGGGAAACAGGAATTATCCCCACCAGAAAAAAGACCCCAATTCCCTCCCTTGGCGACACCACTCCCATTCATTCTGGCCAGAACACAACAATCAAGGCCAACCGACGGGGAAGGGCTGTCTCCTCACAGACACAATGGACACACGGCCGGCACCCTCCGTGCCTCGGAGACTGTGCGGGCGTTTCTCTTCTCACAGGAGCCCGTGAGAGGCACTATTTTAATCTTTTAAAAAAAAATTTTAGATTGATGGGATACATATGAGTGTTCGCTACATGGATCTCTTGGGTAGCGGTGGGGATTGGGTCTCTGGTGGCCCATGCCCCAGATCGTGAATATTGTACCCAATAGGTAGCTTCCACCCCCTAGCTGGTGTCCTCAGTGTCTATTATTTCCATCTTTGTGACCATTTAGCTCCACTATTTTTTATCACGTCCACTTTTCAGGGATGAGAAATGAGGTTGAGAGAGGAATGTCATCCGCCCAAGCGAAGCAGTCACAAGTCGAAGCCGGGCTGTCTGAGTCTGACCTCTTCACCACCAGACTCCCTGCCTCCCAGGACTCTTTGTGCCTGCCTGACTCCCCAGAAGGGATGCTGAGGCCCAGTGAGTGGGACTCTCTTCTAGGGGCCCAGGGAAGGGTGATGACCCGCTGAGGATAGTTCTTAGTGCTCAGGTCACCGTGTTCCCCTTCCCCGCCGTTTTGCTCGCACCATCCTTGCACATTCCACATAAGGCCACCTGGAGGTTGTGGTAAGGCCCCAGGTGTTTAAAATCCATTCTGGGAAGTTGGCAGCCAAGGGTCTGAGATAGCCAAACAAGCTACACTTGTGTGCTTGTCACCCGGACCCAACAGTGACTGTGGGGCCGGCAGATGGTGTGGACCCAGTCGGGTAAGCCGTGTGTCTGTTTCTAACGAGGTTGTGGGTTTTACTGGGAGGCCTGGGAGCTGCCAGGCCCTTGGTATCACCAGCACAGCACCTGCCAAGAGTCACGGCCATTGGCTGCTTTCCCATTGACCTTCTGCCTGTAGTTATTCCCTCCCTGGGACTCAGGGCTGAGTTGGCGGGAGGAAACCGGGACAGAGCCGGGCCACTGCTCACCTTGGACCTCCGTGAGCCAGTGGGGCTGGTTGTAATGCTCGGAGGCAATGGTGAGCGTGTTGAGGAACACCAGGAAGATCACCAGCCAGTAGAATACGTTGGACTTGACCGCAGCGCGGCACTTTCTTCTGCAGAACCGATTCCACCGTCGCCAGTAGCGGCTGGAAGTGGGCAAAGAGAGAAGGGTGGACTTGGCTGTGAATTCGGGTTTCTTCCAATCTGAGATACGCTGTGGTTCTTCTCGCCCCCTCACTGACCAGGCCTTGCTACAACAGACCAACCTAGTGGCAAGGAGCCCAGCTTTCGGCCCAGTTGTCCAGGCACTGCCACTGAGTAGCGTGACCTTGGGATGCCCCTGACCTCCTCCGAGCTTTGGTTTCCTCATCTGTGAAATGGGAAGAGGCCAACCTGATAGGGTTGATGTGGGGACTGATCAAATATCTTATAGTGCATCTGGCTGCACAGAAGTTGAAGGCGCTCGACCACTGTATGCATTTTTATTTTTGAGTAACGGCATGATTAGAAACACTACTGCAAATATTAACGGCATTATTAGTAATAGTGGTGGTGATGCCTGGCACCAGATGGGCACATCTCACGCTTTCTCCCCAGTTCTTTAACTAACTCTGCAGAACAACTATTATCTTGATTTTGTAGAGGAGCAAACCAAGGGCTGTGGAGGTGATCACTGTGTGATCAATATCACACAGTGGCAGAGCCAGCCTGGTTTTCTTCTCTGCCTAGTCTCTTGCCCCTGACTCATCTATACAGTGGAAGGGGTTAATCCAGACTGGAGGCTCTTTGCTTTTATGAAGTTATAGGATCTCCTGGGAATCTGATGAACGTTTACACCCTCTCTTCAGAAAAACAGGCGCACCCCAACATGTACACGCTTTTGCATGTAAACTCAGGCAGTACACGGACCCTGTGAGGCTCATCCATGGTCTATGGCATGTTCCACGGTCTCTTGGTAAGGGATTGCTGTCAGTGATTCTCAAACTGGGCTACACATAGAATTACTTGGGGAAGCTTAAAAAACGCTCTGAGAACCTTACCAGCCCCCAGGCCCCGACATGAAACCAATTAGACCCGATTCTCTGGAGGATGGGTAGTTTTTAACTACCCCCAAAGATACCACTGGTAATTTTTAAAGTTCCCTGAATAGTTCTAATGTGTAACGATGGCTGAGAACCATTTAACCAGATGATCCCAAAGAAACATTCACATTATTATGATTCTCTGGTGGAGGGTTTTCATCCTCCTGACACAGGGAAAATATACAGTGACATCTGGTAACTCAGTAGATGGCACCATTAATATGGGAAGTCCCCAGAATTTATTTATAAAAAATTGCATATTCACTCTTACATGTTTCAACTTCAGTCACCTTCAAAAATACTCTGATGCAATACACCTATTGAGATGCTTTTTCCATTCCTCAAAACAGTTTTTGAACTTGTCAATTTTGATGCCTTTTAGCTCTTCTGCCATTTTTTGTTTCACCTCTTCCACATCTGCAAAACGTTTCCCTTTGAGGACTTTTTTCATCCAGGGAAACAAAAAAGAAGTCGCTCGGGGTGAGATCTGGTGAACAGGGAAGGTGAGGCATGGGGATTGTGCTATTTTGGTAAAAACAAAAAAAACAAAAAACAAAAAACTGCTGAACACACAGCAAGGCATGGGCGGGCGCACTCATAAATCACCCATCAAGAAATGGGCAAACATGTTGAAAGAATCTCCAAGAAAAATTCACTGAAGCCGAACGCAGTGTCTCCCAACAATGCTAGCTGGTCCTCTGATGCCGATGGGTTCCTAGAACACTTACCCAGTGGAAGAAGCCTGTAGTATGAGGCGCCCCCTCCAAAAGACGATTCTAGATTTTTGGGGTCCCTCTTGTAAATGCAGGACTACGCAAAGGAGTGAGGGAGAGGTGACTGGAGAGGTGACGGGGAGGAGACCGCAGAGGGTTGTGCTAAAAAGGCTCTGGGCGGGGGAAGGACATGACTGGATTGGCTATTAGAAAACCAGACACCCCACAAAAACAGCCTCTGTGTCACCCTCTAGACCAGGGAGAGATGAGGAACGCTGTTTCCAGTTGTCTGGGTTAGAGATGAAGAAGACAGTAGCTTTATTATGTTTTGGGGTTTTTTTTTTGTTGTTGTTTTTTGAGTTGGAGTCTCACTCTGTCGCCCAGACTGGAGGGCAGTGGCGGCTCCCGGCCACCGCAGCCTCGACCTGCTGGGCTCCGGCGATCCTTCCACCTCAGCCTTCCGAGTAGCCAGAATTATAGGCATGCGCTACCACGCCCAGCTGATTTTTTGATTTATTGTAGAGATGAGGTCTCGCCAAGTTGCCCAGGTGGGTCTCGAACCCGCGGGCTCAGGCAATCCATTCACCTCAGCCTCCCAAAGCGCAGGATTACAGGCTGAGCCACCGAGCCCGGCTAGCTTTGTTAATGGGAAAGAGGATATAGAGTCCGAGAGTCGGCAGCAATTTTGGAGGCAGAATCAATAGGACTTTGAGATAAGTGGATGTGCAGGGTGAGAGAGAAAGACCCAGAAGAGTGGCACCCCTAGCCGACACAGGGCCAGGGGAGGAGGAGGTGTGCGTCAGGCAGGGGTCAGCTATGAGGAGGGCGGGCGCTCAGCTCTGCATGGGTTTGAGGTGCCCACAGGGCTCGTGTGCAGACAGACCCTAGGCACTGAAGACAGAGCCCCTGCTTGGGGAGTGGAGGCAATAGGAGAAACAAAGCAGAATCTTAGAGCAACAGTCCATGAATATCGGTAATTTTTTCCATAAAATGATCCCCTTTGTATGAATCTCACTAGTCTGGACAGACGTTTCTCTCAATAAGCATGCAAGATTTGCCTTGGGGCAGAGATGTTCAAACCTCACACTGCAGCCCATTAGTGGGTCATAAAATCTATTGAGTAGGTCATGACTGGCACTGGAGAAAGGAACAGAATGGAAAATATCACAGCGTACATTATATGGTAAGGAATGTGGTTTTTTAAATAAGAAGAAAAAATATCTTTAAAATAACACTTTTGTTTCAATGTGTGTGTGTGTGTGTGTGTGGTGTATTGAGTGAAGATGAGAAAATTGGCCTTCTATATTAGGTCAATGGAACGGAACCAAGGTCCTATATTCTAAATCAGAGTCCACAGACGGACACATCTCTCCAGTCTTCTTGCCAGATATGATCGTGAAAGCTTCCAAATCACTTTCTCGGTAGAATTATGCTGGTGGAGCGTGAAACAGCCGTTCTGTGAATGGTGTGCTCTGGTGCAGCCCCCCGGGTCACACAGCACCACTTGTGGATGTGCCCCAAGTGGACACAGGGCCAGTGGTGTGTGTCACACGCTCTGCCCCTCAGTTTTAGTCCTCTGCTTCCCCAGTGGAAGCCTGTCCAAAAGTCACCCAACCCCAGTATGCCAGGGACAGCTGATATTCCCATGTTCCGAGAAGTGGAGCTCGGTTGCCATGGATGCCTCCAGCGACACCCCACAGATTGCCTTTTGGGGTAACTTGGCTTCAGCCACATCTCTACTCTGTCATTCTTCCTCCTACGGTCTTTGGAAAATCCTGTTACCAAGCCTTTGCTAAAATCTACTATGAGACCAGGAGAATGAGGAGTAATCGAAGAAGGGTATTCATTCCTCAAGACAGCAGGGAGGACTTGGTTTTTGACCTGAAGAGCAAGGAGGGGAGAGAGGATGAATTTGAGCAGTGTTCTGATCTGACCCCTCCATCCCTGGGTGCCTGAAGGTCATCTCCAGTGAGCAGTGAACCTTGCAGGGGACACTTTACTACTGATGGGGGAAATTCAAAACACAGAGGAGAAATACCACGGGGTCAGACAATTATGGTTTCCAAATGCACTCTGGGATGCCACATCTTCCAGACACAGCACCCGGGATACAAGTGAGGGTGAGAGAAGGTGAAAAAAGAGGCAAAGTAAGGGACAGTCAGTCCGAGCGGGTCCTCAGTGAGAAGTGACCTCGGCCGTTTGCCAGATCTTGATACTGAATAGTCTTATCTTGCCAGGCATGACTCAGTTTCTTTCCTGTGATTGTGATTATTAACATTGTAGAGAAGCAGTGCCCGACCCTTTTTGGCATCAGGGACTGGTTCTGTGAAAGACGGACCAGGGGGAGATGGGGGAATCATCAGACATCGGATTCTCATAAGGAGCACACAACCTAGATCTCTCACATGCGCAGTTCACAATAGAGTTCATGCTCCTTTAGAAATCAAATGTGCAACCTCTGTGGAAAGCAGTGTGGCGATTCCTAAAAGCTCTAAATATCAACCTCCCATATGACCCCACAATCCCCTTACTGGAAATATATCCTGAAGAACTCAAATCACTCTATAAAAAAGATACCTGCACACGTATTTTATCGCAGCGTTGCTCACAATAGCGAGAACCTGGAAGCAACCATGCTGCCCATCAAAAGAGGACTGGATTTAAAAAATGTGGTACATATACACGTTGGAATACTACGCAGCCATAAAAAAGAACAAAATCATGAATTTCGCAGCAACCTGGATGGATCTTGAGTCTATAATGCTGAGTGACCTCTCACAGAAACAAAGATCCGAGTATCACATGTTCTCACTCATATAATGAACCTTGAACATCCAATGTAATACTCTAAGAAAATGACTGACAGTACTGGGAAACTATGCGGGGGGAGGGAGATGGGATTAACAGTAGCAAATTTCTGTCTGGGGACGGGGAAACACCTCTTATCAACAGGGTACCTGACTGAAACGTAATTGTATACCTAACCCTTAACTGTACCCCACATCATAATAAAAAATATTGATGAAAAAAAAAAAGAAATCAAATGCTGGCCAGACTCAGTGGCTCAGCCTGTAATCCTAGCACTTTGGGAGGCTGAGGTGAGTGGACTGCCTGAGCCCACTCACCTAGTTCGAGACTAGCCCGGGCCACTTGGCAGGCCCTCATCTCTACAATAAAAAAAATTAGCTGGGCATGGTAGCATGCACCTGTGGTTCCGGTTACTTGGAAGGCTGAGGTGGAAGGATCGCTGGAGACCAGCAGGTCGAGGCTGGGGTGGCTGGGAGTGTGCCACTGCACACCAGCCTGGGCGACAGAGTGAGACTCCGACTCAAAAAAACAAAACAATCTAATGCCACTGCTGCTGATCTGACAGAAGCAGAACTCCACTCTCCACTGTCCACCTCCTGCTGTGTGGTCCGGTTCCTAACAGGCCATGGACTGGTACCGGTCCACGGCCCTGGGAGTTGGGGACCCCTGTCGTAGAGGAATTTGGTAAGATAATTTACTTTCCTGAAAAATGAATTTTCAGGACAAACTCAGATCTGATCTTCAAGAGCTTACCTTGACACTGCAAAGAATATGTTTTAAATAGATATAATCCCAAGTTCCAGAAATCACTGATAATTGTGATTCGGCGTCCAAAGCAATCAAGGTTGCTTTCTTTATGGTATGCAGAACCATCTTGGAGGGAGTTTAATACCGAGAACTTGATTACACCCTTCTTTCCCAAGTTTGGGGGTAACTGATGCGGGTGCTGCATGGTCAGGCCAACTCCTGAGCAGAAGCAGACGGGACGGGTCCCTTTACACGGAGCTAGTCCTGAACAGAGTCACTCAGGAGAGTCACGTGAATTGGGGCTGGACTGGGGGTGGGGTAATTACTATCCAGAGAAAGTATTTAAAGATAATTACACACCTCCCACTCTTCAAAATATAGCTTTGCTTGACAACTGGTTTCCTGGCAACACTTCCTACTGTATAATAAATGGAATGGTTTATTAGAACGTGTAAACTTATTTGTGTTTACTTATGCATGGAGGATATAGAAATTAAATGATAAAATAGGGAGGAGACATTTGCCTGCTATTCATGTTCCCTTCACACCAACTGGAAGTCATTTACTCTGGAAATGGAGCCTTCCAGATGCAGACCTGGGAGAGAGGCATGGCTACGCATGCATCTCATCTATTCTCTAAACTCTGATATCACCGTATCTCCACTGGCAACTTCTGCTCACCCGCTTCTGGCTTGCCAGGCCTTCTCCTGACACCGGGCCTTGCTCCTGCCTTTCCAGCTACATAGAATGTCCTCCCAGCTACCAGGACCTCCACCCCTGCCTCCATTGCCTCTGTTCTGCCGCTCCTATAGGGTCACACTGAGTCCCAGCTTCTCTGTGGTGAAAGCCTTGGCGCTTCTGCAGAACTTACTGTTTCCATGACTCATTTTAGTTATGCGTTCAAGAAATGTGCACTAAACACCCACCACAGGCTAAGGACTCGCTACTCAACCGTTAACACAATACACACAGGCTTCATCTGTGTAACACCCATAGGAAGATACCGACCACTTAAGGACGTCTTAGCCAGGCAGGGTTCCCTAAAGGAAGTGACTTACTATTTCCTTGGACTGTCAGTTCCTTTTGTTTTTATGGCTCCTGCCTCTCCCCGGAGCCCACAGACCCCTGAAGGACTGGGACCGTGTCTTACACTTTGCCACCACCCTGCAGTACTTAGTGCACTCACTCCAGAAGAACCCTTGGCTGACATTGGTTGAACCTCAAAGACAAGCTCTATGCAAAGTTACTAACTCCCTCTGGAAGACAAGGCTTAAGATTCCCAGAGCTCTTATGACCCAGGGCTGGAAGTAGGGTGAGCAGAGGGCAGCGCTCCCAAAATAGTTTGCTTGGTATATCATTGCGGACAAGCATCTCAATCATAGACAACATCAAAATGGTGGACATTGCAGGCTCTTTCTAGCGGTCAGAGCCAGTTTCTGTCTTTTCTTTAACAGAACCATGAACAAACATAGAAAATCATTAAATTAGATTCTTTTATAAATAAATAACTTAAGATGGACAATTAGAGATAGCAAGTATGGATCTGTGCCTTGTTGCTGATGAAATGGCAGAAGGAGGGGCATATTGGAAGCACACTTCACTGAAGACCGGGCAGGCCAGTCCTAACAATTTTAGAACCCCGTGAAGTTCACTTCAGAGCTCCATAAAGTTGAGATACCAAGACTCCAACAGATTATCCAATTAATCCCTTCAGGCTGCAAGAGACATTCCAAATCATTTGTTCATAATTGTTGACAACCTATTTTGAACAGTGAGCTCCAAATGTCACACATTGCTTTTTTAATGAATTCCTCTAAATGGAGACCTGGATTACCACAGAATACCTTAGTATAGCTGTGATATTTGGAGTCCATTAATTTGCCAAATTTCCCCTGAAAGCTCCATTCTCATATTTTCTTTAAATAGCTACGACTTTGCATCATTCAGCCTTACAAATGGAATAGGCCAGTTTGAAGCTCAAATTCTATTATCTATCCCTGTCAAATTGTTTCACCTGAGAAAATGATTTACGAATACTTTGATAACGCGGGTGGCATTTTCAATCTATTACTAGCCTTTGATATTCCCTCAGCAGACACCATCAGCGGGTTGCCCAATCTAGATTAGACAGCTGTTGTCTGATAGCTGCTCAGAACCTCTGGGTGCAACACCGACCCGTGCAGCAGTCACTAGCAACATGTGGCGATTGCACACATGGAATGTGGTCATTCCAAACTAAGGCGTGCAGTTAAGGTAAAATACACATTAGATTTCAAAGATTTATTTAGTATGAAAGCTTGAGTGTAAAGGATCGCATTAATAATTTTTTTCTATGAATGACATGTTGAGATAGTAATGTTTTAGAGACATTGGTTTATATAAAAGATATTAAGATGAATTCCTCCTGTTTCTTTTTACTTCTTAAACATGGCTGCTAGAAAAATGGCAAAAGCACATATGTGACTTGCGTTGTATTTCTATTTAATAGCACTGAATAGTTCTAGAGTTATCCACTCTGTACCCAAGATGCACCAGCTCTACAGGAAGAGTGTGCAGTACTCCCGGGCAGAACCTCATCACTAGGTCGGTACAGGGATGGGCAGCAGGCCTCCCGGGTGTGAGTTCTGATGGCCCTACATGAGCTGTGTGACTCCCGGCCTCTCTAAGTCTCAGCATCCTCGTCTGCAAAAGGGCAGAAATGATAGCGTCAGTCTACTCATAGAAGGCCTTTTGGGAGTACAAAGTCTGCTCTTCCCACATGTGTTGTATCTAGAGCGGAGGTAGAAGTAGAAAAAACTCTCCCTAGAGATAAGTGGTCAGGGCCTGATGGCCCATAGATACCAGGGTGAGCAAAGTCCCAGAGCCGAGAGACCACTGTTTGTGTCCTATTTTTCAAAATCCCGGGTTACACCATAGATCACTGGATGAAACAAATTGTTCCCAGACTATTCTGAACGATCACTAACTTGAGAGAGTCTACACAAGTATACAATTTTCTCTTCCATCCTCCAGATCATGTCCATTCATTCATTCATTCATGATTCACTTACTTGCAAGGAATGAGAATATTTTGGAATTTTTTTTTTTTTTTTGAGTTGAAGTCTCACTCAGTCACCCAGACTGGAGTGCAGTGGCTGCTCCCGGCCACCGCAGCCTCGACCTGCTGGGCTCCGGCGATCCTTCCGCCTCAGCCTTCCAAGTAGCTGGAACTACAGGCGTGCGCTACCATGCCCGGCTAATTTTTTGGATTTATTGTAGAGACGAGGTTTCGCCAAGTTGCCCAGGCAGGTCTCGAACCCAAGGGCTCAGGCAATACTCTCACCTCGGCCTCCCAAAACGCGGGATTACAGGCTGAGCCACCGAACCCGGCTGGAAATATTTTCAACTGGATTTTTAAGCCCCTGTGCTCTGACCGTGCAGGGGATCTGAGACTGTTAAAAGCACAGCACACTTCCTCAGCTTTGGCTGTCCAATGAGATGTTTTGTCTGCATCGGTGTCAAGTCTACTGTCTTACTGGGGCAAGACCATTCATTCATTCATTCATTCACTCACTCAGCAAACATTTACTAGGTTCTCATGTACCAATAAGATGCTAGCGATAAAGCAGTAAAATTCAAGTATTACTGAGAGGATTTTTAAAACGTTTCTAAAGCTCTTTTTCATGTAACACGAGCTAGGTCAGACGGGCTTGATCCTAGTTTTTTTTTTAATGGAAAAGAGGTCTTTGTTTGAGAAAAAGAGGAAGGGCAGAAGAGCCTGCATTGTCCAGTTCCAGTGGAATGTGGGAGAAAGAAGGTGTTAGAAGTGGGCCAGAAAGGCAGACACCAAGGTCTTCACTTCATTCTTAGCCCTCAGGCCCCGAGCCTCAAGAGGTTAGAGGGGGCTGCTTTAGAAACAGCTAAACCAGGTTCGGTGGTTCAGCCTGTAATCCTGCGCCTTGGGAGGCTGAGGTGAGTGGATTGCCTGAGCCCGCAGGTTCGAGACCCGCCTGGGCAACTTGGCGAGACCTCATCTCTACAATAAATCAAAAATTTAGCCGGGCATGGTAGCGCGTGCCTGTAGTTCCGGCTACTTGGAAGGCTGAGGTGGAAGGATCGCCGGAGCCCAGCAGGTCGAGGCTGCAGTGGCCGGGAGTGGCCACTGCACTCCAGTCTGGGCGACAGAGTGAGACACCACCACCACCACAACAAAAAGAAACAGCCAGATAGTCATGGGGAGGCCCAGGGACACTGGGCTAGTGGGTGGCCTTTGCAGGTCCTGGGGGAATGTCAACCTTCAGTGTGGAGCACTGTTGGGCTGCTGCAAGCGGGGTGATGGGATACAGGCAGGTAGATGAGCCTGCTTTCGTGTCCCTGGCCCCCCCAGCTCTGTCATAAAGCACCAAGTGTCCAAGCACTCAGGTGAGGTGTGGAAGTGCTTACTATCAGTAGACCAACAGAGCCTGGGAGTCAGCAAGCAGAGGTGGAGATTTCAAGGCCAAATGCAGGGAGCAGGGCATGAACTCTAGTGGTGGCTGTTCCCCAACCAGAGGGACCTCATCAGGTACCAGTTCAGATGAGGAAGGATCCAGCGGGCTCATGAAGATTCCAGGGCCAGTCCTCCCCAGCCCTGTTCCTGGGAGCTTGAAGTCCCTCACCCCCATGTAACCAGATCCACTCTGGAGAGGAGCTGGGGAAAAGGAAAGCTAGCAGGCTACCCTTTTACCTTAAGGAACTGTTTAAAATATGAGGGGACCCCCCAAATACCAAAATCATCTTTCAGAGGGTGGGCCCTTCCAGTATAGGCTTCCCCTGCTATCAAGAGGAAGATGAGTGTCGCAATTCCTGAGAGCCTTCCGTCACTCTCAAGTTCATATCTCCGTAAACACGATATAGGTCCAGACAGCCACAAGGGTTCGCTTTCTGTTTATTTTAATGGAGCTTCATCTTGTAAGGGAGGAAGACACATCTGCCCTGACAACTTCTTAGGGATGGCACCACCCCAAAGCCTGACAGTCCAAGATCATTCAACAAGCGTCAACCCCTGAGTTACTTGCCTGATCCGATCCATACGCTTACCCTTGGTAAGTGTTCTAGGAATCCACTGGCATCCATGTACCAGCTAGCGTTGTTGTGAGGGGTTACGTTTGGCTTCAGTGAATTTCTTCTGGAGATTCTTTCAACATGTCTGCCCATTTCACGATGGGTGATTGACAAGCGCATCTGCCCACACTGCACTGAGTTTTCAGTAGTCTTTAACCTCAGACAGCATGATACCCATGCTCGACCCTCCTTATTCACCGAATCTCACCCCACGTGAGCTTTTTTTGTTTCCCTGGATGAGAGAAGTCCTCAAAGAGAAACATTTTGCAGTGTGGAAAAGGCAAAACAAAAAAACAGCAGAAGCACTAAAAGGCATCCAAATCAAAAAGTTCAAAAACTGTCGTGGACAGTGGAAAAAGCATCTCAACAGGTGCATTGCATCAAATAGGAAGTCCTTTGAAGGTGACTGAAGTTTCAACACGTAAGACTCACACGCAGCTTTATACGTATAAATTCCAGTTTCTTTGGTGTCTCCCTCGTACAGCACTGGGCTACGTTTCCCCAGATGAACTAAAATTCAGTGTTATTTATGTCCCTATTCCATAGAAGCAAAGGCTATAGATTCAAGATGAGCTCAATTAGGAAAAATAAACAACCAATATTTTTTGGCACGTACAAGATCTGTCCACGTAAACTCAGATTTCCCTGCACACATCCATCCTTTCACCCAACACACATGCACGGAGAGGCCACCACGGGATAGGCACTGAGCTAGGCTGTTTGGAAATAATGCCTCTGAAGCATGCAGGCACAGCCTATTGGAGGAACAGGTCTGCGAGCTAACAATTCGGGGGTCTAACACAGGAAGCACGTGACAGAGGCATCAGCAAAGCACTCTGGGAGTGGGGTGGTGGGTAAATCCCCCTGGGGGATCTGCAGGCGTCATCGACACAGTGACACTTGAGGTTCTTAACAGAGGTCTGAGTTCTCCAGGTGAAGACATGGGGACATGGTGATTTAGGTGCAGGGAGGTCTCCACACAAAAACCTCAATGTATATGAGGACAGGGACCATCCGGGTGACTGCAAGCAGTTCCATGCAGTGGGAACCAAGGGTATTTGCAGGGGCGTCTAGAAAGCGAGGCTGGGAGATAGACGGAGGGTAAAGACCAGGGGTCTTCTGGGAGTTTCTGACATTGTCACAGATCAGTGACAGACGAGTGTCGTCATTCTATCTATGGGCCTTCCCTCACCCTCAATTCCTATCTCCATAAACACGAAGTAGGTCCAGACAGCCACAAGGGTTTGCTTTCTGTTTGTTTTAACTGGGCTTCATCTTGAATGATGTGGAAGACACATCCGCCCTGGCAACTTCTTAGGAATGGCACTGCCACACAGCCTGTCAGTCCAAGATGACTCAACAGGTGTCCACCCCTGAGTTATTTGCCTGATCCGATCCATACGCTTACTCTTGAGACCCATACAGAAAGAAAGCAGGTACCTCCTTAGAAGAACACCCCTTCCTCTACTGGCAGCTGGTAGGTATGACCTTGGCCCACCCAGAAGGGTAGCTGGGGAAAGAGAGCACGGAAGGAAGGGCAATACGCATGTCACTCACCTGAACTTCGATTTGGAGATCCGGTGGCTGAAAGAGAAAGAGGACATGTTACCAGAGGACACACACACACTTTTCTTCCATTTACAAGATGCTCCCGGGTAATAATACGGGCATGGGAAGGATGTGTGTGGTGTGGGTTAGAACAGCTTGGCCGTGTATTTGAATTTGGAGACTGCGGTGTGGCCCCGCCGACATGTACAATTCCAGAGTCTTCTAACTACAGACGATCCTTGCCAGAGAGGGAGAGCACCGTGTCCTCAGATCACCAGGGTCTGCCCAGCAAGTGCTGTGAGGCCAGGTGAGGAAGTGCTGCATCTTGAGGAAAGCCATGGAGGAAGGGAAGGTCTCTCCTGGGGACAGGAGGACCCCACCCGAGGGACAATCCCAGCCAGGCACACACCGGCACAGACCTCATTGCTGTCTGCTGGGGGCCCGGCCCAAGCCAAGTTATGAAGAGCAAAATGAGCCAGCCCAAAATGAAGAGGCCACTACGGTACTGGCCCAAGAGCTGCAAACAGGGCCTATAGAATCAGCCCTGGGCTCTGAGGAGACACCCAGGATGCTGTCCCTGGCGGACTTCTGGGCAGAAGCACAGGGAAGGCATGAGGGTGGCTCGTTGTATAAGGGAGGTTCCACTGAAAGACCGAACCTTCCAGGAGGCCCAGGGACTCCTTAGTTCATATAGACTTGGGGATGTGGTGATTTAGGTGGAGGGAGGGCTCCACAAAGGCCTCAGTGTGTGGAGGAGAGGAGGGTGAGCCAGAGAGAGACAGAGAGAGAGACAGAGAGACACAGAGAGAAACAGAGAGAGAATGTAAGCAAGAGAAAGAGAGGCAGAGAGAGAGAGAGAGAGAGAGAGAGAGAGAGAGAAGAGAGAGAATGTAAACAAGAGAGAAACAGAGACAGAGAGAAAAAGAATGTAAGCAAGACAGAGACAGAGAGACACACAGATAAATAGAGAGAATGTAAGTAAGAGAGACAGAGAGAATGTAAACAAGAAAGAGAGAGAGAAAAAGAATGTAAGAGAGAGAGAGATTGTTAGCAAGAGAAAGAGAGGCAGAGAGAGAGAAAGAGAGAGACAGAGATAGACAGAGAGACAGAATGTAAACAAGAGAGGCAGGCAGAGAGAGAGAGAGAGAGAGAGAGAGAGGAGAATGTAACAAGAGAGAAAGAAAGAAAGAGAGACAGAAAAAGAATGTAAGAGAGAGACAGAGACACAGAGAGACAGAGACAGAAAGACACAGAGGAGAGGGAGAAAGAATGTAAGAGAGAGAGAACGTAAGCATTTGAGACAAAAAATTTAGAAAGCCAGAGTCACCTGGGCTTTGTCGCTAAGACAAAGAGAGTGGAGAGTAAGCACTGGAGAGAGTGCAGATGGGTGACACTGCTCGAATGGACAAGCAGGACGACAGAATGCCAATTAGAGACGAAGGGATGGAGACAGTGGTAGAGCGCCAAGGAGAGGCGAGGGAGAAGATAGGAGAGAGTCTGGGAGGGGACCACCGCCAGCCTGCGCCGTCCCAGCCCGGCACAAAGCGAGCTGTGCCGCAGAGCGAGCAAACACCAACCCCTCTCGTTATTTTTTATTAAAAAAATTAAGCCAGAAGATGTGACAGGTGGCAAAGCCATCGTGCATGAGATAATTATATCTCTGGGGCACTGCGAATCAGAGCCAAGTGCCTTTACTGCTCAGAACGGTTAGCTAATAACCTCTTCCCACCCCCAAGGCTGCCTGTGAGGGCTGGAGGGCTTAATCACACGTTAACAATGCGTGTGGGAGGGCACCAGGAGACAAGGGCAGCATTGTTATTTAGAGCCACAGTTTAACGGGGAAACAAATGTTTCCCAGCTGCTAACTGGGTGCCCAGAAACTCGGGGTGCTCTCTCCTCCAGCAGGGCCAAGCCGAGATGGGGACCTTCAGCATTTTCCCTGAGTGGGTAAGCCTGGCCTCAGTGGCGCCCTTCGATGCAGACCACTGGCCCTGGGCTCTACGGCTCTTTCTCGTTCTGGTGCAAGTTATAAACAAAAGCGGGGCCGGGCTCGGTGGCTCAGCCTGTCATCCCAGCGCTTTGGGAGGCTGAGGTGAGTGGATTGCCTGAGCCCGCGGGTTCGAGACCCGTCCGGGCAACTTGGCGAGACCTCATCTCGACAATAAATCAAAAATTAGCCGGGCGTGGTAGCGCGCGCCTGTAGTTCCAGCTACTCGGAAGGCTGAGGTGGAAGGATCGCCGGGGCCCAGCAGGTCGAGGCTGCGGTGGCCGGGAACGT
This sequence comes from Cephalopachus bancanus, assembly GCA_027257055.1. Lineage (NCBI taxonomy): Eukaryota > Metazoa > Chordata > Mammalia > Primates > Tarsiidae > Cephalopachus > Cephalopachus bancanus. The sequence goes on from JAPVLO010000308.1 coordinate 236,282, forward strand.
GCCACTGCACTCCAGTCTGGGTGACGGAGTGAGACTTCAATTCAAAAACAAAAACAAAAACAAAACAACAACAACAACAAAAAACCAAAAAAAGCGCGGGTTCTTAAAAACTCCCATATGGGAAAACTAAATCTGAGTGTTCCCAGCCCCCAGGAGAATGACTCTGGGTACAGGGCAGGATCAGGGCCCGGGGTAACTGTTTGAAATGAGGTCCCAGCTCACGCACGGCCAGTGACCACGGGTCCTTCTGCGCATGCTGACAAGCCAGGAACGAAGTGGAAATCGTCAGCTTCGTGACAAGTCCTGATTTTGAAGACCAGGACGCAGCACTTGAAGACTGATTTTTGTTGTTACTGCTATTCTCAGGAGATTGTGAGCAGAATTTTAGGTCCACGAGGTCTGAGCACTCATTCCTTTTTAAGACTGGCACACCTCATGAGCAATCAGCAGCGCTGCTAAGTGCCGTATTACTTTAGCACTTCTACTTAAGAAGGGGAGGGTATTCTTTGAGCGACATTTGTCTGGAGGCTAAGGAAAACTCCAGGCCCATGGGAGCTGAGGTTAGAACTCTATAGAGTCTAAACGACTCGATTCTTCCATATTCCCTTTGTACAGGTGGGAGTTAATGGTAGGACCCCACTTCATGAAAGCAGAGGGACACCACCGCCAGGCAGCCTTTGGCCTTCTGGGAGGCAGCCGTGGGCTCCAGGCCGGAAAAGCTGTTCCCACTGTGAGAGGAAGCAGGCTTGGACGCCTCGGGAGTGCTGGGATCATGGCGCTGGTCTGTCCACACCCTAGGCCATTTGACCTGTGGCAAACGCTCCCTCCTACTGGTTTCTAATGACTCTGAGTCCAAAAAACCCTGGAATAGCAGAGAGCTCTTCTCTATACACAACAAACTCAGAAGACTCCTTGGCTTTCTCCAGCATCATTATTCTAGTATCCAGTTCCCTTTTCAAGTTTAAGGCTGATTTTGAGGAGGAGCAATGAGGGAGAGAGAATCGGCCACGGACACATGAGACCATCAGAAGAGCTCCACTGGGTTGGAATTGAAATTCATTCAACCCAAGATACTTTCTCTGCCCAGGACTCCAAGACAAACCTTCTGGGAGGCCATGATTTTCTCTCCTGATTTTGAGGTTCAAAATGAAGAGACACACCTCAAACTTGTTTTTCTTAGTTGCTCAATTTGCATTTGTCGTTTTTGACAAACACTTGAACTTCCTGGATGCTATTTATATTTTCATCCTCTCTTCCCTTCTTAGTGGAATGAGCACCAGATGTTTACTACCTGCTGTGTAAAACAGTATTTCCCTTGAATCGTCCCAGATTTGCCTTTAATGTAAGTCAGATGGCACTGCGGTCCTCACCCATATCGACAACACATCTGACTCAGTGTCCTTAATTCCACGATTTCATCTCCACGACACCTGTTATTACTGGAAGGGTCCCATCCTGGACCGTGTTTTTGCACGGCATTGTTTTGACTACTGGCTACTGCACTTAGTAGCTGCATAGCTTAGACCAGAGTCTCTCATGACTCTTCCCGCTCTATCATGGGGCCCATCTTTGTCCTCACTGGGTCCCCCGCATCCTACCCTTTAATACCAGACTAGACTTCTAGTACCCACCTGACCCCACAGTCCCATCCATGTGGCCCACTGAGGGCGCAGACTCCCACACGTCCTGGGCCTTCTGCTGTGCCTGTGTGGCTAAACCCTGCCCTGGCTCACCCCACCGTCTGTGTTTAGCATTCCCAGGCTACAGAGTCTGCCAGAAAAACATGCCGAGTTGTTCTTCGAGACCAACTCCACATTTATGACGTCAGTCTCTGCTGTGGCTTCGGTGGCGCTCAGCAATCTTTTAGTGACCTCTTGGTGACTCACTGGTTGGAATCTTCTGGCCCGTCCCTCCAGTTCCTATGACACCTGGTGTCCTCGTGTTCTGAGATGACTGAGCTCCTTTGGTACGATGCCTTTTGCCGACCCCGTTCATCCGAGTCTGTCTCCAATTCTATATTCTTCACAGAACTGTAGGCTTCCAGAACTGGGAGGGAACTTTGAGAGACCGCGTGGACCTATGGTTGGCAGTTTCTCCAGTTGCAGAATGCTTTCTTCACATGTTGTCTTACGTGGAAAGCTGGTGTCTCAAAGAGATGAAAGCAGGCCCCCTCAGTAGCAGCCCCCGAAGTTGATTTCCAGGTCCCCTGACCTCTGCTGAGAACACCAGGAAACCCACGGTCAGTCAACCCCGCTGCTTCTCAGAGGAAGGGCTAAGATTCAGAGCAGAGTGCTTTGGCCAAGGTCACAGGGCTAGTTGGAGGCTGATGGGACTCCATGACTCCTGATGCCAGGTCTATTTTCAGTTTCCAGTTAGTCCCAGGAGAGGACCTCTCTTTCCTGGGCAAGTTTGGTGTCTTTGGCATTGACCGCCTCCTCTTCGGAAGCAACTTCTTCCTACAGGCACTCGTCTCCTCTCCAATTTGCTTAGCCTCTTCCTGTCTCTGGCTTCTTCCTTACCTGGAAGTTTGCCTCCACCTCGATCTCGATGAAAGCCAGCCCTTCCGATGTCCATGCTGCCTCCTCTTTACACGTTCCCACACCCTCCCCCTCCACGTCGCACTTTCCAGGCCGTTTCTACCCCTTCTCCCTCATGAGACCGACTCCCACGACCAGCGGCCCCTCCAAGTGTTCAGCACTCTGCAACACAATCCATCCCTTCTTTCCATCCCCAGCCTGGGCCACCACGGCCTCATCTCGCACCTGGGTCACATTACTGCCACTCCACCTGTGCCCACGTCTTGCTCCGACCCGTGTTTCCTGACACCAAACCTTCGGGAACGCAGAACCAACCAAATCAACCCCCGGGCTCTGCGTTCTGAAAGTCCTTCAGTGACTTCTCACCTCTTCTGATAGAGACCCAGATTGTCTTAGGGTCTACCAGGCTCGGCCTCTGCCGTGGCCCTGACCCCAGCCTCTCTGTTCACATGGGCCCTGGTTGCATCTGGGGCCTGGACGCTCGCTGGGCCTCTGCTCGGAACACTCTTCCTTCCTTTTCACCTCAGTAGCTCACGCTTACCCTTCAGCTCTCGGCTGAAATTTTAAACCTTCAAAGTCGAAATCAGGTCCCTCTGCTATGAACCCAACACTGCACTGAGTTTTCCTTCCTGACACTCACCCCAGTAGACAGTTCCCTATTTCTTTGTTGGGTGTGTCCCCCACACTAGACCCCAACATGATGGTGTCAGTTTTCTCCCTGGCTATGGGTCACCATCACCTGGCACCAAGCTGGGCATTCTGCTGAAAGCATGTGCAGATAGATGTCTCTGTCCTGAAACGCCTCCTCCCGTGGCTTTCCAGGCTGGTGTTGCTGACTGTCCCTCTAGCCTGGCTTCGTCTGTTTTGCTTGCTTGGTCTTACTCTTCTGTATGTCGGAGGCTCGGCCTGGGTCTCCTGCTTCCCACTGCTGTGAACAAGCCTTGTCCTGTCACCTCACTGATGGTTTTAATCCCAGGGGCCTCTAATGTGTGTCTTCTGTTAATGCTGTGTCTCTGATCCCCACATCCTGTTGTCTCAGTGACGCCTGCGATCTCTCCGGCCAGGCCCCAGTTCAGATTTGACATCCACCTCATTGTCCTTTTCTCTTCTCAAACTTTGACGGCTCCTTCCTCTTCTTCCTCTTCCCTGCTCACCTGTCCCCAGCCCAACAAAATCTCATGTTGCAGTTCTTTTCTCCCCATCCTGTCTCCCCCGCATAGAACTCATCTTCATCCAGACCTTCTCAGAGGCAGAATCCTCATCCTCATGTTATTACGTAAGACTTTTAACCCTTAGCTTTAGGAATGCTGGTCTCTCCCTGTCCCTCAGACTATCACACCCAATCTCAGCCCTCGTGCTGTTTCTCCCACAAGAGATGTGGCAGTCTTACCCCATCATTGTCTGGGGCGGGAGCTGGGGGGATAGGGAGATGGGAAAATACCACAATGTCTTAAGTGCATATTACAGTCCGGGCACCACGACTGGGCATTTTGTATGCAGAGTGGATGCACTAAACGTGGATATGCATGTGGATAACAGGGAGCATTTCTATAGAGCTCTTGAAGCCTGCAGAGTGCGTCGTCTGAGGAGATGACAGATAGACTCGAGATTGCCAGCTTGGCCCTGCGGGGGATAATCATGGTCTGTTTCCAACAGAAGCTCGTGCTCTCCTGAAATGTACTCTCAAGTGACTTCCTGGTGCCAGCCACCCCTCCCCTCCACCCCGTCCCGCCTGGTCTGCAACTTGGGCCATGCCCCAAAGTCAGAGTTACAGGGTCTGTGATCCTCTTCTCCCCAACCCCCCTCTTGGTGTCCAAACAACAGAAAGGCCTAGAACTTATGGACTTTGAAGGCTTCCTGTAGGCCTTTCCCTAGTGTGGCTGTCTCGGGCCCATTTCCAGAAACTCAAGTGCTTGTTTTGTGTGATTCCAAAAGACTAGGGAAAAGGTTTGGACTGCTGCTTAAAAACGTAATTAGCATCGTATTTTAACAACATTTTGACAATAATTGCTTCCCGACAATGCTGAGAAATCTGCACTGCAGACTCCCTGGTGCCTCTGTCAGAGTGAGTGATACTGAAGCCACACGAGCACTGGAAATAGAGGCTGTGAAAGCAAATCTGCCCTCAGTCTTGTTGTCCCGTTTCCTGCTTTGGCTCAGGGCCATTCTCAAGGCTGGTATAGATGCGTCTAGACTCACCCCCAGCTCCCCTTTGTAAAACGGTGGGGGTTTGCCCACGGGGGAAACAATCAGGAAACGCATTTTATCTGAACTGGCCCTACTCAGAGGTAGGTGCTCCTCTGCCACTTCATCTACTGTTCCTTCTGGTGACTAGGGTGAGTTTATAGTCAATATCCTCCAAGGCAAAGGGAAAGCAAGCTCCCTTTTTCCCAAAGTGGAACCTGACCAGTCTAGGAAGCCTCATGCTCAAGGTCAAGGTGACTACCTGACAGCACAGAGTTTAATCCCCAGACGCTGCTTCTAGAGACACCAGCAGTTTGCTTCTTTTTAGCAATCGAGCCGCGTCTTCCCTTCCCTGTGTTGGAGGGGACATTTCACAGGGACGACTGGCTTCTGTTTTTAAGGTGGCAGTCATCCGTGTGTGAACCGTGCCTGTCCACACCAGCCCCTGCTCCATCATACCTTGGCCAGCCCCAGGCCAAAGCCAGCCCTCCCAAGCCAGGGCCTGGGATTTGACCCAGGGAAAGGGAAGGCGGGGGGGGGGCATGTGAGCATAGGTTCGTGTGGGAGGAGGTGACTGGTCATGTTCTAGGCTAAGTACAGGTGACTCAAGGTGACATTTGGGCACCTCTGCTTCTGTGTTGGCAGGATGACAAAGTGCAGGTAAGGACTCTGGGCTTATCGTCTCCCAGTGTGTTTTCTTACCTGTCTGCTTTTCTTCCAAGTCACATTTATCTAATTAGCATTGTATTTTTAACAACATTTGACAATAATTCCTTCTGGAATGCAAAGGGTGATCAGCAGGGCCAGGGACCCTAACCTGGTCGTCTCTTTGAGGAGAGGTGAAAGGGACTGGGGAGCAACAGACTTGGAGGCCACCCCCTGATGAAAAGGGGCTCAAAGTCCAGGAGGCAGACCCTCGTGGAAGAGCTGGATTGAAGATCAGCCTTAATTTTAAGACTCACCCCTCCACTCAGGGCCTCCACCCCAGGGCTCCAGGCTCCTACCTAGGCTCCCATCTGAGGTTTCTGTTTCTTGAGGCCAGCTCTCATCTCTGCCCTCCTTGTGAAGAGCCAGCCTATTCTGACACCTGGATGCAGCTTCCTGCCCGCGCCCCAGGAAAAGCCCCAGCCCCTGGGTTTGCCGTGCCTACTCACGCCAGCCTGGCCCCGCAGTTTTCTCCCTCGATGTCACCTCCAGCCACGTTTTCGGTGTTGACAGACTCGGTCTCACTCGTGGGCATGCTCACTGCAAGAGTCAGAGAGGTGCAGAGCAAGGCATTGAGGGTGGGGAGACAGGAGGGCTGAAGAGCATCAGTTTGCAACACGCCACTGCCGAGACAGAGCGCTGATTGGTGGAAAGAGAGCCTGAGCTCATGGGCTGGCCTGGGGGGTTGAGGCCTGGACTTGCTCTGGCCAGGCTCAGAGTTTTCCTTGACGGACACACCTGCTGCTTGTCCAGGGAAGGTTTTGCTGCCAAGGACACTGTAAATTCATGGGAATGTGTGAGGACATCTGGAGACAAGATCATTTTACCTTCTAGGATGCATCCTGCAAAAACTGACCATTAAATCCTTTCTCTCTGCTCTATGGCCACGTAAAAGCCACGGAAGCCTTTTCATTTGTATCTACTACTCGCCATAGAAAGAAAAGCTTTCTTTGTGTGTGTGTGTGAGTTGGAGTCTCACTCCGTCGCCCAGGCTGGAGTGCAGTGACACACTCATGGCCACCCCAGCGTCGACCCGCTGGGCTCCGGCGATCCTTCTGCCTCAGCCTTCCAAGTGCAGGAACTAGAGGTATGTGCTATCACACCTGGCTGTTTTATTGTAGAGACAAGGTCTTGCCAAGGTGCCTGGGTTGGTCTTGAACCCCGGGCTGGTCTCGCCTTGGCCTCCCAAAGTGTGGGATGTCAGACTGAGCCACCGAGCCTGGCCAGAAAGAGGAGCTTTCATTCAATATGTTATTTCCTTTACTCCTTCCACCCACCAACTCTAAGGGCCTCCCATCGCCAAGATGAGGGCCCAACCTATTTGCAGAAAGGCATGTTTTCTGCCTGCCTGAACTGCTGGATGGACGTGGAAGACTTCCTTTCCTGCAGTCAATTACATCCAGGGTGGTCCCTGAACCAGAGAGACAGCCATCACCAGAGATACTCACTGAGACTCAGACTAGTACTGCAGACATCAGGGATGAAGATGAAAACGTTAAGTGCAGAGTCTACAAAACTAGGTTCAAACGTGGTCTGAAGACCCCTGGAGGGGATAATGTGTCTCCTTTCAGTCATCCTGATGTTCCCATCTCAGCAGGTTGACTTGGGATAGCCACCGTCTAACTCCACTAGAGCCAACTTGTCCAGCTTCCTCCCAAGGAAGCTGTGGACTGGATTTCCAGAACAGTGGGGATTTTCTAGCTTTGAACCCCGTTTGGTGGCTTAGAAGAAGCCATTTTATTACTGTAATTTTTTTTTTGAGTTGGAGTCTCACTCTGTCACCCAGACTGGGGTGCAGTGGCCACTCTTGGCCACTGCAGCCACGACCTGCTGGGCTCCGGCGATCCTTCCGCCTCAGCCTTCCAAGTAGCCGGAAATACAGGCGCGTGCTACCACGCCCGGCTAATTTTTTGATTTATTGTAGAGATGAGGTCTCACCAAGTTGCCCAGGTGGGTCTTGAACCCGCAGGCTCAGGCAATCCACTCACCTCGGCCTCCCAAAATGCGGGATTACAGGCTGAGCCACTGAGCCCGGCTGCCATTTTATTATTATTGTTTTCTTCTAAATAGAAGTTTAACTGAAAGCATTCTTCTGCACCTTCCATCACCCTCTTTTTAAAAATCCTTTAGATTCAGGGGGTACACATGCATATTGCTATGTGGACATATAGTATAGCAGTGGGGACTGGGTCACAGGTGGCAGTGAACATTGCAACCCGTAGGTAATTTCTGCTCCCTTATTGTTACCGCCAGTGTTCATTATTTTCATACTTGTGACCGTTTAGCTGCCACATAGGAGTGGGAACATGTAGAGAAACCATCACCCTCTTAGTACGACACAATGAGTTCCTTAGTTTTGCCAACCCTTGTCCTTTAGAGTAGCCTGGTTCAGCACTCGCTCCAAAACACAACTCCTCATCTACTGAGAAGGTCACTAGCCCTCAGCAGATATAGCAAACTGCAGTTAGTGAGGGTGTGGCCTCTGGTGACAAGTATCCACGGGGCTGCTACAGCCCAGGAAAGACTTTCTGTGGATGATATTGCTGGATGTAGATTTTTTTCCAGTGCCTTTCTTTTTGGATGAAGACAAGCCAGGTGGATGAGCAGAGAGTCATCACAAGAACTTGGAAGACACACATAGAAAGCCCACAACTTACCGTCTGGTTGACTGTCATGTATGAGAGACCTCTCCAACTTTCTAAGTAAGGTTGGATACAAAACAAAATCCAGATGTCATTTCATAGATGTCTAGAGCTAGGTGGGACTTTAGAAATTATCCAGCTCTCACTTGTCTCCCTTGCTTCACAGAAGAGGAAACCGCGGGCTCAGGCAATCCACTCACCTCAGCCTCCCAAAGGCGCGGGATTACAGGCTGAGCCACCGAGCCCGGCTCAAGGTTCTTTTAATTCTCCAGACCAGAGAAGAGACAGGATGCCCAAGATCACAGGGTGTTCGACTGGGACAGGGGCACGGGTGTCAGCTCCCTGCACCAAGCTCATCTTGAGGGCTCCAGTGTTGACCAACTCTCTACTCTACCCTCTAGGGAAAGGCAAGGTTCTTAAAGCCAAACCAGGATCTGGGAGCAGTGCTGGAGGGTAGTGAGTAGCCAAACAATGGTGTCAAATTTTATGGCATTTACATTGATAGCCAAACACTGTAAAAATGTACAGCACTGCCCGAGATCTGAGGGAGCTGGGGAGACCAGACCTACAGATGGTTTTAGCCTTGGGAGCTGGGAGGACAGACCATCAGAGCTTGCCAAGGCTCAGCCCACACTAAGGAAGGAGTCATAAAATTAAAGTGCTTTCAGTCTTTCAATCAATATATCTCCAGTCATCTTGGGTCCAAGGTTCTTTTTTTTTGTTTTTTTGTTTTGTTTTGTTTTGAGTTGGAGTCTCACTCTGTCGCCCAGACTGGAGTGCAGCGGCCGCTTCCGGCCACCGCAGCCTCGACTTGCTGGGCTCCGGTGATCTTCCCGCCTCAGCCTTCCAAGTAGCCGGAATTACAGGCATGCGCTACCACGTCCGGCTGATTTTTTGATTTATTGTAGAGATGAGGTCTCGCTGCCCAGGCAGGTCTCGAACCCGCGGGCTCAGGCCATCCACTCACCTCAGCCTCCCAAAGGCGTGGGATTACAGGCTGAGCCACCGAACCCGGCTCAAGGTTCTTTTAATTCTCCAGGCATTGATGTTTGAAGAGCTGAGCCATGCATTTAAAGCTCTGTGACTGTGACACTTTGCTGCCAGAGAGACCCTTAAATACTGGTGGAGTGGTGTGGTGATGCTAGGTCTGGAAAGACATTCAAAGTAAGAGGGGACAGGAATGGGTATTTAGAGGAACCATATCATCTTCTGTGTCAACTGCCTATACCAGTTCCAAGTTTGCGTTTGCAGTGACCTTGATCTAGGCCAGCACTGTCCAAAGGAAGGGCTCTTTAAGAAGTAGCTGTTGCTGACTGCCATGTCTGTTGACTTTATCCATGTGAAGCAATGATGAGGCAGTGTTTTTGAGGGGAACAGGTCACCATCCCTTCACAAAAACACACACATACCCACAGTGTATACACATATGTGCACACACAGAACTACATCATCATAAGCCATCACGAGAAACACCCTCCCGTTCAGGGTGGTATGCACCAACACACACTGACACACACAGAACACAGGGGAACATTACCATGGGTTTCTGTGGAGTGACTAAACCAAGCAAACTTCCCTTTCTTCTGATCAAGCAAGCCCGCCGGAGTGCCTCCTTTCACAGACAAGATGGTCAGTGTCAAGAACCAGGAACAAGACATCAACAGAAAACATGCAGTCAGCCACGGGTAAAAGAAAGAAACAAGGAACTCAGCACTCACATAGAACATCCATTTTCATCCTCAAAAATAAACCAAATAAACAAATAGCAATAAAACAAAACATATAAGAAAACATAACAAAATCGAATGAAAATCCTGAATCACATGAATTAACAACACAAAACAAATGATGGACCCTAGAGATGGAATTACCCCAGCAGAGGCTTAGGTTTACACTGATGATAGCTAACTAGTGACCTTGGGGAGAGGCCTTCCTAGGAGGGGGCGGCCACTTGTCCCTGTTGCTTCCTTAGAGAGGTGCCCCTTTTATAAGCTAAAGTGGGGTGACTCTAAAACCAAAATGCAGCACTGGTATCCCCTACACCCCTTACCCAGTGGCCAAGTGACTTGTATTCTCCCCTCACATAGAACCCTATTGCAAAACTTCCACCTGTTGTGGATTCAAGGGCTCTGTCGGTACATACATCTGGATGGGGTCACTTACAGGTGGAAAAACAACCCATCGACCTACTTGCCTCTTTTTCCAGTTGAATCATTCCATTTCACTCAGTAAAGACCCATTCGATACCTTGGGCTGATCACATCAAAACATATACGTATCTGCCTTTAATCAGTTTCAATAGGCAAAGGTGTTGTTAAATTGCCTATCAGTGGGTGGTCTTTGGAAGGGTTTGTAAATAAGGGAGAAGAGTTCTGTGGGCTTTTGGTGAGCCTCAGCTGTAGCTGAAGAGGTGTGTGCTCCAGAAGGTGTGAAGACACAGATCACTGCATGGAGAAGAAAGGGGTTCTGGAATCTGCAATAGACTTTGAATTCTGGATGTCAAATGCTTTAGCTCAATGCTCAGAAAGAGAGTTTTCCTTGGATAGAACTGGCATTCACTGTACCTCTGGGAGGTTACTCTGAAGTGTGCTGGCAATGATAGGAGAGTGAGGCAGAATCACCAATTTTTTTTTTTTTTTTTTTGAGTTAGAGTCTCACTCTGTCACCCAGACTGGAGTGCAGTGGCTGCTCCCGGCCACCGCGGCCTCGACCTGCTGGGCTCCAGAGATCCTTCCGCCTCAGCCTTCCAAGTAGCTGGAACTACAGGCACGTGCTACCATGTCCAGCTAATTTTTTGATTTATTGTACAGATGAGTTCTCGCCAAGTTGCCCAGGTGGGTCTCGAACCCACAGGCTCAGGCAATCTACTCACCTCGACCTCCCAAAACGCGGGATTACAAGCTGAGCCACTGAGCCCGGCTAGAATCACAAATTATTAATGGGGAGTAGCAGTGAATGGAGGTGGGATATGAGCCACTGCCCATGGAAGGAAGCATGTGCCCTTTGAGGAATGAGTGAGCAGCCCCACCAGTTCCAGGAAAGGGCATGAGAAGAAGGTCAACCCAAGTTTCAGGTGTTTCCTTATTTCACCCTCTTCTCCTGGAACTCAGATTATACTCAGTGAACTGCCTTGAATGCTGCATGTTGGTGAGAATTCTGGAGAGTGGCTCATGATAGAAAAGAGTCGGGCTTATTTTTAACCTATGTGAAGGGCCGTGTCTCAGACACGCTCATCTTTAAAATATCAAATGTGGAGTAGACGGAAACTTCACATCCAGTTGCATTTCGGTTATGAGCCGAAATGAATGACTTTGTTCAAGTTTCCCTTCTAGAGAAAGGCATCCTTCAATTTAGGATGATGACAATCACTAGCATGAGAATCTCAAAATGAATGGCCTTTTATTTAGAGGTGTAGAAGGGTGAACATGAGGCTCCCAGGCACCAAGTTTCTGTCTGATGATGTGACCATCTGGGGGCACAAGAGCCCTGGGACAAGAGCCCTGCTCAGTGCTGGAGAGCCCGAACATTGAGACAGCCCATCAGAAGCATTATCCAGCTTTTGGCTTTGACATCCTGAGCACCCCATCTTGTTCAATTTCAGAAGTAACCATGTGAAAACTTTAGAATCAAAAGTTGGGCCTTCATCAATACAAGCCATTTAATGTGTAACAATTTGACCAGGGCTAGTCTCTCATGGGGGCAAAGTTGCAGCCACCCTGTGAGAAGTAGATTTGAAGAACATCTAAAACATCTCCCTGATGCCCGCAGGGGGCTCTATGAGATCTTCTCTTTTCAGTTAAGTCATGTATCTAAAGGTTCCTTGCTGAAATAACATGTCACAGCTGGAAAGAGCAATACGTAATATGCTAGTGTCTGTTAACTTGTGATACTTTATCCCATAAGTAACCGAGGGGATAAAACAGGAGAGGATCAGGAAAGGCTGATCCTTTAAGGGAAACGTCTAGAAGACTGAAAGTCCAGATTGTTGAAAATCTGGAATCAGGAATGCTGGATTCTTATGCTATGGAGAAGATGGGAAGGCCTGATCCCTCCTCTGGCCATTCAAATGATCAGTTGGTTGGAAACTAAAGGACACCTTTTCTCTTAGAAGCATGCCCTTAGAAGTAAAGTTTGATTGTCTGCTGCTTGGCAGACAATGTCATGATAGCACACCCTCTGTGAGACACAGTATGATGTGTGCTTTTTTTTTTTTTGGAGTCAGAGTCTCACTCTGTTGCCCAGGCTAGAGGGCAGTGGCACACTCACGGCCACCCCACAGTCGAACCACTGGGCTCTGGCGATCCTTCCACCTCAGCCTTTCAAGTAGCCGGAACTATAGGCATGTGCTACCGCATCCATTTAATTTTCAATTTATTGTAGAGACGAGATCTCACCAAGTTGCCCAGGCTGGTCTTGAACCCGCAGGCTCAAGGCAATCCACTAGCCTCGGCCTCCCAAAGTGCTGGGATTACAGGCTGAGCCACCAAGCCCAGCCAATATGCTTTATTATTTTATTTTTTTTTTTGAGTTGGAGTCTCACTCTGTCGCTCAGACTGGAGTGCAGTGGCCGCTTCCGGCCACCGCAGCCTCGACCTGCTGGGCTCCGGCGATCCTTCCGCCTCAGCCTTCCGAGTAGCTGGAACTACAGGCGCGCGCTACCACGCCCGGCTGATTTTTTGATTTATTGTAGAGATGAGGTCTCGCTGCCCAGGCGGGTCTCGAACCCGCGGGCTCAGGCAATCCACTCACCTCAGCCTCCCAAAGGCGTGGGATTACAGGCTGAGCCACCAAGCCCGGCTCAATATGCTTTATTCAATGGATTTTGGAAGGGAAATTCTGAAGAAGAAAGCTAGAGAGGAAGTTTGTTTTCTGACCTTCCAATGTCACTATTACCAGGTACTGTGGACCAAATGTGGGTCTCTGGGCTATTCTGTCCCTTGACTTTGGCTGGAAAGATTCCAAAAGAAAATAAGATTTTTTTTAAAAAAAAAACAGCTGCTATTGCAAGTGGTGGGTGACATCATAGCATTTTTAGTAATATCATCAATGGTTACAATGAGTGGTACAGGTTCCATCTTGCCAACAAATGGATTACATCTTTTTTGAGTTGGCGGTCTCACTCTGCCAGCCAGGCTGTGGAGTGCAGTGGTACAAGAACAGCTCACTACAGCCTCCACCTGCTGGGATCAGGTGATCTTTCCAACTCAGCCACCCCGTAGCTGGGACTACACTCATGCCCAGCTAATTTTTTTCCTTTCGTTTCTTTTCTTTTTAGACACGAGGTCTTGATGTATTGCCTAGGCTGGTCTCGAACTCCTGGGCTCAAGCAATCCTCTCGCCTTGACCTCCCCAAGTGCTCGGATTACAGGTGTGAGCCACTGTGCCTGGCCTGATTATATCCTTGAATGAACGTCTTTTTCCCCTCATCTCCTAGAGCTTCCAAACATCTCTTTGTGGTCACTCTTGCTAGAATGGCACCTGGTAGGACTATTTCTATGCCTTAAGAGAGGGACACAGTTATGGTCTCACAGCAGCCAATGACTGCCCAGACCCCACTTGGGAAACAGTTGTGTAGATACCGAGGAAATTGTGATAAGTCATCTTCTCCATGGGATAATCTCCTGAAACTGCAAATCACACAAACCCTGCCACGGAGGAAACCTGGATCTAGGCCGTTGTGAAGATTGGTATTCCCTGGTATGTTTGGGTTTGCAAAGCCTCTGAGGGCTTAGTACTGAAATTTGGGACGTCTCCATTAAACACCAGGTGGTGCTTTGAAAGTTTGGCTACAGAGATCAGCAGGACCCAGCCTTTCCCCAGCTGTGGTCAACAGAGGACAAGCAGACTCACAGTACCCAGGCCTCGCTTTCTCGGTAGGTGGTGAACTCTCTCTATAACTGTCTCCCGACAGTTCCTTATATTGCTGTAAACAGATCCCCGAGTGGCGAATCTGCTCCAGGCTGTGCTGGCGTGTGAACAATCATGATCTCCTTAAAAAGAAATTGGAACTCATCGAGCCGACATGACGCCGGCATGATGTGTGTTCCAAGGGGACCCAGACCAACCACGTGAATAGAAAATGACGCCGGAACCAGCTCTGGCAAAGGTTTGAGAGTCAGAGCAACTTCAGCTTTGTTAAACAAAAAAAAGAGGCACTAAGGTTACTCAGCAATGAATCCGCAGAGAAGACAGTGAGCGAATCTTCCGAGGTGTTTCTTGCTTTACACTCTGTTTTCTCATCCCTCCCTCCCTTCCCTTTCCCAAGCCTGGGAGGAGAGACTGAAGAACCCGCCTCATGGGACATCTCGGTTTTGGCTTCCGAGGTACCCAGTCTCAGATATATATATATATATTTTTTGCATCGTGACTGAGAGAGTGGTACCAGAGCCAAGCTCCATGCGAGAGGACGAGGAATGAATCTGGGGAGAGATGTAAAAATATGCCTCGTTCTGACACTTTGGTCACCCAAAACAGCTTTGACTTTGTCCCAGGGAGGGATGGGGTTTTGTGATGTCCCGATGTGACTGTCAGCAGGGATGGCTGGCCTCTCATGAGACTGCTCAGAGAAACACCCAGTCTTTATTCTGGAACCTAGCTGGTAGCCCATGATCCAGGGTCAGATAACTCATCAGCTGCAAATCTTTTACCTTATCCTCTTGGAGGAGGGTTGATGTATCAGGCCCAGACATACCAGGCAGTGGCTGGGGTGTTGGAAGCTGACGGAGCTCATACAACCCCAGCTTCTCCAGTGTGGTGAAGTGTCACATGGAACCAATGGCTGCATTCTGGGTCACCAGCCTGGCAGGATTCAACTGCCCAGGCCTCCACGCTCTCCCGGATGGAACTAAGGAATGGACTCTGCCGTGAACTTGGCCAGATGTCCATTTTATTATCTTTTTGTGCACATGAGTGATATAATTAGTATTTATTTTCTCAAAGGACTAATCAGAGTTACAGTTAACACGCAAAAGGATTCCTAATTTCCGACCTCACTGACTCCAATCTGGAATCCCAAACTCCCTGTAATTTGGCTTCATGCTATCCATTATGGGTTGAATTGCACCCCCTAGAAATTCCTATGCTGAAATCCTAACCCCCATGCCTCAGAGCACGGCCACATTTGGAGGCAGAGCCTTTAAAGAGGTAATTAGATGAAAAATGAAGGTCATGATGGTAAACTGTAAGCCAATATGCCAGGTATCCTTATAAGAAGAAGAAACGTGGACACAGACACACACAGAGGGAGGACAATGTGAAGACATGGAGACAAGACAGCCATCTACAAGCCAGAGAAAGAGGCCTAAAACTAACTCTCGCCTCCTGGCCCTCATAAGGATCCTGCCCAAACCTTGACCTCAGACTTCCGGCCTCTGGAACTGTGAGAACATCACATTCCATCGTTCAAGTCCCTTGGGCTGTAGTACTTTGTGGGGCAGTTCTAACTGACTAAGACACTGTCTATTCCCTCTTATTTCTTGTTACTTCCTGCCAAAAGCCTCCAGACAAGTCCGGTTGCCCTCCTCATTGGCTCTTAAATGTGTCATCTCCATTCCAGACTGTGGGTTTTTTTTTTTTTTTTTAACGCATATGTCATACCCTCTCTGTGGAGTGTCTGTCTACTTTCGCTTATGTATCCCAGGGGCCAGTGAATGACAGCCCTTGGGCCAAATCCAGACTGCCACTTGTTTCTGTCTGTCGAGTTTGCTGGGGACACAACCATGCCCCTTTGCCTGTGTATTGTCTACAGTTGTTTTCACACTATAACAGCAGAGAAGAGAAGTCGTGGTAGAAACTCTATGTGCCCTGCAAAGCCTAAAATATTTACTATCTGCCCTTTCTAGAAAAAGTTTGTTGATCCTTGATCTGCGCCAATTTCATCCATTTGTGGAGGACAGTTCTGTCTGCGGCGGCCACTAGGACCATCCGCTGCCTACGACTCTGTGGTCTGTGAGAATTTTAAATTAAAAACCTGGATTCACCAGCCTGGGCAACACAGCGAGACCCTGTCTCTGCCAAAAATAAAAAAAGATTAGCCAGGCATGGTGGTGCACGCCTGTAGTTCCAGCTACTTGGGAAGCTTGAGGTGGAAGGATCACCTGAGCCCAGGAGGTCAAGGCTGTGGCAAGCCCTGAGCATGCCACTGCATGCCAGTCTGGGCAACAGAGTGAGACCCCGACTCAAAGAAAAACAACCCCAACAAAAAACTGTTTTCAAGTTTTTCCACCAAGTTTTTCTAGCTGTGTAACTCTAGGTAAGCTATTTAATCTTTCTGATCCCAGATTTCTTCACGTGTAAAAAGACAATGATATTATTTATTTCAGTGGCTTTTGTTAAGGATTAAGTGAAATAATATTTGTAAAATAATTTTGTAGAATGGTAAGTGCTATAAATATTTGCTAAATATTGCCAACAAATTTTCATCTTTCTCATAGTTTGCTGTTATTTCACAACTCTTAGTCTCCCTGACTATATTCTAGCTTTCTCAAGGCCCGAGACTGTGACTTAGAATTCTCTGGGCTCCTTTTCAGGGCTCGTAGCCCTGGAATTGGGACCATAACAATGATACTCTGCATCTTTGTAGAGTTTTTTTTTTGTTTTTTGTTTTGTTTTGAGTTGGAGTCTCACTCTGTCACCCAGACTAGAGTGCAGTGGCCACTCCCGGCCACCACAGCCTCGACCTGCTGGGCTCCGGCGATCCTTCCGCCTCAGCCTTCCAAGTAGCCGGAACTACAGGTGTAGCGCTACTGCACCCGGCTGATTTTTTTTTTTATTTATTGCAGAGATGAGGTCTCGCTGCCCAGGCAGGTCTCGAACCCACGGGCTCAGGCAATCCACTCACCTCAGCCTCCCAAAGGCGCGGGATTACAGGCTGAGCCACTGAGCCCGGCTTCTTTGTAGAGTTTTAAGGGAAACTCTCTGTGCTGGACATTTGAGAATCTGTTCTTCGGACCTACCTACCCTTCCTCTTTCTCCACCAGGTCCTGTACTCCAGTGGGCTGACCTCTATATGCTGGACCAATGAGCTTTCCTTGGTTAGGGCTTCCTGCTGGACTTGGACAATGAGCAGCACTAGCAGGATGTTTGTGGGTGGGTCTGGGGAGAGGGAGGTGGGGTATTTACACCCCTGGCTCCAGCACTCAGGGCTGGTGTAGACTGGCTGCATCTTGCTGCTGGAGGCCACAGGTGTGGTCACAGCTCCCTCTCCACATAGCTACGTCCAGACTCTGGTAACTACTCCCTCACCTTGTCCCTTCAGGCTTTGAGCAGAAACAGTTCCCCTAGCTGCCACCCTGGGATGCTGCAAGATCACTTCTTGACTTCCTTCAACGCTGCTCCTATCTTCATCAAATTCTCCTTAGATCACCCAGTTTAAGAGTATTCTCAGTTGTCCGCCGGACCCTGAAGATATTACTGTCCCTGTTGGCTAGTGAAGGGGTGGTCCCAAAAAGTTGAAATCAGGTACCCAAGGTGCGGTCCAGTGAATGGCTGATCATGACAGGTCTTGAGTCCAGGGCTTTTTTAGCCACACCAGGCAACTTCTGGAATAACTGCCCGAGTACATTTTGCAGGCTGAGTTACGGATAAGAACTGGTGACGTAAGGTACTGCATACAATAGGGTTGTGTTAGCCCCACTGTAGAATGGAACTGGTTGTGGTTACTGCCCCAGAAAATTTTGGGGAGGACCCAATTTACTTTTCTCATGCAGAAATAACTTGGAAAACTATTCCTTATTCCTTTTCTACAGATTACCAGATCAAGCACATGGCCATGGAGTCTCAAACTGATGGGTGAAGGAACTCTCTATGTCTTTGCCCAACTCAGAGTCTTAGGAATCTCCCCAGTGCTGTGAGTCTAGGAAATACCAAAGATGGTCCTTGTCTTGGCCTTGCCACCAAACAGCTCCAAAGCTTTGACAAGTCACATCATAATTTGGGGTCTCAATGCCTTCATCCGTTAAATCAGGCATGTCTAACCCATAGCCTGCAGGCTGCAGGGGCCCGGAACAGCTAGTAATGCGGCCCCACAAAATCTTTTAACATCATGTGTTTTTTAGTGTTTATTTTCTTTAGGACCCCATGCGTGGTTCCATTTTTGAAGTTCACAACCACACCTTATTCACGACATCATTTTTGGGCAGTACAAACATTTGTGAGTAGCTGTTTTCAATTATGAAGTCCACTACACAATGGAATATTATGCAGCCATAAAGAAGGACACACATACGGACTTTGCAGCAACTTGGATGGATTTAGAGTCTATCATACTCAATGATCACAGAAACAAAGAACATAGTACCACATGTTCTCATTCATAAGCGGACCCTGTACATTTACCATAATACTATAAGAAAGGGATTGGCAGTAGCGGGATACTGCCAGGGTGGGGGTAGGGAGGATACAACATCAATAAAGATACCTGATCTCAAACCAGGCAAAGTGGGGACCAAAGGGAGGCCCAAACTTTACCTGCCTGATGACCATTCGTATACCTATTCCTGAATTATACCCCATATCTTTAAAATAAAAAAAAAATTATGAAGTCCACGAAAAGCAAAATTCAAACAAACATTTCTGATGAGCACCTTGAGAACTAACTCGGAATTGCAACCACTTCCAGACTGCCAGACACTGACAGATTTGTTTTATAAAAACAAGGTCAAATTTTCCACTAGGTTTATATCGTTCTCATTTTTCTAAACTTTATAATAAAAATACATTAAAAGTCCTATTACATATATATGCGCTAGCCATATTATATAATTTATGTGCAGTCCAGGGAAGCCAAAAAGTTGAATACTCCTGCCTTACATGGATATATTAAGAAAGGGAGAGATGGCAAGAGAGAAAGACGAGAGAAAACCAAATGGTTCCCAGACCGTGCCAGCCTGCCTGCCTGGGTTAAAGGGTCACAGAGAAAGGTGTCACCAGCTTCCAGAACCTTCTCAACAACTCCTGTGGGCGCAGGCCCAGTTTGGCTTCCTCTACATAAGCCATGAAAACCTGCTTGATTTTTAAGCCATCAGAAAGTAAATATAAAACAGAATTAAATATTAAGAAGCCAAACAAAGTGGCCTTATTAAAAAGGCACAATATAAGCACGATGTACCATCATCATGATGATTATTACTGCTATAAACTGGGGGGGAGACATAAATGCCTGCCCTTGATCTGCAGCCATAATCCAAAGAAGAAAACCAGCGTCGTTGTGCTCTCAGCAGGCCATAAACATCCGGTGCTTCCAGGCAGAAAATCTCTCCCCATTATTACGGCGCCCTGGAGTCAGGCCACCTCAGTTATGACTGTGTGGTTGAGGGAGGGAAGCTGGACAGGGCCGGGAGGCGGCAGGAGGAAGATGTGAGCTGCACCAAACAGACTTCTGAACTTTGACCCACACTCCTCCCCTTCCTTTCCCATCCCCATCCCACCTTTCTTAGGGATGACAGGGTGGCACGGGACATTCTCAGACCCTCAGGGGCTCAGGGGGAAACAGGATATCTGATCACGCAGGAGGGTCAGACACCCTGAAGAAAAAGCACAGCTCACCCGCAACCATTAGGGACAAGGCGGGGATCTTCTGGACACGGGGTATGGTGGCCTTTCTTGGACTCCTGGCCTCAAGCTATCCTCCCGCCTTGGCCTCCAAAGGTGTTGGGATTATACGCCTCAGCCACCGTGCCCGACATGGTGGTCTTTCGCTATGGGACTCCTCCGGAAACTCACTTTTTTTAGGCATACCGTTAGTTTTAGGTTGGAGAGAGGACATTATTCCGGTTCCCCAGGCCTGGCTTAGCAGTATGTAGTCACTCATGTGTTAGGACATAAAAGGGACGAAGAAATGATTTTCACCCTAATCCCTCTCCAAACCAGGCCAGTGATACCTAATTGTCATTCCTTTACACCAAGGCCTTGGTCTCTCACAGTGCATATTGCAGCATCAGTAATTTCTATCTTAATATTAGCAATAATAACAGCTCAGTTTTTGATCACTTACCATATGCCAGCTACTCTTTCAAGCATGATACACTCATCGGCGGATTCAACCCTATGCGGGAAATATCCCCATTTTACAGATGAGGAAACCAAGGCTTGGAAAATTAAGTCACTTATTCAAAGCCAGCAGTTAATAAAATCCAGGATTTGAACCTGGGGTAGATCTGATGCCAAGTCTATCTTCTTAGCCACTATGTGCAGCGCATGAAATTTACAAAGCCTTTTCCTAGTTATGCAAGAGAGAAGAGAAAAGGGCTCTGAGGATGTGCTTGGATCACTAACGGGAGGAGGAGGGCTGTGGGTGGAGATCCCTGGAGAATCCACTTGTTACTCGACTCCTGTCCAGCGCCTCCCTGCCAGCTCTTCTGGACAGAGGGAGAGGCAGGAAGCAGAGCAGCGTAGGTAGGAGCATGGGCTGTGAACCCAGGGGGTCTGAGTTTGACTCCTAGCTCTGGCACTTTGGAGCAATCTGACCTTGGGCACGCTACCTCATTCCTCCGTGGCTCAGTTTACCCACAGCAACACAGAGATCTTAATCATACCTGTATCACCAGCCCTTCCCCTTCATTTTACAGGAGAGAATGTTAAGGTCCAGAGAGGGTCAGGGACCCACTCAGGGTCACACAGCCAGAGGGTAGTAGTGTTCAGAACCCCTCTCCACCATCAGTGCTACCTCTCTTTCTCACCTGCCAATGATGCACACCACCGAGAGGCTGAAAGTCCATCCGCGGTCAGGAAAGCATTTTGGCTGAGCACGGTCCCAGGCTTCCCGCCTGCCTGGAGTTCAAAGTTCTGGTGTGGATGCGTTTTGAACACTGTATCCCGTCTCTGCTGTTCACAACAGCTATAGAGAGCCCACTTCTCTCTTCTCTTGAGCCCTGTCTTCCTTTGCCACTACTTTCCGCTGCTCAAGGTACTTTTGACCAGGTCAGATTTCCCACAGGGGGGTTCTGGAGGAGCAGGAGGGAGCACGGCCTTGAAGGATGTGCACCCCCTGGGGGAAACATCCTGAGCAACGAGCAATACTTCTTCAGAAGGGTCTCAGACTCGTCTTCCCTTCCAGCATGCGAGGAAATTGCTGCCTTAAATTTCCAGCCAGCCGCCATTCATGGCATTTATGTGAAGTGAGTCATTTTTGCTCCTAACCCCATGGTGCCTCCTCAGCCCCATCGTTTCACAAAGGAGTTTATGGGCAGCTGTCAGAATATCAATCAGCTTGCCCCCTCCTGCGGAGAGACTTTCACTTTAATTAATCTCCCACCTTGGCCTGCCGGAAGCGTGCATGGGTGACTCTTGTCTTCTTGCCCGGCGTGATGGAGCCTGGTGTGTCTGGCTACTTTAATCGCCCACTTTTTTGGTAGGGAGGTCCTTCGATAGCATGGCTTCCTGCTCTCTATGCTCACTGAGCCGAGCAGAAAACCAGGGAGGCAAGGCCTCTCTCTCTTCTGTATCAGTCAGGTCCTCTTGGGATAGAGGTTCAGTGCTCAGGATCACTTAAAAAAAATTACTATTTTTATTATTTAAAAATTTTATTTTAGAGTGAGGATTTACTCCACAAGTAAGTTGCATGCAAGTGAAGTCGGGGGTTCTTTTCTTCCTTCTTTTTTTTTGAGTTGGAGTCTCACCCTGTCGCTCAGGCTGGAGTGCAGTGGCACACTCACGGCCACCCCAGCTTTGACCTCCTGGGCTCCAGTGACTCTTCAGGCTCAGCCTTCCAAGTACCCGGAACAACAGGGATGCGCTACCACGCCCGGCTAATTTTTGATTTATGGTAGAGATGAGGTCTCACCAAGTTGCCCAGGCGGGTCTCGAACCTGCAGGCTCAGGCAATCCACTCGCCTCGACCTGCCCAAGTGCTGGGATGACAGACTGAGCCAATGAGTCCGGCTAAGGTCTGGGTTTCTAGCTGGTCCCCTCTCTCCCCGATAGTGGACCAGGTACCCATTGTGTTGCCACATGTTCCCCTCCGTCCCTTGATCTCTCCCCTAACAGTGTCCAGCATCTACTCATCCCACCTTTGTGCTCGTGTGACTGGTGACCAGGACCTGCTTACAGTGACAATGCGTGGTATTCAGTTCTTTGCTTCTGTGAGAGTTCACGTAGCATGATGGTACGACCACGTTTCAAGGGGGGAAAAGTCAGTTCTGGGACAGGGAAGGGCTTACAGGTCATGTTCTATGACTTACAGAGAACAGCGGAAGAAACCAGAAAGGCTGAGTTTGGACCGGATAGGTTAGGAGACTGCATCACCTTCTGATATCTGAAGACTTCTCACACGGGAGAAGGGTACCGCCTGCCCTGAGGAGTTCTCCAGGAAATATGCATCAAAGAAGCAGGATTGGCGGGGGAAGATTTTGCCTGAATGAAAGAAACATTTCCCAAACGACCTGGCCGCCTTGAGAGAAAATGGGCAGCTCTTTCTTGGAAATTTTCCAGCCATGCCTGAACAGGCATTTGCTGGAACAGGGGTGGGGAGGGATGGACGGATCCTTAGGATTTCCTTGGCCTTAGAGCAAATAAACTGAGCTTGACAAGACAGGAGTGCTTTGACTGGATGACACACCACGCTGTTGACTATTTTGTGAGGAAACTCTGGGCACATACCTAAAGGGTGCTTGAAGGCCACACTTAATTCTCTAGTCCACTGGAAGGGATTTCCCCGGCATCAACTTCAGCACGTCGATCACTGTCTCCTGTCAGCCTGGCTCTCAAGGCCCTTTGCCATCTGGTTTCCCTCCACCCGTCTAATCTCACTTTCCTGTTCCACCTGACATCTGCCTTCTGACCCTGCACTCAGCCCTACTCTGCCTCTAGATTATACCACACGAGGGTCCTCTGGCTCTGACACCATTGACGGGGGTGGAGGGGTGTTAACGCATGCATGCAGGGTGCTTGCCAGGAGCAGTCCACCTGTACTGGGTCTTTGCCCTGCTACCTGCTTTTTAGAATCCCTCCTGGCTCTGCACAAAACCCTTCCCACCTACCCTCCAAGCCCTGCCACCTTCACGAAGCCTTCCTGACACAGCATCACAGAGTTCTCTTTTTCCCGGGACATTCACTATTTGGACTATGCAGCTTAGTGCTCCGACATGCAAACGGTTCTTTTTCTGCTAATCAGCAGACCGCAACAGGGTGCGCTGTTCAGTCACTCCCATGACATCACCTCATTCAGTGCCCATACCCCCTGGACGGGGAGGCGGTAGGGGAAGGTGACTCAGCCACAGTCATAGAGGGGGAAACTGAGGCTGTGGGCCAGTGGAGGCAGTCCAGGCACACTGCTGTCCTTTCCCTTCCACGAAGCTTCCGGAGAGCAGGGCCCTCTGCTGTGCCCAGCTGCCTGCCCTGGGAAGACAGATGGAAGTACCCCAGGAGGGGAACACGGCTGGTGACTTCCGCTGGAAGCCCTGGAGGCACCCCACAAAGACTGGCTAACACTAGAGCACATGTCCCGAGTTCAGCTTTCCTTTGTTTCTCTTTTTTCACCCTGGGGGTGGGGGGTGGGGAGAATGGGGGGGGTTAAGGATCTCCGGGCCAGGGCCCAGGGTTGGCTCTGTTTCATTCTTTCACTGTTTAATCAGAGCCGGGACTGGAACTGAGCATCCAGCCACCCACCCCCCAGCTCCTTCCTCTCTTCTGTGCTACTTGGGGTGAGGACCAAGACGCGGCCACTGGTGGGCAGTGGTTGCCATGCCCACGGCAGCTGGGGCAACTCACAGCCAAGCACGGGGAAGGACAAACCGACCCCAAGCCCAGTGTACAAGGAGCACAGATGGATGCTGTGCCGGACAGTGCCGCTTTCGTGATCTCCCCCCCCAGATCCTCCCTCTCAAGACTGACGACTCTGAATCAAAGGCATTATTCATGCTCATCCCTTCTTCCGCTTTGCCCTAATCTTAGAACGCTTCTGAAATTTCTCAGGAGACTTGGGCCTGCTGGAGAGGCTGAATGCTCTTCCTTTAGAAGAGAGAAATGGCTTTTGAAACCCAGAGAACAGGGACCACCGTCTTCAACAAGCAAAAGGCCTGGAGGCACCCGTAGGAAGCATGAATGCTAATGATCTAGAAATTCACTTGAAACAGGAGGGCGACCAGACCTTGGGCTCACCTTGGCCTTCCTGCCCGGGGCTACTCCGGCCTCGGGGTGACCTCTCTCCTTCAGAACCTCAGATCCTGTGAGGATTCAGACCGTGGGCCCGGCAGCCCAGGAAACCAGGAAGGAAGGAATGACACAGAGGTACTGTTTTGGGGACAGAGTCCTGGTCGCGGTAGAAGGGATACAGATAAGGTTCTTGGCGTCAGAAGGACTGTGTAGACTGCGTGATGACGAGTGCTGATGGCCTTTCTAGCCAGAGAATGGGAGCCTGCGATGATTCAAGCCATGTTATTGCTTTTGCAGCTTATATTGCAAGTCGTAACTATAGTACGGTCAGCTAGACAGGTGTGAGGACAGGGAGTGTGCCTGGACTGGGGAAAGCAAACAAGAGACAGGGCCTCTTTTTTTTAAATCTCAGTGACACTCCTGGGGAGGGGACCTCCTTATAAATGGGAGTGTCCAGACAGTGCCCTGGAGGGAAGAGAGGGGCTGTGTTGATGGGGGTGGCAGGGAAGGAGAGAGGCAGGGTAGTCCCTGGAGCCTGTGTGGCCAGAGGCAGGAGACAGGAGCCCCTTTCTCTTCTCTGTTTTAACGGCTTAGCACTTCCCTCATAGGGGTTACTGGGAGGATGACAACATGGGAAGAGTTCAGAAGTGATTGCAAAAGCACAACACCTCATGGAAATGTAAGGTAGGAGTGAGCACAGAGACAGAGAAGCAATGAGCAGGACTAATTAACCATGCTAGGATAATACATGGCACCGTGGGGAGAATGCAGTTGCCCCATGACACTTTGGACCGGTGTGTTTCCTTTCTGTCAGCAGCTACAAGTGTGTCAGTTCAAGAGAAGGAAGAACCTCCCTACAATTGGAGTCACGAGAAAGTGGAAGGGGATTTTTGTGACGTGGTAAGTTCCTAACACAGTGTTCAGGAAGGGGGGACGGAAGGTGGAGAGAGTCTGTATTGAATGTGTTGAAGAGGAGTTTCATGCATAGATGGGGTCGCAGCGGGAGAAGGAGAGAGCCTCCAGGCTGCCTTCCAGCACCGAGGTCCTACTGTTCAATGCCTTCAAGGCAAAGACAAAAGCTATCAGAATAGCAGCTCAGGGAAAAGGGCAGGGCATTGTGGGCCCTGGAGAGAGAGGCCAGCTGCCAGATGGATGCTAGGGAAAGGCTGCCTAAAATTCTTGGACAGTGGACACTTCCTCTGTTGTAGGAACTGCTGCCTGGACTACCGGGAGACAGCACTTGTCTGCAAAATGAAGACATCCTCCCCCGACTTAGCCACACATCCATTTTGGAACATGAGACTCCAAGAGAAAGACAGTGCTAGAGGTGGCTTCAGGGGATTGGAATGCATAAAGATTCAGAGAAAATTAGAGATTATTTGGGTATTACTTTTACATATTAGGAAATCGAGGCTCAGAGAGGAAAGGGTTGCCTGAGGTGACAGAGCTAGTTAGTACTAGAACTGAAGCTAGGAACCAGGTTTCTTGATTTCCTTTCTAGGGCTTCTTCCCAATCCATTTCTCTTTCCTATCATTGGGCTCATGATTCTGGTGTGCTACAGAGAAAGAGAAAGAGGGAGGGTTTTGGAGCCAACAAGGTGTGACTGGGTGTGAGCCTGGGTAAGCCTCCTGTTAGCCATCTGGCTTTGAGCAAATGATTTGGACTTCAACTTTCTCATCTGGAAATGAAGATAACACCAATTTTAGAGGTTCAATGAAGACTGAAGATAATACGAACAAGGGGTGGGGGAACTTAATAAATGGTGGCTGTTGTTCATAATACTCAGTAATAATAATACTCTCTAGAGTGTCTGTAGAATGGCTGGAAACTATGTGTATATACTTGGAAATGCAAAAGCAGAGTACAGACCAAAGAGTGTAACCTTTAAAAGGTCATCTGGAGTCAGAATATTTATTGATTACGATGTGTGTGTTCTCAGGGCCAGACCCTAAGGATGCCACAGCAAACCCTACTCTCTGAGGCCATCAGCTTCTCAGATGTGTTTATCACTGTTATCACTCTCATCATGAAATATCATGAAGTTCCCACGGTATGTGAACAGAAACTGATCCATGGCCTAGTGCCTGTCCTGGAGGGTCTTAACAGCTTGTGAGAAGACAATTTGTAAATATCTTTAACTATAATTAACCATTAAAAAAGAAAAACTAAGCAAAGCTGGAAAAAAGATAGCTGAACGGACCTTTCTTTTGTGTGCCTTGAATTGTTGTAGTTGTTTTTTTTAATCCTAAGGGAAGCCACAGCCCTGCCAGGGACTGTGTTCTGTTCTCTTAACTTGCTCTCTGCCATGTCAGGAAAGGTTACTTGTGACCACAGTTTGGGACCATGGTGATCCATCTGGTCTTGCTTTGGCTGTTTAGTGGGGTCAAAAGGAAATCTTTAGGGTGGCCACTGCTACTGATTTATGTAGTTTAACCGGAAAGAGTTTTTGTTTCTATGAACCAGCAACACCAGGAGCCAAGCAATATGGGGCCTCAGCACCAGTTTGGTTTAAATAGATTTTTGTCTAAACATATTTGTCAATCTGCAGCAATTGGGTTAGCCTAATGACAAATGTCATCCCCAACCATTGCCAGAGCAACAAGTCATTTCCATTAGGAGTCATGTTTCCTGGCCAGATTAAGGCATGGAAAATAATTTTTGGTCATCAACAATTCCCTTCAGTTTCACTGATCTGATTAAACTTAGCAATGGAAAGAGGAATTTACAAATTAGATGCTGTTCTCTATTTATTACCAAAATGGTTGCTTTCCACTACATCCAGGAGATACAGTTGAGATCTCATTAAGTCTCAGCTTGTGATAACATTTACTCCATAAATCTCCATTGCCGGCAGTGAATGAAATGAGCATTATGCTGAAGATCACTGATGGAGGAAGTCAAGCCTCTGCCCCTGCTGAAGGGAGTTGACCTCTTCAAGCCTTCAGCAGATTCAGCTTTCCAGTCCTAAGGAAGCGACTCGAAATTTATTCTGGATATTCTCTTAACCATTTCCTGACTGCCATTCTTAGCCGGCTAGCTGGCCTTCTTGAGGCAGAAGAAAATGGGAAACATTTCTGACACTTTTTTGCGTGTGTGTGTCGGGGTCTCACTCGGTCACCTAGGTAGAAGTGCAGGGGCATGATCATGACAATCATGGCTCATGGCAGCCTTGGTCTCCGGGCTCAGGCAATCCTTCCACCTCAGCCTCCCGAACAGCTGGGACTACAGTGTGCACCACCACACCCGGCTAATTTTTTGATGTTTTAAAGAGATGAGGTTTCTCTGGGTTGCCCAGGCTGGTCTCAAACTCCTGGGCTCAAGCCATCTGCCAGCCTTGGCCTCCCAAAGTTCTAGGATTACAGGCAGGAGCCACCATGCCTGTCCTTCCCAGGACATATTTGAAGAAGACTGCAGAGAAATAATGACTATACACAAAGAAAAACATCGTGGAATAACTTTGTCGTCCCTGAGAAGTGAAAAAGAAATGCTGGCAGACAAGAGACGGAAGATGAAAAAATTAATTTGCATGTCTGGTTCATCATATATCCTCTGCTGGACCAGGTCTGGCCCAGTCTGTTTTAGGTCTGGCTAAGCAGGCCTAAGTCAACTGTTCCCAGGGGCAGAATTCCAAGGACTCCCAAGTCAAGAACCCACAGTTATCCCCCGATTTCAAAGCCCCTTTCCATCCAATACTCATTGATTGCCAATGCACCAGGCTCTGTGTTGGTGCTGGGAATACAAAAAGCCCGCCCTTAGGAGTGTCCAACCCAGCAGATGGCATAAGACAGACACATGCAGTAGATAACATGTAACAGATACGATGGCTAGGTAGATGCAGTCCAATAGGTCAGATGCAATAGGTACTGTCATGCAGGTATGGAACAGGTATTCTGGGAGCACAAAGGAGGGGGTAAGGATATGCTGGGGAGGAGGGGCGGTGAGGCCAGGGAAGCCAGAAAGGGAGGGGATGTCTGAGAAGAGTTTTGAAGGTGAGATGGGGAAACCAAGGGCTAACCTGACGAGGCCCGCCACATTTAACTCACCTCTCTTGCTTTCAGTTGCTTGCTTCTAGCTGATTTTAAAACTTACGTAGCTAAAAGTCACAAAGCCAACCCATATATAAAGAAACTCCCACTGGCTTCCTTGTAGATAACATCTCTGCCATATAGGTCACCATGACAATGATTTCTAAAGCTGTTTTTTAGGAACTTGGGGTCAGCTCTTGTCTGGTTCAAGGTGGCTGGGACTGCTGACCCTTCGACTGGGCCCGCGTGAGCATCCGATGGGCGACCTTTCGACTTCGAAGGGCCCAATCACCCTCAGATCATGTGATCAATGCCATTTTGTGAACATGTGTCTTATGAAGAGCCATGAAGCTTGACTACGCTTGAGCAGATCACTGATGGCTTCTTTTTCACGCTCCCAGTCACCTTTCCCCATGCCTCGGACTGCATTGCTCCTCCACCCCATCAATATCCCCCAAACCCTATCTTCCGGGAGGTGGACTTGAGACCTGTTTTTCCATCTCCTTGCTTGGTGTCCTTGTGAATAAACCCTTTATCTGCTGCAAGACTCCTTGTGTCGGTGACTGGCCTACTGCGTGGTGGGCAGGACGAAGTTGGCTGGGTAACAGTGGCAGTTCCTCAGGCAGATGG
Source organism: Cephalopachus bancanus (assembly GCA_027257055.1). Classification (NCBI taxonomy): domain Eukaryota; kingdom Metazoa; phylum Chordata; class Mammalia; order Primates; family Tarsiidae; genus Cephalopachus; species Cephalopachus bancanus. The sequence goes on from JAPVLO010000308.1 coordinate 265,095, forward strand.
TGGGGCTGGGCTTTCCAAGCAGAGAGACCAGTGCGTGCACAGGTGTTTAGAGGATTTTTGAAAGAACAGGCTGGCTTTCAGGGTTCAGGAGACTGCATGCAACTCCAGGAGTCTGGGGACTGCAGGATTCTAGAATCAACTGGATTCCTCTGGGGTTTGATGGACTGGAATGATTAGGTTTGCCCCAGGCTCGTAGGGCTAAAGCTAATAGACGTCAAATTAGAACTAGAGAAATGAAACCCCAGAGCTGCAAGGGACTTTGGCTGAAGTAACCTCCCTCATTTTACAAAGAAACTGGGGCGGGGGGGGAATCACAGATTGGCCACTGACGGGGCCAAGAAGTCGGGGTGCCTGTTTTTCTCAGGCTTCAATACAACATGCTATGATTGTTCAGATCCCAAGTTCTGACATCCTGTGAGGAGAGGACGGTGAGGGTCATTCATCCCACACTGCCGTACTCTCAGCTCACCTAATCAAAGGGGTCTGACTTAATGGATTAATAGAATTAATTAATTAAAGGCTTATGGAAATTATAATGAATGGAAATTCTTTTATGCCAGCTAAGAGGGTCAGGAAGAAGCTCTGCAGTTTTTTTACTGAAGTCGGGACCTTCTTTGGTGAAAATCCAGGGCTTTCCACCTGATGGTTAGCCACTGACATCCTTAGTTTCCTAGTCAATGCAGTGGGCCAAGGGGGTTGGTAGGACCCTCTGCCTGGACATCACTTTTCCTGTCAAGCACATGCTCTTCCCTCTGAAGGCAGCAGGGATATTTTTCTCTGCCTCTGCTGTGTAGCGCAAACGCCACCCAAGCTTCTACTCAAAACCGGACCCAGGTGACCTTAGCAAAACATTACCAAGTACAACGAGATTCTAATTCCGAACGTTTCGGACAAGAAAGTGGATCCTTCATTTCTTCGTGCCCCTGTTTGGTGTCTGCACATATGTGAGCATGTGGTGCATTTTGTAATTTTCAGAGAATTCTGTTACCATAATAACTGGCCTGATATTGGACACCATTATCATATCGTAAGAGTCACTGACATGAAATATAATGGCTGGACAGACTGGTATGGAGCTTGGAAGTGAGAAGGTAAACAAAGACGTTTTCCTTTAAAGCCAGCCTGGCAAGCCTATAATTAAGGCTTTTCACTTCATCAGTAAGCCCTCGAGAACAGATCTAGTCTATCACTCTCAAGCAAAAGGTGCAAGCAAGTCCCAGTACAGCTGTAATAACTCTTTGACAGTGCTGGTCTGTGGTCTGTCTTCTCTTGACCTCTAATCTTGATAGTCTGTTTCCCCTTCACGTGGCACTCACTGAAGTCCTCAGAGGAAGACTTAGGGTATATAAGTCAAAACCAGCCTTAGGCTTGGCAAATGATTTTTAGAACATGAGTTAGGAAACAAACAGCAAGCGCTCCTCTGGCCGGACATTTTTTTTTTTTGAGTTGGAGTCTCACTCCGTTGCCCAGGCTGGAGTGCAGTGGCATGCTCATGGCCACCGCAGCGTCCACCTGCTGGGCTCTGGTGAGCCTTCCACCTCAGCCTTCCAAGTAGCCAGAACTGCAGGCGCACACTACCACGGCCAACTAATTTTTGATTTATTGTAGAGATGAGGTCTCGCCAAGTTACCTGGTCTGGTCTCAAACCCGTAGGCTCCGGCAATCCACCCACCTAGGCCTCCCAAAGTGCTGGGATTATTGGCTGAGCCACCGAGCCCGGCCTGCCCAGCCATTTAAAAAATGTCTTAATAGCCTTACTTTTTTTGTAGAACAAAACAAAACATGGAAGAGCCTTATCAAAATCCAAATACATAATTTTGGAAAGAATAAACCTTTAAGTTTCTCTTATCTGAGCTCATTGGGTCACCCCTACAGATCTTTGCTGAAGGTCAGTTTGATGAACTAATGCGAATGAAGTCTAAATGGCAGTGAATGTATACTTTTATGGCTGAGCAAATGACTAAATCTTGATTTCCTTTCCTTTTTTTTGTCTCCTTAGGCTCTCTGGCGCTGCTGTGTAGAATAGAAAACCCCCTGCTTTCACTCCAGTCTACCTTGATGACCTTCACCAAGACCATTCATTCATGGCTATATTTGGAGACTCAGGGTCTCCTGTGCACACGTGGTTCCCTCCCACCCTCTCCTTTGAGGAGGGGTGGTTCTGGCTATCATCGCACTCATGGGTCAACTAAGAACAGGAGGAGGAGGGTTTATGGCCTTGTCCGTAAAGGTCAAGTTCAGGCTCAAGGCCAGGTGTTTGGAAATGAACACAACTTCCTGTTCTGTTCCCGAAGGCCCTTGCGCTGTTCCCGCGATGCTACCTTTGAGCGTGCCCTGTGACTCTTCCCAGAGATCGTGTTAAAACCAGCTCATGTCATTAGAAAAACGAATCTGGGAGCACTGTCTTCTGGGAGGAGACCACTCCAGTCTGACGGGAGCCAGGGCCCTGAAGCAGCAGCCCAGGCACTCATCTTGGCCCCAACAGCCCCCACGTGGGGTAAGACGTGGGGTAAGGGAATACGTGGTTCAGCCCAGGGGGTGACATATGCAGGGATCCGGGCTCCCTTGGTCTGCCAGGGTTCTAGAGTTCTGTAATCTTTGGACTGCGAAGGAGCCAACCTCGTGACTCAAGAAGGAATCAAGGGTAAGGCACCCGGATATAGAGAGATGATGTATAAATGCGCTGCCCTTCCTTTCTAGCCTTCCTTCTTCCTTCCACCCTCACCCCAGCCTAATGCTGTCATTTGTCTTCTGGTTTGGAGAAGTCCATCCATCTCCCTAGGGGATCACCTTTTAATTTTTTAAATTTTAATTTAATTAAATTAATTATTATTTTTTTTTTAAGTCGGAGTCTCACTCTGTCGCCCAGACTGGAGTGCAGTGGCCGCTCCCAGCCACCGCAGCCTCGACCTGCTGGGCTCTGGCGATCCTTCCGCCTCAGCCTTCCAAGGAGCTGGAACGACAGGCGCGCGCTACCACGCCCGGCTAATTTTTTGATTTATGGTCGAGATGAGGTCTCGCCAAGTTGCCCAGGCGGGTCTCAAACCCGCGGACTCAGACAATCCACTCACCTCAGCCTCCCACGGGGCGGGATTACAGGCTGAGCCACCAAGCCCGGCTTTTTAATTTTTATTTTTTATTGAGACTCCCCTTAAGCAAATTCTGTGTGGTTTCTGACCAGGCTTCCGTTCTGTTCCTCTAATCGTGTGACTTCAGCGTGAAGTGATCCTAGTGATGTACAGTCTAGTACTTACAGCAGGTATTATAGCTATTTAAGAGGACAAAATCTTTCCTGTTATATGGGGCATAAATCTCTTCTGGAAACACTGCTGCTATCACCATGGGCACTTATTTCCATTTTATGAAGTAGTTCTGAAGGATGGAGCTATCAGAGCCCTGTGCTTGGAGTTGTTACTCAACTTTTTTTTTTTAATAAGGTATTTAGTCATGAGGGCAGGGGTTTAATGAGGTAGAGTTGCTTAGAATTCTACATGTGGTACCTTTTAGGGCAAGGGGACTGCTTGTGGGTGTGTTTATGGTCATGGGTAGAAAATAGGCCTTTTTTGGAGTTGGGGTCTTACTCTGTCACCCAGGCTGGAGTGCAAGTGGTACAATCATGGCTTACTGCAGCCTCAACCTCCCGGGCTCAGTGCCCAGCTAATTTTTTTTTTTCCCTGTAGAGACAAGGTCTCGCTATGTGCCCAGGCTGGTCTTGAACTCCTGGGCTCAACTGATTCTCCTGACTCAGCCTCCTAGAGTGCTGGAATTTCAGGTGTGAGCCACTGTGTCTCACTAGAAAACAGGTCGTCAAACAGCAAGGGACAGGGGGTCATGGCAGGGCTCCTCCCACCATTAAGCAGACAGGACAAACCAACTCCCAGGAAGAGTCCCTCAGACAGATTTGGCCCTGCTGTGACCACCTCCGTGAGCTCTAGGGCTGAAAAGCACAAACTACTTATCCCTAAGACTCCAGGGCCAATGTTCAGGGTCTGCCAGTCCTTGGGACCCTGGCAGATGTAGGCTCTTTCCAACCCATTCTCCGCCTATAGACTCTATCTCTTTTTTTTAATTTGAGTTGGAGTCTCACTCTGGCGCCCAGGCTGAAGTGCAGCGGCATGCTCCCAGCCACTGTAGCCTCGAGCTACTGGGCTCAGGTGATCCTTCTGCCTCAGTCTTCCAAGTAGCTGGAACTACAGGTATGTGCTACCACTCCCAGTTAATTTTTTGATTTATTGTAGAGACGAGGTCTCACCAGATTACCCAGGCTGGCCTCGAATGCAAGGGCTCAGGCAATCCTCTCAACTCAGCCTCCCAAAGTGCTGGGATTACAGGCTTGAGCAACTGAGCCTGGCCTAGACTCTCATCTTATCAGCCTCTGACTGGTCTCCCTGCCTCTGGCTTCTCTCTCTTTCTAGCCCATTGTCCGCACAGCTGCATGATGACCTTTCCACAGTAAACTTGTACCTTGTCATCTCTCTGCTTAAGTCTCTTCCGTGGCTCTTCCATAACCACAGATAAAGTCCAAATCCTTGGGACCAGGTCTCAGTCTTTCATTCTGGCCTGATCTTTGGCTTCTCCCCTATGCACCCTAAAGTTACCCCAAAACATGTGCACTTCTATTTTCTTTTTTTAAATCATTTGGTGGCTGGGCCCGATGGCTCAGCCTGCAATCCCAGCACTTTGGGAGGCTGAGGTGAGTGGATTGCCTGAGCCCGCGGGTTCGAGACCAGCCTGAGCAACTTGGTGAGACCTCGTCTCTACAATAAGTCAAAAATTAGCCGGGCGTGGTAGTGTGAGCCTGTAGTTCTGGTTACTTGGAAGGCTGAGGCGGAAGGATCCTCGGAGCCTAGCAGGTCAATGCTGGAGTGGCCATGAGTGTGCCACGGCACTCCAGCCTGGGCAACAGAGTGAGACTCCAACTCAAAAAAACCAAAGTCTGGCTCCCACAAGTCAGCATTTGCAGTGCCCCCAGCTTAGAAAGCCCTTCTCATGTGTCCACCCAGCCCCAGCCCTCCTGCCCACTGGGCATCGTAGTCACCAGCTGTTTCCCAGCCCCCAGGAAGTTGGGCGGATCTGGTAGCTGTGTTGGAGTGTGCACAGGAGTGAAGCCCATACTGCCAAGCCTGGCCACTAGGACTTCCAGCAGGCCCTCCAGGCTTCCTCTTCTGCTGGCCAGACACAGGGGGACCAGTGGAGACTTCAAGCGAGAGGCCCAGGCATGGTAAAGCCCTGGGCCCTGAAAACCGTGGAGAGCTGAATTTCTCTCCTACCCATCCCCAACCCACAGTCAACTGGGAAGTGGGTATATGAAGCCTCCGAGATTTTACCTGGGGGGAGTTTATTCCAACAATTCACCTACCCCCACTGATGTGGCACCATCAAGAATCATTCTCTGGGTAGGCAGCTCCTTCCCCCCTTATTCCAACCTCTATTCCCTGTCCTCTGCGTTTCTGCAGTCGTTCATTCACGCCTTCAGCTCATCATTGTCCCGTCTCTTGGTGCATCTGGCTTCCTATCTAGGCTATAATCCGTTTAGGACAGAGACCGCGTCTGTTTATTTTGGTCTCCTGAGTGTCCCATTGGTACATCCATGCGTGTTGAATGAACGCATCCATGTCCCTCAAGCACACAGGACAGCCTGGCACGCATGTTGTTCCAGAAGGTTCCCACAACACTGTCCACTACTCTGAGACCAACGATTCCAGATTCCGCTGGCTCCAGGATTTCACAAATCAGTCTCCCCTGCCACGTGCCCCGGTGCCAGAAATACAGTTCGTGGCTAATCTCCCTCCATTACCAGATGATAATTTTCCACACCAGCAAGCAATGAGAAAGGCAGGTGCCGTCACTCTCTCCTCCACTAACGGCCTCTGACAGATCATGCATCTTGACGCGGCATGGGCTTTCTATTCCCCTGTGTTTACGTGGCAGGGAGGCTAGGGTGGGTGGGGAGCCCAGGGTAACTGTCGTGTGGGTGGCTCTGTTTCGGGGCTGAGCATTGGTTATTGGAGGAAGCAGATCAAAGGGAAATTTCGGATGATTCATCTCTCCTTCCAGCCCTCTGCGGAGCGACTTTCAGATCCCAGGTGTGGCGATCTGTTTTCAAAGCACCCAATTAAAACCAAATCAGCACTTTACCGGGCGCCTACCCTGGGTAAGACTAAGAGGGCACAGGCAGATCTGTTTGTTAAAGGGACCCGTGGCTTCAGGCAGGTGACGGGACTTCTCCAAAGACACGGCGTGTCAGCCCCTTGCCGAGGCTGTCCCTGGTCAGAAACCCTCCCCCAGCCCACCTCAGTCCCAACCCCGGCCTCCATAATGCCTGGGGTCAGAGGCTCTGAAGTGATGACCCCACAGCATGGCACAAACCTGCATTGTCAAAGACAGCTTCTACGACATTCCCCAGATGTCCTTGCCAAGGCAGGAGAATGGACAGTACTTGAGAACATCGATTCCCCAGGCATTCTAGCTGCTCAACACCTGCCTCTAATCAAGCCCAAAGGTGCCTGGAACTGGAAGCTGATGGGTCACATCACTGACACCTCTCTTCCAAACAAGATTTCTTCAGTCATTCCAAACGGATGGCTCTTAACCTCAGTGAACATTTTTCCTCCTTGATGAAGATAATGCCATAACTTTTTTTCATGCTTCAAATGTAGCTCTTAGAATTATAAAGCTTATCTTGTAAGAAAAAACCCAAAACAAACTTGGCCAGGTGCAGGGGCTCACGTCTGCAATCCCAGCACTTTGGGAGCCTGTGGCAGAAGGACTGCCTGAGTACCGGAGTTCTAGACCAGCCTGGGCAACACAGCAAGACCTCGTGTCCAGAAAAAAATCAGAAAATTAGCTGGGGGTGGTGGTGCCTGCCTGCAGTCCCAGGTACTCAGGAGGCTGAAGCAGAAGGATTGCTTGAGCCCAGGAAATCAAGGCCTTGGTGAACCACGATCCATGCCACTCAAAACAACAACAACCATCTAACTCATGTCCCCTTATAATTTAAGATCAATTTTCCCCATTACCCCCTTCCCTCCCCTTTCCAAATTCTCTCTCCCTGCTTTGCATATCACACGGAGGTGATAAGTGCTATAAGAAGAATGCAGACACTACTCTGGCTGGGGCTTAGAGGGGCTCTCTTTTGTTCCCTCTGGTTGGAGGAAGAGGACGGCCTCAACATTCCTGAAGGGGGATTGTGGGATAAATGAATGTGGTGTTGACACATGGCTATGGTATGAACACGGCGTAAGGCCGACCAACTTACCAGCTGTGCAACATGAACGAGTTAACTTTTCTGAGACTCAGTCTTCCCATCTGCAAAATGGGGTTAATAGCCTACCCGCATGAGGCGATCTGGGTAAAGGAGACAATCTATGCCTTGTCCACCTTCCATGCAGAAAAAGAAGACATGTCCTCTCATGCCCCTGCCCATCTTGTCTCTATCCTTCAACCCAGAAGAGTCCATAGAGGATTGATGTGTGTCCACAATCCAAACTGGCTACCCAACAATGAAACCACGACCCTCTTAGAGGAAAGGATGTGGGAGGGAGACAGACTTTGCCCCTTGCTCCATCGACCACCTAGCTCTCTCTTCTAATGGAATCTAGCATTTGCACTCCCTCCAACTGGCCGCCCTGGCCCGCTTTTCAGCCCGCTCTGACAACACGATACTTTCTGGAGGGCCGCTTTGAATAGGGCTAAGACGAGGCTAAGGGTATTTGGCCAAGTGGGTAAGAATGCAGGGCTCTAAAACCTTAATTCTTCTTGATCCAAAGAGAATCCAATTCAATATTTTTCAGGGGAAGTCTATTACGTATAAATCACTGTCCTAGCCGGGCTCGGTGGCTCAGCTTGTGATCCCGCGCCTTTGGGAGGCTGAGGTGAGTGGATTGCCTGAGCCTGCGGGTTCGAGACCCGCCTGGGCAGCGAGACCTCATCTCTACAATAAATCAAAAAATCAGCCGGGCGTGGTAGCGCATGCCTGTAATTCCGGCTACTTGGAAGGCTGAGGTGGAAGGATCGCTGGAGCCCAGCAGGTCAAGGCTGCAGTGGCTGGGAGCGGCCACTGACTCCAGTCTGGGCGACAGAGTGAGACTCCAACTCAAAAAAATAAAATAAAATAAATCACTGTCCTGGACACCAAGTGAGAGGGGATAAGAAGTCAGTAACGCATGTTCCTGCCTCTTGACCTTTCTATATAACAAGAGATCTGGGCTGCCCCATTCACTGGGGAGGCGGACGGAAGGTCATAAGTATGGATGGCACTGGTTCTGCGACACAGGGTCTGGGAGGGCCTGAGCCAAGATGCGCTCTCCGTGCTCCCAGAAGGCTGGGAGGCGCAGGTGGGGTGAGGAGGGAAAGGGTGTTCCAGGAAGTGGGGGAATGGCCAAGTGAAACTCAGGAACAGGAGTCCGGGGTGTAGGAAGCGGTCTGATGTTGCCGCAGTGGGGGTGGGAATGATAGGGTTCGAGCTACCGGCTGGGACAGATCCGCTTGTCAAGATGTGCAAGCTTTATTCCGTAGCCAAGGAGAGACACTCAAAGCTTCTGAGTAAGGGAGTGACACGGTCAGTCCTAGAAATACAAATCTGGCCACATGACGCAGGCCGTGTGGGCGTGAGCCTGGAAGGCAGGGCAGCAAAGTGGCTGCGAGTCCACGGGAAGAGAGGCAGAGGGACAGGAGGAGTGGGTGGGAGGCCACGCCTGTAGGGTGGCCCATGATACTCAGCAACTGACCGAACACAGGAACTGTGGAGGATACAGGAGAGGGAGGAGAAAGAGGACTTTGCAGCCTGGGTAACCGGGAAGATGGGGAGAGAAGCCACTGGAGAGCGGTGGGCTGGAAAGACGCTGGCCTAGGCTGAGAGCCTGGCTGGAAGACAGAGGATGCACGCCTCCGGGCCCTGGAGAAAAAGCAGGTCCTCCAAACTCCACTCTCCGTCAAGGCATCCCAGCACACTTTGTAGTTCAAGGGCTAACAGCCTGTTTGCTCTGCCCCTCGCCATCACTTGTGGTCACGGGAAGAAGGTAACAAAATGGGGCTACTGGTAGCCACGTGAGATGCTCTGGGGCAAGATGAAAGGAGGTCATTGATGCCTTGCCCACCTTCCATGCGGGAAGAGACATGTCCCCTCTCATGTCCCTGTCTCACTTCTATCCTCCAGCTCAGAAGAGCCCACAGAGGACGCATATGTGTCCACTATCTACCCTCAGAGCCCCAAAACTGATCACCCAGCAATGAAACAGTACCCCCATCCTCTGGCTGGCCAGTAACCCTGGGAACACAGATGCCTCCTCATCCCCATCAAACCACAGGAGAGGTCCCGGTGGCTCCCTGTTAAGCTCATGTTCCCCAGAAACCACAGCTTTGCCTGTGCGGCACCAGCTTGGACCCTGTCGCTCACGGGCTCCTCTGCGTGGGCTCCAGCCCCACCACACATGTGGGTGGTGAAAGTAAGACCAGCACGAAGGCAGATGTCTCAAAAGGGTGTGAGAATCTTCTTCTGGCACCTTTCTCTGCTGGTGTGGACCACATTCTCACCACAAGTAGGAACCTTTGTGTTCTGGAGTTTGTCAGCTTGTGACTATTGTTGTTTTGGCCCGGGACACTTCCCTAAAGCCACAGCCTGGTGAGTCCTGTCGTCGGCGCCCACCCGCCCCTGTGTGTTGCCCTGGGTTCTCTTTCCATGGAGCTGTGATCTGGGAGCCTCACTGGGTGGGGTGGGGAGAGTAGGTGTCTCCCGAAGGGAAACAGAGCCTTGTTAACTGATGCCTTGGCAGACCCATCAGGCGCCTTTCGGCAGACCCATCAGGCGCCTTTCTGCTGACCTAGCTCAGGTCACAGGAGGCCACGAAGTTTCCTGTCAAAATGCCACGTGGCTTCACCTCCCCTCTTGTTCGGAGGCCTGCAGCCATTATGCAATGACAAGACTGTCATGGCTTCCTGACAGCTCGAGGTAGCAAGGTTTGCCCAAGGTGGGGGGGGATCTTGCTACAGGAGATGTCTGGCAGCTTGAGGAGGCAGCGTTGGTATGTCCACCTCTCACTGTACAGGTGGCATGGCCCTTTAGGTAGTTGTCCCACCACCCCTGAGGCCAGGAAAATGCCATCTGCACACCCACGGGGGCGGGCAGCACAGTGGCGAAACTATGCTCCAGAGGTGGGGGCATGCCTTTGCCACTGCATGGCCCCCAGTGAAGTACTGTACACAATACCAAGCCCACGAGACTCACCCGTGGGTATTCATTAATGCCAGAACCACCGAGATCTGTGCATAGTCTCACCCCAGAATGCCAGTGTGTGACAACCCCCGCTAGTCACCGTGGTCTTCAGGGAGCAGCACGGCCTCACTGCTTAAGAACTCCTAATCCTGGAGTCGATCAAACTCAGTGATTTATCACAGAAACAAAGAACTGAGTTCCATATGTTCTCACTCATAAGCTGACCTTGAGCAACTATAACGCTATAAGAGCTGACCTTGAGCAACTATAACGCTATAAGAAAGCGATTGGCAGTGGTGGAAAGTTGTTGGGGGGGTGGGATTGGCAGTTGAGGGAAACTGCTAGGGGAGGGAGGGGCATACCTCATCAACAAGGGGACCTGCATGATCGGTGTTTGTATACCTAACCCTGAATTTTACCCCACATCTTTATAATAAATAAAATAAAAAAAAATTTTTTGGACTAAAAATGACAACAATCTAAATAAAGATGCTTTAAATAAAAAAAGAGAATTCACACTTGACCTGTAAAACGACCATTTGTATACCTAATCCTGAATTGTACCCCACATCTTAAAAAAAATTAAAAACCCCCAAAACTCCCAATCCTCTCCCACAGGACTTCAGTTTTTGCCACTGCCTTTGCCACTGTCCCACTTATGGGGCGTCTCGTGCCTTATGTGCCTTTTTCCAAGTGGCGCCTTCCAAGAATGGAGAATGATTTGGAGCCACCGGACAGCTACAAAAGAAAGTGACTCTGGAAGAAAGTCATCAATGATGCCACAAGGAAGTCACCCCTGAGCGGACGGAACCATGAACCGGCTGAAGGCCTGTGATGGGCTGAGCTCAGGGCAGGGTAGAAGATGCTCTACCAAGACTTGTTCATGGTGTGTACTCGCACCCGTGTGTTCATATGACTCATATGTGCCATGGCATTTCCAAGCTCTGGGCTATGTCAGGTCGTAGGGACACACGTGCAGCCAGCAGGCAGACGTGTAAAGAGGTGCTTATAAGCCCCCAACATACGCGGGGATGTGTCCTATCACAGAGGGAGCATTAGGCATGCTCCTGCATGGGGTGTCCAAGAAGGCTTCTCTGAAGAGCTCCAGGGTATGCTAGAAGAGTCTTGTGTGGGCCTGAGGGCTGACTTCGCTCATTTTGAGCTCATCTTGGGCTCCAGTTTCTAGTTTCAAGCACTGACATTGTTTTCCAGGGCTCTGATCAAGAGCAGCTGAGAGCCAAGGAGAAGCCCAGGCACCAGATTCAGAGTCTGCACGAGGGCACCTGCTCTCACTGAGTGGCCTGGGGACAGCCCTCTAAAGCATGATAACAAAAGAGTGCCAAGGAAGGACAGAGTCAAGGACAAAACACATGTCAGTGCTTCTTATTCAACTTGAGCTAGGTGCTTCATGGGATTGAGTCAGACATCTAGACATGTGGCAACCCCTAGCCACGTGCTAGGTCCAAGGAAAATATGGATAGCATTGATTTTAAAATATTTTTTTTTACAGTCAGGTGCTATGGCTCTCGCCTGTAATCCCAGCACTCTGGGAGGCCAAGACGGGAGGATTGCTTAAATCCAGGAGTTAGAGACCAGCCTGAGCAACATAGCAAGACCTGGTCTCTACAAAACATCAAAAAATTTAGCTGGGTGTGGTGGTGCACATCTGTAGTCCCAGCTACTCACGAGGCTGAGGCGGAAGGATCACCTGAGCCCAGGAGGTTGAGGCTGCAGTGAGCCATGATTGTGCCACCGCACTCCAGCCTGGGCAACAAAGTGAGACCCTGACTCAAAAAAATGAAAAATAAAAAATAAAAAATAAAAAAATGTTTTTAAAGATCACATAAACTATGCACATGCCTTTGACACATATGTAATGTAAATCAGCAACATTCAGATGACTTCTCTGAAGCTACATGGGGCTCTTCTGTGGGCAACCTGCAGCTCTTGGAAGTCCACAAATTTCCATCTCTCAATAATACACGATTCTGGGCTCTGCTGGACGAGCAGCAGCCATGTGGCTCTGTTGGTTAATGATGATTGCAAAAGTGGTCCCGAGTCACATAACTGAACGCCACGGTGACAATATTTAATCCTGCTTATCTGTGTGGAAATGCAGTGTTTGGGTTCCACTGTCTGTCTGTCTTTTATACACTCAAGCACACCAATGTCTTTCTTAGACAGTGAGTTTTAGGGGGCTGAGGCTGCATTTAAACTGTCTTCATGACATGAGAAAGAGATTCACATATGGATGGATATTTAATAAATGCGTTTTTTTTAATCTTGAGGAGGAAAAAAGAAAGAAGAAACCCCATGTCTGTCTCTCTCTTTGTGGCCTCTCCTTGAAGACTTGACTTTCTATCAGATTTTACGTCGGAGTCAAAGATGGGCCCTGACCCTTGGAGCAGGGTGCCTCTATTGATGGAAACGAACCATGTGCAGAAGTGATGGTTTTGCAGTGGGTGCCTTCGAAGGGGGTGCTCACTGCTTCTTGGAGACAGAGAAGAAGCAGTCACGAGAGTGGCGAGACCCCAATATTATTCTGGTCTTTTCCAGAGAGAAGAGGGGCATCGTGGCCATGACCCGTGGTGGCTGTCCCACGCTGGTCATATATAGGGCAACCACATATAAACAGGCCCCCTCCTTCTGGCCTCTTTCTGCCGTTTTGGCCCTGAAATGACTCTTGAGTATCATGTCCTCTTTTTTCCAAGGCAGTGGCTAATACCAACATGGCTGGGGAAGGCAAGGATGAAGGACTGGGCTTTAGACACTGACTTCCTAAGGGCCATGGGCGTGTGGGTTGGGGAGGTGGGTCTCCTCCTCATCCCTTTCTGGCTTCCTGACGGCCAGGCTCTTCAGAAGGCTGGTGACTGGTTCACACCCACAGAGCAAGACGCCTGCAAAGCAGTGCTTCATGCCTTTCCAGGAAGCATGTGCTCTGGAGAGACTCGCAAAAAAAGACTAACTAGCCAACAAGTTTTCACTCCTGCCCCACGTTCCACAAAGCAGCTCTTGTCAATGTCAAGGCACCAGTGAGCCCCCCCACATGAAGTCCAAGGGTCAGTTTCCAGCCCCATCAGCAGCACAGATACCATCTAACTTTGCGTTTCCTCCTTTCTTTCTGTTCACACCTTTTCAAGTCTCTTTTGCTGTTTCATCCCCACCACCCCAATCTCCAAACCAGTAAAGCCAGGACCCAGTTCTTGAATCTCATCTTGTTTCTGTCTACATGCATTCCCCGTTGGTCTCAACCAGACAAGCGGGTTTAAATATCTTCTATATGTTGTTGACGCTCCCAATTATAAATATATATTTTTGAGTTGGAGTCTTACTCTGTTGCCCAGGCTGAAGTGTGGTGGCACGCTCATGGCCACCGCAGCCTGGACCTGTTGGGCTCAGGCGATCCTTCCGCCTCAGTCTTCCAGGTAGCTGGAACTGTAGGCGTGCGCTACCACATCCAGTTAATTTTTTATTTATTGTAGAGATGAGGTCTTGCCAAGTTGCCCAGGCTGGTCTGGAACCTGTGAGCTCAGGCAATCCTTTCATCTTCGCCTCCCAAAGTGCCGGGATTAAAGGCATTAGCCACTGTGCCTGGCCACTCCCCCAATTATAATTCAGTTCCAGATCCCTCCCCTGGCCTCAGATTTATTCCCTGTTGCCTACTCCACGGCTCCACTTGGATGTGTAATAGGTGTCTCACCTATTCTTCCTTGTCCACTTTCATGTCATTCTGCACATGGCAGCCAAACAGATCCTGTTCAATGCCTGGTAGGTCGTGTTACTTCTCCATGCCAAATCTCCAGAGGCCGTTGGGCTCACTTGCAGTAAAAGTTCAAGTTCCTACAACAGTTTGCAATGGCTCACTCCCTGGGGCCCCTGGCTTCATCTCCATCACTCATTCCCTTCTCTCCAGCTCCTTGAGCCTCCTCTGTTCCTGACCCATCAGACATGCTCCTGCCTCAGGGCCTGCTCATTGGCTTTTCCCTCCGTCTGGAAGGTTCTTTTCCTAAATATCTGTATGCTACCTTTCCCTCCGGCCTGCAAGTCTTTCTTCCTACCATCGTCCGTTCCATGAGATAGTCCCTGGTCGCCCCACCTAAAATCACAACTCGCAACACTCTGCCCCTCTTTCACGGTTTCATCTTTCTCCCCGGTCCTTATCACTCTCTGACATACTAATTAATTTCTTATCTGTCTCCCACCAGAATATAAGTCCCATGAGGCCAGGGATCTTTGCCTCCTTTGTTCATTGTTTTATCACCAATGTCTACAACAGTGCTCGGCAGAGGGTAGACCTTTACATTGTGGGTGGAGGGATGAATAGAATATATTTTTAGTGTATAATTTACTGGCCACTTCATTTACTCTCAACTTGGTGATTCTCTGTTATCCTTCTAGCCCCTGTTTCTTCTACTTCCTTGGTGGCTCTTGTAGTCTAGAAAAACTGAATCACTGGGCAACTCTCCCAGGCATGCTGGGCCACTGTGCAATGACATGTCACTGAGTGGTTCCTGAACCCAGCACCTCCTCATCAGTGAGGCGGGGGGGGGATACTGCCCAGGGTAGAAACAGAGTCACCAGAATCACTGATGGAGCATGACCTGTGACCAGACCTTTTTTCCTTAAAAGACAACTTGGTTTTCGAGCTAAAAGAAACTGGAAAACATACCATGCTGTAATCTTTTAGAAATTTCAAAGGCTAAGATACTATAGTAATCGAAACACATGTTTCCACTTGAAGCAGAATTTCTCCCCTTGTGTTCGTTTCAAAGGCCAATGTATGGCAGTTCTGAAGATCAGGATACAGTGTCCGAGCAGTAGGCCTGCCGTTCCGGCAAATCTGTCAGGCCTCTGATCCCTTAATAATTTAATCACATCATCTCTGCTCTTCACTGGACTTCCCCAGTCGACCCAGTTCTCTGGTCTCCCTTCCTGGCTCTGTTTCCAAGTCTCAAAGGTTCTACTTCCTCACCCATGCCTATCTTACTCTCTCTACCATGCTTGTTTGGCTGTTTATTCCCATGCTCCATTCCTTGAAACCACCCCATCAGCATTTCCACTAATGAAGGAGCCAGGCTCCCACTCGAGTCCTCCTACAAGGAGCAGATCCCAAAAGCCCCTCCAGCCATAAAGAAGCAGCACAAGGTGAAAGGATCATGTCTCATCTCCAGAGGCGGACGTCATCTATATTTGGGCTTATGATGCTCTTCTCAAAAACTTGGCCAGACACCTGGGTAGATGGGCCTTGTCCACGTGATCTGCTCCAGCAGCAGGGACTGTTCCATGCTGAGAAGTTCCCTTGGAATTTATTCATCAAATGGGCAAGACAGAGAAGCAGCAACCCTCTGTTCCCCCTACCGGAAGCTCCTGCTGTAGCCAGACAGCAGAGTAACCGTGTGTCTCTGTGGATGGCAATAGGTTTCTAAGCAAGGAAGGGATATTGTGTGATTTTAATAACACATGCTAGGAAAAATACTCATCACCATTAATGATGAGCTAGGGGCTCAGACCTAGGATGGAGCAAGAAGCCAAGATACGAATTCCTGTGTTTTAGAGGCATGCTTCTCCGGGGCTCACGGGCCGATTTATTTATCTACCACACCACTCGGTGCTACAAACTAATCAATGAGTTCACAGTTCCATCACCAGTGTAATAGAAACTGTCAGGCATTTTTCCAGAAAGATTCTCAACGGCATCACCGCTCATTGTTATAATCCATCAAAGGCCCCATTGTCTCACTTGCAAAACTACTTAGCAGAGCATGAAGGCCTCCTTAGGTTACTAAATTATGTTGTTACCAGTCCCTTGTTGTTTGTGTGCTTTAATTTTGTGTTTGCTCCTTGAGCAGAGTGACCAGAAAGGGTGTAGTTGGTAGATTTATTAAATCAATCTTTTGAACGGCGGGTACGGAGAGTCTGCTTTCTG
Organism: Cephalopachus bancanus; assembly: GCA_027257055.1. Taxonomy (NCBI): domain Eukaryota; kingdom Metazoa; phylum Chordata; class Mammalia; order Primates; family Tarsiidae; genus Cephalopachus; species Cephalopachus bancanus. Next base: position 281,234 of record JAPVLO010000308.1, read on the forward strand.
TGCACATCTTTGACTGTCCCGTCTTCCTCCACCTGTTCCTGTCTTGGCGGGTCTTCCTGTCACCCTCTCTGCTCTAGGAAAAGTCCTGGCTTCCTGCCCTTAGCTGTGTGACTCGCTGACTGGCTTTTTAACCTGTTTGGTTCTGACTACTCTAGATGTTCAATATTTAGGAAATTTTTTAAAAGTCAGGCTGCTTGGAAGCACAGAAATGTACCTACTCAAACATGTATAATGAAAGAGAAAGACATTGCACACAGAAAAAGGAAGAAAGAATGTGCATAGGGCCACAGAGGTCAAGGTCAAACAAGATACACACAGTAGTGAGAGCTAACCCAACCAGTTCTCAAATTCACTATGCATCTCGATCATAGACCGACACCTGGGCCCCACCCCCAGAGTTTCAGTCAGTAGGTCTAGAGTGGGGCCCAAGAGTTTGCATTTCTAAGAAGTTCCCAGGGAATGCTGGTGCGGCTAGACCAGGGACCACACTTTGAGAACGACTGGGCTAATCTCATAAGAGCCTGAATTTCCACCATTCATCATCTTTTATGCATGTGCGAGTCAATATCATCTATCACTCTCTCATTTCTATCCCAGCAAGAGTCTATCCAACAATCTGTCACGTGAAGCCCCAGAGGAAGGGATCTGACTCACTTTCTGTAATCCAACTGGATTCTGCCAGATTTTTCTGGACTTTCCCCACCCTCCCACCTAGCACTTCCCCATTCTTTGAGTCTAACCTCCATAGGAAAAAACTTTGCCTCCCTTTTCTATGAGAAAGCTTAACAGTGCCTGGAAGTCTACCTCAAAGGAGAAGAGAATCCCACATGAGTATCAAATTTTCCAGGTAGCTGCTTGGCAGAAACTGTTCCCTTCAAACGGGCCCGGGACAGGAAGCCTGCTCCAAAGAGATGGAGCCTGGAGGAGGAGGATGTCTGGTTTAAAAAAAGCCTTTGCCTTTGCAAAATCTCAACTGTCTTTTAAGGTCAAAGATTCTAAAGGCATATGGGGTTTTCTAGATCAACGGCAATTATTTCCCACGTGTGACTGATTTCCATGAGTAGCAAATGACTGATCAGTGAGACAGATTCTGCCCTGGGAAGGCCAAGCGTGGGCTGTAAAGAAAGGCGGGTTGTCAAGGTTTTGTGTTGGCCTTGATGCTGTCTCCTCTCTCTCCTAGAACCCAGCCCAAAGACAGAAGACGGCTGCTCACTGTTTCGGGGTTTCTCCTCATCCATGCCCTCGTCCTCGTTTTCCGGGTCGATGTCTTCCGCCTGAGTGATCCAGTCCAGGTAGCCTTTGAGGTCCTCTTCCAGCTGCTGCTTCTCCCGGAGCTTTTGGAAATCTCCCCGGGCCTTGGCCTTCTCCCTTTCTTTGGAAAACTCTCTGGCGAGAGCGTGAGAGGAGTGGACAGGGGGAGGGAGCACGGAGAAGGAGGGAGCACGGAGAAGGAGGGAGCACGGAGAGGGGTCGGGCACAGGAGGAGAGATGGAGATAAGGAGAAACAAGAGTCTTAATCGCTTTGCACCAAGACAGCTACCCGCATGCCCCCTGTTTCTACAGACAGCTCTCTCTCGTCAGCCCAGGTTTCGTCTTACTGTCACTGAGCTGGGAAGCAGTGCTGAAGGGGACATTATTGACACCGGCCAGGAGAGTCTAAGGGGATGGATAAAGTCCATTGAGCTCCCTTCTGTCTGGATCATGGTCACAGGCTTTGCCTTTTCATAACAACCGTTCTCCAAAGGCCTGGAAACGCCTTCCTAGCGGTCACTAAAATACCTCCATGGCAGGTATGAACATGCATTTTCTCCTCACTCAATATTGGCTGGCAATTTAACTTTAAAGTCCCACAAGGGTCTCCAGGTGACACAAGGTGTTAGGACCAGCGGTGTGCCCACTCACTCGCACCGGGTCCTGAGAGCCAATCATGCCTGTCTCTTCTCAACTCTGGCTTCAGGGATGTTTCGCTGGTAGCTTGAGATCCGCCATGGTGGGAATATTTACACCATGGTAACTGGCAAATGCTAGAAACCAGGGCTTTCCCTCCAGAGAGCCGACTGTTAAATATTTACCAGAATATCACTATTTAGAATCCAGGAGATTTAATCTCTTCAATCTCTATTCTTATTCCTAGGATTCAACCTGTTGCTCTTAACATGCCTGCAAGGATTTCTAATCTAGAGAAGGCTCTTTCCCACAAGGAGACAAAAGAGAATTCCAAACACAAGAAAATGTCCTGGGGGCTGCCCTTTTGGTGAAAAAAAAATCCAATCAGAATAGAAAAATACATAAAATCCAGATGATATAAAAGGTAAATGATGCATTCACTTTAAAGCAATAATGAGTAGTAAATGGAATTGGACTGGGATTTGCTGGAAGAAGGGCTTATTGAAACATTTCTGACAGAATGACTTTTTCTTTTCTCGTTTCTATGATTCTGTCCTAATTTTCTCTCTGACTTCAGATTCACTTTCTGAGCAAGGAGGAGGCTGGCAGCAGAAGGCAAGCTTTAACGAGACGAGTTCTCGACTTTCAGAGCAAGTCTGTGCCTTTTCTTCCAAAATAGGGATATGGGAATATTTTTGTCTTTGATATGCGGTCTACGGGGAAGGAAGCCCTCGGCAGCGTGTGTGTGTGTGTGTGTGTGTGTGTGTGTGTGTGTGTGTGTGTGTGTGTACGTGTACATGCATGAGGCACCTTGGTTAATTCTTGGAGCCGTGATTCCTCCTCCCACCAGTGAAGACCTAGTTCAGGACAAGGGGCTGCTGAAACCACCTTGAAGAATTTCGTGCATGAGCCACCCACAAACCACAGGGACACAAGAGGCTCTGTCCTAAGTCCCCTGTCGTGTCAGGGTGGCTCCATCGCCACACACACTGTCTAGTGTTTCCATTTTGCCTGTGACACTCAGGAGAGCACAGATTTGAGCCACGCCTTTTTTTAACAGTGAAATGGGGTTGAGGCCAGGGTGGGGTCTAGAGAACTTTTTAATTGGGAGGATGTAGGGGCTCTCAAGCTAATGAGTTCTCTTCAACTGCTGCCTTAATGATGCTCTGGTTTGGATTGAATTTTCTTCTTAAATTTGATTGAATTCAATTCTAATTGGATTGAACTTGCTGTTTCTTGGGCTTCCTGCCAACCAGCAGGTACCTTCATTTCCTTCCCAGAGTTTTATGCCAGGGAGAAGGGGCCAGATTGACAGCTCACAATGGAGATGGAAGCTTTGTGTTGCTTTCGTCTCTCCCTGTTGGGGATGGGCATAGAAAAATGCCAGCCTCCCTTCCCCAAACCTCTTATCCCCTATACTTGGTTGAGCCTCCGGGGGCCATGGTCTTGCTCCTGGAGATGTAACTTCAGATAGCATTTCCCTCCCTATGGAAATCAACTCCACAAATTGGGTCTCAAGGCCCCTTCTCTTGATGTCTTTCTGCCTGCACCCATTTGCCCTCCCCTGGGGTGGGTGTGGGGGTGTAAAGGACTGAACAGTCCAGAGCTTGCTTTCGCTCTTTTGGGTGATTTTGCAAAGGGTTCAAGTTTTGGCTCCAAAACACACACCCATTCTTCTTTTGGTCTTGGGAGCAGAGGACTGACATCCAGCTGGAGTAGAGACAATTGGCTCAGTCCTGTTTTTTTTTTTTTTTGAGCTGGAGTCTCACTCTGTCGCCCAGACTGGAGTGCAGTGGCCGCTCCCGGCCACACCGCAGCCTCGACCTGCTGGGCTCCGGCGATCCTTCCGCCTCAGCCTTCCGAGTAGCTGGAACTACAGGCGCGTGCTGCCACGCCCGGCTAATTTTTGATTTATTGTAGAGATGAGGTCTCGCCAAGTTGCCCAAGCGGGTCTCGAACCCGTGGGCTCAGGCAATCCACTCACCTCAGCCTCCCAAGGCATGGGATAACAGGCTGAGCCACCGAGCCCGGCTCAGTCCTGTTTTATAGCATCTGTCCCATGGAACGAAGCGCACCACGTGTACCCCGAGACCTCTGGGGAACGAAAATAAACACCCGCCGAGGGGAGAAAAGAAAAACGAGGTGTGTTGATGGTTCTGACTAGCCTGAAGGTATTTTCTCTTGTAGGGGAAGGGCTGGTTTTGGGGTCTCGGGGAGAGACAGAGACGTGGGACAGTCAGATCTAAAGCACCGCTGGCAACTATGGAGCTTTGGGCTTGAGGCCGGATGACAGGTGAGTCATTGCTTCCCTCAGCAGGACCCGCGCTGTGAGGGACTTGTGGGTGGCAGCGCCTGGCTCTCTTCATCTCCTTGCCTGGATGTCAGCCATGTGCCCGCTCTGGGGACTGAGTTAATGAAGACATGGTGCCCCAGCCTGACGGGCTGCGCCAGGCCCAGAGACCAAAGTCGGTGAGACAATCAGTCACAGTTGTGGGGTTTGTCACAAGACAGGAATGCAGCTCTTGCCAGCAACGGCCGACATGAAAAACGAGGGGTGTAGTCAATATCTGTCTGGGGACGGGGAGACACCCCTTATCAACAAGGGTGCCTGAACGATACATATCTGTATACCTAACTCTTAACGGTACCCCACAATTTAAAAAAAAAAATGTTTATAAATAAAAAAAAGAAAAACGAGGGGTGGAGTGGAGATCCTGGGGCCAGTGTTCAGTAGCGTCAAACATACAGAGAAAGGCGCCGTGGAAAATCCAGCCAACCCAGAACCAGTCTGGGCCCTAGGTCCTCTGTTCATCAGGGCAGTTGACCCCCGCTGTTTGAGGGCGCCATATTTACAAATTCACCTACTTGATGAAATTGGTTTGTAGCCCCCAAATCAATGCTTGTGGCACCTTCACAGTCCTCTGCGGACATGAGCTGAGGTCAAACAAGGTGACGCCCTGCCTTTCTGATTCTGCTCTCTTACTAAAAACGAGTGTCCCTTTTATGGTCTACTTAGTACCATGTTTGTTGCATTTTTGTGCTTTTTGTGCTGGTGATTCTGCTGCTTAATATGGCCCCCAGTGTCGTGCCGAAGTGCTGTCTATTGTCCCTAAGCGCAAGAAGGCGGTGATGTGCCTTCCAGAGAAAATATGTGTATCAAATAAACTTCATTCAGGCGTGAGTTACGGTGCTGTTGGCCACGAGTTTAATGCTAATGAATCAATAATGTATAGTAAATAAGGTGTCTTTAAACAGAAACACACATAAAACAAGGTTATGTATTGATTGGTTGATGAAATATTGTGACCAGAGGCTCACAGGAACCTAACCCTATATTTCTCCTACGACCATTGGTTCACTATTCACTAAATCACTGTTGGTGGTGACTTGAAAGGACATGGCTACCATGAATAAGGAGCATTGACTGTATCTGTGGACAGATTTTCTGCTTCCACCCACAAGCCATGTTTGTCCTGGCCTTTTTTTTTTTTATTGCTTCTTCTGGATCTGAATACTGTGTCTTAACTGTGGTGCCATGGCTCAGTGATACTGCCAGGTTGTAAAATGCCTACCCACTATGTCCTCTGCTTTTTAGGGGCAAGAGACATATCCACCTTCCAATAGAAAAAAGGATGAGAACCCTGTAAGAGATACCCTGTCATCCCAGCACTTTGGGAAGCCAAGGCGAGAGGCCTGTGGGTTCAAGACCAGCCTGGGCAATATGGTGAGACCTTGTCTCTACAACAAATCAAAAAATTAGCCGGGTGTGGTAGTGCATGCCTGTAATTCCGGCTAATTAGAGGGCTGAGGCGGAAGGATCACCAGAGCCCAGCAAGTTGATGCTGGGGTAGCCATGAGCAGGCTTTGCACTCAAGCCTGGGTGACAGAGTGAGACTCCAAGTCAAAAAAAAAAAAAAAAAAGATACCCTGAAAGCACACAGCTGATGCCCTCTGTTTGCAATCACTTAAAAACAAAAAGTAACCAGATTCCAGGGTCCAGAGACTTCCACCTGATTACAGCTTCAAGTGCAATTTCAAGAATCTCATCATTACTGTTGTCATTTTGATTCTAGTAGGCTCGGAAAATAATTATAGCCTGATTATTATCTAAACTAATACCAGCCCTATGTCTTGTAGAGGGTTGCTGTCAGAGTTGATAATGAACACAGGAGCATCTTGAAAAAATCCAAGAGATGTATATTCTTTACACTCTATCTGGCCTCATGAGAAATAGGGTGCTCTGATTACCACAATACTATAAGAAAGGGATTGGCAGTAGTGGGATACTGCCAGGGTGAGGCCAGGGTGTGGGCCACAATATCAATAACGGTACCTGATCTCAAACCAGGCAAAGTGGGGACCAAAGGGAGGCCCTAACTTGACCTGTATGACGACCACTTGTATAGCTAATCCTGAATTATAACCCACATCCTTAAAATAAAAATTAAAAAAAGAGAAATAGGGTGTTCTGGATGTGTGAGTGCTCCAGATAGAGGATGACCAAAATCTTTGAATGTCCACTTTTAAATGGAAGCTTTATAGAGTGTCATCTTCTCTGCCTCCATGAGCAGAACACATCAAGCACAATTCAACCCTTCCTTAGTGACTGAAGGACGTAATTTATGAGGGCGAGTTACTGCGCTGGGCTGTAAAATAACATTATCCTTAGTGGATGGATATCATTTCACACCCGCTCCTCCCAGGCGCTCTGCCCTCTCTCAAAGACCATGAAGATCTGCCTGGCTGCCAGCCCCTGCCCTGTTGGAAACACCCCTGTCCTGCTGCAGGCTTTGTGTGGTCATTTGCGGTGCCTCTGCAGCTTTCTGATGGGACTTCTTGCAAGTCCACCAGTGGCTTCCAGCAGGCTGCCGACTCCGCTCACCCTTCCTACTGCAGCTTCTGCTCTTTCCCTCTCCACCCGTGGACTGTCATTTAAAAACGTCACACGGGTCTGGGGAGAGTACAACATGGAGGTTAGGGACGGGAGCTAAGCACACTCATCGTTTTGGGATCCTTCGTGTCCCACCTGTTAGAACTGAGGTGGATTCCTCTTCTAGAATTTACTTTTCTCCTCTGTAGAACGGACACAGGAATAGCACCTAGCTCACAAGGCTGCTGTGAGTGTTAACTGAGCTAACCTAGCTAAAATACAGAGCTGGTGACGGTGAGTGCCATCATTGCGACAGCAAATTTCATGGGGCTCTGGGACTTTTATGAATGCTTCTGGAAGGTTAGCTTCATCAGAAGTCTGATTGATGAATAAGTGAGCGTTTTACTGCGTTCTTGTGGTGACAATTCTACCATCCCGGCTAATCAAGGTGCTGACTGGACACCGTTGCCAGTTGCCACCGTGTGGTGAGCCAACAGAAGCCTGATTCTAGCTTCTGTCACTGCAAGCAGAGGGGGCAGCCTATTTGGAGTGCCCGACCCCAGACACATTAGGGAGGCTTCCTTAAAACAGGAAGGGGTGATGCCTGCCCACAGATAGCTCTTTGCCCAGGCAGAGGGTCTGCCCAGAAGCCCAGGAAGCTTTGGCAGATGTTTTGTCAGTGATATTGGAATTGCAAGGAGCAGATTACAGCTCTCAGGATGGGTCAGGGAGCAGATGCTGGGGGAAGGCCAGGAGAGACCAGTATATGAACTCCGAGATTTCTTTTTTTTTTTGAGTTGGAGTCTCACTCTGTCATCCAGACTGGAGTGCAGTGGCTGCTACCGGCCACCGCAACCTCGACCTGCTGGGCTCCGGTGATCCTTCTGCCTCAGCCTTCCAAGTAGCTGGAACTACAGGCACGCGCTACCTCGCCCGGCTAATTTTTGATTTATTGTAGAGATGAGGTCTCACCAAGTTGCCCGGGCGGGTCTTGAACCTGCAGGCTCAGGCAATCCACTCACCTTGGCCTCCCAAAGCGCTGGGATTACAGGCTGAGCCACCGAACCCGGCCAGACTCCAAGACTTCTAAAGTCAGAACTCAAATAGCTTAAATGATCCTGTTCTGAAATTAACCAACATTTTTTGAGTATTACTAAGCACCAGGTTCTGGGGGGGGGGTCTAAACACACCCTACCTAGCTCATGTAGACCGAGTCAGGCCGAGACACGGCGTTCCAAATGACATTTTTCTCTAACATCAGTAGCCTCTGTCATTTGACTTTTCTGCTCTGACACCACCCAGGAAGATCACTCTTCAAGGGGGTGGGAGGGGTGGGGCAGAAATGACTGTGGGTAGACACTGTGCTTGGTGAGAGCCCTCACGGTCCAGCCCTCATTCTCCACTTCAGACTCCTGAGGGAATCTTTGCTCAGATGTGGTCCCGAATCTCTGGGAGAAGAGAGGCATTGCATTTTTAATTTTTGAGTTGGAGTCTCACTCCTTCGCCCAGGCTGGAGTGCAGTGGCACGCTCATGGCCACCCCGGTGTCGACCTGCTGGGCTCAGGCGATCCTTCCGCCTCAGCCTTCCGAGTCGACAGAACTACAGACGTGAGGTCTCACCAAGTTGCCCAGGCTGGTCTCGACACAGGCTCAGGCAATCCACTTGCCTCGGTCTCCCAGAGTGCTGGGATTACAGGCTGAGCCACCGAGCCCAGCCTAGGCGCTGCATTTTTAAAGATTTAGAGCTGTGGCTTGTGTGATAGCTCAAGCTTATTCAACACACATCGAATGGGGGGTGATGGGCAGGTGCGGACAGGGTGTGCCTGAGTTCTGGCTCTGGTTCTGCTATTTACCAGAGCAAAGTGACACTGCACAAGTTACCTAACATCTCTGGGTTCATGTTCCTCATCTCTAAAAGGAAAGGTTGGAGTCGCTGCAACATTTAATGATGATCTAGTCAGTCATTCCAGTTAAACAGGCACCAAGTAATTTTTTTTTTTTGAGTTGGAGTCTCACTTTGTCACCCAGGCTGGAGGGCAGTGGTCACTCCCAGTCACCGCAGCCTCGACCTGCTGGGCTCTGGCGATCCTTCCGCCTCAGCCTTCTAAGTAGCCGGAACTACAGGTGCGTGTCACCATGCCCAGCTAATTTTTAAAAAATTTATTGTAGAGACGAGGTCTCGCCAAATTGCCCGCGTAGGTCTCGAACCCGTGGGCTCAGGCAATCCTCTTGCCTCGGCCTCCCAAAGTGCTGGGATTACAGGCTGAGCCACTGAGCCCAGCCAAGTAATTAATAATCCCACTGTAGTGAGAGTACTGTTATTGAGCACTTATTATAAACCGGTTGCTATGTTGAGTATTTACATGGATGACCTTATTCTCTCATCACAGCCACCTCAGAGGTGGTATTGTCATCTTCATGTTTTTCAGATATAAAAGCTAAGGTTTAAAAAGTTGAAGGTGTCCAACATTACCCATCCAGCAGAAGCAGAGCTGGGACACTCACATTTCTCTCTCTCTCTCTCTCTCTCTCTCTCTCTTTTTGAGTTGGGGTCTCACTCCATCACCCAGGCTGGAGTGCACTGGCATATGCACTGCCACCCCAGTGTTGAGCTGCTGGGTTCAGGCAATCCTTCCGCCTTAGCCTTCCAAGTAGCCGGAACTACAGGCGTGCACTACCATGCTGGGCTAATTTTTTGTTTTTGATTTATTGTAGAGATGAGGTCTCACCAAGTTGCCCAGGCTGTTCTCAAATCCATGGGCTTAGGCAATTGCCTCACCTAGGCCTCCCAAAGTGCTGGGATTACAGGCTTGAGCTACCATGCCCGGCCCACATTTCTCTCTTGAATCGGGGTGATGAGGTTGAGTTTCTTCAATGCTTTCCTTGGAGATTGACATATAAACAGAGGCATTTTCTTGTGTTTGAACATAAAAATGTAAACTCCTCTACACTCCAGGCAAATCATCAGGAACTTATATTGTTCTGCTCATCTTTTTTTTTTATTTTTTTTTGGTATCCTGATGGAAGGCACCAGTCTCCTGTGGGCCTGGCCTTGCAAAAGGCATTCTGTCATCAGGGTCTCTATCAGGCCATCTGCCGTGGGCAGGGGGGAGGTTGGAAGTAGATTTTTTCTTCCACCCAACTCAAAGGGCGAACCCTAGTCTCCCACACTGCACTGGTTGCTGTGGGAGGCAGGAGTGGCCGTTCCCAGCTTATGCACGGAGTGGAAGTGATGAGCAATCTTTCTCCCTATGTCTACGTTTCTCCCCGCGTGGATGTCTCTAGCTATCTAGGACAGACTATTCAAAGCAGCTGATCTGTCTCAAGCAGAGTAGAAATCGATTCCCCCCTCCCCCATACAGCAAAGGCAGCAGAGTGGGTCACCCAAGAGCAGGTCACCAGGAGCACTGAGGTGTTAGGCCTTGGCATGGCTGGTGGGCTTCTGAAGAAGAAAGCGGGCTAAGGAAATAACCCCCTGCATTCCCATGGTGAAACGGTGGCCATCCTCTGGGCTAGCCAATGAGCCAATCATATGCTACTTCTCCCTCCTTTTTTTCCCCTGATGAGACAGGGTCTTGCTGTGTTGCCCAGGTTGGAGTTCAGAGGCTATTCACAGGCTTGATCATAGCCAAGCCTCAAAATTCTCCAAATTCTAGAGTCAAATGATCCTTCTGTCTTAGACTTTCAAGGAGCTGAGATGACAGGTGGGGGCCACTATGCTTGGCCACTTCTGCCACATTAATGTCATCCGGGTAAGAGCCAAAACTCAGGAAATTTTATGCTTCTTGTTAGCTAGGTAATTTAAAGGACAGTATATTCCATTGCCTCTATTCTCAAATAATCTATGGCTTCAAATACTTAAGTGTCCCTTTCCATTCAGAAAAGAGACAGAGATAGATTGCTCAGTCTATGAATTAGAACGGAGGAGAATTCGATTTTGAGTCTGTATTTGTTTATTTATATTTCAAGCCAGTCTCTTCTTACCTTGGCCTGTTCACCACCGGAGACAAGTGACCTGAAATATCTCCTAGCAGCCTGTCGCAAGTTATGACTCGCTCAAGAGGCCAGGCAAGGCTGCCACGGATGCGGAAGGCACACGGTCTGTGAATCCTCCCTAGATTCCCTTCCCACTCAAGGGTCTCGCCAAGTCGCTCCGAAGCTGAGGTCATGAGGGCACAAGGAGAAATATCCCGCCCACCTGAACAGAGATTGGAAGCCGCCCCACTGGATGAACTGGCCGGAGACAGGTGCGACCAGGCATCTCTTGGTGAAGCCCGTGTCTCCTCCACTGTCTACCATCCAGACCAATGGATTACTTCTTGTCCCTCTGACCCTTTACCCAGCCAGGCCAAGGACTTTCACTTCAAGGCTCCCGAGGTGACCCCTTATCCCAGGTCCATCAGAGCCAGAAAAAGAACAGAGCCAGGAATAGCAGAAAGAATGAATAATAAAAACAAATGGAAAAAATCAAGACCTTTTTCCTCGGTCCTGCTTACCCGCTAAGAACACCGAGAACCAAGTTAAGTACAAAAAATGACCCTATGATGATTAGTGTAACAAAATAGATCCAGGGCCAGTCCCTTCCTATGGCATCATTGACCTGGAAGAATGGAATGATAGTTAGTGAGGCAACCTTAGCAACCGAGCACGGCCAGCGTCGGTCCCCGGCTCCCAAGACACTGACCCGAGCAGCGCCAGGACCCGGGGAGCCTCTAGGTGAGAATCAGAGGCCAAATCGCCTGCCCAGCCCGTGGGTCAGGATGTGTGGTTGAGTGGCGGCTTTTTTGGTCTGGTTTTGCGGGGCCTGTGGGGTCCCATCGCTGAGGGGAACCTGAGACCTTGCTCGGCTGCGTTTGTAAGGAGGACGTAGAAATGGTCAGCTTACCCGCTCAACACACCGAGAACCAGATTTAGAACGAAAAAGGATCCAAAGATGACCAGACTGACAAAATACACCCAGGGTAACTCATAGCCCATAGCGTCCTGCATCTGGAAAGACGAAGGCAAGTTAGGAAAAGAGAGAAAGCAGAATTGAGTTAAAGCAAAGAGCCAGGTGGACAGGTGTGTGAGCAGATCTGGAGGAGATAAAGGGTGCTGAGCTTGGATCAAGCTATCCACCCCTACCCTGGACATCCTTCATGTATTCAAAGCACATCCCCGTGGCTGTAAATTAGGAGCTTTGCTGGCTCCCTCTTAAGTGGGATCATTCTCTCTCTGTTGTTGTATTTTCTGGAAAAGAAACATTTCTCCAGTGTTTTCTATTCACTTGTCTAAGAAGGTGGGTCACCGCAAAAAATAATTTCTCCAGCATGGAATGGCTTTAGCTCAGCTGGGATGCAGTGACCATTAAGTCTTTCCTCGTGACCCGAGGCACCTTGACCTTGGTGTCTGAAGTGGGTCGGCTCTCGCAGACAGAACAGAACTGAAACCTTAGAAGATGTGTGAGAAATGATATCTCCCTCCAGGACCTGCCACCTGGACCCTGAGCCATGCCCAGAATTTAGAGACTGAAAAACACCCAGTGCTTCACACGCTCTCCAGGCCACAGGCCATGGAGGCAGTCATAGCTCAGACGGAAATGGCCCTTACTCTGGAGACTGTGACCTGTAACTGAGTGATGGAGACACTCCGTAAAAGGTCGCAGACTCCGACAGTAGCTGGAGGCAGTGTCGCGTCGGCACTGGCTCCCCGGGGCTGTGGGGAGCTGACCGAACTCCACACTGTCAGCTTGAAACTGACCGTGGTAACTCAGTAACTCCACACGGTCAGCTTGAAACTGGCCGTGGCAGAGGTATTGACACCACAGAAATGGGCAAATGATACGGAGCAGTCACCTTGTTACCCCCCGCCCCTAAGAAGGGATCGTTAAACATTGATCAGCTCACCATCAGCTAGGGGCAGATGGGGAGACAAGGTACAGAGCAGCGTTTTTATCAAAAAGGACATTTATTCTGGTTTAGTTTCTCAAATCTACTGCTTCTGACGCCTTCTGACTAAACAGGATTCAGTCCCAGCTTCCTAAAAACGAGCCCAACTTTGTCCTTGTCAAATGAGCTTACAGAAACCTGAATTTCTCAGGTACGCAAACTTTTCGAATAATTGACATCCGTGGTTCTCAAAGTGTGGCCCCATGGAACCAGAGGCTTCGGAATTGTCTGAGAACCTGTTTAGAAATGTACACAGTCACACCCCACCCTGATACTCCAAGGGGCGGGCCCAGCAACCCAAGGTTTAACAAGCCCTACAGGTGATTCTGAGGCTGGAGAACCACGGCTCTGCTTCATTCTCTCCCAACTTCAAGTATATAAGAACACAAGTCCTGTGTGTGATTCACCACCTACGTGTGTTAAGCTGTACAACAGTGTTTCTCAAAGTGTGGTCCAAAGACCACCAGCATCAGAAGTATTTGGGAGAGCAGCTGTTAACAAAGCAGCTTCCTGGGTCCCCAGGGTCTCGGTAGGGCTCGTTAAGTCAGCTTTAGAACCATCCCAAGTGGTTCTAAGGTGGGCTCAGGATTGATAACCGCTGCCACAGTTACTACCCCAGGGGCCTCAGAGGAGCTCAGGTACGCTGGGATATGAACACCCTCAGCTTGTGGGCTTTGCGAGCTCTGGGTATCCTTAACCATTTGCTTAACTACACTGGCCATACGTTATATTCTTTGTGTGCTGGGCATAAGAAAGACTGAGTGGTACTAAGACTTGGCTAGTCTGACTGGTTTGAAGTGTGATATTCCACTATGCACAAATCTATTGATATTTACCTGATTTTACTATATTGTGGTTAGAAAAAAATCCACCAAATGTAGTCCTAGTGCAAAAACTGTGTCTGGAGATCCTTGGTTTGAACCGAGTTAGTGAGGAAGACAAGGGTTCCCGGCATATGCCCACTTAATTGTGTCATTATGAAATTGAATTGATTGATTGATTGATTGAGTTGGAGTCTCATTCTGTTGCCCAGGCTAGAGTGCAGTGGTGCGATCATGGCTCACTGCAGCCTTGACCTCCTGGACTCAGGCAATCCTCCTGCTTTGGCCTCCTGAGTAGCTAGGACTACAGGCGTGCGCCACCACATTCAGCTAATTTCTTTCTTTCTTTTTTTTTTTTTTTAGCCTGGGTGTGGTTGCTCATGCCTGTAATCTCAGCACTTTGGGAGGCGGTGGTGAGAGCATTGCTTCAGCCCAGGAGTTTGAGACCAGCCTGGGCAAACATAGCAAGACCTCGTCTCTACAAAAACAGAAAAAAATTAACTGGGCATTTTTTTTTTTTTGTACAGACAAGGTCTTGCTATTTTGCCCAGGCTAATCTCAAACCTCCTGGGCTCAAGCAATTCTTCCGCCTTGGCCTTTCAAAGTGCTGGGATTATAGGCGTGAGCTGCTGCGCTTGCTATGAAATTCAATTGAACCTCAATTTATTGAGCATTTCTGTTCCCAAACATCCTGCTCCATGCTTTCCAGAGCTTGTATCCCTTTATAACCATACAATTTGCTTACTCATTACATTTATTAATTTACTGTTTGTCTTCCATGCTAGAACGTAAGCTCCCCGAGAACAGGTGATTCTGGTCTGTCTTGCTCATCAGGGCATCCCACATTCCCAGAACAGTGTTTTGCATGTGGCAGAGACTCAGTACGGTTCTCTGAGTGAAGGAATGAACTTGATAAGTGCTAGGCACAGTGGTGTGAATAGGAAGCCCTTGCTGGGAGGGAACACTGATCAATGCAGGGCAGTAAACGTAGTTGCAGGAGGAAGTGAGCAAGGTTCTAGAGGCATCAAGGCAGAGGCAGCTGGATGAGGCTGCAGTGAGCCAGGGCCGGACCAGGACTGTGCAAACCTCACGCTGTGAAGCCCCTGAAGGCAGAGGAGTTAAGGAGCAGGAAGGAAGCTCAGAGTCCACGTGACCTGGGATGGGAGGGGTGTTTCCAGCACTTGGCAATTGTTAAAAATAGAGCCGACAGCTGTAAGGCCTTCCTGGCTGTGGGATGGAGGATTTTCCCAGTGGTTGAACTGCCAACATATCCAGCAAAACAACAGCTGTTAGGAAAGGTGGAGTGGACGGTCTTCCTGTGTCAAACCCTGTCCCCAGCATGGAGAGCCTGGGAGTCTTTCTTTGAGCCAGAAGGTGACCGTCTGAACCAAGAACGCAAAGGGAACCAAGCCTGTCTTCACCATCACAGGAAAAGCAAAACAAGTCTGGGCGCGGTGGCTCATGCCTGTAATCTCAGCACTTTGGGAGGCTGAGGTGAGAGGATTGCTTCAGCCCGGCAAACATAGTGAGACCTCGTTTCTACAAAAACAGAAAGAAACTAGCCGGGCGTGATGGCATGTGCCCGTAGTCCCAGCTACTCGGGAGGCTGAGATGGAGGGATGACCTGAGCCCAGGAGACCGAGGCTGTGGTTGAGGTGAGATTGTGCCACTGCCCTCCAGCCTGGGCAACAGAGCGAGACCCCGACTCAAAACAAAAACAAAAATGACACCGATATAAGGTGGATTGGTAAAATAAGATGAAGGGGAGAAAGACATGAAAGCCACGGTGAGCCATGGACCACAGGCCACACTGACAGTCACGCAACAGCCTCCAAGGGGCCGGGGTCCACAGGACCCACTTTAACATGGGAATTTCTGGGACATCCTTTGATTATTTTTGGCGGCGGTCACTTCAGAGTTCACGTTTGTTCTGCAAGTATTGACTGAGTGCTTACTTTTTTTTTTTTTGAGTTGGAGTCTCACTCTGTTGCCCAGACTGGAGTGCCGTGGCCGCTCCCGGCCACCGCAGCCTCGACCTGCTGGGCTCCGGCGATCCTTCCGCCTCAGCCTTCCGAGTAGCCGGAATTACAGGCGTGCACTACCACGCCCGGCTAATTTTGGATTTATGGTAGAGATGAGGTCTCGCCAAGTTGCCCAGGTGGGTCTCAAACCCGTGGACTCAGGCAATCCACTCACCTCAGCCTCCCAAAGCACTGGGATGACAGGCTGAGCCAACGAGCCTGGCTGAGTGCTTACTTTCTGTGAGACGCTGTGTTCTGTATTGGACTCTCTGCTACAGTGTAAGCACGGGGTTGAAAACAGCACGGGGATGGGCATTCAGGCACCTGCCGAGGAAGATGGAGACCTGGATCTAAGGTCATGGGAAGCCTTTGGGTGACCCTGTGGCTTTTCCTCTCTCACTTCTGCTGATGAAGGTGAGAATGGACTCTATCTCCACAAGTGTTTCTTTACTTTTTGGGAGGGTGTGGAGGTAGGGAACAGCTGATGGAAACCATGGACTCTCACCTGAAAACACGTACACCCACATGCAGCCCTCTGCCCAGAGGCTCGAGGGGGCACGGACACCCTGAAGCCCACGTGGAACTCCATGTCATGGACTTACTTCACGTGACCAACCAGCCCGTTCTGTGCAACCCCGAAGGGGCACTTTTCCCAAGTGTGGGGCAGGGGAGGGAGGGTGGCAGAGGAGGTCTGCTCTGTGCAAGTTCCCTCTGCTCCTCCCTGGACCACAGACCACCTTCCCTCCCACCTCAGGACAGGTGGGAGCTGCCAGTTTCAGGAGGCGACGTGCGCTCACCACGCTAATACCTCACATTGTTGCTTCCAGAGCCTGGGCAGAGGGCGAGTGGGAGGGGCTGGATGGCGCTCGACCAACCCCCTCAAAATTAAATCTTTCCTTGTCTAGTCCTCACATCCCCTAAATTTCGTGATTGTTTAACCTCACAGAAAACAGTCTTCGAAGTCACACAAACCCATAATTTCCTTGGGTCCTTGATTCGTCTGGGAACCCCTTACTCTGTGCCACACACAAAGTGACAGCATCATTACGGAATTTCAAACAGGGGAGTCACAGACCTCAAGGTCATGGTCCCACAGACGGCCAGGGCCAGGAAGCTCATGGTCACTCCCTCCCCCTTGCCGTCCTACGTTTATTTCTGCTTTAGCCCCTCCTTGGCTAAATGGTCCCTGGAGAGATTTGAGAGGGGGAACAGGAGATGGGAGGACAGATGGGAGATGCACGGGGTCCAGGGTGGTCCTCAAGACCCCACCCCTCCCTGGGAGAGCAAGGCTCAGTCGTCACCCAAAGGCGATTCTCTGGCCTGCCCGGCTCCGATCTGAAGGTGTCCCTCGTGTTTCTTCCTTACTTTCTCCTCTTAATTCTGGGCCACCTACTTTTGGGGGCAGACTGGGTAGAGAGCACACAAAGCTGGTTGTCTCTGAAGTAGGGCAAGGCCTGGAGTGATGAGATCGATGTCTCAAATCAGCTGGAATGCAGTTATTAAGAAGAAAAAGAAGCCGGGCTTGGTGGCTTAGCCTGTAATCCTGCGCCTTTGGGAGGCTGAGGTGAGTGGATTGCCTGAGCCCGCGGGTTCGAGACCCGCCTGGGCAGCGAGACCTCATCTCTACCATAAAATCACAAAATCAGCCGGGCGTGGTAGCACATGCCTGTAATTCCGGCTACTCGGAAGGCTGAGGCTGAAGGATCACCGGAGCCCAGCAGGTTGAGGCCGCAGTGGCCGGGAGTGGCCACTGCACTCCAGTCTGGGCGACAGAGTGAGATTCCAACTCAAAAAAAAAAAAAGAAGACAAAGAATAAATAAAGTCATGTTTTTCTAGAAAATGACCCAGATTGCTGACACCCTTATTTAGAGGTGAAATAAAGGCTAGGTCTTCTCAAACCACGAAGCCAGGTGTTTCTTAGGTGTCTGTGACTTTCCTAAGGAAGCACACAGAGAGGCCACTTGATGTCCATCGTCTGCAGCCCCAAGGGCCTCCAGACCCATGAACTCACAAGATGACCGCCCCCCTTTGCTGGAATACACAGGCTTATGGGTCCCAGAATCTATGGAGAGAGCAAAGGGGATATTGAATGAAAAATATCAAAGACCCTTCTGGAACCAGTGTTGAATTCCTTGAGAGGCACCCCAGCCTTATACCTTAAAATCTGCCATTTATTTTTCCCCAAAAGAGAAACAGGAGGCACAAACCTCCTCGCCCCTGTCCCCTCAAGGCCATTCTCAATCCTAGTTGATTTCCACAGGGTTTCGGGTTGTGTGTACCTTTCCGCATACAGTGCTTGGCACAGGCACTGTGGATCCAAAAAGACTGAACAGTTTCCGAGGATGTCGTGAGAGAGAGAGGCTATCCCCTGCCATCAAAAGGCAGCAGGTATAAGCCCATAAAAGTCACGGCGCTTTCCACAGTGTCATGAGAGGACAGGAGCTGTGGCCGCCAGCGAGTGCCTGTCAGCCCAGGGCAATGACTCGCTCAATCTGTGACTTTCATGACACGAGTGTCCCCTCACGGGTCACTGAGTGAGCAGGAAGTCGGGGTACAGGTGCCACCTAGCTCCTTTCTACCCCTGCACCCACTTGCTGCTGTATGCTGAAAACCCAGGCGTGCCTCTCAGCACAAGGAAAAGCCTTGTTCATGGAGGGATAGAAAGACAGGCTCCTAGCATCAAGGCAAGCCCACAAAACACACTCTGCTACATATTCAAAAAGCCCTGAAGTCAGATCACACATTGACCTTGAGTGGGAGGTTAAGCGTCACAGAGAGTGGTGGCCCCCAGTCTGAACATCTGCATAGGGGACAGCTGGCTCAGTCAACAGGGTATTGAGAGAACCTATTGACAGGTCTCTCTAGTCTCCCAGACTATGATAAAGTTTGCTGACCCAGGCAGAAGGGCCTCCTCTCTTGGCCCAGCCAAGCTCCACTTTGTCCTGGAGCGCTCAGGGGCCACAGAGCTACTGCCCTGCGTGGCCAAGCCACGTCCCCTTGCGAGCCCTGTACCTCCTCAGGCAGGCCCGGAACTGTCTGGAGCGGGCCTTATTCTTCTCTGTACCCTGCAGCCCTATCCCCGCCCAACCCTGGGAACGTAGTCAATGCTCAATAAATGTTTGTTAAATTGAATTACTGAATCATACGGACTCATCTAATACCAGCAAAGTGAGTAGAATAAAATCCAATGAGTAAATAAACAGTGGCTTGGAGAAAGGCTGAATCTCTCCCTCGATATGCTTCTGCGCAGGCCGTTTCTTGTTTAGATAACAGATTCTCTGTATTAAGTAGCAGGAGGAAAGGTCAATGACCTCTGAGACAGGCAAAAGGTCAAGGACAATAGAGTCTTAAGTGGTAACTGACATGGTTTTTCTCTGAGCCCAGGATACTGTTTCCTGGATGACTTGAGAGGGGTTTTCTCTCCACTTTTCCCTTACAGTGACAATTGGGTCATCAGTGGATTTCAGCTCCACCATCTACTTTTTTGATGTCTTTGGAGACTCATTTTCTATATTCTGTAGTAAAGAGGTGGCTTTCTGGAGACGGAGTGAGGGGAAAAATAGGGTGAAACACCCCAATTCAACCTTCTTGGATGTAAAAGACCTTTGACATAAACAAGGGTGTTTATGTCAACATGAAGACCAGAGATGAGTGGCTGTCGTGTGTGTGTGTGTGTGTGTGTGTGTGTGTGTGTGTGTGTGTGTGTGTGTATAAGAGAGAGAGGAAAAAAGGGAGAATGTAGTAGGCATACCTTCTCAGCACACCCAGATGGGTAAGGGGGCAGGGAAGGTGAGGTGTGGAGCTGACAACTGGCCTATGAAAAATGAAAACATTAGGCTTTTTTCCCCCGAGGCTTTCTGTTGGCTGAACCAAAACGAATCCCACATGCTAGAGAAGACACTACTTGTGACTCTAAAAATTGTCCTTTATGCGACTTCTAATTAAGTATTCTTTTGACTCTCATTTTTTTTTTTTTTTTGAGTTGGAGTCTCACTCTGTCGCCCAGACTGGAGTGCAGTGGCCACTCCCGGCCACCGCAGCCTCGACCTGCTGGGCTCCGGCGATCCTTCCGCCTCAGCCTTCCGAGTAGCCGGAATTACAGGCACGCGCTACCACGCCCGGCTGATTTTTTGATTTATTGTAGAGATGAGGTCTCACTGCCCAGGCGGATCTTGAACTCGCGAGCTCAGGCAGTCCACTCACCTCAGCCTCCCAAGGGCGCGGAATTACAGGCTGAGCCACCGAGCCCGGCTTGACTCTTATTTTTAAGCATGGTTTTCATCCTAAATCGATAGAAAAACTGAATGTGGAGAAACTAATGGGGGACACTAGTGGTGGCAGGAAGACGGTGACATGGGACCCCTATGGGGTGAGGAGGAGTGTGGATTCAGGGCTGTGTTTGCAAAGCCTCTTCCAGCAACGTGTGGCATTCTTGGAGGGCCTTAATCAGAAAGGTACTGGGTGAGCTGAGGTCAACAGAATGTTCTCGATAAAGAATCAATCCGGCATCTAGATCTCCAAAGAGCTAGAAAGACGTCTTCTAGTGTGACGCCTACTCAAACCGCCGCCCCATTCCCACTTTTCTCACATGTAACCCTCTTTGGGTGTCCCGAATCACAGGTCCATGACCATGTCATTCTGTTTCCCATGCGCATGGGGCTATCCCAAGTGCTGGGCACAAAGTCAGCACTGAAAGGATATTTAACCAACGGATGTTTGTGCTACCTAATTGTAATCCAGTATGGTATAAAAGGGGTAATACTCAGAGTTTCAAACTGCCCTGAGTTCTCAAGACCATGTCTGAGAGTCCTACAGGTAGAGTCCTATCGTCAGCTTGACCCAGCAGCCCCTTATGCCTTTGGAAAGGCACATGCCTAGACCCTAGAAGACAAGCAGTCTTGAGTGACATGCAGAAGACTAGGGACGTTTAGTCAAAAAAACACAAGACACAAAAAACACACATCTGAAACTGGAAACCAATAGCAATGTTAGCCAACACCGGGCTTCCCCCTCTTTTGTATGACACTGCTCCCAAGAAGGCCAGTGCTTTTTATCCAATCATACACCCCCTACCTACTCACCCGTTTAAAAAGAGCCTTGTGCTTTCTGAGAGTAGATGGTGAAGCTTTGGCTTAAGAAGTAATTGCCCAAGGAAACCATACCCCAAATCTGAGTTTGAGTTTAGTTTCTAAATCCTCAGCATCCACTTCTCCTTGCTCTGTCATCTCCAGAATTCTTGAACAGGGTACAAGGTAGAAGAAATGTTTTAAGAAAGTTGCTCAGCCTCTTGGAGCCTCAATCCAATGCATGACTAATGTCTTTGATAGATGAGGCAATGTTCAAGGATTACTTGACAAAATGCGATTTCATTTTTAGCCTACTAACCCTTCAAAACCACAACAATGGAATGCAATAATGGATGTCAGAGGAAAAGAGAAAGACACTCTGACAATACACACTCCACAATAGAAGGAGGTGTCTGCCATTTGCTAGTGACCTCCCCTGGGTCCTTCTATCCCAGACCATACCCAGTGACGGACCAGTTGTGTCTCTGATGCTTTCATGACTTCTTTTTTTTTTTTTTTTGAGTTGGAGTCACTCCGTCACCCAGGCTGGATGGAGTACAGTAGCATACTCATGACCACCCCAGCATCGACCTGCTGGGCTCCGGCGATCCTTCCACCTCAGCCTTCCAAGTAACCAGAACTACAGGCGCACGCTACCATGCCTGGCTAATTTTTTGATTTATTGTAGAGACGAGGTCTTACCATGTTGCCTGGGCTGGTCTCGAACCCATGGGCTCAGGCAATTCTCTCGCCTCGACCTCCCAAAGTGCTGGGATTACAGGCTTGAGTCACTGTGCCTGGCCACCTATTCTTTCCCCAGGAACATCTGTCCAGCTTTTTGGTGATTTAGAACGAACTCAGCTGTGGGGTTTCTATTCATTGCTATATCTGAAAACCTTGGTTGTCCCTTCCCAAGTCCTTTAGACTTGCCCTTTGGACTTGAAATTCATTCTTCTGAATGAAGACCTTACATCTCCAGTCTCTTTGGAAACTATCTCCCTAGACGGGCTCAAAAGCATCATACTAGTATTATGTGTTAGAGTTCTAGGGTTTTCAAACTCCAGCTTGGAAATCAGAATCACCTGGAGAGCTTTTTCAAAATGCAGATACGAGGGCCCTAACTTTGGAGCTTCTAATTCAATGGCTTGGAGGGATGTCTGGGTATTTCTATATTTAGAAAGCCCCATGCTTGATGCTAAAGCACTTTGAGATTTGAGAGTCTGTGGTTTTGAGATACAGGCCTAGAGGCTAAGGAGGAGGGATGCTGGAGGGAAAGGAAGAAAGAGGGAGATGGAAGAAGAAGGAAAAAAGGAAGAAATGGCCAGAGAAAGGTCAAAGCAATTAGATACATTGTCAGAAAACAGGCGCATTGGGCTAGGAAGTGCTTCCATCATGAATACCCAAGCAGGAGGCTCTGTTTCAGTTTCAGGTGTGTGTATGGGCATGTATATGTGCACACACACATGCACACACGTGCACGCAGACACACACAACATGGCCATTTTGAAAAGATGCTGGGAAAATCAGAGAGAGGCATGTCCCATGAGCCTGGGATTGTTTCTT
This sequence comes from Cephalopachus bancanus, assembly GCA_027257055.1. Classification (NCBI taxonomy): domain Eukaryota; kingdom Metazoa; phylum Chordata; class Mammalia; order Primates; family Tarsiidae; genus Cephalopachus; species Cephalopachus bancanus. The sequence continues at coordinate 303,390 of JAPVLO010000308.1, forward strand.
CACCTCTGACACTTTTCCCCTTCCCAGCCTGAGCTCTGTCACACACACCCCAGGGGAGAAAGCACAACACAGCTGCCGAAAATTATTAGTTGCAGTTGTGTGCTTCTTGTCACTCCCCACTCTGGCTGTCATTATGACAGCGTTTCTTTGGGTTACATCTGGCTGGTGGAGCACCGGTGGCTTGTGGTGAGGGAGAGGGAAGGAGTGATGGAGAGAGATCACAAACATGCATCAGGGCCATTAGCAAAGGATGTGATACCTGCTCCTCCTAAACCCCAACCCTGCCACCTGCCCACAATTCTATGCCATGGATGGTTCCATAGCAACTTAAGGTATGGGTGAACCCCCAAAGCACGGTCTCACGCAACAATTCATCCTACGGCCCACAGGCAGAAACTGCCTATTGGCAGAAGGATGTTTCTGTTCTTGGCTGGCCAGAAGAACCGACGCAAGGAAGAAGGCCCAGTTAGGGCCACTGGGGAATGTGATCGGCTTTGCTAAATAAAATAAATTTGCCTATGAGTAAGGCGTCCAACTCCTTCTGTCTTAAATTGTTCAAAATCAAGTTCTTATGGAGCACGAGCCCAAGAAATGTTTTCCGTCATTTCATTTTAGTTTGAGGTAGAGGGGTTCTGACCTCTGTCTTCTTTTTGGAAGGATCGCAACGCAGCAACTTTGCCATGGCACGGGTCCAGCCAAGCTGCCATTATTCGGTTTAGAAGGTAGCTCTCTTCCCTGGGCAGAGTTTCTTAGACTGGACTGAATCTTATTGATGACTGAGTCCAGAGCCTAGGAACAACCCTGGCATGCAAGGACACTCAATGTTTGCTGGTTACGAGGCACCTGGACAAGTTCCAGGTCATCATTTCTAGAGCAGTACAAGTTTCAAAGCAACTGGGCTTTGGCATGTTGACTATAACATAAAAACTGGGAAAGAGGGTTTTAGAATCGGACATGGCGCTTAAAAAAAATTAGAAGACAATCCTGTGCACCACATCTCTGTACTGCTATGAAACTCTTCGTTCTGATTCAGGAAGTCAACACCTCTCTTGGCGTTACCGCCTTTCTATCTGGCAGCTCTGCTCCGCAGAAAGCCATTCGCTTCACTCTCACTCTTCCCTGCTTTGGTTTGGAGACATGTTCCCTGAGCAGGCTCTCAGATTGTTTTCATGATGGCCAAATAAATTGGACTGTTTGCAAAACTCTGGGGGAGATGGTGTTTTTTAAGACTGGAAGCCTGCTTGTATTCGCCCAGATTCTGGAGAACAACGCTGGATCCTGGCAAGTCATTTCTCATGCTGAAGTCGGAGATACGACAAAGAATGTATTTCCTGGATTTTTTTCCTAATAATGGACTTGACTTTGCCAGAATGGAGATGGCTCAAATATGGAGTGTAGATTTGCTCATGGGATAGGCTGCGTAAAAATCTGGCACCTCAAATGGCTCAGAGGTCGGCGAAGAACTATTGGCAGCTGGATAATAAAGGGGCGTCTTTCAAGTAAATGAGGACTTACTACTGATTGGTTGGCACTCAAGAAGTAGATTTCTAAGTATGTATTGCATAGCCAGCAGCGTGAGTTGATAGAAGTCAAAACAATGCCAATGAATTAGTCTGATGGACTATTTCTACTCTATTAAGATGAGATTAATATGAAAATTGAAAAGCATGCTGTAATTGCTACACAATTCAATACAAATGGTTTCTTTATACAGTTTCTTTTTAAAAGACTGGGTTTGATTTTTTTCTCTTCATCTCTAAGAATTCATAATTCAGCCTCATAGGTCTCTTTTGGGGGAAGAGGAGAGAAAAAGATAAAAGCAGAAAGAACGCTACAATGGGAGGAGGAGCCGAACGAAACCCTCGTGCCAGGCTTGGCCAGCCCATCCACAGGGCATCCACCACGTGCCAGCCAGGGTTTTGCACTAAGGTCAGACAAGCTGAATGACGACATTTTCCTAAGACTGGTGGGTAGGGAGAGGGGACTCATTAGGGTGAAAAGGTCATGCTTTGTTTTTCAGGCAAGACCTAAAAAAAACCCAAAGATACTCTCATCAACCATTCCATGAAGATGGGGATGTGACCCCAAGATCATGGGCAGGAGGGAAGAAGGAATGTCTTGCAGCCTCTGTGTCCCCCACCCTCCATCTGGCCACCTCCCGTTACGTACCCAGTACAGCACATCCGTCCAGCCCTCCATGGTGATGCACTGGAACACCGTCAGCATGGCAAAGGCGAAATTGTCAAAGTTGGTGATGCCGTGCTTGGGACCATCCCAACCAGGCTTGCACACGGTGCCGTTCTGGCACTGCCGCCCGTGGCCTGACTCCAGCGCACATGGGGAAGGATCATCTTCTGCTGGAACATCTCCAGGGGCCAGGAGAAAAGAAAAGTAAATGGGAGAGGAAGGAGGGAGAGAGACAGGCAGAGAAAGAAGAAAAGGAGTCAGAGAGAAAAGTGGCAGGACACGGTTGATGGGACGGGCAAAACAATCACGGCAGCCATAGCACAGAACACCATAGAATTTGTTCCTCCACCTGTGACCTAAGCAACGTAGAAAACTAGGTGTTCATTTTAGGCTGCTGTTAACTGAAAGGTCAGTTTTTCAACCAGTTGTTGCAAAAGTTGTATTTTAACCTCAGGAGTGGATTTCAAAGACAGGAAGGCTACTGCCTATAACACAGTATCATGGTCAAAGGGTCAGTCAAAACAGAATGACATCACTATTTCAAGTGGAAATTGTCCCTGAAAATGATAAGAAGTCCATATTTTCTTTTGCTTGGTGATAAAGTATCTACAGACACTGCCATTGAATACCAGGGTTCAGAGCGAGGGTTATGTTGATCGGAGACTCCTTCCCACAACTAGCTGACCGATCCCATCCAATGATGCTTTCTGACTATTCATGGGTCTATTATATACAGGACAAGATGCATTGCCACGGACACAGGTCACTTTACAGTGAAACATTCTGTAGAGGAAGGACAGAAAACATAGCCTGGCTGCAGGGAAAAGCATGACCCGCAGCCGTTTTCAGCCCAGTCTGTGAGAGCACATACTGCCTGTATTGTGCCTGGCAGGTGGGACCTTGCAGTCTGTCCTTTGCTCTCTAGCATGAACACCGCTCAGAAGAGAAGAATCATGTCCTGACCTCTAATCAAGACAGAGTGGTGGTGGGGAACAGGGAGAATACTTCATAGGTACAAACGGGGCTTTTTCGTAAAAGCAAACAGTATCACACATTGTCTGTGGCTAAAAGCAGTGCTTAGACAAATTCCACATGCAGGAAATAGCTACCAGCAAACTAATGGATTAAGATGTGGTTTATATTTTTGGTATGGAGATGGTTGGTAAATTTTTATTTTATTTTTGAGACAGGGTCTCACTTTGTCACCCAGGCTGGATTACAGAGGCACAATCACAGCTTACCACAGCCTCAGCCTCCTGGGCTTAGGAGATCCTTCAGCCCCAGCCTCCTGAATAGCTGGGACTGCAGGTACACACCATCAGTTCTGGCAATTTTCTTTTTTGTAGAGACGAGTTTTTGCTGTGTTACCCAGTCTGGTCTCGAGCCCATGGACTCAAGTGATTCTCCTGCCTCAACCTCCCAAAGTGCCGGGATAACAGGCCTGAGCCACCATGTCTGGTGCTTGGTAAATTTAAATAAGGCTTGGCTGATCTAAGAATTTCCCTTATGGTAAAATACTAAGAAAGTTTTGGCCCTGGCTGTCGAAGGCAATAATAGCATGGGATTCACAGACGTTTGTGAAATGAAGGACATTGCCTTGTCCTTATAGAAAGTAATAGCAATGACAGACGAGACCTCAGTTCTAACAAACAAATAATTGCCTCTGACTACAGTGAAAATATGCGTCCAGAGAGAGAATTTGCTTGTTGTTTCTTCATTTCGAGACAGCAGATTGCCCAGGAACTTTTCTTGTTTCATATGTTTCAAGACAATCACCAGTGTGATGATTTTGCCTATGGGACACAGGTGCTGTGTTGAAAACTGTTGCTTGATTGGCTGTTTCTCAGTTTGTGGCTTTACTTTTGAAACTGTTCACTCCCAGGTGAGTGGATTGCCTGAGACCCGCCTGGGCAACTTGGCGAGACCTCATCTCTACAATAAATCAAAAAATTGGCTGGACGTGGTAGCGCGCGCCTGTAGCTCCAGCTGCTCGGAGGGCTGAGGCGGAAGGATCGCCGGAGCCCAGCAGGTCGAGGCTGCGGTGGCCGCTCCCGGCCACCGCACTCCAGTCTGGGCGACAGAGTGAGACTCCGACTCAAAAAAAAGAAGACAGGAAGAGAAATATTAGTCCTTAACTTGGAGATAATTCTTAGGAGAGTGGAATTGAGTGCCGTGGTTGAAAAGATACGCCCGATTATGTCTTCCTGGTAGCAGTGGTAGTAATGGCTTCTCCTCCTCCTCTGTCTCGGCTCTCTCAGCTTTATTGAATTGTAATTTACATGCCTTAGAATTCATCAATGTAAATGTGCAGCTCGATTATTTTTAGTAAATTTACATAGTTGTGCAGCCATTGCCACGATCTATCTGAAAACACTTCCATCGCCCCCCTACAATTCTGTGTGCCTGTTTGCAGTCAACCCTCGCTCCCATCCCCAGCCCCTAGAAAGCCAGGTCTGTTTTCTATCTTCATTGTTTTGCCTTACCCAGGAATCTCACCCAAATGGAATCACACACCACGAGGCTTTGGTGTCCATCTTCTGTCACTCAGCATAATGTTGGGGTCTCATTCGTGCTGCTGCATCTATCAGTATGGTCTAGTGCTCTTTATTGCCGAGCAGTGTATTTCACTGTATGTTTATCCACTCACCAGTTTGATGGAATGTGGATTGTTTCCAGGTTTGGGCCGTTATGAATCATGTTGCCTCCCGGCTTATGATTGGTCTTGTGTGAGTCCTGCGTAAAGGTCTGCATTACTGGTTCCTGAATTGTTAGAAGGAATGACAATGTTTACACCATGTCCTTGTTCCAAGGTCTGGCTCCCAGGAGGGCTCCATTCATGTAGCTGAACTAAGCTGTCCTCTGGTTACGATTTTCTTTGTGACTTTTGAAATTGTGAAATCCATAGAGATTTGGATGTAAGCCTTTAAAAGGGAAGGAATCTAAAAAGCGAATGCCAAACCTAAATGATACATGAAAAAGAGGAAAACAAGCACCAGAAACATTGAGAGTTGAGAGACTGGAAGACCAAGAACCAAACAGATCGTAATTCCTGTTGGGTTCTCACCCATTCTAGTAATAGCTTTCTAGAAGAACATGTTTAGTTACCGTGATAAAGGTGCTGGGATGATCAGAAAGATAGGATGGAGGAGTAGTAAAAAAAACCAAACAAAAGAGAAACTTGCATTTTTTCCCTTATGTTTTGCTTTTTTTTTTTTTTTTTTTTTGAGTTGGAGTCTCACTCTGTCACCCAGGCTGGAATGCAGTGGCATGCTCACGGCTGCCCCAGCATTGACCTGCTAGGCTCTGGCGATCCTTCCGCCTCAGCCTTCCAAGTAGCCGGAATTACAGATGCGCACTACCACGCCTGGCTAATTTTTGATTTCTTGTAAAGACGAGGTCTCGCCAAGTTGCCCGGGTGGGTCTTGAACCCGCGGGCTTAGGCAATCCACTCGTCTCAGCTTCCCAAAGTGCTGGGATCACAGGCTGAGCCACAGAGCCCGGCTCATGTTTTGCTTTTTAGTAAAGATGCAGTGTATCTTCCCATTGTGGCTGCTCACCTGACAAAAGTCCCTGTACTTTCAATTCCTGAAACGGCACAAAGGAGGATGACAGGAAGGCTGCCAAAGTGAATTCTGAGTGTCCTCGAGGAAGGAAAACATATTTGGGGGACTTTACAAACATCTCTGAAAAAGAAAATGGCATCAAGGGGATGTGATCTCATTAATAGGAGAGGAAGGGCGGGGCTGAGAGAGATGGTCTCAAGGCTCCAGTGCCTCTCTGCTATTTTAAATCTGTCTTGAACAACAATAAAAAAGGTTTGAGAACAATAAAGAAGCGGTGACAATCTGGTAAAAATAGGTATCTATAAAAAGCACTAAAGGGAACGCTTGAAAAATGTGAACACACACAAATCAGCAGGTCCTGGAGACATGTGCTGTAGGGTGAGGGGACATTCATGTCCACGTAAAAATGTGTTGGCTTTCTTTTGCAGAATCATGAGGTCCTGGAGAGGAGGGTAGGGACATGAGCTGGGGGAAGGGAACAAAGCAATTCAGGCTCTACGTTTTAAAACAGAAATGAAGGGAGGCAGAGTCATTCTGGAAAGTTCCAATTAAGTTTTCGGTAAAATAACGGAGGCGAAGATGAGGAGAGATCTGGGAAATCTCTCCTGTTGGCAGTTAACTCTAACAAAAACAGGAAATCCCGGGAGAGCCCCAGTTAGCAGTTCCAAGGAGAAATCACCAAAGACAAAAATCAGTTCCTTTTTTTTTTTTAAAGGACCCAACTTTAAGGCGTGAATAGAATGAAGATGATTTCATTTCTAGGTTTTGGCCAGCCGATTCTTTGCCAGTCTCAGGGGTAATTATTGTGCTTGGGAAGCTATTCAGAGTGACCTGGCACAGGGCACCATCAAACAGATGGGATGACCAGAAACAAAAGGTACCGGCATATGGTGATGAATCTGTTGAGGAACCAAGAAGGCGCCTTGCAGATGTCTCAGGGATTAGGGACAAGTTGCCTCTTCCGAGACCCTCTTCACCAGACACTGCCCACTGGAAGGGCAGCTGAGAATAGTTCGTCGTTCACTTGACCAGCTCCATTGCTTTCTTGTGCGGGCTTTATAGGAACATTGGCTCAACAGCCAATGTGTCCTGAAATCTAGACATACATAAAATTCACACTCTGTGAAATAGTATCAAAGTATAAAAAGAAGAATTTGATGTCAGGCCCATTACAAATTATAACAAGGACTCACAAAGCATTTTTTATATCATCTCCATTGGCAGAAAATAGGGTAATTCTTTGATCCAAATTCTGAAATCTGAAACATTTTTAAGACTCGCCCATTGCAAAGGCTATACAAAACACAGAACAGTCAGGGATTGGTTTCAAAGTCTGCAGGTCTGGAGGCTTCTCTTCCATGGATACGTGGACTTGTCCAGATTCCTGCATGTTTTTCCCTCTTCATCTGCATCGGTGACTGTGTGGGTGAAAGGGCCCCCGATGGCAGTGGTGTCCTGTTCTGTTGGGAGTGACGGAAGGTTCCCTGGCTTGTCATCAGATGGCAGGTTTAGAAATGAGCTCCTGCTTACAGAGTGTTTCAAAGTAAAGGCTTCTGCAGTTGTGTCCTTGGCCCCAGCAGGAAGTCTGGCCCACACGGAAGAGGGAGGTGCCCCTTCCCATGGAGCCTGGTAAACCTCCTCTCTAGAACATGGCTCTCGGTGTCCTCTGACACCCTGACCCTCCTGGCTCATGGCCGTTTCCAGGATGGAAGCCTACTTCTCTTCGGAACTTGTGGGACAAGGACCCAGATAATCTGATAAGCCTCACTGAAGGAGGCAAGCAACCTCTCAGTTACTTATCCTGATTGCTCTCAAGCCAGGGTAGACAACACCATCCTAAATTGGCCACTCCAATTGAGGAGGCCAATTCTGATCTTTGTCCTAAGAGCAGAGGAAGCCATGAAAGGTTTCAGTGTTTGAGGCAGCCTTTTCACTGGACCCTCTGGCTGTGGCTTGGAGGTGGACTCTCCATGTGGTGTTCTCTCTGTCTACCACATCCACCATCTTTTGGGCATCCGAAGCTACTGAGGCCTGATTACAAAGCCCATGACTTTCAACCAATATTCAGAACTGCCTGTTCTCAGAGGCCCTTGAAAGAAGCACACTTTGGTTATTTTCCCGTTAGGATGGCAGAAGTCATCCAAAATATTTGGAGCAGTTCTCCTTAGCTTCAGACATCTAACTGCATGGTGGGGCTGCTGTCTTTGGTCGATGGCAGAATTTCACCATTTCACTCTTCCCCATTTTGTTGCTGAAAGCCACACCACCAATCATGGCCAGATTGATGGGGAATCTTCGAGACTCAGTACGTCTATGACTACATGAAGAGTTCGGGTCAAGTGGGTCACTGATCATTTCAACACAATTGCAGAAACTTTAGATACGCTACAGTCAGCTCTAAAGAAAGTCTTAAAATGAACACAACAAGGTCACACAATTAATATGGATGCATGAATTCTGGGTGAGTTACAGATCAAACTGAATAAAAGAAAAGATATGAATTAAAGGGGAACATATTATTCATTATAACATTTGGTATTTCTTTAAACAAGATGGAGTATCTCAGAATTTTAGCTAAGGGCCAGATTTGCTTTTTTCTAATTCTAAAGGGATTCTATTTTTTTTAAAAATGATCATTTATTTTATACAATAACAACTCAAGTAATTTGGAAATTTTCTCTAGAGTGAAAAAACGTTCTCCTCTTAAATAGATTCTCCATAAAAACAGTGAAAACAATTGTGTGATTCTGTAACTATAGGCTTATAGGTTTTACGTGTGTGGTTCCTTTTATTTGCTTGATTTTTGTTTTTTATTTATTTTTTTAGGACTATGGCCATGTCACCATGACCTAGAAACCTTGCAAATATCCAGTCAATCCATTCGGTTAAACCAGATCACACCATACCAAGTAATCTATTTTGGCTTCTCAATATGAACTTCACTCCTTGTTGTATAGATTCTGTCCCTCTTGACCCCAAAGCGAGAGGGTTCAAGTTTAATTTAACGCCTGGGTTGAATGGGAATGAGACACAGTACAGATGGAAGGAAATGGGGTCTCCTTCAATGCTCCGGATAGATGCTCCCCTTTCTCTGCCATGATACCAAAAACTAAGATGACGCATCTTGTTGTTTGAAAAAAACACATAAATCATATTAATTTAACACTGCTAACCCCTTAGGGGCTGGGGATATATATATTTTTAAACAAGTTCTTTGTGTGAAACTGCTTTCTATGTCTGTTTAAAAGCCTTGTCAATTTCTGTTTAAGTGGTTTTTTTTTTTAAAAGGTCAAGCTGAGATATTAGCAACTTAAGCAGCAGTTTGTAGCGTATCCTGCAAGCCATGAACTCCAGTGCTACTCAGGGAAGTGCTTAATGAGCCAGCGTTGCTTGTTAAATGCATTGATTTATGGCAGGAACGTGAAGAGAGAAGGCTCAAAAAGCAAAGGGCTGAGGAGTCCCGGGGTTTAGCTGAGCAAGAGTCCCGGGGTTTAGTTGAGCCTTCTCCTTGGAAAGGAGAAAAGCTTGGTTGCCAGCAAGGGGGTGATTCCGCAGCCCTCCCCCTCTACCCGGATAGGATTCCCAGGGCTTCTACCCGTGAACGCAGAAGCAGAAACCTTAATTGTCGAGAAGCCAGGGCCAGCCCTAGGATAAAAACATCAGTTGGGTCAGGTCAGAGCTGCCTCAAACCAGGCAGAAGCACTGATGGAGCAGACATGTACACAGTCTCCAGGTCAGTTCTGATTTTGAATTTAGGGTTGGCTCAAAAGGTGGTTGACAGACAAAACATAGGTTCTTTATTCTTTCAACGTTTCTCAAATTGTGTAGCTCATTTAAACAGTGTCTGGTCGTGCTAACAAAGTTTGCATCTGGCTTTTGTTTGAGATGGAGTCTCACTTTGTCACTCAGACTGGAGTGCAGTCACAGGGTCACGGCTACCACGGCCTTGACCTTCTGGGCTCAGGCGAGACTATAGGCACGTACCACCACACTGGGCTCATTTGAAAATTTTTCGTAGAGAAAGAATTTCACCATGTTGCCCAGGCTGGTCTCGAACTCCTGGGCTCAAGCAGTCCTCTCACTTTGGCCTCCCAAAGTGTGGAGGTTACAGGATGAGCCACTGTACCTGGCCTGCATTTGGCCATTTTAACAGAGATTAAAACAAAAATTGGAACCGAGAGAAAGGAATACCAATTTCTGCCTGTCCCTTAACCACAGAATGGACACCTGGCATTCGAATGAAGGCAGCTTCTCTGGTCCCTCAGGTCACATAGTGGCAGCACGCCCAGTAGCACAGTGAACAGCCACACACGGCCCGTGGGGCGCTCACCACGTGGCCCCGTCTTACCTGTTATCCCCTCCTGGTTGTAGCACGTCTTGTGCATCTTCCCCATGAAGAGTTCCAGGCCGATGATGGCGTAGATAATGATGACAAACAGCACAAGCAGGGCGATATGCAGCAGGGGGACCATGGCCTTGATGATGGAGTTCAGAACCACCTGGAGACCTGCAGTGACAGAGTCACCGTCAGCCACGCGAGCCAGGATGTCGGCTTCCACCTATGGAAACTAGCGCCATCTTGGATGCCGTGTGGATGTGATCTCCTGTCACCCTCCCAGCAGCTCTGCCAGTGAGGTTTCACACGCCCCGTTTTTGAGACGAGGACACTGAGGCTTGAGTGACAGAGCAGGCCAGAGAGTGACAGAGTAGGGACCTAAACCCAGGCTGGCCTGACTCCAAATCTGCCTTGAAGACACATCCGAAGGAAAGGCCTGCCGGATGCTGTACTTCCAAGGGGAAGAACGTGTTGTTTTCATCCGTAATGATCACATTAGAAGATAACCGGGCATCTTTTTCTCCCAGGGCAGCGTCTCAGCACAGTCAAAGTCAACTCGCTCTGGCTAGAGACGGCCAGGGACTTACTGACCTCTCAAGGTTAGGACTAAGAAGAGTTCTAAAGATGGCGGCGGTGACAGCTGCAACTGTATAATGAGTTGCAGAGGTGTCCGTTGAGGAGGGGGTGTTCTACGTGCTAATTACAAAAGTGGGAGAGAAAATCCCAAGCCCAGGCATAAGGGGGGCATCTTAGCAGCCTTCAGTGCCATGGCCTCTCATGGCAAGACAATGGCGACCATGGGAGACGCCAGTTGGAAGGCTCTCCACTTGCCCGCAGTCAGAGGGGTTGGGTTCATTGGCTACCTCAGGCCTGCTGGAACCTTGAATGGCCTCCCCTATTCTAGGATGAAGGCCCTGTGGGGTCTGGGCCTGCCCACCCCCCCACCCACTGCCTGCTCCCAACTCACACAGACGGTGGCTGGGAGCCATCACCACCCTTCACAACCATGTGATTATACCTAGGGCCACTGAACTGTACACTTAAAAATGGTTAAAATGCTAAATCTGGTAACGTACGTATTACCATAAAAAAAAGTTTAAGGAGTACCAGATCACTTCAGGAAAGGAAAAAAAAAGAGTCAGTGAAAATCCCATTGGGCACACGGGTCTTGTCAGTGAGTCTGTAGGCGTGCACTGTTATCTAAAGGGGAGAAGTCCCCTCTTACGTATAAGCTTGACTGCACCATAAATAACACACCGAGAATACTCCTTATTTAAAGAGGTCTTCATTTATAAATGGCGGGAAGGTGGTTTCCAGTGTCCTCTCCAGATGACACCCAACCCCAAGAGAATCACGTGAGATTCCTGCCCACAGCGAGCGCACTGGGTCTTCATATCCTAGGAGAGACATGGTAGAGAGGGCAGCCCTCCCTCCTTCGGCTGGGCCAGTCATGCAGAGTCATACCGTGGGCCATGTCTGACACACACAGGGGTGGACGCCCCCTCGGAGTCACACTGCAGGTGCCACTTTTTGTGTCTCTCCCAGCCTCCCCAGTGCGTGTGGTGTGGAGATTTCATCTTGGGGTTTACCCACCACCCTCACCGCTGGGCAAACAAAGCCTGGATCACCCTCTCCCCACACCCCGAGGCAGTCCCCCATTCTTTGTGCCCTGGTGGAGTGATTTTCACAAGGCTAATGAGAAGAATTCTTCCCAGCTATTAAGCCAAGCTGGGGGGGGAAGGGAAGAAGAGAAAAGCTGGAATAATTTTACCTGTGAATTAATGAGAGTGCTTTGCAGCCTCCCATTAGAACAAGATGTTTTCAGATCCGAATGATTCCATTAATTAGCAAGTTGTACACACATTAGTGGTAACGTATGCACATGAAAAAGTTGAAAACCGAACTGCAAAGCCACTTTCAGAGGTGTCTGCTGGGAAGGGGTGTTCCCAGTGCTAATTACAGAAGCGGGAGAGAAAATCCCAAGCCCAGGCACGAGGGGGGCATCTTAGCAGGCCGCAGTGCCATGGCCTCTCATGGCAAGACAATGGCGACCATGGGAGACACCAGTTGGAAGGCTCTCCACTAGGCCACGGTCGGAGGGGCTGGTTCACTGGCCACCTCGGGTCTGCTGGAACCTTGAATGGCTTCCCCTGAAGGCCCTGTGGGGTCTGGGCCTGCCCGTCTTTCCACCCACTGCCTGTTCCCAACTCCAGTAAAACAGCTTTTCTTTCTTTTTTTTTTAGAGACAGGGTCTTGCTCTGTTGCCCAGGCTATAGTGCAGTGCGGCTCATAACTCATTGCAACCTTGACCTCCTGGGCTCCAGCAATCCTCCTGCCTCAGCCTCTTGAGTAGCTGAGACTGACTACAGGTATGTGCCACCATGCCTGGCTGAGTTTTTTTAAATGTTCATAGAGACGGGAATCTCACTATGTTACCCAGGCCAGTCTCAAACTCCTCAAGCAATCCTTCTACCTTAGCCTCCCAAAGCGCTGAGATTACAGGCATGAGCCGTGGCACCTGGCTGGCTTTTCTTTTCAAGATGCACATATGGGATGTTTCCTCCCACCACTGGACCACCACGCATGCTGTTCCCTCTGCCTGGAATGCTTTTCCCCAATTCCCTCTTACTTATCTTTCAGCTCTGAGCCAGAGTATCTCTTTCCCGGGGATCTTCCCCCCGATGCCCAGACCAGAGAAGTTTCCTATGTGATGTGTCTTCTTGGAAACATTCCTTTTCCCTTGGAGTATACCCCTAGTTTGAAATGTTGTTCCTTAAAGTGACTGTAAAACCTGCATATCTGGTTCTCAGATCAGGCCGAGTTTTTGAAGATAGTGACAGTGTCTGCTCTTTTCCTTGTCTTATCACTAAGGCCTGTCTTGGCACTGAGTACACAGCGGGCACTCAGGAAATATTTACTGAGGAAGTGTCAACGCTTATCCTCTAGGCCGGGCGTGGTGACTCACACCTGTCATCCCAGCACTTTGGGAGGCCAAGGCGGGAGGATCACTTTGAGCTCAAGAGTTCAAACCAGCCTAGGCAATGTAGTGAGACCCCCCCATCTCTGCAAAGAAATATTTTTAAAAAGTAGCCAGGTGTGGTGGTGTACACCCGTAGTCCCAGATACAGTGGAAGGATCACCCAAGTCCCCCAAGTCGAGACTGCGGTAAGCTGTGATCGTGCTACCGTACCCCAGCCTGGGTGATAGTGAGACCCCGACTCAAAAACAAAAAACAAAATAAAACAACAACAACTTATCTAAATAAAAGCTACTGCTGTCATGAGTGTGGGGGGGGCGTGGCTGCCCTGGGGTCTTCTTCCCAGGTGGGTGTGTAACGGACAGGTGAGTTTCAGGATCTGCAGCAGAGGACAGAGGCTGCCAAGCAGGCTGCCAGGAGGTCAAGTGGAATCAAAGCAGGCTGTGGGCCTTATTTCCCATGGAAGTGATGCCATCAGACTCCCTACGAAGAGCTCTGTTGTTCTTTGTGTCCCTGTCACGCCCCCACCTGAGCATCTAGGCCAGAAATCTGATTTCCTAGGCTCCTCCCACCCAATCAGTCACCAAGTCCTGCCGATTTGGTTCTGGTTTAGACATGTCATAAATTATTCTTGCTCTATAAATAATACATGCCAATTACTAAAAAAACCAGGGGAACACTTATTATAGAGAAATTAGAAAACAAAAGGAATCAAGACAATAATAATAATAATAATAATAATAATAAGGCAATCACTCACTGTCCCACCACCCTGAGAGAGCCACTGTTGGCCTTTGGGTCCGTGATTCGTTTTCTTCCTCTCTGGCTCCTTGGTGTTGGTTGTTGGGCTCACAGGTCTCCCTACTTTCAGTGCAGCCATCTTTGTGCTGCAGTTAGAGTGCTCCCCCAGAGTACACACTGGAGCGCATCACTTCCCATCTGAGGTCACCCCGTGACTCTGTCACCTGCTGGCAACACTCACCTGCCGCCTTCCCCATGTGGATGTCCTGTGTCTCCCAGTTTATACCTTCTGCTCCAGTGATCTACCAGGCGTCTGAAGCTCTCTGGCTTCATGCCGGTGGGCCCAGCACATGCTGTTGCCCCCGCCTGGAATGCCGTTCCCTCCTAACTGAGAGTCCTTGGGTCTCATCGTGTCTTCTTGTCTCTGCATCTCAGGCACGTGGCAAGGACTCTGTGCACATATGGCTAAGTCACGTTTGTGAGCACAGGGGCCCTTCGGGAGACAGAGGCCACGAGAATGAAGGAATTGGAAACCACGTCATTCCGTGATCCTTAGGAGAAACCAAAGATGCCTTCTTGGGAAAAAAATAAGTCTCATGGAATGAGGGAAAAGTCCAGGCAGAGATGGTGACGCCAGTGATTTTCACATGATCTAAACTGCTATTCTGAGGACGAGGGGTTAGGTGATTCCTGCCCGACCACAGAGATGGAACTAGGAACAACTAGGAAGTATCCAGGAACAACTTGGGCTCAAAACAAATAAACGCTGTCCAAAGCAGACTTGTCTGAAGATGGAGCGGGCGCTTTAAGAGGCAGTGGGTTCCCCATCCGCAGGGGTATTCAAGCAGGAACTGAATAAGCGTTTGAGGAGGCGCCTGGGTGGGAATTCCGCCACGGGGTAAAGGACGCCCTGGACACCAAAGGCCCCGGAGGCCCCTAAAACTCATGAATACATTCTGAAGACCCACAGCTCCCAGCACTCCTCCTGGCAACAACCCTGGGAAGTGGGTACTATTTCTTTTATTCATTTCTTTTTTTGAGTTGGAGTCTCACTGTCACCCAGGCTGAAGTGCAGTGGCCACCGCATCCTCGACCTGCTGGGCTCAGGCGATCCTTCTGCCTCAGCCTTCCAAGTAGCTGGAACCATGGGGACGCACCACCGTATCTGGCTAATTTGTTGATTTACTGTAGGGTCGAGGTCTCGCCAAGTTGCCCAGCCTGGTCTTGAGCCCCTGGGCTCAGGCAATCCTCTTGCCTTGGCCTCCCAAAGTGCCGGGATTCAGGCTCGAGGCACTGCACCAGGCCCTATTTCATTCTTTCCTTTCATTTTCTCCTGGCAACAACCCTAGCAAGCAGGTACTATTACTATTAGTAACCATATTTCACAGAAGAGACGAGGGCGTCCCAAGAGGCGAGGAAGTGGCAGCATGGCACTCAGTGCCGTGCCGTCTGGGTCCCGAGCCTGTGGCTTCCCTATTGTGCGAAATGTCTTTCCATGCCTCTAGGGCTGCGGTGTTCAGCTTCCACAACCTGTGTCTATGAAGAGTAGTCACAGGGATGGAACCAGGACCAGCTCGGAGGTAGCTGGGAGAGACTTAGATTCAACACAAATAAAGTATCTGAAGATGGAGTGGGGTGCTTTAAGGGATAGTGAGTTCCCCATCCTCAGGGGTATTCAAGCAATGACTGAATAAGCGCTTGAGGAAGTGTCTGGGTGCAGAATCTGCTGGAAAGGCAGGGGAGCCTAGTTGAGTCCCTGCTCCCAGGAGAGCCCAGATGCTTCTAAGGCCGGTCCAGGAAAGGCTCGTGGGCTCTGTGTGCCTGGGGGGAGGCGGGGGGAAGCGGGGAGAGCCAGGCTGGCGTGTGAGGGTGCGGGGCCAGAACTCCCCCTCACACAGAGGGTGGCTCTCTGGGTCGGGATGTTTCATCGCTTCTTCTTGGGATTGGCCCACAGCTGCCCCAGACACAGCTCCTCCGACTCAAGTTCTCATTTGGAAAACACACGACGTCTCTCCTCCCAAGTGTTCTCCCCAGATAGGCCACACTCGTGGCTGATAAGTGGATGCCGAGCCCTTCTTCAGGGCTGGCTGCTCGTGTTGGTGAAAGTAGAAATGGGTCCTAGATAAGCCTGGGAAGCAACCGCTGTCAAACGTCCTGTGAACACAAGATCATTATCGGCCCATGCGTAGGACGAGCTTATTTTCCTAGCCTCAAATCGGGATATGTGATCTAACAAACCATGTGTGTTCATGAGCCCAATAATAAGATAGCCTGTGCGACATGAAGCTATACCGGAAAATCAGGAACATTTGACTCCACACGAGGACCTAACCCCATGTAATCGAGAAATCCAGTCTCGCTCATTTGCAGTTCATGTCAGATGACCTCCTCTTGGTGAGTAAGAAGACCCCCCGTGCCAAGATGACAGCAAGACCTTCCAGGGAGCCAGGGAGGCGGCATCATTCCATGCTGGGTTTAGGAAAAGGAGTGTGATGGAGTTCAGTGGGCGGATACAATCTTTTTCTACCTGTTACGCCACTGCCTGCATTTCCTCTGGGTGCCACTTGAAAATGTCAGGTTAGAGAAGGCCTGGAGGACCTGCATATTGCAATCACCCTGCTTCTCCTTGTAAGGTCAGGAGAAGCCATCAATTACGGAAAGCAAAACCCGGCATCTTTCTCGAAGTTGGTGATGAGATCAGTCTGGCGATGCCCAGGTTAGCTGAGGCTGGTGCTTCCACAGCGGGGTCCAGTCAGTCTGCCGTGACGGGTGTAAAGTCAAGCACAGGTCACACACTCTTTGGTTTTATAAAAGGGTATCTCAGAAAGACCTGCTCTGAGGATAAATCACTCCGCTCAGGGGCCATCAAGGGTAACATCAAGGAGTAGTTTTGAAAATGA
Organism: Cephalopachus bancanus; assembly: GCA_027257055.1. Lineage (NCBI taxonomy): Eukaryota > Metazoa > Chordata > Mammalia > Primates > Tarsiidae > Cephalopachus > Cephalopachus bancanus. Next base: position 320,094 of record JAPVLO010000308.1, read on the forward strand.
CTTTATTATAGGCCAGGCGTGATGGCTCAAGCCTGTAATCCCAGCACTTTGGGAGGCTGAGGTGAGAGGACTGCCTGAGCCCACGGGTTCGAGAACAGCCTGGGCAACTTGGCGAGATCTTGTCTCTACAATAAACCAAAAAATAAATTAGCCAGGCGTGGTGGTGCATGCCTGTGGTTCTAGCTACTTGGAAGACTGAGGCGGAAGGAAAGCCTAAGTCCAGCAGGTCGACGCTGGGGTGGCCGTGAGCGTGCCACTGCACTCCAGCCTGGGTGACGGAGTGAGACTCCAACTCAAAATAAAAAAAGGAAAGAATGAGCCGGGCTCGGTGGCTCAGCCTGTAATCCCGCGCCTTTGGGAGGCTGAGGTGAGTGGATTGCCTGAGCCCGCGGGTTCGAGACCCGCCTGGGCAGCGAGACCTCATCTCTACAATAAATCGAAAAATCAGCCGGGCATGGTAGCGCATGCCTGTAATTCCGGCTACTCGGAAGGCTGAGGCGGAAGGATCGCCGGAGCCCAGCAGGTCGAGGCTGCGGTGGCCGGGAGCGGCCACTGCACTCCAGTCTGGGCGACAGAGTGAGACTCCGACTCAAAAAAAAAAAAAAAGGAAAGACTTTATTTTATTTTTTGAGACAGGGTTTCACTCCTTTGCCCAGGCTGGAGTGCAGTAGCATGATCACAGCTTACTGCAGCCTTGATCTTCTAAGCTCAAGCGATCCTCCCAAATAGCTGGGACTACAGGAGTGCGCCACCATGTCCAGCTAATTTTTCTGTTTTTTTGTTTTGTTTTGTTTTTTTGTAGAGATGAGGTCTTGCTTTTGTTGCTCAAGCTGATCTTGAACTCCTGGCCTCAAGCGATCCTCTCACCTCAGCCTCCCAAAGTATTGGGATTGTGGGCATGAGTCACCACACCTGGCTCATAAATGACTTTATGAGCAAGAGGCTGAGAAAAAGGAACAATGAAAACTTACTGGGGCTGGAAGCTGGGAGGTAAAGGGCAGAAGTGTTTCTTGGTCCAGAGTTGCAATTAGGGCTGTGTTCTTTCATGTAAACTCCACCCCCCATACGTTCCCCTTTGAATTCATATTTTAAGTCATTCTGCAATGAAAAGGGAGGGAGAAAGGGGACACTAATTGAAGACCCTAAATTGGAGATTGCTGCTAATGTCAGTTTGGTTTCATTGGTCAGATGCCACCCTGACTCGTGGCTTTTCTGCTGATGGCTAGGCACCATGTGAGATACAGCCAATACAGAAAGTCTAGATGACAAAGAATGTCCAGGCAACCTCCAACTGAGAGAAAGCCCTTTTAAATGGGACAGCCCATTCCCGAAGCAGTCGGAACTTCCCAGGGAAGCCGCTGGCTCAGGACCCTGCTGTGTTTCAGAGCCATCATTAAGAAGACATCTCCAAGCTGGGTGCAGAGTCTCATACCTGTAATCCCAGCACTTTGGGAGGCTGAGGCGAGAGGACTGCCTGAGCCCAGGGTTAGAGACCTGCCTGGGCAACATGGTGAGACATTGCCTCTACGATAAATCAAAAAATTAGCCGAGTGTGGTGGTGTGCGCCTGTAGTTCCAACTACTTGGAAGGCTGAGGCAGAAGGATCGCCTTAGCTCAGCAGGTCAAGGCTGTGGTGGCCATGAGTGTGCCACTGCACTCCAGCCTGAGCGACAGATTCCAACTCAAAAAAAAAAAAAAGAAGAAGACATCACCCCATGCTCCCAACCAACTACTCAGACTTGAGGGTTCCAGGCCAGCCTTAGAAAAGCAATAAAGATGATCAAGAAGGCTCGATGACAGAATCCATGAGGAAATAAGGCTGAGAATCACTGAACTAGGAAGAGACAAGTTTGGGCTTAGGGCAGAGGTGTGTCCTAGTTTCTCACAGATGATCTCAAAGTCTGCCATGACAGGAAGAGGACTGTGGAATCACCTAACCCAGCACCTTCATTTTCACTCTCAAAGACTACGTATTGATCTATGTTGTGTGGCCATGAGCTATTGAGCGTAGGGACGGTGACTAGGTGGCCAGCAGGCCTTGCCCTCCAGAACCTGCAGGGAGCCAAATAGTCATCAAATAATCACACACCTGATGCATAGTGACAGACTCTGTGAGAAGCCTTAAAGGAACAAAGTGGTGTGTCACCAGGGTCCTCTTTTGGCATGGAGGGCACATGGAGGCTTCCTCAGGAAGAGAACTGGAGGCTGAACGAAAGGCAGAAGGAAGAAGAGGACCTGGTTGGCTGAGCGCCTGTAGATGGTCCTGGTGGCAACCCCTGTGGGATCCAGACGATGAGGTTGCCTGCATGGCTGAGGGTGTGCCCAGGGCTCTCTGTGTGTCAGCCCCATGCCTTTCCCTGGCTTTGTTCTGCCTCTTAAAAGAAACCACTGGTAGAGTTCTGGGAAATCACTTCATTGCTTTTGTGTGACATCAGGGGAAGCTGAAATGACTTTCCCTTTCCGGGAAACCAATGCAGGAAGCAATGAGGAAGGCTCTCGGGACACCTTCCTTGCTGGTAAAATGGAGGAAATAATCCCTAGCGGATGCCACAGAGAGAGCACAGGAAAGAAAATAATTAGGCCAGCAGCCCTCGACCTCCCTGCTGGCTGAACCGCAACCTCACGGCAGACTCAATCCACTGAGGAGAGAGACATGGCAGCATATAAGATTCAGCCAATACAGAAAGTCCAGTTGACAAGGAGTGTCCAGGCAACCGCCAACCGGGAGAAAAGCCCTTCTAAATGGGGCATCCCATTCCTGATGCAGTCAGGACTCCCCAGGGAAGCTGCTAGCTTGGGGCCTGCTGTGTTTGAAAGCCATTAGTAAGAAGACGTCCCCATGTCCAGGACTGCAGAAGGAGCCAGGATGTGCCCCACTCTTGGGCCGCCGTCCCTGGGAGCTTAGGGAAGCCACTCCTTGATTGAAGCTGGCTGTACCGGGAGAACGGAAGCAAAACACCATATTGCTTCCGCCAGATGTCTGATGAGCTGAATGATTAGCTGAAAGGCTGGTCCCCGCAAAGTGAGTTATGCCTTCTGTATTTCCCGGCAAACTTTTAAACAAGTTCAAAATAATGGAGTCACTAGATGGTGAGCAAATTCTAAGCTTCCTTACAAGTCTTTCATCTCAGAGTTGGATATTATCTGAAAAAATATAGATTTTCCTTAAGACGGGTGTTCAAAGCTGGGTGTGGTGGCTCATACCTATAATTGCAAAGCTTTGGGAGGCCGAGGTGGGAGGATCCCTTAAGGCCAGGAGCGTGAGACTAGCTTGGGTAACACAGTGAGACCCTCACCCTGTGCCTGACCCTGTCGCTACAAAAATAAAATAAAATGATAGCCAAGCATGCTGGCATGCGCCTGTAGTCTCAGCTATTCAGGATTGTTATTCTTCATATGGGGTAGGGTTCTGAGTTTTCCGTTTTTTTCTTTTTCTTTCTTCTTTTTTTTTTTTTTGAGTCGAAGTCTCACACTGTTATCCACACTAGAGTGCAGTGGCACAATCACAGCTCACCACAACCTTGACCTCATGGATTCAAATGATGCTTCTGCCTCAACCTCCCAGGTAGCTGGGATTATAGGTGTGCGCTACCATGTCTGGCTAATTTAAAAAAAAACTTTTTGTAGAGACAAGGTCTTGCTATGTTGCCCAAGCTGGTCTCAAACTCCTGGGCTCAAGCAGTCCCCCTGCCTCAGCCTCACAGGTGTGAGACACTACACCTGGCCTTTTCTCTTTTTCTTTTTTAGAGACAAAGTCTGGCTCTACCACCCAGGCTGGATTGCAGTGGCATGATCACGGCTCACTGCAAGCTGGACCTCCTGGGCTCAGGTGATCCTCCCACCCCAGCCTCCCGAAGTGCTGGGATTGCAGACGTGAGACATTGCACCTGGCCTGAGTTTTCATTTCTAACCAGGTTCCAGGTGACACCAAAACTGCTGCTCCTTGACCACACAGCCAGGTCCTGGTGCTAGCTGGCTATCCTGAGAGGCTGCGGTCATCTTGTCCAGCCCTACTGAGCTTCTGAGTCACTCGTAAGCAGCGACCGAGTTTTCTTTGGAGTGGGAGTGATCCTTGTCACACCACTCTTGCAGGTAATTTGCATAATCAGTAAGGCACGTGATACTAACATTGGTTGCAGAAAATACCACACACCAACTGGCGTGAAGGTACTATGGTGCTATTTATTACACCGTTTGCTTTTATTTTTGTAAACACATGATCACGGCAGAGGGCGGGACGGGTGACATACTCCTGCACCTATATACCTATTTACCTACCCAGGGAGCATAAGTGATGTATGCCAGAGTCACTTGTGCCACCAGTAATAAAAGCCATTCAATCAGAGTTATGGGTTGGGCTCAGTGTCTCCCGGCATTTTGGGAGGCCGAGGCGAGTGGATTGCCTGAGCCTGTGGGTTTGGGACCAGCCTGGGCACCTTGGCAAGACCTCATCTCTACAATAAATCAAAAAATTAGTCGGGCGTGGTAGTGTACGCCTGTAGTTCTGGCTACGTGGAAGGCTGAGGCGGAAGGATCGCCGGAGCCCAGCAGGTCGACGCTGGGGTGGCTGTGAGCGTGCCACTGCGCTCCAGCCTGGGCTTCAACTCAAAAAAAAAAAGAATAGAGTTATGGAAGAGACTCGCAACACTGCAACTCTGTAGGCATGAAGAGCTCACTGCAACTTCCTTCTTGCCGGTGGCTTCTACCATTTCCCAAACTCACAGTGACCGATGGCCCCTGACTGGCCATCCCCTGCCCTTGCATGGCTGTGATTTTCTTTGGCCTCCTTGACATGGCTGACAATTCCCTTCTTTTCGATACACTTTTCTCTCTTGGTCCCCACAACAGTGTACCATTTTTGTTCTTCTCCAGCTCCACAATGAGTTCTCCAGCTCCTTTGTTCCCCTCCTCCCTTCTGGGGCTCCTCGAGGCGGAGGAAAACACAAAGACAAAAAGGAGGCCGTCCCTATCCATGAGCAGCTTTCAGGAAGTCAGGGTGGCAGACATGGAAACAGCTCATTGAAAACCAGGTGGTGTTTCTTCTTCTTCTTTTTTTTTTTTTTTTTTTTTTTTTGAGTTAGAGTCTCACTCCGTTGCCCATAGTGGAGTGCAGTGGCTGCTCCTGGCCACTGCATCCTCGACCTGCTGGGCTCCAGCGATCCTTCCGCCTCAGCCTTCCAAGTAGCTGGAACTACAGGCGCGTGCTACCACACCAGGCTAATTTTTGATTTATTGTAGAGATGAGGTCTTGCCAAGTTGCCCAGGCGGGTCTCGAACCCGCGGGCTCAGGCAGTCCACTCACCTCAGCCTCCCAAAGGCACGGGATTACAGGCTGAGCCACCGAGCCCAGCTTCTTCTAAATCAGTTTCACCAATTAAGACAGCTCCCATCATTTGCCCATTTTGCATGACGACTTTGATATATTTTTGTTCTTTCGTGTATCTCAGTATTAATTCATGATCTGAACCTAAGCCCTGTGCATTGTATTTTCCCAGCAATACAACCTATATATAAGAATAAAAGTTATTCTCATATCAAAAAAAAAAAAAAGAAAACTAGGTGATGATGTTACTAAGAATTATGCCCAAAGGCCAGGCACGGTGGCTCACATCTGCAATCCTAGCACCTTGGGAGGCCAAGGAGAAAGGATTGCTTGAGGCTAAGAGTTCAAGACCAGTCTAGGCAACACAGTGAGACCGTATCTCCACAAACAATAGAAAAATTAGCCGGGCATGGTGGCGTGTGTCTGCAGTCCCAGTTACTTGGGAGACTGACATGGAAGGATTGCCTGAGACCGGAAGGTTGAGACTGCAGTGAGCCGTGATCATGACACTGCACTCTAGCTTGAGTGACAGAGTGAGACCCTAACTCAAAAAGAAAGAAAGAAATAAAAATTAACCTGGCAGTCACCCTTGCTTGCATCTTTACCAAATGTAAACGAGTCCTCATAACATGGTATCGCATCCGCCATGTCTGCTCCAACCCTATGGCCACTGCGGTTCTTCCTGTTCCCCGCCTGGACTGGTAGGCTGGGCTTCCGGTCTCCAGTTCCCTCAACCTCATCCCATTCGGCACCACCGCCCTCTTATCATCCTTAAATGTTCTCCATCACAGAGGGCAGACTCCAAACCCCCTTCCACTTGACATGCACATAGTAGGCACTCCACATTTATTTACAAAAAGAATGAAAACAGGCTACAAAGATCAGAACAGTAGACTCTAGCCAGAAACAGGTGGCACGTTCAAATCAAGAGAATGCAAGGTGCGTGGTGATTTTTATAAAGGTGTGGTGGGGTCAGGAGAACCACAAGGGACAGTGCGGTTTCCCGGAGGTGGCAGCAACAGTGATCTATTACCACCCCTAGGCAGAAGAAGCGAGAGGAGGGAGTGGTTACAGGGAGCAGGAAGAACAGCATGTGGCGGTGACCATCTGGAGAGGCTGTGGCAATGCCAGCCCAAGATGACCTGTAGGGAAGGATCTGGGGACAGAAGAACCCTGACCTCACCCTCCTCCCTCCTGCTGAGTGACTCTCAGCTATCCCTCTCTGTTGATTGAACACAACTAGAAGCTGGGGACAAGGCAGCCTTTTGATGCAGGCCATATGGTCAACTCCCAGCCAGAAAGCCGAGCGGACAAGGGCGGAGAGCAAATGAGGTAGTGCAAATGGAAGATGGCTGTCAGACAAAAATGAGCGGCTTTCTGTGCACCACTGTCACCGTTCCATGAAGCCAGGAGGAGGCATCCCATCTGGAGAACTTCTAAGTTTTGTGAGCCAACAAGTCCCCCCTCTCAGAGAGGGTGATCAGATAAATATCCTCTGACTCTCACTAGCCAACTCTGGGTCCTCATCTTCCAAAGTCATACCTGAGTCTAAAAACAAACATCCCTTCCAGCATCTGTGGTGGTGACAGTCAACCGCCACCGTCATCACCAGATTGCAACTATTGGCCCACACTTCCATTCAATCTCCACGAACCATTTTGCCCTGGCTAGAAGCTGGAGGCATGATGAAACTCACAGATCACATGTTGTGCCTTGATTTGGCTGAAGAAGCTACAGACACTTTTCATGGTCTTATGGGCTTAATGGTTTTAGAAAGAAAACAGGCGTAAGGCCAGGAGCTTGAGACTACCCTGGGTAACATAGAGAGACCCCTACACCCTGCCCACTCCCATTGCTACAAAGATAAAATAAAATAATTAGTCAAGCATGGTGGCATGCATCTGTAAGTCTTAGCTACTCGGGATTGTTATTCTTTATCTGGGGTGGGGGGAGAGGTCTGAGTTTTCATTTTTTTTCTTTTTCTTTCTTTTTTTTCCGAGTCGGGGTCTCACTCGGTCACCCATGCTGGAGTGCAATGGCACAATCGTAGCTCACCACAGCCTTGACCTCCTGGCTTCAAGTGATGCTTCGGCCTCAACCTAGCACTAGGAAGGTAGAGAGTTCTCCCTTGGGCTAAGGAGTACGTCTATCACACGAGAGCTTCAGAAGGATCTGAGGTGTTTTCTTCCTGGAAAAGAGTCCTCTTAATAAGGGGGAAGAACTCTCGCCTAGATAGCTTTCCTACAGTCTTGAGTTTATGATTTTTGCATGTCCTTATTAGAATGTCCTTATTCATTAGAGATTTTCATTTATTTTTAATTTAGCTTTTCCATATTAATACATTCTGCATCCCACACATGGCTTGATGAACACCAAAGGAGCGCTGTCATCCTAGGAAGGGGATGGCAGATATGCGGTTGTCTAATAAATTAAGAACTTTAGGAGTAGTTAAAATATCAACCTTCATGTTGAGTTAGTTTTCTGTATTAGAAATATGGGTCAGGCTGGGTGCAGTGACTCAAGCCTGTAATCCCAGCACTTTGGGAGGCTGAGGAGAGAGGGTTGCCTGAGCACAGCCTGGACAATTTCATGAGACCTCATCTCTACAATTAAAAAAATCAAAAAATTAGCCAGGCATGATAGTGCTTGCCTGTTGCTCCGGCTACTTGGAAGGCTGAGGTGGAAGGATCGCCGGAGCCCAGCAGGTCAACTCTGGGGTGACTTGTGAGCGTGCTATTGCACTCCAGCCTGGGTGACGGAGTAAGACTCTGATTCAAAAAAAGAAAAAAAGAAGAAATATGGGTTAAGAAAAAACAAGCTAAGAGAGAAAGATATAAAAGAAATCCTGACCAGGTATAGTGGCTCATACCTATTATCCCAGCACTTTAGGAGGCTGAGGCGAGAGGATCGCTTGAGCCCAGGAGTTCAAGACCAGCCTGGTCAACATAGCAAGACCTTGTCTCTACAAAAAACCAGCTGGGTGTGGTGGTGTATGCCTGTAGTCTCAGCTACTTGGGAGGCTAAGGCGGAAGGATCACCTGAGCCCTGGAGTTGGATGCTGTGGAATGCAGCAGTTGTGTCACTGTACTTCAGCCTGGGCAACAGAATGAGACCTCAACTGAAAAAGCAAACGAAAAGAAATCCTAGGGTATAAAGCAAACAACAATGATATCAGCTACTATTTTTTGAAGACCCAGCATGTGATGGACACTGTGCATCATTTCATGTAATTCTCCAATCATCTTGACAAAGGTAAATAAACCGAGGCTTGGGTAAGACAGATAACTTGCCCCAGATTATACATCTGGTAAGCATTAGAGCTTGCATTAAAAGCCAAGCCAACTCTATGCCACAACTTCTGCTTCTTAGCTGCCATCCAGGCAACAATGGCAACCACCCTACACACACACCACTCCTTGGCCCCAAGACATGGCAGATGTCACTACTGATCATGGCCTCTTTTGCTCTGGTCCCAGCTGGGGCCTCACAATCCTTCTCAACAGTGTATCTCTCTTGACAACTCCAATCCGTTGGAAGTGATTAGATCATGACTGGCTATCCCTTTATGCTGCCTCTTTCCTGGTGACAAACCATTTTTTTTTTTGCTATAGGCAGAGTAGGAAGCAGATCTCTTTTGGCACCTGCTAAAGATGTAGATGCCTGAGCCTGTACTTTTTCTTCTTCTGTAAATGATTTTTGAAAAGAAATTTTGAGATATAACATTCAAAAATGCAAAAAAGAAAGATGTTACAGTGTATGATTTATCACAAAACAGCCATGTAACTATCACTCAGGTCAAGAAATAGAACATCATAAGCTCTGAAGAAGCTCCAGTCACCCCCCACACCAGAATAATCACTCTATTACACTTTAGTAACAAGTTAAAATGTAATTCACCACATTGATTAGTTAATTAATTAACTAATTATTTTGAGTTGCAGTCTCATCCCGTCACCCAGGTTGGAGTGCAGTGGCACACTCATGGCCACCCCAGCATCGACCTGCTGGGCTCCGGCGACCCTTCTGCCTCAGCCTTTCCAAGCAGCTGGAACTACAGGTGCTACACAGGTGCTACCACGCCCAGCTTATTTTTTACTTTTTATTTTTTGTACAGATGAGGTCTTGCTAAGTGGCCCAGGCAGGTCTTGAACCCAGGGGCTCAGGCAATCCACTCACCTCGGCCTTCCAAAGTGCTGAGATTACAGGCCGAGCCACTGAACCTGGGCCACCACATTAATTTAAGACACCATGAGCCTATCTATAAAAGTAGAAGAAAAATTTCATCAAATTCAGCACCCATGTATTCCCCAGTCTCTGACATTCTTTTCTGCATTTCTCATCCTTGGGATTTTCTCCCCACCCCATCCCATGCTTGCCACAGTTCCATAACTCTGTTTTCAGTGGTGCCAAGTCTTCTTTAAATCCATTCAATGCATTTTTCACTTGAGTGATTGTATTTTTTATTTCTAAAATTTATATCTGGTTCTTTTCCATATCTTCTGGTTCTTTGGAAAATTATCAATCTTGTCTCTGATCTCTTTGAATATAGTAAATACCGTTACTTTCAACTCTAATTCTGGATCTCCTGTGGTTCTGCTTCTATGATCTATAGTTTCTGCTCATTTTCATTCATGTGATCTTCTCTCCTTGTGCAGCTAGCTATTTTGCATTGTGAATGAGACCTTATTTCCACAAAACTGTCCAGGGAAATAATGAGACCTTTGATGTTGTTACCGTCTCCAGAGAGAATTCACATTTGTTTCTATCAGGCATCTTTTCCAAGTTTCAGAAAAGAGAAAATTTAGAATTTTTCTCAATTAAATCTATCATTTCTAATTGTCTTCAGCAGAGGACAGTTGATCCAAATGATCTCATCTGTCATTTCTGACAGCAAAAGTGGCCCGCACTTCTTAAGGGAGAAACTACCTAGGGGAGTCTCCCCAACATAGCTTTTCCTGCCACCCCGGTTCCCCAAAACCAGACAACTGTTCTTTGAATGCAAGGACATGTTCTGTGTGGAGGACCAGAACATCTCTGCCAAACTCTCTTCGTGCCAGACCCTAGACAGAGATTCTTGGAGTGAAGTTTCTGGGGACTGCCTGTATGCAGAGTGACATACCTGATAAGGTCAAACAGGAGAGAACGGTGCTTTGGTTGTATACATGTAGATTCTCACAGAATCTTCCTTTCTTCAAAAATGTACAAAGGTACAGCTTTTGGGAGAACTGTAAAATATCTCCATGGTTGGTGGCAAATGAGATTAACTCACTACAGAGTTATCAAGCTGGATGAGCTACTAAGATATTCCTGATTATAGCTCTCTAATTATTTTGTTTTCCTGACAAATTCCATTATACCCAAGCACCAGCTTTCTCCTCCCTGGCCGTTCTTGAATGGCCGTTCTTGAGAGCATCTCAAGCAAAATGCTTTTAGGATCTCAGACTTACTTATATTCTAAGAAAAATAGTGGCTCAAACCATTATTGCATCAACAGGGACTTTGGCACAGATTAAATTTTCTACAGTGGGGGAAATCTCCAAAGATTATGTTTAGTTTCAAAAACACATATTTTTTTAATGCAGTGGGAAAAAATGACAGGTTATTTTCTCTTCTGTTATTAACAGCTGTGTGACCTTGACAAGTCACATCAACTTTTGTGTCCAGATTTCAATACCTTTAAAATGACATTGGGCAAGAAAGACCACTCTAACTCTAACATTTGCTGGGTTGTTATTTTCCAAACACCTTAAGAAAGATTCTAGTACCTTTCTTTCCTCCATCTACTACTATGCCTCATACACAATACATTTTTAATAAATGTATGACATATGAACTATAACATTTATTATATATCATTATATATAACATATATTATATACATGTGGGGAATACCTTACATCTGCTAAGATCATTATTGTTCTTTTTGTGATTTAAAAAATCAAGTACACTTCCATTTCTAGCCATTTTGGAGCAACTGGTACCAGACAAGCCCTTTCACAATAAATATTTTTAAAAACTGAACAAAATTAGAATAGGCAACTGTTTTTGTAAAGTGGCCATGAGACAGCACAGGAGTATAATCTCTCAAGAACTGAAACTCATGGTATGAACACTACGATTGTCTTGGTTCTCTGGCTGAGAACAATTTTCAGACTGCATCACAAAGAGCTATAGTCCAAGCATACCACTGCAGTCCCACTGATCTGGGAAGGCAGAGATAAGGTCAGAATTTGGGCCGCCGAAATGGTTGTGGTGGGACAGCAGAGAGGAAACAGCTAGGTAAATGGGGCCCCGGAAGTTTGTGTAGGGGTCACCTGTGTGTTCATGGCTTAGGGGTGAGCTATATTTATGCAGGGTGAAAACCACTGCATAACCCCCAGATAGTATCTGTTGGGGTGGAGAGCAGAATAGAGATAATACAGGTTAATCAGTGCTGGGGAAAAAGCAGTGTCAGGAGGTTAGAGCTCTAGCCCTGTCACAGTGGAATGATCTAGTCAACATCTCATTAACACCCTGGGCAACTGATTCATATGCCAGAGAGGGCATGCCTTAGGAGTAAGGATCTTACTCTAGAGTGAACCTCTCTAGACCCATCCTGTCAAAGCCTAAAACCAAACTCTGACACACTCTGTAAGGGTAATAGAATTTTGAGGTCGAGAGCTTGAGTTTTCAGTGGGTCTGCACCAATGAGCATAAAACCAAGTCCATACAAGTTCATGGCGATCAGCCAGAGAATGAACTGCTTGATGAAGAACCAGCACTCAGGAAAATGATAAAAAAATCTCTACAAGATATTATCCATGATTCTAGCATTCAATTTAAAAAATCACTAGATATAGAAATCAATGAGGAAATGTAATTGCCAAGAAAAAAGCAGTCAGAAGGAAACAGAAGATGAGGTAGTTCGGATGTTGGATTTAGCAGACAAGGATTTTAAGACAACTGTTAGATGTTTATAATATTTATATATGCATTTAAAGACTAGAAGGAAAACATATTCAATGAAATAAATGAGTATATGGTCCAAAAGAAGGAACAGATTGGGAATTCCACAGCTAAATGGAAATCACAAAAAGTAACCAAGTGGAAATTCCGTAACTGAAAATAAAAATTCACCAAATAGGCTTAATGAAGACGCAGACAGCAGAGGATAAACAAGTGAACTGAAAGAGTAGTCAACAAAAATGATCCAATCTGTGGAACACAGAGAATAAAAAGACTACAGAAAATTAAACAAACTCTCCAGGACCAATGAGGTAATACATACATATACAAACATGTAATAGAGGTCCCAGAAAGAGAAAAGTGAGATTACGGCAGGAAAAAAAAACCAAAAAAACCCCCAAAAAACTGAAGAAATAATGGTCCCAAATTTTCCAAACTTGATGAAAAATCTCCTGAGAAGCTCAGTAAACTCCAAGCAGGACAAATATATTGAAAAATCACAATGAGGCGCATCACAGTGAAACTGCTTGGAACTAAAATAAAAACATAATCTTAAAAGTAGTCAGCAAAAGAAGAAACATTATGTACAAGGGTACCATGATAATAACATCAATGACTTCTCATCAGAGACAATGAAGGTTTCTCATGAGAGACAGGAGAAACTTAAAAGAACATCTTTTAAGTTCTGAAGGAAAAACAAAACCTGTCAACCAAGAATTCTATACTCAGCAAAATATTATTCAAAAAGAGAATGAATAAAACTATTTTCAGATGAATGAAAGCTGAGATAATTCATCCACAAAAGACCTACATTACAGAAACACTATGGGATATGCATCTGGGTGCAGGGAAAAGATATCAGAAGGAAACTTGACTCTACAGCAAGGAGTTGAAATACCAGAAACAGTAACTAAGAGGGAAAATATGAAAGACCGTGTCTTATATTTTTTCATAATCTACTTAAACGACAACTGATTATTTAAAGTAAAACTAATAACATTGTAGGGTGAGGTTGATAATGTACGTATAAGTAAGAAATATGTAACCATCACATAGGACAGGGGGTTGGATAAATGAAATTATACTATTATAAGGCTATTTCATTTGTGACTGTACACTTAGAGTGAGTGAATTTCACAGAATATACATAATGCTTCAATAAAGGTATTTTACAAAATCAGGAATAGAAGTCCCTGTTGCTCTAATCAGTCCACCCGAGAGCCTGAGATAGGTAGGTAGGTAGGGATTCGAACCCATAGGAATACTAGAGGCTAATTCTCGCTGAATACGTCCTATGCGTTGAGCACAATTAAAATGCGTTGCAAGCATTTACTTATTTAATCCTCGCAACACCACCATGAAGTAGGTGCCATTTTCACCCTGGTTTTATAGATCAGGCACATAGCTAATGAACGGTGGCTCTGGGAATTTGAACCCGGGTGGCGAGCCTCCACCATTTATATCCTTAATCGCTAGTTGTCATGAATCAGTATGAGAGCATGAACCAAGAACAAGTACATGGGCCTCGCCTTCTGTGTATCGATTACTTCACAGGACACTGACTTCACTGTATCTTCATTTCATTCTCCCCTCATCTGTCTTTCCGACACTTAAAAAGCACGGGTCACTTCTAAGCCTACATGGCTTTTATTATCACCATTATTTTTCATCAGTCACCTTGGGGGTGATTTCATGTCTGGGATCTCCCAGGGAAGGGCCAGAACAAAAGAGAATCAAACATGGAGCCTTCTGAGTTTAAGAAGCCCGCCTGTCTCTTGTGATTTTTATACTACCTGCCATGGTCCTGGGCCCATGGTGAGTGCTTAATAAACATCTGCCGGCCGGGTTTGGTGGCTCAGCCTGTCATCCCAGCATTTTGGGAGGCTGAGGCAAGTGGATGGCCTGAGCCTGCGGGTTTGAGACCAGCCCAGACAACTTGGTGAGGCCTCATCTCTACAATAAAATAAAATAAAAAATCAGCAGGGCGTGGTAGCACGCACCTGTAGTTCTGGCTACTTGGAAGGCTGAGGTAGATGGATCAACAGAGCCCAGCAAGTCAGTGCTGGGGTGGCGTGAGCATGCCATTGCACTCCAGTCTGGGCAACAAGTAAGACTCCAGCTCAAAAAATAAATAAACGAATAAACAAACAAACAAATAAATAAATGCCTGCAGACTGACTTATTTTAGAATCCAATTCTCCCACCTCTGGACGGTCTGACTGCTATTGTATTGGGAGTGAAGGAATCGGTCCAAAGTCACACTGCGTCAGTGACACCTTAGTTCTGGCATTAGTGGTTACAGAAGAAATTCTCAGGTCACTGCTGTTCTTTCTCATCGAAGCCCAGAATGACCATGCTCAGAGGTATTTTAGAGCTAATACAGTTTAAGTTTAATCTTCTCACTTCACAGAGAGGAAACTGAAGGTCAGAGGTTAAACAATAAAGTCGCACAGCTGGCCAGACTTAGATCCCTGGTCTGGCACCAGCAGGCCAGAGTGCCTCCCACTTTATCACAAGTCCCAAGGTGGCAATAACACCATTTTTCATCAGCCCCTGTCGCCCAAGGGGTTTATAAACCCTGGAACATAAATAAACCAACACCCAAGCTAACAACTGTCCTCAATCTGTCCAGCCAGACAGGGCACCCCGCAGCCTGGAAGCAATGTACTTCCTGTCTGATAGGGACGCTGTGCTCTCCTCCAAACAACAGAGACCTAAATCCTGGAGGGAGTTATCCCCCACTGGAAAATAGACCGAAACCATCTCTGCTCATTAATCTGGGAGAAGTCCTCGGGGCTGTATCTGCCTATCTATAAATTAAGGATAATGTCCCTGCCTTTTTGGGCCACTGGGCCGATTAATCAGCTAATCAAGCCCTTTGAGTCCGAAAGCCTCATCCCGATACCCAATCTTGCTTTCAGTTGGTGGTAACCCTAACGTTTATCACTGCCTACATTTTGTTCTTCGATCAAAAAGAGACATTTTCCCGCCTTGAAGAATGTCTGTGTACTTTGATACATAAGAGGCATTACTGTGTGACTGTATGCAATTCTTTGTCATCATTGGTTTTTTACTCTGCTGTATCTGGAACACCAAATGATAGAGATTTTCCCAGTTCAGTCACATGCTGTTATTGATATTCAATGACCTCTCAGTAAAATTCTGACAGCAGAGATGGGAACTTTTGAAATATGCTTGTTGTGTAAATCAACCTAGTCCATTGCATTTGAGTCATCTTTCTTTTCTCACTACCTGAGGTTGTCGCCCATTACAATCCAGAAAGTCTCTCTTCAAGAGGGCTTTGTTTCTAGAAGCTTTACAGGTAAAATCTCACCCTTATCCATGGAGCTTTACTGGTAAAATATTAAGGGGCTTTACAGGTGAAAGCTCATCTTTATCTGTGACATTCCTAGCATTAACTCCACTTTGTAGACTGATAAACTGAGGCAAAACACGAAGCAGGGGAACTGAGAAGTCGGCAGCAGAGCCAGGACTGTGACTGTGCCCTTGAATTCCTGGTCCAGGAGTCCTTCAGAGCCACCTGGAAGGGACAGGGGGGACAAGAGTGGCCTAATCGGAGGAGAGAGGTGGGCAGCGGGAAACACCGTCCACACTGGAAGATCAGGGCCAGGTGGAAAGGACGGGCATCAACTACCAGCTGCCACGGGCATGGAGGGTGCTGGGGGACTGGGGCTGGGTATGCGGGGCTCCAGTCTCAATTCTAGCTCTCTTTCTGAGAGGAGGCATGCCAACACTGCACAGCAAAGCAGCATTTGTCCGGGGTGGGGGGAAGCCAGCCTGTCTGGAACTTGATAAGGACGCGCTGCATCTAGTTGTCCTCCAGGGGCCCCTACTCCACCTGGGGACCGCTAGCCCAGGGCCACCCCAGGCAGGAAGGGGGAGGGAGCTGCCCCTCCCTCCTGCGGTGATGCTTGGGAGGCTCCTGTGAGCCCCAAAGTCTGCACAGAACTAGAGGACTCCCGGGTGATCATGATCGGATCACATAGGAATCAAGGGTCCTGGCTGCCTGCCGCCGGCTAGCTCTGTGACCTTGAGAAAGCCATTTCACCTGTCTGGCTGCAGCGCTGTTTATCTGTAGGAAGGAAACTTGGTTGGACCAGACTGGTCAGTCCTGCCCTGCTCAGATATTCGGATTTGGGAAGAGGGCCAGGAGATGCATGCGGGGGACGAGGTTTCATTGCTTCCTGTTTCGGTGACCGAACTGGTAGAAAAAGGGCCCAGAAGATGCTGCAGGAAGGATCTCGGAACAAGGCAGGTGGTGGGACCAGGTGGACTCTGGCCCTGGGGGAAGGAGAGATAGGGACAGCCCGAAGGGTGGCCCTCTGCACACGCCCCTGTCCTTGCAAGTAGCCTTGTGGGTGCCCCTTGTTTTGGTTTAAGGTTCTAGGGCATGTAAGTCCCCTTTAGGACAAGAGGGATGGAATGGCAGAGGAGGCAAAACAGAATGTGAGGGGAGAAAGAAAGTCAAGTGCAAGGAAATGAGGAGGGGCGAGCAGAGAGGAGAGAGGCAGGACATCTGCCAAGGGTGGGTCTCAGCTGGTGCAGGGGCGACGAGCCCGAGGGAGGAGGGAGGGGACACAGAGGTCAGCCGGTCCAGGTCCTTCAAGTTCCAGGTGCAGGACACAGGTCCAGAGGGAGGACAGGCCTGCCCAAGGTCTTTGAGCTGGTGCGCGTCAACACAAGCTCGTCTGGGTCCTCTTCCCACGCAGGCTGGTGCTCAGCTTGTGCTGTCATCCTGTGGGCACCTTAGGGGTGAACTCACATTAACCAGGATTAAAGGGAAGTCCGGGAAGATGAAGACACAGGCACTGGGAAAAGTAAGGGATGGGAGTGAGCCAGCGTGGACTGGAGTCTCTGCTCTGACTCGGGCATCTTCTCTGGGACACCAACATATGTCAGTTTCGGGAGCTGAGTGACATGACTTGGGATATCTGCTCTAGACAGACTTTTCCCCATCAGATCTAGACTGGGGGTGGGGGAGGTGTCCTTGAACACAAGCGGGGGTCACAAGCTGCTTGCCAGGACCAAGCCTGGTGCTGAGATCCCCCTTGTGCACACAGTGACACCAGCCTGGGCCAGGAAACACTTTCCCAGGCGCTGTGATGGGGACGGCAGATCCGCTGTGGCTCGACTTACCAAGAGCAAATTTCAGACAGGACGGCATGACTGCCTTTAAGCCATCAAAGTGTGAAAACACTCAGATCAGTTGTTTTTAGTAGCTCGAATATGCCCCCAATGGGTCTCATTAACGGGCAGCGTTTGCTAATCAGTGTGGCTGGTTTCACAGTAACGAATTCCCAGGAGGAGAGAAGCCATTCTGGGAGAAAAACCACATCGCAAGATGAGCGTGGTTCACCTGGGGACTCGGGCAGCCAGGTGATCTTTCAACTCTTGCAGCAGGAATTTTTAAGTCCAGGATCCCATCCCATCGATAACAATTTTCAGCAAGTGTTTGGTGTCGAGTAGCGTCAGGTCATCTGGCAGAGTGCTCAGGACAGAGGCCCCAGTCTAGGTCTCCAGGACGGAAGTCGTGTAGGGTGGGAGGGAGCAATGGTGGCTTGGTCTGGCTCTGACCCCAGCTCTGTCACCTGGCAGCCGAGTCCAGGGCAGGTTCATGAACCTCCCTGGAATTCAAGGTCCACTGTCAGTTCTGACATACTTTAGTAGATTTCTAAGACATTTCGCTGTCTCTGCAGTGCAGCCTTTTGAATGTTCCTAATGGACAGGGAACACCAGTGACTGTTTAGAAAATTGCCTCTTGATAAAGAAAATGTACACACACACACACCATGGAATACTATGCAGCCATAAAAAAGAATGAAATCATGTCCTTTGCAGCAACATGGTTGGAGCTGGTGGAGACCATCCTCCTAAGGGAACTGACTCAGAAACAACCCAAACACCACATGTGCTCCCTTATACGTGGGAGCCAAATGGTCACAAAGATGGAAGTCTTAGACACTGGGGACACCAAGAAGGGGGGAGGTGAGGAGAGGGAGTTAGGGTTTGAAAATTACCTAGGGGGTACAATGTTTACTTTCTGAGGAATGGGCCGCCCAAGACCCAATCCCCAACACTATGCAGCATGTGCCATCCAGGACCCAGCTGGGTCCTGTTTGCTTCCTGGGGAATGTCTCTCCTGGCTCTCACTATCTACATACCTCCTTCTCTATAGCAGGATTGGCGCACACACAGACCAGACCTATACACAGGCTGGGACTGACTTTCATTGGAGACCTGAACAAATGAGGTCTGCACCCCATAATGTCATTCCGCCTCCATCCTTAACTCTTCTATATCAAGGCCTCAGGGGTCCTCTCCAACACTCCCTCCTCTGCAAAACTGTTCCAGACTCCCACATCTTGTCCCTGTAAACGCTCCCCTTAAACCCATTTCATTGTCTACACCATGGGTCCCCGACCTCTGGTGCTGGTCTGTGGCCTGTTAGGAACCAGGCCACGCAGCAGGAGGTGAGTGGCAGGCACCTCCTTTGTTTAACAACAAGCTGTATTTACAATCGCTCCTCATTGCTTGCATTACTGCCTGAGCTCTGTCTTCTGTCAGATCAGTGGAGGCATTAGATTCCCATAGGAGCGGCAACCCTATTGTGAACTGCTCATGCAAGGGATCTAGGTTGCACGCTCCTTATGAGAATCTAATGCCTGATGATTTGAGGTGGAGCGGAGGCGGTGATGCTAGCTCTGGGGAGCGGCTACAATTACAGATTAACATTAGCAGTGAGGTTTGACTGCACATCCCTCACTCCCGTCCGTGGAAAAATTCTCTTCCACGAAACCAGTCCTTGATGCCAAAAGGGTTGGGGACCGCTGATCTACACTATACAAGTCAAATAAGCATACACATACTTCTCTGGTATTTTTTTCTTATGATTTAACTCTTGAGTATTCTTTATTTTTTAAAGTAAACCTGTTGTCTTTTGATAGTGGTCTTTTCATATACTTCTATTCTACTAATACAATATAATATGCAACAACAACCCCATAACTGAGCATTCACTCTTAAGCAAGACACCACTGAAATGCTCTGCATGCATGGACTCATTTAGTCTTTCCAACAACATAAGAAATAGGTTCTATTATTATTCCTGTTTTACAGATGAGGAAATGAAGCACAGAGACGATTTGTAGCTTTCCCAAGGTCAGAGAGGGAGTAACTGGCAGAAGTCAGCAGTCTGATGGAGTTCATGTTCAAGACCACCATGTCTTGAGTCTTCCCATGCCTGCTATATGGTATTCACTCAACAGATATTTGTCAACCGACAGGTGCTGGTTTGTTTGCCGGAAACAGTTCTCACTGAGCAAAGAAAACTCGAAGACCTTGACCTCTCCGCATACAGGGTTCTCAGCGCTCTTCCTCACCTCTCAAGAAGAAAGAAAACCTTTGTTTAATGACCAGCTAGTTTCTATTCTTTGTACTTGCAGAAATAAGAAATAACACTTTTTTGTTGTTGTTAGTGTGCACCATCATGCTTGGCTTTTTTTGATTTTTTGGTAGAGATGAAGTCTCATTCACTATGTTGCCTAGGCTGACCTCGAACTCCTGGGCTCAAACAATCTTCCTACCTCAGCCTCTCCAAGTGCTACAGGGCTCAAAATAACACCTTTAACCGAGAAAGGGACATCTTGAAAGAGCTAATCGTATACAAATTCACAAATTAGGGGGAAAAGTACCCCTTGAAAAGTCCCAAATGCAGTCAAGTGTCTTGACAGATGGGAGTGTACCCTGTCCCCTTCTGTGTCCTCTGTGCCTAGCTTAAAACTCAGTTCACAGACAGTGCTTGATAAATGTTTGTGGTGAGCGGAGGATGTCTTCCAAGGCCTGTGCTGGTCTCGGATGGAGGTGACCGTTCAATCCTCTTCATCATCAGAACAAATCTAGGCTGCTCCAGGTTTTCAGCAAAGACCTCACAAATCTGCAAGACACTGTCTCGCTTCCATCTGGCTGCTCGTTTTCCTTCATTCACTTCTGGAAGATCTTCTCCAGAAGGCATATGGGATTATATGGAAAGGAGGAAATGACCCCTGGCTTACTGTTTAACAAACAAATGTCCTCCTTCATATACATGGCAAACATTTCATCACAACTCTCCATACTTATTGTTTGTGTTCATTGTATCATGTTTATTGTTCCATATGGCAACTCCTTCAGCACAATATGCACGCCTCACAGCTCTTCTGCTTGGGAGAGTGGATTCCTCACGCACAGTGGGGACTGATGACTGTTACTGTAGAACAGTCTCCATGAAGCCAATGGATCAACTATTTCAACGACACAGAAGTCCTTGAAAGAGTCAACCTAGTTTTCATATCCACAGTGGAATCAACCCCTAAACCTGGCTGCCTCGTTGTATATTTCTCCTTCCACAATATTCTCATTTCCTGGAATGCCCATCCTTGTCCGTCCTTCAGGTTTCACTGCAAATGCCACCTTCTCCAACAAGGCTTTCCTGATTCTCTGTCGCCATTCCCAAAGTCAGGCATCCCCAAAGCCTACATGTCACCGAACTCATTGCATCTCACCTACGCTTCTTTTCGGCATCTCCAATTTTTATTCTCGACAATCACCTTTATGAACATTTTTTTTTCTTTCTACTACGCTTCAAGCTCTTTGAGAACCACACTTAGCCTCTGACTCACTTCTGTATCTGCTATGATGGCTAGCAAAATCCTACATGAAGTAAGAACTCAGTAGATTTTGTTGAACGAATTGGTAAATGACTCATGGATGCCTCTCACAACCATCTCTCTCGCTCCATTATCTGTGATCACAAGATTTCAATGCCATTTAGTACATACGCGGGCTAAGACCTTCATGTATGTGTGCCTTCTTTAGTTTTTCCAAAAAATCTTTCCATCTTCTATCTTGTTTGATCTTCATGACAGTTGGGTGATAAGTAGAAATGTACATAGGTGATAGGCAATGTGGAGAGTATTTCCTGATTTCCTGTAATTTAAAAAACAACAGCAGGCCACGCACGGTGGCTTACGCCTTTTAATTCCAGCACTTTGGGAGGCTGAGGCAGGAGAACTGCCTGAGCCTGGGAGAGCTCAGTAAGACATGATCATGCCAAAGTACTCCAACTTGGGCAACAGAGTGAGACCCTGACTCAAAAAAAAAGCAACTTTTGGGCTCTGATATTAGAGCTGCGGATCTCAAAAACCACCCAATGAACCTATTTGTTACAGGAAATCAGGAAATACTCTCCACATTGCCTATCACCTATGTACATTTCTACTTATCACCCAACTGTCATGAAGATCAAACAAGATAGAAGATGGAAAGATTTTTTGGAAAAACTAAAGAAGGCACACATACATGAAGGTCTTAGCATCCGCATGGTTTTAGTGAGCCGGTTCGTTCTTAGTGCCTGCTAGGTGAAGTTATGCCACGAGGGTCTGGGTAATGATGTCCATTCATTCTACAGACATTTATTGGCCATTTTTGCAGACGCCGAGGACATAGTTCCGAACAAAACAAACAAAGCTTCTTGCCCTCGTGGAGGTTATGCGCTCGTGAGGTGAGGGGTAATAAACAAGTGAACGAGAAAATACACGGGTTATGACAGATAGTAGGAAGTGACATGGCAGACGGGGGCACAGGAAGTGTGAGGATGGGTAGATAGGTGGTGGGGGGAGACTGAAGGAGGTGGGCGGATACAGAGAGTTGAGCAGAGGGGGTTCCAGATAGAAGGTATAGCACCGGCCATGACCCCACTGCAGTGCGAGCTTGGAACATTGGAGGAATAGCCGGGGGTGGCTGCAACCCGTGAGGCAGGAAGGCAGGGGAGGGTGGAAGGAGGGGAGATCGGAGAGGAGACCAGGGCAATTGGAGGGCCTCAGGGACTCTGGCTCTCACTCTGGCTGAGCTGGGAAGCCTTGGAGCGTCCTGAGTAGGGCAGTGACAGGACTTAACTTGGATTTTAAGAGGGCCGCTTGGCTGCTGTGTCAGGTCTAGGCCTGTAACAAGGGTGGAGGCAGAGTCTTGCCTGGAGGCTGCCACAGTCATCTAGGCAAGAGGAGATGGTGAGCAGCATGGGTGAGTGTGGAGGTGGTAGGAGACAGTCAGATTCCTGCTGTGTGCTGAAGGTCACACTGAGAGGATTTTCTGATGGGTTGCACCAGAAGAGTGAGAAAACAAAATGTCAAAGATTTTTTTGGCCTGAGAAGCTGGAAGGATGAGGTTGACATTCACTGAGATAGAAAAGGCTCTGGGAAGATTAGGAGTTCTACTAGGGATGTGTCAAGTTCAAGATACTTATTAGCTATCCGAGCTGGGTGCGGTGATGTGTGTCTATAATCCCAACACTTTGGGAGGCTGAGGCAGGAGGATTAACTTGAGGCCAGGAGTTTGAGACCAGCCGGACAACAGAGTGAGATCCCGTCTTTACAAAAAATAGAAACATGTGTCAAGGTGCGGTGGTACACACTTATATTCCCAGCTACATGGGAGGCTGAGGCAGGAGGATTGCTTGAGCCCAGGGGATCGAGGTTGCAGTAAGTTATGATTAGACCACTGCACTCCAGCCTGGGCAACAGAGCAAGACCCTGTCTCTTAAAAAAAAAAGTATTAGCTATCTGGATAGAAAAGGGATGCAGTAGGTGGGTAGGTATAGAAGTCTGGAGTTCAGGGGAAAGGTCTGGGCTGGTGGTAAGCAGCTGATAGCTATTTGGAAACACGCAGGTGATATTTAAAGCCACAAGGTGGGACTTGATAATTAGAGAGTGCGTGTAGATGAGGAGAGCCAAGGACTGAGGCCCCAGAGCTCCCCAATGTTAAGGGAGTGAAGATACAAGCAGAAACTCAGCAAAGGCTTCCAAGAAGGAACAACAGGTGAAGGAAGGAAGGGCAGAACCAAGAAAGAACCGCGTTCCGTAAGCCAAGGGACAACAGTGATTCGAAGATAAGACATAGTTGGCTATATCTGATGGACAGTCTTGGAGAGAGACATTTTGATGCAACACTGGGAGAAGAAGCCTGACCAGAGAGGATGTGGGAAAGAATGGGAGGATAAGAATCGGAGACAATGGGTAGAAACAACTCTCTTGAGTATTGTTGCCGAAAGACACAAAAAGAGGCAAACTAAGGCTACAAGAAATAGGGGCACTGGTCTAGTCTGTAGCTGACATTTTTGTAGATGACATCACCAATCCAGTACCTTGGTCTACACTCTCCACTGTTGACACTATTCCAGTGAGAAAGGGTGAAAGGCTAAACAAGCCCTTTCTTTAAGCTCTAAGAAGAGCCACTCTTTTTACTGGCGACCAGACACACTTGCTGCTCATATGCAGAAGCATGGAGCTTACGCGCAAGGCTTCTCACAACTGCAAAACCATCTCAAGTGTCAACACCTCTAAGGGTAAAAATCTCTTC
Source organism: Cephalopachus bancanus (assembly GCA_027257055.1). Lineage (NCBI taxonomy): Eukaryota > Metazoa > Chordata > Mammalia > Primates > Tarsiidae > Cephalopachus > Cephalopachus bancanus. The sequence goes on from JAPVLO010000308.1 coordinate 343,774, forward strand.
CTGGACTGCGCGGCAGGTAGCAAGAAGACCTCATATTTGAGGTGCTGTGTCACGTCTTCACCTTCCTGATGAGAGAATTCCAAGGAGGGTGTCACCTCTTCCTGACCACTACAAGACAGTACTACCAAAATTATTAGAATCATTTTTATTTCATGCATATATTTTTGAGTCGGGGTCTCACTCTGTCACCCAGACTGAAGTGCAGTGGCATGACCACAGCTCACCACAGCCTCGAACTCCTGGGCTCAAGCGATCCTTCCTCCACAGCTTCCCGAGTAGCGGGGACTACAGGTGTGTGCCACCATGCCTGGCGAGTTCTACCACTTGTTTAAATGCAGATGGAGACAGGGCACCTTCCTTAGAAGTGTCTTCTGTCGTGGAAGCTGAGCTGCTCGATCTAATCGAATTCTCCCTTTTAATTCACTGCAGCATGAGTGGCTCTCAACCATTTTCATCTCTAATTAAGGATCTCTGTACTAGAGCAATTACTGCGGCTATTTCTGTTGATAGCAATCCCTGCAGTCTCCTTGTGGTAGACTGTACTGTTTGTTTACCATCCCTCATCCACGCTTCTCTGTAGGTACGGCACGCATCTTTGTCCCACTGCTTTGAGGCAGCCACGTGACTTGCTTTGGAGTGGAATTCCAGTGGAATGTGAACAGCTGCGACAGAGTCACCTTTTAGCATCAGTCTTTGATGGTTTGTGAACTCCCTTTTGTGAACATCTGACCTCAGCCATGGGAGCCACATGGCCTCTCTGGCGGCTGCTCCTTCGACTGGACTCTGGGGTTAGACGACACACAGAATGTGGTCAAGCCTAGAGCCCAGCTGAGTACAGCATCCTCGTGTGCCACAAGCCAGGTATAAGCGTCTCTGCTGTAAGCCACCGCCACCGAAAGTTGGGAACTGTCTGTTCCTGTGTCAAAAGCTGATTGATACACTCTTTTATTGGATGGCCTAATTCCTCATGAATATAGGATATGCCCTAATACCTCTAATAAAAATTGTGGGCCCTTCATAAGTACATACCTAACAGGGTAGGATTCATCCTGTCCATTGTAGCTTGGTTGGCTGAAGTTTTGAATTAATCCCTAATATCTATCAGTGACACGTTGGCAAGCTCCTTAAAGTCATGTTCAAAGTCAGTCTCATGCTCCCCTCCCACTTCCTGATTTGGGTCTGTTGAGTTTGGCTTTAGGGGAATTGGGTTTTGGCGGACACACATACATTGTTTCTATCCCTAAATACTCCCAAATGGTTAAGGCCAAAGAGAGAAGGCCTGTTTTCGTTGTATTTGTGTGGCTCGGCTTGGGTTCCTTTTAAGCTTAAGATAGGCCACGAGCTTTGGCCCAGGGAGTTTCATGCAAAGAAAACAGTCAGACTCCTGCTTTTGCTTATTCAGTAAATTCCCCTCTCTCATTTAGAGACCGAATTAGGCATTGTGCAGGAATCAAGGTAAGATAAGGCACAGTTCTGGGGCTTCTACGAGGGGACCCCCCAAAACCTGGAATTTATTCATAAAAAATTGTGTATTTATTCTTATGTGTTTAAACATCAGTTACCTTCAAAGTAGTCTCTGTTCAAGGGGATACATTTTTCCCACTGCTCAAAACAGGTTTTGAACTCATCAACTGGGATGCCTTTTAGTGCTTCTGCTGTTTGTTTGTTTACTTATTTATTTGCGTTGGAGTCTCACTCCGCCTCCCAGGCCAGAGTGCAGTGGCACACTCACAGCCACCGCAGCCTCGACCTGCTGGACTCAGCTTTCCAAGTCGCTGTGTTTTTTGTTGTCTCTCTCCCACATCAGCAAAATGTTTCCCTTTGAGAACTCTTTTCATTCAGGGAAACAACAAAAAAAAGTTGCTTGGGACGAGATCTAGTGAATAGGGAGTGTGGGACACAAGGGTCAAACTGCTGAACACTCAACCTGGTGTGGGCAGGTGCAATGTCAGGGTGGAAGAACCAGTCACCTGTTTGCCACAGCTTGGGATGTCTCTTCAACAAATCGTGACACAACCTTCTCCAAACGTCCAGATAAAAACTTTGGTCGACCATTTGATCTGGAGGAACAAATTCTGAGTGGATTACGAGGGGCCTGCCCTCCAAAAGATAATTCTGGATTTTTTTGGGTCCCCCTCGTAATGTAGTTGAAGAGACGGGATATATGTGTAAACATCTAAGGCACTCAAGGGTTCTATACCACTTGATTCTTGAAAAGACACAGTGCTGTTTCATAAGAAAGAGAGTTGGTCTGGAAGTTAGGAGACCAGATTCTCATCCTGGCTCTGCTGCTAGTTCATTAAAGACACGGGAAGATGTTTTTATGATTCTGTGCATGCACAAAAAGGAATGAACAGATTGCTGGAAGGCCTCTCCCATTTCTATGGCTTTATGACTCTAAGGGACACCACCCAGCAGCATACAGGTGATCAGGTGCTCGGTGCATGGCATGGGTAGGAGAGGCTGTGTGTTCGGAGAGCCTCTGTCTTTCCACCCCTGACCCCATCTCCAAGCGCGTCTGGTTCCAGCCCTCCCTTTGGTGTCTCCCCGTCTTGAGTCATGGACCAGCCCAGCCCAGAAATCTGATGGAGCCGAACTGAGGGTGGCAAATCTCAGCAAACGAGTCCGGAATTGTGCTCAAATATACGAATGGAACGAGGAAGAGTAGGAGGGTTCTCCTAAGGCTGATAGCCCCACGAGCTACTCGGGCTGGAGTCTGCCGGAGGGTGTCTGAGGCACTGTGCTCAGTGGCTGGTGCGCCATAATGGTTCAGGCTTCTGGATGACAGACAGAAGGGAAGTTGTCCATGTGACTGAGTTCCAGATAGACCTCTCTAAAGCTCTTCACCTGATTCAGAGAGGTGTAACACTCACTCCCCATTCCTTGGGAGAAGCCAGTTCTCCCCACGACAGGTGACACGTCCCTGGATAGGGCTTTTGTTCCACCTAATTAACTCACCTAACATGAAAGGAGGAGAGGTCTGGGAGAAATGGCAACCTAGAACTTGTGGAACATCCACGAATGTTCTCCTGCTTGTTCTTCAGGAAAATACAGACAGTAGAGATAAATCTCATTGGTTAAAATACCCTCAAGCCCCTGGGATTAGCTGGCTCTGCTCACTGGGCTCTCTTGCAGCAAATGTATTTAAATTCCCAGCCCAGGGCCTCGCCGGATGCTCAGGTGGCCCTAGGATTGTTTCCGATGCGTGGCTGTCTTCATCTAGGGGAGCGACAGCTGGGAACTTTCTCCTGGACTTTGCAGGAGCGGGGACCATAGTGCAATTTAAGGTACTTGCATCAGAGTTGGGTTCTTTGAATGGAAGGAGATCGTTGTTTTAAGAAAACCCCTCTCTTTACATGGCGTCAGGCTCCCTTTGCAAAGGGCTCTTGCAATTCAGCAAAGGACGCTGCAAGGTGGTGACAAGATAACATTGGCAACAAGAAACACGGCTTTACTTACTGGGAACTCCAGACACCAGTCGCAAGGGACGCAGCACGCGGAACGCCCTCAGCGCCTTCACGTCAAATCCAGCCCCTTTCCCTCCTAGAGCGTTGGACCCCTCTGCTTTGGTTGCTTGTTCTAAAATTGCACTGAAAAGCCTAGAAGAGAGGAAAAAGAGAAGAAGCTGTCAGGACCATGTGGTGTGGCCCAGGTGGGGCGCTGACCTCTGACTGCAGCCTGGAAGGGCAGAGTTTGCAGGCATCTCCAGCCCAGGGGCAGGTACTGTGGGTGCGTGACGGGGGACAGTCCAAGCACGGTTACCGTTGACAGTCCCTCAGTGTGGGTCTCACCCCCCCCAGGGTGTCACCACGGACCAGGGAGGCCTTAGTGAGGTGAGAGCCAGGCCCGTCGCCATCATAAAGGCATGAGCTGGACCGGCCCTGGACGAAAATGGAAAGCAGGTCAAGTTGGCTGTCGGTGACCCTGTCTCCTTATGGCACGCTCTTCCCCTTTCCCGGGTGCCCTTGCTCTCCTGCCATGGGTGCCAGCAGCTACCTGCTCCTCCTAAAAACCTCTTCTCTTTGACTTGTTCCTGGGTACAAATAAACGAGCCCACAGAAACAGACCTTGTGCAGGTGCAGGATAGCTGCTCGGGGGACGTGCTGAGCAAATGAGTGAAGGATGGATGGTTAAACGAAAAAGTCTCGCTGGAGCAAAGCCACTCCTTGAGGCGTGCAACCGAGGCACACGCGTGTCAGCTCTGCAGCTTTGAGTCTGTGCTGGAATATTCACTCCTCCAATAAACATGAACACCTACTATGTGCCGGGCACAGCGCTAGACACTAGGGGCTTGGCCCGGCAGAAGCCCAGGGCCAGGCAGGGCCCAGCAATGAGGGGTTGGTCTAGGTAAAGGATTTTCAAACTGTGTTCCGTGGAGCCCCCGGGGACTTCTTGGGCACCTAGGCCCAAGCTGAGTGGCTGGGATTATGACCCCTCCAGTCCTGATTTAACAGGGTCTCTTCTCTTCTATCTGTTTTGTGTATTAGAACTCGGGGTAAGACTTTGAACAGGGGGTTCTGTAGCTTAGAGAAGTTGGATAGCCCTGGCCAGACCGTGTCTGCAATCTCTCTCTACGCTGTGATTCTGTCTCCTCAGCTTAGCAAAGTGAGGGCTTCCTGTGTTAGCTGGTGATGCCTTGAAGCCCAGGAGAAGCCGCCAGGATGGGGAGATTGGGCTCCTTTTTCTGCAAGAGAAATGCTCTTTCCACTGAAGTCTAGACCACTGAAACCTGAGGAAATGAAGACCATTTTGCAAATTTGTCCAATAACATTTCAAGTCCAAATGAGATTTTGTTCCCAGTATTTCCTGGAAGAAAGCAACATGCTCATCGGAGTACAAGATGTTCACAGAGTTAAGATTCAGTGAGGGGGGCGGAGATCAGACAACTTTCTTGTCTTTTAACCTTTTCTCTGGCTTGAGATTGTTTATTGTTTTTTAATTTAATTTTTTTTTTTTTGGTCGGGGTCTCACTCTGTCACCTAAGCTGGAGTGCAGTGGCATGATCGTAACTCGCTATAGCCTCGACTTCCTGGGCTTAAGGGATCCTTCCACCCCAGCGTCCTGAGTTGCTGTGAATACAGGTGCATGCCCCCACGCCTGGCTACTTAAACAAAAATAATTTTTTTAATAGAAACAAGGTCTCACTATGTTGCCCAGGCTGGTCTTGAACTCAAGCAATTCTCCTGCCTTGGCCTCCGACAGTGCTGGGATTATAGGCATGAGTCACTATGCCCAGCCATTCATTTTGTTTGTTTATTTTTTAAGAGAGGGTCTCACTCTGTTGAGACCCACACTGGGGTACAGTAGTGCAATCCTAGCTCACTGCAACTTCCAACTCTTGATCTCAAGGAATCCTCCCACCTCAGTCTCCTGAGGAGCTGGGACTACAGGCATGCACCACAATATTCGGCTAATTTTTAAAATTTTGTCGTAGAGATGGGGTCCAGCTGGTCTTGAACTCCTGGCCTCAAGCGATCCTCCTGCCTCAGCCTCTTAAAGTCACAGTTTAATAAGTTTACTAATTATCTATCTGCTTTTAATTTTGAAGGGATAGACAATTAAAACATGGGCCTAGGAGATGTTCTTTCTGGCTTGGAGTAGCCAGTGTATTTTTCCTCAGTGAGACATTGGAAAGATGAAACCACTGTTCCGTGCTCATGGGTCCCTAAGGGTTGGGTTCTGACGTGGACGTCTGGTGGGGGATTTTCCGGGAGGTGTGTTTGGCAGGTCTGTAGCCAGGCAGCAGAGCTTGTAGACAAAGAGGACAGTGAGGCTCTAGAGGCTTCAGAAGATAGGAGAGGCAGGGCCACCATGCTATGAGGGAGATAGGGACATCACAAAGCCTTGGTGGCTGGAGCGGAACGTCTCGAGCAGGGGACCAGCTGAGGATGCTGCCGTTTCTGGGCAGGGTCGGGGGAGGTGGCTCCCAGAAGTCCCCACGGTCCCTCCAGGTTCACTCAGCAATTCCTCCTCCCCACCAGGGAGACCCCTCTGCTTCAATAAGGAAATGTGACAGGTTGGTTGGTGGGGGTTGGGGGGAGGTAGGACGTGCTGCTTGTCACATGCCACCAGAACGGCGATCCAGAGATGAGAGGGGGCTCTCAGCCTGGCACTCGGGCAGCAGATCCCCTCTGAATTATAGGCGCCAGGGGAAGCTCTCCCCCCTGACTGGCTACAGAGCAGGGGTCGAGGAGAGCAGAGCCGAATTTCCCAATAAACACAGGGAAGCAGAGGGGTACCCATTTAATATGATAAAGGAGACAGGAAAAGGGGCAAGGCCGAAGAGAGGCGGAGAGCCACCCCCTCTGGGGATGGGGGACAGTCTTTCTAATTAATAAGATGGGCTGATCTGGACTGGATGGAGAGCCCCTAGGAGAGGAGAAACTGGGAGCCAACTATGGCCAAGCGTGAGCTCCTAGGGGGAAAAACACAAAGGGTCACGGTGACTCACAAGCTGAGCAAGGGCCAGCATCGTGACCTCCGGGGTGTACCAAGCCACTCGGAGGCATCTTTTAGAGGCGCGCCAAATCCTGATGCCTCCCTCTCCTCGTCAGCCTCAAGGCCTAGACTCTGGGGAGATGTGCCCGGAATCTGGCTGACCCCACAGATGGGTTGGCTGGGGGGAGAAACAACAGTCTAAGGAACGAAGCCCGAAGTGTGGGCCAGAAACGCACCCAAGCGCCATCTCCCTGTGCAACTCGGGCACCGGCACCTCCTCCAGCCCCTCTCCCCCAGGGCCCGTTTGGGGTCTACCTCATATTCCTTGTCTCCACCCCCCTTGCTTCGGTGAAGGCCACGCATGGCACACAGCGCGGGCAGTCAACGCCAACCCGGTCCCAAACGTGGCTTCTTTGACTCCACAAAATCCATCCGGCAAGTCTCCCTCGTTCCTCTGCTGATCCCAGAAACATCAGATCTCTTTTCAAGGCTCTTTCCCATGTGCTGGGAAAGGCTCCCAGAAGACTGAGGCCTTGAGAAGGATGCTGAATTTGGAAAAGGATTCCGGGTGTTTGGAACAACCCACCTTAAGGACCCTGGCTGTGGTTCACCAAGTTAATTCATGGCATTTGTGGAGTGACTCTTGTTTATTCTGGTGTGAAAAGAAGCAGCAGAATCTCTCCCGTAGTTGCACTGGCACCTTGTGTGCTCTGAGCCAGACCCCTACCTGGCTGATAATGCTAACGTCCTTAGAGTGTCCTGTGTCACCCACATATCCCTGATGTTCACGTGTGGTCAAAGTGCATCATTCATTGCCAGGCAAAACACGGCAACAAAGAAGAAACCCTAGCTCAGTTCCAAACAGCCCTTATGAGCCAACCCAGATGGCCAGAGACAAGGAAATCACTTGCAAATGATCTTGACGTGCTCCCACGTTATTCCCTGCAGTAAAGACCAGGCGGTCCCACGAGACACTCGATGGTGTGTGCCGTGGAGAGGTCCACGATGGCTGAGTCTCTGCTGGGATAGCACCAAAGGATTTGCCAATCATAGGTCCCAGGGATAAGAGCCTCCTGACATTCTGGCCCTGACACTGAAGACTGTCAGGACTCCAGAGGAGAGAAAGGACAAGGTGGCTGCCACTTGGACACTCACTGGGGACAAAGTAACAAAGGACCAGTGGGAGGCACTGGCTTGTTCTTGAACTAGAACCTGCTATAGAAGCCCCCCCCTTTATAAAACAGATGTGCTGCTGGGAAATTATCAACTGTGTTTCACCAGTGTGTCACCAGGGTATGGAAGCCTGTTAGATACAAATATCTCACGGAGAATCTTTTTGGGAAGTTTCTAAATTATTTGATTGATTGATTTATTGAGTTGGAGTCTCACTCCGTCGCCCAGGCTGGAATGCAGTGGCACGCTCATAGCCACTCCAACACTGACCTCTGGTGATCCTTCTACCTCAGCCTTCCAAGTAGCTGGAACTACAGGCACGCTTGTGCTACCACGCCCAGCTAATTTTTTAAAAATTTATTTATTGTAGAGACGAAGTCTCACCAAGTTGCCCAGGCTTGTCTCGAACCCCTGGGCTCAGGCAATCCAGTCGCCTCTGCCTCCCAAAGTGCTAGGATTATAGGCTTGAGCCACTGTGCCCGGACTTTTAATTTTTTAAATTGAGTTGGGGGTCTCACTCTGTCACCCAGGCTCGAGTGCAGTGGCACAATCTTTTGCTTACTGCAGCCTCAATCTCCTAGGCTCAGGCGATCCTTCTGCTTCACCCTTTCTGGTAGCTGGGACCACAGGTGCACACCACCATGCCTGGCTAGTTTAAAAAATTTTTTTGTAGAGATGAGGCCTCGCTGTGTTGCCCAGGCTGGTCTTAAACTTCTGGACTCAAGCAATCCTCCCGCTTTGGCCTCCCAAAGTGCTGGGATTATAGGTATGAACCGCCCCACCTGGCCAACATTTTATTTAAGATTGTTTGTGTTGCTTTGTTTAAAGTCTAGATTGACTCTGCCTCATCTTATACTAAATGGAATAGGGTGTTTGGTGACACATGACCTTGGCCTTCCATGTGTCCTTTTCACCTACCTGTCTCAAGGACCTGGTTTCTTGGGGCTGCAGAACCAGGCACTTGTAGGGAGGTAAGGATGGGATGTGGCCTCATGGACCAGCATGCTGTGAACCACAGTATGGCCTGGAAACTCTCTGCGTGCACCCACCCTCACCCCACACCTGTGGAATGCGTGCTCAAGGGCGAACTGCCCCAAGTCGGCTCAGTGATACAGCTGGGAAACCGATCAGAGGAACTGCGGGGCCAGATGGGGTTGAGGGTGAAACTAAAGTTCTTTTTTTTTTTTTTTTTGAGTTGGAGTCTCACTCCGTCGCCCAGACTGGAGTGCAGTGGCACGCTCCCGGCCACTGCAGCCTTGACCTGCTGGGCTTTGGTGATCCTTCCGCCTCAGTCTTGCAAGTAGCCGGAACTACAGGTGCACATTACCATGCCCAGCTAATTTTTGATTTATTGTAGAGATGAAGTCTCACCAAATTGCCTGGGTGGGTCTCGGACCCTTGGGCCAGGCAATTCACTCGCCTCAGCCAAAGTGCTGGGATTACAGGCTGAGCCACTGAGCCCGGTCAAAACGAAAAGTTTTTAAGTAGAGGGATACCCTCAGTGGTACAGAGGAGCCTGGGTTCCATTGAGATTCAAGTGTGTGTGTGTGTGTGTGTGTGTGTGTGTGTGTGTGTGTGTGTGTGTGTGCTCATGCACGTGGGTGAGCACTAATGAGGGGGGACTCTTAGGTAATAGCCCCTCTCCCCTTGGAGACAGCTCAAATTCAAAGTGATTTTAGCAGACCAAATCAAAAAGAGCCATAGGCTAGGCACAGTGGCTCACGCCTGTAATCTCAGCACTTTGGGAAGCCGTGGTGAGGGGATTGCTGGAGCCCAGGAGTTCAAGACCAGCCTGGGCAATATAGTGAGGCTTCATCTCTACAAAAAAATTTAAAAATCAGCTAGGCATGATGGCATACACCTGTAGTCTCAACTACTTGGGAGGCTGAGGTGGAAGGACCACCTGAGCCCAGGAGGTCAAGGCTGCGGTGAGTCACGATCCTGCCACTGCCCTCTAGTCTGGAGGGCAGAATGAGATCCCGATTCAGAAAACAAACAAACAAATGCTATCACTACAGAAGGAAGAATAGGGTGTACTGGCAGGGTGAAGGGAAAGATAAAGACGGTTATACTTACCCTACAACCACAATGATAAAGTCTAGTAGATTCCAACCATTGCGGAGGTAAGCGTTGGGGTGAAACAGAAGTCCATAGGCTATTACTTTTAAAAATGCTTCCACAGTAAAAATTATGAGAAAGAGATATTCCACTCGTTCCTAGGGAACAAAAATAGAAAAGAGAAAGATACATCGTGAGGTTGGGGACTTAGAAAGTTTGGAACCAGCAGATCGCACAAGTAGAAGAAAGAGGGTGCTGTCTCTCTGTGGCAGGACCTCAGGGGACAGCAGGGAGGGGGCAACTCCACAGCCTGTTCCACCCACCCAGTGGGATTACAGGATTTTGTTTTTGTTTGTTTGTTTTTGTTTGGTGGGTTTTTGGCCTTCAAAGGTCCTCTGTTAAAACGTAAATATTAGGGTGGTGGGAAAGCGTTTTTCAAAACGTTTTATTTAGTTAATCGGTTGACATTGTCTCATACCTTCCCAGAAGGGAACTCATGGTGCCTTGATCTAAAGGGAAATGACGCTAGGACAGAAGAGAAGGATGCTGAGAAAGGCGGGGGTGGGGAGGGGAGTGTCACTGGTAAATCGTGCCACGATTCTGCAGGAACAAACCCTGAAGACAGCAAACTCGGTCTTGGGGAGGGTACCAGCCGAGTGCTCTGAAAGGACAGAGCGAAAACACAGCCCGCAAAGAAATCGAGACGTTGAAGATCTTTCAAGAGCATCCTACACAGAGGCAACCTGCTCACGTACACTGATCAGGACATGTGAAATCTCTTTCTTGAGAAAATAAAACCCTCTGTCCAAACACACAGACAAGGTCAGCAGAGATAGTCAGCATTTGCAGGACGGAGGCAGGTGCTGGGTCGGGGTGGAGAAGGGAGAGGCCTGCTTCTTTCTTTCCCCCAGGGGTGGAGAGCCATCTTTCTGCTCCCTGCCACCCCGAAGAAGGGCTTTGTATTTCAAGATGCAGCTCCTGTCCCTAGGAGCCCACTCTTAGCAGGGCACGCCTGTTGGCTCAATTAGAGCAAGCCAACTCTGCGTGCTGATTCACTCTTCCCTCACCACTAATTGCTTTCCCCCCCACCCCCCCAATCCCCAAGCGCAGAGCCTTAATGGTCCCACCAGGCGAAGGCTTCCTGGACGCCTTCTCACTCCACTGCTCGCGTCTGCAGGAGACTCCGTCGGCTCCCACTGGAGCCACAAAACACCCAGCCACACTGCATCCGTGTGCAGGCCCTCCAAAACAGGCAGGCTGCTCCATAGCCCCCAGCAGGACTCCGGCCCCAAACCCCTAGACCCATGTTCCTCTCCCCTGCTGGGCTGAAGGGCATGCTGGTACATGCATGTGGGAAGAGCGGTGAGAGGGTGCTCCAGGGCCACCCACATTCTGGAGATGGGGCACTGCCCACAGGGACCCACCTCCTCCTGCCTGGCCTGCTGGGAGGGGGCTCTGAGGCTGGGGGTATCAGGAGCCTGGTGGGAAGCCTGCAGGGAGAGGTAGGGCCCTGCGCGCCCATTCACCCTATCCCAATGCCCTGGACACTCAGGATGCACTGGCCTCGTGGTGAAGCAGTTTGAGGATGCAAAGTTAAAAACTGCAGAATTCTGGGCTCTATCCAGACCCACTGAACTGCATGCCCTGGCTATGGAGCCTAGACATGTGTAGTACAATTTCCAGGTGTTTCTGAGGGACCCCGAAGCTTAAGAACCACTGGCCCCTATACCGATGAAGGCCCAGATCAGTCAGAGGCAGTGGGAGGGGAGTGGAGAGGTCAGGTTTCGTCAGCATGTCAGAGGCAGACCAGTCCTTTCCTTCCTGCACATTTCAGCACCATAAAGTTGGTAGGGGGATGTAGCTACCTCAGGGCAGCGACCCAGGAACAAATCACAGCACGTGGAAGGTCCAGTTTTTTAATGTCGGGTGATATTGGGTTAAAATGTGCATCAGGGCAGTGTTGAAGAGGACAACATGTGACAAAAGGGCACAAGGGAACCTGGGGATGTTTGTGGGAGGGGGAGGAGCTGTCAGACAGACACCCAGCCCCAGTCTCTTCTCCCCCACCCCATGACGGTTCAGAGCTTTCGTGTCTAGCACCAGATGACAGGGCCACCTCCTTCTGTATTCCCACAAGGTTGGATCTGGGGTGAGAAGAAAAGACAAGCAGAGGAAAGCAAACACAAGTTGGGTATCCACTAGGCATTGGGTGCTTTCATGTATTTACTTGCATGCTAGTTGCTTTCATAGTTTCATTCACCTGCCCATCTGTCCATCCATCCATCTACCTATCAACCTGTCCACTCGTCTCTCCAATCACCATCCATCCATCCATCCATCCATCCATCCACCTACTCACCTATCCATCCATCTATTAAATCATCCAATCACTTATCCATCCATCCATCCACCCCTCCTTCCCTCTCTCCCTCCCTCCACTACCCACTTATGCATCTATCCAATCATCCATCCACCCATTCATCCATCTATACAATCATCTATTATCCATCCACTCATCTACCCATTATCCATCCATCCACCCATCCATCCATCCATCCATCCATTCACCCATCCATCCATCCACCCACCCATTCACCCACCCACTCATCCACTCACTCATTCATGATCAATGTGGTACAATTAGTTGCATTGTCAGAAAGGGCTCCCTCTGTGTTGTCTAGCCAATGAGCTTTCTGAGAGAGGTAGCACACCCAAGCAGAGTTCTTACTCCCCCTGGCAGGGAGAGCAGCAGTGTCCCAAAGGCTCTGGGGCACTATATGCTGGGAAGCTGGCATTCCCAGACAATTCTTGTAAACAGATGGTACTCCCCCATCCAGACTGCCTGGCACCAAACAGTCTGCTTATTCCCTCATTGATTGGCTGCTTTCCCTTGTTTACTTGCCCTGTAAAAAGAGAAAGCCAAGGGGAGGCGGGGTCCCTCCACTGGGATACAGACTTGCTATAGGACCAGCAGCATCCTAGACCTGGCACATCTCTTTGTGAGATGGGGGCATTGGAGGATCTGTGATTTCTATTGTTGATCTGTGGCTTTTGCAGTTGTTTCCAATAAAGCCTATTCCTTCATCCATGTCATGTGACATTGGTCCCACACCCTGGTACAGAACACCTGGAGTTCCAGAAAGACCTGTCACCTCCAACAGTGATCATTCAATCAAACGTTCTCCCAAGCATTCGCAAACATGTTTACATAAGTGTTGGGTGCTGAAGCTTTGAGAAGAAAAGGCTCAGAAACCGACCACAAAGATCTCACAGTGCAATGGGGGGTGACTGGACAGATAACTCCAGTACAATGGGTGAAGGGTGTTCTGGAGGCAAGCTCGTTGGCTGTGGATGGACTTTCTGAAGTAAGGATCTCCAGCTTGAATCTTGAAGGATGAAGAGTTGTCGGGGTGTAGATGATTAGGGGGTGGGGGAAGTGTAGGGAGTGAAGGGGTTGTCAGCATTTCAGGTGAAAGAGACAGGATATGTGGAGAGCGCCAGGTAATGCAAACATGCAGACATTTGATTTGGTTGAGGCGACAGGGCTGGAGGACCAGGCAGGAGCAAGATGACCAGGGGCTTTGTGGCCATGCCTGGATGCTTGAATTCTGTTCTGCGGAAACTGAGAGTGACTTGGCACTGGTGATCTGAGTGGGGTGGGACAGGGTGGGGCAGTGATCTACATAGAGACCACAGAGGCTTTAGCCAAGGTAGAAACAGGGGGGTTGGTGAGATGTAGGTGGATTTGAGAGATAGAAAGCACATACTTTGGTTGGTTTCTGGTTGCACGTAGGGGTTGAGGGAAGAGGCAGTGCAGAGAAGACGTGCACGGCCCCCTCCCTGAGGTTTCTAATTTGGGTGGCTATGTGGATGGCAATGCCTCTCGCTGCCGTGGGGACTTTAGGAAGAGGAAGGTGGAGACATCAGTTATAGACGTGCTGAATTGGAGACATGGGCGATCAAACCTGCCGAGGTGGAGTGGGGCTCAGAGCAGAGTTATGCTTGCAGGGGAGGGCTGATGGAGGTGGTCCTAGGGAGTGCATTTAAAGAGGGAAGAACAGAGACTCCGATCCAACTCAGTAACGAACAAACACCACCAGCCCCCATCTGAATGCATGTCCTGTCAAAACCTCATCCCCGAAGAAAGCCCCTTCACATCACGGGAATTTATCTCCAGGCAGAAGTTTCAGGACCCTGCTTAGAACACTGGAGTCTGGGAGATGGAAGCAATCTTAAAGGTCATCTAATTAACTTCCTCACCTGAGAAACTGGGATACTGAGGCCAGGGAGAAACATGCTGAGGATGGGAAACCAGAGTTCCTGACCTTCGATCCAAAGGTCCATTCGTGTCGTCTTGTCCCCCTGGGTATGGGAGAAGGCTTGTTCACTGGCCCCTACTTATCCCCCAAAGGCACAACTGGCTCAGACTCACGACCAGTTATTTAAGGAGTGAGACAGAAGAGAAAGGGTCCAGGGAGCCAATAAGGAGGGGTCTGGACAAGAATCCAGGAAAGAGGCAGCTGCCTATTGTTGAAAAATCTAGGACACGGTCTCTGTGAATGTGCCGACTGAATATTGTAAAAGTGGTGTTATTTGCCCTGACTTTAAGGGCATGAATGTCCTGACAGAATTACATACAAAAACAAAACAAAACAAAAAAACTTAAACAAGTGAAGTAGTTTGGTTGATCCCTTCAAAGCATGCATTGTGTTGCTACAGAAACGTCTAGGCGGAGCATGAACAGCAATAGTTCGTCAAAGCCCGCTTGCGCTGATGCCACACATGCCCCTGGCTGTGTTAATACACAATCCTTATGGCTGTCCTCATGCCTGAATTCTGAAGCCAGAGGTCTGTGTGCCCTCCTGAATCCTGGTGGTCGCAGAGCTCGTTGAGAAGGCAAATATTCAACACGGAAGCCGGCCCTTTTGTGATCTTGGGAAATGGGAAGCTTTGGAAGCCAACCTGGAGCGGACTCAGATTCTATCCCCACTACTCAGTGTTAAGGCCGGAGAGGATGGAGGGGCTATGAACAGCTGCGGAAGAGAGGGCGAGCCCCAACATGACAGCATGGAGACACTTCAAAGCTGCAAATGGCCTGGAATGGATTCCCCAGGGCTCCTGGAGACCCATGATGGGTGGATCCCATCATGCCTTGGGGCTGGCTTGAAGACTGTGCCTGGCCCATGGCTCCTGCTTTCTTCCTTTCTATCACTTACTCTTCTGATCCAATACTATTTTTCTTTTATTGCTTCTTTTCTACTTCCATCTTCTCCCTTTCTTCCCTCTCTCCCTGCACACTTCTGAGGTCCACGGTCATATTCACGTCTGAGATATTTAGAAGAGTTCAGTGGAGAGAGAGCCCAGGTTCCAGGCATCATTGATGCACTCGAAACTCTGGTGGAGCTAATCAGACACTGATGAGTACACGACATCCCTGTTTCCCACTCATCTCCTCATGATACACGGCCACCTTTTCCACTATATTAGAAGCTTCTAGAAGGCAGAGACTCAATAACTTTTTGACGGTAATAATTTTGATTCTGGCACCAAACGTCTATGTGTCCCTGGATAAGTCACTTTACTTCTCTGGGTTTGCTTCCTTATCTGTAAAAGGACGTGGAAAATGCAGCACTGCAGAAGGCCCTAGGCTTCCACAGGGGACTCTGGGGGCAGGTGCAGGCAAGGGGAAGGCTGATAAGGGGGTTTTGTCCCCCTTCCCCCATCTTGAACCAGAGCAGTGCCATGAACCCACATGCTGAGTTGTCCAAGGTCCTAACATGATTGAAGAGAGCCAAGGATCCGATATGCTGGGGTGTGGATGGAGATGTCACACCAAAAAGAAGTAACTATTTCTTACCAGTCTGGAAGACCTTAATTGACTCTGTGTGCCGAGTTCTGCCTGAGGTTTGATTTGAGAAGAGGGATCGCTGCTTTTTACATTTTTCTTGAAACTCTGAATGCCACTTCCAAAGTGGCAGATGACTTCCAAAGTTCCTCCCAGATTCTCTGGCAAGTGAGGATGCCAGTCCCTGGTCTGTGCGTGTTTCTTCCTGGGGACAGTTAGGTTCCAGGACATGTTCGGGACAAAGAGCTCCTCTTCCTTACTTGCTCTGAGGATCATCGTGAATACAAGTATATTTTATAATAAAAATACCCTTCATTAATAAAATGATTAATACGTGTGCTTTGGGCAAACACAGACTCCTTGTGAGCAGAAGCTGTGCCCGGGTAGGTCTGGTAGGGCCAGGACAACAACCCTGGAGAAAGTGACACGTCTATTCACGTATGCAGAGCAGACCTGGAGGTGCCATCATCCTTGAACACCGTGTGGCTGTATCTGCCGTGTGACAGATCCAGGTGGGAGGATTCATCCCGAGAGGGCCTGTGTGTATCCACTTAACTCTATGCAATTGTATTTATTGAAGCCGCCAAGAACTCTCCACCAGAGTTGATAAGAAGCCCAGTCATATAATCCCATCTCAGCACAAGGTGCAAAAGATAATACTCACAATAATAATGCATCAGGCAGCACGTATTTTAGATTGTTCTGTAACTTAAGTACCAATCAACTAGACCTCTGGATGAAGTCCTGCCTATTCTTTAACCAAGAGACAAAGACACTGCAGTTCCTCAGCTCTCACTTGCTTATTCTTCTCTCGTGCATGCATTCAACATGCCACAAATATTTCCTGAGAGTCTGGCCTGCCTCGCCTCTTCCTGCCACATCGCCCTCCTGGGACATCATGGAGGGACATGTGGAATATAAGAAGCAGGAAGCAAAACCAGGACATCCATCTAATCTCCTTGTGGTATAGAAATGAGGGGACTTGTTCAAAGACTTGTGTCTTGCCTAGATGATGGGTATTCAAGTTTCTCCATGGCTGGTCTAGCATTCTTTCTGCTGAGCACAGCAGTCCCTGTCTGAGACCCTGGGTGAGTGTGCCCGACAGGAGATCCTGGGCAGATAAGGGCCGCCTGCAAGCTATGGTGGGAGGGGTGGGCAGCAGGAATCCCATATGGAAGTCCTCCTCCCTCCTGGGTGTCATGCAGCCATTAAGAAGCTTTCCTTCCATCAGCAAAAGAACAGAGACACAGAATGCGGTCTATACACACAATGGAATATGATTCAGCCTGACATTCTCATACATGCTACAACCCAGATGAACCATGAAAACATCAAGCTAAGGGAAAGAAGCCAGTCACAAAAGGACAAGTATTGTATGGTTCCACTTATATGAAAAATCTAGAATAGGCAAATACATAGAGACAAAATGTAGATCAGAGGCTACCAGGACCTGGGGGGAGGGAGGAATGGGGAACTCCTGTTTTATGGGCACAGAGTTTCTATTTGGGGGCATGAAAAATTTTGAAAATAGTGGCGATGGCGCACAACCCTGTGGGCGTCACTAATGCCACTGAACTGTGCACTCAAAATGGCGAGAGGCAAATATTGTTATATATACGCATTTTACCACAATACAAAAGCAAAAAGCAGCATTTTTTGAGTCTTAAAGGTTTCCTCACCCGTAAAAGTCTCCATCTAGAATATCTGAAGTCATGTTTAAACCTGTATCAAGGGCTGATTCCCTGTTGACAACTCGGCCTTTTAGTGGCATGACAGATGTCTCGGGTACCTGGACAGGGGATCTGGGGTGGGCAGGGAGGGGAGAAAATTGTTTTGGTGTCACAGTTGTGGGAGGGCAGGTCTTTACTAAGACGCCTCCTTTAGAAGGTGCCTGGTGCTTCAGATGGTCTGGCCTTGCACTTGGGATGTTTTTATAAAAAAAAGAAAGGAACAGAAAAAGCCATTTAATAGCCAAAGAGTAAAACAGCCTTGAAAAGAACAAATCACCTATTTATTGAGAGCTAGTGGCGATTGGAGCTGGGTGAGCTGAAAAGTATGCTAGTTTCATTGGTTTTTACCAGAACTCCATTAAAAAACACACACCCAAAAAAACCCTCCTAAACTGGTCTGTGTCTCTGTGCTTGCCCACGATGCTAAGTTGAAGTGACTTATTCATGTATCGGTTTCTTGCATTTCTGCATTCTTCCCTGGAGGCCAGCCTTGCCTCTGCTGCCCTGGTACGTGCCAGTGCTCGGATCTGGAGCACTGAGTGCGGTGGCCTCTGCCATCTGGTGCCGGCCCTGCTGGCTCCTCTTGGGTCCTTCACCAGCCCTGCTCTGGCCCAGAAATGTGGCCTATGCTGACACACAGGTCCTGGGGACCAGAGGCCATTGCGGAGGACAGTGGATCTGCACACTCCTGTGGCCTCCTCCTGGCTGTGTTTCTCCAACTGCAAACCCCCACGGAGCACGCACAACCTGTTTGGTTTCTCTGGTGTCCAGCATCTGGGCAGTAGAGAGGGAACAAGCGACCTTTGCCGTGCCACTGCCTGCGTCACTCTCCTAGAGTTGAGAGGAAGCCCACATGCCACCCGGCCAGCCTACCCAGGGCAGAGCCTAAGGCTGCACGTCCTGACACACCAAAAAGCTCACTGTAACTCATGGATACTACCTCTTCTTTGGGGGTAATGAAGTGTAGAGGGTGACGATATTACCAGTCAGGGCTGAATTACTCCTGAGGACAATGGGCGTTTGCTTAGTGACCTGTGGGTATGCCATTTCCTAAATCAGGAAAGGTGCAGCAGTGGCCTCAAAACTCCCTACTAACTGTCCACCTTCTTTTAGGAGTGAGACCAACACCTGGCCCAGGGAGCAGAACCCTGCTTTTCTGTCTCCTCCCACCACCGTCCCCACTCAGGCCCTATCCCTGGTTGTTTGGCTATCAAAGTAGCTTCCTAAATGGTCTCATTGACACTTAGGTGGTTTTATCGCTCAAATACCTTCAATGGCTCCCTTCTGCCCTTAAATGGAATCCAGTCTCCTACGCATGGTTCGAATCTAACTGTCACCCGTTCCCCCAGACGTATCCTGTGCTCTGGCCACACCAAAGGCTCACCACACCCAAGTCAGACAAGCTGTTTGGGCAGCTCTCACCCTCATGCCCTCCCATCCCTGCCCCTGTAACCCCCTGGAGAACCCATTGTCCCCCTCCAAGATGCAGCTCGGTGGCCATCGACTTGTCTAGGCTTCTTTTTTTTAGATTAGAAAATATAGTTTATTTATAAAGTAAGCTAGAAAGAGAGAGAGAAAAAGAGGAGATTCAGCCCCCCAACATAGGGGAGGGGGCCAAAGCTTGGTAAGGCCATGGCGTTGTCTAGACTTTTTTTTTTTTGAGTTGGAGTCTCACTCTGTCGCCCAGACTGGAGTGCAGTGGCCACTCCCGGCCACCGCAACCTCGACCTGCTGGGCTCCGGTGATCCTTCCGTCTCAGCCTTCCGAGTAGCCGGAATGACAGGCGCGCGCTACCATGCCCGGCTGATTTTTTGATTTATTGTAGAGATGAAGTCTCGCTGCCCGGGCGAGTTTTGAACCCACGGGCTCAGGCAATCCACTCACCTCAGCCTCTGTCTAGACTTCTTAACCCCTGTCTGCCTCCATTGCCACCTCCATCACCACCACCATCACGGGCACCATCTCTGCTATCACCACCACGGCCACCCTCACTACCACCACCATGGTCACCACCACCGACACCACCATCACACACCAGCACCACCGCCATCACTGCTATCACCATCTCCTCCACCACCTTAACCACCATCGCCGCCACCATCACGACCACTATCACTCCCACCACCATCACCATTCCAATGATCACCTCCATCATTGGAGAAAATTGTTTTGCCATCGCCAGCCTCACCATCACCACCTCCACCACCTCCACCATAGCTGCCATTAACAACAGTCTGAGCCTGGGCACTTCTGTTCTAACCTTAACAGTAACTCTGCATAGTGGGTGAAAAATATCTACAATATATGGATGAGCAGACTGATAGAGGGGTTGGGTAAACTGACCGAAGAGGTCAGATATTTCCCACAAAACCATGTGCTGATAAGTAGTATGGCCAGGACTTGAAGTTCAAGGTTGTCTCCTTTGCTTGTGGTTGGAGAGGAAGCTGGACTCCACCTCTTAGCTGTCCCAAGACCCCTTCACTTGGCATGCCTGGTAGAATAGGAAGCGTGCGGGAGCTTAGGTAGGGCTACACCGAATGCTTAGTTTTTGTGTGAAATCCAGCAGTGGCAAATGAACAGCGTTTGGACATGTAGCTGGCCAGACCTGGTCACCACCTCGCAAAGAGCACTGATGGTCATAAACCGACCACCAGTCTAACCCAGCTGAGGGTATTCTGCTCCTCCATCTATCAGCTTCAGGCATGGCTGGTGATCCAACCCTGCCTCTGTGACACGAAGGGAAATTTTATCACTGATTCTGAAGAGAGAGAGGCACTATGATCTCTTCCTCCACTGGACATACCCATGACCGTATGTGAAGTCTGGAGCTGTGGCAGCCATCTGGAGACCATGAGGTGAGGCCTACTCACCAAGGACAAGAGAGACATGCTGAGGGTGGCAAAGAAAAATAGATGGGAAGAACTGAAGTCCTGGGTGAAGTCGTTCAACTAAATTTAATGTCCCCCTAATTTGGGACTTCGTCTATGTGAGATAAAACATTCTTGCTGTCAAAGTCACTTTGAGTTGAGTTTTCTAGAACCTGTTTCTGAAAGCATCCTTACTGACGGGCTCATTTGCTGTCTCTACTGGGCTGTTCTGTGCTCCCACTGCTTATCGGCCATGTGGCCGTGTTAAAACGAAGCTTCGTCTCGCCCCGCCGGAAAAGGCAGGTGTTCATGAACACCAGGAGACAAATGTTTCTCTGTCTTCCTGTTAGCGCTCAGCTTGTGAGTGCGATGCTTATTTCAGATTACAGTCTCAGTCTGGGTCTAGAGAGATCAGCCCAAATCTCCAGCAGAGGGTAGCCTGTGCAATGCTGTGCTTAGCCTCTTGTTACAGCACAGGTCAGGTGGGCCAGAGGATGATGGTTCTGGGAGGCAGTAACGTGACAGACCTTACAGAGGCCGGGGTGGGAGGCAGGGAAGAAGCCCCTTCCAGAATCAGGTCCCAGAGTTGGAGGACACCGGTATTTTCCTCCTTGGTGGTGGACTTCTCTTACCTTCCAAGGGAATTTCCAAGCAAGGAACTTTCTGGAATCTTACTCCCATCTTGCCACTTCCCTCCTCAAGAAGTTATAAGGATTCCCTATTCCTAGCTCACCAGGCTCCAACTTCTCAGCCTGAATCCTTCCCTGCACCTTGGCATCTCCCAATTCTCACTGCTCCAGTGAAGACGCTGCCTTCCTGCCTCCACGGCGGTCCCTTGCCTGGGATGCCCCTTCCTCCAGGGCCAGTTGGACGCCTCCTCCCCTCAGAGGGTAGCCAGGACTTCCCTGGACCTCTGAATCTCCTTTTTCTGTGGCCACTGCAGCCTTATGGACAGTCTGTCGGCTGCCTCCTTGGGATATTTAGAGACGGCATGATGGCCTGTTTCAACAGGTTCTCTGACGGTAGCAGCTGCGCTGGGGCCCCTCTTCCCTTCAGGTGTGTGAGGGCTCCGAGGGCTAGACCTAGTCTTGATTTTTCTCTGTCCCCCCCAGTACCTTGTACAACACTGGGGGCTGGAGGCTCGCAGGACCCTCCAGGATGTAGAAGGACGTTAGCCGCCATCAAGCGTCATGGCTGAGAGTGTGCTTTCATGTCTGTGGCTGTCTATCACCCAACACTCAGCGTGCAACTCCAGGGGTGCAGCGGAGGCCGGCATCTTCCTCTGCAACCTTTTCTCTGCCCCCGCTGCGTGCCCACCAGGACACCATGGCATCGTCAGCATGTCCTGGTGCCCACCCTGAGGACACTGGAATGAAGGACAGTGGCTACAAAGGGTGAAACGTTGCTCCTGCCCTCTGGGGACACACAGTCGGGCGAGGTGGCAGGAAGGATGCTTGTGATGGGGATAAATCACAACGCAGGGTCATGCATGCAACTTGCATAGTGAGTATTTCCAGTGACTGATAGTTTAAGGATCTGGAGAAAAGGCAAGGCGCAGGAGTTGGGGGTCATGACGTGCGGCGTGAGTGAGGCCTGGGGGTGGGGGACAGGAGGCTGCATGGCGGGTCCCTGGTCAAAGGAGGTGACCACCAGAGAAATACACGTTCCCCAGGAGAAGCATGGGGTGGGCCATGCTTGCTAGACCATCTGTGTCGTCAGGGGTAGAGTATCCAGGCAGGCAGGTGAGGCTTCAGTTGCAGCTGTTTTGAGTGATGGGATGAAAAGTTTGTGCTCTTTATGAGGAGGCTGGACCCAAGGCTTAAGGTCCACAGTGACTTGGACGGATATAGTTTGTGATCAAAGCGGGGTGTGTACCAAGCTATGTTTTGGGAAGATCAATGTGAAAAGCCGTCTTTAGATGGACTCGATTGAAGTGGGGAGACCCCTGCAGCGGCCTGGGATGAGGCGATGATGGCTTGAACCAGAAGGAAGGAGCAGAGGTCAGGAAAGATAGAGTCAGAAAACATTATGGCCTGAGCTGAGAGGGGCCTATCACACATGGCATTCAGACTTCGCTCAGAACTGGAGAGTGAAAGGCTCAACACAGCAGCAGAGTCCAAAGCAGGGCCTGGCCCATGACTAGCAGGGGAATCGGGCATGTCCCTCGAACTCAAAGAAGCAAAGGAGCACAGTGTCTTTTCCCACCAGATGCGAAGGTTGGCTGGATCATCGCAACGCCCCTTCCCGCATCCAGCTAGAAGGCGCCCCAGTGTGGCAGGGATTCCATGGCTCTGGATGGACACAAATCTGAAGGTTCCATTTCCGATCTTCCACCACCATTGTTCCTTGGACACATGGCCTAACCTTCCCAGGCCTCCGTAGCTTTAGTTACAAATGGAGACGACACCTTCCTGCAGACTCTTTTAGGACTAATTGGGACATGGACATGACACGTGAAACAGGAAATACTTAGGACACACTCCCTTCCCTAATCCCCGCTGGTTCTTGATGTTCAGAGCATCTGAGATGCTCATGTCGGACGAGACATGATGAAGAGAGGCAACAACATCCAAGCGGAGATGTACACAGGACACAGGACCAGAGATAGGGCTGGTCAGGGCTGATGGTGGGGGTCTGAGAAAGAGACAGTAAAGATAAGCAGGGATAGTTATGTGAATCCCCCCTATGGCTCTCCACACAGCGGCCATACCAGGTTGTGTGCCTCCTCGACAGGTGCTGGGCAGTATCTATCCAGGCCCCTTAAAGAAGAGTATGAAGTGATGGGAACCAGAGAAAAGGGGCCCAGGAAGGGGATGCAAAGGAGGGAGAGAGTGGCCCAGTGCAGCGGTGTTCAAGACCATGATTATTTTTGCCATGTCCGTGTATGTGTAGTATTGCTTACTTTTTCTTTAAATCAACTCACTTTGCTTACACAAACATTTAGAAGGGAAAATTTTTATCAGAAGTACCACGATTGTTGCTTGCCACAACAAAGGTGACAGTAAAAAATAACTCTTAAAAATGTTTGTTGGTTGGGTGCAGTGGCTCAAGCCTGTAATCCTAGTGCTTTGGGAGGCTGAGGCAGGAGGATTACTTAAGTCCTGCCTCAGCAACATAGCAAGACCTCCTCTCTACCAGAAGTCAAAAAAATTTGGCTGGGCATGGTGGTGGGCACCGATCGTCCCAGCTACTTGGGAGGATGAGGTGGAAGGATTGCCTGAGCCCAAGAGGTCGAGGCTATGGTGAGACGTGATCATGCCACTGCACTCAAGCCTGGGTGACAGAGTAAGACCACAACAAAAAACAAACGTCTGTCCAGGGACTAACTAACTAAATTGTCCCCCAAGCCTTCCGAGGTGTCCATTCCACACTTGGGAAAACCGGGTGGGCTCTGGGGCTGTCCCTTGAAAGAATCAGATTTGATCCATGTGGCCCTAGAAGGTCGGAAGGAGGCAGCAGGACTAAGCAGCGGAAACGAGAGGGAGGCTGATTTTGTCTCAAAGGAAGAACTTTCTAGAGCTGGGGCTTTCCGGCAAGGGAAGGGTTGCCTGGAGAGACTGGCAAGACTGGGACCACATCTCCTCCAAGGTCCCTTTGATGACCAACAACCCTCAATGCCATGATGGGTCCTCACATTTGAGAGTGAGAGGGAAGCAAAGGTGAGTGGAGGTAGAGAAGGACTCTCGAGGCAGGTGTGGGTCTGAGGCAGTGTAGGGCACTGTTAGCCAACGCACCCTTGTCCCACATAAACCTGGGCTTGCCCTGGTCTGATGCTCTACAAGAGGGTCTGTCCCCAAGCAGGACCACCTGTGGCCCTGTGCACACCGGCCACATCAGGCTGCATGCTTCCTCAAGGGCACAGACAGCATCTATCCAGGCTCCTTAAACACTCACAGGCAAGGGAATGAAATGTCCACCCCCGGCAGCCTGGACACCCTTCCCAAATGGTGCAGGGACATGAGCGTACACATCAAGTTCAGCCAAACAGGGGTCCTGTTCCAGCAGCCAGGCTCCTCTGGCAGGAGTTTCTGGGGACGGGGACTGCCCCTGCCTAAGTGGCACCAGTTCACTCTCTAAAGGAACACGTCCCTCATCCCTGCCTTGGTGTTTGTCGTGCTTGCCCTCTCAAGGCTCCAGTTCCTTCCTGGTGTCTCACTCAGAAGGCTGCAGAAAACCAGGCTCTGCGGTGCACAGCAAGCAGCTGAGATGGAAGGACCTGGAAGCTCACCTGGTCCAATACCTTAGATTCCTGGATGAGGTCAGTCAGGCACAAAGAGGGGTTAGGGCTTGCCCAAAGCCCCAGAGCTGCATCTATAAATACTGCTCATGCATACACTCCATTTTTTGGAGTCGGGGTTTCACTCTGTCACCCAGCTTGGAGTGCAGTGGCATGATCAGGTTCACTGCAGCCTCCACCTCCTGGGCTCAGGCGATCCTCCCACCTCAACCTCCCGAGTAGCTGAGACTCCAACTCAAAATAACTAACTAACCCAGCTAATTTTTTTTTTATTTTCTGTAGAGACGAGGTCTTGTTATGTTGCCTAAGCTGGTCTCAAACTCCTGGGCTCAGGTGATCCTCCTGCCTTGGCCTCCCAAACTTCTGGGATTACAGGCATGAGACAATGTGCCTACCTACATTCCATTTTTTTTTAAACAAAAGGTTGCATCTATGCCATTTCTGATCCACCATCCAAACAGGGATTGTGCCATCATCTGGACTTTTACAACTCTCCTTTTCTTGATGGGACCCGCGCTGGGGAGACCCTGCTGGGGGTACTATTCTGTTTGTGCTGCCATCAACTGTGAGTACATCTTACTTCCTCCATCAGACTATGTCTTCCTAGAGGTCAGGGCCCAGGTTTCATCTGTGTGTCAGCATACCCCAAACAAGAACAGGATACTGGACAAGAAGTCCCAAGGACTCACCTGATCCACTGCTATTACCCTGGTTCCTGGGCACATCACCACCTTTCTAAGCCTTTATTTGCTCGTCTGTAAAATGGGAATGATGAGACCTACCTCACAAGAATGTGGTGAATTTTAAATAGGAAACTTAAATAATATCAATTAAGGTCTTTTGTAGTTATCAAAGGGCGATACAAGAACAAGTTACCATTACTATAAAAATAAGCAGACTTGGCCAGGCTCGGTGGCTCAGCCTGTCATCCCAGCCCTTTGGGAGGCCGAGGTCCGCAGGTTTGAGACCAGCCCTGGAAACTTGGCAAGACCTCATCTCTACAATAAGTAAAAAAATAATAGCTGGGAGTGGTAGCACGTGCCTGTAGTTCTGGTTACTTGGAAGGCTGAGGTGGAAGGATCGCAGGAGCCTGGCAGATCAATGCTGGGGTGGCCGTGAGTGTGCCACTGCACTCCAGCCTGGGCGACGGAGTGAGACTCCAACTCAAAATAACTAACTAACTAAATAAGCAGACTCCTAGAGCAAGGATCTGAAGCCCAGAGCTTTGAGTCACTGTCCCCAAGACAGCCAGAGCAGGTCCTCGGGGCTGACCAACAGGATGGCGGTTAAACTCCTCCCCCTCTCCAGGTACTGAAGGGCCACCTGGCATCGTGGTGGGTACCAGGGTGCCAGCGACACACACAAGGACTCTGCTCTGAAGGAGCTCCCTCCCCCAGCGTTCCTTTCTGAAAAGCCGGTGAATTTTTTTTTTTTGATCAGATAATTTTAAAAAAAAAATTTAATCAATATTTTTTATTATGATTTTGTGGGGTACAGTTAAGGGTTAGGTGTACAAATACGTTTCATTCAGGCACCCTGTTGATAAGAGGTGTTTCCCATCCCCAGACAGATATTTGCGACTCTTAATCCCATCCCCCTCCCCCTCATAGTTTCCCAGTACCATCAGTCATTTTCTTAGAGTATTACATTGGATGTTCAAGGTCCATTATATGAGTGAGAACATGTGATACTCGGATCTTTGATTCTGTGAGAGGTCACTCAGTATTATAGACTCTAGTTCCATCCAGGTTGCTGCGAAATTCATGATTTTGTTTTTTTTATGGCTGCGTAGTATTCCATCGTGTATATGTACCACATTTTTTAAATCCAGTCCTCTTTTGATGGGCAGAATGGTTGTTTCCAGGTTCTTGCTATTGTGAACAACGCTGCGATAAACATACATGTGCAGGTATCTTTTTTATAGAGTGATTTGAGGTCTTCAGGGTATATTCCCAGTAGGGGGATTGCGGGGTCATATGGAAGGTCAATTTTTAAAAGCTTTTAGGAATCGCCACACTGTTTTCCACAGAGGTTGCACTAGTTTACACTCCCACCAAGCCAGTGAATTTTATTCTCGTGACTGCTGCCGGCCACTTGACCCCTACAAAGGGCTAACCCACCTCTCGCCCAAACCAGGCTACTCACGCAGGGGTCCTGCTGGAAAGTTGCTGGACGTCCATCCTGGAAGGCAGATTTAATTTAAAGTTTTTTCCTGCCAGTGGTAAACACTCATCTTTTTGGTTTTTTGTTGGGTGTCCCCTTTCCCGTATAAAAAAGCCTGTTTTGATGACAATGACATAAAACAGAGGATAACAAAAACTGGGAACCTACCCTAGAAAGGGGAGTTGCGGCCAAGGTGATTCATGAACTTCTTCTCTGGGGACCTCACAGGGGTGGGCTGAGCCTTGGGTTGTCTTTCCTGGATGAAGATGGATTTTGTGATAGGCGAGGAGGGGGACGGGAATCTTGGGGTCCTGAACACCAGGGCCCACGGTGCCCAGAGGGTCCCTGCGTTCACCCTGACATCCTCGAAGGCTCTCATGGGAGGACTCTTGGCTGCAGAGCAATGGCGACGGCCACTGTACACACTGATCTCTTGTGGGTCTCCCCCAGGGCTGTAACATCACACAGAGGACGTCCTGGGGCCTGAATGCCTCAGACCAGCTCCACGCTTGCCCCTAGCTCTTGTTCTTTTACATGTATCATCTCACAACAACTCTGGGAGATGGGTATAGTCATTCTCATTTTACAGGATTGGAAACAAGGTCTGCCAGCACCAAGCAGAGGTCACCCTGCTTGGTCACTCTGTCACCCAAGCTGAAGTGCAGTGGCTTGCTCACGGCCACCACCGTCTCGACCTCCGGGCCCAGGTGATCCTCCTGCCCCAGCTCCTTTCTCACTAGCTGGAACTACAGGGCACGCCACCATGCCTGGCTCATTTTTGTATTTTTTGTAGAGATGAAGTCTCGTTAGGGTGCCCAGGCTGGTCTTGAACTCCTGGACTCAAGCAATCCTTTTGCCTTGGCCTCCCAAAGTGCTGGGATTACAGGCGTGAGCCGCCGTGCCTGGCCCAAGTTGGCATCTTAGTTGTCCTGTTACACTTACCTCTCAGCACATGGCAACACATTCACTCACTGGACTCCATATGGTCTCCCCTTGTATTGTCTGCCTTTGGAAATGCAGGGCAGTGGGCACACTATGGCTATAAGGACGTTCTCCTGCAGGTCAGAGATCTTGGGGTCTAATTTAAGTTTCATCATTACCAACTGGGAAGTCCAAGATCCAGGCGCTGGCAGATTCAGTGCTCTCTTTCTTTACTTTCTCTCTCTCTCTTTCTTTTTTCTTTTCTTTTTTTTTTTTTTTTTTGAGTTGGAGGGGTCTTACTTTGTCACCCAGGCTAGAGTACAGTGGTACAATCACCTACACAGCTTCTATAAGCCTGATTTTACTCATCTGCACCATAAGAAGATTGCAGTTTATCAGTGGATCCCAGACTTGGATTCTCTGACAACCAGCTACACATGTCTTGGGTCAGTTCTTCAAAATCCAGCCTCCCAAGCCCCCATCCCGGATCTGCCGAATATGAATGTCCTGGGGGAGCACCTGAGAATCTGCATTTCTAACCCACTCCCCAGCTTATGACAAGCATCCAGGTCTGGGAACTCCCGATCTAAGTAGCTTCTGTGGTTCCTTTCAGCCACACAATTAGTGGATTCTCAAACACGTCACCCCGCCCGTGGGCAACTGTCCAGTCGAGGGAGCTTTCCCAGCCTCCCTGCAGGAGAACAGCCTGGAAATACAGAGGGCGAGGGGAGAGGCAGAAGCTTTGCCTGAAGCCACCCACAGAGGAGCAGCAGGCATGGCTGGGGCACTGGGTGACATGGAGTCAGTGGCGGGCTTGTTGCCAGGGTGGGAGGCTCAGAACGGAGGGGAAGACAAGCCAGCCAGGGCTGCTCCGCACCGTGTGCCTGTGGGGACTGGGCGGGCTCTTTGTGTCCAGCCTCCTGTTGCCGGCCACGAGGAACAAAGGAAGAAGTCCTTGTCCCCCTGGGTGAAGGAGACCTGTGCATCCAGAAGGATGGGATTAGTGCCCCCATAAAAGAGGGTCCAGGGAGCTAGCTTCCTCCTTTTACCTTGTGAGAATGCAGCAGGGAGACAGCTTTCTACAAATGGGCTCTTACCAGACACTGAATCTGCCAGCGCTTTGATCTTAGACTTTCCAGATTCCAGAGTTGTGAGAAATACATTTATTTTCCTCCCTCCCTCCTTCCCTACCTCCCTCTCTCCCTCCATCCATCCTTTCTTTCTTCCTTTCTTCCTCTGTCTCTTTCTCTTTCTTTTTCTTTTTTTTTGGAGTTGGGGTCTCACTCTGTTGTCCAGTCTACAGTACGGTGATAAAATCACGACTCACTGCAGCCTTGTCCCCCTGGGTTCAGGCAATCCTTCTACCTCAGCCTTCCAAGTAGACGGGATGACAGGCACATGCCACCACTCTGGTTAATTTTTCAAATATTTTTGTAGAGGCAAGGTCTTGCTATACTGCCCAGGCTGGTCTCAAACTTCCAGCCTCAAGCAATCCTCTTGCCTCAGTCTCCCAAAGTGCTGGAATTATAGGTGTGAGCCTCCACCTCTGGCTGAGAAATACATTTCTGTCATTCATAATCCCCCACGAAAATCCTGGTGTATAGTATTTTGTTGTAGCAGCCTGAATAGACCAAGATGCTGTTCCAACCCCAGGCCTCTGTATTGAGTCTCCTGTCACATTGTGCACGTTACCTCCCTTCTAACACGTGGCCTGAGCACGTGGGCTTGTGGAAAACACTCTTTCTGGTCACCCAAGACAGGTTGAACTGAATGCTGCTGGTCTCTTGGAACATGGAATAAGGCGAAGTACTTGGGAGTGACTTGGTATCTGTCAACTGGCTCCCGGTACCTCTTGCAAACTTCTGAACTTGACACAAAAAGCCATCTCCCAGACAGCAGGAAGCACAGCACCATTTGCCACGTGCATGGTGCTTGCTGGTGATGAAGAGCTTCCATATAAGCGAGTGGGTTTTCCTAGCTTTAACTCTATGAGGGAGGAAGGGATTTCATCACTTCCGTATGAAAGATGAGGAAACCAAAGCTTGCCCAACTGGCATATGGTGAAGATAAGGTTTTGTACCTAAGTTTTCTGACTACCATCCCAGCGCTCTCTCCCTAAATCAACCTGGTGTGCCCCTGCTGAGTAAATACTGGACCCCAGAATTCCCTCTGGGAGCCGAGGTGAGCACAGAGTCCTTCCCAGTGAGTTGGCTACAGCATCCAGGTGGGTACTGGGTTGAACAGTGTCTCCCATTCTCCAAATTCATGTCCTTTCAGTGTGTGATCTTATTTGGAAATAGAGTCCCTGCTGATGTCATTCGTTAAGATGAGGTCACGATAGAATAGGTGGGCCCCTAGTCCAATACGCTAGTGACCAGTTAATGGACACACAAAGGGGAAAGTCATGTGATAAAAGAGACAGAGATGTGAGTGACGGATATGTCTACAAACCAAGCAATGCTAAGGGCTGCTGGCAACACCACAAGGTAAACCAAAGGCAGAGAACAGATTCTCCCTGAAAGAATGGCTGTTGCCTCCTTGATTTCAGACTTCTGGCCTCCAGAATACAAGAGAGTGAGTTGTGGTTGTTTTAAGCCACGCTGTTCATGGTATGCAGTCACAGCATCCCTAGGAAACGAATACAAGGCCATTTTCTATGATGTTCCCAGCTTCTCCACTCGGCACCGAATCAGCTTGAAGAGGCTCAGACACAGCTGTCAGCCTCCTGGCCTCCCCTAGAGCAGGCAGAGAGCATCTCTGACTTTAATGAGCTCTCTTCCTTCTCTTGTGCCTTGCGGGAAAATGTCCAGTCACTCAGGGGTTGTGAATTCCACGGGACCATGGGTGTCAGAGCACAAAGAAGTAGGTGGCATGGAGTTGGGGTCTCCTGCTGTGACGGCCCCTTTCAGGGCAAGCAAAGCTCCCCTCTGAGCCAGCTCCATTGCTCTACCAACCTGCATACCCTCTCCTCGTCTCACCAGTTTCTAAAGGTGGCACGTAAACATCCAGGGAGTACCTTTGTGACGCCACACACCGCGGGGCATGCGGAGGCTGGGAACAGAAGATCTGTGCCCTCAGGGAGGAGGCAGTCTAGCTAGGTAGGATGAATACTCCTCAAAAAGAGAACTAGGCACCAAGTCCCACCAGGGCGGGCATGGAAAGCAGGGTAGGAACTGACTGCCGAAGAGGGAGTAGAAAGCTGGAAGCCAGGGAGAACCCAAGGTCAGAAGGAGACAAGCTCATTCAAGTTCAGTGCATTAGACCCAGCTAACACTGGGGTTCACAGGGAAGGGACGGTTCAGAGGCTGGGGACGTGACGGGGATTCCATCAGGGAGGGCTTTGAATGTCAGGGACAAAAACTTGGGCTTGATTCTGTAGGCAGTGTTGAACCAGTAATGCATAAGTCAACCTTATGAAAGTGCTTTGCAGGTATAATTAAAGCAGGTTTTCAATTTGCAAGCAAGTAATACAAAATAGGCTTTCCTTTGAAAATGTTTCTCAGCTTGAAAGCTCTGAAGTGATGGGACTGTGTTTGATCTCATAAGCAGTCGCTAATGTGGTATAAACATTCCAAAGTGAATATTATTTTGCTTTTTAAAAATACACCTCCCCAAATACCAGCTGTTCTAGGCTCAGTGGTGATCCCACCTCCCTTGGGAAGCCTTCCTCAATTGTGGGGATCAGTGGCAAGCCATCTCTCCTTTCTGGAAATTCCTGACCTTAGTAATCTGTCCAGCATTTCCCAGGTTCTTGCCAAGGTTTCATGGATCAGTAAAGTGGCAAAAGACACGTTAGGGATGAACATAGGTTTGCCAACTTTTTATTCTGCCAAGAATATATTAAAAATAACAGTGACCATTTATTATTCCTTTCATTTCATAAAAGGAAGGAGAAATAATCTCAGAATAAAGGGCAGTTGGCAATCCCCACGACCGTCTCCATCGCCATCCCTGGCACGCACACACTGTCCTCTTGCTGCTTTTCTCATCTAACTGCAGACTGATCCACCTTCCTTGCTGACTGGCTCGGGTCAGCAGACTGCCATTGAGACGCTCAGGTCCTTCCCATTCTCTAGCATGCTACACACTTTCTGGTGCACCTACTGTGGCAAAAATGGCCACAGTATTTTGCAGCGGTTCTTTCTAGAATCACAGTCTATTTTCTCACCTTTTGAAACTGAGCTGACTTGGTCACTTACTTTGACCAAAATCATGCGGCGGAAGTAACACTGTGCAATATCTAGGCCTAGGCCACTTGAGACCTTGCAGCTCCTCTTCTGTCACTGGGAACCTTTCTTCCACCACACCAAAAAGCCAAGGTTGCCTGCTAGAGGAATGACCCACGTGGAAAGAGGATCTGGTCATCCCAGGCGCACCAGCCAAGGCCATAATGAACAGGCTACCTGCAGGAATCTGCCAGCTGACTGCAGACACTTGAGCAATCCAGCTCAGCTCAGCCAAGCCCCGCCGGATCCAGAAGAACCACCCAGCCAAGCCCTGCCGAGTCCAGAAGAACCGCCCAACTGAGCCCAATCCAGATGACCAATCTGCAGAATGTGTGCTAAATAAATGGTGGTTGCTGTTTAAAGTATACACTAGGTATTGGGGGACTTTGTTATGCGGCACAAACTGATCTGCCTTTCCAGTCATCATTTGCATTGGGCTTTCTATTACCCTCAAATAAAACTTGGGCTTTGCTGCCTCTAGGAACATTGCCTTTCAAATACAACTTGGGCTTTCCTGTCTCTAGGAACTTACCTAAGTTATTACCCCCAACCCCAGGCATGAAATACCTGTGGTCTTTATCATGAGATTTTACCTATTCTTTTTTTTTTAATAATCAATATTTTTTATTATGATGTTGTGGGGTACAGTTAAGGGTTAGGTATACAAATACATTTCATTCAGGCACCCTATTGATAAGAGGTGCTTCCCTATCCCCAGACAGATATTTGCTACCATTAATCCCATCTCCCTCCCCCCCTTCATAGTTTCCCACTACTGTCAGTCATTTTCTTACAGTATTAGGTTGGATGTTCAAGGTCCATTATATGAGTGAGAACATGTGATACTCAGATCTTTGTTTCTGTGAGAGGTCACTCAGTATTATAGACTCTAGTTCCATACAGGTTGCTGCGAAATTCATGATTTTGTTCTTTTTTATGGCTGCGTAGTATTCCATCATGTATATGTACCACATTTTTAAAATACAGTCCTCTTTTGATGGGCAGCATGGTTGCTTCCAGATTTTATCTATTCTTAAAGACTCAGCACTTACTGTCTTTGCCACTCCCTTGGACCCTTATCACATACTAATCATCTGTGTCACCATGTGCATACTGTGGAAATGATTTCTGATCATGTTAGCTTTTACATGGGCAGATGACATCTTGTCTTGTCAACTGGACTGCCAGCCCTTCACGGGCAAAGGTTTGCCTTGACTTAGACCCCACAGCTTTCAACCCAGTATTTTGCAAGGTGTAGGTATACTTATTGCTCATTTATGGATAAGCCTTGAAGATTCAACATGTCTGAAAATAACTGTGCTGGGAGTCAGCGCTTACCGATGTATCGGGCACACAGCTCTGAGCTGTATCCTGCTTCCTCATGCTGTTCCGGGGTCCTGACTTTCTCAGTCCCAGCACAGGTGTGTTGGAGAACACGAGGAATGGTTGCCCTACACGAACACCACAACGAATCAGAGGCACAATCAAATGGGAGCAGGTAAGACCCCTCTTGCCAAATTATTAACAAATTATGACTTGACTTCTCGATTCCGATGGGGCTTTTTCAACCCCCTCTGGAAACTTTCTCTTTCCTGTGACTTTTCATTTGTCCCAGGCATGGATGTTGGATAATCTAGGTTTCCTACGCCTTCCAGCCTTCTCTAAGGTCTTTAAAGGGAACTACAAAGCTTTGAGAGGAAAATAGATCAAAGACTTAGCATTATAAATGAGGGGAGCATAAAGCCCAGGCAGGAAAGAAAGTAAGTACATTTCTTTTTCTTTTCTTTTTTAATTAAAACAAAATTTTTTAATTTTTATTTTGTTTAGAGACAGGGTCTCAATATGTTGCCCAGGGTGATCTTGAACCCCTGACCCCTACTGATTCTCCCACCTTGGCCTCCCAAAGTGTTAGGATTACAGGCATAAGCCACCACGCCCGCCCCTTGGAAGTAGGTGCATTTCAGGCACTTCAAAGAGTACATTGCAAAGGTAAGGGCCAAGTCTCTCGTCCTCAGGGTTCAATTCTCGGGTTTGTTTTTCTGTTTTTTGAGTTGGAGTCTTACTCTTTTGCCCAGGCTGGAGTGCAGTGGCACAATCACAGCTCACTGTAGCCTCAACCTCCTGGGCTCAGGTGATCCTTCCGCCTCAGCCTCTGGAGTAGCTGGGACCACAGGAGTGTGCCATCACAACCAAGTAATTTTTAAAATTTTCTGTAGAGACAAAACCTCACTATGTCGCCCAGGCTCGTCTGGAATTTGGGCTTAAGCAATCCTCTGGCCTTGGCCTCCCAGAGTGCTGGGATTATGGGCGCGAGGCACCATGGTCAGTAGCCAATAAGAAGTCAGCGATTTTTCTGTTCCCCCTCCCTCCCTTCAGATCCTGTCTGCTGGCACTCACACCCCTGTACTGCCATGCTGTGGCCTCAGCTGAGCCTGTTCTTTCTTATAATCTTGATCATTTTAATTTCTAATAGCAAAGAAAACAAATTTCATGTTAGGAATTTAAGAAAACTCTGAGGTAGAAGTTTAAAAAAAAAAGGAAAAGGACGATGAGCAATATTCCACTTCCTTAAAGTGAATGCTGTTAACATTCTGGTGCATCTGATTCATCGATTTCCTTTGTGTGTAATTTTTCCAAAAATTGTGATCATATTCTGTTCAGATCATTTTCTATTCTCCTTTATTTTTGCTTAGCAATAGTTTTTAAACACCTTGCACATTGTTCAATTTTGCCCACAATATCACTTTCTTTTTTTTTTTTTTTGGAGTTGAAGTCTCACTCTGTTGCCTAGGCTGGAGTGCGTGGCACGCTCATGACCACCCCAGCTCTGACCTGCTGAGCTCCGGTGATCCTTCTGCCTCAGCCTTCCAAGTAGCCAGAGCTACAGGCGTGCGCTACCACGCCTGGCTAATTTTTTTATTTATTGTAGAGACGAGGTCTCGCCAAGTTGCCCGGGCTGGTCTCAAACCCGTGGGCTCAGGAAATCCACTCACCTCGGCCTCCCGAAGTGCTGGTATTATAGGCTGAGCCACCGAGCCTGGCCAATGTCACTTTCAATAACCTTACAGCATTCTAGTAGCAAGGATGGGTGTTGTATAATTTATTTCATCCATTCTCTGCCTTTGGGTTTCTACTCTACCCTGCCATGATTCTGGGCCTGTCCCTCTCAGAGGGGGTGATGCCCAGGGTCTCTTTGGCCCTAGGGTGCCACATGCCATTCTTCCCTTCCTGGCCCTACCTCTGGACTTTTCTTCCATCCCACGGAAGAGACAATCATCCAGAAGAGTCCAGGGTGGGGGGCCACATCCTCCTCTTGTGTGCTAAGGAGCTACCATTGGCCAATACAGAGCCACAGCCCATGACACTGTTGTCAGGGCCAGGTCTTTTCATGGTATAAGGACCCTCCCCCTTCTTGGCCCCTATCAGGCCCCATGTCCCTTGCCCTGCCAGCTCCATCCCCTGGGAAAGAAGCTTCCCTCAACCTCCTCTTCTGCCTTCCCTCAGGACTGGCAGTACCGGGAACAGAACTTGACATACCGGAAGAGAGAGGCCAGAGCTCCAGGTGCTCATGGAGAGGTGAGTTTCTGTGCTGTCATTGCTCTGGGCAATGCTCTGTCACAGCCTGAGAACTCACCCCTCACCCACATGGGAAAGAAAACACAGTTTCAGGCCTGGACTTTCTGCAAAGGGTCCCATTGTGCTCCATCTCCCTGTTCCTGAGACACCGTTCATTATTTTTAGCCAAGACACCAAACACCCAAGAAAAAAAGAGAAGCTGTCTCACGCTGGGTGGAAATAGCTGCATCCTCACACACATTCTGCTAGGTCTCCTGTGGTCTCCCCCGCCTCCCCCCATCTCCCCACCTGTAGTTCCCCTCTCCCCCCTCTGTCTCTTCTAGATTGCCGCTTCCTCCTGTCCCTTCTCTGTCCCCCCAGATTTCCCTTCTCCACCTGAGGCCACGCAGCTGTGCAATTCAGCATTCACTGAGTCTCACAGGAGTCCAGCTAAGGGAGGGTCTTTTTTGCAGATCGTGGAAAGTTTGCGCATACCCACAGAAAAGAGCAAAATGCCAAGCCCTGAGTATCGGCTTGTGGAGCTGCTGACACTATGCCTGAAGCAATGGGCCTTAAGGCGTGGGGGTTGGGGGAACTTTCCTGATAAGGACGGAGCCACATAGGGAGCACAGGTGATTGAAGATGCTGTCGGGCAGCCTTGCTGGAGGGAAGGGGATGGGGCAGGGAACCCGGCCTGGGCCTGTCCCCCACGAGCCCATGGCACAGCAAGTAGCCTAAAGAGTCACCTTCCCCCATCGCTGACTTTACCAGAATGATCTGAGGCTGGGGAGGGAGGAGTTGCAGCTCTGGGCCAATATCGTCTCAGTGCCATATGGGTAAATATCCCTTTAAACACTGTCTTTATTCTCTCATCATTATGTCTTCTGCTTCTGACTCCTGTGGATATAAATCCTAACGCAGAGAGGGGGTCACTGAAGTCCTCTACAGACCCTGGGGTCTCAGTTTCTTTTCTTTTTTTTTTTTTGAGTTGGAATCTCACTCTGTCACCCAGACTAGAGTGCAGTGGCCGCTCCCGGCCACCACAACCTCGACCTGCTGAGCTATGGCGATCCTTCCGCCTCAGCCTTCCAAGTAGCAGGAACTACGGGCACGTGCTACCACGCCCTGCTAATTTTTTGATTTATTGTAGAGATGAGGTCTGGCCAAGTTGCCCAGGCGGGTCTCGAACCCGCGGGCTCAGGCAATCCACTCACCTCGGCCTCCCAAGGCGCGGGATTACAGGCTGAGCTACCGAGCCCGGCGGGTCTCAGTTTCTAAGAAGAGTCTCACTTGTGCCATTTACTCATTGGGTATAAGGACCACCACCATCACCACCACCACCACCACCATCACTGCCATCAAGGCATTTCATCCTGCGTGTGCTCTATATACAGCCAGTGTTCCAAGCACCTTGCATGAATTACTTCATTTAACCCTCACAACGTGATAATGTAAGTATAGTATCCCTACCCTACCAGATGAGGAAATCCAGACAAGACAGATTAAGTTAATTCGCTCAATCCATACAGATTGTAAGTGAGATGGCACATGGGACGCTCAGGCAGGCAGAGCTCAGAGTCCTGTTACTTAACTTTTCTTAGCTTTAATTTTTTTCATCTCTAACGTGAAGATGATGAAGATAAGGCCCAGGTCACACGACCACAGTTACATACACAAAAGTGCTCTGGAATCTGTGAAGTACACAGCGGAAGCACCAGTTGGCATCTGTCCCAAAGTGTGGCTTCGTGTTGGGCCAGCGAGGACCCTCTCATAAAGTTAGCATAGGATCCCACAATGTTAGGGTCGGCGGAGAGTTCAGGGTCATCTAGCAGTTTCCCACTTCAC
Source organism: Cephalopachus bancanus (assembly GCA_027257055.1). Taxonomy (NCBI): domain Eukaryota; kingdom Metazoa; phylum Chordata; class Mammalia; order Primates; family Tarsiidae; genus Cephalopachus; species Cephalopachus bancanus. Next base: position 380,832 of record JAPVLO010000308.1, read on the forward strand.
GTAAGAGCAGAATAGAGTCATGGAACTGAAAGAGACCTTACAAGTAACCCGATCCAACATCAGACAGAAGAAATGGTCTACCCCAGACGACAGGAAACCGAGGGCAGAGTTGGGTCCGAAACCCAGATGTCCTGACTTTTGTCCGATGTTCATTCTGTGAGGGCAGGGAGTGCTGCCTCTCCCCGACTTGTTCCACTGGCAGATGACGTCAGTTTACTACTGTGGCTTTACTTCTTGAGCTACAACCTGACTTCAGAATCCTTCTCAACACAGCACTCCAGGCAGGTACCATCCACCTGTCAGTGTTGACTTGTGGGTTGATGCTTTTTACTCTCCCTGCTGGATCCACAGGCGGCCATCCAATTTACTTATTATTCAAACATGGGCACTTGTGAGAGTGAAAAAGGGCTTCATCTGCAATTATGTGGGGGACAGAGGTCATTACACTGGGATTATCTCAGGTGAATGGGAACACATGGCTATCCTATGGTACATTGAGTCTTCCAAGGCAGTCGACATGGTGCTCGTCATTGTAGGGTAGAAATGCTATGAAACGGACTTGAAGCAAGGCTTGCGGGGACCATCCTTCAAAAGCACCATGGGAAAGAAAGGACATTATTTTGGGAAGAAAGGATGAAGACCCGCCTTTGGGTCATGGATTTGGCCTGCAGAAGCAACTGCAGCCTCATTGGTTATTTTCCATTCTCCTATTATTTCCCCCTTCAGGCCACTGGCCTCAACAGCTCATTACCTTCCAAGGCGAAAGCAACGCATGTCTGTTAATATTCTCCCCGTCTTTCTCTTCTCTATATTGAACAATTGTCTGTAAGGTAGTTTAATTAGCCAACTAGGAATGTGTCCGGGCATCTCACGGAGGAAGAATCACTTTGTTTACTTGTTGGTTATTGAATGGGTGACATTTGGTTTCTGTTTGAGGAGACTCATAGGCATTTTCTGTTTTTAGATGGCAGAATTGAAAAATTAAAGTCTAATTATTGGTGGATTCCTCCAACTAGAGGAACAAAGAAAGGTATTTCATTCATTGCCAGGTTCGCCATGTCTCAGCATGGCCGTAACAAGGGACAGAGGATTATGAAAATATTAAAGACCTGCTACGAGAGACAAAAGGAAGTTATGGAGCTCAGTGAGCACAAAGCTTAATTTTTAATGAGCTGGAATTCAACTGTTGGTTTCCTCTAGTTGGGTGAAGGTGCCTCTTCCTTCTCAAAAAAGTAACTTCTTCTCATATAACTCTATTTCCCACAGTGAATTCCATGTGTCCCTCAAAAAAGAACTGAGAGAGATTTAATGATGAAACTTCAAGTGTGGAGAGCTGCAACCAAGCGTTGCCTCTAGTTTCCCTGACATTGACCAAGTCTTGTTTTTCTTTTACCCTTTTGTGTCCTCTTCTATGAAACAAAGTTTACAAAAGTGATCTAACCGGTTAACTGGGCAGAATATCCCATAAAAAATGGTTGCAAAGCCAATTAGCACAAAAAAAGTACAAGTATCACATGCTTTCTAAACAGTTACACGTTTCCTGTCATGTGTTTTATGCTAAGCTTTAAATTTTCTGACACTTTGTGTTGGAAGTATGAGGAAAACTATCTGAGAATTTTATTGAACAGCAGATGGAATTGTCTCAGCGTTGAGGGAGTCTTCAACTTCGCTAGTCACTAAGAGTTTACCTTCTTAGCTACGGTGGCCATTTTAAATTTAATTCACAGGATCTGACGAAAATAAGAGTACATTTCCTACAATTAGGAGAGGGGAAGGGACTGAGGTTTCAGAGCGCCCAGGAGGACATCCCTGTCTCCAGAACTACACAAAGAGTTTCAAGCACAAAACATTTCATCCTCACAACAACGGTAAGAACTGGAGGGATTTTCTACACATGAGGAAACCAGACTGGGAGAGATTACAAAGTCAGCGAGGTGGGCCGGGCATGATGGCTCACGCCTGTAATCTCGGCACTTTGGGAGGCCGAGATGGGAAGATCACTTAAGGCCAGGAAGTGAAACCCCTGCTTCCACCGAGAGGGAAGGAGGGAGGGAAGTCAGGATTAGAATCCAGCTCTGACCCCACCTACGCCCTGGCTCTGTCCAGGACTCCAGGCGGCTGCGTGGTGTCCATCAGGTTGTACCTGCCTGTCTCTAGTCTCCCTCAAACGTCTCCAAGTTCGAACCGAAGGATGTTCCAGAAACCTTGCTTGGAGAGACCCCGTGGGCAAACGCGAGATCCCTTTTGTTCTTCTCTTGGTTCATTTGGGCCCCCACGGTATCACCTTCCTCCCACCTCGGCCCAACGCACACCTGCTTCAGGCCTGAGCCGACCAATCACGGTGTGCGAAGGCAGCAGAGGACACGCCCCCGCCACCACGGGAAGCCTTTCCTTTTTCAGGGAGGCAGCTCTGGCTGATGAAGGTGGCCCCGTCCACCCCACGATGCCTCCCACCACCTCAGGCACCACAGCCCGGGCCAGAGCCTGGTGGCTTCTCCCTGGTCCAATCTCTCACAGGAATGAATAGTGGCAGCTGGCAGGAAAGCCAGGGCGGAGGAGAGGAGGGAGGTTGAATGAGTGGAGAGGCCCCAGGTCCATTTCGGGCTCTGAAGCTCTTTTTCTTTTTCTTTTTTTTATTGAGTTGGAGTCTCACTCTGTCACCCAGACTGGAGTGTGTGCAGTGGCCGCTCCCGGCCACCGCAGCCTCGACCTGCTGGGCTCCAGCGATCCTTCCACCTCAGCCTTCCAAGTAGCTGGAATTACAGGCATGCGCTACCACGCCCGGCTGATTTTTTTTATTTTTTATTTTTTATTGTAGAGATGAGGTCTTGCTGCCCTGGCGGGTCTCAAACCCGCGGGCTCAGGCAATCCACTCACCTCAGCCTCCCAAAGGCGCGGGATTACAGGCTGAGCCACCGAGCCCGGCTGCCCTTTTTCTTCAGTACTCATACTCCCTGTTACATATTCCCTCCCTGCCCTCAATACACAGGCACCATTTTCCCTGACGCTGGTTCCCCCGTGTGGCTGTGCTGTCCCAGCCTGCAGAGGGACAGGGCCGTGGGTGAGCCGACCCCATCAGGAAAAGCTTGGCAGTGCCGAGCCAGGCTGAATGAGTCCTATGTGGGCCAAACTGGAGATTGTGGAGGATACAGAGAGGGTGAGGAAGTCCCCAGCGCAGGGCCCTGGCACCCAGGATGACACATCTGTGAAGTCCCTACCCAGCCTTGGCTCTGGCTGTCGTCTTTCTCCGGTGTGGCTGAACCTGGATTGCAGAGTCCAAATCTCTTAGGACAAGAGGTAACACACACCCCTGAGAATTCTCTTCTCTCCCTTGACCTTGCAACTGCTATGAACTGAGAACACACCATGTGCCCTATCCCCTCTGCAGTTGGGGGAGATCGAGGAGAGGATGTCAGCATGTTTCCTTTGGGGGGTCAGCACCTGAGGCTAAAGCTAGCTAGCAATTACGGGATTTAAAAAAAAAAATCTCTAAGGGGGGAAATTGAGGCAGGTTACCCAGGGTTTGTGCCCCTGTCTAGAGGGACTCTTCTCTGAAGCCCCGAATCAGGGCACGTAGACTGGCAAGTCTGAATTTATTTATGGAGATGGAGGATGTGGCACCTGGGCTGCCTTGGAAAATTCTAGGCTGCATGCCCATGCTCATGCCCTAAAAAGTCTAGTTCGATGTGATAAGTGATTCATGGTAGATCTGGGATGACAGAAATACAGGACTAGGGAATGGGCAGAGAGGCCTAAGCCTGGGGGAAGGCATTTTGCCTCCTGGGCCTCAGTTTTTTAATCTGTAAAATGAACATACCGTCCTTCACTCCCTCCTAGAGTTGAATTTATGACGCAAAATCACACACAGGATTTGGTGTGTGTGGAAGGGGGCTTAAAAAGACATCTACAATGTCAAAAATTAGGCTAAGCATAAACTCAGCCTTTGCACAGTTAAGCATGTACTCAGCCTTTGCACAGTTTAAAAAAAAAAGTTCCCTTCCTGGAAACTAGCAACAGCACCTGCTGGCTAGGTTAAACTGTTTAACAGCTTTTTTTTCGCTTCTGTGAACCCCGCTAACTTTACTTGAAAAGTACCTAGGCCTCCAGGATGTTGCGGTTTGGCCCACTTGAAAAGTCCCAATATGGTTTTGCCCCGTTTAAGCAAGCCCCTATAGCTAATGGGGGCCCATTGCTGTGGGACTGTCACGTCCAGCAGGCAAGTGGCCGCCGGTCTGGCTCTCGGCTAATAAACCTCTCCTTTTTATAACTTGTACTTTTGGTGTCGGTGTCTGTGAATTAAGCGCTTGGTCCCTATCTCAGTGTGCATGCTTGTATGTGTGTTTCCGTAAGGGTCTGCAGCTTTGAACAGACTATAGGGGGCTCTGTGACCTCAGGAGGTGAAGAATCTCTCAGCTAGGCCAGAGTCGTTGGTGGAGATGGGGGGGTATCAGCGTGTTTCCTTGGGGGGTCAGCACCCAAGGCTAAAGCTAGCTAGCAATTACAGGATAAAAAAAGAATCTCTAAGGGGGGAAATTGAGGCAGGTTATCCAGTACGGGTTAGACATAGATACATTTCTTGTAAGCGGGTTTAAATTACAATAGGGCAAGCATTCAGACATCTTTCCTGTTGGTATATGACTTTCACCTGACCAACCAGGCACACCAGACCTGACCACCTTGGGGGCTGGAATGTGGTTCTACCAGTACAGTAAATCACAGAAACAATAGAGAATTCTCCTAAACACAGACACGATGCCCTAAGAGAAGCCCACATCTAGTGAGGCAATAACTTTCATTATTTAGGATGTCCTTGTGACCTTACAAGGTCAAGAGATGATCATCAAGACTCCTGACCAGACACCTGCAGCCCACCCCACTTAGCACAAAGGAGGTGGAGAGATGGTAATAAAAACTTGTGACCAGATATCTGGAGCCCTCCACTCTTAGCTCAGTTTTCTTAATCATAGTTGTAAAAGTATACAACGCTTCTTGTCAAAGGCAAGCATATGTCCTTTCTCTTAAGGCACCCATGCCCTTTTGGCATGTCTTATTCTCGCTAATAAACTCTGTCTTAAAAACTATGTTCGGGACTCACTCTGAAATTCTTTTCCGTGGCCAAGTCAAAAGAACCCACAGAGTAACACATGTCCGGCTGCAAGACATCCACTTTCCCTGATGTCTGAGCTGTCTAGCTGCCCGGACCTGTTGCAGGCAAGGGTCAGTTCTACTGATTGGCGCTGCCTGGGTTCTCTTTGAAGCTCATTTTACTTGCTGGCAGAGGGACCTTGGGCCTTAAGGGGATGATCTCGTCCTTAGGGTACACAGCTAGAACAGAAGACAGAAACTTTTTCCTTCTCTTCCTGTCATCCTGCTCTCTGTCTTGTCACCCAAACACTGACCTCTTCCACATGGCTCTGGCCTCACTGGAAGAAACCTAATGCAGGCATCGTTTGCTATCACGGGCTCTTCCCCACCCTCCAGAGACACTCCACCTCTGTCAGGCTCTCTTCTTCTACTAAAACCTGCTCTCAGGAAGGATCTGGTGCCAGCTGTCCACACCTCACAGTGCAATTCAATCTCAGAGGTCCCTGCCCTTGAGGTATCTGAACTTGTATGTTTTTGTGTTTATATTCATCTCAAATGTGGAAGACCCCATCCAAAGGCACAAGAACATCAGGCCTTGTGCCATAAGAGATGGAGAATTTTGGGTCCTCAGAAACTCTAAACTCCAAGGCCATCTCCACCCGTGATAGCCAGCCTTAATGTTAGGGCTCTGTGTCGGGGGCAGCTGAGTGAGATTATGCCTCTCAGAGAATTAAAGCAGGACCCACGATCAGAAAGGCAGCAGCTCCTTTGTCTTCTGTGGAAATAATAATAACATATTTTTTTGAGTCAGGGTCTCAGTCTGTTGCCCAGGCGGGAGTGCAGTGGTATGATCACGGTTTGTTTTAGCCTCGACCTCCTGGGTTCAGGCGATCCTCCTGCCTCAGCTTCCTTAGTTGCTGGGACTACAAGCATGCACCACTACGGCCGGCTTATTTTCGGGATTTCTGTAGCGATGAAGCCTCGCTATGTTGCCCAGGCTAGTCTCGAACTCCTGGGCTCAAGTGTTTCTCCTGCCTTGGTCTACCAAAGTGCTGGGATCACAGGTATGAGCCACACGCTCAGCCTGGAAATAATTATTTAAGTAATGCCAACTTCCTCCACCATGGGTAGGCCCACCGAGGGCGGGGATTGCACCCAGATTGGTCGCCCTGAAGCCCTAGCACGAGCCCATGGCAGGCCCTGCACATGGCAGGCCTTCCCCAGGCATTTGCCAGTAACTGACCGGAAAACCGGGAGACCTCCCTTACCATGTCTATGCCAACCTTGGCTGCGGGTGGGAGGGGCAATCACTTCCAGGGCTAACTGGAGCACAGTGAAGCGTCTCCTGCCCAAAATATCTCTCCAATCAATTCTCAGCATTCAAGCCACTCACTTCTCAAGGGCCTTTTCAAGGAGATGAGATTTTTACCTGAATTAGAACGTTCTGCTACCTGGGAGGAATGATACATTCGCACAGATCTGTGTTTCTGATTAACAGCATCATTACCTCTCCCTAGTCATCTGCCTGGACCACCTTGCGGCCAATCACCTGCCACCATGTGACAGAGGGGAACACACCTCCAGGGCTCCTCATGCCAACAAGCTGGCCAGAGGTCCTCAGTGCTTACCTCCTGTGGAACTTCAAACAAAGGGTCCCAGAGATGAGGTTTCTGAGAACCAGGGAGAGGCCCCAGACATCAGCATTCTTTTTTTTTTTTTTTTTTGAGTTAGGGTCTCACTCTGTCACCCAGGCTGGAGTGCAGTGGCATGATCAGAGCTACTGCAGCCTCAACCTCCTGGACCCAGGCAATCCTCCTGCCTCCCTGCCAAGTAGCTGGGACTACAGGTGCACACCACCATGCCTGGCTAATTTTTTGATTTTTTTTTTTCTTTGATGGGGTCTCACTATGTTGCCCAGGCTGGTCTTATACTCCTGGGCTCAAGCGATCCTCTCACCACAGAAAGTGAGCCACCATGCCTGGCCAGCATTTTTTTAAAAAAGCAACCCACTGGACTCTAATTTCAGCTAGAGTTGCGATCCATAGACCCAATCATGGGCACCCCTGAGCTGGAGGTATAATAAACTTGGGAAATACCGGGCTAAGCAAAGTCAAAAGGTTTCTTGGCGATAGGACTTCTCAGAGCCTTTAATAACCTGGTATGCCCCGTGACACTCAAACAGGTGAAAAGGCTTGCTGATACTTGGACCACAAAACTCTTTTGTTTTTTTAAATCTCAGAACATCTACTGGGTTTCCTTTGAGATTACCGGTGAGGAGTCTGATCTCGGCACAAGGACACCAGCTGAACCTGGTTACTGTTCAACCTTCCAAGGTCCTGCCCCCTCTTTCTGTCCCCACGAAACACAGGCAGTCAAATTTCAGTCATCCACAGGAAGCTAAGGACCTCCCCCCGGCTTAGGCGTGGCTTCACCCTTCGATCATCCCAGTAACTCTCCCCTGCCCAGGTTCTGAGCCATGGGAGGAAATGGAAGGTTGTGCTGCACAAGGACTGGTCCTTTTAAAATAAATATTGACAGTGGTGGGCCCCAGGGATGGGAGGAGAATAAAAAGACAGAGGCAACTATACCTCGAGGGATGGGTAGAAGCATAGACCAAGTGAGGCTAGTGCCACCCCCATCTTCCAGATAAGGAAGTCAAAGTTCAGAGAGGTTAGGCGACGTATCCAAGGTTCCACAGCTAGCAAGCGATACAGGAGCCAGGATATGAACTGGGGCCAGCCTTACTCTGGAACCTCTTCTTTTTGTGCTGCATTCATGTTGCATCTTTTTTGCAAGCACAAAACTCTTTTTTGAGTGGGGACATGGAGGGACGGATTTTAAAACCCATCAAATAATCTTAGTTTTTTATTTGATTTATTTTTTAATTTATTTGTTTGTTTATTTATTTATCTGTTTGTTTGTTTTTGAGTTGGAGTCTCACGCCCTCGTTCAGGCTGGAGTGCAGTGGCATGCTCAGGCCCACCCCGGCGTCGACCTGCTGGGCTCAGGTGATCTTTCTGCCTCAGCCTTTCAAGAAGCCGGAACTACAGGCGAGCGCTACCACCTCAGGCTAATTTTTGATTTATTATTAGATGAGGTCTCGCCAAGTTGCCCGGGTGGGTCTCGAACCTGCAGACTTAGGCAATCCACTTGCCTCAGCCTCCCAAAGTGCTGGGATTACAGGCTGAGCCACCGAGCCTGGCCAGCTTTTTTTTTTTTTTTGAGTTGGAGTCTCACTCTGTCGCACAGATTGGAGTGCAGTGGCCGCTCCTGGCCACCGCAGCCTCGACCCGCTGGGTTCCGGCCATCCTTCCGCCTCAGCCTTCCAAGTAGCTGGAATTACAGGCATGCGCTACCACACCCGGCTGATTTTTAAATTTCTTATAGAGGTGAGGTCTCGCCGCCCGGGTGGGTCTCGAACCCGCGGGCTCAGGCAATCCACTCACCTCAGCCTTCCAAAGGCGCGGGATTACAGGCTGAGCCACCGAGCCCGGCTTTATTTTTTTTTTAAGAGATGGTGTCTCACTCTGTCACCCAGGCTGGAGTGCAGTGGTGTGATCATGGCTCACTGTAGCCTCCAGTTCCTGAGCTCAAGCGATCATCCCACCTCAGTCCCCCAAGCAGCTGGGACCACAGTCACAGGTCACTACTCTTGGCTAATATTTTTATTTTAATTTTTTTAGAGATGGCGTCTCGTGATGCTGCCCAGGCTGGTTTCAAACTTCTGATCTCAAGCAGTCCTCCCACCTCAGCCTCCCAAAGTGCTGGAATTACAAGTGTGAGCCACCCCACCTGGCCCCTCATAGCTTTTAAGGAGTTTCCAGTCCAGCAGGAGAGGAAAACCTTGTTATTAAAAAAAAAAAAGACATAACAAGGAAGTACTCAGGAAAGAGGAAGGAGAGCTCGTCTCCAGCTCAGGGGAAGGAAAGGCTAGCATTTGAGCTGGGCCAGAAAGAACAGAAAGGTTCCAAGGGTCTAACCGGTAGAGGCGGTCCTCCTAGGTAGAAGGGACATTGTGAGCAAAGATGCAGGTGAACAAGGACAGGGTGGCTTTGGGGACCCGTGTGTCTCACGTGAAGTTTATGGAGGGACAGTGGGACTTAAGCGAGATGGCAGGCCGGCAGCCGGCAGCCAGATCCAGTGGGACATAGCCGTGAAACCTCAGACCCAGCAGTTTTGCGGTGGGATGGCGAGAGGTCTCGAGACAGGGGGCTTTGGGACGGTACGTCGGTGCCTTTTATCTGAGCTCTGTTGACACATGTCTGGTCTGATAAATGAAAATTTCCAACTCAACTGACTTCATTTGGCAGGAGCCATAAATTCACATGGCGGTTCAGACAGAAAAGGGGACGTGTGCAGGGAGGACATAGGGATAGGAGAGAGCGAACAGTCATTCATGCTTTGTCAAATTGCTTTCATTCATTCATTCATTCATTCATTCATTCATTTGTCAGAAAAGCATTGGGCAGGCCCAAGGACATGTTTCTTTTATGAATGTATACTTCTACCAGCATATTAGCTTATTGACAAATTTTACCTACATTTTAAGTTGCTAGATCTGTGCAGAACTGCACGCGTCTCAAAGTCTTTTCTCAGGGCTCCCTCATCCTACTTATCCCACCATCCTGTCAAGCAGAACAGGCCCAGGGGCACGTATTCGACAGCTCCGTGAAACCTAGATTCAGACGCTGGTCTTCTCTCCAACACAACCCTCTCCTCCTGATCTCAGCAGTCTCTGAAAGGTCATCAAACCCACTGCATAGGCATCTGCTATATATCTATTTATTTCTATGTTAATCAAGATATGTACGTATTCCCTGGTTCCAAAAAAGTGAGATGGCTTATTGAGCACTTACGAGGAACTAGAGATACAGGGATTACATGGAATCAACAGCAGGGATGGGAGCAGAACCCAAGTATCCTCATAGGCAGATCAATGTTCTCCCAAGAACGTGCAGAGTTTCCCGGGCCGACGTGGCTGTCGTCGTACGCTGGTTCTCACTGCCGTGCCCTTGGGATGTACGCCTCTTCCCTCCCGGAGACTTCGGTTTAAGCAGCTGTGCACTGTGCCCTGTTCCCCAAGATGCCAGAAGATTCAGGGAGGGCCAGGGAAGAGGTCACAGGGCTTAGCAGAGGCAGCCTCTCTGGCGTTTGCCATGGAGGGACGGTCTGCCCAGCAGAGGCTGAGGCCTGGAAGGGCCTCTGGGTGTCCTGCAGTGAGGCTGGCGGCTGTGGCAAGCCAGGAGGGTCCCTCTACCTGGAAAGCTGCTCTTCCTGAGGGACCTCTGTGGCCCACAGTGGCAAAGAGCTCGACCAGCCGCACAGCCGAGGGGCCGTGGAGGAGGGGCATTTACACGTGGGTGACATGGGCGTGGGGAGACAGGGTCCAGCTTGAACAAGACGACAGCTCTGGGCTCCAAAAGAGCTTTTCCCAGCCCCACATGAAAGCTCTGAGGAAGGTCCCGGAGGGAGGGGCTGTCCAAATTCAGAGGTCTTCTTTTTTCTCTGCCCCTGTACCTTGACTCCACCCTCAAGTGAAAGGTAACAGATATCCACAGTCCCTGGGGCAGTACTCAGAGGAAAGCTGTGGTTTTCTGTCTCTAGCGGCCACCCTAAGTTTGTCGGGAGCCTCAGGGTGAATGCCCCCCTCCCACCATCAGGGGTTCTGCAATCTTTTTCTCCTTGGAATTCATCTCAGTGAGCTCCGGAGACCTCTGGGATCCCCAGTCTGAAAGGTGAAAGGATGGTCAGAGCGCTGCATGGTTGGTTTCTGAACTAGGGGGCTCCTGGCTGCCTCTGGTGACACCATCAACCCCAGGACCTAGGGATTAGGGCAGGGTGGCAAGCAGGAAAGTCCTGCCCTGTTCTCAGCTCTTCATGGTTTTGAGCACCAGTCGGCAGGGCCACCGGAGCCTGCTGAAAGAGCAAGGCTTCCGTCTCACTACCTGGGGTTCTTATTTTCCATGGAAAATGGAACCAGAACATTGGTGTGTCTCCCGTCTCCAGCTGCCCATTCCCTGACTCCACACGGGCCTTGCAAGTGCCTTGTCCCTGAGGTCCCAGTGCTCTGACTCTGCCTGCGTGTGCGTTCTTTGGCATTACCCCTTTTCCCCTAACAATCCATGAAGGGTCTGCCTTCATTGCCACTTTGCTAACGGCTCCCCAAGGATGGCGGCCGGTCCTGGGGGAGAGAATGCTGCTCTAGCCTTCTTCTCTCCTCCCAGGTGGTGAAGGCACCTGATGCATGTACAGTTCAGGAGCTCGGGAAGGCTTCTCTGGGGGATGTTGGAAACATACAACACACACAGGAGTGAATTGGGGCACCAGGATGGCGGCATTCGAGCTGACCCAGACCCTTCCCAGTAGGCAGAATGGGCCTCTCTGGAGAGTGACAGAGCCTGGCAGTCCTATGGAAGGGGCTGGGACTCTTGCCCTGCAAAGGGGTGTCGTGAGAGGAAGATGAGAGAAAAATCCATGTCACAATGGAAGGCGGCAAGGAGAAGCAAAGGACGGGGTGCCATCTTCACAGTTGGAACACGCACGTGCACGAGCCAACCTCATAGCTAGAGACATCTCCTGGGACACACACACATGAACGCCGGTGAGCCAGCCTCATGGCAAAGTCATCTCCTGGGACTTGGACACACACAGATACAGACACATACACAGAGCAGAACCATCCTCATAACTAGTTAGCTCCTGGAAAACACACACACACACACACACACACACACACACACACACACACACACACACACACACACACACACACACGTAGGAGAACCATCCTTTAGCTAGAGTCCTCCCCTGGAAAACATACGCATGCACACAGGGCCCAGATGCTTTTTACTCCAGGCATATTTTTTTCCTCATTTACTTTAAACATTTGGCTGCGGCTTCCTTTGCACAAAGCAATTCGAGGAGATCACGGTCTTTTGGAAATGAAAACTACCTCGCACACCAAGCTCCGTGCCGGAGTCCATTTTGAAAAATGCTTCAGCGTCGTGGTGATTTCAAGGAGAAGGGGCTGGTAGGACATGGTGGGTCTGGTTCTTTGTGCCCTTTCCTGCCGTGGACAGGGGGAAGCTGGGGTTGTGTCTCTAGAAAGTGGGTGGTGGGGCCGCTGAGAGGGCACCCTGCCACGAGCTGGGTGATGTGGATCCTGCAGTCTCCATGGGCATTATGATTGGCCGAGACGTGCTGCTCCAGAGAACAACCCTGTCCCTCAGGCAGGTTTCAACAGGAATAGGCATAATTCTGCCACCCGAGGCTGGCAGCTAAAAACAACCCAGAGTCTGAGAGGACGAAGCTGCCAGCCTGCTGAGGCCTGGCGGCTGGCAGGTGAGGATGATTCATCCCCATCCTGATCGAAAATTCTCCAATGTTTGCATTCCTGTCTCCATGAGCCATCCTGCTCATCCATCTCTCCCTTCCGAGAGTTCTCCCTTGTGTGCTTCCTGCCTCTTCTGCCCCATTTTCTTTCTAGCCCTTCTTCTCGTTGTCCCCTGCCCTGGCAGGGATTCTTCTGTGTGGCTTCTGCCCCCTTGATGAACACTGGGCCCTGCATCGGCTCCTCTTTCCTGCATTTGTGAAGAAGCCATGAAAGCATCAAGGGAGCAGAGACACTTGCTTTGTTAAGACACTTGTTTTGCTAAGCTGAGCCCTTCAGCTGCAGGAAGGAAGGAGTAGATGGGGTGGGAAGACAGAGGGAGAGGCAAAGACAGAGGGAGGAACTGCCATCAAGACACCTCACTTCAAGAGGAGAAACAGACAACATCACGTATCATTTGGGCATCGCTTCAAGCAGAAGTGTCAGGGAAAATTTAAAAAGATGGTGAGGCCCCTCCAGTGGGAGTACTGACAGAACTACACATACTGACCATCTACTGCTGGTGCACAGGCCCATCAACCATTAAACATCGAGATCAGACCTATGATGACACCTTGGTTTTCAGCCTCCTGGTCTGATTGTGTCTTTGATTGGAGGCGAGTAGCCCAGACCTAAAGATGTTTCAAACAGGAAGCGTCCATTGGGATGTTCTAATTCGACGTCCTTCATTTTAATGATGAGGAATCTGAGGCTCAATCATGGGCGTAAATAAAACGACCTGCCGGTTAGTGGCAAAACTAGGACTGGAACCCAAACATCCTAATACAAGGCCCGTTGCTCTTACTGCCACATCAGGGTGTTTCATTCAAGCAGTGCCTAACACATCAGCGTAGGTATAAGGACAAAAGGACCAGTCCCCCATGAATATATATGACCACATGTGCTGACAGAATTGTAAAAGGGACAATGACATGATTTGGAGAAACTGTTAGAACAAGAAGATAAGTATTATAACAAGTGGAATAGATTAATTTTGTGATTGAGAGTGGGCACCAGTTGATACACCTGAGACTAGCATTATTGAAACATGGGACCAAAGAAATGTTAAGAATGAAATGTTATGGAGAATGACAATAGGTTTCTTATTTGATGTTATAACTGGTGCCCTGGAAATGTTTAGAAATATTAACATCAGGTTTCAGAAGTAGGAGCTCTTATTCATAAAAACTAGATATGTTTTCAGTTATAAGTTTTATATTCTAAGTTGGAATGAATGAGACTTCAATAGCTAGCAAAAATAAATGAAATGTGGACAGTACTCTTCACATAAAGTGGCTTGAAGATTTCTGTTTCTGGAAAGATGGAGTAGACATATTTTTCCCTATTCTTCCTACTAAGTGCAATAAAACCCTTGAACATTTCTCATATATATATACATGACTCTAAAAGATGGAGAGAAGAAGGTAGGACTCTCAGGACCTGAGACACAACCCAGTGGTGAGTTCTCTGGGCTTCTGGACAACTCAGAAACACCAGTGGGTACAGACAAAAAAATAAAGCCCCAGTTAAAGTCTCCTCTCTTTAGCCAAATGACCAGGAAAGGGGATGTCTAGCAAGACAGAAACATTTTTTAAAAAGTGCTAACATATACATAACATAAAATTTACCATTTTAGCTATTGTAAGTGTGTAGTTCTGTGGCATTAAGCATGTTCACATTGCTCTGCAACCCCCACCATCCAGCTCCTGAACTTTTCCATCACCCCAAACTAAAACCCTGTACCATTATATAACAACTACCCATTACCCCCTCCTCCCCAGTCCCTGGTTCTACTTTCTGTCTCTATAAATTTACCAATTCTAGATACCTCTTATAAGTGGGACCATGTAATACTTGTCCTTCTGTGTCTGACTTATTTCACTTAGCCCCGTATTTTCAAAGTTCATCCATGTAGTAACATGTATCAGAATTTCCTTCCTTTTTAGAGCTAAATTATAGTATTCCATTATCTGTATATGCTATATTTTGTTTATTCTTTCATTCATAGATAGTCATTTGGGTTGTTTCTAACTTTTGAATATTGTAAATAATGTTTCTATGAACAAAAGTGTACAAAAATCTGACATCCTGGTTTCAAATATTTTGAGTATATACCTATTGCTGAATTGTATGTTAATGCTATGCTTAATTTTTTTCTGAGGAACATTTCATACTGTTTTCCATAGTGGCTATATCATTGTACATTTGTACCAGCCATGCACAAGATTTCTAGTTTCTCCACATCTTTGCCAACACTTGTTATTTTCTGTTCTTTTGATAACAGCCATCCTAATAGTTGTGAGGTGGTATCTCATTGTGGTTTTGATTGGCATTTCCCCAATGACTGGTGATGTTGAGTATCTTTTTGTATGCTTATCAGCCATTTGTAGCTCATCTTTGGAGAAATATCTACTCAAGTTCTTCGCCTATTTTTAGATTAATACAGTAAACTTTAGAAAATAACCATTCTACTCCAGCCAAACACCACAAGAAAAAATATGGCTCCATCCCCACCTCCCCCAGATAAGACTGAGCGGGAAGCAGAGATTTTCATTCTCATTAGGTGGTAAAGAGGCACCCGACCCTTCTGCTGGTGTCAGGACAAGCGAGGGGCCAGGACAGTCTTTCTCACTGGGTGGCACGAGGCTCCCTAGTACCCCAGTAGTGTCAGTGGAAACCAGGTGAGAAATCTGAACTTCCACTAGGCACTAACGAGGTGCACCTCCCTTTCTGTGCAGAAGTGGTGTCGGAGGAGGCTTAGGGAGAGCTAGGACCTTAATCACTGCCCCTTGGGAATGGGGTCTCTCCCCTGGTACAGTGTCAGTGAAACAGTAACAAGGCTCCTATCCCTTCCAGCCAGGGTGGTGTCAGTAGAGGTCTATTGGAAAGTCTGACCTGTACCAGTGGTCAAGAAGAGTCCCTGCATTAGTAAGCATCAGCGGGGGCCAAGTGGGGGGAACCTGACATCCATCTTCACTAGTGATGGCCCTGTTTCCTGCTGGGTCAGTGTTAAAGGAAACCAGCTGTCACAGACTATTTTAAATAATATTCAGAGTCTCCTAATACCCAGAATATCTAAGTTTCAATGGAAAACCATTCATCATACCAAGAACCAGGAAAATACCCACCTGAATGAGAAAAGGCAACTAGCAGATACCCACACTGAGATGACCCAGATGTCAAAATCATCTGACAAGGATTTTAAAGTAGCTCTTGTAAAAATGCTTCAACAATTACAGGCATGCTTGAAACAGTGGAAAAATAGAAAGCCTCAGGAAGGAAACAGAAAGTCTCAGTAAAGAAATAGAAGACACAAAGAAGGCTCAATGAGAATTTAAATTAAAAAATATAATCAACGAAATAAAAAACTAATTGGATGGACTCAGCAGCAGAATGCAAATAACAAAGGAAGGAATCAGTGAACTTGAAGATAGAGCGTTAGAAATTTCCCAGTGTGAACAACTCAGAGAAAATAATCTTTAAAAAATGAACAGCTTCTCAGAGACATGTGGGAGTCTAACAAAGATGTAACATCCTTAACATGAGTTCCTGAAGAAGTGAAGAAATAAGAAGGGGCTGAAAAAGTACTCAAAGAAATCATGGTTGAAAATTTCCCAAACTTAGCAAATGACATAAAGCTGCAGATTCAAGAAGCTGAGTGAAGCCCAAATAGGTTAAACCTGAAGAAATTCACAACACGAGACATCATAGTCAAACACCAGAAAACTAAAGCAAAGAAAAAAAATCTTGAAAGTAGTGCAAGAGGGCAACCCCCTCAGGTTCCCTCCCACTGTGGGAGTTTTTCTGTCCTCTCAGTGAATCCTGTTTTCTTAATTAAAAAGAAAGAAAGTAGTACAAGAAAAATGACACCTTACCTAGAGGGAGAAACAATTCAAATGATAATGGATTTCTTATCAGAAACTGTGGATACCAGAAGCAAATGGCATACCATTTTTCAAGTGCTAAATGAAAGGAATTGCCAGTCCAAATTCTATAGCTAGTGGAAATATTCTTCACAAATGAAAATAAAGGCATTTGCATAGGTAAAGGAAAACTAGGAGAATTTTTCACCAGCACACCTACCCTAAAAGAATATCTAAGCCGGGCTCAGTGGCTCAGCCTGTGATCCCACGCCTTTGGGAGGCTGAGGTGAGTGGATTGCCTGAGCCCACAGGTTCGAGACCTGCCTGGGCAGCGAGACCTCATCTCTACAATAAATAAAAAAATCAGCCGGGCGTGGTAGCGCATGCTTGTAATTCCGGCTTCTGGGAAGGCTGAGGTGGAAGGATCGCCGGAGCCCAGCAGGTGGAGGCTGCGGTGGCCGGGAGCGGCCACTGCACTCCAGTCTGAGCGACAGAGTGAGACTCCAACTCAAAAAAAAAAAAAGAATATCTAAAGGAATACTCTAAGCAGAAAGAGAATGATTTTCGTCCTAAGGAATCTTGGGTCACTGGGGAAGAAGGAAAAACAAAAACAGCAAAAACAGGGGTGGAATAAATAGACTTTCTGTCTCCTCTTGAGTTTTCTAATTATGTTGATGGTTGAAGCAAAAATCGCTGTGTGAACGAAATATCTAAGACAAGAATATTATAAATGAGTGATGAAGGAAGATTAAAGCATACGTATTTCATTTGAACTGGGAAAAAGTAATAATACCAGTAGCCCAATAAATCATGAATATAAAATGTAATACTTAGAGCAACCACAAAAAGAGCGATACAAAGGAGATACAGTCCAAAACACTAGCGATAGATAAAAATGGAGTTCTAAAAAAAATGCTCAAGTAATCCACAGAAAGGCAAGAAAAGCCATTTATATAACACTCTTGAAATGACAAAATTATAGAGATGGAGAAAAAATTAGTGGTTGCCAGGGGTTAGGGATGGCGGGGAGGAGGGGTGGGTGTGACTGAACGTGTAGCACAAGGAAGATCTTGTCGTGATGGGACACGTCTGCTTCCTGATTGTGGCAGCGGTCACATGAATCTACATATGATCAAATG
Source organism: Cephalopachus bancanus (assembly GCA_027257055.1). Taxonomy (NCBI): domain Eukaryota; kingdom Metazoa; phylum Chordata; class Mammalia; order Primates; family Tarsiidae; genus Cephalopachus; species Cephalopachus bancanus. The sequence continues at coordinate 398,288 of JAPVLO010000308.1, forward strand.
ACAAAGCCATGCGCACACATTGCACCAAAGTCAGCTTCCCGGTTTTCATATTGTGTCATAGTTACGTAACATGCGATCATTAGGAGAAACTGACAGGCACGGGGCCATCTCTGTGCTACCTTTGAACCTTCCTATCAATTTATGATTACTTAAAAATTAAAATAAACTAAGTGACTTGGATCAGTAGAATGTGTCTACTATTCTTCTTCTCCGATCTTTCCAGGTTTCCCACAGGGAGTAGCTCAGTTATCCTTCAAGGAATCTAAACGAGTGAGCCCTGGTTGTCAGGTGGGGAAACAGAGGCAGGGAGTTTCCTCAACAAAATAAGATCCCCCATGCAGTTTAGCAATGTGCTTATGGGAATATCTACTATGTCCTGGGCACTGCGCCAGCTACCCTGAGGACAAACCAGGAATATGCAAAACACACATCCCTCTTCATAACCCCAAAGCCACTCTCTTCCCTGGGTTCCCGCTCAGTCATTCATGCTTCGCTCTTTACAAAGAACATCCACACACATACAGCCACAAACGGTGTAATCTTTCAGTGGGAATCTCAATTGCTCTGTTTCTTTTCACGCTGACGAGCAATCCCCCAGAAGCTGACAAGATAGACCATTTATCTTAATGTGTATTTGTCCACTTAATCTTCTGCCACCCACAACCCCCCACCCATCTGGTTGGGGAGCTGGGTTCTTCCTGCCCAAGGGGAGGAGAGTCCACGCTGGGAGAGACAAGTGTGGCCAAGTCAGGCCTCTGAGGGGACGTCGAATCTTGCCTTCCAATTAATCGTCTAATTGTTCAGGGTTGCACATGGTTGAGTGTCATTGATTTAATCTTGCCTGGAAGATACTGATTATAAACACACAGAACATCCCTCCCCATGCAAAATGCCTGTTGGGTGGACGTTCTGTCGCTTGGGTGGGGTGCTCCCAAGAAGAGGTGTACCCTAAGGGAAGGAACATGTAGAATATTGGACTGTGGAAAGGTGGGGCAAAGCAGATGTGCTTCACCCAGAAAGAGAGGTTGACGCCAACCCTATGAGCACTCCTGGCTAATATGAGGAAGAGGTGACAAGGTTCATTCCTGAGAAGCTTGGGACTCTGACAATTCTGAGCCAATCGGGTCACATGTCCTTAAACATTAATGACGGTCCTTGCTGGAGGCATAGAGTGAACTGTGGTTAACCAGGAGTGGGATTCTCACCTTTTCCACGCAGTGTGGCACACAGAGGAAGGGACGGTATTTTCATGGCAATGAGAGAAAAGTGGCCGACCGGAAGTGACCAGTCCAGGGGATCCCGTGGCCCAGGCCCTGCCCAGCTGGACCAAGCCCATGGGGTGTGCCCTGGTATCCCAGCAAGGAGGTGCTGACTAGAAAACTTCTAAAGAAGCTTCAGGGCTGAGAATTAAGCTTTTCCCCAGGTGACAGCTCTGAGACGGAGAGCAGGCATTTTTCTATACACCAGCATCGTCTTTGTCTTGTGAGGGGGGTAAAACCCCCAAACTCCACGCAGCCCCTGAGTGATGCAGCAGACATCTTTGGGAGGCGGCGGGGGCTGGATTGAGGAGATGGGGGAAGGGCTCTGCAGGTTGCACGAGTCATCTTCTCAACTGTTATTTACTGTACTTGTCCTAATCATATAGTGTCAATGCATCTATAAATTATCTTGTCTCTCAGCAGCTGCCGGGAGTGATGAAAGCTGTCACTTCATCAAAAAAGTTAAAATTAATTAAAGAAGAAAAAAAAAAAGAAAGGGAAGAAAAGCAGCTTTGGAATGACAGCCCGCATCCTTGTAAAACGAGTGCAGGAATCTCGGGCCTGCGAATCCATCACCGACTCCTCCAAAACCTCCTTTTTCAGTCCCCACGATGCCACGCTCACTCCTGCCTCCACCACTGTCTCTCTGCAGCCCACCCTGAGGGAAGATGGGCACCACTCGTCCAGGGACACACCCAGCCAGTCAGCTGTGGGGCCAAGACCAGAGGTGAGTAACACGAGATGTGTCTTTGGCTTGGAGCTCCACCTGCTTCAACTTGTCTTTGGGGACAGGGCGGTGAGACACTGGTCAGGAGAGAAGGAAGCGTATTAAAGGCCGGTTGACCTCTAGGAAATGCTGGGAAGACTGTAGTTTGACCCTCACCACCCCAGGCCTACATCCTGGCCCCGTGTGTCTCTGCACTGCCACCTACATATACAAGTCCCCCCCCCAATTCCATTCTCATTCCCCTAACTCAAAGACCCTCACGATCTGGCTGTTCCTTCCAACTCTCACTCCGATCAAGAAAACCCAAACCAAACCAAAGCCTTCCTCCTCCAGAGGGTCAAATGCAGACGGAAAGACTTCATGGGCCTATTATTCATAAGGTGTTAGAACTCACAATGGCTTAAATCATGACCCAAAGAATAAATCCCTCGGGGGGAGATGTTCTGGTGGTAATGGTCGTGGTACAGCAAAACCTTCCTACTGCCTCTGGGACTAGACCACCAAGGCTCCCACGGGCATTGGGGGGTCCACAAGGCTGGTTCGAAGTCAAAGAACCAGGAAGCTGAATGGTGATGCAAATTCCAGGCTGGCGGACCCTGCTTATCTCCAGATGACATCAGCAACATCAGTGTGCATTTTAAGATTTATAAATCAGCCGGGCTCGGTGGCTCAGCCTGTAACCCCGCACCTTTGGGAGGCTGGGGTGAGTGGATTGCCTGAGCCCGTGGGTTGAGACCCGCCTGGGCAGCGAGACCTCATCTCTACAATAAATAAAAAAATCAGCCGGGCGTGGTAGCGCATGCCTGTAATTCCGGCTACTTGGAAGGCTGAGGCGGAAGGATCGCCGGAGCCCAGCAGGTCGAGGCTGCGGTGGCCGGGAGCGGCCACTGCACTCCAGTCTGGGCGACAGAGTGAGACTCCAACTCAAAAAAAAAAACCCAAAAGATTTATAAATCAATTTCACAAGTGAAGTCATCAGCGCAGTATGAAGATTCCCATTTCACAGACAGGACTACTGAGACTCAGAGAGGTTAAAGCTCCGCTTAGGGTCACATAGCACCAAGCGGCAGAGTGAGGTCTCAGCAAGCCCTTTGCCTTTCACATTCACACTCCCTGCAGTGCAGCCTCCCGCCTTCTTCTTCCAGCTGGTTGGCTCCTGATCTCTAGATCCAGGCCCCTAGAAGCACCTGGAACGCCCCCGCGAAATGGCCCTCTCTGGCAGAGACCCCTAGCCAGCCATGTTGCACATGGCACGCTACTCTCATTTCATAGCACCCTTAAGACTCCAGAAACAAGGGGAGAGGTTTCACATTAGAGGCCTGGAACGTTGCCAGCCGATAAGATAAACAGTCAACGAGGTCAGTGCTGCCTGGGTAATTGTCCAGCTGTGGTAGAGTCACAGAGCCAGACTGGAAATCAAAGTTTCATCACGCAGGATGTTCCACCGTTTGCAATGAACCCTGCCATCTTACTGAGAAACAGGAGCTCAGCTTGTGTTCACCTCCTCCGTCGAGAGGCATGGACACGCAATATTCATGGATGAAGGGAATCTACGAGGTTTTAAGGCCAGGCCTTGCTTTATTTATTTATTTATTTATTATCTATTTGAATTGGAGTCTCACTCTGTTGCCCAGGCTGGAGTGCAGTGGGACGCTCACGGCCACCCCTGCCCCGACCTGCTGGGCTCCGGCGATCCTTCCGCCTCAGCCTTCCGAGTAGCCAGAACTACAGTCGCAGCTACCACGCCGGGCTAATTTTTGATTTATTGTAGAGACGAGATTTCGCCAAGTTGCCCTGGCTGGTCTCGAACCCGTGGGCTCAGCCAATCCACTCGCCTCAGCCTCCCAAAGTGCTGGGATGACAGGCTGAGCCATCGAGCCCGGCCAAAGGCCAGGGTTTTAAACAACAGCGTCCTCATCCCATCTTCATGAGGCTTGCTCCATAGCTGGAGCCTTCTTTAAGTAACAGAAAACTAGGTGACACTTCCCTCCATTCCTTCTTATCGTGCAGGAGTTCAGAGGTACACAAAAAGAGAAGACATTAAGATATTAAGAGCTCCATCGGCCCTTCTTGGTTTGTGTTTTTACTGAACAAACATTCAGTGCTCCCTATGTGCCAGGCACGGGATTTAAGTTCATACTTGCTTTGCAGACAGGCACTCACTTAATTCTCATAATCATCCTTGGAAATAAGTTATTACGCCCATTTTAAAGACAGGAAAACGGAGGCATCGGGAGGTTAAGTAACTTGCCGAGGACACAAAGGTGTGAACAGGTGGAGGAGCTGGGAGTCATACCGGCTGTCTTGCTCTGAGTCTGTCCTTCACCACTACAGACAGATATTCCACCTGGTCAGTGATCTGTGGTTGCTCTCCTGTCTGCTTGCTCTATAAACCGTATATTCTGTGACTTGGTGTCTTTATTTGTTCACATGGGAGACCTGCCCTACATGCTGGGATTACGGCTGAGCCACCAAGCCCGGCCTGTTTTGTTTTGTTTTTTCTTTTTTTTTTTTGAGTTGGAGTCTCACCCTGTCGCCCAGACTGGAGTGCAGTGGCCACTCCCGGCCACCGCAGCCTCGACCTGCTGGGCTCCGGCGATCCTTCCACCTCAGCCTTCCAAGTAGCTGGAACTACAGGTGCACGCTGCCACGCCTGGCTAATTTTTGATTTATTGTAGAGATGAGGTCTTGCCAAGTTGCCCAGGCGGGTCTCGAACCCGTGGGCTCAGGCAATCTGCTCACTTCAGCCTCCCAAAGGCGCGGGATTACAGGCTGAGCCCACCGAGCCCGGCTTGCTTTGTTTTTTTGAGTCGGAGCCTCACTGCCACGCCGCCTGGAATGCAGTGGCACGCTCATGGCCACGGCAGTCTCTACCTGCTGGACTCAAGCGATCCTTCCACCTCAGCCTTCCAAGTAGCTGGAACCATAGGTGTGCGCCACCATGCTCAGCTAATTTTTTGATTTACTGTAGAGATGAGGTCTCGCCATGTTGCTCAGGCTGGTCTCAAACCCCTGGGTTCAGGCAATCCTCTCGCCTCCGCCTCTCAAAGTGCTGGGATTACAGGCGTGAGCCACTGTGCCCAGTTATGTGCAAGTTATTTAATCTCCCCAAGCCTCAGTTCTCAGCTCTGGAAAATGGGTTTGATATTACCCACCTCATGGCGTTGTCATGAGGATTAAATGAGATAATACAAAATCCAGGCCCCTCACCTGTGTCGGTGATGTCTCAGGAACACACTCCTCCCTTTACTTTCACCTCCAGGAAGTGAAATTTTAAAAACGGGGCACAGATGCTGTCAGACTCATTGTCTAAATCTCCTAAATCCCTTACAAGGGGGAACAAAACCCCCGGTGTGTTCAGGCAGACACACTGGTATTAATATTTCCAAAAAGCAAGAGACTGGAAAGCCAGCGTTCAGATTCTGAGTCATTAAAGTTCTGAGGTCATTGTGAGTAGCTTGTTAATACAACGGAGAGTAGACCTGTGTGGAGAGAGGGCCAAACAGTACCCAAAGCCCCGATTTCCTGGGGCCTGTGGCAGTGATAGTTGCAGGACACCAAAGAGGCATCTCAGAGCTGTGACGGATACATTTGGAAACCTAAAGAAACCACTGGGTTCCCCTGAATCCAGCCAGCCCACTCTGTCCCCCTGTGCTTGTCTCCAGCTGTCCTGAGGTTTAGCTGAACCGAATCAAGAAATTCTGGGTAAAATGCCCAAGAATCTGTGCCCTGGTGACAAGGGTCCTGGAAGCCCTCCAGCTACAGGGTCTTAGGAGAAACTGTGGAACAGTCTAGGGCTGGGGCAACCTCTCCACTTCTGAGATGCCCCAGGTGACAGCCTGGTTGGTAACAGACTTTGGAAGGTTCGAGAAGAACTGACGCTTTTAGGAGCAAAGGAATGAATAATGCAGAGGACTTTGCTGTCTACTTGGGCCCTGGGTCAGGAAAGAACCCTTAGGAGTTCAGCAAGACTCGAGAGGGTCCTCATAAAACACCCCGCAGGCAGGAAGGCAGCTCCCAGCTCTCTCTAAGGACTCAAGAGGCCTTCTGCTGCCTTCTCAGAGCTCTGCCACCCCATCTCCCTGTGTCTTCTCAACAATCCTGGGAGGTAGTTTCAGCCTCTCCAGTCTTCCATTTCCTCCTCAGTCAGAAGAACCTTTCAGGTCAGAAAGGTCAAGTGACTCGTTCAAGGTCAAAGACCTGCTGTGCTGCTGAATCTGGGAACCCACCCTGGGCTCCCGGCTGAGGGGCCTCAGCCTCCCCACGGCAGCCTCTGAGGCCTGCTGGACAGACCGGTTGTCTTCAGGAGAGGCGGCCCCTCCGGCCAAGGGGGTCCCACCTGGCACGGCTGCCAGCCCTCTGCCCACCACCCTGCTCCCCCCCGGGCGAAGCTGTTGCCAACTGCGTGATAAATCCTCGGTCTCATCAGTTTCAACGGTGACACAACTCGCCTCCCTTCTGGGTGCTGGGGTCATGGATTCCATATTCCTAATAACAGTCCTGCTTAGTATGACAAAACTGGCTGAACACACCTCCGTTCTCCCGTCTCCCCGAGACATTTTCACTCGAGCAGCCTGTCCTTCTCTGTTTCTCTTATTTTCACGTTCTGTTCTTTGACAGCTCCTGGAGCCAAATCGCTTCTTCTCTTTGGCTCCGTGTAAAACAAAACAAAATCTTCCCTTTGCCAGTTCCGTCTGCTCAGACACTGCACAAGCTCTTCCTGCGGTCCCCGTCCAGGCTTCAATCCTTGGAGCTTTGCTCGAGAGAGGCTGTGGACGCCTGCCCCAGTGCTACGCTCCTCTGAGCCGTTGGCTAAGGGACCCTAGCAGCCTTCTGGAGGGCTCACTCCACCAGCCACCCTCTTGCTCTTCCTGAAAATGTCAGCAGCTAGAAATGGAAGCCAGTGGACTGTTTATCAGGACAGAGTGCAGAAGAAACAATGGAAGAGAATGACACACAGGACAGCGGAAGGCAGGACATGGAGAGAACTTGTCACAAAGTGAGTTGGGGGCTTCTTCTCCCCAACAGTCTCGGGGGAGCCTTCAGGCCCTGCGGAAGCCCCCAGGCTTCTTCTAGCTCTGTGAGGCCTTGCAATGTATGTTCCATGTTGCTGGGCCCTCCTGGACAAGCCAGGCCACTCAGTGTAGTGTCCAAGGAGTCAGACTGCGGGTCCTGCCCTACCCACCCACTGAGACACTGCAGGTTCCTAGGAGGTCACTGAAGAAGTGGCCGTCTGGCCTTAGAAGAGCAGAGGTTTGGGGACAGAGCAAGACACGGGATCCAGGCCAGAGGGCAAGATCAGGGGGTGAGGCAGAGGTATACTAAGCCAGGGCCAGCAGGACACTCGCTTGGCTGCATCACCCAGCACTTCCTGTGAGCCAGGCACTGCGCCCATGATCAACCGCGGACACTGCCAGGCGGCTCTCCATCCACGGGAGCCAGACACAGGTGGAAGGGAAATTATCTGAGTTCCCAGAGGACACAGCTATTCACGCAGGGACAGGAGGGTGAGGGAGGCTGCACTGAAGAGGTGGCATTAGAGCGGCACCCTCAAGGACGAGTGGCAAAGGGCACAGTGTGTGCAGAGAGTTTGGGCAGCCTTGGAGGGCTGCAAGGCGCTGATGGCAGGAGAGTGACTGGGCGAGCAGCACATGGAGGGCCTTGGATGGTGACGGTGTTCAGGCACTGGCTTGACCCAACGGCGATGCTAAGAGTCACTGAAGATTCTAAAAGGATGCTGCACGATCACATTCACATCTTGGAAGTCTGGCCCCAAGAGTCAGGCAGAGGCTGGCTTGGAGAAAGAGAAGAAAACGGTGACCGTGCCATCACTGAATCATGGGTGGCCAGAGCTGTCCAGCCTGTCTTGGGAGCTTCCGCCTCCACCTGTCTTCAGGACTGTTCTGGCTTTCCCAGCAACCGTACTTTACGAATCCTTCCCATCCTAAAGTCCCCAGGTAAACACATGCCATAGCCCCCTTGCTCTTTGGTGATTTCCCTAACCCTCCTCTGGGAGGGCTCACCCGGGAACCGTGAGCTGCCACTCCAGACCCTCTTCTCTGGGCACATTCCCATCTCCTTCCGTGGCTCCGGGCGGCACAGACAGCCCCTCTTCAGACCACTGGAACAGCACACTTCAAAGTGCTTCCCTAGACAGCATCTCTATCAAGGAGGACACTTCCATGGAAGGTGGGAGGCACGCGGGGTGCTGAAGACCCAAGCCGCTCAGCCTGCAGATAAAGAGGCATGGCTCAACAGAGGTCACCTGTTCTCAGCGGCAGGTCTCCTGACTGGCAAACCAGACTCAGCCCCACTCAGGGCCACCCAGCCTACCGTGTCCTTGCCTTCCACAGAGGCCAAGACTGTCTGTTTAGAAATGCCAGGAGCAGTCAGTCAGCCTGCCAGAATATATGTGAGCATCTGACGGTGAGAGGAGGCTGGCAAAAGAGGCCGTGTCATTCATTCAGCTGGTGGCAGATCAGCTGTGAGCCGTTTCTGCTCAGCCGGTGACAGGGGTGGGGCGGAAAGGAAAGGCTGTGCCCCCCAAAACTAAACCCAATCAGGTCCCAACACTCACCGCCCCTTCTCGCTGCCCCCCCCAGCCATGCTCTTCCTCTCCAGGCGGGTTGTTTATAGCCAAATCATCTCAGGGTGCTCAAGGGAGAGGGGCAAATTCTTTATATTTTATTTTATTTTATTTTATTTTTTGAGTTGGAGTCTCACTCTGTCGCCCAGGCTGGAGGGCAGTGGTTGCTCCCGGCCACCGCAGCCTCAGCCTGCTGGGCTCCGGCGATCCTTCCGCCTCAGCCTTCCAAGTAGCTGAACTACAGGCACGCGCTACCATCCCCGGCTAATATTTTTTATTTATCGTAGAGACATGATCTCACCAAGCTGCTCAGACTGGTCTCGAACCCGTGGGCTCAGACAATCCTCTCACCTCGACTTCCCAAAGTGCTGGGATTACAGGCTTGAGCTACCGCGCCCGGCCAAGGAGCACATTCTTTAAGGAGTACCTATCCGGGTGTAGGGCATATAGTTTGGAAAAGCTTATTCAGTGTGAAAACTATATATTTAGAAATTAAAACCAAAATATCTTGCTTTTTTTTTTTTTTGCCACGCAGGGTAGCAGGAGGCAGCGTCTCTGTTGCCCAGGCTGGAGCGCAGTGGCACGATCCCTGCTCACTGCATCTTCGACCTCCTGGGCTCAAGTGATCCTTCTGCCTCAGCCTCCTTCCTCCCCAGTAGCTGGGACCACAGGCACGTACCACCATGCCCAGTGTTTTTTAAAAAAATTTTGAGCCGGGCTCGGTGGCTCAGCCTGTAATCCCGCGCCTTTGGGAGGCTGAGGTGGGTGGATTGCCTGAGCCTGTGAGTTCGAGACCCGCCTGGGCAGCGAGACCTCATCTCTACAATAAATCAAAAAATCAGCTGGGCGTGGTGGCACATGCCTGTAATTCCGGCTACTCGGAAGGCTGAGGCGGAAGGATCGCTGGAGCCCAGCAGGTCAAGGCTGTGGTGGCCGGGAGCAGCCACTGCACTCCAGTCTGGGCGAAAGGGTGAGACTCCAACACAAAAAAAAAAAAAAAAAAATTTTTTTTGTAGAAATGAGGTCTTGCTACACTGCCCAGGCTGGTCTCAAACTCCTGGGTTCAACTGATTCTCCCCTGTGTAAGCCACCGTACCTGGCCTTCTCTTGAGTTTATAATACACACTTCACAAAGTAAAGCTCGATACAATTTTCTTGGCCAGGGAGCTCAACGAAGGTGCCAGAGATTCTCCTGGGAAGGGGTAGCTTTGTCTCAGAGGCCTTCAGAGCTCTACAGGGGCTCAGCTACTGGGTTTGCCCAAGGGCAATGGAACTCAGAAAATGCAAATAATGACTTTAAGAGAATGCGTTCATTTTTAGAGCACAGAAGTGAGCTGCTCTCCTGCTCTTTGGAAGAAGCTGATCTGCTCTCTTCCTCCTAATCATAACCCATCTCTCAAGCCCAGGCCTGCCCTTGGACCGATGGAGTTTTGGGAATGGCGAGCCCCGGGACCAGGCAAGAGGCTTCTTGGACAGTACTTTGGGGCACCCACACTACAGAGTCCCTCCTGCCACCAAGGGCACCTGCTGTGGTTCATCTGCCAGCGGCTGAACACTTTACTCTGCTTTCCCCTGGCTGTCCCTGCCACTCAAATCAGCGGCTCTGATGGAGCAATCAGTAAGATTTCCCACAGACTCATGACATGGGAAACCAGCAGGGGAACCCTCTGTGGATGCACCAAGCCCCCTTGCGTGTAATGGTGTGTGTTTCCAGCCTCACTCCTCTACTATCCCCATCATCAGCTATCCTGGAGTTTACTGGGCTCCTATTTTGTGCCAGACACTTCATGCACACATGCTCCCTCGCATCTACAAGCTCTATGAACATTTCCAGAGCCACAGACTCTGGACTTGCCTAGGGCCATTCTCCATCAATGGCAGCGAACCTTTGAGTGCAGGTATGCTGCCTCCAGAGCTCCTGTGTTACCCTCCCAACCTGACTGCTGCCACTTGCCCTGGCTGCTGCTTACCTGACTCACTCCTTGACCCCAAGGCTCCTGGGGGTGCTGAATAATTGCCCCAGCACGGCTCTGTGGCTCTGCGCCTGGGACGGGCCTGCCACTCAAATGAGCTCCCATTCATGCCTGTGAAGTCTGAAGTGGTTCTAATGATCTGCCTCCCATTCTCTCTCTTTTTTTTTTTTTTTTTGAGTTGGAGTCTCACTCTGTCACCCGGAATGGAGTACAGTGGCCGCTCCCAGCCACCGCAGCCTCGACCTGCTGGGCTCCGGCGATCCTTCCGCCTCAGCCTTCCAAGTAGCTGGAACTACAGGCGTGCACTACCACACCCGGCTTTTTTTTAATTGTAGAGAGAGGTCTCGCCAAAGTGCCCGGGCGGGTCTCAAACCCACGGGCTCAGGCAATCTACTCGCCTCAGCCTCCCAAAGTGCTGGGATTACAGGCTGAGCCACCGAGCCCGGCCATCTGGCTCCCGTTCTCAAGAATTCAAGGACTTCTGCAATTTCCACCCCAAACACCTGTTTACTCTTCATTTTTTCTTTTTCTTTTTTTTAAGTCGGTCTCACTCTGTCACCCAGGCTGGAGTATGGAATGCAGTGGTATGATCCCAGCTCACCATAGCCTCAACCTCCTGGGATCAGGTGATCCTTCCCACTCAGCCTCCCAAGTATCTGGAACTACAGGTGCATGTCCCCACACCCAGGTAATTTTTTTAAAGTTTTCTATAGAGATGAGGTATCACGATGTTGCCCAGGCTTGTCTCAAACTTCTGGCTTCAAGCAGTCCTCCCTCCCAAAGTGCTGGAATTACTGGGGTGAGCCACTGTGTTTACTTTCCTTGATGAGGTAATACGCCATTGCTCCCCACATCTAAGCCCGGAAGCAAGTGTTGTTTGTTCATCACAGGGGTTCTCTATCGGGAACCATTGATGATCTGAGCCTGGCCTACGAATGTCTTACAGTTCTAAGCACAACGTTGAATGATGTGCACGAGTGTATTCTTCTGGGGAGAGAGCCCAACGCTTTTATCGGATATGAAAAGAGGTCAGTGAACCTCAAATAATTGAGAGTCACTAAGAGGCTGGACAGTTTGAGAGAGACAGATGTGTGGCACAAACGTATCCAGACCAGAAAGAGCTGAGACACTGCAGCAGCCGTCCCAGAGCCTTCTGCCTGAACTTCCAAATGACCGGATTCCCGGGTTTGGGATCCTTCAACGGTTTGATTTTATTAAGTGTTCACGTACTTCCCAATGGCATGGCTCGGCCAAGCTTGGACCCATGCCTTTGCAAAACCACTAATGAAAAACTAAGTAGTCGGAGAGGCCTAGCTTCATGCCAGAGTTCTTGGCCAGGAGGAGGCTGCCGTGTGGCCACAGACCGGTGGCTGCTGGGTCCCCAGAAAATTTAGTAGGTGGTGACAGGGCAAGTCCTGGTGACAACTCACCCTGTTCACAGGAGCCCGAGAGCTCAGGATCCCCAGCTGGAGTTTTGGAGGACAACAGGGTCCGGGCAGGAAGCCACTGCTCGGCGGATTCAAAGCTCAGCACATTCCCCAGGCTACAGGCCACAGACCCCATCAGGCCTGCTCTGAGCCACTGGTGTACTGGATTTTCCTCTCTGCTCTAGCCCCCGACCACAGAAAAAGAAAATCCCCACTCCTCTTCTCAGGCAGGCCTCGGTGTCCTCAGACTTGGAATGGAAGCAGGAACGGGAAGAGCTTTGCTAGGGTTGCATGCAGGGATAATCAGGCCGCAAACATTTCCACGTTCCCCAATGTGATCCTTCTCTTGACCGCTTTCTAGGGCTCTGTCTCAGATGTTTGGGAGAACAATCACACGCCATTGAAAGATACACAGCTCGGCACTGTCAGAACCCCAGGAAATAGCCCAGCACCCTAAAAAGCAACCGATTTCCCAGAAGTTCTATTTATTCAACCAGGGTGTTGGACCCAGCGGCCAAGGCTGTACAAAAGATCCCGCGCACATATACGCTCCCACGTCAGCTGAACCCCTTCAGAGGACCAGGGCCAGCCACCACAGAGATTCCACATCAGGAGAGCAGACCACAGGGCCAGGCACCAGGCTCCAGTGAGCCAGACCAGAATCCACTCACTGTGTCATAATCTCTCGGATCACCGGGGACCCTAATACCAGATCCTGGCTGGTAAGGATTAAACAAGATGATGTGTGTCAGCACCTAGCACATTCTAAATTCTCAGCAAAAGGCAGATATTAGTAAGAACAGCTGCTCCTGTGGCTCAGATATGTGCTAATGTAAATGCAAAAGAGAGAGAGTTGGAAGTGAGCTCCCTGGTCGCTGCCTGCCTTTTCTCAAATGACAGGGCTCAGTGATGCATAGAGAGGAGAGGTCCTGCTCTGCAAGGAATACATGGGTAACCTCAGGCAGGAAAAAGAAACAGCTTCAGCCTAGAAAATCTGCTTTCTTCCGGGCAGTTCCAGCAGCCTTGCTCTTCAGGGGCTGAGATGTCCTGTCCCTGTAACTACGGCCTCTGGCCACTAGGGGCGCATTGAATCCCTCTGCCTTTATTAAGGGTCATGAGAAAGCCCCTTTTCCTTCAGTTAGCTAAGAAAGAAAAAGAAAAAAAAAAAAAAAAGGCTGGAGCTCTGGGTGGGAGGGGAAGCGGGGGCGAGAGGGACCCTTGCCTGTGGTCCCAGTTATTGGGGAGGTTAAGGCAGGAGGACAGCCAGAGCTGGTTTCTATGAAAAAAATAAAAGGCTGGAAATTTTCATATAACAATGTCTTTAGGAGAAAAAGGAAAACATACAAACACAAAATTAGGAAGGGCAAGTTTGACAGTGCAGAATTCGGACCCTAACTGAAGCAAAGTCGAGCCTTATACTGGATTTATAGATGCAGCTTATGGTAAATCCAGTCAGGTTATAGGTGGGAAACCAAACCATTCAGATGTCGAACCTGAGACAGACTGGGCCGATACTGTTTCTTGCATTTTCTCCGAGGGTGGGCTCTAGCCCCTCATCCCGATAGCCCTGGGTAAGGAAGACACTTCCTGCCAGGGGTCCTTGTTCCCCATCCCTCCACGCCCCTGAAATCCTTCCTGCCCAGGCCCTACCCTCTTCCCCAATGCATCTCTGAAGACTCCCTTGGGAGAGCCCAGGGGAGAGGCATTTCAGAACCCCTCCCCCCCGAATTTTATTGTACCAAAAACACTTCACGTTTAGGTAACTGGGATGAAACACATCACGTTTAAGTCACTGGGATGACATCATTTCCACTAACAGAGAAGGTGGCCATTCTCTCTAGGCAGCAGGGGGTTTTATAATTAACAAAAAGGTTTAAAGGTGGCCTGGGTATATTTGAAGGCACACAGGGGCCTCAGATTTGATCTCCCTCTTCCCTTGAAAGTCAAGCATCAGGGAATGGAGAAATTTTTATGAGTCACACATTTTTTTCCCAAGTCCTTGGATTCTAAACCCTGTATTTATCACAGCAGTGCCCAGATTGATCCTGTGAGAGAGGGAGCGGCCCCTGTGTCCACACTAGAGAGAAGCCACATCAGGAGAAGAACGAGGGTCACACTGGATTGCACAGGACTGGCCTCCAACCCAGCCCACACTGGTTCACCCCGGAACCTTGGAAAGTTGCAGGGTTTTTTGGTTTTTTTTTTTAATCCAGTTTGTTTTCTTTGCAGCCTAATCCAGAAATGTAGAGCCTTGCCCCGAATGGTTGTTGGGTGATAACATTTTAGATCTTACAGTCTTATGGATAAGAAAACCAGGACCCAACAAAGATTTAAGTCGGGGAGAATAAGGGGAACTAACGTCTACATAGTATCTGTTTTGAATATTTGATATACATCATTTCATCTCTACAACAACCCTGCAAACTAAGTGCTGTAGTCGTATCCTCTGTTGCAGATTAGAAACAGAGGCTTAGAGAAGTTGCATGGTTTGCCCCAAACGGTACAGCTAGCAAGGGGTGGGGATGAGATTTGGGCTGTCGGGCTCTCAAGTTCTTTCCACTTTAGGCTAGAGATAGAAGTCACCCACACACTGCTCGCCCCTCCTCTGCTCTGCTGGTGATCATCTAAAGAGCCCTCAGCCCAGCTTGTATTTTCTGCTCGGTTTGTCAGGCAGCTTTCTACTGTGAGACAGTGATCTGGGGCCTCGCATCTCCTAGTGAGCCCGGGTTTCTGTGGAAGATAGAGGTGCAGCCTTAACTTCAGGCAACAAGGCAGGGCGGGCACTTTCATGGGCTGTTAACTCAATAGCGACTGCCAGGATGAGGTGAGGCTGAGAGGCATGTGTCTGTCTACGGGCTTGAAGCAGGGGACAGTACTTAGCTACACCATTCCTAGAGGGTTAACGGTACTCAATGGACTACCAAGGACACAGCATTCATAAAGATTGTCCTAGGAATTTAAGCAAAATAGCCAAGGTCAGATGGATATAAAGAAAAGCTCTCTGGTTGCCACACTCTCTCCAAATCCATCCAAGAACACACCCATGTGGGACAGGGCCAGCCCTGATTGCATTCTGCCAGTACGCTCTCCTCTGCCAGGTAAAAGCCACTGGGTGAGTTCCCAGGTACAATCCTCTACGTCTCACCTGGGCATCACTGACATTTCTCCAGCCCGAGTTCAAGTCCTGCTGCACACAGAACCTTTTAAATGTAAGCATCTTGGATGTAAAAATCACCCCCAAACGAGTTCCTTCTCAAGGGGAATAGGGAAAGTAGCTTAAGGAGAAATGAAAAGTATGCTCTGGGCCTGGGCCCAGACACAATGGTTTCTCAGAAATCTACCACCACGCCATGGATACATCCAAGGAGCTGGCAGATCAGATGCTTTTTCTTCTCACCAGCTGACAAGGTCTGCTTGAGGTGGCCAGACAGGTGGAAAGCTAGCAGGGCCCCTGGAGCTTCCTGGAAGGAAAGGGCGATGCTGCCAAATTTTCCTAATGAGCTCATCACTTCCCCCCCCAAAAAAAGAATTAAGTTACTGCGGATGCACAAAAGCTAATTATCAAATGGAAACCATTATGATGGTAACTAAGAAAAGATTGTAAATAGATGGCTCAGCAGAAATAATCCTTATATGTACATTTTTCTCCCTCTCTTTTGTTTAACCTCATGGAGCCATTTATTACAGGTCAATGTCTGGGGGAAATGTTGACTTCATAAGGATTCTTCAGCTTATCTGGTAAAAATGCCATCTGGTTTTCTTCACTTTAGCATTGGGCTTGAAAACTAGATAACCAGACT
This sequence comes from Cephalopachus bancanus, assembly GCA_027257055.1. Classification (NCBI taxonomy): domain Eukaryota; kingdom Metazoa; phylum Chordata; class Mammalia; order Primates; family Tarsiidae; genus Cephalopachus; species Cephalopachus bancanus. The sequence continues at coordinate 414,060 of JAPVLO010000308.1, forward strand.
GGGGTTAGACACCCTATTCAGTTCTAAAAAGCCGGACTGGGGAGATATGAAATGTGATAAAGTCTAAAGCAAGGCTGTTCACCAGAGCTTCTTAGGAGGATGGGAATGTCCCTTATCTGTGCTGTCCAATATGGCGGCCACCAGCCACAGGACAACTGGGCACTCGATAGGTGGCAGTGCCAATGAGGAACTGAATTTTAAGTTGTATTTAATTTTAATGAATTCAAATTCAAATACCCACATTTAGCTGGTGTCCCCTGTGTTGGAGAGCAAAGGTCTAGAGGGCAAAGAATGGAGTCTGCATGTTCTTTAAGAATTCACAGTGAAAAGGGACTTTCTTAAAACTCCATTAACCTGAAAAGAAATAATTTTCATTAAGCCCCCGCTCACTCTTCATTTTCAAACTCTCTCTTTTGCCTCAATTTCCAATGTTTGCAAGAAGCAGCCTACACTTTGCTGTTCCCTCCTCTCCACCTTCCCACCCACTCTGGTTACGGCTCTCGCCCAATCACATGACGAAAACTGGTCTTTTAAAGATCTCCCCAAACCTGGAGACTTCTGAGACCCAGTGACCTCTTCTTGGTTACCTCTGGCAACACTGAGCATCCTCTTGAATTTTCTTTTTTTCCTGGCTTCCCTGAAAGTCCCCTTCTGGGTTCTCTCCCATCGTGCTGGCTGTTCCTTCTCAGCAGCCTTTCACAATTCCCCTTTCTTTGGGGTTGGGTGCTTCCTAAAGATCAACCCTGGGTTCCCAAGTCCTCTCACGCCACACTTATTTCCTGAGTCATCTCATCCACAGCGATGTCTTCCATCAATCCACTGAGGAATCAATGCTTCTGACATGAATCTGCCCCCTGAGCCCCAGACACGGACTTATAAACTCTTAAAGGACGTCTCCGTGTGGGTGAACCACAAGCAGCCAAATATATGCCCCAAACTGCCTTCAGTAATGTCAGACTTGGGTCCTTTATGACTCCACATCTCAGGGAAGGGCAGCCCCTTCTGTTTGGTCCTCCAAAGCAGACCTGTGAGATCTTGGCATCTTGGTTAATCAACAAGTCCTGTCACTTCTACTGCCAAATGGTCTCTTAGAGTTCTCTTCCTCGTTGTTTTCCCTGACACTCAGGGCCTTAGTTCAGGGCCACCACACCCCATCAGTGTGTGGAGAATCTCGGAGTTGACCTCCCCACTTCCAGTGATTTCCTGCTCGGGCCTTCTCCATACCGTCACCAGATAGGCCGACTACACTTGAGCGTGCCACAGCCCTGCTCAGACCTGACACGTGTGCAAAAAGACCGCAAATGCACAGGATGAATGATGCCTCCAGAAGGTGAACCCTCCTTGGCAGGACCCCAGCCCATTTCCCAGGTTTATTTCCTGCTCTCTCTTTTATACACTGTGCTCTGGTTACACATTCTCTTCACAGGTGACCCCTCCCCGCAGAGCAATCGCAATCATTCTTCAAAGTCTAGCTCTTGCGTGTCGTCTCCTCTGATTCTCAAACCCCTCCGACCCAGTCATGTCTTCTGTTTTGCTCCCAAAGCACTTTGTTCACCAAGCCATTGCTTGTCAAAACTGAAATTGAAACTTGTCAAACAGAATGATGGTGACTTTTACTTGTGTCTCTCTCCCCCAACAGATTTTTAAAACAAGAATTGGTATCTTACCCATCTTTGGTGCCAGTTTCTAGAACAATGCCCAACCTACAGTCAATGCTCAATAACTATCCCCTGCTGTTAACAGGAGTCAAAGAAGGTTCTCTCAGGTCTGTCTCTCATCCTCAGATGCAGGGAGACCGTGTGTCCTGGTTAGCCCAGGACAGTCCCAATTTACCTCAGCTCTGCTGGTGTCCGATTTAGTGAGAGCCGCTTTGTGTCCCTGTTTGAATGCTCAGTATATGGTCACCCCAGTCAAAGGGGCTGGTTTTCAGGGATCTTTTATGTAGAAATCTTAAAGAAGATTATTTATAAAGAGTTTAGAAATCAAACTACCTAGAAGTAAGGGAATGGGTCAGATGACCTCTCAACTTCTATTTCAGTAATAAGGTTTAAGGATTCTTTGATTTTCAGAAGTGTTCTTGAGAGAAGCTACATTAAAAATCCATCCACTTTAATTTCCTCCGCCTGGGAATAGAAGGCACCCTAGGCATTTTTTGGTAAACTCTGATAAATGAGGAATAAGAGAAGAAGGAACTGCAGGAGTTCATTCTAACCAGCTGGAACTTGCCCAGAAAAGAGAGAGGGATGGAAAGGGGTGACCCGGTACCAGAGGGGTTAAAGAAAACGAGGGTGACTGGGCTACAAAGGAAGAGAAAGATGGACAATTAGGAGGCACCAGAGGGTCTGCAGAAGCGGTCATCAGTGAAACGAGGTTGATGGAGGAAGCCTCTCTGACAGTTCTAAGTGTCTACCAGGTTAGACACAGGCTTATCAGATGACACCTGGCACTGATCACATTAAAAGGTCACTCTCCTTCATTCAGAGGTCAGGATCGCAATCTTCCATCTAACTCAAAGTTTAGCCAACTTGCCTCTCCTGCTTCAGAACAAACAACAACAAAAACAGAAAGCGACCCTCGATCCAAAACTGTCCTCTCTCCTTCCTCTTCTTCCCGGTCCAGTGTCCTGAGGAGTTCAGGTGTTGGTCCCATCACCTCCGTCCTTCCTCCTCAGCCCGGCGTGTGCTGGCCTCTGCCTCAGTACTCCCTGGCACTCCTGCCAGGCTCACCAGTGACCAACGTGTCCCTGAACCCAATGGCCCTGCCTCAGTCCTTCTCGGCAAGAACGTGGGACTGTCTTCACCGCTCCCTCCTCCCAACACTGTCTTTCTTAGCCTCCATGACTTTACGCAGTTCTGTTTTTCTCGACCTGCCTGGCCGTTCCGTCTCATCTCTGGCACCAGCTCTTTCTAGTCAATCCATTTAGCAAATGTGATATCTGAAGTGGCCCTGTCCTCTTCTTACTCTAGACATTCTTCCTGGACAATGAATGGCCTTGGTTCCTGCAAGTTTCAGCTATCATTAGGGGATGACCCTCAATCTATATTCCTCTCCTATATGTCTCCTCGAGTTCCAAACCTGAAAATCTAACTGCTTCCTAGACAAGTGCACTTGGATATGTCGTAGACACTGCCAACTCCACGCACCCAAAGATGGACCGCCAACTGTTCTGCTCTGGCTACCTCTCCTGAATTTTTCTTACCTCCCTTTATCACCAAAACCAGTCATGACATTCCATGCTTCTGCTTATTTTTCCCCAGCTTGACTGAGGCATAATTGACAAATGAAAACTATCTATAATTGAGACGCACAAGACATTTGGTAGACGTTGTGAAGTGATGACCACAATCAAGCTAATTAATGCATCCGTCACCTGACGCAGTTACATTTCTTGTGTGTGGTAGGAACACGTAAGAACTACTCTCAGCAACTTCCACATATGCATTTTTGTTAACTATAATTACCATGCTGTAACATTTGTTTTCTAGAACTTATAATGGAAAGTTGACCCAAATTCCTCCATTTCCCCCAGTCCCTGACAACCATGTTTCTGTTCTCTTTTTCTTTTTTTTTGAGTTGGAGTCTCACTCTGTCACCCAGACTGGAGTGCAGTGGCTGCTCCCGGGCTCTGGGTTACTGCAGCCTCGACCTGCTGTGCTCCGGCGATCCTTCCGCCTCAGCCTTCCGAGTAGCTGGAATTACAGGCACGCGCTACCATGCCTGCTGATTTTTTTTTTTTTAATTTGTTGTAGAGATGAGGTCTCACCAAGTTGCCCAGGCAGGTCTCGAACCTGAAGGCTCAGGCAATCCACTCACCTCAGCCTCCCAAAGCGCGGGATTACAGGCTGAGCCACCGAGCCCGGCTTGTTCTCTGTGTCTATGAGTTTGACTTCTGCAGGGATTCATTCTAACTGGTTGGAACTCACCCAGACAAGAGAGAGGGCTGGAAAGAAGTGACTCCATAAAGATACAGATATAAGCCGGGCTCGGTGGCTTAGCCTGTAATCCCGCGCCTTTGGGAGGCTGAGGTGAGTGGATTGCCTGAGCCCGCGGGTTCGAGACCCGCCTGGGCAGCGAGACCTCATCTCTCCAATAAATAAAAAATCAGCTGGGCGTGGTAGCGCGCGCTTGTAATTCTGGCTACTCGGAAGGCTGAGGCGGAAGGATCGCCGGAGCCCAGCAGGTCGAGGCTGCGGTGGCCGGGAGTGGCCACTGCACTCCAGTCTGGGTGACAGAGTGAGACTCCAACTCAAAAAAAAAAAAAAAAGATACAGATACAGAAGACCCCCTATGGCTATCTATAGATAGAGCATAAATCTATTCCTTTCTGTCCATCCCAGCAGCTTTTCTCTACTATAGTCTCCTGTCCTCCTGTTCTGTCTCTCCTGGACCACTGAGTTCTCTTAATACTGATCTGGTAGTGGGGATCCCTTGATGTATGCCTCAGTGGTGTTTCATTGCTCCTAGGAGAGAATCAGACTCCTGAAAATGGCTTCCAAGACCCCGCCTGCCCTGGCCCCTTGACTGTCACTACTCACCCCCTCACATGCTATGAGCCCATTTCTTTCAGTTCCTTAAACCAGCTGAGCTCTCTCTGGCTATGAAACCTTCTCACAAGCCCTCTCAGCGGCATGGCACACCCGTTCCACCTTCCTCTTGGCCTCAGGTATCAGCCCCAGGCTTCAACTACTCTGGGAAGCCTTCATGAAGCCCCACAGACTAGGGGCAACCCTAGAGCCAGATACTTTCCATTCTATAGCACTAGTCACACTTAATGGCCACTGCTTGTTTAATCATCTGAGTCACCCCTAATGAAATGTCCTCTGAGGACAGTCCCCTCTCCCGCCCTGTATACCACTGCATCTCCAGACCTGGAAGGGTGTTGGTATTATCGAATGAATAATGAATGGAGAGAATTCCAAACCTGGAAAAACGAAACTTAAGTCAACAAAACAGTCTTATTGTTAAAAGAGCTGTGAGAAGCATTTTCATTCTATGTTGCAACTGCAGCAAGCACAGAAAAGAATCCACTGGCAAGTACGGACTTTAAAAAGCTGGGTCAGGTGGTGGGTTGGGTGGGAAGAGCACTGTACCAGGAGTCAGAAGGCCTGGTTTCATTCATCCATCTACTTACTAAACATGGACTGAACGTCTGCTCTGCTGGTACTGTGCTCTGTGCTGGGACACGGATAAACAGGTCATGACTGCCGCCCTCAGGTGCTTACTGTCTACTGGGGGTGGAGGTGCAGAGAGAAATGCAATCAGAAAGTGCCATGAAATTCTAAAAGCACCACATTGAGATGTATGGGCCACAAGGGCAAAACAGGGGTAGGGGGGAAGAGGGAGAAGGGGGAAGAGGAGGAGGAGGAGGAGGAAGATTGAGCTGAGTTTAGAAAGATCCACCTGAAAAGTTCATGGTTGGCTTGCCGGCTGTAGCACACCACTGGCCCCATCCCAGACCGATTCTACGGACTGGTCATTTTTAAAAGATCCCCAGGTGATCTTTTAAGGAAGCAACAGACATCCCAGGCAGAAGAATCAGTGTCTTGAGCAGTAAAATGCAGAAACAAGAAATAACATGACATGCGGATTCAGGCCACTGCAGGTGCCTGTGTGTGGCCGAACGGAAGGAAGCTGGGGGTAGGGAAGAGGTTTTGCAAGAGATGACTTCTGCAGGAATTCATCAGAATCAGCTGGGGAAGCTTTTAAAAGATTGACAATACCTGAGCCCCACCCACTAGTATAAATGTTTACTGAGTGTGTATATGAGGGGAGGAGTTAATTTATAGCATCTGCCAATTTCCATGGTGTAAATACTCCCACCACAGCCAATGTCAAGCTACCAGTGGGAGGGCACTGACTGCGGAGTTGGGAAGAGAGGCGTAGCAGTAATGCACCATGAGATAATATTTTCACCAGATAATCTTGATGAAAATAACCTCAAGAGCATGGTTAATAATGGAAGGTAGTAAAGAGATTAGGAAATTATGAATTTTGAGAATTTATTACCTTTGTTTTTAATATAATTTAGTTGTAAGTTTCTATAATTTAATTTTTACTAATGGTCACGTTTAACCACTCATTCCCTAGATTGAAAAGTTCATGGTTGGCTTGCCGGCTGTAGCACACCACTGGCCCCATTCCAGACTAATTCTATGGACTGGTCATTTTAGAGGTGACTCTAATCTGCATTCCGGGGTGAGAAGCACTGACTTCTGACCCACATGAAGGAGTCTGATAGTTATTCTAGGGGCACTGGGTCACTTGAAGACTTTAAGACATTTAAACAGAAGCGATGTAATCGGGATTGCCTTTAAGGAAGGTAACTCCAGCCCCAGAGTGGCAGCTATATTAAGACTGGAGGGCGGCAAGCAGACTAGTCAAGAGGTTGTTGCAATTTTCTAGGCAAAAGATGGCAGGGACTTACCTAAGGCGACAGAGGGAGAGGCAGTGTGTGGGAAGCCACGGAGATAGCAGCGGGTCCTAGCTGGCCTTGGGGGTAGGGGATGCTGTGTGGACCAGGCAGGGGGGATACAGGGCAAATTGTTGGTGGGGACTGAGAAAGTTGAGGAAGTTATTTTCTGAGCTCCTCATTGGTTTTGGTTTTTCCGATCTGAAATAGATGGGGGAGGGTCCTTTGCTGAGAGCGGGAGGTGGGGCACAGGATGCAAGATTCTTGCCGCTGCCTTGCAGCACCTAGCCAAGCGCCTCCGGGCAGGCCCGCCTTCCCATGTACAAAACGAGGCAGTCAGAGCAGATCCCGCTCAAGTCTTTCCCAGCCTGGAGACTCTGATTCTGTCACACTGGCATTTGCCCATGTTTTCACTTTCTCAACTTCCTCTATGACTCAAATTACAACTTGTTATGGGTATAAAGACTCATTTGCTCTGGGAATCCAGACTGCGTCTTTGTAAGTTTCAGCTTGGGGAAGTGACTGCCATCCTCCAGGAACAAGCACTTGCTGGCTTCTCTCTCCAGTCTCCCTCTCTTTTCACAGCCCCTTGGCTTCCCATCCCCGAAGCTGACCACTCCCAGCCCCTTCCAGATGGCGTCCAGCACATTCTACTAGAGCCGGACGGGACACAGGTGCACCTTCTGGATAATCACTCTTCAGTCAATTCTAGAGGACCCCAAAGTAAAAAGGTTTGCTAAGCCGAGCGAGGAGTGGGCTTCGATCAGATGGCAAAGGAATTTCTCTGAGATCCTCTGAAATGCTGTGCTGCAGTGGCTTTCATGGGGACGACACGATGCCAAGGTGAGGCCTGAACCTGCGAGAAGCCGGAGACCCAGGTTTTAGGTTGTGCATGTGATGGACTCCTCCCTCGCTCCCCTTACCGTTCACTGCTCCGAAAAGGAAACGTGCAGGACTGTCGGGCAGGAGAAGAAAAACAGCCTGCACATCAGCGGAGAAAGGGAGGCTGGGTTGAACAAGAGCCCTGTCCTAGAGAGGATAATCATCAGCTTTCGTTAGAAAGAAAGAAGCCAATCGCGGGTGCAGGAGACCTCCTCTCTTTGTGCCTGCTTTTGCTAGGGCCCTTCACGGATTCTACACCCAGTTCTGGAATCCACAACCAAAGCAGGAAAAGGAGAACTTGGAGAGAGTTGAACATAACATAATAAGATGACCGGGGTCAGACAGAACAACTTGCACAGAAAGGGCTACAGACACACAACACGCCACGTGGAGAAAAGACTACGGCAATGAGACATAACGACCGTCTTCGAGAACACGAAGAATTCGTATAGGAGGACAGTGACCAGCCATTCCCCATCAAGGAACGAGCAGACGGGTCACATTCGAGAACACTTGGGCTGGGTGGACGAAAGGGTTTCTGGTGGCACCGCTGCTCACTTGCATGGTGTGTGGCCAACCGAGGCAAGAAAATGAGTGTGTCTGGAGGGTTCTGAAAATCACAGCAGTTCTTGTTACTCTGCTAAGGTTCAGACGAGGCCTCCGGGTGGGGGTGGCCCACGTCTGACCTCTCAAGGACCCTGCACCCGAAGGATCTGGGATTCATTAGCACCTTTGGCAGAAAGGGAAGAAGGGAGGGGGTAAAGGTGCATCCGTTATAATTCCTGTTCATTACCAGCTCTTCTGAAGCCATAGAGCAGAGAGTGAGAACCTCGGAGGCCACATTCAGGTCTGGCCTCTTCTGTCCTCTGGCCCCTTCTGCAGCGGGTCGTCTTACTGGTTTCTCACTGGGGCAAAGGGTACTTGGCGGTATTTTGGGTTCCTTTGCTTGTGACGGGGTTTGATGTCTAGCTCTCCCCAGGAAGGCATGGGAAAAGGGCTCTTTTCTTTGCCCTGGCTCAGAGACAAAAATCCTTTCTTGGGATGATGATTCTTGCCATTCCTATTATCACTGCAGAGGAGGCGGTGAAAATTCCCAACTCACTCTGCCGTCTCACTGGCTACCAGCCTCTGCCTGGGAATTCAAGGTTTCTATTTATAACGGCACGGGCTTATTCTAGGGTCACAGCTGACCTCTCACTCGGCTGGATGTGAAGACACTATTATTTGGAAACCAAGGAGGAAGGGTATAGTCCTGTCACCCAAAGAACCGAGGCCGCACTGCTGGTCTCTCATCACCCAGGAGCAATTATGACTATTCAGATGACAGTAAGACTGGTTGAAAAAGGAATTCCAGACCCCTCAATTAAGGGCTGCCATAAGACTCCCGGCTTCAGTCTCTACTGCTTCCACCCACCTTGCTCCCACCCACCCTTCTTTTCCCGAGTCTTCCAAATGCTTCAGGGACTGTTTGTATGTAACCACAGCAATAGCTATACTCTTATGACAAGCCAGTCATGCCTACACAGCACAGGACCCCATTTTATAAACGAGAAAGCTGATTAAACAGCTTGCCTGGGTCCCACCATTCATTAACGATATACTGGGACTTGAACCCAGGATTGCAAACTAGTTCTAGCTGACGCCAGAGCGCACAATAACCATTTGGCTTTCCTACCTCTCTCACCTATCAGTGGCCGTGGTCCTGCCTACTGAGCCCAGAGCTTAGTAGCTCTGATCCCAGTGATTAATTCCAACCCCCCCCCAATCCCCCCAGGACTCTAATGAACAGCTGAAAGGGGCTAAATAAATAAACCTGTCTCAAGGTTAGAGCTCTGTTCTAAGTTGGTCAGTTCCACATTGGTGCAAGTTCCTTTCAAACACTCATGGGTTATTTTCTTACCTAACGAGGGGATGAAAAGGTGCCCAGGGCAAAATGCATTCTGAGATTTGCCAAGCCAGGAACCTCTCCTCCTTATAGGGTATATGACTGGCTTCAACTCCTAGCACACACAAGGGTGGCTCCTACGTCTCTCTGGGTTGTGTCTCCCACACCCTGGATGCTCGCATAAGCCTAGAATTCCACCTAGAATATGACTCAAACATAGGCAGCACGGAGTTGAAATGTGGATCGTTGATTTAGAGGAGGGCTCATAAGCTTTCTGTGCTCTGACTACCTTTGGAATTTCTGGTGAGGCCTCTGGAGCCCTTCTCAGAATAATGCTCCTTTTTTTTTTTTTACTAATTTTTTTTTATTTATAAACTTTTTATAGAATTATGCTCTTAAGTGGAAAGAAAGAATTGCCAACAAAACCGATTATGCTGAAATATAGTTACCAAAAATATTTATTTGTTTATTTATTTATTTAATTATTTATTGAGTTGGAGTCTCACTCCGTCACCCAGGCTGGAGTGCAGTGGCATGCTCACGGCCACCCCAGTGTTGACCTGCTGGGCTTGGGTGATCCTTCCTCCTCAGCCTTCCAAGTAGCTGGAACTACAGGTGCGCGCCACTACGCCTGGCTAATTTTTTATTTTATTGTAGAGACGAGGTCTTACCATGTTGCCCGGGCTGGTCTCAAACCCGTGATCTCAGGCAATCCCCTCACCTCAGCCTCCCAAAGTACTGGGATTACAGGCTTGAGCCACCATGCCCGGCCTCCAAAAATATTTAAATGGCAAATTTGCTCTATAAAAATATACCTGCTTCTTTGTTAATGTATTCGATAACAAACTCTAGTGGACTGCAAGAATTTTGAAGTCACAATGAAGGCAAACACACTTCTGAGATCTCTGCGACCATCCTCATGTGATAGGACCATGTCCTTGGTTTCCAATGGTGTAGAAAGTCATAGAAACTGCCAATAGTGTTGTGGTTTGTTGCCTATATTTCCAAAGGAATAACATGATACTTTTCAGTCAGAAGTTTGTGAAAATAAAGATCCATTTATTTTCCCGTCCAAGGGCCTAGATCCTCTGGAATTCCAGCTACAGATCCCTTGGGCCCAGGTTAAGGAGTCATGATTAGAGCAAGGGAATGTTTGGGAAAAGGAGAGAAACAAAGAGGAATCTGTCTGTACCTGGCTGGAGGAACAGAGAAGCAGAGAGAACCTGTCTTGTACCTAGCACTTACATTGAAGCAGCACCCTCTGAGTCGAGGGTAGTCCTCAGAATCCTCCCAAATTCTCCTATTCTCAAAAAAAGAGGAATGTATTCTATTTTCTCTAGCATACATACCTCCATGTATGCTCTGGGAGATTTTCGCAAGCATTCTAAGGAGTCGAGACCATTATTCCTAACTGATTAGTAAAATTCCAGATGAGAAATGCTGCCAATGGTTCTGCAGATCACTCTGAGCAGAAGCTGTAGGATGTGAACGGTGGAGATGTGAGCAGGTGAGCAGGCAGCCAGCTTGGGGAGGAAGCCACCCAGGCTGCCCGACAGTGGACATGGCCTTCGGGGTTAGCCCCAGAATTGATACAATGTCCTGCGAGGTCTTACATCGAGGATGACCTGGGGAAGAGAGCCGGGCTTCCTGGAGCTGCTGCAAATAAGGTGGGAACCCCAGAGCTGACCCCCACCTCCATTTGGGTAACATTCCTTGGGGACTTCTTGTTCGATTCCTTTAAAGCAGCTAATTTATAGGGCGTTCCTGACCCAAGTGTTCATCACGTGTCTCTACGCCCCTAACGCTGAGTTGGAGCTGACAAAAACGTATTAGGCTGGGCAGTGTTAAATCATTAATTGGAAGAGCAAGGTGGATTCTTAGGGAGCAAATCATTTGGTGTTCTTTAGCCTTTGGATCAGGGACCCCAGAGAATCACAAGAAAGCAAGGAACGTTTAGGTCCTGACAAATGCCTGAAGTGCACTCACATTTTGCATATAATTTCAGGAACTTCAAGGACTCTTAAAGGGCCAGATCTAACCCACTTCCTTCACTCATAGATGACAAAACTGAGGCCTGAGGAGTGAGAGACTTTTCTACAACCATAAGCAGCCAGCTGGAGTGTCTCTGCTGCACGGATCACAGCAGGCCCAGGAAGACAGATGGACAAGGATATGGACCTTGCAAGAGGCCAAGTCACTGGAAATCGCTTGTCTTCTTCCACACACCTTGGTCCCCGTCCGTCCCATATGCTGCCAGGAGAAAGCACACAGACCTGGCTCTGAGAAGGCTGCGTCCCCTTGGGGACATACCACGGTCTCAGAATGCCATCCATCTTACTTGCTGGGATGAGGACATCGCCTCCCTCCCCTCCCAAGTGGGGCTCCCAAAGAGGCTGGTCCTGTTATTTAAGGCTTTATCTCCATACAAATAATAAATGCAGAAAGCACGGGCATGGGAATGTTAATTAGTATTATTATGTCTTTAATTCTAATGTCGCTCCCTGGCAGAGCCCTTTCGTGCCAGCCTCCAGCCCAGAACAAACCCTTGTGAAACCCACTTGGACAAACCCCTCTGCAGCGAGGGCATTTCTTGTGCGGAAAAGGAACCATATCTTTCCTTGGGACTGAAGAGTCAGGCAGGCAAGGATGCCAGGTACAAGAGTCCCTAAGTGTGGAAGGCCCCGGGCATTCAGTTCACAGCTAAAATGACCAGGCATTGCAAATTCTATGTTCCGGGCCCCTCACTGGAATCTGACGACCTGTTGGAAGCTGCCCCAGATGGCTCACGCTTTTGTTCTCCAGGCATGAAAAGGGGAGGGGGAAGCATTTGGAATCTAATCAAGCTATTAAGGGCTCCGTTTATTAGAAAAGGTCAGTTCGAGGCTCCCAGAGGGGTGAAAAAAATCAGTGCTACAGACAGAGAAAAATGAGAGGGTGGTGAGTACCCACCATGGCTGTTCCCATCAAAATGCGCAGATTGAATGCTGGCATGCCTCTCGCTACCGCTTCAGTCTTTCAGAAGCTATATTTGAACCATAAGACCATTGTCCAGACACTGCATCTCTGTCACCCAATGGCAAGCCTTGTGCCTGTAAAGAAACAGGCAGCTTCATGTGTTAATGCTTGCAGACCCACATCCAAAGGGCTACATGCAGGTGCCAGAGCCTGTTTTGCACAGGGAAGGGTTAGACGACGCAGATGCCACCAAACAATTCACGCAGAGATGACATCTGTCTTTCAGAATACACAGCCTATCACCAACAACTTGGACACAAAAAGTATGCATGGGACACCCAGCCATCTGGGCAGGGCGTTGACCATGCACTTAAACTGACTTGACCATTACTGCAGAAGGAAGGGACTCAGGGGACCAGTACCCAAAGAACACATCCTGGCACCATGGAGGGCTCTATGTGACAGGTGAAGGGATCCCAGCATCACATCCAAAGGACACTGCCATGGACGTATTGCATGACCTTGGGCCAATATCTGATACCTCAGGGTCTGCTTTCTTTACAGGTAAAATGAGGCATGACCTGGACCATCTCTCAGACCCTAGACATCCTCACACTCTTATGAGGCAAGCCAAGAAAAAGCTCTCCAACCCAGGAGTGTCAGGATCTTCCTACCTCCTTTACATTTTTTTTTTTTTTTTTTTGAGTTGGAGTCTCACTCAGTCACCCAGGCTGGAGTGCAGGGGCACGCTCACGGCCACCCCAGTGTCGAACTGCTGGGCTCCGGCGCTCCTTCCGCCTCAGCCTTCCAAGTAGCCGGAACTACAGGTGTGCACTACTACGTCCAGCTGATTTTTCATTTACTGTAGAGACGAGGTCTCACCGAGTTGCCTAGGCTGGTCTCGAACCCACGGGCTCAGGCAATCCACCGCCTCAGCCTCCCAAAGTGCTGGGCTGACAGGCTGAGCCACGGAGCCCTGCCCCCTTTACATGTTTAACAGCACATCTTCTTCCTCGCCCCCAGCCCCAGGGTGAGTAAAATTCTCAAGGTTAAAAGCTTTTTCCACTTATGCTAAAACGTGGAAGAGGAAACTGATAAAGGGATGTGAACCATTACTTAAGATTTCTCTAAGCGGCTGAAGGGGCTAAATAAAGGGTTTGTGATGATTAGCCCAGGACAGCCTATCATCACTGTTCCATGGACAAATTGTATTGCATGTCAGAGCACGCAGAAGACGCACGATAATTTATCAGTCAGGACCCAGAAAATTGTACAGTACGAGTGCCTCTACTGCTCACACGTCCCTGCCTGCCATCCCTCCCTCGATGCTGTCACAAGGACACTGCAAAGAAGGGGCCCTGATGTAGGCCTGGGCTCAAAACAGCGCTTTACGAGAACCCCAAACGAACTGAAATATTCCTGTGACATTTATAAGTAAACAACAAAAAGAGGAAAACAGTATTTTTCTCACTGTTCCCCGGCCCTCCTGTGGTTTCTCACCATTCTCTAGGTCGTTTCCTAAATGCAACCACAAAAAAGAAAACGTGTACGTAGTAAACGTGGAACTGACCGGGATGGCAAACGAAACTGAATATGACGGCCTGTTGGCTAAAAAAACCAAAACAGACGAAACGAAGAACACAACCAAACAAACAAAACCCAAGAGCAACTCAAACAACCAACCAAGGCAATGGAGATTTAGTAGTGTGCAGGGTGAGGGGATTAGGGAGGCTTTCTGTTCCATGGGGAGTATTTTATCACTCACGTCACTTAGAATTGCCAGGGCACCATGACAACACAGAGCAGACCAACTTTTGCCAGTTTTACGATCGTTTTAAAATTCTCCATAGACAATGTACTCCCCAATTGCCTGTATAGGGCAGACGGCTCTCAAGGGCTGTCCCTGGTATGCCCTGTATATCCAGTTGCCATAAATGTGCTTATGTTTGATGATTTGAGGCATTATGGGTAATGAGGACAGGTAGTTTTGTGGGAGGCATAGTCCAGCCCTGTGATGTTTTAATAGAAAAATGTTTGTAAAAGACTATAGGTTGGGGCTGGGTGTAGTAGCCCATACCTATAATCCCAGCACTGTGAAAGGTGCAGGTAGAAGGATTTCTCAAAGCCAAGAGTTTGAGACCAGCCTGGGCAATGTAGCAAGACCCCCAGGTCGACAAAAAAATCATAAAAATTAGCTGGGCATGGTGGTGTGTACCTGTAGTTCCAGCTGCTCGAGAAGCTGAGATGGGAGAATCACTTGAGCCCATGAGTTCAAGGCTGCAATGAGCTAGGATCGCCCCACTGTACTCCAGTCTGGGCGACAGCATGAAGCCACGGGATCTGGCAATCAAACCCATCCACACAGCAGGGGCCCGTGTATGGCTTGGGATGTGCCCGGAATCCTCCCGGAAACTCTTTCTATATTCCCAGTTTATGTTTCTGAGGCTGTTTCTACCTCTAGAACCCATTCCCAAGATCTAATACTTCCCTCATTCCCAAGTGGTGATTAGCTCAGCTGTGACTATTAATTGTGTTATTTCTAGCTCTTATCATCATGATTACTGGAAGAAACTAACATCCAAAGAAGGGCAAGTGATTTCAGTGAACTCATTGCAGAACAGAGTCACCACTCAGCTCTGCTAAGGACCAAACACTCCACGCCCTCCCCCTCCTGCTCTTCTGGCTTGGAGACCATCAGACCACTCAGCAAGCTCAAGTCATTCTCTCTGTGCCTCACAGCTCACTGGGAGGCCTCAGGCCTACCTTCTTCCTCCACATTTGCCCAGAGCCGGGTTAAAATTCTCCATACGACAGAGGGAGGCCTCGGGCCCTCCTCTGTAGGACTAGAAAGATATCTAGGAGCCAGACAGACTGACTTTGCACCTTTTCTCCTCCACATTGACTGTGTGAACTTGGGTCAGTCACCAAATGCTCGTGAACTTCACCTTACTCAGCTATAAAATGCAGATACTACACCCCACCTTTGAAGTGTGTGGATTGCACGAGATAAAGAACACAACATGTGCTCAATGCACAGGGTATCTGTGGCTGCAGTAATGGAGGTGTGGACTACTTTTTCAGCATTTTCCGGCTGTCTCCTCACAATCAAAATGGTAGTTTAAATGATGCTGACAGTAAATGAAACAAATCCTAAATTTTTCTGCCTTAGAAGCCAACCACACCTGTTGATGGCCTGTTGCAAGGATGGGCTAGATGGTAAGCTCTAGGGCTCTGAGTGAGTCAGTGGTGCAGCACTCTGCTGGAGTCAAGCTTTTTTTTGTTGTTGTTTTTCTGAGTTGGAGTCTCACTCTGTCGCCCAGAGTGGAGTGCAGTGGCCGCTCCCGGCCACCGCAGCCTCGACCTGCTGGGCTCCGGAGATCCTTCCGCCTCAGCCTTCCAAGTAGCTGGAACTACAGGCACGCGCTACCATGCCCGGCTCATTTTTGATTTATTGTAGAGATGAGGTCTAGCTAAGTTGCCCGGGAGGGTCTCGAACCCGCAGGCTCAGGCAATCCACTCACCTCAGCCTCCCAAAGGGGGATTACAGGCTGAGCCATCGAGCCCAGCTCAAGCTTTTTTTTTTTTTGGCTGCCGTGTTTGTCCTCGCACTGCTTGAGAGCCTAGGGCCTGGTTTCTGAGCTTAGGCACCATCACAGCACATCTCAGCAACTCTGCTGAGAATCCCCTTGCCTCACCAGAATACATCGTGCTCAGAAATAGAAGGGGGTCTGGGAGAGGAGGGCACAGAGTCCCCACCCCCGCAGCCCTGCTTCTCGGGTGAAACCACAGCTAGCGCTGGCGTCTAAATGCTAGCTGTGGGTTTCCAGACCTGCCCACTTAATTTCCCCTTTTGTTGGCTGGGGCCCAGCCCTCCCTTCTCCTCCAGGCCCCTCCTCAAATATCTCACCAGCTGGGGAGCTGCCCCACCCCTAATTATTACCCCGGGGCTGCCAGGATGCTGGCTCCACCCCCGCGGAGATGGCGGTGGAGCCCAGAACGTGACAAGGGCAGCAGGTGGGCAGGCAGCAAAGGCTAGCTCCTCTCTCTGTGATCACCCCCGTCCATCTCCAGCCAGGGGCAGAGCGAGCATGCTTGGTGCACCAGAGGCTCTGGGTGCCCAGGGCGCTGCTGACTCTCTCTCCCTGTCTCTGCCAAAGCAGGCCAGAGGCTGGGGCTTTCTGTGCTAAAAGGTGTGTCCCAGATACTCTTCTAGCCAGGGATGTGAGGTTGTTTAGCAGAGGGCAGCAGAGTCCTGGTTATAGCTCCATGGCCGAGTATTCCTGGGGTGGTCCTTCTCCACACACTTCCCAAAGGTAAGGGCTCCTTTGGACGGGAACAGACAGCAGGGCACAGCCCCCGACCCCCCGGCCTGCTACAAAAAGGCAGGACAACCCTTTAGAAATAGCCAAGTTGGGCTCTGTGGCTCAGGCTGTCATCCCAGCACTTTGGGAGGCCAAGGCGAGTGGATTGCCTGAGGCCGCAGGTTCAAGACCAGCCCAGGCAACTTGGCAAGACCTCGTCTCTACAATACATCAAAAATTAGCCGGGCATGGTATCACACGCCTGTCATTCCAGCTACTTGGAAGGCCGAGGCGGAAGGATCGCCAGAGCTCAGCAGGTCGATGCTGGGGTGGCTGTGAGCGTGCCACTGCACTCCAGCCTGGGTGACAGAGTGAGACTCCAACTCAAAAAAAAATGGTATCTGAGGCCAGGCACAGTGGCTCACACCTGTAGTAATCCCAGCGCTTTGGAAGGCAGAGGTGGGAGGATCACTTGAGCCTAGGACTTTGAGACCAGCATGGGCAACATAGCCAGACCTCAGTCTCTACAAAAAAAATCAAAAAATTAGCTGGGCACGGTAGCAGCTACTTGGGAGGCTGGAAGGATTGACTGCCTGAACCCAGGAGGTTAAGTCTGCAGTGAGCCAGGAGCAGGTCACTGCACTCCAGCTCAGGCGACAGAGCAAGACTCCAACTTGGAAAAAAAGAGAGAGAGAGAGAGAGAGAGAGAGAGGGGAAAGAAAGAAGCCAAGTTTATCTTCAGCAGCACCCAGAACATTCCTTGAACGTTTATTTGTCCATCTGTCCCCCGAGCTGTTCATCCATCCAATCACCCACTCATTTTGTGTTGAGAACCTAGTAAGAGATGGCACGGTGCCACATGTTGAGACAGGAAGGTGGGTAGGACTTTACCTCTGCTCCACTTCCCCCTCGCCCAAGCACAGGTGTTCAGCGGACACCATCCACTTGCTATTTATTGATTGATTTTCGAGTCAGGGTCTCATTCTGCTGTCCTGGCTAGAATGCAGTGGCACAATCAAGTCTCACTGCAGCCTTGAGCTCCTGGACTCAAGTAATTTTCTGCCTTGGCCTCCCCAGTAGCTGGGACTGCAGGCTTGTGCCACCACAGCCAGCTTTTTTTTTTTTTTCTTTTTTGTTGAGTCGAGGTCTCTTTATGTTGCCCAGGCTGTCTCGAGATCCTGGGTTCAAGCGATCTTTCTGCCTTGGACTCCCAAAGTGCTGGGATTACAGGTGTGAGCCACTGTGCCCGGCTGGCTCCCACTTGAGCTTTATAAGGCCTCTGCAACAAGACTGAGAAGAAGGGGCCCTTTGTCCTCACACGGGGAGGCTCAGAGCTCAGTGACTTCTCCAAAGTCACATAGGAGGTCAAAAGCCAGGACTCCGACCTGGATTTCTGATTCACGATTCCCTTCACGGTAGTTGCTTTCTTTCTTTTCTTTTTTTTTTTTTTTGAGTTGGAGTCTCACTCTGTCGCCCAGACTGGAGTGCAGTGGCCGTTCCCAGCCACCGCAGCCTCGACCTGCTGGGCTCCGGTGATCCTTCCGTCTCAGCCTTCCGAGTAGCCGGAATTACAGGCATGCGCTACCACGCCTGGCTGATTTTTCTGATTTATTGTAGAGATGAGGTCTCGCTGCCCAGGCGGTCTCGAACCCGCGGGCTCAGGCAATCCACTCACCTCAGCCTCCCAAAGGCGCGGGATTACAGGCTGAGCCACCGAGCCCAGCTGGTAGTTGCTTTCTCACGGCAAAAAGTATGTGGGCCTTGAGCACAGCTGACCCTCCTACCCAGGCAACTGTGGCAAGTCAACAAATATTTCTCCAACACCTGCCACTGCCAGGCCCCGTGCTAGGCGGCTGGGTGATGGTGAACTGCACAGTGAACCCTGCTTGGTTCACTTCTTGCATCTCTTCTCATTTGTTTGCTTGGTTGTTTGATTCTTCTCTGAGTTTCTAGGTTGGTTCAGTTTTTGACGTGAGAAGGTCCTGACTGGTTTCATCTCTGGAAGAGAAGCTAGCTCTCAATCCGGTGGCCTGGCCAACAGCTTCCACTTGGCCATGAAGAGACCCGAGTTACCAATGAGCTCTAGGCAGTACCAGGGTACAAATGACTCTTTGTTGATGATATCATCACTATCAGAACTGTCAAGTTAGGCTCTGTCCCTAACTTGATATATTAAAAATATATACACTAAGGCTGGGCATAGTGGTGCATGCCTGTGATCCCAGCACTTAGGGAGGCAAGAGGATGGCCTGAGTCCAGGGGTTCAAGACCAGCCTGGGCAACTTGGTAAGACCCTGACTCTACAGTAAATCGAAAAATTAGCTGGGCATGATGGCATTAGCCTTCCTACTTGGAAGGCTAAGCTGGAAGGATCGCCTGAGCTCAGCAGGTCCAGCCTAGGTAACACAGTGAGAGTCTGACTCAAAAAAAAAAGTAGTCGAGCACGGTGGCATGTGTCTGTAGTCCCAGCTACTCAGGAAGTTAAGGCAAAAGGATCACTTGAGCCCAGGAGTCTGAGGTTGCCGTGAGCCATGACTGCAGCCACTGCACTCCAACCTGGACAACAGAGTGAGACGCTATCTCTAAAAAGAAAAGTAAAGAGGCCGGACTTGGTGGCTCAGCCTGTAATCCCAGCACTTTGGGAGGCTGAGGCGAGTGGATTGCCTGAGCCTGTGGATTCAAGAACCGCCTGGGCAACTTGGCGAGACCTCGTCTCTACAGTAAAATAAAAAATAGCCAGGCATGGTAGCATGAGTCTGTAGTTCTGGCTACTTGGAAAGCTGAGGTGGAAGGATTGCCAGAGCCCAGCAGGTTGACGCTGGGGTGGCCGTGAGCGTGCGTGCCACTGCACTCCAGCCTGGGTGAAGGAGTGAGACTCAAACTCAAAAAAAAAAAAAAAGAAAAAAATATGTATATATAACAAGGACTAGATTTAATAACAACAAGAATAAGCACTTAGGGTGTGATGTGTGTAAAAAAGAGAGAGCAGGGCCCTGAAAGCCCACAGGTGACACTTCAATATTAACTATAAATGGGAAGTTGAAAATGCTCCAAGAGGAAACACCCGTCATCCACGAAGAGCTTTGTAAATTGTAGAAGTATATCAGTGAATGTGACCTGAGGCCACCAGTCCCGCCCCTTCACTCTGTAGCATAAAAGCCAAGGCTGAGGGTATGTACAGCAAATAACATGCTTATGGTGCCACGGGGCTGGAGCTGGGCTGGGACCTGCCATCTTCTGAGCCCCATGCTGGGCCTGCTCTTCTGAGCCATGTTGCTGGGCGTCACCCTCCTCAGTTCCCCAAGATGAGCCTGGCAGATCTGAGCCCACCCTGTCCTGCTGAGGAAGCACAGGGAAGACACTGTCCCTTCTCCTGCAGTGTCTCTGCTGTGCTGTCCCCTTGGTGGCTGCTTGGCACAAGAGAGGGCCTGGCACCTGTTCATGTTCCAGCTCAGACTTTTCATAGCCTGCTCACCTTGGATGAATCACTGATCCTCTCTCTTTCTGTTTCCCCATCTGAAAATTGGGGTGATAACCTTATCTCCCAAAGCTTTTGTAAAGAAGAAGCTGCAGATTGTCCCTGGAAGCACTTTATTATTATGGCCTGATTTCCTGAAAACTCTGCCAAACCCCGAGGCTGTCCCGCCACAGATTCCAAGACCGAGCCACCCAAGTCTCTGAAGAACCCTGCTTCTCGTGGATGTATGACTTTGAGATGGAGGAAACCGGTTTCCACCTCATCATTCGCCTTCCCGACTGTGCTGGTTGGATGCGCCGGGACTAACATTGACTGGAGATGGCTTATTTGTCACCTAATGCTAATCTGTCATTCCTGCAGCTACGGTTATTACCTACTATTAGTCTTCTCTGTCTGCTGACTGGCTAAGGGGCCCTACTCTGGAATGGCAGAGGAGGGGGGAAGACCCGTGGAAGTAGGAACCTATATGTGGGGTGTGAGCCGGAGGGGAACCCTGACCATTCTGTCAAGGCCTCAGAGTGGGAAAACCACCCTGGCTGAATTCCCACCCTCCCCCCCGGCCCATGGAAGGGCAACATGGTGTGGGCCATGATATGCTTTTGTGAGAAGCAGAGTGTTGGCGGCTTTGAAGACTGTGTCCTGACTGCCTCTCTGGCACATCAGCCCGGCACACAGACTTGTCAATGAACAAATCATGACACCTGGTTCCCAGTCGTGGGAAAATAAGCAGGGCTTAGAAAGACGTAAAGAATTTAGGAAGCAGCACAAAGGCAGAAAACACTAAGAACTACAATTGCCACCACAAGAAAAGATCCTCTGTAGAACCAAAAATGATGGTCACATTTCTCACATATTGCAATCAACATTCTACTACTAGGAAACTCTAGGGCACTGGGGAAGAAGGGCAGGACCCAGAGGAAGACAGATTAACCAGAAAAGGAGGAGGAAATAAAAACGAGTGCTAGCCAGGCTCGGTGGCTCAGCCTGTAATCCCGCGCTTTGGGAGGCCGAGGTGAGTGAATTGCCTGAGCCCGTGGGTTCGAGACCCACCTGGGCAACTTGGTGAGACCTCCTCTCTGCAATAAATCAAAAATTAGCTGGGCGTCAAAAGCGCACGCCTGTAGTTCCAGCTACTTGGAAGGCTGAGGCGGAAGGATCGCCAGAGCCCAGCAGGTTGAGGCTGTGGTGGCTGGAAGCGGCCACAGCACTCCAGTCTGGGCGACAGAGTGAGACTCCAACTCAAAAAAAAACCCCCAAAAAACGAGTGCTGCTAAGTGAATGTACATGTGGAAAAGCCAGTCGTCTTTGCGGGGAGACGCAAACCCTCTGGGGCCGGGTTCCCACACCAGAGGCCCAAGCTCTTTGCTAGCCGTGTTGTGATGTGGAACAGGTCACGTGACCACTCTAGCAACTGAATTACCTCGATTGTAAAAATAGGGACGGGCCCTAGTGTGGCAGAGAGGGGCATCTGGTTTTGCTAAATACCACATTGTAAATTACAAAGAAAAATGTAGAGCCATACAACCCAACCCCCTCCCTTACCTCAACGAACGCATAAAACCCCTCTCCTCTTTCTCCCGGTTGCTCAGCCTTGGAGCATTAGCCCACTGAGTTGTACTGGCGCTAACAGACCGCTACTTCCTAAGACAGCCTCGGTGTCACGGCCTCTCTGTTTTCCCGCAACACTAGTGATCTCCCAGGGCTCCACCAGCTCTAGAATTCTAAGAAAAAGGAATCAGGAACGTCTCTTGAAGGCTGGCTTAGTACAGCTCACCACGCACAAGACAGAAAAGGTGGGACTGAATTGATTTGATTCTGGAGAAAAGGAGGAGGTGTGACTTGCAAGTCGTCTTCAGGAACACGGGGGGCTGCGCATATCGTTTCTTTTCTTTTTTTAATTTTTTTTTTTTGAGTCGGAGTCTCACTCCGTCGCCCAGACTGGAGTGCAGTGGCCGCTCCTGGCCGCCGCAGCCTCGCCCTGCTGGGCTCCGGCGATCCTTCCGCCTCAGCCTTCCCAGTAGCCGGAAGTACAGGCGCGCGCGACCACGCCCCGTTGATTTTTTGATTTATTGTAGAGATGAGGTCTCGCTGCCCAGGCGGGTCTCGAACCCGCGGGCTCAGGCCATCCGCTCGCCTCAGCCTCCCAAAGGCGCGGGATGACAGGCTGAGCCACCGAGCCCGGCTCTTTTTTTAATTTTTTAAGTTTTATTTTAAAGATGTGGGGTACAACTCAGGATCAGGTATACGAGTGGTCGTCACACCACAGTTTGGACCTCCCTCTGGTACATCTCGCTTCTTACTCGCCACCCACGGAAAGGCAAAAGGAAAATGAGCTTGAAGAACTTTCATGGGCAGCGGGGACAATTTCACCAATATGAACTAGTTCTGCCCCACTGATAACACTCTACCCCAGTCTCCGCCTTCTGGCTGGGCAGGCTTCTGGGTGCATCCAGGTGTCAGTGTCACCTCAGGAGACCTTTGCTGACCACTCACCTTGTGGCCTCCCCCATGACCCTCCATCGAGTCACCCTATTCTATGTTCACGGCCCAGACATTTTCCTCTCTTTGCCTATTGTCTGTTTCACCCACTAGAACGTAGGTGCCAGGAGAGGAGAAACCCTGTTTGTGCTATTCAACGCTCAGGGTGTAGAACAGAGCCTGGCACACAGAGGAACTCCATGAACACTGGCTGAATGAACAAGTGGTGAAAAGTGGGTAATTTAAGTGGAAAAGATGTGTATGACTGTTATCCCCAAGGAAAACCGGAAGGCACTCAAATGAAGGGCTGGGAAAATCATGGCTCCTCCGTCACTGAAGGTCTTTCGAGACCAGCGAGATGCTTTCCTGTTGGGAATGGGCCAGGTCAATGTCATTTCTCCTGCCACAGAGACAGAGCTGCAGGCCAGCTTCCCACTTGGCTGAACCCTGCATTTCTCTGGATGGGGAGTCCAGGAGGTTCCCCCTGGACTTGCCAGTTTCTCCTGGACTGTTCCTGCATCAATTTGCTTCCATTGCAAACGAGCCCCTATATAGGGAAGCTTCATGCAGAAAATGTGGGCCCTCTCAGGCCTGCTGGGGAGCTTCCACCACGCCCCTGGCATGGTGCCCTGGCCTCTGTGGCTGACAGGATTTCTCCCCAGTCACAGCCAGGCCTGTTGGACAGGTCTCAAGGGATAGATAATAAGATGCCGCTGGGTGGACCGGCCTTGGAAATGGGGCAGATAGAAGCTGACTCGCAAAACGACATCTAAATCTGATAAAGACACTGGAGGAATACTTTGGTTTGTTTTTGTATGTTGCCAAAGAAAAGGAGTGTAAATTTATTATTATTATTATTGCTACTATCATTATTTTGGTGATGTGGGGAGATGAAGAACAGGCAGGAAGGATTGAGTCGTGGGAAAACGGAACATTTTTCATGACTACACACGTGTCCATCTTTCCTGGATTAACTGAAGGTCAAAGGAGGCCCTGCTTGAGATCTGCCGGTGGTATAAGTTGCACCGAGTCAACCTGATGTTGCTATAGGAACCAGATTCCTCCCCAGCACCATGGCAACAGACTCCAAAGTGTGTTAGGCGCACACGGTCTGCTCGCACTCCCCGGCATGAGCTTGGGAAGAGAGGAGCAGCAGAGGGGAGAGGGTAGGGGGAAGGCTGTCCACAGATATTTCCCTAAACCGATGAGCTGAAAAGTCAAATAAACAAGGCTCACTTTGAGCGGAGACTATCGCAAGGGTCGGGCATCTTCATGAGAATGATTCTGAGACACAGAGGACATCATCAAACTTTGGGGGCTCATCTGTGGTTTTGTACATTGCAAACCATCTGCTGTCATCATAACAAGGTGTTTGGCTGATGAAGGCTTCCATCCAGGGTCAAGTCAAACAGCAAACGATAAACAACCAACCAACCAACCAACTAAAACAAAACCCCAAAAGGCAAATTATGGGTCATTTGGAAGCCAAAGATCAATATTCTGTTTCCTTCGTGAATTTCTAAGTGACAATGGACTTCCCTGACACCTAGGAGCAACCAAAAGAGGATAGAAGAAAATTGTAGCACCTGGTCCCCTTGGAAATTTTTAGTTGATCAGCATCCATTTGTTTGCCCTGGTCACAGGCTGTCCTATCATCAGGGTAGAAACGGGATCTGGCAAGAACATACCTCCAAACAATCTGTCATTTAATTCCACAAGTTTCGACAAGGTTGCCCAAGAGCCTGAGATAAGAAAGTCAGTTATTCCTTAGCACGTGAATCCCTTGTGCCACATAATGTTGCTGGGCTTTCTATACCATTAGGCTACAGGCTTAAGAAAATCTCATTTGCTGCTACTGACCTAAAGCAGTGGTTCTCGAAGTGTGAGCCTTGGAGCCACAATCAAGGCAGCGGCATCACCTGGGAGCTTCTTAGAAAGGCAAATCCTCGGACTCCTACCCCAGACCTACAGAATCAGAAACTTTGGGAGTGGGGGCCAGCAATCTTTCAACAACCTCAGTCAGGTGCTTCCGTGGCAAAGTAAAGGCTGAAAACCACTGGCCTATGGAATGTGTTCAAGCCTTGAGGCGTTATCCCTGCTCACCTGAGCCTCCAGGCAGGCACTGATGGAATTACAGAATCTTCCAGCTAGAAGGGTCTTTCCATGCCTTCCAGCCCAATTTCTGCCCAACTTCTGCCTCTCTTGCATCCTCACACCTTAAGGATGTTTTTTGTCCACGATTTTGCAAGACGAACACTTAACCACCGCTTACCTGTTTCTTAAAGCTGCCTCCCGTTCACTCCTATCCAAGAGCTAGTTCTGCTTCCTGAAGCCACTCAACGTTAGTCCAATTTTTCATTCTCGTCTTAGCCTTTCATGTATTTGCAATCAGCAATTCCACTGCCCCCAAATATCTCCTCTCCAGGTAAAACATCCCTAGATCACTCTACACGTCCTTATGTAACAAGGTTTCCAGATGGTTCCCCTGGGCTCCCTCACTGGATGTGACCAACATGAGATGAAGACTCCTTGGTCTTCATGTTACAGATGCACTGACCTGTCCAGAAAACAGGGAGCTGCCACCTCCCCCACCTGGCCACTGCAGACTGTCACCAAGGCTATCTAGGTCTGCTTTGGTTACGATCACAATACCACGCCTGGGGTGATGAAAATCTTCCTGTTTTTTCCATAAATGTTATGGTTAAGTCAGCCTGCTTTCATTTCTATTTTTTTCTGAGCCTCAGCTCATAACTTTACATTTCTAATAATAAATTTATCTCATTAGTTTTGGTCCAGAATTTTCATTCCTATACGATTGAATTTATTTTTATACTGTACAGAAAATGTGACATTATGCATATTTATTTTCCCTTTAAACTTTGTTCAAATTCATGTGCTGCCCATATGTTTTATATCCTATTACCGTAAAATGAACATTTCAACTTGTCAACTTCAAAAACATAATTTTTATTAGCTCATCATGTGAATTATAACACGATTTATTTAAACATTCCCCTTTGACGTTAAGTTCTTTCCAACTTCTTTCTGTTGTTATACATAATGCTGCAATAAACGCAATTGTACATAAATATAAATCTTTGTCTAATTATTTTCTGAGCCCAGATTCCTGGAAGAAAAATTACTGGTAAAAAGGTATGAACATTTTAAAGACCTTGAGACATGTTGCTAAACTGTTTCCAGAAAGCTTATAATTTTTTCCTATTTCTACCATGATAGAGAGCCCATTTTGCCATGACTCTTGCTAATGTATTATAAACGTTGGGTTTTTTTAAACTCGTCAATTTAAGAAGTGAGTAATGGCATTGTGTTTTAATTTATGTTTCTATTTTACTAGTGAGGCTGATTTAAAAAAAATATATATGTAGGCTGGGAACAGTGGCTAATGCCTGTAATCCCAGTGCTTTGGGAGGTCGAGGCAGCCAGGAGTTCAATACCAGCTTCAGCAACACAGTGAGATGCTGCCTCTACAAATTTTTTTTTTAAACTAGCTGGGTGAGGTAGCACATGCCTGTAGTCCCAGCTGCTCAGGAGGCCAAGACAGGAGAATTACTGGAGTCTGTAAGCTTGAGGCTGCAGCGAGCTATGATTTCGACACCGCACTCCAGTCTGGGCAACAGAGCGAGACTCTGTCTCTAAAACAATAAAAAACAAAAATAAAAAAAGTATGTATTGACTAATAAGTAGTTTACATTTTGTGGCTAAATCTTTTCCTGTCCTTCGCCAACTTTTCTAATGGGGGTGTAAATGTTTCTTGTATTGATTTCGACACTCTCCTTATACAGAAGCAATATTGACCCTGTGTCTATCATTTTTTAAAATAAATATTTTCCCAGTTTGTGCTTGCCTCTTAAAACTTTCTGCAATTTTCCTGTGTGTAAAAGTTTTCTATTTTTATGAACTGAATCTCAAGTCTTTTCATTTGTGCCTTCTTTCATTAGATTGATATTTTTAAAAGCCCTCTCTGTCTGGGTGTGGTGGCTCATGCTTGTAATCCCAGCAATTTGGGAGGCTGAGGTGGGAGAATCACTTGAGTCCAGGAATTCAAAATGAGCCTGGGCCACATGGTGAGACTTTATCTCTATTTAAAATTAGAAAAAAAATTTTTTAAGTATTTGTTTTTAAAAATAAAAAAATAGGCTGGGCTCGGTGGCTCAGCCTGTAATCCCAGCACTTTGGGAGGCTGAGGCGAGTGGATTGCCTGAGCCCGCGGGTTCAAGACCAGTCTGGGCAACTTGGCAAGACCTCGTCTCTACAATAAATCAAAAATGAGCTGGGCATGGTAACGCGTGCCTGTAGTTCTAGCTATTTGGAAGGCTGAGGTGGAAGGATCGCCGGAGCCCAGCAGGGTGGCACTGAGGCAACAGTGAGTGTGCCACTGCACTCCAGCCTGGGTGATAAATGAGACTTCAACTCAAGAAAACAAAAACAAAAATAAATAAATAATAAGAATAAAAAGCGCTCTCTAATTCTTAGAGAAGTTAAATACTCCCTCTTCCCCCAATTCTTATGGCCTACTATTTTACGTTTAACTCTTTAATCCATCTGTAATTTGTTTTCACTAAATATATAGGTGAGTATGTAAAGTTATTTTCTTTGCTAATGCTTAATAATCCAGCCCTGACTTTGTCTACCTTTGAACTTCACCGCTTCCTGAATCATTACAGTAGGTTCTCGTGAGTCATATATTGCATCCTCCCTCCTAATTTCATTTTTTGAGAAACACTTTAAAGTTCTTTTTACCATACATGAAGCGAAGATAATTTTAACTGGCTTTGTTGGGGAAAGCAGATGTTGTTTTTAGATTTTGTTTTGATACAGTATATGCTACATTGGAGAGGCATAAGAGAATGTACCACACTTCCTTGTGCCTTGAACGGGTCTGTTATTTTATGGCACTGGCCTTCCTCTTCTAAAATAGCGCCCCTGTCCAGCTGTAGTGGCTCACGCCTATAATCCCAGCACTTTGGGAGGCCGAAGGGGAGAGGATTGCCTGAACCCACGGGTTCGAGACCAGCCTGGGCAACTTGGCAAGACCTCATCTCTACACTAAATCAAGAAGTTAGCCGGATGTGGTGGCATGTGCCTGTAGTTCCAGCTACTTGGAAGGCTGAGGAGGAAGGATCACCTGAGCCCAGCAGGTCGAGGCTGCGGTGGCCATGACCGTGCCACTGCACTCCAGCCTGGGTGACAGAGTCAGATTCCGACTCAAAAATAAATAAATAAAATAAAACAGCGCCACTGCACACAAGGTTATTTGGACACACTGCTTCTCAAAAGTTGTACTTCCTGCCCTAGCAAATGCCAGCCCTAGAATCTGTCTCCTAGCGGTTTTGTTTCACAGCTGTAACTGTGTCCTTCTGCTCAATTATAGTAACACAGTTTATTACCATGTTCTTTACAGGTCTTTCTTGATAAATTTTGTTGATTTTTCCAGATAAATTCTAGAATTATTTTTATAAGTACCCTCCCTCTTTCCACTCCCCACCCAAAAAAAAGAAAGGAAGAAAGAAAACATACCCTGCCTTTTTTTTTTTTGAGACAGTGTCTTGCTCTGTCTGTCACCCAGGCTGGAGTACCATGGCACCATCTTGGCTCACTGCAGCCTCCACTCCTTGGGTTCAAGTGATCCACCTGGCTCAGCCTCCCAAGCAGCAGGGACTACAGGTGTGCACCACCATGCCTGGCTAATTTTTTTCTCTTTTTTTAGAGATGGAGTCTTGCTGTGTAACCCAGGCTAATCGTGAACAAATTTGTTAAATTTATAAAATTAATTTGGAAAATTTTGCATCTTCATAATATTTAATATTTCCTATAGACATATGACATGTTTTCACTTATTCAAACTATTTTTTCAGTTAAATTAATTTTGTCATATTATCCAAAGTATTTAAGACTACCTTCCCTAAGCACATTTTTAAAAAGGTTTTTAAATTACTACAAATAGGAATTATTTTCAATTCTATTTTCTAAATGATCATGTTAAGCACATAAAAAGCTATTAATTTTAAAAATATTTATGTCATAGCCAGCCATAATTCTGAGTCCTTTTATTATGTTGACAATTTTATCCTTTCCACTTCCTGCTTTGTTACAGCCTTTAGACCTTTTATAATGCTAATTGGTAATAGTTCTAGTGTATATATCTTTCAGCTCCTGATTTTTTTTTTGAGTTGGAGTCTTTCTTACTCTGTTGCCCAGGTTGGAGTGCTGTGGCACGCTCAGGGCCACCACAGCCTCGACCTGCTGGGCTCAGGTGATCCTTTCGTCTCAGCCTTCCAAGTAGTTGGAACCACCATGCCTAGCTAATTTTTTGATTTATTATAGAGATGAGGTCTTGCCCAGTTTCCCAAGCTGCTCTCAAACCCCTAGGCTCAGGCAATCCTCTTGCTTCTGCCTCCCAAACTGCTGGGATTACAGGCGTGAGCCACCACGTCTGATTTTTCTTGATTTTAAAGGCAGTGCTTCCAGGGATTCATCACTAAACATATGCTGTTGGTTTGAGAAAAATACTCTTCATCACATTAGATGTCACTCTATTTCTAGCATACTAAGAGTTTTATTTCAAATGAATATAGGATTTTATTGCTTGCTGCATTTCTTAGTTGATATACTGATGCGATATATTACAGCAATAAATTTCCCAATATCAAATAGTCCTTAAGTACACATAATTAGGATATATCTTACCTAATTATGACTGCACTGAATCCAATTTTATTTTGTTATTTTTCTTTTTTCATCTGTTTACATATGTAAAATTGTCTTAAACCTTTATTGGTGACATCTTTGTCAGAATAATACTAGTTTTAATAAATAAATTTTTAACATTAATCTTATTCTGCGTTTTGAAACAAATTATGTAAAGTTGAAGTTTATATATTTTTCCAGAAAGTTGCAATTAAGATTTTCTAATTTCTTAGTATTCGACTATGAATAGCATTCGTTCTTTATCTTAAATCTCTTTTACATATGTTATTATATTTCCTTACTGATTTATTTTCTTTTTCACTTTTAAACTTTCTAGAGGTCATCTAGTTTTGATTTCATAGTACCAGCCCCTTGATATATTTATCAAATCTATTATTATACTGTTCCTCAATTAATTTGTACTCTTAACTTTTCTGCATCACTTTTGTTTCAGTTAAATTTATTCATTCATTCATTCATTCAACCAATGATGAGTTTGTTGGGATATAACCCCATTTTTTTTCTAATTTTTATTTTAAAGATGTGGGGTACAATTCAGGGTTAGGAATACAAATGTTTATTATGCAGGCACCCTTGTTGATGAGGGGTGCCCCCACCTCCCCTGGCAGTTCCCCACTAAGCCAAACCCTTTCTTATAGAATTATGATAATTGTTCAAGGTCCACTTATGAGTGAGAACATGTGGTACTCAATTCTTTGTTTCTGTGATAGATCACTCAGCATTCTAGACTCTAAGTCCATCCAAGTTGCTATGAAGTTCATATCATCCTATGTATTTAAGAATTCTTGTAAAGAATGTGGGTGGATTTTATTTATTTATTTATTTAAATGATGTGGGGTGAATTTTATTTTTTAACCTAAATCTGTGAGTCTTAGACTTTTAATAATACGTGTATTTAACTGACTTAGATGTTTTTCCATAATTGCTACATTTGCCTTTACTTTGCCATTTTGTTTAATGGTTCTGGATCTTTTTTTGTGTGTTTATTGTCTCATGTCTTTGTTTCATAGATACTCTGTTTCATTTTGACCTCTTGATGTTTTGGAAAGTTGAAGTCCTGATTTTAATGCTTATATTGATTAAATACATACGCAACCCAAACTTCTGTAATTCATAAGGTTCAAAACAAAACTGTAACTCATGGTTTCCTTCCTTAAGACAAATAATTTCTAAATATGTGTAATACTTACTTTCTTCCCACACTCTATATTTCCTTACTATTATTAATTTAATTGTATGTTATGTAGGCAGTTTCTCACATAATTATTTTTTAAAAATATATTTTAAATAATAAATTCTATTTTCGATTTAACCACAGTTAACATGGTTACTTTTTTTTTTTTTATTTTTTGAGTTGGAGTCTCACTCTGTCGCCCAGACTGGAGTGCAGTGGCCACTCCCGGCCACTGCAGCCTCAACCTGCGGGGCTCCGGCGATCCTTCTACCTCAGCCTTCCAAGTAGCCGGAATTACAGGCATGCGCTACCACGCCCGGCTGATTTTTTGATTTATCGTAGAGATGAGGTCTCGCTGCCCAGGCGGGTCTCGATCCCGTGGGCTCAGGCAATCCACTCACCTCAGCCTCCCAAAGGCACGGGATTACAGGCTGAGTCACCGAGCCTGGCTAACATGGTTACTTTAAGTAATATTATTAATAGGGTTGACACAAGTTATAATTATGGGGCACTTAACCTACATTCTGTATTCAATCCTTATGGAAATCACACCTATTCAGTGAGGTTCAGAAAGGTTAAATGACTCTTGTGAATCTCACAATTAGCAAGTGGCAGGGTGGGATCCACTTGCAGGTCCCAGAGCCTGTACTCTTAATTATTACACCCTAGCTCGATTTAATTGGCTTCAAGTTCACCATTGGTCCATTTTCTACTATCTTAGGGTCCTTGATTTTGATTCATCTGTCACCTGGAACATTAAAAATTAATTGACTTACTGTCTCTGGAGGAAGACATGAGTGCTTTATTTTCAGAGACCCTGCATTATCTTAATATGTCTTTAAGGTATTTTTCTACCTGAATTACATCTTATTTAACTGTCCAGTCCTTCAAGGCTGTCAGTGGCTTGACATGTGAAATACAGGCCAGAAAAAAGCCTCTCAGTCCATCCATTCCTACTGGTAGGAATTCCAATTGCTCTTTGATGTATGTCTTCACTGCTCCTTAACTTACAATGTGATTGTCAGTTTTAAACTTGCTGACATAGTTATGGTATTTTATTAAGAAGTTCTTAGGAAGCATATCAAGCATGTCTGATCACTTGTCATGTTAAGTAAAAAGCCAGTATGGATTTTGTAATTTTTCTTTTTTTTTTAAGTCAGGGTCTCTCATGGCTCACCATAGCATTGGCCTCCTGGGCCCAAGCCATCCTCCTGCCCTGGCCTCCAGAGAGCGGAGGCTACAGTCACATGCCACCACATCCAGCTAATTTTTTCGATTTTTTTGTAGAGATAAGGACTTGCTATGTTGCCTAGGCTCGTCTCAAACTCCTGGGCTCAAGCGATTCTTCTACCTCAGCCTCTCAAAGTGCTAGGATTACTCAGGTGTGAGCCACACCTAAGGAAATATTTTGTAAATATTTTTTCTAGGCATGGCGTTAGTCATCTCTCCCAACTTTGTTTCTATGACAAATTTGATCAATATTCTTTTTGCGATTTCATAAAGGTCAGTGGTAGACGTGCTGACTAGGCCTTAGCCCCACGGCATTGAACTGCAGACTTCTCCAAATCAGCATCAATCTGTGAATCTTCATTCTTTGGCCAGTGTTGGCCAATCAATTACCAACCTATTTCTCCATATTTGCGCAAAGTAATCATGATAGATGTTCCTAAATGCCTTACTGTCTTTAGTATTCTTTTGATCTCAGCCAGCCTAGTAACCCTACAACAAAAGGCAATCTGGCTATTTTGGCTTGTTCCTAAAATTATTGATTTCTTTCTAAAGCACACACATGCCATCTTTTAAGGAATATACTCTAACACCAAGCTTACTCCTCTAAGAGCCACTGGATTGTAGAAAATCACACCAAACCTTTCCCTTCTCTGGCTCCTATGCATGTTCCGTGATTTCTCTGAGGTAACTGTCAGAAACTCCAAGAAACATCAGGAGGGTCTTCCACTCTGGTCAAGACAGGTTGGAACTGTTTAGGGCAGGTGGCTACTGCACATGCGTTTGCTCATTTCCTCTGTAACCGTATTTGTTGTGCTGTTCCCGGCCTACAGGCCAATCTCTCAGACATGGGCCCACGGCTTCCTCGTTCTCCTTCTTGCCTTACAATCACTGCAGTCTCACGTGGTGTTCTCAGCATCCTCTCCAAGTTGCTGCCTGTTCTCCTGTTCATGAACCGTCTTCCTTTCAGAGATTCTCATGCAATCCCAAGACCCCTCTCCTTCTCTGCTTCCTAAAATCTCCTTGGCTGTTATCTGTGGGCTGCATTGGGTAGAGCAGTCAGGACCCCTAAGATGACTGTCCTCGCCTCTAAGAATTCCTCATCCCAATGAACCTTCCTCTTTCTCAGAACTCAGTCCTGCATGGCCATCACTACTGCTGCTCCCCTTCCTTTAGGGGGAGCTGTGACTCCCAGTAATCCGTGGCAAGAGTATATTTAGAAGTTCTGCTTTTAGCTGAGTGAGACTTCTAGCAGAAGACGAGACTATCTGCCTCTGCACCTATCTCATGAACTCTATTAAGAAATCATTATTCCCATCTTTGCCTACACAGGGTGTGGTACAATTCCACGACATAAGTAAATTCCTCTCTCTTTATCCTTACTAAGTCTGCACTGGGCTGCCACACTCAGGTTTATGGGTTTATATAACAACACAGACCCTCATCATCCTATGGTCTCCTTACCAGCCTCTTCCACAGGAGCTGCACCCTTTTTTTTTTTTTGAGTTGGAGTCTCACTCTGTCGCCCAGACTGGAGTGCAGTGGCCGCTCCCGGCCACCGCAGCCTCGACCTGCTGGGCTCCGGTGATCCTTCCGCCTCAGCCTTCCAAG
Source organism: Cephalopachus bancanus (assembly GCA_027257055.1). Classification (NCBI taxonomy): domain Eukaryota; kingdom Metazoa; phylum Chordata; class Mammalia; order Primates; family Tarsiidae; genus Cephalopachus; species Cephalopachus bancanus. Next base: position 447,189 of record JAPVLO010000308.1, read on the forward strand.
TAGCCAGAACTATAGGCCTGTGCTACCACACCCAGCTAATTTTTTATTTTTATTGCAGAGATGAGGTCTCATCTAGTTGCCCGGGCAGGTCTCGAACTCGCTGGCTCAGGCAATCCACTCGCCTCGGCCTCCCAAAGTGCTGGGATGACAGACTGAGCCACTGAGCCCGGCCTGAGCTGCACCTTTCAAACAAGCTGTGTTCCTTTATTGCCACGGCCTGATCTTGAGTTAGCATATCAACTCTTAGAGATGCCTGTAAAAATGACATATTTCCTCTTGAGTTAACATTTCTAATGTATTTCCTTTTCCATATATGCATTCACCTAGAGACCTTCAAAATCACACCAATTATGGAAGAAAAAGAACGAAAACGGGGGTGTTGGCATTCACTCTGACCTCACCTCTCACTTTGGGTCTGAAGATACAGTGGGTCTCGGGGTCAGACTGGGCTGGGGCAGCCAACTGATGAGTTAGGGCTATTTTTAAAGGAGGACAAGGATTCATCTGCACTCTCAGCTAAGCCAGCACTCAAAGCTCTGGGTCCTGATCTTGGTCAGGCACTAGGGTCGGCACTGACCTCCTGGTTTGGCTTCCAGGCCCACCAGTAAGCTTGGACCACATCTGCAGCTCTTGCTGGAGGGGGCTGACTACTGTTTGGACATCCCCTACCTTTCCCTTCCAAACTGGTAGTTCACAAGACAGGCAGAGACCTTCTTGACTCCAATCCCTAAACCTTGCACAAAAGATTCTTCACACCAAAACACGCAAGAAAATTAACCCTCTTAAGACTAGAAGAGACCTTCCAGGTTATCTTCCTCAACCTCCCAATATGCATGGTGGCTACTCTAACACAGAGATCCCCTCCAGAGGAAAGAAATAAAAACATTCTGGAAACAGGAAGATGAGGAAGGTGGAGAGAGGTGAGGGTTGGGCCTCCACTCAGAACCCCAGCCGACTGTGGAAGAATCAACCAAGAAGGGAAGAAAAGCAGTTTACAGAGACAGAGATCTACCTCTTCTCTGACAGAGCTGGTTCTGTTCAGAGGTGGGCTAGCAAATTATTTGGAATGGACTACAGAATTCATTGAGCCAGGTCAAAAGGACATGGGATTGATAAAAGCAGGAATCTAGGTACAGAGAAAGAAATAATGCTCATTCTAGTGATTTCCAAGACCTTCCTCAGTCTATTATCAGATGAGACAAGGTGGAGTTCTAGGGAAAACCAGGCTGCCCATCAGAAAGCTGTCCAAGATCCTCACAGGTAACTCCCCAGGGGCAGACACAGCTGTGAGTCAGCCAAAGAGAGGGCACCACCCAGGGGCGAGAGGATTCAGGGATGGCGCCTGGGGTGAGGGCTGGGAGGTGACTATGTAGGCGTCAGGAGTTCACTCATGATGGAAGCAGACAGTTCACCCCTGTTTCCTGACACCTCCTCAGGCCCGGGCATTATCGCATATGACTAACAGCCGGGTACTGCCACGGGGAGCATTTTGACAAGGGGACTCTTTCAGGCAGAGGTTTCCTCGGGGTGAGAAACCATCTCTTTTCATCCAGTTCACACCTGGGGACGAGGCAGGCTGCCCTGCAGGGCCCAGAGTCTGGGCCAGGTGACGTGTGTGCCTCTGGGCCAAGTCGTCCCTCCTCCTGTTCCCTCCACCTCCTTCTGCCTCATTACACTGTCTGCAGCCGCCGGAGAGACAGGAGGACTATAGGCCTGACTCGGGCTCTCGTAGAAAAAAAATTCTTTACTTGTAAAACCGCTTTCTCTAAAACAATGCCAAGTAGCCACTATATATCCCACATTCAAAAAAATAATAATTCGAGGCCAGCCTGGGCGACTTGGCGGGACCTCATCTTTACAATAAATAAATAAAAAAAAATTATCCGGGTGTGGTAGCATGTGCCAGATTGCCAGAGCCCAACAGATCAATGCTGGGGTGGCGGTGAGCGTGCCACCATACTCCAACCTGGGCGACAGAGTGAGACTCCAGTTTAAATAATAATAATAATAATAATAATAATAATAATAATTAATAATAATACCTGATCCTTTCAAGAAGATTACAGTCCAGCTGAGAGGACGGACACACACACAAACACACACACTAGTAGGAGAACAGGTTAAGCCCTGAACTGTGTGGTCTTGAAAATGTTGGCCGGGTTCGGTGGCTCAGCCTGTAATCCCAATGCTTTGGGAGACCGAGGTGAGTGGATTGCCTGAGCCCGTGGGTTGGAGACCCACCTGGGCAACTTGGCGACACCTCAGCTCTACAATAAATCAAAAATTAGCCGGATGTGGTAGCACGCTCTTGTAGTTGCGGCTACTTGGAAGGCTGAGGCAGAAGGATCACCGGAGCCCAGCAGATCGAGGCTGCGGTGGCCGGGAGTAGCCACTGCACTCCAGTCTGGGCAATGGAGTAAGACTCCAACTCGAAAAAAAAAAAAAAAAAGAAATGTCAAGGCATGGCTTGTATGGGTCCATGGGTGAGGAAGAACTTCGATGGGCCATTGACTGTAGGATTCTGAGGAGTAAAGGATGGAGGAGGTATCCTGAGCCACAGGCCTAAATGACAAAGTCCAAGAAGCCTGTCTTTAAGTGGTATCCTTCAACTTCGACCCTGCACGCATTATGGATTCTCAAACCTGCAGCACAGCACTGAGACACACACATGCTTTATGCTTGGGCCCCACGTTACAACATGAGCTCCTCCCTGTCCAGCCTTCCAGTCCCTTGGGAGCAGGGCTACACTGAATTCATCTACACGTCCCCAGCACAGGTGGCCATACGGACGTGGGCGTGCGCACACACACAAGCACTACTTTTATAGACCAGCTGTGTGCCAAGTGCTAAACAAGACATCTAATAAGTATGATATCTGACACCTATGAATAGCCTGTGAGGTAGAGATTAATATTCTTATTTACACATGAGGAAATTGACACTCAAGAGGATAAGTTGATCAAGGTCATGGTTAATCAGAGGCAAAGCAAATACTGTCTTTTTGATCTGCATTTGGTTGTGGACACTGAGACTGCCCAAATGGAAGACCAGCTGCGTTAATTGAAAAATTTCACATATCAGTGGACCTGTGTGGTTCAAACCCATATTGCTTGAGGATGGGGTGGGACCTGTGGCGAGGGGCTCTGAGGGTCTTCTTGGCATTGGAAAACTCCATAGAGCTGCTACCTGAGACTGAGTCCCTGTGAAGTCCAGAACAAAACAAGGGAATGGGCATTTCTTCTAGCATCTTTGTGCTTAAGGGGAGACATAGAGGTTCTTCAGAGCCGTAGGGCAATTTTGACCCCCACAGGGTCCATTCCAAGTGAGCCAGCATGGAAGCTGGATGGAGCCATCAGGACAGGTGTGACCCAGGCCCTGGCATAGATCGCAGGCAATGAAATAACGTATGGGATGCTGCATGGGATAATTTTTGGGTGGGAGTGTTTTCTCTTTCTCCACATAAGCTGCCCCTTGGTTCTCAGTGGGCTAGGTATACATTTTCCCTGGGGAATCTGTTTCAAAAACAAAGCCAGACTCCTGAGCCTCCCTACCAGAAATTCTAAACCAGGAGGTCTCGGTAGAGCCCAGGAGATGGCATTTTTTTTTTTTTTAAGTTGGAGTCTCACTCTGTTGCCCAGACTGGAGTGCAGTGGCCGCTCCCGGCCACCGCAGCCTGGACCTGCTGGGCTCCGGCGATCCTTCCGCCTCAGCCTTCCAAGTAGCCGGAATTATAGGCACGCGCTACCACGCCCGGCTGATTTTTTGATTTATTGTAGAGATGAGGTCTTGCCGCCCAGGCAGGTCTTGAACCTGCGGGCTCAGGCAATCCAATTTTTTTTTTTTGAGTTGGAGTCTCATTCTGTTGCCCAGACTGGAGGGCAGTGGCCGCTCCCGGCCACCGCAGCCTCGACCTGCTGGGCTCCGGCAATCCTTCTGCCTCAGCCTTCCAAGTAGCTGGAACTACAGACGCGTGCTACCACACCCTGCTAATTTTTTTTTTTTTTATTGTAGAGATGAGGTCTCGCCAAGTTGCCCAGGCGGGTCTCGAACCCGCGGGCTCAGGCAACTCACTCACCTCGGCCTCCCAAAGCGTGGGATTACAGGCTGAGCCACCAAGCCCGGCTAGGACATGGTATTTTTTAACCTGTGCCCCAGAAGATGCTAATATTGCCATCCGCATACTATCTGAAGACAAGTGATTGGGAATGTCCGTGCCGGGTGATCCACAGACACAGAGCTGTCACCCTTCTAGTGTTAAACTCATCTGGGAAGACCGCTTGGTGGAAGACCGCACGACCCAGCCTCCTTTGCCGTTTCTAACAGACCCTATAGTAAGAAGTCTCCCCACCTCCCACTTGCAGTGTCTTTTCCTCCCTGGTGACAATGGGAAACCAGCTCATCGCCAGGCGCCATGTCTTAACCCTTCACACACTTGGAGCCTTTGACTAGGTCACCTGTCAGCCCCTCTTCTCCCGGTTAAATAACCCCCATTCCCCTCGTCTCTCATCTGTGCTCTTATTTTCCAAGCCATCAATCACCTCCATGCTTTTCTCTAAATGCTCTCCAAGTTCTCTCTAGTCCTCCTGAGTTGTCTTTGTTCCCAAATCTTCCCTTGAACAGTTTGTGTCTTGTGAGATTAAAAAAAAAAAAATTCCTGTTCCAAAAGGATTCGAGGGCTATTTTGACAGGATTAATTTAAGAAACCTCCCTACAGCCTCACAGCAATGCGGGAAAGAGGACACGTTGCATAAGAAAGCCTAAGGAAGGTAGTACAATAAACACTCTATTGTCTCCATGGCAACACACCCCAAAAGTTTTCAGGATGCTGGCTTGAGTAGCAAGGTGAGTTTACGGGATGAGGGTCTACCTGCTGGCCCACCAGAAAGCCAGGAAGGACGGCATAAGCTTTCCAGATGATCCAAGGGGTTAATCTTCGGGTGGGCTGGGAACCGCACTCTCCCTACTTCCCACCGACCTAGAAAGTGGCTCAGAGCAGAATGGAATAGGAGCCAGAGTAGAGGGAAGGGGGAAGGAGATGGGGTGGGTCATTGGTAATCTCTGGTGACAACGTTTGTTTGTCTCAAGCAGAAAGTCACTCTGGAGAGGATTTTTCAGGAAGACAGAAGCCTTCTCAGGGGTATGATATGACAAATCAGCCAGGTGAGGGGGAGGAGATGGAAAAGAAGCCAGACAGAGACTACAACACAAGGAGAGACGGAGTTCAGTGGTTGCCGTAGACCTATTTTTAAGCCGGCAAAAGAGAGGGCAGCGGAAGAGACGGGAAATGGAGAAAGAATTTGCCTTCCGAGTCTCAGGGGCTCAGAAGAGCACTCGCAGCACCACCCGTGAGGAGAGTGACTATAGGCTTTGCTGGAAAGTCGGGAAAGTAGGCATCAGATTCTAAATATTTCCCGAGAGGTGATCTCACAGAACAACCACGTGGGTGTGCGTACTGTTCTCTCACCCACAAACTGCCCACCGCTTTGCGATTAACCTGGATAGCACTGCTTCCAGAAAGCCTAGTGCACTTAGTAGCTCATAATTTAGCACTTCTCTCTTTTTTTTCTTCAGATCCTTTCTTATAGGCTATGTTTTGCCTTCCCGGCAAAATTGGCATTTATTGGTCGTAAATCCCTAGGATTACGGGCACTGAAGTTGGAGACCACAGTTAATTCCCAATACCGCTAAATACGAGGTGTGTCCGCGAGGAAGTCTGTAAATCTTAGCCTCCATCTCTTGGTCCAATAAATGGAAAGGAAAGGATCGTAATGAGATTTAAAAGATAGGATGCCATTGTATGCCAAGAGATATAGGCTGCATATGAATGCCTATATCTCTTTCCGTACTGGATATGCTGAAGATGACAGAGAGAGAGAGAGAGAGAGAGAGAGAGAGAGAGAGAGAGAGAGAGGGGAAGAAGAAGGAGGAAGAAGAAGAAGAAGAAGAAGAAGAAGAAAATGAGGCGAGATAAATCTAGAGAGAGACAGAAAGAGAGACAGAGAGAAGAAGAGAGACAGAGAGACAGAGAGAGACAGAGGGAAGAAGAAGAAAAAGAAAGAGGAGAGAGAGAGAGAGCGAGAGAGAGAGAGAGACCACTTTTCTCTTAAGCCAGCCCAATATCAGATGGGACAGGCTGAAGGACACCCCTCTGAAGAATGGCATCTCCTTCTTCCTCCATCGTGTGATAAAGTCAGGCGCACCGGGAACCTTTTCCGAAACGGCGCAAACATGCTGGGTATGGACTCTTTAGATGTGACCATGACAAATTACCAGTGGGACCGCGCGGTACGTTTTGTTGTGATTCCTTTTTTTAGGGCAAACAAAACAAAAACCAAGCAGAGTAAAGCCTTTCTCCTCCCTCTGGTTCCATCCACCCTGGCCCAACAACTAATCTTGTTTGTTAGCCTCTTTGGTTCACTAATTAGTCATTATGAACAGCTGGAGAGGGGATTACTCACCTTGAGAAGAGGGAATTGTGGGCTCAAGAGAACTGTCACTTAGGGAGAAAAGAAGAACCTCTTCCAGACACAAGATGAACCAAACACAACACGCTCCAAATTAGCCACATCTTGAAGAGGGCCGAGAAAAGAAAGAGAAGAAAACGCAGCTTCGTTGGCCTCCGTGTGGTCGACATGCCACCCCCTGGTTTCTGGGTAGTTCCACTCTTGTTATCTACTTTCACCAGGAAACAGAAACACCAGCTGCCTCGAAGCAAGGTAACCCTCTTGTAATTTTAGACCTGCTTGAAACCAGGGAGTGTTGTTGGGGAACTGCAGGTTATTCCGGATGGAACAGAAAATCTAATCTTGAAAAGCAGGAAAGCCCCAATTCTAATCCTGTCCAATTTTGGTTCTAGTCAGTGAGCAAAACATAAAAAGCCCAGAGATCACTGTATTTATCGCAAGGATAGCTTAAAAACACCCAGACAAAGCGGCCTTCTGTTTTTAGGACCCCGTGAAATGGATGGAAGGATGGGCAGGTGCTGCATTTTTGAGAAGCAGAAGAAAAAGACGATGGGCATGGCTCTGAGTGTGAAATCAGTCTGTAGCCAGTACTAGCTGTGGGACCCCGGGGAAGCCACGATGTCTCTGTGGAATGGGAACGCAGATGGAGGGGAAAGAAAGAAGCGTGGCATCTTGAACGCTTAGTACATTGGGGGAGAGAGAATGTCCAGCCTCTTGCCCTGGAGCCAGGTAAGAATTTATGATTCCCATTTACAGATAGAGAATGACAACCAATGGGCCAGGGTCAGAGTGTTCACTGGTGTCGAAGGGTGGGCCACACACAGGTCACCTGTCTCTTTGTGCTGTGTCTTTCTGCCGTGCCAACCCACCTCCCCCAAGTGGTGTGCCCCTAATGCACTACTGGCATGACAAGGCAGAGGGCAGAGGGCAGAGGGCAGGGCCTGGGCCCGCTGCCAGCCTTCCCTCTTTCCAGAGTATCCTGTTCAGTCGGGAGCATCTTCTTTGGGTGCTCCCATGTGAGAGCGCTGGGGAACTCTGCTCCACACACATACAGCCTCTCGGTATAGATTCTGGACAGTTCTGCCCTTTCCCAGCCTAACTCAAAGTCCACAGGGAGCATGGTGGTTCTCAGCCCCATCCTTTTTGGGGGGATGAGAAGGTGAGAGAACTACCCATGTCCCTGAGATGCACATCAATAAGGAGCTAGGACTGTTCACGGCCATAGTTTGCAAACCTCTGCAATTTTCACACTTGTCCCGAAACCCCCGGTCCAGGCCACTGAGGCATACCTTGCATACTTCCTGGTCGCGAAGGAAAGGAAGGACTTGGCCTACCGCACAGGGTAATTGGTACATTTGCCTAACGATCTGCGGGGCGGCCTAGGTTCAATTCAATTTGATTCAATTTAACTAAATGAATTCAATTCAGCCCCATTTATTGAGTGCCCAACTAAATGTGACGGCTCACTCTGGCTCCTGGGGGTGGGGGTAGGGAGAAGTGTGGACAAGATACAAGCAGCCAGTGTCCTGACCCTGGGAGCTCACAGGAAGACCCTGGACAGACACGGAGATGCGAAGATCTCTCTACTCAGCACTATTGATGTACGGGGCCGGACAGCTCTTTGTTGCAGGGGGTTTCCCTACGTACCCTAGGAAGTTCAGCAACATGCCCGGTCTCCACCCACTAGATGCCAGGAGCACCCTTTTAGTTATGATAAACCAAAACTGTCTCCACACACTGCCAAATGTCCCCTAGGTAGCAAAACTGCCCCGCCCCCGGTGAAAGCCACAGCTGTGATATGAGGTTTGGTATCTTCGGTTCCATAACAGAAGTGTCAACCAAGTGATAGGTGGGCAGAGAAGCAGTGACCAGGGCAGACTGCATAGGCAAAGTGACATTTAGACCAGGCCTAAGAGAGTCGGTGGGGTTTTGAGAAAAATAACAGCAGCTGGAAATACCAGGACCCAGTGTCAAGGGATTGCTGTCACCTGCAGGCTAAGGAGGGCGTTTGAAGATAGTTAATGTGGCACATGCCAACTGAAATAAACCCTGGGATCAGCCTTTAGTTGCTGAAATGTGGGAGGTGGAGGTCCTAGGAGGGGCATGGGCACCCGGGAATTTGGGGCAGCTGAAACACGACTGGGCAGCCACACGTCCAAGGATGCCAGCCTGCTTCTCCTGCTCTGGAGGACAGATCCCAGAATTTAATGCATGCTGGTCTTAAAGACTTAAAACAGTTCCGACCCAATAGTGTTGAAACACCCTTTCCTAAGCAAAAGTTGGTACTGATGGCACGCACAGAAGATAAGTATGATAAGAATGGTGGGTTCAGGGGAACAGAGCTGGTTTGGCTGCTGCAGGTTTAATATTCAATCTTACACATCGTGATGGCTTCTGGATGTGTCTCCCACCCTACCCCACCCCTTCCAGGACTTGGCTTCTTTTCTCTCAGGCTCCCCTGCCTGCCTAGGTGCAAACCTGGGTTACACAGACATCCTTGCCAACAGACACTCAAGTTGGGGGAAACCTACCAGCCCCGAAATAATTATTTGGGCCAAGCCTGGAAGGTGGAGAGTAGCCAGGGAAATGAAGATGGAACCCAAAAGCAGAAGCAGGTGTCGGGCACAGCTGACATGCAGGACGCTCCTGCCATGCTTAGACAAATCACGTTACCAGCCATCCTGCAGGTAGGAGCGCCCGGCTCCTAGGAGAAAGGAATGGACGCCATTTCTGGTCTCTCCTACCCCCGGAACCTGGCTAGGAGAACATGCTTCTCGCAACCCCCAAGCACAGGGAGGAGAGCACATGTCTGGGAAGACATGTTTCCCTCTCTTGGGTCTCAAAGATGGGATGCAATTCAGCTGCTGGCTAGACTCTCAGTCTCAGAACAGCCCCCCTGCTCCTCCCTGCATGTCTCCACGGGCTGCAGCAACAAGCAGTCTCTCTGGTTTGCTCGCTCTTCTGAAGAAAACTGTGGCTTATCGCAACTCCAAGCAGGTGGCTGGAGAACGGCCCAGAGGAAACACAGAGCTGCATGCGTGGTCCGCTGCTCCCATCCGTGCTTTGAGCGGGCTTCTGTGACAGGCTTGGGCAAGGGGAGAGGGACCATGAGAGGTGCTATGGTCCTAAGGGAAGGCGTGTGGAGAGAGGGGACCCAGCGGCCCAGCTGTGCGGAGCCGATACGAAAGGTGGGGCCTCACTAGATTCTGGAAGAAGCTTCTGGAAAACAGATTCCATCCAGTCCTTCTGGGAAAGCCCCCACACCCTTGCCACCCTCGCCCGGCTCCTGGGCCCCTGCAGTGGTCATCTGGCAAGTGTCCATCTCCAGACGCCCTTCTTCTAACCCCTGTGAACACAGTGGATAGATTAGTCCTGCCAGATGGTGATTAGCATTTTATACTACCTTTCCAGCCGCACTCAGAAGGCTCCACTACCAAACAGCTCAAGGCTGAAGCACTGTATCCCGGCGTTTGGGACCAGAAGGGTAGCGCCCGCTGCTCTGACCTGGCCTCCCTGCCACTCTCCACATACCTCTGCCTCAGCCAGGGCATTCCATCATAATCTCCTCAAGAGTCCTTGGCCATCTCTTCGTCTCCCACCTCCCCTTCAAATCCTGTCCACTTCCTCCAGGAAGCCCTCTAAACTCAAGTCCCACTGAGTGGCCCTTGGCGAATCCAAGGGCACAGCCATGGGACCCTTTGGGCTTTGACTTGACCCTCAGAGTGTTTCCCTCTCCCTCTCCTGCTGCAGGGGAGTCCCAGGGCTCCTCAGAGTCATACAAAGTGCTCTTCTTCCCAGGTGCTCCCAGGTCCTGGTACTGAGCGTGGCAGGGCCACATGTCAAGGGGCAGCAACGAAAGGGGGCAGTGTAGAAGCACTCCTGGCATGGGAACTGGGGAGGGACACGGAAGCACAGCCAGGGAAACGTGGTCCACAACCCACCACAAGGCTCAATGGGCTTCGGAATTTCCTGAAGCCAAGGGGTTCCACGGCCCTGCCTGAGCCAGGCCTTAAGAGACTTGTAGGGTGGGCGAGTACCCCGAACAGTCCACCACCCCTCCCTGTGGGGATCCCACCCACCTACCAAGACTTGACTAGGTGTCACCTTGGCTGTGACAACAGCCCTCAGCCACCTGCCCTGCCCCCATGGAGATTCCACAGGGGACCTCCCCCCAGCACCCGCACACTGCCCTGTAGATAGTAAGTGCTCAACCAAGATTATTTCAAGGACAAGAGTCCTTAAAAGAAGAATCTGCTCTTTCTTCCACAACAGCAATCCATTCTTCCCTTTTGTGTATGCTTTGCAGGCTGACAATGCATTTGCCTTCCAGAGTCTTATTTAAGCCTCACCACCGTGCTGAGAAAAATCAATGTGAACATCATTATCCAATTTCACAGATTGGCAACACTGAGGTTCAGAGAGGCCAACTACCTTTCCAGGGCCCGTATCACGACAACGAGGTGAGTCAGGGTGAGTCCTGAACTAGCTCTCTGTCTCAGACACTTAGCTGTCCACAGAATCGATTTCCCTCAACAAATAATTCGGTGCTCATTCGGCAGCCCTCGGGGACAACAAGCATCTCTCCTGCAAGATAAGAAATAGAGGCGATTGCTGGCAAAGGCAGGGATAATTGCCACGAGACAGAGTTCACCCCGCACATCTTGCGAAGGTCTTCAAACCCTAGCACGGTTTCCCAAATCTTCCTGCAACCCACACACATCAAATGCAGGCAGATTATTTTGTATGATTGATGAAGACTTTTTTTTTTTTTAGCATAAAAATTTAATTACCGGGTTACTGCATTTCCAGAGGGCCTGTCAATTGAGGTCTCACCATATAGACCTTCTGACAACCTTAGACAGCCTAGGAGACGTCATTAACTGAGAGGGAACAGGGGAGAATAAAGCATTTTTCCAGGAGGGCTCTCCTGCCCAAGGCCCCAGTGCGGGTCTGGGACCTTAAGTGAGCGTCTAACCCGAGGATGGCACACACCGTCCATCTCCTCACCAAGCCGCTGAGTAAACTAGAAACACAGAAAGGGAATTTTGTGGCTCTGGGGACATGGGTGGTTGTGTTGCATGTGGGGTGAAAGCCAGACATTTCAGCCAACACGTTTCTGAGTCAAGCCACAGAAAAGAGGGCACGTTACCCAGGCCTTGTGCTCTGGACGGACAGAAACCCCAAGGAGGCCAGGATCCTGGCTTCATTATCCACCCTTTCTGGAGCCTGAGGATGTCTCTTCCTTGCTCTGTCCAGTTTTCTTGCCAGACGGTTTCTAGACCCAGTGTATGTGGGAGAGGTGACAGACGTGTATTTGAGCGTAGGGGTGAGGGAAGGGGTGTCTAGGGGGATGCAGGGCTGCAGATCCCACATGGAAGGACACATGCTCTCTGGACACCAAGCCCGGAAAGAACTGCTTGTGCTGTTTTCTGCCTGGCAGCATTGGAGACACCAAACCAGTCGAGGTGATCACGGCAGACACAGACCCGAAAAGGGGAAGAAAGGCATTAGAAGTCACAAGGCCTTACTAGCCGGGCGTGGTCGTGCGCCCCTGTAGTTCCGGCTACTTGGAAGGCTGAGGTGGAAGGATCGCTGAAGCCCAGCAGGTTGACGCTGGGGTGGCTGTGAGTGTGCCACTGCACTCCACTGCACTCCAGCCTGGACAACGGAGTGAGACTCCAACTCAAAAAAAAAAAAAAGTCACAAGGCCTTCCATGACCGGACTCTGCCTTGGCCTCATGGTCCCTCAGTCCTTGCATCAGACACCCTCAAAAAAGGAGGGACAGAAGGGCAGGTACAGGCCCAGGGAGTGAGCTGCTTACTCCCTTGCTGCTCATTTCTGATGGAGCAAATGAGGAAACCAGGCCACCTCTTGGGTTAGAAGCAGCTGTAGGACAACTGGCTTGTTTACTCTGGGCCATGTCAGCAGGGGAAAGGGGGAGGGAGGTGGTTTTTCTTTAGCCAGTGGCCATCAGAGCCTGGAGTGGGAGCTGCCCTCTGAGCATGGGCAAAGCTGAATTGGAGCAGTGACCCAACCAGGGTGATTCCCAGGGGACATCTAGCAGAGTCTGGAGAATTTTTGGTTGCCACAGCTGGGCAACTGTTGGTGGAGGGCAGGGTGTGGCTACTGGCATCTAGTGGGTAGAGGTCAAGGATGCGGCCAGATGTCATACAATGCACAGGGCAGCCCCCACGACAATCGATGACCCATCTGCGAATGCCATGGGGCCAAGGCTGAGGAACCTTCATTGGAGTACCTGAAATCACTCATTCAGCAGCTGCCTTCAGAAGGGCCCGAGGGAACAGACCAGAGGAGCCGGCGGATGGAGCCCCTGCGAGGCAGCCTTCCGCTTGCTTTTACGAACAAGAACTTTCTAGCAATTAGAGGGGCATCTGAAAATGCCTCTGTCCACCCTGCTTGATCCAACAGGTCCTGCCGAGAAGACTGCAAAGGTACTCCCGCGCCAGGTGGAAGAGTGGAGGGGAGACGTCCATGGTCTTTTCACCTTGGAAGACTCAGGCTATGGGGTCGGGAGAGGAGGGGCTGGTAGGTGGGGGTGCCTGTCAAAGGGAACAGAGCTCACCAGCTGTTCAGCGGAGAAAGGGCTGGACAAAAAGGAGACTTAACAATTCAGGCTATAACAACAGTGCCTTCAGAGGGCCTCCATGACCCATGGGGGTGGGGGTTTCAGCTAGTCAACCTTCGGGCATTGGGGCCATTCAGTTCCCTGACATAACTGGTCACCCAAGCCGGCATACTTCCTCTTCTGTTTGCCACCATTGTGATAACAGTCCCTGTGTGCACTACGATGTTTCTCTCTCTACTACTTAAACTTGGTGATGAAGGGTACAGATTGCCAGGTTCGAATCCCAGTGCCGCCACTACTGATCTGGGTTTGGGCAAGTTGTATGACCTTTTGTGCCTCTACTTCCCCGTCTGTACGATCATCATACGTCCTACCTCACAAGGTGGCTCTGAAGTAAAGGATTCTGGCACATCGTGACCCCTCAGTCAGTGCTGATTGTTATGAATATTATCACCACGTGTCCCTGGGAACTTCTCTCAGCCTCGGGTCCTCACCCGATGGGGGTGTGGTGGGGTCTCTGGTCTCACGCTAATATGGCGAGAAGAGGCGGACAGATAGTAAGAAGGAATTCCTTATTAGCCCCAAAAGGGATGGCGAAAGGAAAAGGCCACCGTCTCACCAGAGTTTTCCAGACGAGCCACTGAGTAAACAAGCATGGTTCCTGAGATGAATGTCATAGCCAGAGAGGCAAAAAGGAATTCTGAAGCCTTCTGTGAACACTGAGGTCACCCCGTTTTCCTGGCTCCATTTCTATCCCTGGTCTGCTCTGCAATCATCACCTCTACACACACCGATTCGTGGAGAATCACTCTTGTTTCCTCCACACAACTAGGTAAGTCACAAGTTTCCAAACCCCTAGTCGGACGGCGCCATTTCCCGAGTGCCTACTCCATGTGCAGCCTGTTTCAAAGGGTATACCGTGTGCCAGGCACTGGGCCAAGCACATCACCACTCATTCAACAGTCATATCACCATTCTACGGATGAGGAAACAGAGGCTCAGAGAACAGAAGCAGCTCCAGACTCCACAGAGCCTTTATGAGCAGATCTAGATGGAAAGCCAGATCCGTGGGACGATTGCAGAGTTCTTCCCGCCCTCCACAGCGCCCTCCTCCTGTGTGCGAGCATCGCCTTTCAAGCCCACGGCATTGCCAAGTCTGGACTAAGGCTACAGGGAGAAGGCGGGCAGGGTGGAGGCGTGAGGGATCTTCCCCAGTTTGCAAGCTGCCGTCCGACTCCAAATGCCCCTGGCTGGGCAGAATCAAGCATCTGCCTGTAAAACTCCACACAGATCCTTCCGTTTTTCTCGTTAACTTTTTTTTTGAGTTGGGGTCTCACTCTGTTGTCCAAACTGGAGTGCAGTGGCATGAACACGATAATCATGGCTCACCACAGCCTCAACCTCCTGGGCTCAGCACCTCAGCACCCCGAGGAGCTGAGACTACAGGCACATTCCTGTAGGCTAATTTTTTTGATTTTTTTGTACAGATGAGGTTTTGCTCAGTTGCCCAGGCTGGTCTCGAACTCCTGGGATCAAGAAATTCTTCCACCTCGGCCTCCCAAAGTGTCAATACCTTTTTTTTTTTTTTTTTTAATTGGAGTCTCACTCTGTCACCCAGACTGGAGTGCAGTGGCCGCTCCCGGCTACCGCAGTCTCAACCTGCTGGGCTCCGGCGATCCTTCTGCCTCAGCCTTCCAAGTAGCCGGAACTACAGGCGCGCGCTACCACGCCCAGCTGATTTTTTGATTTATTGTAGAGATGAGGTCTCGCTGCCCGGGCGGGTCTCAAACCCGCGGGCTCAGGCAATCCACTCACCTCAGCCTCCTAAAGGCGCGGGATTACAGGCTGAGCCACCGAGCCCGGCTTCAATACCTTTTAAAAACAACAATTCCAGTTGAGACCATACTAGAGAATCTTTCTGATTCTTGATTGAAAGTTCATATATAGCTAAAACCCAGCCCAGACTCTGTATCCCAGAGCTGCTAGGGGGCCACTTCCTAAACCAAGTTCTATCTCACACTGGACTACAGAGCTTCATTCTGGTCACTTCTCAGCCCTGATGGCCTTTTCATTGTATTTGACCCTCGCAAGGTCTCTCCAATCCATGGGCACACGCTATTGGAGCAAAGCAGTCTGGTGTCCCCGGCAGCGGTGCCGAAGGGCGATGTGACTTTGAGTAGGCCACCATCCTTCAATTCAATGTGGTCAGGAGACGGCTATTGTCTTTACTGTACTGGGCTGACTGCGCGCAAAGTGTCACCCATGCAGCTCACGCCCATCTCTAAGAGGAATTTCATGATCGAGGCGTTTAGGGACTGGATGTCCTTCAAAGGAGGTCTTTTCCTGATGGGCTCTGAATGCTGACATCACAGGGTCACTTCCGTCTATGCCCCCACCCCCTATCTGGGACGTCCAGGCAAGAGCAAGCTCTGAGGCCATTTTCCCAGTGCCACCCAGATCCTGAGAAGGGAACCTTTCCCCGGAGACGTTCCCAGCTCCTTCTCCTGGGCGCCCCACGCTCCAGGCCCCTGTGGGAGAAATCTCGAAGTGTGGCAGCAAGCAGACGGAAGCTTGAGTTTATATTGGGCATGCCAAACATTCCCGGGACAACTTCTAAACATAACCAGGTCTTAATATAGTGCCTCTCCCTGTGCCGACGGCTTGAAATCCGCGCCTGAAGTCCTTGCCCACCAGCTCATGAGCCCGGTTCCCTTGGGGAGACTATTTGTAGCCCTAGACCAGGTGCTGAGACTCAGCGCGAAGACACCATAGACGCCAGCGGGAAAGGGGGTTCTTACATCTGCCAATCACCTCCACGATCGGATTGTCTGACTAAGTTCCCGAGGAGCCGCGTGACTCAGCCGTGGGCTGGAAACCGTTGGGAAGTCCCCCGCACGTTGCATCTGAAGGGTCTAGATCCCGATGGCCGGGACTCAGGGCTGCCTGGTCTGTCCCCAGCAGGACGGAGGGTCCGCAGCCCTGCGCTCCTTTGGGTGAGCAGAAGACTTTGGGGGTCAGGCCCAGCCGGAGCTTCACCTGTGTGGCCCAGCTCCTCCCTGTGGGGGCCCGGGTTGGGGTGATCCCGCTGGCAGCTGGCCCTGCTCTCCCACTCTCCCTGCAGGCGGGCAGGGGGGGGCGGTGCTCCTTGCTGCTGTTTCTAGGACAAGCTTCTCTCCAGGAGCCCTCACAGAGTTCCCTGCTGGCACTGGCTCTCTCAGGCTGTTTCCAGCAGAACAGCCGCAGGGCAGAATCCTCTCTCTCCGGACCCCTCCTCTGGGGGTCCTGGGGCTCTTCTACTGGAATCTGGGATGCGACCTGATAACCCCCACCGTGTGCACAAACCCCTAGAGCAGGTGGGGTAGGAGGAAGGGCAGGGCCTGGGTGTGAGACCTGATCCCAGGGACATCACCGGGCAGGTCTGGGCCCGTGTCCAAGCTTACGTGTGAATCGGACGAAGAGAGAATGGGCCTGGCCCCGGGGGTGGGGCTCAGAGGATGGGGTCCCAGAAGGCCAACCCTCCCAGGAACCCAAAGGCAGAGCTGTGAGATTGGCTCCCATGGCTCCCATGGCTCCCAGGCTTCCTTCCTCCAGGATTTTCGGATCCTAGGAGCAGCCTTCCTGCTGATTGGGTTGGAGGGCGCCTGGGAGACACCCCTAGAAGTTTCAGGCCCAGAGTTGTGATTCTTTATTTTATTTTTATTTTTTGAGTCGGGGTCTCACTCTGTTGCCCAGGCTGGAGTGCTGTGGCATGCTCACAGCTCACGGCAGCCTCAATCTCTTGGGTTCAGGCAATCCTCCCACCTCAGCCTCCTGAGTAGTTGGGACTACAGGTGCACACCACCACATCCAGCTAATTTTTGAAATTCTTTTGTAGAAACGAGGTCTCTCTATGAACTCCTGGACTCAAGTGATCCTCCTGCCTCGGCCTCCCCAAGTGCTGGGATTACAGGTATGAACCCCTGCGCCCAGCTTGACCTCTGTGATCCTGAGTTGGCTGCACTCAAGACCTCTCTTGAAGCATTTTACAGAACCCACAGGTACACATGTAGAGCCTGGCTTCCTTTCCCCATCCACCTCCAGGAAGATAACCCTACCCAGCTGCCGGCTGGGATGAAACAAAACGATGGATGCCTTGGATGTGCTCAGCACACGGCACCCAGAGGCTGCTGCCGTACAGACGAATTGAAAGTCTGGAGGTCAGGCAGTCATGGATGCTGGGACATCTCCAGGTATTCCAGAAAGGTGGAAAAGGCGAGAGTTTGTGGGAAGGGGGGGGTCATTCATTCAGAGGCTAGCTGCACACACGGCAGACTCACACAGCCCTGGAGGTATACAAGGAACAAGGCTCAGTCTCTGTCCTTGAGGGACACAGGGGAATGAGGAGTGACCAGACCACAGATGGGCTAAAACAGGGGTATGATGCCCCACGACGAGGGGCGCCCCGCTCATGGGAAGGGGGTCAGCTGGCCCCCAAGTCCTGCAGGCACAGACAGAGGAAGGGGTCACAGAAGGGACTAGCATACTGAGAAGAGAGGAGATGGAGCAGATCACGAGACCCCCAACAGAGCCTACAAGGCGTGAAACGCTCACTACTTTGTGTATATGCCTCTATATGGCGGTGGCGAAGGAGATACAGAGTCAAGGTTTATTGTCGAAGTCACATTTGAATCCTGATTTCTCAAGGTTTAAGCCATCACCCCTTTTAAGGCCATCCTGTCACCCCTACTGAGCCCTGGTGACAACTGTGCCCTGGGGTATCCTAATATAGGGTCAACATGCCTTTCTGGGACCCAAAATGGAAAAAACAGCAAGTTCATTGTCCCCAAAGCCCCAGACAGAGAACACATTTCCTCTGGGACTTGTGAGACAAGGGCTTGTCCCAGACCTGGGGGAGAGGGTGGGTCCTGCCCACACACAGACATACACGCAACCCAGAGACACACAAAGGCATTCACACAGCGATGCACATCCACAAAGACACACATATACAGAGACACACAGATACACACAAACACACAGAGACAGACACACATACACAGAGGTACATACAGATACACACAGAAATGCACACACAGAGACACATACACAGGCACACAAACAAATGCACACAGATACACATCGAGACACACAGAGATGCACACACACACAGACACACACATGCAGACACACACACACAGATACATACAGAGGAAATACATAATACACAGACACACACAGATGAGATACACACAATACCAGAGACACACAAAGGCACAGAAACAGAAATACACAGGTATACACAGTACATAGACAAAGGTATACACACAGAAACACACACACACACAGAGACACACACTACACAGAGACACACAGATAAAGAGACACGCCCATGCCAACCTTCCCCACCCCCACCTATAGACAACCCAGCCATGCCTAAGGCCCTATGGGGTAACCAGGTCTTGGGAAGCTTTCCAGAGAGCCTGGGGCTTCCAGGTGGCTCTCGAGGCTTTCAGCCGTTCTGATGGAAGACAGAGGCAGGTGGTGCATCTTCAGCACTCTTAAATCTGCTCTGATTGCTACCATATGGCCTGAGATCCTTCACAGACCAAGCCTGGACTTCAGAGGCAATCAGCAGGGGTTTCACATAGTTGGGTAGGGCCCTGAAGGGGTGAGTAGGTTTCTACTTCCCTCCTTCCTGGTCCTGGCTCTTGGAATGTGGCCCAGGGAAGAACGGAAAACTCCATGAAGGTTCAGAGGCACAAACATCTCACCCTACTCCTTTTGGGTATCTCAGGGACAAATGCTCATGGTGGCACAATACCACCCAACCTGTTCAGTCAGCCACCTCCATGTCATCGTTTTGAAATGAACTATGACCAGTGGCCAGCCCGGAGCAACCTTCAGGGAGCATACCAGACAACTGGCATAAGGAGACAAAAGTCACCTTGTAATTAAGAGCACAGCCTTTCAACTTGAGCACATGGCTCCAATCCGGGCTTGCCACTTTCTAGCTGTGACTGCAGGGAAGTTACTTAACTATCCCATACCCCGGTTTCAACATCTGTGACATGAAGATAGTAACACAATCTAACTCCGAGGATTATTTGTAAAGGTTACCGAGTTAATACACGAAATGAAGCATTTTTTTTTTTTTTTGAGTTGGAGTCTCTGTCGTCCAGACTGGAGGGCAGGGGCACATTCCCGGCCACCGCAGCCTCGACCTGTTGGGCTCCGGTGATCCTTCCACCTCAGCCTTCCAAAGAGCCGGAACTACAGGCACGCGCTACCACGCCTGCCTAACTTTTGATTTATTGTAGAGACGAGGTTTCACCAAGTTACCCAGGCAGGTCTTGAACCTGCGGGCTCAGGCAATCCACCCGCCTCGGCCTCCCAAAGTGCTGGAATGACAGGCTGAGCCACCAAGCCCAGCCGCATTTGGTTTTTAACTAAGTACTTGCACCATTAAAATACTTTGGAACCACTTGGTTAAGAGCCACTGCCCTATGCCTCGTCCCCAGGGTCTCCCACTCCCTTGGCCCTTTCTCCAGGGCGGGCCCCAGGACCTCCCCATGATGTGGCTACAAGAAGTTAATGCCTGGCAGGCAGGCAGAGCTGCCCACGCCTGCGGTGATACCTGTGCTATAGCACTGTCTGCTGTTTGAATGTCGCCTGTCCCTCTAGACTCTCATAAACTCCCCTTTATCCCTGTACAAGCCTCAGCACTGGAAACGACCCCTCCCCATGCTACTCCCCACGGGCCTAAGCCAATAAACGAACTTCAGTGGTTCCTGCGATTCACTGAGGAGGTGGGCTGCTCAGCTTTCTCCTGGGTCCGATGGAGCATGCAGTTCCTCTCCAGATGACTCAAATCCAGAGACACGGGGCTCCTGGCCAGAGAACTTAACCTTGCGTGATGCCCAGCTTCGATTCTAGGCCAGAGATGTTTGGAAAAAGTTGGAATCAATGTCCATACTTCTGTGATGCTAAGAAAACCCCAGGGCTAGTCTCTTGGGGTGACAGCAGAGGCTTAATCAAAGGAAGTATTTCTTAAAGAAACAGGAGTCAAATCTATCTCATTCCACCACGCATCATCTCCACCCACCCCAACTCTGGTGGGTTATAACTGTCTGGAGGAGTAGCCAGGCAGGCAGAAAGTATGTATGACATTTAAGTCAAAAGACATGAACTTGAACTTCAACCCTGTAGTCTCAGACTCGGAACTCAAGACACTTTTGAGGGAGGAGGCTTTGGGCCCTGCACCTTCATATGCACCTGGTAAGAGTACACTTGAAAAAAAAGTTGAATATAAATATTTAAAAGGAGTTGTTTGATCTGCGGATTTGTAATGTGAATACACCTTAAAAAAAAGAAGAGAGGCCAGGTGCAGTGGTTCATGCCTGTAATCTCAACACTTCGGGAGGCTGAGGTAGGAGGATCGCTTTAACCCAGGAGTTCAAGACCAGCCGGGGCAACATAGTGAATCTTCATCTCTACAAAAAATTAAAACATTAGCCAGGCCTGGTGGTGTGCACCTGGAGTCCCAGCGACTTGGGAGGCTGAGGCAGAAGGATTGCCTGAGCCTAGGAGTCAAGGCTTCCATGAGCCGTGATCGTCGTGATCATGCCAATGAATTCCAGCCTGGGCAGTAGAGTGAGACCCCAACTCGAAAAGGACAAAAACGAAACAGAAGAAGAGAGAAGGAGAGAGACTCAGATAAGGACACTCCACCTGGCCCTACCTCCCAAGGGTACAGGAGAACCCAGAACGACCTCCGCAAAGATGCTCACAAGCAGAGCACAGAATGCTCACACACCTGGAAGAGCAGGCCAGAATACAAGTCCTCTCTCAGCTACATCATTCCATTGAGCAGGTTGGCAGTTTTCAACTTACCCCACAAACTTCCCTTACCTGGACCCATTGCAGGCAAATTCCCTAACAGTGGGTAGCAATCAGCTTTAAAAGCATGACTTGTGAGATCTCCAGAATACATTGTGGAGGGAAAAATTGATATCCTCGGTTTCAAGAAATTCCGGATGGCCTAGAAGATGTCTTTAGCAACCTAGTTCCATTTTCAAGGAAGGATTGCTCCTTAAATTTGCTGCCTAGGGAAGCACAGATTTTCAAACAATCACTGTCACATCAACTTGAGTGTGTGAGGAAGGTGGCATCCGTTTTCTCTATTTCTAGTACAGAAGCCAAACTGATCATTACATTAGTCGGGAGACGAAACATCACTATATTTCAAAACCAATTTACTTTTACAGTCAAAGTCAAGCGACCCTTTGCTTGGTCAGTGACTGTGTCTTGGAGCCTCAGTCTCTCTGTTTTTGTTTTTTTTTTGAGTTGGAGTCTCACTCGGTCGCCCAGACTGGAGTGCAGTGACCGCTCCCGGCCACCGCAGCCTCGACCCGGTGGGCTCCGGCGATCCTTCCGCCTCCGCCTTCCCAGTAGCCGGAACTACAGGCGCGCGCTACCACGCCCGGCTGATTTTTTGATTTATTGTAGAGATGAGGTCTCGCTGCCCAGGTGGGTCTCGAACCTGCGGGCTCAGGCAATCCACTCACCTCAGCCTCCCAAAGGCGTGGGATTACAGGCTAAGCCACCGAGCCCGGCTTTTTTTTTTTCTTTTTTTTGAGTCGCGGTCTCATTCTGTTGCTCAGACTGTAGTGCAGTGACACGATCACTGCTTACCATAGCATTGACCTCCTTGGCTCAGGCAATCCTTCCACTTCAGCCTCCCGAGTAGCTGGGACTGCAGGTGCACCACCGTGCCAGGCTCTTTTTTTTTTTTGTAGAGACGAGGTCTCACCATGTTGCCTAGACTGGTCTTAAACTCCTGGGCTCAAGCAATCCTCCCTCCTCGGCCAACAAAGTGCTGGGATTACAGGCAAGAGTCACTGCACCCCGCCACCATTCTCTGTACTTTTTCATATGAATAGCTCCTTCTCCAGCTAGCTGCCAAACCACTTTCCTACTGCCCTGTAAAGGGTAGCACAGGATCCATCTTTTCCAGGAAACATTAGTTATCACTATAGACTATGCAACTCACCAATTAGTTTTCCCAGCCCCCACTCTTACTGAGGGCACTGCTGCTATTACAGGTCAGAGATGCCTCCCCCACCCTCCCCACTACAGCCCTGTTATTGGGGCTGCATGTAAAATACAGGACACCCAGCTAGATTTGAATTTCAGATAGGCAACAAGCAATTTTTTTTTTTTTTTTTTTGAGCTGGAGTCTCACTCTGTCACCCAGACTGGAGTGCGGTGGCACGCTCCTGGCCACTGCTACCACGCCCAGCTAATGTGGGTTTTTTTGGATTTATTGTAGAGACGAGGTCTCACCAAGTTGCCCGGGTGGGTCTTGAACCCGCAGGCCCAGGCAATCCACTCACCTCGGCCTCCCAAAGTGCTGGGATTACAGGCTGAACAAATAATTTTTTTATAAGTATGTCCCAATTATCACCAAAAGAAATTATTTGTTGTTCATCAGAAATTCAAATCTAGCTGGGCATCTTGTGTTTGGTTTTGTTCTGTCATTTCTCTGTTTTGTTGTTTGTGAAATCTGGCAGCCCTATCTGCTATCCCATCTTCCTTGCTTACACGTCAGAGAAGAACAAAAAAGTCTGTGAACAGCCCAATAAAGGAAGGTCCCAAAGCCCATGCACTAAATCGCAAATGCTGTCTCCAATGAAGAGCCTCTAAACCCTTCACCCAGTCATTTCACACCCAATTTTAAGGAGCTTTGCAGCTAATTACCAGAACCAAAGTAGGAAGGTCATAAGTTGCTAAAGGGAAGAAGGATGTTGGCATCCAAAGAACCCTGACCTAGAACCAGAACACCCAGCCCTGAATCCCACTGCCTCCCTTCTAGCCATGTGGTCTTTGGCAGGTTTCTGGGCTCTTGAAAGCTTTCCTTTGTTTTTTTTTTTTTTTTTTCTTTTAATCAACCAACAAACGGGGAGATGATCCTATCTGCCTTGCAGAGTTGGTGTCAGGATTAAATGAAACAACGCCCATGAAAAGTGCCAAATAAATGTAAGATGCTTGTTATCTATCACCAGGGACACACTGACAGAATAAGAAATCAGCATCCTCATTTTCACCGCTGGGAAGGAGACACACTGTAAAAATCAAACACAGGAGCTCACAAAGACAACACTCCGGACTGATTTAATGGAAGAGCAAAGAACCCTGCCTACCTTGATAAAACAGAGGCATCACATTATTCCACAGCAGCACTAATGTTCAAAATGATACCTTAGAGGTATCAAGAAAAGATTAAATTACGAGCAACGTGTTCTGTTCAAGAAAGCAGGAAGCGTTTCCTCCAGGTGACTATATAGCCCAGGAACTCCAGTATTTGACACAGCCCAGTCAAGAACCCTGAGAGTCACTTTTTTGGACATGTATCGAGCACCTCAACGTGCTAGGCAGAGTCACATTCACGAGCTTAGAAAGAAACTCTCTATTCAGAGCTACCGGCTATTATCACACTGATAAATATTTGTAGATTGAGAGGAAGGGAACGAATGAATCCCTAAGATGAATGCACAAAGTTCTGGAAACACAAAAAGGTCTCAGGATGGACTTGTGGCTGGATTAACTTCCTTTATATTATAAGTGACAGCCCAGAGCAGGGAAAAGAAAAAGCGCCAGTTATGTGCACGAGATGGAAACTCACAGAGAACTCTGCGCTATGACTGCGGCCTCGTAGGGTGAGTTCATGGGTGGGGAAGATAGTTGGAATTACAACACAGCAATTACATCCACATTGTAACCTGTCAGAAGACACCGTGGGGTGGAACAAAGAGAAGACATTCCTAAAGATAATTTTTTTTTTTTTTTGAGTTGGAGTCTCACTCTGTCGCCCAGACTGGAGTGCAGTGGCTGCTCCGGGCCACCACAGCCTCGAACTGCTAGGCTCCGGCGATCCTTCCGTCTCAGCCTTCCAAGTAGCTGGAACTACAGGCGTGCACTACCACGCCCAGCTCATTTTGATTTATTGTAGAGATGAGGTCTGGCCAAGTTGCCCAGGCGGGTCTCGAACCCGCGGGCTCAGGCAATCCACTCATCTCAGCCTCCCAAGGCGCAGGATTACAGGCTGAGCCACCAAGCCCGGCTGATAATTTTTAAGTGGTTAATATTTCATGAGTCATTCTACTTCTCGAATATTTGGAAACAATCTGTTTGGGTTTTTTTTTTCCTCTAACAAATGGCTGGGCCCTATCACGGTTTTAACCCATCAGGGCAGACAGAAAACAGCTTCAACTGCAGGGGATTAAAACCCCCACTGCCACCCTCGCCCCCCACCCCTGCCTGTATCCCTATCTTCAGCCGCACCGCTACCCCAGAAGTATCAGAGAAAGTTAAAAGCAGCTATGAGCTGAATGGGGATATTGAGGGCTGTGTAGATGGGCTGAAATCAACCAATGTCACGCTGCGGTGAACAAGACGTCACAGCCAGCACTAGGCTGATGGCTGAAATCCCTTCCCAGTCAAACTCCTTATCCACCCATCAGTAACCCCTGGATGTGTGTCCATCACACAGCCTTATCCTAGCTCCAAACTTAATTGAGGCCCGCAAGTGTCAGAGGAGACAGACATAGTCTTGCCTTTAGGAAATTCGTTTTCTAAGCTGGAGGACACAAAGCCAAGAGGACAACTACACACATCTGCGAAAGAAGCCCGTGGACGGTGGCACAGCCAAGAAGGGCTGGGCACAGGGCGGGCTCCACAAGAGTGCTGAGGCCTGCAGCTACCTGCATAAAATGCAAAGCCGGCAAAAGCCTCTGAAATGTATGCTTCAAGAGGCAGGGCCTCACTCGTGCTGACTTGGAAACCTGGTGAAATCAGATCCGAAAGGATTCTTAGACATCAGATCATTCAATCCCTCATGTGAACAGATGCAGAAGGGAAAGGGCAAAGGAAAAACGCTGACCGTGCGCCAACTTTTAACATGCTATCCAATCCTCATCATAATTCCAGGAGGGAGATCACGTCATCATTTTGCAGGTCACTTGCCAGAGTCCCACAGCTAGTACTTGGGGGAGGGACATAGGCTGTCTAACCAATGCCCAAGCGCTGGCTTCCCCAAGCCACCTTAGCTGAGGATGGAAGGGGCTGGAAGTAACAAAATAACGAGTGGTACGTCCAGGCCTGGGCCCAGGGCTCTCAACTGGGTCTGGTGCCCTTGCCACCTCACTTCTATTTCCCAGGACATGGTCCTGAGGGTGCTTACAGCTGTATTTCATTAGGTCTTCAAAGCGGGTTAGGAAACAAAGGCCCCAAGGCATGAACCAAACCATGGAATATTTATTATGATCTCCCTTTTCAAGGCAACTTCAGCTACAGATCAAATCAATCCCATCTCACTACGCTTCAAGGAACTCTCCAAATTCCTCTGTTGCATGAGAATTTTGTCTGTCTCAACCATAGGTAGAAAGAAATAAGGGTGCACCTGGCTTGGGTTCAACCACGTTTTGTTAGAGCTTTTAGAGGGGGCTCTCGGGTTGTGTTTTAAAAGAGTGTTGCTTCAGAAAACATTTTCCCACACTATGTCCTGTTTATTTTTTCCCTTTTGGATTAATAATGATAATCCTCAGCCAGTTGGCGTGGGGTGAGGACCAGGAATTCTCATATTCTACTGCTGAGAACCTATTATAGATTTGGATAAGCTTTAAATGCTTTGGGCAAATTATAGCAAGAAGCGAAACTTTTCCCCTGCAAATATCACTATTAGATTTCACTATCAGGAAAAACAACCGCAAAAAGAGGTGTTTGTAGAATAAAATGATTTATCATCTGTATTACTGTGTGTAATAAAGGTAATATATGGAAGAATAGAAGTTTTCTTCACAGGGCTGTTGATGATAATGAAAACCATCTCGATGCTCTCCAAACAGGGGACTGAAGCCAGAACTACAGGTGTGCGCTACCACACCCGGCTAATATGATGGTGCCTTCATATAATTCAACATTAGGTAAATATTAGAATGATACTGGCAGATTCATATGTAATGTCACAGAAGAAGACTCATGGCATGTAAGTAAAGAAGAAATGCAGATTACATAGCAGTATATGTAGTAGGTTTCTCTTAAAGTAGGTATTTTTATATTTGCTGGTAAAGACTGGAAAGATACACGTAAAAGACAGTAGTGTCCCTGAGGTCTGAGATCTTGAATCATTTGTTTTGCTTTTTTAAAAAATGTTTTTAAATTTTAAAATAATGATTGTGCATTATAGTCATGCACTGTATCATGACGTTTCGGTCAATGTCAGGTCACATACATGCCAGTGGTCCCAAAAGATTTTATTTCTGTCACCTAGTGACATCTTGATGATGCTGACTGTGTGTAGGTCTGGGCTAATGTGTGTGTTTGCATCGTTTTTTTTTTTTTTAAGTTGGACTCTCACTTTGTCACCCAGGCTGGAGTGCAGTGGCACGCTCATGGTCACCCCAGAGTCAAACTGCTAGGCTCAGGCAATCCTTCCACCTCAGCCTTCCAAGTAGCCAGAACTATAGGCACATGACATCACGCCCAGCTAATGTTTTTATTTATTGTAGATATGAGATCTCGCCAAGTTGCCCGGGCAGGAGACTCCATCTTTTAAAAAATAATAATAATGATAAAAATTCTGAATTTGTTTTTTGTTTTGTTTTGTTATGTTTTGAGTTGGAGTCTTGCTCTGCTGCCCAGGCTGGAGGGCAGTGGCATGTTCACGGTTACAAGGCCACCCCAGCGTCGACCTGCTGGACGCCGGTGATCCTTCCGCCTCAGTCTACCAAGTAGCCAGAACTACAGGCGCGTGCTACCACACCCGGCTAATATTTTTATTTACTGTAGAGATGGGGGTCTCACCAAGTTGCCCAGGCTGTTCTTGAACCTGTGGGCTCAGGCAATCCCTTCACCTTGGCCTCCCAAAGTGCTGGGATTACAGACTTGAGCCGCTGTGCCTGGCCTGCATCTTACTTTTTAATAAAAAACGTTTAAAAAGTAAAAAAATAAGCTGGGCTTGGTGGCTCAGCCTGTAATCTCATGCCTTGGGAGGCTGAGGTGAAAGTGGATTGCCTGAGCCCACAGGTTCAAGACCCGCCTGGGCAACTTGGCGAGACCTCATCTCTACAATAAATCAAAAAAATTAGCCAGGTGTGGTGGCGCGTGCCTGTAGTTCCAGCTACTCGGAAGGCTGAGGCAGAAGGATTGCTGGAGCCCAGCAGGTCGAGGCTGCGGTGGCCGGGAGCAGCCACTGCACTCCAGTCTGGGCGACAGAGTGAGACTCCAACTCAAAAAAAAAAAAAGTAAAAAATAAATTTTTTAAATAGAAAAAAGCATATGGAATAAAGATAGAAAAAGAAAATATTTTAATACCTCTACAACGTGTTTATGTTTTAACCTAAGTGTTAATCACAAAAGACCCAAAAAGTTTTAAAAATTAAAAGTTTACAAAGTAAAAACATCACAGTAAACTAAGCTTCATTTATTACTAGAGAAAGAAAAGTATTGTTCATAAATTTAGTATAACATAAGTGTACAGTGTTGCTCTCAGTCTGTACCATACAGCCTGGCGTGTAGTAAGTAGGCTGCACCATCTAGGTTTGTGTAAGTACACTCCAAGATGTTCATACAATGGCAAGATTGCCTAATGATGCTTTTCACAAAATGTAACCCTGTTGTTAAGTGACGCATAACTGTATTTGTGTAATTACAATTTTAAATTTATTCCTTAAATGAAAAACAAAAGCTATCACTGACTTGAAAGGGAAGAAAGCATTTTTCCCTTAAAGCAATTTGTAACTCACAGGAAGATAATCAGGTGAGCCCATAAACCGGTTAAACCGGTTTAGAGTGATCATGCAACAGCTCAATTTGGAGGTGTGCTGGGAAAACAGCTGGATTAGGTAGAAAAAAAGGCACAAGCAAGGAGTTCCTTCATTTCCTTGGGTCTGGGACAAGCCCTTGACAGCCCTATTCCCTTTCCCAGGGCACTGTCCCTTGCCCTCCAAGGCTTCAGGCACTCTTAGACTCCCTGGGCCATGGACACGCAGGTCTACCAGATGGCTATTTGCTGCAAAGTAGACCACTTCAAACTGCCTTCCCAACCCAGACCCTAACCCCTCAACCTTACCAAGTCTCTGGGAAGCGTCAGAACAGAACCTGCCCGGAGGACAGCTGAGCCATCTGTGGTCCCTGTCACTGACTGTGGAGAGGGTGACCATGGCTCCAGCTGTACTCACTTGCATGGGGCTGGGGGGTTATTCTGGCATGCAGAATGAGTCGCACAGCCAGCACCTGTTGATGGCATGTGTCTTTGAACAAACCTCCCCCTTACCCTCTTGGCATCGAGCTCAGGCAGTCCCTTACCCACAAGGGGTCCATCCTGGGGCCTCTTCCTGCCCTGGACTCCATGGGATCTGTTATGCCCACTCAGATGCCTGTTTTGTTCATTCACAGATTCTCTGACTTACTGATTCTGAAGGGGTTTGCTGTTCATTGACGAGCCCCTCACCAGACATTAAAGAGGCAACAAAAGGAAAAAAAATTGAGCCGGGCTCGGTGGCTCAGCCTATAATCCCATGCTTTGGGAGGCCGAGGTGAGTGAATTGCCTGAACCCGTGGGTTCGAGACCCACCTGGGCAACTTGGCGAGACCTGATCTCTATAATAAATCAAAAAAATTAGCCGGGCGTGGTAGTGCGCGCCTGTAGTTCCAGCTACTTGGAAGGCTGAGGCGGAAGGATCGCTGGAGCCCAGCAGGTGGAGGCTGCGGTGGCCGGAAGCGGCCACTGCACTCCCGTCTGGACGACGAGTGAGACTCCAACTCACAAAAAAAAAAAAAAAGGAAAAAAAATTGCCCCTCTCCCACCCACCCACATAGCCAACATTGGGATCTAAAGTTGGCATGGCATGCGCTGACCGAGTCTGCCTGGCTGTAGAGAAGGCATGTGGATGGTAGTAGAGAGAAGGGTGGGATAGTGAAATAGGACAGAGTTGTGCAAACAGGGATCCTGGTATTGGAATTTTGGACTTGCTCTTGGAAGAGTCATTCTAGGAGCGGAAACAGAGCAGGGGCCCACAATTAAGGAGATTACTGGGGGCCACACGGCTGATATCGTAGGGGACTGGGACCAGAAGCGGAGACCAAGCCTGGGGTCAGAGAAGGGGATCTGGTCACCACAGCTTTCAGAGGAGGAGGCCAAGGACAAAGTTTCTGGTTCAGGAGTCAAAAGGCCCTGGAGTGTGTCATTCTGTTCCTCTGGGCAGCCCAGCTTTCATGGGTGAAGTGCACATGATAACCCTGTCCTTGCATCTCACAGGGCCACTGCATACAGCCCATGAGGCTGGGTACATTTAAAGTGCTTTGTTAAAATGTAGAGTGCTATACAAATGTTAGCTATTATTATTAAATGGCTGAGACAGTATTTTGTCAGCAGCTTAGTTCAGCTCAGTTGAACACGGCACTCCAAACATTTCGCCAAATACCAAACAGGACTCTGTTATTTAGGGAAGAGATTCGGGAGCTTTCATGGAACACTGGAAAATCTAAACAGCAGCTAAAAACATCTCAGCCTCCACGATAAGCATCTTCACTCTGGTGAGGCGGGGGAAGGGCGCTGTCCTTTTTTATGTTATCATTCTCCCTGGGACCTTCAGGCCCACACCCAGAGAGGGCCTACACTCTTGGGGTGCTCAGATCCAAAAGGGGTCAAGTCTGAAGGGGAGTGTTCACCTGTCCTAAAACAATGATCCTGCCTTGTCCGTGTGGAAGAAGGGCCTCTCAGATACTAGTGGAAGTGCTGAACTCCCTGACAACCTGGAATCCTAAAACCTTTGCCTTGGAAGGGCTCTTTTAGCCAGACTGTCACTGTCTCTGTCTCTTCTCTCTCTCTCTCTGCAGACTTCTTGAGATGGGTGTTGTTCCCCCTAGCACCTAGCAAAAGGCCTAGGATGTAGTGACTTTCCATATTTATTAGATGTTTGAATGGATGGATGTTTGGATGTTTGGATGGATGGGTGGATGGATGATGGATGGATGGATGGGTGGGTGGATGGATGGGTGGACACATGGATAGTGAATAAATAAATGAATTCCATAGTTTTTCTAATAATGATAATAGCAACCTGTTGCTTCCATCTTTCAAAGGAAGACAGCTTTTCTTCTAGTTTCTTCTTCTTAAAAGTGTTCTTCCCTTGTCCAATACTATGCTCCATGCACTTCTGTGTCCCACCATTTCTGCCTGTGAGGAGGCTGTTCTGTTCATTCCAAAAGCTGATGCCACCCAGAAACCGCTTCCCCAGGATGCCTCAGAGGGCCCCTAAAGAGGAGGAAATGGCCAATGGCTCGTCCCGGGCGTGAGCTGAGAACTTTCAGGGACAAGAGAAAGAACTTCCTCAGACGGGCAACAAATTCCTACTTAAACATTTGTTTTCATTTGTGTTTTTCACTAAGCATAAAAGCTCCCCTTTAAGCCCTCATCTCCCAGTGAACAGACTATTCCTGCCAGTCTGAATCACATGTCTCTGGGCAGCCAGACCTTCTGACTCATGGATGGTTGAAATCTAAGATTCACAATACCAGAGAGCTGCTAAAAATAGGAATCATGTACCTGGGCCCTGAAATAGGACAGAGACAAACACAGCTCTTTAAAAATCTACTGCCCTCTCTGTAACAGAAGAATCCAGCGGGGGCTATAATTGTCCTTTTTAATGTGATCTTACATTTAATAAAGCTATCTCTATTCCTTTGGAAATCTACAAGGTAGATGGACAGATACAGTAGACAGAAAGGCAGACAGAAGGGGGTGGAATCATTGTGTCTAACATACCCTGGTTGTTTTCATTAGAAAATTCCATGTCCTTAAATTAGTACAGGGGTATTTTCACAGCAGTGGTAGGGAAATGAAATGTCTCCATCCATGCTCTGCTGGTTTCTCCCCTGAGAGTCAATGTGGCTTAAAATAGTTAGGAAATTGTCACTGAGAAACAAAGAGGATGCTCAGGGGTTTTTTTTCGGAGTGTTTTTATATTTCCTTTCAAGCTTTTGAGGTCTTCCCATGTTAACATTTTATAGCTTTTTCCACTACTCGCAAACTATTTGTACTGGGACAGTCTTAGGATCAGTTTTGATTTTTTTTTTTTTCAGCCTTACATTTTTGGGGAAAAACATCTACACCACAATCAGGTATTCCTTTTGGCAAAAGTCGTGATGACTTACTGCATCCGGTATCTCTACTGCAGAATTTACCAGGGGCTTGTCCGAGCTCACAGTAACCTGTGATGAGGTCGGGCCAACATTGTCACTCTCAGGCCACAGATGGGATTCAGGTGCTCGGAGAGGAGGTGCTCAGAGTGGGTGCTGGGACCCTGGCCCAGGGTTTCTGGTGGCTCACCTTGTCCTGCCCATGGAGAAACTGGGAGTAGACACATTTGGAAGAAGAGACTTAGATCTGCTTTCCAGGGTCAGGAGAGAGCCAAGGCAAAGTCATCCTGCTCTGATAGGCTGCCACTCATGGAAAGATGGCTGTCTTCTGTGCCTGTATGTCTTTCTACATTTTAGGTCGGTTTTTAGCTTTTAGTTTTAATGTGTAGATGACCTAAAGAAATTGCCTCTGGAGACTGTCTTCAAGAGAAAGGAAGCGGTTCTTGACATCATAAATCACAGCTGTTTGTTTTCACGGATGTTTTCAATTCCCAACAACTTCCGGCAGGTGGGAGGCCGCAGGCTTGTGGGCACAGACCACTGAGTTATGGGACATAAATCATTGGGGCCACTTGCAAAACCCAGCCTGAATCTTCAGTAGTCAAGATGAGGCTGCCGGCTGAGTGAGGGTGATGACAGGGGGTCATATCACACTCTGGCCAGCTGGGACAGAGCAAAATGGTATTACATGTGGCTAAAATACCAGGAGTGCCAACCACACAGCACCATCATGATCGGGCTGGGACTCACTAGTGGTCACCACTAGCTTGGGGGCAAGGGAAGGAGTTTCTGAATTGAGTGCCTCAAACTTGGGGCATTGTATAGGTCTGTGGGGGGAACAGCTTGAAGAAAAAGCGTAAGAGGATCTGGAAAGCAGTGTAAAATATTTGAATAAGGAATTATGGGCTTGTCTTTCTTGAATACACAAGGGAAACCCCAAAGCATAACATTTCCATTTCATTCAGGAAGGAAATAAAATTGTTAAAGAGTCTATGGTGGTAAGCTTTTGGTCTTTGTCATTTTATTCAATCCCTGCAATCATACCATGGGTTAGTTTATTATCATCTTTATTTTACAGCTGAGGAAACTCAGGTTCGATGGAGTTATAGAATTTGCTAGAAGTCATACAGCTAAGAAAAAGTTAAGCCAGCATTAAATTTTTTAAAAAATAGAAATGAGGTATTGCTACGTTGCCCAGGCTGATCTTGAACTCCTGGCCTCAAGCGATCCTTCCACCTATAATCCTGAGTCACTGGAATTATAGGCGTGAGCCACCACACCTGGTTAAAGTCAGTACTTGAACCAAGATTTGCCAGAAATCAAAGCCTACTTTTACCTCACTACAGCACAGTTCCTCTCTAGAACATTTGCCCAGGCTGTTAGATGGAAGTTGAGCCATCCTAATGAACCAGCACCCCTTGTCCTTTTGAGTCTAGAATGAGCGCTAGACTCAACCCATGGCAAGAGGCTAGACTCAACCCTTTCCCTGGCTTTCAGCTCTCTTCAATGCCAGTAGAGTCATTAGCACATGCTGATAAATGCCTGCTAAACTGCAGTCATACTGTGGCACCTTCATTTCTGGGTACCCCTCTGGATTAGGAATAATATGAGTGGTCAGTGGAGGCATCCATCCCCTTCTGCCTTGTGCAAATCTCTTTTTCACTAGGTGACGGCAACCGGAAGGGAAAAGTTTAAGACCATGGAGGGCTCACCTCTTGGAGGTCAATTCATCTTCCAGGCTGGAAAACAGCCTTGGAAACAGTCCAGCTCATCTCCTTCCCTGGCCTGAGACAACGTGGGATATTCTACTCTACCCAGTGCCACACTGTCAAAGAATACGGGCCTAGAAGTCATAACGCTGACCTAGTCATCAGTGGCAAGTAACTTAATTTCTCTGAGCCTCCGTTTCCTTTCCCAAGGGGAGTCATTCCTACCTTGTCTTTCTCACGACGTTCTCGCGAGGACCTCACGAGGCGACGTGTGCCACAGTGCCTTCTAAAAGAGCGACACAAACGTGAGGCATGTCTTGTCAGGGCTCTCTGGGGAGAGAGTGAATGGTGTCTCTGTGTAATTTATTTCTGTGTTGACTCACTCTTGTGGTCAGAAGGGCTTCTGAATGCGAGCTCACATCTCTCCCTGCAGTTGTGCCTTGTGGGGCGACAGAGAACAAGGGGTCAGAACCATTCTAACAAGGCAGGACACATTGCTGCTCGGAAGCTCAGTGTCTCACCTTTGGAAGTAGGACTGGACGACATGCTAAGGTTTCCTACGCTTAAGCAAGTTTTTACCTTCCCTTTAGGTTACTGTGGGATGAGAAGTCCAGGAGAAACAGAAGAAAGAAAAGGATGTGTGGTACTTCAAAATAAGCCTGAGGAGATCAAAGCAGAGAGGAGGAAGCAAACAAGCTGACTCGTCAGGGTAGGAACCTAAGAACCAGCGCCCCAAGCTCACCCACCACCAGCATGACCATGCTGGGGAGGCCAAGTGGGGCTGGAATTAAGGGCACCCGTTCTGATGCCCTCCACCCGCCAACCACACTTGCAATTCCAGCCTCACCTCTTATTACACGTTGGCCTTGGATCAATCATGCAGTCTCTCAATACTCAGTGTATCTTATGCAACGGGGATTACATGAAGATCTGGTGTGGCCAGCACACAGCCCGACATGACCCGTGGGCACACCACACTCCACGCGGTCACCGTGACATCAGCAACTCCTCCTCCTCCCCCACGAGTCCGCCCCCCTTCCTCAAGAGCTGGGATTGGAACGAGTCCAAGGGGCTGCTCATGGCAGCTGGGGGCAAGGACTGTCCCTACACTTGCGTCACACGGTCACGGAAACACTTCAAACTTCATTGCTACTTTATTTGTTGTTGCTGTTTCCTGACTGCAGGATATTTGTTCATGATTTAAACATGTGATATTACTAAAAAAAAAAGTTTTAAAAGTAGGGAGAAAGGCTACAAAGAACATACTCTTCATGTTTTGGCTTATTTTCTTCCAGATTTTTAATGCATAGTTTGAATGTCATTGAGAAAATGTAAATAGACATTTTCTTCTGGTATTTCACAGAACGTGAAACGATAAGCATCTTGGCATGCTGTTAAAAACTCTTCAGAGACACCATTTTCTGGACACATCCTATTCCACAGTGGGGCTATACCAGCCCCTGCTGCTAATTATTTAAGATAGCTCTGATTTCTTACTTTTGGAAGTAACACTGCAATAAGATACTTGTGCATATTTGTGTATTTTCTTCGAGAAGAAATGGGGCTGAAAGTTCTGAAAATTTTTAAGGTTCTCAATAAAAATTGCCAAGTTGCATTCCAGAAATGTCTGGCCAAGTCCTTCCTGTCGGCCGGGCTCAGGAGTCCTCCCATCCGGCTCCTCCCAGGGCTCATCCTTGTTCATTCAAGAGGCAAAATCTGGCACTTGCCTTTTTTCTTGTTAATTTTGAAATAATTTCCAACTTACAGAAAGGTTGCAAGAACAGGGAAAGACACTCCCACATACCTTTCACCCAGATTGCCCGATTGTTAATATTTTATCATATTTGCGTTTGTCATTTTTTGACAGAGATATATGTATATAACATACACACACATACAAAAATGAATATTCTTTTCTGAGTCATCTGAGACCATGTTCCGGACATAATGCCCTTTTATGCCTGAATATGTATTTCATACAAAGACATTCTCCCATAGTACGATTGACAAAATCTGAAGTTTAACATTGATACAATACTGTATCTCATCTACAGACCTTAAATTTCATCCCATGTCCTTTATCCAAATCATGCATTAATTTAGTTGCCCTATCGCTTTAGTTCCCTTCAAGGAACAGTTCTCTCAGTCTTTCTTTGTCTTTCATGACCATGACATTTTCAAAAAGGACAAGCCAGGATATTCGTAGAATGTCCCTCAATTTGGGTTTGTCTAATATCGCCTCCTGAATAGATTAACGTTATGCACCTTGGGCAGGAAAACCACAGAAGCCGTGTTACATCCCTCTCAGGATATCATATCAGGAGGCTCTGGCGGGGAGTGTCCCATTGGTGCTGAGGTTAACATGGGCCACTTGATTGAAGTGGCATCTGGGTACTTCCACTGTAACGCTACTGTGTAACTAGTAAGTCATGTATGTAAACGTCCTGTGCCTCGCTGAAGTTTCACCCACTACCTTTAAGTGCACCGAAGATCCTTTGGAAGTGACACCTTAGTGGCCAAGTCGTGGCTGTCACTTCCACATTTGTTAGTTGGTATGATATCCTAAGGAAAGATTTTTTCCATTCACCCTCATGTATTTACTCACTAGCTTACTTATTATCAGAATAGACTCATGGATTCTTATTTAATCTGTTCATGCTATTATTCGTTATGACGTTCTAATTGTCTCAGATTTGGGCAGCAGGAATCCCTTGGACCTGGTTTCTGTGTCCTTTGACACGTCCCTGTTCCTCTGTGAGCATGACTTTCCGGCACCAGATGTTGCAAGAAGTTCTCTTGTGCAAGCTTTGCCTTTGATTCCTTTTAGAAAAGAACAATATTTAGAAACCAAGATGTGGATACTAGATTTATTTATTACTCCAGGGGCGTCATTCCTTCCAAGTCCTTTCAGCAGCAACACAACTAGAAAATATGATATATGTATGTATATATCACATATATGCACAACTGTAATCATATTAATATAGTGTTTCTTTTAAAATTAGAACTTTAAAAATTATTACTGAGGGGTGGGGAGGGTGCAAAAAAATTATTACTGAGATTGAACATTTTCCTAAAGTCATTAAGGTATCATATGAATCCTTTGCCCATGTTGCTATCGGTCTTTTTGTATTTCTTATTGCTTTAGATTATATATTTAAATACAGACATTAAGAAAAATAGCACATCCGTCCCAAGTGCTTTCTCAAACTTGTTGTTTGCTTTTTTGTCTCTGATGTAGAGATTTCTAATATTTTGCAGTTGGAATGATCCTCAATTCTTATAATTTCTTCCAGTCTTTTGAGCTGCTAAAGTCCTCCCCTGGCCAGAGATTTGATACTCACTTCTATTTTCTTCTTCTTTTTCCATTCATCTATTTATTCAACTTGGAATACACTGTGGCAAACTGTAGATGAGGATCCAAATTGCTTTGATATTTTTTCCAAGCAGCTAACCAATTGTCCTAGCACCATTTATTATATAAACCCTCCCTTCATCACTGATTTATCATTGTTGCTTTTAGAAATTGCTTTTCGTATCTCCATCTGCCCAAGTGGTTTTTATGAAGGTTGCAGGGTAAAACTGTTTTTCTCCCCTAGTCTCCCATAATTTAGAACGCTGAAAAAACAGCGTCCTGTCTAAGCATTGACCTCTAGACGGAAGCCAGGTTGCCTGGATTCAAATCCAGGTTCACAGCTTTCCCACCTGTAAAATGGAGACAATAACAGTACCTACCTCATAGGTTATTATGAAGATTCAAGGAGTCAAAACACTGAAAGTGCTTAAGACAGCGCTCAGCACACGGAAGATCTCCATAAATGTTATTCCCTATTATTTTTTAGAATTGTGTTGTTTTTTAATGTTAACCACTTTATTTCTCAGATGGTAAACCGGGCTTAGAAACCTGAGGATGATTTTTCCAAGATCGCATATCCTAGCCCTCCCACCCCTCCCACCCTGGCACATCTTCCACAGAAAGGTGGGTCCTTTCTGGCATCTCCCGAGGGAAGATCCCATCACCTGTGTTCTCAATTTATGCAAATTCCACTAGGATAGGAAGAGAGGGAGGAAGTGTCAGAGGGAGGAAGAAGGTGGGTGACACAAAACAGGGCATGTGTGTCACCCACCTTTCTCTAGCTCATACACCCTCTGTGTAAGTGGGGAGATCCCCCAACTGGCTGTCCACCTAGTCCTCCTTAGTTCTGTCTCACACTAGTGGCTTTCTAGTGTTTAAAGATATGCATTTTCAAACAACGCGGCCCCTAAAAGTACAACAAAGAATATAATTTCGTCTGGAGCATGAATCAACTGCCGATACCTTCACGAGAAGTGGCACGCCATTCCACAGCCTGGCACTTCCCTGGGGAATTTCATTCACTGCCAAGTCCCTGAGAAAGATATCACAGCCACCTAACCAGTGCTCACTTCTGTCTTCAGTCTTGCCCAGTTCCCATTCTGTTCTCCGATGTCAACTTCACAAAGTGCATACTGGACTACATCTTGTCCATGCTTGAAACTCTTTACCAGGTCCCCATGACCACACAACCACACGGCATCCACAGCTGGTGAAGAAAAGTGTCTTCCTTTCACCGAAACAAGAAAGTCAGAAGTTATTATTTTTTCGGGGTGGGGGTAGACTTGAAGAACCTACCATGGCAAGTCAGAATAGACTACTGGCATGTGCAGAATAGAACACACTTGCTTGATGCGAGGCACAAAGAAGTGGAGTGTATTCATGGGGACAGGCCCTGCCGCCTCCCTGCACTGACGGAGGCACACCTCATGGACAGGTGTGCTCATACTACAGGTGGGGGAGTCCTTCCTTAGAAGCAAGTGTCCAAACTTGGGCAAGTGTCCAAACTCACCAAGACAGAGCACCTCATTCCGGCTAACCTACTAGACAGCTCCACGTGCTTGAACACTTATAATAAATAAAGAGTAGAAACCATGAATGTTGTTATCCCACTAATCAAAACTGTTTCAAAGTCATGCACAGGACAAGGACATGATGTTAGCAAAGAGAATGGGTAGAGACTGAAATGCAGTTATTAGAACAATGGCGACTATCAGGGATGGTGGTGTTTGTACACTCGGTAGGCAGCCAAAAGGATCAGGATGTCGCCAGACACAGACACTGCTGGCCAGGGGGCTGTCATTAGTTTTCTGGCACAAAACCAGGAGGCACCCACAGCAAAGTTTGCGAGGGTCCATACGGTTGGCTGCTGCCAGACAGATCAATCTGAGAGGTAAAAATAGAACACGGGTGACAAGAAGTAGAGCTTAATTTCTCCTGATTCCTACCCAGATAAATTCCACTTGGTCCCAGATGAGACACTGCATGGCTCCTTAGTCATTCTGTGGAGGCCGCACAGAATGGCTTTGTCTACCCGCCCTGTCAAAGTGTGTGTAGTGGTTGATCAATGGCACAATAAAGAAGATGCATTAGCAACAACTAAAAATGATTTTCTAATTGGAGATGACCCAATAAAAGCCCCATCTAGACATCATTGTCTAATTGCACCAAGATGGCAAATAAATGGCCCAAGAACAGACCCAGGAGCGTTCATTGATTCGGTTCCCAGCGTCCATGCAACCTGTCAGGGAACATGCCCATCTATATTTCCCACACCGAAGCTGTTCGTGTTTGATCATTCACTTATGTTCGCTTGTGGGGTTCCTAATACCTTTTCTTTGAGAGCACGACCAAGAGCAGAGGTCTGACAATCAGGACAGCTCTTGGACCTTGGTCGGACAAATCCACCCATCTCCACCCTCAGTTCATTTCAACACTCATCTGGGTCAGAACTAAGCAACAACTCTGCCAAAATTAAAAGAAGGGATAATAACGCTAGAATCACTCACTATGATAACATCCTGGGAACTTATGATAAACCGAGGCACGAAGCCAGCCCCACTGGGCAGGAACTGTCCAACAGTGTGAGCTGAGTATCCCCAGGAGGTTCTGCTGCCCAGGTACCAAGAAGAAAGCACAGAGAGTTCCAGGCTGCTTCTGTGAACCTTCAAAGCTCAGGGATCATGTGGCAGGCAGGAGAGAGCACAGCCAGAACCCTCTTTATGCTCCATGCCCGGAGAGAAGAGGAGCGAGTGCCTTGCCTCTTTGACAGATCTCACAAGATGACTCTTCTGGCTCCATTTCTATCAAAATTTCCCTCTGCAAAGAACTTGCCCCCTATCTAGGACATCTGGAAGATGTGTCTTCCTGCAGTCATGACATGTGCTCATCTCTTGAACTGAATATTTATCTTTTGAATTGCATATTCAGGCCACAGGTGAAGGATGAAGGGAAGGTCAGAGGAACCATCCAAGGGTTTCCACGAAGGCGCCAGTTGGCAGGTAGAACCTTGCTTCCCAGAGCTTTCACATCACCAGGTCTAGTCATGCTGAGTTTTTTTTTTTTTTCATTGAGACCATCTTCCTTTATGAGTACTTAGAGTGAGGCTACTGGATTTTCATCTTGCTTTTGACAAGGCAACCTTCCAAGTTCACCATCTTTCTTCTACCGACTGTGGCATCGACCACCAACTCCATCGATTCCCTCCTTATGCTTCAACTAGCATTGTCACAAGGTTCACACATTCTAAGCCCCTGCTTACACGCTGAAATTACCCTGAGGTCAGAACTGCCATGAGGTCAGCCTCATGTATGCCAGACACAGATGGAGTGTGGAGGTCATTTAGTCAAAAACCATCATTCCACAGTGGACCATTGAATGCCAAGGCCACTGAACTAATTGTTGACAAAATCAGAACAAAATCCCAGGACTCCCGATGCCATCTGTGAACCCCATCTTCTTTGAGTAGAAAGAGGATAGGCATTCTAATCAATCACAACTCAATCAGTTGATTATTTGCTAGTTAACTGTACACTTGGCATGTGTTTCACTTTGTAAGAATTGCAAAGGAAGATAAACACAGGGGTCATTATGACAAAGAAGTGCAAAGGAAAAGCAAGAGGCATAGGCATTCAAAATCCAGGTCCCTACTCTTAAGGAGTATGTCTGGGCTTCCTTTTTTTGCGAATAACAAAATGGAAGTTTATTTCTTCTCTGTTATGTAAAACTCAGTAGGTAAAAAAGTTTGTAGAGACCAGAATGCTTCTAGATCACCAGTCTATCATCTCCTACTCATGATCCAAGATGGCTGCTAGAACGGCAGTCATCACATTCACTTTCCTGGCAGACCAAGAAGAAGGTGAGAATGAATTCTCAAGGGTAACTAATATATCTGCCACAGTATTACAGAGAGAACTTCACCAGATCACGAGCCTCCTGGAGCTTGGTCTTGCATATTTCTAGAAAGCTTCCTGAGGAGGTATTGATGTCCTGGTTAAGGACAATTAGACTAAGTTCTCTCGGGTACCTTCCAGCCACAAGCCCTTCTAAGTGACACGAAACGAGAAGAGACAGATGAAGTCTCACACTAAGCTTGGTTTCAGGCAGCAAATCCAGCAGGCCAATCAATGCAGCCAGGCCTTGAGAAGTGAGTAAAATACAGGCTGGGCCCTCAAGGCCAAGAACAATGCCAAGAATCGCAGGCAGGTATTTACTAGGACACATGGCAGGAGGAAAAGACAGAGGTGGGGGTCACGCCTGATTACGTTTGTGCAAAATAGTTCCTGTAATCTAAGGATAGGGGCAGTCACACTCATGAGATGAAGAACTTGCTTTTTCCAGGAAAAAGAAACTGGGGTTTTCAAGAATCCCCATTTCAAGGGCCTCCCTGAAGGTGTGATGTTTCTCGAAGTGTAATCCTCAGGTATCTATATCAAAATTGCCAGAAGAGCTTGTTAAACTGCATACAAGGGGCGACCCCCCCCAAAATGGAATTATTTTCCTGGGAGGTCGGGCCCCCTGTAATACCAGCTTCCCCCCCTAGGTCAGTATTCTGGGAACCCATGGGCATCTGTATACCAGCTAGCATTGTTGTGAAAAGCTGTTTTCAGCTTCATGGAAATTTTTGTTCGAGATTCTTCCAGTGCGTCTGCCCATTTCATGATGGGTGGTTTATGAGTGCACCTGTCCACACTGTGTTGAGCGTTTAGCAGTTTCTGCCCCAAAAAAGGCATGCTCCTGTGCCCCACCCTCCCTATGCCCCATCTTAGCCAGTGATACTTTTTTTGTTTCCCCAATGCAAAAAGTCCTCAAAGGGAAATGTTTCGCCCATGTGGAAAAGATGAAACAAAAAGCAGCAGGAACACTAAAAAACATCAAAATGGACGAGTTCAAAAACTGTTTTGAGCAGCGGAAAAAGTGTCTCAGTCGGCGTCTTGCATCAAACAGAGAGTATCTGGAAGGTGACGGAAGTTTATACATGTTAAGAATAAGCATACAATTTTTAATAAATAAATTCCAGGTTTTGGGGGACCCCTCCTCATACTCTGGCTGGGCTCAGTGGCTCACGCCTGTAATCCCAGCACTTTGGTAGGCTGAGGTGAGAAGACTATTTGAGCCCAGGAGTTCGAGACCAACCTGGGCAACGTAGACTTCATCTCTACAAAACAGAAATAAAATTTTAAAAAATTAGCTGGGCCAGGCTCGGTGGCTCAGCCTGTAATCCCGTGCCTTTGGGAGGCTGAGGTGAGTGGATTGCCTGAGCCCGCGGGTTCGAGACCCGACTGGGCAGCAAGACCTCATCTCTACAATAAATCAACAAATCAGCCGGGCGTGGTAGCGCTTGCCTGTAATTCTGGCTACTTGGAAGGCTGAGGCGGAAGGATCGCCGGAGCCCAGCAGGTTGAGGCTGCGGTGGCCGGGAGCGGCCACTGCACTCCAGTCTGGGTGACAGAGTGAGACTCCAACTCAAAAATAAAATAAAATAAAAAAAATAAAAAATTAGCTGGTATGTGGTGGTGCACACTTGTCCCAGCTACACGGGAGGCTAAGGGGAAGGCTCTCCTGAGCCCAGGAGGTCGAGTCTGTGGTGAGCCATGATCATGCCACTGGACTCCAGGCTGGGCAACAGAATGAGACCCCACTCAAAGAAGAAAAGAAAATGTATAATCCCAGCGCCTTAATTTATTTAATCCAAGTGCTTGACTTGGCATTGGTTTTTGTTGTTCTTTTGGAGTTGGAGTCTCACTCTGTCACCCAGGGCTGAAGTGCACTGGCCGCTCCCGGCCACCCCAGCCTCGACCCACTGAACCCCGGCGATCCTTCCACCTCAGCCTTCCAAGTAGCTGGAACTACAGGTGCACGCTACCACGCCCGGCTAGTTTTTGATTGATTGTAGAGACGAGGTCTGGCTGCCCAGGCGGGTCTCGAACCCGCGAGCTCAGGCCATCCACTCGCCTCGGCCTCCCAAAGTGCTGGGATGACAGGCTGAGCCACCGAGCCCGGCCTGCGTTTGTTTTTTTAAAAATGTTTGAACAAGATTCCCAGGTGATGTTTAATGAACATGAGATCCACGCGCTCCCTCTGAAGGAAAGCCAGCTGGCACACTCTGTCGTCTTTGCTTCTTCCCTCCCTACCCCTCCACCATTTTTACTCCCTTCCTCTCTCCCTGCCTCAGCTGAGTCCTTCCCTCCAAAGCCCTCCAGGAGAAAAAAGGATGATGAACAATGTTCCTCCTGAGGTGTGGATGGGACCCGACTCCCACCTGCCGTCCCCAGAGTCTCAGCACACCCCCGCGTGCCTGTCACCTCCCCGCAGGCCACAGAGGGCCAAGCGGGTGTGAGCGGGGGTGGAGCGTTCCTTGGGAAAAGCCAGTCACACGCAGTGGGGCACAGACTGAAGGAGGCCCTGTTTCAGTCCCCTTCTTTTCCCCGACCCTAGCAAAAGCTTCCTGCCATTCGCAGAGCCAGCCTGGCACCCCTAAGTGAAAGGTGGAGGTCAGGGTCGGTCTGATGCATCAGTGGCGTTGGTGTCTGTTTCTTGACTTGAAGGCAAGCAGGAAAAACCAGCTCACTCTCAAAGCGGGGGGGGGGGGAGAAAGAAACTAACATTTATCGAGGGTCCCTCTGGGTGCCAAGTTCTGTGCCATGAGCTTTATTAAATTTCACTCATCCCTGTGCTAACAGTGGGACGGGGGAGAATATAATTCCTGAATTAAATTCAGAGAATATAATTCCTCTAAACTCACACAACTAGTAAGCAAGGGTCAGTATTTGATATCTGACTCCAGAGCTTGTATTCCTCCCAATAAACATATACCCCATGCCAATAAAGAAAAAAACATCAACTATTAGACATTCACTTCTTAGGATGGACTCCGGGAGTCCTCCGTGAAACGTTGCCTAACCAAGGCGCCCCGTTAGTAAATGAATCTACGATGTGGTGACCAAGTGAATATTGTATCAGGCAGTTTCTTGGATAGTTTACCAACGTGAGAGCAGTTCAGAGGAAATGGGTCTTGAGATGAGATGCTATGGGTGGTGGGGAAGAGGGTGCCCAGCACAGGAGCGATTTGCGGTGAGAGTGGCCACCTCTGGACACCATGAAGGCACACACAGGAGGAAGGCTGGGAACTGGAGCGGGGCGGGACACTCTGCAACCAACCTGGGCTTACATCTGTGTGACTCCACCTCTTGGGTCAGTCATTTGACCTCCCAGGGCCTCAGTGCTCTCGTCTGTAAAGATGGAGATAATAAGCCGGGCTCGGTGGCTCAGCCCGTAATCCCGCACCTTTGGGAGGCTGAGGTGAGTGGATTGCCTGAGCCCGCGGGTTCGAGACCCGCCTGGGCAGCGAGACCTCATCTCTACAATAAATCAAAAAATCAGCCGGGCGTGGTAGCGCATGCCTGTAATTCCGGCTACTCGGAAGGCTGAGGCGGAAGGATCGCCGGAGCCCAGTAGGTCGAGGCTGCGGTGGCCGGGAGCGGCCACTGCCCTCCAGTCTGGGCGACAGAGTGAGACTCCAACTCAAAAAAAAAAGATGAAGATAATAACTCTCTCCTCACAGGGTGGCGGTGAAGAGTAAATGGCCCGTGTAGATGTATCCAGCACAATGCCTGGGGCACAGTTGGCACCCCTATGGCGCTTTCCTCCTGGGGGTTCATCGCACGGAGAGCAGGACAGACAGGCAGACTCAGCACGGCTCTCGGGCCCAGCACGGCCCCTTCTCCCCACACCCTTCCCTGCAGGCCCGCCTAGGAGGAGATTGATGGAGGTCTGTTTATTTCCTTTTCATATGTTTAATGACCTTTGGAGTCTACCAGCAAGCCTGCCCTATTTCCTGCTTCAGAGAGAACCGCAGAGCAGAGAAGCAGCTGAAACTCCAGGGTCCTGGCAACACGCCCTGGCTGGCAGGTGCAGCCAGGGGTGCCTGTTCCCAGGAGGGCATGGCCTGGGCGGCCCCGGCAGCAGAAGGGGCCAGGGCTCCCGTGTGATCCTCACGCACGCACAGAAGTGTCTCGGGCAAAGATGGGGCCACTCCAACCTGTCATCGGGGTACATGCCAGCTGCCCCAGGCAGACATCCTGGAAGGGTGATGCTAGTCCCCTCTTGGTCCAGAGAAGTGACAACGTGAAAACTCCAAAAACCTCCCCAAAGCAAAAGGAATCAAGAGACGAACACTCATCAGGCCCCTCTCAGTGTCCGTTGTCCTGGGAGGCGTTTTTTTTAAATACCTTACCCAAGGCCCAGGAGTCCTAGGGTGTCTGCCCCGATCGCCCGCCCTTCTGAGGGAAACTGAGGCTAGGATGAGTCACTCTTAAGCACCAGAGTTAGAACTTACATGTGTATTTTTAGACTTGAAGGGAAGGATTGACAATTCTCTGGACATTTGGGTTATATATAGAGCCAACTGGCTTGTTCTCAAATGGAAATGTCCAGTCTGACTACATAGCC
This sequence comes from Cephalopachus bancanus, assembly GCA_027257055.1. Lineage (NCBI taxonomy): Eukaryota > Metazoa > Chordata > Mammalia > Primates > Tarsiidae > Cephalopachus > Cephalopachus bancanus. Next base: position 491,929 of record JAPVLO010000308.1, read on the forward strand.
CAGATCCGCTAGATAAATGGGCAGGGCTCCCATGCCTGGGGGCTGGGCTGGAAGGGCTCTGATTTCGTCTGCTGCAGGCCTTTCCGGCACAACCGCGACCCCACCCATGTCCTCGTCCATCTAGGCCCTGCTAGGAGCCAGGGGGAGGTTCTGAGCTCAGATACAGACAGAGGTCCCCACCAGACCCCTCTGCTCCAGAGATGGGACAAAGGGTGACCCCAGAAACCTACCCATATGTTCCTCACTGCATGGACACCCACAATGCCTTACTGTCATCAGAGTCACTCTCGAGTTAAGGCGCCAGCTCCCAAATCCCTGCTGACAACACCCTAGGAAAGGGAAACGTGGGAGACAGAAAACAGCCCATGGGGCAAGTTGGCTGTCACCGCCCAAAGGGTGGAGGCAGTCTCAGGCCTGGTCGCTTGTGGGTTGCCAGGGGACAGGTCCAGGGCACAAGCTCAGGTATGGGTGCCGTAGGGGTGGGCAGGCATGGCGAGGGGATAGCTGCGGTGGGGCCGGCTGAGATTCAGCGCCCTCTAATTTGACGGCGGCATTCGCAGCCCCTGCCCACGGCGCCCAAGCATGGCCCCTCAGAGGCTGCCGTTCCTTCCCTGTTCCACAAAGAGAAGCCTGAACGCTGTCTCCCCTAGGTCCCTGCTGAGACAGAGTTGCAGATAGGGTGCCCGGGCACATCTGGCCCTGAGGTGAGGTTCTCTCCTGGGAGCCCAGAGCATAACAACCTTGTTGCCAATTAAGGTGGCTCAACTAGTGTTTTCTTTTTTTAATTTTTTTTTTCTGGAATGTGAGCTTAAAGAGCGTCTTCTAAACATCAGACTGACTCAGAATTGTGAATCGCCAGATTGAGTCGGAGGGAGCTGGGTCAGCTGAAAAAAAGCTGCAGCTATGAGTGTCTGGATGTCTCTCCTGTGTGTAGACAGGAGGAGAGAGGAGGGAAGGGAGAAGGGAGAAGACAGGAACAGCAGAGGACTTGAGTGTGGGCTCAGAGGACAGGTGGATAAACGGAGAGAATCAGGAGAGAGAGCAGGGCTGGGCTGCCGCTAGGGCAGGGTGGTGAGGACCTTCAGGACAGGCAGTCTCTGGAGGGACGGCACGGTGCTGCAGGCGACGGAGTGGCCACACCTAATGACTCAGCAGCGCGGGTCGACTTGCCATGTATTAACTCACTTGATTTCCAGGCGAGCCTCATGAGAAAGGCGCTTGTGAGCGGGCTGAGGGATAGAGCTGAGATTCGAGCCCAGGCAAGCCGGGAGGCGGCACTGCCACACGCGTCACCACCGGGCAACACGGCCGGTGCGAAGGTGCTCTATGAAGATCTGGGATGAACAAGAGGAAAGAGAGCAGGAGGCGGGCAGGGAGGAGCACCGGAGCATGGGTCTCTCTCCAGCCTGACAGTCTGAGCCTTGCTCTTCTCATCTATAAAGTGGACATGGTGATGCTCTCTTGCCTTCTCCCGTGAGCTTGTGCAATGGAAGTTGGTGGCTGTGCAGTGGCAAACATCCCCGTGGCATCATGGCTGCCGGTGGCCGTTGGGCACCTCTGGTGGTGGCAGGAATGCATAACCCATGGCCTCCAGCGTCCACGTGCTGGCCCTCCCAGCCCTTGGTTGGCCTCTCGCTCCTGAAGTTAGAAAAACTGCTCCTACTGTCATTGAAAATAGATGCCTCATTCGGGGGTGGCTCCGGCATGGCTGCAGTTTGCCCAGGGACACACCTGTGGGCAGGTGCGTCCTTCCCGGGTTCTTCTGGCTCCTCACCGGGGCAGGTACATCTACACGGTAAATAGCTTGCAAGAACGGACAATGTGCGCGCGTGCGCGCGCACACACACACACACACACACACACACACACACACACACACACACACACACACACACAACCAATCAACAGAAAGCACAGATCAAACCGATTTCTCAATCATACCCTTTTGATAAGTGAGTGCTGGCTACTGAACAAAGCAATGAGCCCTCGGCAGCTGCCTAGTTCTCATAGAGATCTGGCAAATCTGGGACACCTCCCAGAAGCTCGGGTGGAAAAGACTCTGGGTGTACACCACCCGGGTTACCCTGACCCTGGGATTTAACGCAAACCACTCTTTTTCTCCGAAGCAGCATCCAGCTACTCTCACAACATAATCAGACTCTGCTCATCCCTGCCTCAGGGCCTTTGCACGAGCTGTTCTCTCTGTCGACCATGCCCTTCCTCCGGATCCTTATATGGCTGGTGCTTCATCCTCGTTCAAGTCTCGGCTCAAATGTCACCCTCCCAGAGAGCCCTCACCTCCCACCCCATATGGCTTTACTTTCTTCCCAGCACGTCTGAAATTACCTTGTTCATTTACTCGCTTAATTGTCCGTTTCCCCAACACCCACACACACTTACAAACAGCACTGAGCATAAGTTCTATCTTATTCACTACGTGATCCCCAGAACCTAAAGTGGTTCGTGCCGGACATACAGTAGGTGCTCACTATTTATTGAATCACCAAACTCACTGACATGCTAATTAATGAATGTCCCAAGAGGCCAAGCGGCACTGCATGTAACCATCCCATCAGCCCTGTGAGACAGGTCCCATGTTACAGATGAGAGACTGACAGGCCAATGCAATTTGCTCGTAATGGGACTCTAAAACTCTTCTGCCCCACCTGGGGGACAGAGAGCAGAAGCACCCTATCATACCCAGGGGACAAAGGAGGGGCCAAGTTAGTACAGACACCTGCTCTTTCTCCCACCTCGCCCCTGGAAACTGGAAAGAGGCCTGTCCCCTGGAAAGGTAGGGTCACTTAAGCCAATAGGGTCAGAACCACTGGGGCAAGAGGTTCTGGCCGTGAATGACCCCGGCAGCCTGGGGCCTGATGGCCTGATGGCTTCTGTTGGCTGGAAGAAGGACGGTGCTGCTCACACCTTCAATGTTCAACGATGCAGCAACTATGAATACGTGACTATGGGCTGCAGCCTTGGCCATGCGTGGCTGCCATCTGTGGCTGCTGCCCATGGGCGCTGTCTGTGGCCTTACACAGCTGCGACTGCAGCATCCACATCCACGGAAACCTCCTCTGGGCATCAGGTGGCAGAGGCTCTAGCTGGTCTGGCGGGTCGTCCAGGATGTGTGACTGTCCCCGGCTATGAGTGTGGGGAATGGGGATATATGGGGTTGCAGATGGGGCTGAGGTTTCCAATCACCCCAGAACTCTGTTCCTGCCCCCCCACTGCCTTGGCCTCAATCTCAATACCCCAAACCTGAGTCTGCAAACCCTCCGAGTGGCTTATTCAACATTGTGCTTTCCTTAGCGGTCACGGTGGCTCTAGCCTATAATCCCAGCACTTTAGGAGGCTGAGGCGAGAGGACTGCCTGAGTCTAGGAGTTCAAGACCAGCCTGGGCAACCTGGCGAGACCTCGTCTCTACCATAAATCAAAAAGTTAGCTGGGCGTGGTGGTGCACGCCTGTGGTTCCGGCTACTTGGAAGGCTGAGGCAGAAGGATCGCTGGAGCCCAGCGGGTCAAGGCTGCGGTGGCCGTGAGCGTGTCTCTGCACGCCAGCCTGGGCCAACAGAGTGAGACTCCTACTCGAAACAAAACAAAAAGTAGTGCTTTTCTTGAGGGAAGCCACGTCCAGACGTGGGTCACAGAGAAGGCGGGAGGGAAGAGGCAGCCTTAGAGGGAGGCAATATTCGCACAGAAAGAACCACCCACTCCCTGGGAGAGAAGAAACCCCAGGGAAACCAGCCCCCACTTTCTCTTTCTCCTCTTCCACGGTCAGGCTCTCACCCCTGAAGGTATCCGTTAATGCCACAGGCAAGATAAATGGAGAAGTCGGGGCAGGAGGGTGATTAATCACGTGTACATTCTGCTAATTACAATAATTGCTACTTAATGACTTGTGTATATTTCTCAGACTGAGCGCACATACGCACACGCCTGATGGACTAGGGCATGCTGGTATTTAACTTCTGCTTTCTTCTTAACTAAAATACGCATATATATTCAACCAATACACGGGAAATAAATGAAAACAAGGCCAAGACAGTCACAGAGAATAGAACCGCAGGCTGCTCTGGCTGCCTGGAATAAGGTCAAGAAAGGGAGTTAGGGACAAGGGAGGCTGGATCCCACTGGACCTGATGTTCAGGATTTGAGTGCAGGCACAAGCTGACCACTGGAAACCCAATGTTTCTGCTCAATTTGGAGCCAGGGACCCGGAGTCCGTAACCATGTGGCTTGCCCTTGGGCAGGGGACACACCCAGTGAATCCCCTGGGGATGGTGGTGTGGCCAGGGAGGAGGCTCTCTGAGAAGGGAAAAGAAATACGTGATGGCAGAGTTCAGAGACCATCCTGCAGCCAAATCCCATCAGAGCTTTAAAGGGCTGGGAGCTGGTGTCAAGACCAGAATAGCTCATGGGGCTTCCTCAGTCCTGGGAAGCGATTTGTATTTTTCCTGAAATGTTGAAATGACTCACGCCTAAGGAATGAGCTGAAGTGTCCGGTGTCCCTCTGGCTGTAAGGGGATGCCTGGCTGGCTATCTCAGGGTCTGGCCCTTCCCACCTAACACTCTGCTGACCCCCTTCCCAGGTCAGGACGGTCCTGTAAGCCCCTCAGTCAAACTGAAATCCACAGCAAGAGCATGACAAAGAGGAAAATAAATGTCTAAAGAAGACAAAGCCCACCTGGAGGGGTGTGTGGAGGCCTCGAGAAACCAACAGAGCCACACCCCTGTCCCAGGCAGTGCCCTTGAGGGGAGACCCCAGATTCTGGCCTACCACGCTGGGCCGTCTCTCCCCTGCACACGCCCTCCGGCGGGGTCCAGCACATCGGCGCTGGCGCCTTTAGGGGACCGGAGCCAGAGTGGCTCAGGGGCCAGGGGTGTCCCAGGTCTCTTCCTACCTGACACGGGGCAGCTCAAGATCACGCACACTGCCAGGACAGGTGACAGGTGGTGGGACAGGAGGAGAGACCAGGAACCCTAGGTTCCCAGGAAAGGGCTGGCACGGAAGCCTTCCCAGCAGCCCTCTGGAGACCAAGAAACATCACTGTTGTCGAAATGGAGCTCAGTCCTTTCCCTGGGAGGAAAACTCAGAGGAAGGCCTCCCTCCCTCCCTCTGGTCCCCTTCTAACCCTCTCCCTTTCTCTCTCCTTCTGTTTCTTTCTCTCCCTCTCCTCTGTCGTCCATTTCTACCTCCTTCCTCCTTCTATTTCCTGTCCTTCCCCTGGCTTCCCCGCCCACTCTCTCTTTCCCTCTCTATTCTCTCTCTCTTGGGCATCTACATCCCACCAAGCACTATTCTAGGTGTTATGTGACACCCGCCTGCCACGGGGATCTATAAACTTCTTCAAGCTGCAAACCCCCACCTGTGTCCAAGCGGCCACCCGACGCCTCTGTTTTCTGGGACCCTCGGCAAAGCCTTCCCGAGACACTGAGCCAGTGGAGGGTGGGGGACGCATGCTTACAGACGCAGCCCAGGGCCCAGCCTGGTGCCTGGAACTAGGCCTGAGCATTGTGGGCTGGCCGGTGCCAGGATGAGGCGGAGGGAGACGGGTCTCTACTTGGTCCTGGGACACACCGACCTGTCCCAGTGTCGCTAGAGCTGTCCACCCTTGGTCTTCATCTAAGGAGGTCACTTGCCCCCGGAAGTGATCTTATGGAGGGTTTTGCCGAGGCTGAGGGATGCCTTTTCCGAGGCTGTGTCGGCAGGGCTGGCCTACATATTAGGGAGAACCTTCCAGTGTCACCTCACTTGAAATCATGGCTTACGCGTCTACAGAGTAAGATGTTCCCTGGACTTGCCACCTGTCAGGTCTGTAATTACGCTTCACGGTTCTAACAAAACCCTTCTCGTTGTGTGGACACCGGTTCCAGAAGGGGAAAGACCACACCAGGGACCCAGATCACTCCTCACACACCTTACGTATTCGGTCCAGGGAAGAAGGTCAGTTAGGTGAGGACAACTCTGTCTGTTCCTGATCCTTGGCCAGGGAGCCCAAACCACGTCTGCTTACCTGCCACCGCCAGCCAAGTCATCCTCCATGCACATCCCAAGCCTCTGTCCCTGCTGTCCCCGCCTGCCTCCTTAGATCAGCAGGAAGGCGCAGGACTCAGGCCTGGGCACCCCGAGCTTCCCCCCTCATTCAAATGCAATGGCCATCATTTATTCCTTAGGATACGCGTGAGTCCTGGTGTTATCCCTTCTCCCAGCGTTGGTTTCCTCTGTGAACCGAAAGGCGAGGGTGCCTTTCCCTTCTCTCTCCTGAAATCTCCTCCCCTGCCTGAACTGAGAGCAAGGATGGTTTGGGGGGTAGCAGCGGGCCCAGCCTGGACTGGCTGCCCTCCCCTCAGCCTTCCCAAGTCCCACCACCGCAAGAGCCTGCCAGGACTGCCTGGGCCACGGTGCTCGGTTCCTCCAAGACATTTTGTTTGTTTGTTTTCTTTTTTGAGACAGGGTCTCACTCTGACGCCCGGGCTGGAGTGCAGTGGCACAATCCCAGCTCACCGCAGCCTCGACTTCCTAGTCTCAGTGATCCTTCCATCTCAGCTTCCCAAGTAGCTGGGACGACAGGCATGCACCACCACGCCTGGCTGATTTTTTAAATTTTTTGTAGAGATGAGGTCTCACTATATTGCCTAGGCTGGTCTCGTACTCCTGGGCTCAAGCAAGCCTTTCACCTTCACCTCCCAAAATGCTGGGATTACAGGCATGAGCCACCACATCCAACCACTCTAAGACATTTATTTGTTCAGCTGGATTCATCAGAGGCAGCGACTATTTATTTATTGGGTTCCTTTTACAGCTTTTAAATTTTTTTAAAAACTGTAGTGAAATACATCTAACTTAACATTTCCCATATAAACCACATTTGAGTGAGCCAAGCAGTGCGAAGGACATTCACATTGTTGTGTAACCGATCCCCTAACTCTTCATCTTGCAAAACAAAAACTGTACCCATTAAACAACTCCCCATTTCCCCAATCCCAGCCGCTGGCAACCACCATTCTATTGTCTGTTTCTGTGAATTTCAACACTTTCTGCGGAAATACCATACAGTTTTTTAGAGGCGCACAATTTTACATTCCCACTAGCAAAGCAAAAGAGTTCCAATTTGTCCACATCCTTACCATCACTTGGGAGTTCGAGGTGGGAGGATTACTTGAGCCTAGGGCTTCAAGCCCAGCCTGGAAAACGTAGCAAGACAATATCTTCACACACACACACACACACACACACACACACACACACACACACACACACACAAAATCTAAAATTTATCTATGCATGGTGGTGCGCACCTGTAGTCCCAGCTATTCAGGAAGCTGAGACTGTGGTGAGCCTGATTGTGCCACTGCACTCCAGTGTGGGTGACAGAGTGAGACCTCAACCAGAAAAAAAAAGACTTGGGCCGGGCTCAGTGACTCAGCCTGTAATCCCAGCGCTTCGGGAGGCTGAGGTGAGTGGATTGCCTGAGCCCGCGGGTTCGAGACCCGCCTGAGCAACTTGGCGAGACCTCATCTCTACAATAAATCAAAAAATCAGCCGGGCATGGTAGCACGTGCCTGTAATTCCGGCTACTCGGAAGGCTGAGGCGGAAGGATCGCGGGAGCCCAGCAGGTGGAGGCTGCGGTGGCCGGGAGCGGCCACTGCACTCCAGTCTGGGCAACAGAGTGAGACTCCAACTCAAAAAAAAAAAAAGACTTGGACCAAAAAGTCACATATTCATAGGGACTCCTACTCCTAGGAGTGATCTAGGTAAAATCTTAGGAGATTTCTGTCCAGGAAGAGAACAAAGCTCTTTTAATTGTATTTTAAAACAATGCATTCATTTGCTCAGTCAACGGTTATCCACATGCCTAAAACAACACCTAGAACTTAATGTCTGCACAACTCACAGATTTTTCTGCCCTTTCACACCCCTCTCCCCAGCCCTTGGGTTGGGTCCGAGGACCTAAAGCTTGTGAGGCTCTGTGCTAGACACTGGGTGCACAGCACCTATCTCATCTCTTTCCTGAATGAAAATTGTCCTTGGCATAAAGGCTTGCTGAAGCCCATTCTTCTCCCTCATCTGCTGGCACCCTGACAACGTAGCTTCCTAATCAAGAGTGGTGGCTCGCTGGAAGGGAAGAACGCACCAATCGGTGGCATGCTCACCCGGGCGCTCAGCAGTCTAGCTGACAGAGAGGCTGGTCCCGTGTTGTCATAAATTTGATCTTAAGCAAACACTCATTTCTCTCTGGTTCGCAGATTACTGACACAAAAAGAAAGCAGACAGTCACGGGTGATACCCATCAAGGAGTAGCAGGGAGCCATGCTTCCCCAAACCCTCTGGAAAAAATAAGAAAAGACTGCTCCTACGGTGCTCCTCTGCCTTTGAACGTTTGAAGTTCACGTAAGACACTTTGTGGAAGATGATCAATGCAGACGAATGGGTTGGAGGAAGACGGGAGGAAGATGAAGGGTATGTGACCTTTCCCGTCATGGCCTTCAAAAGGGAGAGCCCTACTAGGTTCCAGAAAGGTAACTCAGCCAGCATCAAAAGGAGAACTCCTGACTGTGGTTTCCTTTCATAGGGGCAGGATGGCGGGGGCTGTGAGGAGGGTCTGTTCTTACATTTTGGGTTTTTTTGTTGTTTTTTTTTTTAGTCGGAGTCTCTTTCAACCAGGCTGGAGTACAGTGGCACGATCACAGCTCACCACATCCTTCAACTCCTGGGCTCAGGCAATCCTTCCACCTCAGCCTCCAGAATAGCTGGGACTATAGGCGTGTGCCACCACACCAGGATAATTTTTTGATTTTTTTGTAGAGACAAAGTCTCCCTATATTGCCTAGGCTGGTCTCGAACTCCTGGGCTCAAGTGATTCTCCCCATTTGGCTTTGCTGGAATTATATGAGCCACCATGCCCGGCTGTTACTACATTTTCTATGTTGAAAAAACTTCACATCGGTACACCTTTGTAAAACTGGCAAGAATCAAGCTAAACACAGGCATACCCTAAGACTCAGTAATTCCACTCCTAGATTTTCCAAGTACATGCAAATATTTCCTTTTTTTTTTTTTTTAAGTCAAATATCCAGCAATAGCAGAATGGGTAAAAACGCCACAGTATATTCGTACAAGGGAACAAAATACACCAATGATGATGAACACACAACCATGGAGAGCAGCACAGATGGGTCTCACAAACATAATCCTGAGTGAAGACATCTCAAGCAAAAAAAAAATTACATGTTTTATGGATTTATTTATACTAAATACAAAGACAGGCAAGACTGATGGAGGCCGTTAGGAGTCAGGACAGTGGTGACCAGGGAAAGGGATAGCGACTTGATGGGACAGAAGAGGCACAAATCATGTTGTGTGTCCTGATCCAGGTGCTTGGAGGCATGGCTGTGTACATGGGTGAAAATTCAAGCTGCACCCTCACAATGTTTGCATGTTGCCATATGCATGTTAGACCTCAATGACATTCATATTTAAGGATTTTACTTGAAAACATCAGATCATGAAATTTTGAGTCGCCCACAAAAATTTCAGTAAGTTAAAATGCTATCCTGAGGTAGCCTCTGTTGGGCCCTGTCCCTAGTCCTCTGAACAGATGAACAGCAGAGGGGTCCCCAGAACAAAAAGCGGGGGTCCCGGCCTGGAGCGACTGCCAGGTCCTCAGAAGGAGGAGGTATCAGGGGGCACATTATGTGGCTAGATGTCCTAATGGTGACCCGGTGGAAAATATTGTCATGAGGCCGAGCTCGATGACTCGGCCTGTAATCCCAACACCTTGGGAGACCGAGACAAGTGGATTGCCTGGGCCTGCGAGTTCAAGACCAGCCCCAGCAACTTGGTGAGACCTTGTCTCTACAATAAATAAAAAATTAGCCAGGTGTGGTAGCACGTGCCTGTAGTTCCAGCTACTTGGAAGGCTGAGGCGGGAGGATCTCTGGAGTCCAGCGGGTCGAGGCTGCAGTGGCCATGAGTGTGCCACTGCACTCCAGCCTGGGCAACAGAGTGAGACTCCAACTCAAAAAATATATATATTGTCCTGAGTCTCAAAGGGACCCACAAGCAGGGGAGAAGAGAAGAAAGAGGATGGAATGGAGAAAGGGCTGAGCCCCTTGCACCCCGATAGGCACTGCAGGCGGCAGATTGGCTGTGGATATTTCTGAGCCTCCTTGGCCATGGGAAAGACATGTGGTAGGTGATGGAGTTGCTTTGATGGTAATTATTTCTTGCTCAGACAGGGAGGCGATAGATCATCTCAGGGGACTCCTTAATTGAAAAAGTGTCAATAGATAAAAGGCAATAAAAAGCCTTTTCAGCTGAAACCCTGTCGGCCTCCAACTCAACCAACTTGCTAATGCAGCTTCACCAAGAAAGACCCTCCAGGGGCCTGGTGGCTCCTCCCAGACAGACTCCCTTCCTGAGGAAGGGAAGTGGAGTGTGTAAATGTGGGAGGGAAAGACCTCCACCTCTTTTAAGTCAGGAAAATCCACTCCCCAAATCTCTCAACCCATGTTCTCAACGAACCAATGAAACCAAATGTTGCCCCAAACCGCCATTTAGTTTATCCTCACTGATTACAGGAATGAACCTTTTTCCCTGGGGATTTTCCAGGCCCTGAATCTTAGGTTAGTTCTCTTTCCAAAAACCTCCGAGCTGGTTTCCCGCTGATTGGTAGCCTACCAGAGGGCGCCAGGAGAAATTAGAACCAAAGTCCCCACTTTGTGAGCGGTTTTGAGGCAATTCTTTGGGGGCAGGGAGGAAGTTAAGTCTGAATCATCACCTACAATGAGGTGTCGGGATGACCAGTGTCTTTACTGATGAACTCACCCCATAGAGTGTACCAGACAGACACTCACCATGTGCCAGGTACCACATGGTGCCCAAATACATCATGCATCTCATTTAACCAGGCCATGGGTAGAGTCTCCATCAATCCTTGGGAGCCAAGTAGAGAAGCCAGGCTGGATGAGGGCAGCTAAGTGGATTATGGGTGGTCTTACCACAACCACAGGGCTTTGGTGAATTGTTTGCTACATACTGCAAAGATGATCTCTGTGCACCTGGGTCTATTCTCACAAAGCTTCATCAAATGGTGATATACAGAATTCTAGCTCAGATGAATACACAGACACGCCCAAAGGAAGGGAAACAGAGCAGGTGAGGAAATCCGAACTTGGTATCTTCATATCAAATTCACTGCTTCTAACATAATGAATTACAATAAGAGTTACAGCAAATTTCTGGGCTTAGGCTCAATAAATTTACTTAACTTCAGGATTGGGAAACCCTTGCTCAACAGTCATTCATATTAAAAAAAAAAAAAAAATCCCAGGCTTCAGGAGATTACAAGTTTTTTTATAAAGCAAGAGTGGTATGGTGGCCGAAATGCAACGTTGGGTAGAATATTGGACATACAGAAGTCAAAGCAGAACTAATAATAAAAATTCTCTACCCGCTCTACGTAGACCACCTCTAGTGTTTTGTTTAGTTCTAGGTTTTACCCTGAAAAACTACTGTAAGCCTGAGAAGATGCCCAGGATGAAAAGGGGTCTGGGGGCTGCGTCACGTGGGGAACATTTGAAGGAACAGAAGAGAATAAGAGAGAAGTTCTGGCCGGACAGAAAGACCATTTTTCAATTACTTGAAGAGCTGTGGATCAGGAATGGGCACTTTATTCTGTGTAATCTCAGAGGGCAGAATTATGGCCCATGGGTGTGTTACGGCTATTGCTTTATATTAAAGGAATCTACAACCATGAAGGAGTTTCAACTACAGAATGGTTCCTGTGTCCACACCCACACACCTGGCCCCAATATTGTGTTAAAGGATGAAGTCCCTCTCCTCCCCTAGAAGGTAAGCTAACCTGGGCGGCTTCCAGATTCTCTTTTCATGGTTACAGCATAAAGTGGATCCGCCATTTAAAATATTATTATTTTAGATTCAGGGGGTACAAATGCATGTCTGTTACATGAGCATATCATGGGGACTGGGCTGCAGATGGCCCGTTCCCCAGGGAGCGTTATACCCAATAGGCCATTTCTGACCTTGACCCCCATCCATGCCTCCCCACTTTTTAGTGCTTTCGGTGCCTATTATTTCCATATCCGGGGCCATTTACCTCCCACATGTAAGAAAAAACATGTGGTTTCTGGTTATCTGTTAGTTCACGATGGTGTTCTCTAGCTCAATCCATGCTGTTGTGAAAAACATGGTTTTGTTCTTTTTTGTGACTGTGCAGTATTCCATGATGTTTATGTACCACATTTTCTTTTTTTCTTTTTTTTTTTTTGAGTTGGAGTCTCACTCAGTCGCCCAGACTGGAGTGCAGTGGCCGCTCCCGGCCACCGCAGCCTCGACCTGCTGGGCTCCGGCAATCCTTCCGCCTCAGCCTTCCGAGGAGCTGGAACTACAGGCGTGCGCTACCACACCCGGCTAATTTTTGATTTATTGTAGAGATGAGGTCTCACCAAGTTGCCCGGGCAGGTCTTGAACCCACGGGCTCAGGCAATCCACTCACCTCAGCCTCCCAAAGCACTGGAATTACAGGCTGAGCCACCGAGCCCGGCTCCACATTTTCTTTATTCAGTCAATCACTGGTAGGCACTTAGGTTGGTTCTACAATCTTGCTATGGTGAATAGTGCTTCGGTGAGCATACAAGTACAGGTATCTTTTTTTTTTTTTGAGTTGGGGTCTTACTCTGTCACCCAGGCTGGAGTGCAACAGCACACTCACGGCCACTACAGCCTCAACCTGCTGGGCTCAGGTGATTCTTCTGCCTCAGCCTTCCAAGTAACTGGAACTACAGGCATACGCCACCATGCCTGGCTAATTTTTTAATTTATTGTTGAGATAAGGTCTCGCCAAGTTGCCCAGGCTGGTCTTAAATCCATGAATTCAGGCAATCCTTTCATCTCGGCTTCCCAAAGTGCTGGTATTACAGGCATGATCCACTGCGCTCGTGGCCAGGTGTCTTTTTTATACCATGATTTCTTTCCCTTTGGGGAGACTCCTAGTAGCTTTTATTAGCATTTCTTAATGTTCTCTGCCATGAGTCACCACTCTACCAACGATGCAGAGGGAATGTGAGGGACTGGTCAGTTCTAGCAATGAGCTTTCTGGAATTTTACATAAATGCCCCTGAAATACCCTGACATCATATGGAATTGTTCCCAGTAAGCCGTGACGTCGCCCTCTTGCATTCCATGGGGGGATATAAGGCGTATTCTAGGGGTTCTCATGCTTTATAGAATCCCAGAGAACCTTCACAGCCTGCATGCCCTGCTTTTTAATTGGGGGGATAAAACATGCATAACACAAAATTTACTATTTTAACCATCTTTAAGTTTCCAGCTCTGTGGCATTAAGTACATTCACATCGTTACGCAACCATCACCACCATCCATCTCCAGAACTTTTGTGCCACTCTTAAATGCCATCAAAAAATTACTCTCAAAATCCGTTTCTAGTTTTATCAGCGAAGTGCTAGAGGCCATGGTTTTCTCTGCAGGCCCACTGTGAACGTGACCGTTCCTCTTTAAGTACATGCGTGTGTTCCTGGTTAAGAAAGCCCCAGATGTCTGACATATCAGGTGGCCTGTTGCTGGCTCCATGTGACCACGGGATGTCCAGCTATGCTCTCTGTGCTCTGTGTCCTGTTTGTGGTGAGAGGATAGTGTAAGCAGCCTCTTCTCAGGTGGATACTGAGGACCACCCCCGGGGACACAGGTCAGTGTGGGTCCTTTGATCTCACTTCTTTCTGAAGGGAAAGGGAGAAGGTGAAAATCAAGGTTTCCTGCACACTCCAGTTGATCTGCTTGGCTTGATGTTAATACAAACAGTTAATTGCAGCCTTGTAGGCCTCCGAGGATACAGGGTAGCTTTAATTAATTCCAGCACACGTCTTGCCATGTTTACATTCCAAATTACCTTCACGTCAGAAGTACGTGGTCCAGAGCCACAGTCTGGGGCCAATAAAATTCCACTGGCCGCTGCTTCTAGCATCTGGAAGTCATTTGCTAAAAGAGCCGGAGTTTGCTATTTGGGAAAGTCAGACATGCTTCAAGACGGAGATGAGGTGACACCGGCTTCCCCCAAAGCTACCGACGTCAGGAAAGATCCAGGCTGGCTCCAGAGGAAGGGTGGCGTCCTATGGACTCTGAGTAGAGAGGAAAGCCTCGCTGAGGGCTGCCTCCAGCATGAAAGGAAGCCGAGGGCCAAGGTACGGAAAAGAGACGTGACACCGAGGATCTGGATTCGATTTCTAGAAATTTCACGTGGTCGCGGACACCAGTCCTGGGTTATGCCAAATTCGGGAGCAGCCTTCCTTTTCCACCCCTTATCCACCTCCCACCCAAGTGCACCTTCCAGGATTCAAAGAAAACTCCATCTGCATTAAGAAGGGTGTCGTGAGGCAGCAACTGGTTCTTCTAATGTTGTACTTCAGAGCATTATTGGTTGCATGCAGTCTCCCAAACACACACTAAGACCAAGAACCCACTGACTGAAAGAATCCTGTGAGTAGAAGGCCCTTGCAAATTTCATCTTGTTCACGCTCCTGCTTTTGGGCACAGCTAAATATAAACGACTCCAGACTTCCAATTACCTGCCGTGTTATGTCTCTTCTTCAGATCCAGGAAAGGAGGGCTGGGGCAGGAAAAATACTTTGCATGTGCTCCTTTGGAAGTCAAATTTCCAAATGAGCCAACAATTCCAAAGGGTTTACGGCATCTCCCTAAACAAATCAGAATTTCATGTGAATCCTATTATCGGCCAATGTTATTTTGCCTCCCTCACAGTCAAAAGCCAAGTTAGATTTGTTGGTGATACACTTCAGGATTTCTATATTCCCGCATTCTCTCTAACTGAGAGGCAGAGGAGGGAATTTCCGGCCGAGGGAACTGATAGGAATAGAATGCAAGTCTTGGAGTCAGAGAGTGCTGGGTTGAGGTCCGCGTGTGGGGTTCAGTTAATCAACCTCTCTGAGCCTCGGTTCCCTTATGTGTAAAGAGGGGGTACTACTGGTACTTATTATTTGATTATTATTTAATTTGATTTTTGTATATGGTGTGAGATAGGGATTCAGCATCCAGTTTTCTCAACACCATTTATTGAAGAAACTATTATTTCCCCAGTTGGTCGTTAAAGGGTTAAGCAAGCTAGTCATTGTGCTTTGTACATGGCAGCCATCCAGTGAGTTGAGCAGCTCTGGAGACCCGGCAGCAAGATTGAAATGTAGATATCATAGACTCCAGATGAGACTACGGATGGCACTAGGGTGGACACAGATAGCTCCATGCTAAAAACCCGAGGGGGCGGGGGGGGGGAGAGAGAGAGAGAGACCACGGAGACCCTTAAGGAACCAGAGAAACTCACAAAGCTCATGGCTGTCTATGATGTCGGCAGTCACCTTCACAAGCAGTCACTATGTGAAATTCCACTGCCCGTTCCACTCCACTTCCTCATTCCTTCCTTGGTGGATTCTAAGTCCCCAGAAGGCAGGGTCCACATCTGTGTAGATCCCTGCAGGCAAACAGCACTTACAATGCCACCTGCAAAGTGATGCTTCGTACATGCTTATTTTTTACTTATTTTATTTAGTTTTTTACAGTTTTCTTTTCCCCCCAGCTCTACTGAGGTGTAAGTGATGAACAAAAATTGTCTATATTTAAGGTATGCAATGTGATGATTTGATACACGTGTACATAGTAAAATGATGACCACAATAGAGTTGATTAACCTCACAGTTACCTTTGGGTGCATGTGTGTGTGTGTGTGTGTGTGTGTATGTGGTGTGTGAATCCTTAATATCTAATCTCTTAGCAAATTTCAGATATACGACACCATATTTTTAACCACATTCGCCACGCTATACATTAGCTCCCCAGACTTGTTCATCTTATAACTGGAAGTATATACCGTGGGACCCACCTCTCCCAAGCCCCACCTCCAGCCCCTGAAGACATCTGTTCTACTCTCTGTTTCTGTGAGTTTGACTCTTGGAGATTCCACAAACAAGTGAGATCACAAGGTATTAGTCTTTCTGCGTTTATTTCACTTAGCGTAGTGTCCGCCAGGCTCATCCGCATGGTTGCAAAAGGGAGGATTTCCTTCTTTTTAGATATTGAATAAGATTTTATACACACACACATAATATACATATAAGCCACATTTTCTTCATCGATGCATCTATCACCAACACGCACATATCTGCTTCCACACCTTAGTTACCGTGAATAATGCTGCAATGAACATGAAAGTGAAAATATCTCTTGGAGATACAGATTTTCTTTCCTTCGGATAGGTACCCCATGGTGGGATTTCGGGATCATATGGCAGTTCTACTTTTATGTTTCTGAGGAACCTCTATCCTGCTTTCCGTAATGGCTGCATCAATTTACATTCCCACCAACAGTGTACAAAGGTTTCCTTTCCTCCACGTCCTCACCAACGCTTGATATCGTTTGACTTTTTGATAATGGTCATTTTGACAGGTGTGAAGTGATATCTCATGGGGGTTTTCATTTGAATTTCTCTGATGATTAGTGATGCTGACCTTTAATATCCTGTTGACCATTTTTCTGGGGGTATTTTTGGAAAAAAATGTCTATTCAGATTCTTTGTCTATTTTTTGGTCAGGTAATTTGTCTGAATAGCCAAAGCACTCTTGAGAAAGAAGAAGGCTGGAGGCATCACACTGCCTGATTTTAAACTATACTACAAAGCTAAAGTAATCAAAATGATAAGGTAGTGGCATAAAAACAGACACCTAGACCAATGACAGAATAGAAAACACAGGAATAAACCCACACATAAATGGCCTACTAATCTTTAACAAGGGTTACAAGAATATACAATGGGGAAAGGATTGTTTCTTTAACAAATAGTGTTGAGAAACTTAAGGTCGAATCCCCATCTCACACCATATACAAAAATCAACTCAAAATGGGTTAAAGACTTAAATGTAAGCAAATATTTGCAAGTCATATATCTGATAAGGGGCTGATATCCAAAATCTATGAGAACTCATGTGACTCAATAACACAAAACCAAATACGTGTTAAAATGATCATCGGAATAATATCATTGTGCTACATGTTACCCACATTAAAAATCAAAATGCCTTGCTTCTTTTTCTAACCCACTTGGACAATCATAAACCTTAATTTCTCTCCTCATATCCTAGCATGTAGGTGTTTGATTAATTACACAGTTTGGGCTCTTTACTGTGTACGGCAGTATTTCTCCAAGTGTGGTCCAAGGGTATCCAAGCCTGAATGGGATCAGCACCACATGGGTGGGGGTGGGAAAAGTGTGTACTGTTAAAAATGCAGATTCCTGGGCCTTCACCCCAGAACTCCTGAGTCATAATCTCTGGAGATAGAGCCAGGGGTCTTCCCCTGAAATAAGCCCACCCAGAGTAGCCTCTATGGCGCCCAGAGTTTCTGCTTCTACCTTTACTTTTCAGAGTTTGCAAGAGAGGGCAACTGAACTGGTCTTTCGGAAATGAAGCTACTGTTCCCTAAGTGGGCTTAAGCACGAGGAATCTGCACCTCTTGAAAAGAGACCACACAAATTCAGATGCACCAAGGATGCAAAATCTCTCAGCGATGTTGGTGCAGCAGCACAGAAAGAACATTCCATCCAGTGCCTTAGAAGATGAAGCGTCTTTCCCAGGAGATGTTACTGGGTTTCATTCCACATGACCCCAGCCCTTCAAGACGGATGGTTCTGTATTTTTAGAAAGTTCCCTGGGTGCTTCTACTGAACAGTAACATTTGAGAACCACAGTGCAAAGCCATGCCTCTTGGCCCCAGGCCCTCTGCAGAGAGGCAGAGCCATGCAGCCAGGAGAGCCATGAGCCCTGGGAAGCAGGGAGCCGGGTTCTAGTCCTGGCTCTGCTGCCTCCAAGGAAATGTTCGATCCTGTTTGGTCTCTGAGTCTTAATTTGCCTCAATTATTAGATAAAGGGGATCAAATCAAATCAGCAGCTGTCAAATTCTTTTTTTTTTTTTTTTTTTTTTTTTTTTAGTTGGAGTCTCACTCTGTCGCCCAGGCTGGAGTGCAGTGGCACACTCACTGCCACCCCAGTGCCAACCTGCTGGGCTCTGGCGATCCTTCCACCTCAGTCTTCCAAGTAGCCAGAACTACAGGCACGCGCCACTACACTCAGCTAATTTTTGATTTATTGTAGAGACGACGTCTCACCAAGTTGCCCGGGCTGGTCTCAAACCCGCGGGCTCAGGCAATTCACTCGCCTCGGCCTCCCAAAATACTGGGATTACAGGCTGAGCCACCGAGCCCGGCCAATAATTCATTTTTGCCAAAGAAACTTACTCAGACCCTGGGTGTAGAAAACAGATGAAAACAGAGCAGCCATTGCCATGGGCAGGAGGATCCCAGAGGACCAAGGAACACGGCTCTGAGTCCTCTGGAGCAATGACCTCATGTCTAGGTCAGACTTGCAGCTTTGCTCATCCCAAGCCTACGGGAGTAGATGGAAAGGAAGTCAACAGCAGGACCAAGAGCAGACATGAAGAGCTGGCCGGCAGGGAGCGTCTCACAGTGTCAGCTGCGGACATGACAGGTGGATGAGAGCAGACTCCAGTTGGAGGAGGGAGGCCCAGATTTCCTCTAAGGCAAGTCACCTGGAATGGAGACGTCCAGACAACCCAATTCCCCCAACAGCAAATGGCCACTACAAGTTTCCTACCACTGCCACGGGCAGTGCAAACAGGCCTGGAAAACACTTCCTTATCTGTGTGTGAGAGGGGGAGGAGGGGCTAGGCCTCTACCCAACTGTGGGTTAGCTCCGCCTCCAAAGTACTTTTGCATATCAAGGGTCCTGATAAATCTTGCAGCAAATCGGTTTGTTTAGCGGGACTTTAAGCCCGTGTGCCTCAATTTTATGTTTTAAGTGAACAGACCCTTTTTTACAAGAAAAACGTATCCAACATTCTTTGAAAGTCGATTTGTGATATGTAGTGATATTAGTTTCAGCAGTGCTTGGAGAGTGTGGGTTTTGGGGAAAGATTAACATTTTGAGGAGTCAGAGGTGGGGAGAGGCAGAAAAGGGAATATTGTTAGGACTTT
Organism: Cephalopachus bancanus; assembly: GCA_027257055.1. NCBI lineage: Eukaryota > Metazoa > Chordata > Mammalia > Primates > Tarsiidae > Cephalopachus > Cephalopachus bancanus. The sequence goes on from JAPVLO010000308.1 coordinate 511,025, forward strand.
TCACTTTATAAAAGACCACCAGGGCAGCCCCTCAGGTCCCCTCCCACTGTGAGAGTTTTTCTGTCTTCTCAATAAATCCTACTTTCTCACCTAAAAAAAAAAAAAAAGACCACCAGGATTTAACTTTATGACTACTTAAGTCCTAGGACTCAAACTATTTGTCTCTAGGGTCCCTCAAGGTTGTCTGCTTTCTCTGGCAGAATCTCAGAAGACAGAGGACAGACCAGAGCCATCAACACCGTCTCCTTGAAGACTGATTTCAGGGCCTGCATGCAGGGCCAGAAGGTGTCAGACCACAGAGCGCACAGGCTGGAGGTGGGTCATGTCTGCTCATTCAACGCTTCCCACTGTGGACCAGAGCCTAAGAAACATCCATCCGCACAGCCAAACCACAGCTTCTGGAAGTTTCCAAAGTCCTTTCCTCATCCTAGCAGCCTGTCACTCAACTGGATGAGCCACAGAACGGCTTTCGTAGGGAAGACATGTACAGTTAAGAACACAAGGCCCACAGCAGGACTCCCTGGGCTCAAACCGTGGCGCCACTAGCTACAGCTACGTAACTTCTGGCGAGTTCATTAACCTCTTGGTGCCTCAGTTTCTCCAACTATAAAATGGCAAAGGACAACACGAGGGTTACATGAGCTAACATAAGTAGTAAACTTTAAACAGACACCCAGTAAGCACTAGAAAGGTGAGCCTGACATCGCAATTCTGCCTCACTAGCAAAGTGGGTTTGTTTGCTTGTTTGTTTTAGGGACAGGGTCGCCCTCTGTCCCTCAGGCTGGAGTGCAGTGGCACAATCATAGCTCACTACAGTCTCGAACTACTGGGCTTAAGCGATTCCCCTGCCTCAGTTTCCTGCATAGCTGAGACTACAGGCATGCATCCTCCTGCCTCAGCCTCCCAGAGAGCTGGGATTATAGGTGTGAGCCACAGTGCCTGTCTCAAACAACCTGTTTTTTGAGGGGCGGAGATGAGATGACCCAGCTTGAGTTGTGTCTAAATCTCCAGAAACATGTACAGCTTAAAGGCAGTCACGATGACGGGGAGAACATCCCAGATACAACAGGTCAACTAGAGGATAGATAGGCTGTCACACCAGGGGAGGCGTATCTGAGTGGAAACCAGAGGCCTGCTCTGCGAAGAGTCCTCCATAAACCCCCAGCTCTGTGCCTGGGGACACATTTCTCAACTTCTCTGGGCCTCAGCTCCCTCCAGAGTAAAAGGATAGGGTTGAATTAAGTGATATTGGAGTCTATCCCGACTTTTAAATTCCATGTTCCTGGGCCCGATTTCTGGGCACAGGGAAGGCTGGCGGTGGGGGGGAGGCTTACAGGAAAAGCCAGATTGAGTAAAGAAATAACCCTGCAGTGCGTGCATCTGTGTGCAGACAGGAGACCAAGGAAGACGGATATTCAACCGCCTCCTTCAGTTCCTGCCAAGGAGTCTCTGCCCAGCGGTCCTCTGAGTGGCTCAGGATGAAACTGGTGCTGAGGCAGTTATCATCTTGAAAACACCCTCCCACAGCTGCCATCCAGCTACGAGAGCCATGTTCAACCAGGGAAGAATTTACTATCCCATTCGAGGTGAAAGCTACATTAAAAAAACGTAAAGCCCCGGGGGCAGTGGTTTTTCTTACGCACATACTTGTATCTCTCTTTCCTGCTCCTTTTTTTTTTTTTTTACCCAAGACCCCTCCTCTGCACCCAGGTGTAGATGCCAGCCAAGCCCACCTCAGCTCTGCATTTGGATGCAAAGAGCATCTTTTGAATTTAAAAGCTATCAGCTGTCCTGGCATACTCAGATCGACCTGCCTCGTGCAGAGGGCTCTCGTCCTCAAGGAAGGCCCAGAGAATCCTGTGAATGTGTTCAGCAGCCCGGAAAGCAATCTGACTCTCTGTGGCTTTCCGGGGAGGACAAGGAGTCAGGAGGCTGCCTCCCCTGGACACCTAGACACCTGGGTGGGGAGCTGCACTTGATCTTCCTGCTTTAGCGAGTCCATCCAGCCTCGCTCAGGAGGCAGGGCAACAAAAAGGCAGGGGACAAAAGGTGTCACAGTGGAGGTGATCTCACGTGTGCAGCAAAGCCCGGCATGAGGGGCCCTTCCTGTAGGGCTGGGTTAGGGCATCAAACGTGCTTCTTCTTGTTGCTGTTGCTGCTGTCAAAGGAGCCCATCTGCCTGCTTGGTGAAGACTGACTCGGAGGGAAGGAAAGATGTGCAAGCCCAGAGTCTCCTCGGCTGGATCATTCTCCAGATCTTTCCTTCCGCCCCTCCATGTGCACACATGCACACACACCCTGGCTGGCAGCCCCCCAGAACACACCCTTTGTCTTGTCACTTTCCACCCCAGTTCAGAGCCCGGAGATATCCCTCAGAGCCCCGACGGGAGAAGCTGCAAAACACTACCTGATGGGCAACGGGGACCATGCGTCTACCTGCACATGTGCCATGGTTCTTTCTCGAGAAAGACCACGCCTCCCCCAAGAAAGAGGTGGGGACATCTGCTCAGAAGGCCCTTGACCATCTCAGCTCCCTCCATCCACTCAACAGACACACAGCAAAAGCTAAGACCTGGGATGAGAAGTCAAAGGAGATCTGCTTCGACCCCAGAGCGGCTCCTCTCTCCAAGGCTGTGAGAAACACCAAGCTGGTTTCCATGGCCTCGCCCACCCATGGGAATCACACGGAGACGCATTCCTGGAGTTCTGTCCGCTCCCCCTCCAAGCAGCCCTGAAGGGCAGCTGTGCCCGTCAGAGAGCAGCACTGACCACCTCTTCACGGGCTGAATGTGTCCCCGCCAAACTCATGTGTTGACGCTGTAGCATCCAGCACCTTCAAATGTGACTGGATTTAGAGACAGGACTTTTGAAGATTAAAACAAGGTCATGAGGACAGGTCCTGTCCTTAAAAGAAGAGGAAGTTTGAACACAGAGAGACACACACAGAGAAGATGACGTGAAGACACAGGCAGGAGCTGAGGAGAGGGTCTCAGAGAAACCAGCCCTGCCAACACCTTAATCTCTTTATTTTTATTTTCTGAGTTGGTGTCTCACTCTGTTGCCCAGGCTGGAGTACAGTGGCATAATCACAGCCACCATAACCCCGACCTGCTGGGCTCAAGAGATCTTTCTGCCTCAGCCTTCCAAGTAGCTGGAACTACAGGGGCGCGCCACCACACCCGCCTAGGTTTTTGATTTATTGTAAAGATGAGCTCTTGCCAAGTTGCCCAGGCTGGTCTCAAACCTGTGACCTCAGGCAATCCCACCTTATCTCTTACTTCCAGCCTCCAGAGCCGTGAGAAACCCATTTCTGTTGTTTACATCTATGGAACATTGCTACAGCAGCCCCAGCAAACGAATCTAGAGTCCTTCGCTCATTTTGGTGACCATTTTGGTGGAAGACATCTTGGTAGACGGAAGCCACATTCATGACCCAACAGGACATTTGCCCCAGCACAAAGCCGTGTCCCTCTGAACTGGGAGACTGGCCCCTACCAGTGAATGCCTGAAGCTACCCCCAGTGCCTGACTCCATCTTTGGTCAGAAGCAGGAGTGTCAGAGCAAGAAAGGAGGGTCCGGAGAGACGGTTCTCTTGCCGTGGTGGCCCTGTTCTGTCAGCACTGAAAGCCGGCTATGCGCTCTGCTCTTGGGTTCCCCACTTTGCACCGTGATACGGGCTCTGTGTCCATGAAACCTCCCAGGGGCGGCACAAACCCCTCTCCACCCACGATGCGGCAGGGCCTGTCCCAGCATGCATGAGGCCTAGCGTGGCCAACCCCAAGATGGAGCCGACATGCTCCCTGGTCCTAAATTAGCACACAGAGGCCAGAGAGACAAAACAGACCAAAATACCATTCTTCTCATGAGGGAATATTTACTGAATAGTTTATATATACTGAATGAATCTTATGTAAGAGTCAACATGTTTGAAGTTCTAAAAATAGGCCTGGATACATTTCGGCGAATAAGCTATTGATGTGTTTAACCCTTCTAAGGACAGAGCAGATATGAGTAAGCAAAGGTGAATGGCTGCCTCCCATCCGCACGCCAGGCCCACACCAAGGTCTGCCTGACCTGTGGAGCATTAGAAGGGGAAGGCCACAGACACAGGAAGGACAGTCCCTACCTGGCAAAGCAGAAACATTCCCAGGCTCCCAGGAGGCCAGAGCTACCAGGGGAGGCGCTTCTAGGAATTGGGGTCTTTGGAAGGGGATGGAGAGCTTGGATGAGACAAGGAATTGGCACTACGGGTGCCTCCTGCCCCCTCTGAGAGGGTGACCTTGGCGCTTGCTTCTCAGTACTTGGGCCAGCCTGGCACCAGCCGGTAGGAGGAGGAAGGTGGGGCTGGAGGGGTGGCCTTATGCTTCTAATGTTGCCCTCAAGATGCAGGCCAGACATTCCCCATCCTAACGTCCCAGCAGTGACAGAGTCCCCCAGCCAGGACTGGGAATGGGTTAACAGCCACAAATGAGGCCTGGGGGTAGGAATTCTCTGAGCCAGGCTCACAAGCGGCAGAGGCGGCCAGATTTCAGTTCATAAACACTAGTCAGTCACGAAGATCAGGCAGCCTCAAAGGCAGTATCTTTTTCAGAAACCCAAACACTTCTTTCTTGTAAGTGACCCAAAGTTTACAGATTTTTTCCTAATAAATCAGTTGGCTCACACTCCTTTTGTAAAACCACTGAACCAGAGACAAATCCAGAATGTCTTCAGAACAGCCTCGCAACCGCAGTGATTGTTCATTCGACGGCCGGCCTGGCCGAGGTTTCCAGCTGGTCAACGACAAAGGCATGTTAAACCAGGCGGGAGGCCTGGGCTGCCCACCCCTGCCGGGGCCAGGCTGGGGACTCTTGGGACCTGTCAGAGCAACGTCAGCACCTGCCCACTTGTGTTTTTTTTGTTGTTGTTGTTGCTTGTTTGTTTAAACAGGAACTCAGGTTAATTTAATTTGGAAAAAAAAAATGGAATAACATTAATTTTGGCCAGTATCAATTACAACCGCTCTACTATAGTTTACAACAAAACAACTGAACATTTTACACATGCACAGTATTTTTCAGTAAAAGTGGATTTAGATTTAATAACGGGTCACTAATTAAAAATAAGAAGACAAAAGAGAAGACAGGACTTTTTTCTCTAGAAAGGTAGAGCATTTGTTAAGTCTCCAAACTTTGTACTACATGTTACATATATCTCATTATGAATATATATTTATACATAATATATAACATTAACTTAAAGTTTGAAAACATTATGTTCTAGTTAATAATGTTATAGACAAATGAGGCAGTTACACCCTAGTAGTTAAACCAGTACTTCCACGATATGTACCTGCATGGTCAGTGGGAAATGGAATGCACGCTAGCATCTGCCCACTTGTAAATGAAAGAGCAGGTAATTAGCCTTGCAGGATCTTGTCGCTCCAGTTTTTCCAAGCCCAGCTTAGGCTGGGATGTGGGCTGTTAGGACATCTGCACGGGGCTGTGTGGGACAAAAGATGCCTTGGCCAAAAAGATTTGGGGGTGGTGCGGGGCTCTTTACTGAAGGACTTCTCTGAACCTTTAACTGCTAATGAGCATCTTCCCAAATCTCCAGGAAGGGGATTTTAGACTGATGCATTTCTTATGCTTGCCTGACTAAGAGAAGGAACCCTGCACATTCCCCCACCTCTCGCCCCCCCAAACAAATCATAGACTGGGACCTACTATAGGGAAATCCATCCTGGTCTGTGCTAAATTGCTGGCCCCAAATTAAGATCTTGCTTGATCACAGACACTAAGGTTTAAAATCTAACTTTTTTTTAAATGTAATTTTGCAGGGTCAGGAAGGTTTTAAGGCTCACAGGTGAGAGGATATGGAACAGGGCACTGAGTTAGCCTTATGGAACAGGGGTTCAACCGATGTCCCCTAAACAGTGGCACAGAGGAAGGAGGTCACCTGTACTTCTGCCCCTCTGTCTCTCCCCACCCCATCAGCTCAGCCAGCATCCACCCAGACAGTGCCCTCAGGGCGTGCTGGGTGTGCCCACAGCTTCCTGAGCAGACTCACGACAGGATGTGGAATGTATGCCTGCAGTCCTCTGCCGGCTGTCCGGAAGATCCTGGTTAGAAGTGGCCGTGCGTCTGTGAGACAACAAGGACCGTCATGCTTGTCCCAGGTTGCTTCCCTGAAGTATCTACTTGGGCATCTCTACCATTTCCCGACACAGGTTCTTCCCCACACTCCCGAGAGGCCTTCTCTCGCCATCTTCAGGGTTCAACGAGTTGAATCTTCCAGGTCAGAGAGTCCCAAATGACACAGTTTTGCACTTAATTACACATCCTCTCCTCTCGCTCCTGTTCTTCAAAGGGTATTAACTGTGCTTCCCAGACCAGACTGCCATTGCCCTTAAGGAAGGAAGCAATGTCCTTTTCCAACATGTGGTGCCCCTAAGCACAAAGCTAAGCAAACAGGAGGTGCTCAATACACGAATGTTAATCAATCCATTGTGACAATCAGGATCTCACTGTTTCCCCAATAATGGATTTTTTTTTTTTGAGTTGGAGTCTCACTCTGTCACCCAGACTGGAGTGCAGTGGCCGCTCCCAGGCACCGCAGCCTCGACCTACTGGGCTCCGGCGATCCTTCTGCCTCAGCCTTCCAAGTAGCTGGAACTACAGCTGCGCGCTACCACACCCGGCTACTTTTTTGATTTATTGTAGAGATGAGGTCTCGCCAAGTTGCCCAGACGGGTCTCGAACCTGCGGGCTCAGGCAATTCAATGGATTTTATTCTTAACAAATACATCTCGAGAGGGACACCTGTGACCTTGCCCCAACTCGCCCCAGGAAAGATACAAGTACAGAAACAAGTTTAAAGCCAATTCACTCCCTCTAGCCTCTAGATTTGCATCGGACTTCATAGCCGGAGGTTTTTTTTTGTTTTTTTTGTTTTTTTACTTCCTACTCTAAAGCTTCTACATGGTTCTTATAGTCTGGAGCATCTATTTGAGTTGCAAGACAATGACGTTAATGCTGATGATGACAATGGCTAACACGCCAAGTGTCTATGATGCGCCAAACACGTGTATCAACTCATTTCATCCTCGAAACGCTCCTATGAAGTGGGTATCATTATGGTTCCCATTTGACAGATGATGAGATTGAGGCTCAGAAAGGTTGAGTACCTTGTCTGGGTCCGACCACGCGTAAGTGGTCTACCTAGTGGACTCCAGGGCTATCAGATGGCTGAAAGAAAAGTTGCTAAATCTTCTTTCCTAAAAAATGGAGATTGAATCTGGCTAATTCTCAAAATCATCTTCTGGGAAATTTTAATACTACTATTAATACTACTGTGGTACTTATACTTTACTAGTAGTAATACTAAAGATTCCTCACTCCTACGCCCAGAGATTCTGTTTCAGCAGATCTGGGTGAGGTCTGGGAATCTGTATGAAGGGGGAACCCCAAAACCAAAATTTCTTTGTAAAATGTGTGTATTTATTCTTACATGCTTAAACTTCAGTCACCTTCAAAGTACTCTCCAGCTGATGCAACACACCTATCAGAGGTTTTTTCCACTGCTCAAAACAGTTTTTGAACTCAACAATTTTTATGCCGTTTTTTTGTTTCACCTCTTCCACATCAGCAAAATGTTTCCCTTTGAGGGCTTTTTTCATCTAGGGAAACAAAAAAAAAGGCACTTGGAGTGAGATCGGAGTGAATAGGAAGGGTGGGCCATGGGGTCATGCTGCTTTTGGTAAAAAAATGCTGAACACTTAGGGTAGTGTGGGTAGGTGTGTTGTCATGGCAGAAGAACCAGTCATCTGTTTGTCACAACTCAGGTGTTTCTTCCGTAAATCGTGATGCAACATTCTCAAAACTTCCAGAAAAAAACTTTGGTTGACTGTTTGATCCAGAGAAGCAAATTCTGCCTGCCCTCCAAAAGATAATTCTGGGTTTCCTTTTTGGGGGTCTCCTCTTGTGTTTTCTCAAAGAGCACTGGGTGATTCTGATGGTTGAGGATTTTGATCTCACGTGTGCCTCTCTGTCTCCAGCACCTGATTCAGGCCATGCCAAGCATCGAATGAGAGGTCTCTGGCCAACACCCACTGAACGTTTACCAAATGGGAACTAGGGAACTGCTGACGGGCCTGCCAGCCCTCTCTTCCTCTTCCCTTCCCATATACATTGGAAAATGTATTTCATTTAGCCCAGCAGACCTCGACTCTAGCTGCATGTCAGAATCACTTGGAGAACGACCCCATCCCCTGATATCCAGGGAGGACAGTCAGAGCAAAGGAAGAGATGGGACCCGGGCACCTTCCATCATGATTTTTAACATCTCCCTGGTGATTCTAATGTGTCGCTCATAAAGTTGTCTTTTTTAGGATTAAAGACTCTGGCCATTCAGCCTTGGCCTTTGAAAGCTCCTTTCTCACATAAACAAAGTAAGCAGAGACTCTCCTTAACAGCTCCTGCTAATTTAAAAACTAATAACACTAAAATGTTTTAATACCCTCACTAGCTCGGCTCAGCCTCATTAGGAAGAGTAAATAAAACAGACCATATTCCCCCCCACACACTCAAACTTAGAAAGTCCAGTCCCTGGGAGATGGGAACCACATTGGTGTCATTCTTTAAGTCAATTTCCAGCACAATGTCCTGTGAGATTGGAATAACCAGGCACAGAAGGCCGGGGCTAGGAGGATTTCTCTCCCAAAGCCCAGATGACTCCACTGTGGACCTCAGAAGGGAACTGGATTTCCTAGGGCCATACGAAGAACTAGTGGCAACATCAAGACCAGAACCCAAGTCCATGGCTGTGGCAGCACTGGGGTCTACAGCCGGTAGTCCACCTGGCTTCTAGACTCAACTTTTTACTTGCCAAATGCCGAGGCAGAAGTGAATACAATCGGTTATTGAAGGCTCCATGTTAGTCAAAGACGCTGCCACCTGAGGAATACTTGAGTTTTAACTTCTAGTTCTCATTATAGGATGAGTGGTTTTGTTCCTTGTTAGCGAAATCTGAGACCCTTGTTGAGCACTTGTCACAAGGCAGGCAGAGTGTTGATCTTTACATGAATTTTCTCTTTTTTCTAGGCATTCCAACCAGACAATGAGCAGCCAGAAGGACTGCCTCTCTTCCTCAGGTGGGGAAACTGGGGATCGGAGACATTCAGTCCCTGAGCCAGGGTCACAATAGCACGTATGAGTATTTGAATCTCACTGTCTGACTCCAAAGCCCTTGCCCATGAACCTGCATGATATCATCTTCTTGAGACATTGCTGAGCGGTGGGGGGGATGTCTATTTTGGGAAGAACTTTGAGGGTCCCTGGAGCAGATAGGTCAACCTCTTTCCAATAGCTTTCTTCTTCTTCATAAGTATTTGTTTGTGTGTGTGTTTTGGCAAAGGCTGGCATGCTGCAACACACCTACAGACATTCAACTGTTAAATGTAGATACAAGTAAACACATATTACAGACATACATATATGCATGGGTATAGAGAAACATTCATATAGGTAATATCTACATATACGTGTCTACATACATTCAGACTAAGCAGAAGAGAGGACCCAAGGTTCTCACAAAGATGCAACCTGAATATTTTCAATGTCACGATATCACTCGTGAAATTCACAAGCACACCATGAGGAAAACTGTGTTCTGCAGAAACAGTTTGTCAGCATCTGTGTCCCCTCTGTCCTTCCTCTTAGGAGGCTAAGGCCCATTTTGCCCAACAAGTCACTATCTCTTAAGGAGTTAAAATCACAACCATCCTAACAGCACTAGTGAATCAAGCTGACGTACTTGTCCACTAATCACAACCTCCTGACTCGGCTGGTGGTTTTCTATTTGTCAGTTTCTTCCTGGTACTGGTGGGATTTCTCTCTCAAAGCCCAGGCAATGCTGTGGACGAAGCAAACAGCCTTCAAATGCTCCTGGTAAATGCTACTGTCAATAAGGCAACTCCTGCAATGGCAGCTCCCACGTGCTCTGTGCTCCTGTCTCAAGAGAGCAAATGACAACAGAAACGGAGACTCGGGCTGTAAGGATAACACTCAAGAAGCTTGCACACACAACCAAGCTGGTATTCTTATTGAGTTGTTTGCTTTGCTGTCCTGTAACTGATGTCTTTCCTCTTATCATGGATCTTTTTCTCCCACAAACTAACAGAGGGTGGCACCCCCAAGGCAAGACCAGGACCAGAAGGTGATGAAGACAGAGTTGGCTATCTAAGCTCTTTGCTATCTCCTCGGTCATTTCTGTGGATGTATCTGCTCTGTGATGAAGTGATTCTGATAAAGGTGTTAGCCAGTTAAGTTTTCTCTTTCCCTAGAGGGTTACGGAATGATGAAAGCCAAGTGAAGCTAGAATGGTGGAATTTTAGGCAGTGGGCATTTACAAGGAAGAGAAATTTCCAGCCCATGCACACAGATGCTTTCCTGCTGCTGGACCACAGACCGGCTGGGGAATCTGATACCACTTTGGGTCCCTTAGCCCCAGACTTCCCTTCCCCTCTCCCTCACTCCTTGGCGCTATGGTAGAGAATTTAGATAGTCCGTAGTATGATGTAGAAAACCCTAAGGCAGGAAGCGGGGAACAGAGAACCTAGTGGTGGTGGTGGTGGTGAGCTTGGAAGGGAGAGGAAAGCTGGGCCTGCGCCCCTTTGGGGTCCCTGTAAGTTTCCTCCAGTCTGCCCACTGCCCCAGGGCAGCACCGCAAACGGTCTTGGGACTCCCTGAGGATCCAGAGGAAGAAGAACCAAAAGTCAATCTCAGGGTTAAGTCTTCCCAAAATACCAAGCATCTTTGTTGCCTATGACCTGTCTTTTGGACCTGGAAGGACAGACTATTAAAGAAATTCTCCAGTCACTGCCTGCAGCCACAAGTCTTAGGCTCCTCTGTCTCCAGGTTGAAGACCCCCATCGGCCTCGTGCATCTGAGATCACTTCTCATGTCCATCAGAACAGAGAGGCCAGCCGTCCCCACTCCATTAGCATGGATAAACACGGGTGCTCACTTATCATCTGTCAGCGTCTCTCTGTGCCCTGCTTTCTTTTCATTTCTCCATCTTTACTCCAAGGCACAGGGCACAAGTCATCCATTCTCATGACACCTGCTGAACAGCCTCATTTTTCTGACCACTCTGGCATGTGACATCCCTTCCCTTTCCCTTGCTGTTCCCACATGAGAGATGATGGCAAAACCCAATCACAGGGATAAGGAAGCAGCATAGTCACAAAAACAGAACAATGAGAAAAAAAAAACAACTCAAGCAGGCTACGATAGGAGATATTGACAGAGGACACATGTTGAGAGGTTGGGACTGTGAGGTGAGACTCAGACCACTGCCCCCCCCCCGATCTGTCCCTTCCTGGCTGTGTGACCTTGGGCAAGGTATATCATTTTTCGGAGTCTCAGCTGCAGAATGGACATCATCACATCGACCCAAGGGGAAGGTATGGTGATTCCCTTATAGAATGACTATGGTGGGTCGAGCATGGTGTCTGACCCACTGCAATGAACAAATGATAGGACTTGTTATTCTCAATACCATCCAGTATCTATCTGGCCCCCTTAGCCGAGCCAGAATCACTGCACATTCCATGGAATGGCTGTTTTTCTAGAGAATTCTGCTAGGTACTGGGAGTTCAAGGAAATACAAGAAAACTCCCTGCCTGGCAGGAGAAATGGAGGTATACAGGCACCTTTGCCATGTGCCAAAGGTGTTCTGTGCATAGCAAGGGAGGTGAGACGTCAGGGGAAGGATGCTGCCCTAAGGCGTGGGTGGCGGAGGAGGCTTGGTTTGAACGAAACCTTGAAAGGCAGAAGAGGGGGAAGCATTTAGACAGGAGTGACAGAGGTCAGAAGGGACACGAGATGAATGAGAAATAAGAAACGAAGCAGCTTGGTTGTGTGGGTGGACTCCCACAGGAGAATAACGGTGGATAGGCTTGGGGAGGTTGTTAAGGGTTTAAGGATGTTTACTGTCCAGGCTCCCAAAAGCCAAAGAAGCTTTTTATAAGGGAGATGGAAAAGCCAAGGGGAGTTTAGGAAGAGGACATGTGTAGGGAGCTGGCAGGAAGGTTTCTGTGGTCACCAGGGCCAAAAGACATGGGGGAAGAGGACAGGGAAAAGAGGGTTAAGACGGAGACAGAGGCCAAGTGAATCCCTTCCCTGGGAGAAGCATAACATATCACCGTGAGCACAGTTATTGCTGAGTTGACCACGGAGATCATACAACAGGGCAGATGGGACAGGCTAAGTGCCCTGGGCACACGTAGACAGAGCCTGCCCCACCCCACTTACAGCTGGGTCTTCTGTGTGACCAGTGGTGAAAGTTGCCTTGACTACTCGTCGGGGTCAGCATGACCGACAACGTATCCGCTGGCCCAGCAGCTGCCCGTGGTGCTCAATATTGAAGTGACATGTTACATAGGAACTAACAGCCATTTTCAACAGCTGCTCTGCTTGGGCCTCTCTGGTGTGGATGGCACGGGCTCTGCTCTGACCAACACTCTGCTCCCTGCCTTGGCCTCTGGGCAGTCTTCAAGTTCAAGGAATGTGCTCTAATAACACGCACAGAAGGAATCTTCCGCCCTCACCAGCAGACCTACCACGATGGCTCCTGGCTGCTCCCCTCCTCCACTCATGCTCCACGGTCCCCAAGGGGCCCTTCTGAGTCTCTCCAGGTTCCTCCCCAGGGCATTCGAGGCCTCCATGCTCTGACGCCAATCTACATCTCCAGCTCCCTCACCAGCCACTGAATCAGGCCTCTTCCAGTATAGCCATCTCCATGCTTCATGCTATGGGCTGCACTCTTCCTTCCACCTAGAACATTCTCTCTTGATCCTGGACGCACAGCCACCACCATTTTTTCTGGTTGACTCCTACTTATCTTCAAGACACAGCTCATATGAATGCTCTGTGAATTCTCTCCTTTCGCGTCTGGCAAAAAAAGCACTTCCTCTGTTTGCTTGTGTATTTACTTATTAGAGATAGGGTCTTGCTCTGTCACCCAGACTGGAGTGCAGTGGCATGATCATAGCTCACTGCAGCTTCCAAGTCCTGGGCTCAGGCGATCCTCCCATCTCAGCCTCCAAAATAGCTGGAACTACAGATGTCCACCACCACCGCACCCAGCTAATTTTTAAATTTTTCTGTAGAGACAGGGTCTTACTCTGTTGCCCAGGCTGGTCTCAATCTCCTGGTCTCAAGCAATCTTCCTGCCCTGGCTTCCCAAAGTGGCCTGAGCCACTGTGCCTGGCCAACCTCTGTTTTAAACTGTGAATATATAATCTTTGTTAATGTATTACCAATTGATACTTTGTTTTATATTATGTAAAGACTATGTCTTTACATTAGTTTGAACGCCTGTCTCCCCACTGGGTGGTAAACACTCCTCAAGTATGGACAGAGTTGTGTCTTATCTTGAATAACTAGCACCTGACAGCGGCTGGCTCATGTTATCAGACAGTTAATAAATGGCTAAGTTAATATAGTAATACAAAAGAAAACTTGTTATTAGAGTGATTACAAGAGTTCCCTGTCATCTCAAGAAAAAAGTGATAAATTATAATATAGTATAAGCACTGGCAGAATCTGAAAGCTGTCGTTATCTGTTAATCATTCATCAAACACTGTTTACTACATTCGGGCACTATTTTAGGCTCTGACAGGGATATGAATAAAAATGATACGCGTATTATCTGGTTTGGAATATAAGGTACATGCATACAAAGAATAACTCATAAGCCAAAGCAGGCTATTCTAAAGGTCAAACTGTGAGAGGCTCTAGGTGTCAGAGGCATTTGTGGAGTCAAAGGATTGAGAAATACTAATTACATCAACACAATTAAGCGTACTAGACATTAGTGTACTCCACTGCTGGCATCATGTCCCAATCAGATGAGAATCGCTCATCTTTATAAAAGCTCAATAATACTTGGGAAGTCTCACAAAAAAAAAAAAAGAAGAGAAAACTCAACCTTATTGTTCTCCAAATACCTTAGAGTATCTATAAGTGTGTTCTCTTTATGTATAGATGAGACACAGTAATGTACATGGAATTGAATTAATATCTTAGAGGTCAAGAACCATGTCTAACTAAACACATGCATGCTTCCTTCTCGAATAGTCTGCAAAACGATGAACCTGTCTGACTTATCATTTGCTTCATTCGCGATTGTATATTTATTCAGCACAAGCAAAAGGGCATCTTATATCTACCAGGGAAAACGTATACTATGCTAGCATGCTTATGCTACCTACAGCTTGAGCCCCTTTCTTTGACTTCTGGTCTTCAGAGACTTCCCAAGGATTATCGTTTCCTTGCGAGAAGACTTCACAGGCACAGAGATCATCATGGAGCACCTCTGGCCCTCCAGACCCCTCCCCGGGCAACCCGTTGGTGTGACACGCCAAGCAGGCAGCCCCCGCCCCCAGATGCTCCCTTGCGTCTTGCCTTCCGCTCCCTACCTTCTCCCATCCCCAAGGCTGAAACGCACCTACCAGGGCCTCAGATTTTACAAGAGCCCCCCTGAACACACAAATCACACACACAAGCATTTGTGACTGGGTTTACACCGAGGAAGGTATAAATGAGCCGCAGAGGGAAGTGGAATTTCCTGAGTTGCCAAGGGGCTTTTAAAACTAATAAATCCACCAGAAAACAAAAGAAAGGAAGCAATTATAGAAAGCTCTTTGGCATGCCCCTCTGACCAGGCATGCAGGCTCCCACCAGAGCTCTGGAGTGGGCCCTGGGCTGCAGAAGAAAGGAAGGACAGGACACTATCTACATTCACCCAGGGGCTGCCCATTTGGGGCAGAGATTCGGCTGAGATCTAGAAGCTCCGTAGGCCACCTGAAGAAGGCGGCTTTGCTTCGATATTCTCACTCTCTGCCCTTCCCGCCCTGGTTACCCATTTCTCCACATCCTTTCTGCCTCCAGAGCCCTCTATCTCTCTAACCTGTCTGCTTTGACCACAGTTATACCCCACTGCTTGCACAGCACTCAGTAAATGTTTGCTGTTTGAATATATGAGGCTATAGAGAGAGAGGTTCAATACCTTGACCAAGGTCACACAGCCAGTAAGAGCAGGAGGTTTCAAACGTGGGCTGCCAGACTCCTGAAACAGTGCTCCTGAACTCTATGCTGCACAGTGTGATAGGGTTATAAAGAAAACTCAGGCTGGGCGCAGTGGCTCAAGTCTGTAATCATAGCACTTTGGGCGGCTGAGGAGAGAGGATTGTCTGAGCTCAGAGATTTGAGACCAGCCTGGGCAATTGGTAAGACTTCATCTCTACAATTAAAAAAAAAAAAAGCCGGGCATGGTAGTGGGCACCTGTAGTTCTGGCTACTTGGAAGGTTGAGGCAGAAGGATCGCCTGAGCCCAGCAGGTCGAGGCTGCAGTGGTTGTAAGCGTGCCACTGCACTCCAGCCTGGGAGACAGAGTGAAACTCGGACTCAAAAAAAAGAAAAGAAAAAACTCAACCTTATTCTTCTCCAAATACCTTAGAGTATCTATAAGTATGTTCTCTTTATGTATAGATGAGACATGGAATTGAATTAATATCTTAGAGGTCAAGAACCATGTCTAACTAAACACATGCATGCTTCCTTCTCGAATAGTCTGCAAAACGATGAACCTGTCTGACTTATCATTTGCTTCATTCGCGATTGTATATTTATTCAGCACAGGCTTGTCTTGCCTCCTGAACTCCCATCTTCTTAAGGACAAGGTCAGACTCTCTGCTTCTCTGCCCAAGACCTGATTAATGGATGTCTGTCCGTTAATTTCACCCTCCTCCCCGCATTTCCAATCCCAGAGATGCCCTCCTGCTGGTGTCACCGACAGGCTCAGGGCAGCCGGAGACCTGGGCAGGTCATGAAACCCAACACAACAGTGGAAAACTTAAATGGCTCTTTCCAGCCCTCTCAGTTGGAAAAATGCTTCCAAACAAAATCTCAGATCAAGGGTGGCATTGCGCCCTAATTTGGAACCGTCTCTTCTTCCCACTTACTGAGGGTTTCTGGAAAAAGTCTTCTTCCTGCATGTGACAGAGGTGACATTAATGGCAAAGGGATCAATTCAGTGGGTTGGTTACATCCACCTCTCTTCCTTCTTGGAAGGCACACACAGCAATTTGGAAGTGGCCCGGATGCCCTACCCTGAAAAGTCACTTGCCAACACTATCATTCATTCAGAAGTCACCTCTCACTCTGTCACAGCCAAATACCACATCCTCCACTGCAGAAGGCTTCTGTGACGAGTTTTAATAAAACAACATTTATGCTGAATGCAAGACCAAACAAAGTCTCCAGACTCTAGCGTCTTATTTACAAACATCTCAATTTGAAGTAATCAAAACAGTCGCAAAACTACCAGTTACCTTCTTTCCCTGCCCCCTCGCTGGTGTCCTACTCCCATAAAAAGGGTTTGTCGTTCCAAGACTCTACCAGCAGGTGGTGCAGGCGAATTCTGCCGTGGAGTTAGTAGGGGAAGGGCCCTTTGGCAAATATCCCTCCAGTTCCATTTTGATTGTCTTGGCTGGTGCTTCTGGATTTTAAGACCCCCTCATTAAAAGACTGCTCCATTTCCAAATAACTTTTTTTGGCTTAAAAGTAAGGACGTTTCTTTTATTACTTCGTTTTAATAAGGGTTACCATTTAAGTACCTCCCACGTGCCAGACGTACTACCGGGTGCTTTACAAACGTTGATTCCATGCAACAATCCTATGATGTATCCACGACTACCTCACACGACAAAGGAACCAGGATTCAGCAAGTTTAAGTGCCCTGCCCACATGCTTGGCAACTGGCAGATGTGGGGGTTTGAACCCAGTCTACGCGGCTCCAACATCCATGCTGCAAAGCACCACGATTCTTCCTTGAAGGTTGGCTGGTGCAAACAACACATTTGAGGAGGTCAAGGAAATGCTATCTCTGAGTAGTGGGGCAGGCTTCCCTAGGTCCCAAAGATCCCGTAGCCAGTGCTGGCGATGGCGGAAATCTCATTCCTGAGACTCATCTCGGATCCGGTGAAACACACCATCTCCCCATTCCATTCTGGTAGGAGCCCCTGCCTACTTTTCTCACTGAGTAGAACAGCTACGGGTCCAGCAGGAGGGATTCTGGGGGGAGCAGCCCTGAGCATATCCTCCCTAACAAAGCCCAGGCGCAAGTTCCTCCGGTCACTTTCACGGACAGTATAATTAATCATGTCCCCACCTTGCCTTGTGGTCATCTTCTCGTCCGCAAGGTTGGGAAGGGAAGTTCTTTGACACAGATAATTTCTTTGCCCAAAGAGGGCTTTTTCTCTGCCCCCAGCCAGCACTATGCCTCTCATTCTTATACTCATCCTCCAAGTTATCTGCTCCGAGGTCTCAGTTGTGGGACTGTCTGCCACCCAGCGAGCTTCCCAAAGGGAGTCAACGCCATCCTTCTCTGAAGTCGGGCACCTGCCCTGCTGAGTCCAGGGAGACTCAAAGGACAATGTCCCAGCATTGTCACTTCCCTGATGCACTTTGTCATACCCCACCCCCAACCCCCAATCGCTGCGACATCTGCTCAGTGAGGCAGGTGCTGATGCCAGCTCTCCACCTGTCCACACTTACCCACCTGCGGACTGCAGCTCTGCTGGGCCAATTACAACATTAACTCTTCAAGAGTGCGGGCAATGACTACAAATGCCCAAGAACTTGCCCTAAACTGGTTTCATTTTTCCAAAAGCAGGGTACAATCAAAGAAATACTAAGCTAGGAGTCAGGAAGGCAGGTTTCCATTCAAGCTTTTGTGGCTCACTACCGGCATAATCTCAGACAAGTTGTTTAACCTCTCTGGTTTCAGTACCTTCATGTTTAAAGCAGGAGGGTTGGCCAGGTGGTCCCCCAAGTGCAAATATTCAGTGATTCTATGTGTCTTGACACAAATTTCCTCTTATCAGCAGAAGAGTAACTTGAGCTAAGTGAATGTGAACATGTAACTGGCAAACTAGGAAAGATGTTCTGACCACTTAGGATCCTAAAATGTCATTTCAGAAATTGGCGGCCCCGGTGTGCCCCATAAGCTCCGTGGACCACTTGCCCGTAGGGCACTGGTATGCTGATCACGTGATGCCTTGTTTACATCCATGTACTCCGGGGATACAGAAGTCCTGGTGAGGGCATCATGCCCGCGACTGTATCCCCAGCCCCTAGCACCATGCCAGCACGTTGCAGGCACTCAATAAATATTGGCTGCATGAATACATTTCCACCGTACAGATCTGATTTCCTGCCTGTACCAGAGACCAGGCAGCGAGGACACATGGAATAGACTCGACAGTTCTCCATTCCTTCCCTGTAGATTTCCACAGGAAGTTGGGCTTCTGATCATTCCATTCCAACAGTGAACTCTGTCCAACACGGTGGCATCTGAGCAACCCCGATGGCTGGTTTCCCTCAGTTATCCACCCTCTTCCTGCGGAGTCAAGCAAACTTAGGATGACGATCGGCACGGTGTCTTGACAGCACATCTACTCCACAACACGCAATTTTCTGATGGGCCGGCCATGTGCGCGTCTTCCCTTTTGCTCCTTTTTCGCACACACAAAGGCCTCGGCTCTCATACCCTCCCTCTGTACTGTCTGCACCCCCTGACACTGCACAGAGGAGACCCAGCATCTCTCAGGAAGCTTGGTTCCTGCCAGTTCTGCTAACCGCCTGGGGGCACCTTTCCCCATATGGGATGCATTTGGTGCATAATTAATCAAAGGCATCCGATTTCAATGAAGGCCTAGTTCTTCCAGCTTGGTCCACTGTGCACGAGGGAACCCTCTTAACCTGACTGGCAGCCCGACAGCTTGGCATTTCTGTATCTTCCCAGGCAGGCTGAGCTGGAGAACAGACTTTTAATTAAAATTCACCTTCCTATACATGTGCTGCCCTGCCGTTTACGTGGTGATGTTCAGGTCACACATGCACAGGAGTGCTATCTTTTGGCTGCCGGCAGCGGCCGCTCTGCTGATGAAGGGTCCGTTAGAGAATCCCCGGACTGGGGCTGGCAGAGCCGCTGGGTAGTGGGCACCCCGCAGAGTGGTGATCCATCTGCACGCTCCTCTTCCTATTCGTTGTAGACATAAACATGGGGTAGTGGGTGGTCCTGAGGGGACACCGACAGAGGGGAGGTGCACACCTGCCAAGACGCACAGCACAGAACACAAAGACGAGTTCTCAGCCTCTCCTGAAGACCTTGGCAAACACAGACCCCATCAAGCAACACACGCCCAATCACAGAGGAGCTGATCAGAGAGGAAAATGGAGTTGAAAACACCCTTGGCCGGGCTCGGTGGCTCAGCCTGTAATCCCAGCGCTTTGAGAGGCCGAGGTGAGTGGATTGCCTGAGCCCGCGGGTTCGAGACCCGCCTGGGCAACTTGGCGAGACACCTCATCTCTACAATAAATCAAAACATCAGCCGGGCGTGGTAGCGCGTGCCTGTAATTCCGGCTACTCAGAAGGCTGAGGCGGAAGGATCGCCAGAGCCCAGCAGGTCGAGGCTGCGGTGGCCGGGAGCAGCCACTGCACTCCAGTCTGGGCGATGGAGTAAGACTCCAATTCCAAAAAAAAAAAAAGAAAACACCCTTGATGAGGAGAAGTGGAAAAGGCACGTTTCAGGTGCAATCAACCTATCCCAGACGACTGACGGTGCTTCCCAGGTAGCCAGGGCCGGCTGGTTGATTGGGTCCTGAAGCCCACGGAAACAGAATCACACAAGAGCCTCAGAACTCCAGAGAGAAGTAAATGGGCCATCGCCATGGACTGAGCACGACATCACCACACCTCAGAGAGGAGCTGGCTGGGGAGGGGAAGGAGGTTTAGGATCAATAGCAACCCATTACTGCACATTCCTGCTCAAGGAAAAGGGACAGGAGAAGGGATAAGGTCCAAGTTCACGTCTCAAAAGGACAAGGAAAAGGAAAACAGCTGTGTGGCCTGGGGCAGGACTCTGTTCCCTTTGCTGGTGTAACACCAGGTGGCCCTCTTCAAGGGGTTCACTCTAACACAGTGCCTGGCCAGTGAATAGCTATCGATGATGCAATAAACCATTGATCAGCTTTTACCCAGAGCTTTACCTTAGAACCACCAGGGAATGTGAGACAGTTCAGACGCCAGGCCCCATCTACGGAGACTCTGACTCAGTGGCCCATCCTCAGGATTTTCCAAGTGTAGTCCAAGGCCTGAGGCATCAAGTCATCTGGGAGCTTGTTCGAAATGCAGGTTCCCAGGTTCCACCCCAGAACCACAGAAACTCTGGGGGTGGGACCCAGGAATCTGTGTTTAAACATATCCTCCAGGTGATTCTGATGGCCATCCAAGTTTGAGAAAGTAGGGTCTAGAGCGGACCATAGGATTCAGGCATTGTTTGTGCAGAAAGACCCCAGGTGATTCTAATGTGTGGCCATGGACAAGAACTACTAATTTAAAGAATCGCACAAACACGCCAACCAAGGGTACCCGGTCTCCCTTCGCTAGAATCACAGACTCGGAGAGAGCTTATCCTCGGATAAGCCCACACCCAGCCTGTGCAGACTGAAACTCTTCTTCAGGGCATTGATCTCAACGGATTCAACCTCCCACAGGAACTGCTGAACAAATGAGCAGCCATATTTGTTTGCATCCCCTTGTTTTTATGGAATTTCACTGTGCGTAGCACTGCCTCAGGGGACATGGGTCATTTATTCAGTGACACTCCATGAGAGAACATGGGCCGCGATCGGGATGAACAGAGATGACTCCCTCTCCACGGAGAGGTCAAGTGAGAAGGGTACTCATTCCCAGAAACTCTTCCTTTAGAATATTCCTCGGGAAGAAGTCAAAGAAGGGTTTAACAGCATCAGGAGAACTTCAAGGAAAAGAAAGACCATCAGGTGAGAATCCAGAGGGCATAAAAATCTTCTGCTGATGGAAGGAGGGCAGACCCTTGTAGGACCTCCCACACCTGAGTCCTGAGGTCCCCACTGTGTCATGGTAATTGAGACCCATCAAGGCACACAGCTTCCAGATTTCTCCCATAACCCTTACCCCCCAAACTTCGGATTTTATCTCCACAAAATGAGAATAAGAATCTGGGGTTAAACGGTGCTTGGGACAGACAAGTAAGAGAGGCCCACCACCAATATCTGTCCCAGCAAACGATGGCACCTGAGACACATTCTTTTGGGACAGTGAAGAAATCCTTTATCCCATGATGATCATCGCTCAGTAAGAAAAAAGCAGAGCAAAGTGGTCAGAATGAGGCCCCAGAGAGCAGTTCATGAGAGCCCCAGGCCCAGGCTACATACACCCATATTTGTCTGTTGGGCGTCTCCTTCCGCCAGTCACGGCCTGTGTGTCCTCATTTACAGCCCAGCCCTGTGCCTGTCACAGTCCCCACACTGGATCACAAGGAGTTCACGCACCTGTTCTTCCATCATTGAGGTGAAGCCTGAGACCAGAAGGTCAGGTCCCCGATAGCTGATTGATGGGTGGTCAGGCCCCCTGTGGCCCGTGATGTCCTTCCTCACGGAGCATTTACGGCTGACCTGCCTACTGTGGGTCCTGGAGACACTGTCCCTTCCAAGACATCTTTTCATTTGCCTGTTCCACTCAGAGCATTCCGTTCTAGCAACATCAGCCTCTAAGCCATCTCCCTAGGTTCCTTTATTAAAGAATAGGCCAGAACCTAGGAAGGTCAAGGTTCTTATTTCCTACGTCCTTTTTATGCAAACAATCAAACCTGTTTCCCAGGCCTTGGTGAGTTTTAACATTAACTCTAAATGGAAGGTCAAACGGGCCAGTCTACTTTCACAGCTCTTTGCAAAGAAAAAGGACAAGTAAGAGCAGAACTGGCCGGATACAGATGAGGCGTATTTAGCTCTTGGTGACTCTCTGTTCATGCTAATAGCTCCAGCCATCATCCATCATTCACACAAGCAGCAGCCCTTTAAACAGCTGAGGGAAATAGAAACAAGCAGTGGGACCAGGAGACCTTCATTTTAGTTAGAGTTCAGCCACTGGGAAAGCTCCCTGGACCTCAGCCTCCTTCTGTAAAGTGAAGGCTGGACTATAGGCTTTCTAAAAGGTGATAATTTACAATCCTACACAGCCAGAAGAGCAGCTAACCCTCTTCCCCATCTCCAGTGGGGAATGACAGTGCCTCATCATCGATGTGGGATTCCTTGGACTGACCACTTAAATCCCCAAGAAAACACTCCCCATCACCCCTCAAAAAGGTTCCTGAGGAGGTGTGCACCAGCCTCTCTTTGAATGAGCACATTTAGCAACAGATTAAGAAAAAAGAGTAGAAATAACGTTAGAAGTCCAGCTGCTGTGACTCACATCTGTCACCCCAGGGCTTAGGGAGGCCGAGGCAAGAGGATTACTTGAGCCCAGGAGTTTGAGACCAGTCTAGGCCACATAGCGAGACCTTGTCTCTACAAAAATAAAGTAAAATAAAAAATTAGCCTGGTAGTGGCCCATGCCTGTAGTTCCAGCCACTTGGGAGGCTGAGGCAGGAGGATTGTTTGAGCCCAGGGGGTTGAGGCTGTGCCATTGCACTCCATCTTGGGTGACAGTAAGACCCTAACTCAAAAAAAGAAAGAAAGAAAGAAAGAAAGAAAGAGAAAGAAAGGAGGAGGGAAGGAAGGAAGGAAGGAAGGAAAGAAAGAAAAAAATAATGTCAGATATGAAAGTGAGGTTCAGCAAATGGGGAAAAGTAAGTCTTGTCTGTAACTCCACTTTGAGTAATTCCAGCTCTGCTCCAGGGCAGGGTCCTCTAATAGAAGACCAGTCCCCTCGGGGTAAGGAGATGTTTAAGGAAAGCTCCAGAACAGAGCTCTTAAGCTTCCAAGAGCTGTGGCATGGTGACTGGCACAGATTATGGGGAAGGAAGAGAGGGATTTCTTCTACTATCTGGCTCTCACCAACCCACCTCACCTTCACAGGAGGTTATAATCAATAGTGTGTTGACAGATGTTTTAACAACTGACTTTTGGAGAGGCAGATAAAAAAGTCCTGGTGGTAGCGTCTGCCGATTGCCGTGGTGTAAACGCTCCCACCGTTGCCCGTCTTGAGCTGTCCGTGTGATGGCACTGAATGCAGAGGTCAGAGAGATGAAGGGTCAGCTCTCAGGGGCCATTCCAACCCACTTGACCAAGGAAGAGGACATCCCATTGAGTAAACATACAAGAATGGAATGGAGAGACACAGAGTGTTTCTAGAGAGGGAACAACGTCCGAGAAACAAGCTACCGCCGGTACTTGGTGGCCTGTCCCCTCTCCCCAGGGAGCACCAGGGAGCAGGAGAGACCCTGAGCACCCAGGGGGCTAGCCCAGGACCCTGTAGACCTGCTGCCCCAGGACCGTGCTGAAGGAGCACTCCCACCAGAGGGCAGGATGGAGGAACAAAAGGAGATGTGGCCCAGAAGGCTACCAGGAAGACAGCGGGGAGGAGGTGATGTAAGTGATCCTCACTGCCCCTGGGAACAGCCGGCTTGGACCACGTTGCCCCTGGGAACAGCCGGCTTGGACCAAAGACGCACACGTGAGCAAGGCTGAGCTGAGAGGTGCTGGCCGGCTGACGGGCAGAACCGTCTGGTCCGACTGCCAGTCAGTCGGGAAACAGAACAAGCAAAACCCCATGGAGTGCAAGGTCCCGAATTACGGTCAATTACAAAGAAACGATCATGGCTTACATGTGTGCGTATCTAGCAGTGAGTGCCTCGCTTACCCAGACACCCCCCACACACACACACTTTTTTTTTCATTCCGATCCTGGGAGGAAGATGGAACAGTCAGTTCTTTCCCCCAAAGGTTGACGGCGTGGAAGTGGGCAGCGTGCCTGCCGGGAGGGCCGTCCCACGCTGTGCCGCTGTGCCCCGGGGCCTGTTCTGTGCACCCTCCTCCCCCAACCCTTCATTGTCTCTTCCTTTCAGCGGCTCTTCTCATTCATTCCATCTTGGCAGCAGCCTCTTGTGTAACTGAAACCGCAAGAAACTTTTTGTTTGGCTTCTAATTCAGAAGAAATTCCAGTAACTCAGTTCCCGCTACTTGAAAAAAAAAAAATCCAGCGCTCGGCTCTAGAGAATTTAGCTTTTCCCGTGGGCATCCATGTTCACAAAAAATGCACCTTTGTGCCCTCTCCCCAGCTTCTCCCACTGGCTCTGGCATCTGAAGTACTGGGTCCCTCACTCAGGCAGCCCAAAGAGTCCCAGCACAACCCAGGGCTGGGTTGAGCTGGGGGAGGGGATGGCGGGTTTCTGTTTCCTCGCTGGAGCCAATCCTGTGAAGAGTTGTTGAAAGATGGGCTTGGCCGGTCCCTCTCTCCTCACCGGGGTATACTGCTCATTTTCGTTTTTTCGGCAGGCAGAAGCCCCAGCAGGCAAGAGATGAGATCTCCAGGCATCCAAGCCCCCCTGACCTTGGAAACCAGCACGGCCAGGGCCCCTCACACCCCCCCCACGGGCCATCTGCTAACATCCTGACAAACAGCTCTTGGCTTGCGTGAAAAATTCGCCAGCGGCTGCTTCATCGGGAAGAAGGACTTCACTTTGTATGTCCCAGGCCCTTACTATTCAAAGTGGGGTCCCAGATCTGTGACCACAATGTCCCCTGGGAGCTTGTTCCAAACGCAGCATCCTGGATCCCTAACCTGGATCTCCTGAATCTGAATATGGACAATTTGATAGCTGGTGTTTATTTTCTATTCTTTTCTTTCTTGGAGTATTGTGACTTTCCCAGAATTAAATGGTGCCTGGCTGTGAATAATGCCAGTATCATGAAATACAATGTAAGTCGTGTAGTAATTTATGGTAAAAGCAACAAATAACTGCGGGGAATCACTTGTAAAACAAACCACCCTAGTATCACTGCAGTTCCTTATAAGATTCCTACTATTTTAAAGAGATGTTCACACCAATGAACAGGTTTTAGAAGTCAGAGTTTTTGCGAGTTTTTTTTGGAATACTCTTCAAGCTCTAGTGACAATCACCAAGAAACAAATCAAGGTTTAAAAAAAAAAAAGAAGATTGGGCTCAGTGGCTCGTGCCTGTAATCTCAGTACTTTGGGAGGCCGAGGTGGGAAGATTGCTTGAGCCCAGGAGTTGGAGACCAGCCTAGGCAACTTAGCAAGACCTCATCTCTACAAAAAAAATTTTAAAAATTAGCTGGGCGTGGTGGTGCATGCCTATAGTTCCAGCTACTCAGGAGGCTGAAGCAGGAGGATTGTCTGAGCCTGGGAGGTCAGGGCTGCAGTACCTTCTAGCCTGGACGACAGAGTAAGACCCTGGCTCAAAAAATAAAATTAAAATTAAAAAAAGAATCTGCATTTTAATATGATTCCCTGAGCAAACCGTTTGCATATTAAAGTTTGAGAAGTGCTGTCTTAAGACCATGTGCTGGTAACACTTCACTTAACTGCCATTTATCAGGGACCTGTGGTGTACCAGGCACTGCGCTTCATGTTGAGGGACAAAATTTAGTGACCACGCAGGACAGACTAGCTTATGGCAAATATGCCCTGTCCCTGGTGGTCGGGTGTGGACGTACTGTAAAGGTCTGTGGTCCTTATTCATGGAGGTGACTCTAACTCGTTCCAGCTCTACCTTGGAACTTAGGTTGCTTCAGAAGCGTTTTCTGCAGAATTCTGTGACTGATGCTGGTTTGTTACCCAAACGCTCTCCCCCGACCCTCTTCTCTTTACCCCCTGCCACTAAAAAGGCTGAAAAAGGTAAGATACTTTGTTGATCTCTCTTGCAGCCAGTTGTAACCACAAAACTGAATTCTGTCAATAAAATGAAGGAGAAGTAGCCTCATTCCTTGCTAGTCAAAATGCGGTTTCCAGCGGCCCTGACATACTCTGGCAGCTGGGTCAAAATGTGTTATTGCAGGCTCCATCCCATATCTATTGTATCCAAACCTATATTTTACCAAGACCCCCAGAGGTCTTGGTAATATGCATATTGAAGTTCAAGAAATATGATCCTAGGGGCTTCTATGATAAGCTGCTGTTTTCTGTTAAAAAAAAAAAAGCCACTGTTTTACTTTTTGCTATTGCTGACACTGCTCCTTCCTGGTTCTTGCTGCTTTGGATGGGGGCATGATACCTGGAACCACATTAGCCATCTTGCAACCATGAGGAAATCAGCTTGAGTACGAAAAGCCAACAGGCTTCATATCCAGAAGTGGAAGGCGATAAAGAGCCTGGGTTTTCAGTGGCCATCTTTAGCTGACAGACCAATTCTGAGGCTACCTTCAGACAAGGCTACCTCTAGACATCTTAAGTATTATGTTACCTAAAGCAGAAAATATTCTTGACATGTACTCTCCGTCCTTTAGAATGAGCGCAGTGGACCAAGCCCAAAGAAAGTTCAATCTTCTGCTGAAACCTGCCACAGCCAGACCGCAGGTCTCCCTCTCTTCTCTGGCGAGAGGTGGTGAGCCTCATCTGTACCTGACAGCTCATTCAGCAGGGACAGCTGGCTCTGACACGATGAGCACATACTTACAAAGACACTCCTGTTCTTCCCCCTCCCAAGGTCTCACCCTTGGTGGTTACCCCCTCCAGCTATGGGAGAAGAAGTCTCTGTGACCTATCTCCTAAAGCCACTTTAGGAGGGCTTTCTAGACCGATAGGGGAGGCTGTATTTTCTCCCAGGTGTTTATTTGGAACTCAGCTTCCAGAAAGCTGCTGTTCCTGCCTAACTCCTCAGAGAGGCTCCCTGGGGCTTCCCTGCTAGGAAGGAAATCCAAGCATTAAGCTCTGTGTGCCAGGAACACATTCAGGAGCTGTCTGGTGCCTTTTGGCTCCCAGGACTGTCTACTTTGGGGATAGGGAAAAAGGAAAAGGAGGAAGCAGGATAAACTGGATGTACCCTGATTCAGCCTCCAAATGTGATGTAATGCAAAGTCCATCAAATTCCAGGAACTTCCTCCCCCCAGAATTGCCAACTCGTAGTCTGGCTTTGGGGATGGAAACTCTTTTTTAAAAAATCATTATCAGCAGGTCTTTCTTTCTTTTTTTTGAGTTGGAGTCTCACTCGGTCGCCCAGACTGGAGTGCAGTGGCCCCTCCCAGCCACGACCTGCTGGGCTCCGGTGATCCTTCCGCTTCAGCCTTCCAAGTAGCTGGAACTACAGGCGTGTGCTACCACACCCGGCTTTACTGTAGAGATGAGGTCTCTCACCAAGTTGCCCAGGTGGGTCTCGAACCCGCGGGGTCAGGCAATCCACTCACCTCAGCCTCCCAAGGCGCAGGATTACAGGCTGAGCCACCAAGCCCAGCTAGCAGGTCTTTCTTTTCGAGAGACTTGTCCATGTCAGGTCTTTCTGGCATGGGTTTTCCTCATTCCCTCTCGTCTTCTTACGAATAAACTTTATTTTATTTCCCTCTCTTCTTCTTCTTGCTAATAAACATTGTTTTAAAACTTTGAAAAAAAAAAGATTATTAAATTAGGCAAATCTACCGAGGTTCTTCAAAAGGAGGGTGGACAGGGAAGGAGGGAGGGAGGAAAGGAAAGAGGGAGGGAAAGACAGAGGGAGGCAAACCATGCACGACAATCAGAGATCTGTGAAACAAAGACACCGTAATAGAAACCATCAAAAGCGAAAGTCGGAAGAAAAAAAGGAATTAAGTCAAATGAAAGAATATCAGTGACCTGTTTGACACCATCAAGCAGCTTAGTACACGTGTAAGGTTCCCACAGGAATGGGTGAAGTAGGAGGAATAAAAAAAAATTCTAGAAATCATAGCCAGAAATTCACCAAGTTTAATTTTAAAAGATTCAAGAAGCTCAGTGAATGCCAAGCACTGAAAACATGAAGAAAAATAATTACACCCAGGCACATCATAGCCAAAGTGCTCAAACAGTGATAAAGAGGA
The DNA here is from genome assembly GCA_027257055.1 of Cephalopachus bancanus. NCBI lineage: Eukaryota > Metazoa > Chordata > Mammalia > Primates > Tarsiidae > Cephalopachus > Cephalopachus bancanus. The sequence goes on from JAPVLO010000308.1 coordinate 538,904, forward strand.
AATGTTAAAAGTAGCCAGAGCATAAAGACATCTTTGTGTGCAGTAGGACAAAGACAAGGATGACAGCAGATTTCTTGTTGGAAACAACACAAGCAAGAAGACAGTGGAACAACAGTTTTAAATTAATGAAAGAAAAAAAACTGTCATCTTAGAATTCTATACTAAGTAAAAGTGTCTTCCAAAAACAATGGTGAAAAATAAAGATATCTTTTCAGACATACAAAAGCTAAAATATGTTATTACCAGCAGATATGCACTACAAGAAGTGTTAAAAGAAATCCTTAAACAGAAGGAAAAAAATAAGAGATGGAGGCGTAGATTTACATAAACGAAGAAAGAGCACCAGAAATGGACTTCCAGGGCTAGGTAGGTTTGACTTCTCCTTTAAAAGATAATTGGCTGCTTAAACAAAAATAATAAAAATGTGTTGTAAGGTTTATAGCAAATGCATAATTAGACTCTACGGGAGCAATAGCATAAAAGCCAGGAAGGGAGAAATGTATGTGTGTTAGAAAGTTCCTACATTATTTGTGAAGTGGTATAGTAACAACAGAAGGTAGGCTGTGATGATAAAGAAGATACACTATGACTCCTACAGCAACTGCTAAAGTAACAAAGCAAAGAATTTTCGCTAATAAATCAATAAAAGGGATACAATAAAATCATTAAAAATACTCAGTTAATCCAAACGGAGGCATGAAAAGGGAAAAGGGAATAAGAAATACATGGGACTAACAGAAAACAACAGCAAGATGTCAAACATAAATCAATAGCAAATGGGCTGGATACCCCAATTACAAATCAGACGGAATAAAAGAGAAAGACCCAACCATATGCTGCTTACAAGAAATTTACTTTAAATATAAAGACATAAATGGGTTAAAAGTAAAAGGATGGAAAAAGATACACAGTCATCCCTCACTATCTGTAAGGAATTGATTCTAGGATACCTTCTCCCACCCCCTCAGATACCAAAATCCTCAGATGCTCAAGTCCCTAAAATGGCATAGAATTTGCAAATAGCCTACGCAATCTTCCTGTATAGTTTAAATCATTTCTAGATTACTTATAATATCTAGTACAGCGTAAATGCTATGTAAATAGTTGTTACACTGAATGGTTTCTTACTTGTATTTTTTATTTTTCTATTGTCATTTTTTATTATTTACTTTTTGAATATTTTTGATCCCCCAAATATGGAACCCTAGACTATAAGGACCAACTAAACAATACTAAGACAAAACCAAAGAAAACTGGAGTGGCTATGTTAATATCAAACAAAGTAGATTTCAGAGCAAAGAACAACACCAGGAATCATTTTTTAGAAAGGAGTCTTTCCACAACAACAAAAGGACCAATTCTTCTAGGGCGCATGATCCTAAAGGTTTATGTATCTATTGACAGCGCTTCAAAATAAGTCCATGAAGCAAACATTCTTCTTTGTAGAAATAGGCAAACTGCAAGGGTACCTGCATAATCAACTTTTGTATACCTAATCCTGAATTGTACTCCACATCTTTAAAATAAAGTAAAAAAATAAAATAAAAAAAGAAATAGCCGGGCTCGGTGGCTCAGCCTGTAATCCCGCGCCTTTGGGAGGCTGAGGTGAGTGGATTGCCTGAGCCCGCGGGTTTGAGACCCGCCAGGGCAGCAAGACCTCATCTCTACAATAAATCCAAAAAAAAAGAAATAGGCGAACTGATTCTAAAATTCATATGGAAGTGCTAAAGACCTAGAATAACCAAAACTACTTCGGAAGAGAAGAACAAAGTTGAAGGGGTAAGCAGGGCTATCTGATTTCAAGACGTATCATAAAGCTCTAGTAATCAAAACAGTGGGGTATTGGTATAAAGATAGACAAATGGATTCGTGGAGCTAAACAGATGGTCTAGAAATAGAGCCACACACATATGGAAAATGACTTCTAAGAAAGATAAGAGAGAAAAGACAAGATACAAACTGAGATAAAATATTTGCAAAGCACATATCTGATTAAAAATAAAACTTGTAGCCAGTCAGAATATATAAAGAACTCTCAAAATGCAATAATAAAATGACCCAAATATAAAATGGGCAAAAGATATGAACAGATATCAAAAAAGATAGATATGAGGGGGACCCTAAAAAACCCAGAATTTATTTATTAAAAAACCGTAGATTTATTCCTACATGTTTAAACTTAAGTCACCTTCAAAGTACTCTCCATATGATGCAATACACATATTGAGATGCTTTTTCCACTGCTCAAAACAGTTTTTGAACTCGTTATTTTTTTATGCCTTTTAGTGCTGCTGCTGTGTTTGGTTCCACCTCTTCCACATCAGCAAAACTTTGAGAACTTTTTTCATCCAGGGAAACCAAAAAAAAGTCACTCAGAGCGAGATCAGGCAAACAGGGAAGGTGAGAGCACAAGGGTCATGCCATTTTTAGCCAAAAATTGCTGAATACTCAGTGTGGTGTAGGCAGGAGCATTGTCATGGTTGGCCACAACTCGGACGTTTCTTCTGCAAATTGCGATGCAACGTTCTCAAAACTTCCGGATAAAAACTTTGGTTGACCATTTGATCCAGAGGAACAGATTCCAAGTGTACTACAAGGGGCCCACCGTCCAAAAGATAATTCCTGTTTTGGGGGGTCCACCCATTATAAATGGCAGATAAGCACAGGTAAGATGTTTAATATTAATCTATGGTCATCAGGGAAATTAAAACTGAAAAATACAAGCACCCACTGCATACATATTACAATGATTAATATAAAAAATACTGACCATAGCAGGTATTGTTGAGGGTATAGAGGAACCAAACTCTTCTACACTGCTGATGGGAGTGCAAAATGGTACAACCACTTTGGAAAAGAGTTTGACCACTTCTTTAAAAAGTTAAGCATACACTACCCTAAGATGTAACCATTCTACTTCTGGGTATTCTACCCAAGAGAAAAGGAAAGCTTACATCCATACAAAGATTTGTACACAAATGTTCACAGTCGCTTTATTTTAATAGCTAGAGATTGGAAACAACCCACATGTCCATCCACAAGTGGATAAACAAATTGTGGTACGCCCATACAATGGAGCACTACTCAACCATGGAAAGGGATGAATTATCAACACACCCAACCCCATGCATCGACCTCAAAATAACTATGCTGAATGAAAAGTCAGTCAACAAAGAGAACTTGCTGTATGATTCCATCTACATAAAAACGGAAAATACAAACTGATCTATGGCTGACAAAAAAGAGATAGAGCATGTTGGGGAGGGGTGAGCTAGTGGGATTGCCAAGGGACAAGAGGGAAACTTCTGGGGACAATGGATTTGTTTACTCTGTTGATTGTGGTGGTGGTTTCATGGATATTCACATACATCAAAACTTTTCAAAGTATACACTTGAAATGTGTGCCGTTTATTATGTCAACTTTATCTCAACGAAGCTGTTTTTAAAAATTCACATCATAGACCTAAAATGGGTGAATTTTACTGTATGTATGAAAATTATACCTGTCAACAGAAACACCTTTAAAAATAAATGGCAGATATAAAAGCCAGCAGAAAACACCTGGATATTGGGCGATTTCACCCTCTGGTTTGTTTCTGTGGCATTTAAAGTCAGATACACTCCGATGCCCCGTGCAGATGATACCAGATTATCCAGTGGGGAGTGAAGGTGGTCTTCACTGCAGGTCTGAGGCATGGCAGCACTGGGCCCCAGTGACCTGATCAGCCCTGGTCTGTGCTAAGAAGTGGTGATGCTGTGTAACCACCCTCAGTGTGATCACATTAAAGGCGGTTTCTACAACTAATGTAATATCTGCAGGGCCCTCTGCTCTGCTTTCTCTCTGTGCAAGTGTAATAGAATAAAGCCTAGTAATAAAGTGTTAACATGCAATAAAGAAGCAACCGAGAAAACAAATCCATTTGTAGCAGGCAGCTGAGGTAGGAGCAAGATGAAGAGGACGGAAACCACCCTCTTGCCAGGCGGAGGAGGCAAGAGAGAAAAGGCCCCCTCACCTTCTCGGGACGTTGCCAAGACTCGGAGGTGAAAGACTCAAGCCATGTTGTGCTGGCATCTTCAAGAGGGACCATGTTGGGAACATCCTCTTAGGGATCATCACAGAAGCCCATACAGGGTGGGGTGGACCCAGTGTTGCTGCCTGAAGCCTACTTAGATTTATGAGCAAGGCTGGAGGGAGGGGCTCTGAAGGTGGTGTTTTTGGTTTGTTTTTTTGTTTTGTTTTTGCTAGAGGGTGAAAATAATAGCAAGACTGCTATTGAGAAGCAATAAGAAAGGCTCTCTTCACTATCAGTTCTCAGAGACTGAGAGAGTGTGTACATGTGCGTACACTAGAAGGAGAGAAATGAATGAAAGTAAACATTTCTAGGACATTAGTTGACAGATATAACTGTTAGGAATAATTGTTGGTGATGACACTTCCAAGCAATGGCTCGTTGGGTCCCCTGTGTTTCCACACCTGTAAAACAGGAATGATCATCATGGCCACCTCTAGGGGTATTGGGGGAGAGGCACGTAACATGTTAGAATGTTATAGCAAGTATGAAGTCAAAAACAAATGTCAGTTACCTATATTAGTTGAAGGCATAGTCCCTGATAGGAAAGCTTAATGCTATCCTATTTTTAGTGACTTGGCAACCCTTGTGATGTGCTGAAAAGGATTTAGGCAGAGATGTCAAGGTTTGCATACACCAGGTAGTTTCAATGAGCAGCTAGAGTTTATGTCTGAGACCCCCTCTGGTCCCTGCCCCCCTAATTCAGGTACCCAGCTTCCAGACTTCCCTGTTTCTTGGCCTATCACTCTCCCAAACCTATGCACCCAGCTAAACTTGGCCTTCCTATGCTGCAAGCATTTTCTTCTCTCTCCAAATATTTCCTTAATCACAAACTGTACTGCTGGGAACCCCACTTTTTGACTGTCCTGGTGGCTGCTTCAATTACGCTGCTAAACACATGCATGCTGAGGTGTAGATGCTGCTAATGTCTGTGTCTATTCATCTGCCCTGGTAACAGAGGCCCTAAACATTTTCTCACTGTGCTGTACTCCACTGCACTCCACGGAGCCCTAACACTTCTAGCAAGATGCCTAAGGACCTCTGTGGGGGCTCAGGAGAAGCTGGCAGGCCAGCTTGGATCATCCATTCTTCCTCATGCCCTTGAACCAAAGCATCCCAGCTCTTGCCTGTTCTGTGGAGAGTCTTATCAGAAGAGAGGGCTCTTTGGTTAGATAATGTTTACAAATTCCTGACTTACTTAGCTAATGCTAAAGGTTGGAATCTTTGGGGGGAAATGGCAGATCCTTCAAGTCAAGGATGGGATCAGGGCACCGGCTCAGCCCACTTTTGACCAGAATGCAACAGAGATTGGGGTTCCTATCCCAGACCTGCCGCCAACCAGGAGTGGGTCATGAGCACAGTCTGCCTTTGCTTTAGGCCTCAGTCTTCCTCTCTGAATAAGGAAGTAGACTTGGCCCTTGGTATCCGTAGGTTCAGCCAATCTCAGATTGAAAACATGAGGGAAAAAAACCTAGGCCAATAAAAAAATACAAATAAAAAATACAGTATAAACCGGGGCTCGGTGGCTCAGCCTGTCATCCCGCGCCTTTGGGAGGCTGAGGTGGGTGGATTGCCTGAGCCCGCGGGTTCGAGACCCGCCTGGGCAGCGAGACCTCATCTCTACAATAAATCAAAAAATCAGCCGGGCGTGGTAGTGTGCGCCTGTAATTCTGGCTACTCGGAAGGCTGAGGCGGAAGGATCGCCGGGGCCCAGCAGGTCGAGGCTGCAGTGGCCGGGAGCGGCCACTGCACTCCAGTCTGGGTGACAGAGTGAGACTCCAACTCAGAAAACCAAACAAACAAACAAACAAACAAAAGTCAAGTCGATAGATGCACAGACAGACATACAGTCATGCCTCTCCCTTACCCTCGACACACACCGTGAATTGGGAAAAGGAGATCGCATTTGCTAGGCCAGCATGGCTGATAACTGCCAGCTAGCAGGACAGCAATTACATACCAAACGCACTGCAGCAACTAATTTTCAAGCAGATCAAAATAAATCAGAAAACAAAACCATTCTGACAGCAGAGAAATGTGGAAACGTGTTAAGTGGTAATTACAGTCCTTTCCCCCTTGTTTCACCCGCGTCTCTCCTGCCACTGGCGCGGGCATCGAATCACAGCTGTCACTCTCTGTCAAGAGGCCTGTGTGCATGCACAGGCGTGTACAGGGCATGCCAGGCCAGGAGGACTGCCACCATGCCTGGCTGCTGGGGACCAACGTCTCCTAACACTAGAGGACGGGGGAGTTGGTGTCCCATGCCAGCCAGGAGCCCCACACCAGCCAGGCTGGTGTCCCTTCAAAGCAAACGCCGTCACCCCTTGCTCCAGCTTGTGCCCTCCAACCACTCCATAGATGGGGCTCCACATCTGGCAGTCCCGTCCCCTCTCTGCCCTTTCGGATTAACAAGTGTCCTCTCAGCCCACAGGAAATCTTGCAAAATCTTTGCATACCCCCTCAGGCTGTCTGGGCTTCATTTGCCAAGGTACCCCAAGAAGTCTAGATTCCTTCTTCTGGTTTCACTCTGATTTGATTTCCGGAAAGGTCAAGGCCCTCTCCCCACCTCTGAAAGAAGAGTCATGTCTCCATGGCTCTGGCTGCCCTGTTGGTATTGACCCAGCATCATAGAGGAGCTTCCAGCACACAGAAAAAGTCAGCTCTGCCGGGGGTGGGGGGGTTCCAGTTTCTTGTTCGCCTACTCAAGTTCTTTTCCTCATGATACGTGCCTGGGCCCCTGGTTCCTCACTTTGAGCTGCTGACACAATTAGCCCTTTGTATCCACGGGTTCCGTATTTGATGACTCAACCAACCACAGATCAAAAACATCTAGAAAAAAAATTTTTTAAAAATAGTCATTTAAGCCGGGCTCGGTGGTTCAGCCTGTAATCCCGCGCCTTGGGAGGCTGGGGTGAGTGGATTGCCTGAGCCCGCGGGGTTCGAGACCAGCCTGGGCAACTTGGCGAGACCTCACCTCTGCAATAAATCAAAAAATTAGCCGGGTGTGGTAGCGCATGCCTGTAGTTCCAGCTACTCGGAAGGCTGAGGCTGGGATCGCTGGAGCCCAGCAGGTTGAGGCTGCAGTGGCCGGGAGCAGCCACTGCACTCCAGTCTGGGCGACAGAGGGAGACTCCGACTCAAAAAAAAAAAAATAGTCATTTAAAAATACAAACAAATAAAAATGAGAAAGCGTAGCAACTTTTATACAGCATTTACATAGCGCTAGGTATTATAAGTATTCTAGAGATGATTTAAATTTTACAAGAGGATGTGCATAGGTCCTAAGCAAATATGACGCCATTTTACATAACAGACTCAAGCATCCTCAGAATTTGATATGTGGGGGGTGGGGCAGTCCTGGAACCAATCCCCTGTGGACACTAAGGGACAAGCACATCTGGATTCGAGAAGATCCAAAAAGTCACCTGGACAATAACCTTCCACAACTAAGTTAGTCAAATAAGGAAGGATATCACTGAGACACTCTTTTTCTAATAGGAACAGAATTAAAGCATAGCATGTACTATAAACAGCTGTTTTTAATGGCCAGCATTAGAGTCTTGTTTGCCTGCCAATTGATCTCTTTTAGCTGTGGCCTTATTTTATTCAGATCCTGGGCCTAAGAACATGTGTCCAATAGAACGGATAAAGAGAAGGCCACATAGTCACATAGTAACATGTCCCTGTTTCAGGAAAAGATCGAGTTGGAGGCAGCAGCAGCTCCAGCACTTTCTGCCATCCGCTCACGGCGTTCAAAATGCAGGCACGTTCGGACAATGATGCGGGGAGAGACGCGAGAGAGCAAATCAGCTGACTTAGAGTGGCTACTCCCTGCGAAGTCAATTATGCAGATCCTCGTGACGCCGGGCCCTAGGAGCAGCTTCTAGGAAGTAGCTCCTTTCTTGTGGTCTCAAGAAATCCAAAAAAGAAAGAGGCCAGTCCACAGGTTTGCAGTTTCATGATCTCTGCTAATCTGGCTTCCTACTCAAGGTGTCGTCAGAATCGAAGGCCACAGGCTTCTTGGGAGGAGTTGACTGATGACAGGAGGCAGATGCCAGTCTGTGAGAAGCTGGAGCGATGCAGGGGGCATGCAGGAGGACGCAGAAGGATGCAGGAGGAAGCAGAAAGATGCAGGAGCACAGAGGAAGGGGAGATCTACAGGCACGGGCCAGACTTCATGGCAGAGCTGGAATCGAAATAGGCTTTGAGGCAAAAGTGGGGAAAAAGAGTTTTAGGCAGGGGTGAAAGCAAACAGGAGTATGTGGAGAGTGCAAACAGATTTCCCTGGTGAAGTAGAGGATCTGCAGCACGGAGTGGGTGTGGTTGGAAGCCAGATTGTGGAGAGGATTGATTTGGACTGCTTCTTCCAACAAACAACTGCTGAAAGTTTGAGAACAAAGCATCAACTTGACGAGAAAAATGCTTGGAGGAAATCTGCCCCACTGGTGGTCTTGCAGATGCGCATCTCTCCTGAGTCCTAGAAGGGTGCTCTACCTGGAAGAGTGTGCCCTGTAATCAATAAGAGCAGACACCTATATGGCACACAGCATGCAGTAGGCACTGTACCTTTAAATCAATTAATCATCACATCAACTCCCTACCGTAGATGCTATGCTTATCCCCGTTTTAGAGGCTAGGAAGTCGAGGAACTAAGATGTTAAATAACTTACACCTAGCTAGTAAGTGGCAACCGGGGGATTTGAACTCAGGCCATCTGGCTCGTAACCCTTAAGCTACACTGTCTCTTGGGGAAGATTCTCGCTGAGTCCTTCTCCCAAGGCTCAGGGCGGTCTCCACTTTGTTTTGTGTCAAATGGGAAAACACCCATTCCAGGACTGCACCTTGGACTTAAAACTCCAGGAATATTTTTTTTTTTCCATTTAGGACAGAACTAGAAAAGAGGAACACAAGAGCGGAGGAAAATCTGCACTTCACCCAAATTGGCACCGGAGGCCATGAGCTGGCTCCCATGCCACACCCCTCCCGGGCCCTTCCAGTCTGGCCCGTGCAATGACAACTGGGTAATTCACACAAGTCTGGAGATGACAGAGCCCGCTCATCCCAGGGCCCCGTGGGGTTCAGGAGAGGAGTCACAGCTAACATGGGAAAGAGAAGTGTTTGCTATGACCCCAAACAGATCCGTGTTGTCCTGGAGAGCAGCCGCAGACCACCAACCTTGGGCAAAGGGAGCATCTAGACGATCTTCTCTCTCTCGCTCTCGCTCTCTCCCCATCCCGCTCTTAATTTTGGAGTTGCAGGGTACAGTGGAGATTGACCACATAAGTAGGTTGCATGCAGCCGGGCTCGGTGGCTCAGCCTGTAATCCCAGCGCTTTGGGAGGCCGAGGTGAGGGACTGCCTGAGTTCAAGACCCGCCTGGCCAACTTGGCGAGACCTCATCTCTATAATAAATCAAAACGAGCCGGGCACGGTAGCGCGCGCCTGTAGTTCCAGCTACTTGGAAGACTGAGACGGAAGGATCGCCGGAGATCAGCAGGTTGAGGCTGCGGTGGCCGGGAGCGGCCACTGCACTCCAGTCTGGGCGACAGAGTGAGACTCCAACTCAAAAAAGAAAAGTAGGTTGCATGCAGGTGAAGTTTGGGCTTCTAGCTGGCCCTCTCTCCCCCTGATAGTGGACCCAGCGTGTTGCCACATGACCATGCCACGTGTCCCCCTTCCTCCTCCCCTGGCAGTGTCCGGGGTCTGCTTATCCCACCCTCATGCCCATGTAACCGATGACAGTCCCGACTATGAGTGAGAACGTGTGGTATTCAGTTATTTGTTTCTGTGATAGTTCACTTGGTATGATGGACCAAGATACCACCCAACACCGGTAAGGATGGCTATAACTAATAAGCCAAAAACAACAGGTGCTGTTGTGGCTGCAGAGAAAAGAGATGCTTCTGCACTGTTGGTGGGGATGTAAGCTAGTTCAATCTCTATGGAAAGCAGTGTGCTGACTTCTCAAAGAACAATCGAGTTCCTGGCTCTCGTACGATCCATCAATCCCTCTGTTGGGAATATACCCCGAGGACCATAAATTGCTCTACCAAAAATACACCTGCATATGTATGTTTATTGCAGCACTATTCACAATAGCAAGAACACAGATTCACCTCCCTTTTGACTCTCACCTTGCTGCACCCCTCCCCTATCACCACCCAGCCCCTCCATGGAGGGAAACTCGTCTGTTCCAGGACATGGTGACGACTTCATATGCTCCCCCAAGTGGATGAAGACCTCACCTGAAAGAACAATTGAAATCGTGGCAATACAGACGTTGTGGCACCAGAAAGAGACATTCAGGAACCAGGAGCCCCACTTGAGACACGTTCACAATCAGCCTTAAGCCAGAGAGGAGTCTAATGGCTTTTCACTCCTTCCTGGTTCTGGTCTCCACTGGCTACAGGTCCCTGCTAGGTTGTGCAACTATGGTCCCCACCACGGAGGGCTCTGTCATCACCTCCAGAGTACCGTGGCCCTTGCCAAGCAAGGATGGTTCGTTTTCTCTCATTGGAGAACTCAGGCCCCTCTGCCAATCCGAAAGTCCCAAAATGCCCTAAGAGGGTTCGTTGAGTTGTGTTCTGGACCACTGGCGAGAAAAGTCCCTGCCCTTAGAAAGCTGACATTTCACAGAGAAGGGAGGTGTGAAATTTCAAAATTTCATGACAGTTTGTCTAATGTGCTTTGCAAGGTAAGCAGCTAGCTCGGCAGACAGAATAATTTGAAAATGCGTAACCTCTTTCTCAACTCCCCTTCTTGGGATGAGCTTTCTGGAGTCAGCCTAAGGAAGCTCATGTTACTAAGGAGCTCTTGCTCCTTACTGACTCTCCTGGGTTCTCTCTCTGCCCTTCGTTCCCCGGGTGGGGCTCTGGGAGCCTGGTGCCTGTGGACTGCCTTTGCCAGGCTCCCTGGAGCTCTGGCTTCGGGTTGGCTGGACCAGTGAGAAGCACCAACAGGACAATGGAGACAGAAGGAGAGAGAAGTCAGGGCTTTTTCTTCCACATCCCCCTAAATTGGAGCTTTGGTCCTGGCAGCGTCTGCGTCCTTCCATAACCAGTTTCCACCTCACGGTCCCTCCTCCCGAGCTCCAGCTGGGAGGGCCCCAAGGATGCTATTTCCCCCTTTCCAGCTTTGGACCCCAGGGTGGTAAGAGCTCCCCTCTACCGCGAGCCCTGGGTGCCTCAATATCCCCTACTGGTCTCCTTACACCTCTGGACATATGCCCTTCAAACAATCTCTTCGATTGAAGCACCTGTGTAGAACTCTGATGCCAACGAACACTCGTTTCCCATCCTTTGTCTTTCATCAAGGAAGGTTTCTACGAAAAACACAAAGCTTCCACGGTGAGAAGTTGACTCCCGTCTTCCGGGATTGGTCATATCCAAACCTGTCCTAAATGGACAATCACCATTCTCATGTTACAAGTTCTACACGAGACAACACATCCGCATGGTCGAGAGGGCTGTGTGTGATGCTGAATCCAGAACCCAGGGGCTCCTCAGAGTCCCTCCACCCTCAGCCTTTGCTCCCAGAGGTAAAGACAGTTTGTCAAATGGCATTGAGCCCGCCTCCTTAAGCATGCACACAGACAGTAGAGTGTCGGCAGGTTTAGCCCAGCTGATTTCTTTCAGCCAGTCCATAAATCAAACCCTAATCCCCATTACTCCCGCCCAGCTCTGGGATTAGCATTCCTTCCCCCTCCCCGCCCCCCTGAATGCCTTTTACACATTGAAGACATTTCGCTCCCTGAGTAGAGGCGGAGGCATTTTGTAACTGTCAGTGTTTTGACAAAGTGAGAGTAGTTAATCAGACGCCTATGTCTTCCCCTATCCCGGGCGACACTTGGATTTGCTGGTACCTGCTGCCGGGTGGACAGTGGGCAGAGAGCAGACAAGCTCCCAGGACATCCATCCGAGCCCCAGGCAGGGGCTGGGGCTGGGGTGGGGTAGGCAAAGCCATGGAGATGGGACCCATTCACAAGACCCTCGGAGTTTGCCCGGGACTGAGTCTGCCTTCTTCTCCACTTCAGGGAAGGAATGCTCAGCCCCAACGAACACCACCAAGACTAACTAGGACAGAAAGGACCATCTCGTTCTCTCCTTTGCCTCTTCCGGAACTAAATCATCTTTGGCAGATGGTGTTTCTAGCCAGTCTCCCTGAGAACCTCCCCCAGTGCCTAGCAACCTTCAGCATGGGTCTGGCCTAACTGCCCACGATGCTCCTGGCTCAGGCGTCCACACTCCTCTGTCCACTGACAGGGCCCTTGAAGGAGCTCTCACACGAGGGTAGACACCACAAGCCCGACTGTTCCCGCTCCGGGAGCCCCTGGCCATCCCACCGTTTGTTGAGTGAATATGTGACCTCCTACTCCCTCCAGCAATCCTTATGGCTCCCCCCCTCGCCTCCCCCACCCTCCCCCACCTGCCCAGAAGCACGTCCTCTGCAGCCACGTCAAAACTTTCCTTTCTTAAAGAGAAACAATTTTCCAAAGCCCAGGGAGTTAATCCATGAAATCCTCTGGAACAAAAGCAGCTGGCCCAGGCCCTAGATAAGTCGATCAACAAACACGCCAGAGCCCAGTATGGTTCAAAGAGTTCTTTGTTCCAGCCACAAAGCATGGATCTCACTGGTTCCTGCTGGTGACCCCAGCTTCTCCAAGTCTCACCCCTCCGGCTCTCAGTCCCGCCCCACCATGCCCTTGAAAGCTAAACTCTCTTCAAAGGGACCACATCATCCTTTCCCCCACCAGTCTCTCCCTCTTCGAAACCACCTGATTAAAAATTTTTGGAGCAAGTCAAGGTCCACTAACAAAATGCAAACAAACCGGCCCCTCGCAAAAAAGGCACGGGCTGTTCAACGCAAGTGGGGGCCCCAGATGGCTGTTATTCCGGGAGAGAATCAAAGAATCGAAAAACCTGTTTCTCAGACGAGAAACAACGACAGGGGGGAAACACACACATACGCAAAACCTGTTTTTAAATACCCGCTCTTCTTTTTCCATGCAATCGATCCTGAACGGTGTCAGATGTCTGGCGGGTACGCGAGACCACAAGAACAGTCAGAGAAAAGGGACCGGTGAGACCAGCCAGATGGCAAGACTCCCAAGCATCACCAAGAGGGAATACCCCTCCCAGATGTGCCACACGGAAGGAATTCTGGCAGGCTCCTTGCTCACTGCCCTCGTGGTCAGAGACATTCCAACCCCCCTTCTCGGAGAGGGAGGGGCGGTCCAGGGTCCTGCTCTGGGCAAATGAGTCTTCTCCTCTTATGATTCAATTCCTTCACTTGGACTCGTCCAGGCTGGAGCTGAGTTTCAGGTTCTTTCTCTCTCTGCGCCTCAGTTTCTCATCTGTCAAATGGGCACTTCCATGGCTATGCTGCAGGCTGTGATGAGGGATACAGGACACCCCATGTGTCTTCATGGAGAGTAGGTGTCAAATCTAGCAGGTGCTCTGTCGTTTCCTCCCTGTCTGCGTCTGCCCATACCCTATTCCCAAACTCCCAAGGAAATGCTCCCAAGTATTGTACCAGAAGGCATATTTCCTAGCCGAGTAACCTGGGGCACACCCCGCAGCCTCTCTGGACCCCACTGGACTCATAATTTTAAGGCGCGGACAGCACTCATATATACCTAACAGGCTTGTGGACACTACAGGAGACAATATGAATGAGTAAAATGCTTAGCCTCTCTTCACTACAGGAACATTTCTTGAGCTCCCGCAGTGGGCCAAGCAGGTGCTGGGCTTCGGAAACACAATGGTAGGCTATACCCTCAGAGCCCCTACTCTCATGGAGACATAGCACAAGCCAGCAAAAATCCATGCACAGTAATACGTGGCTGCAAATTCAGCTGCATTCTACGGGAGTTTTAAGAAGAAAAAGAACGAGGCACCTGGCTCAAAATAAACATTAAATAACAGATGCTCTTGTTATTATCATCAGTAACTGGTCAGGGTAGCTTCATTATCGCGCAGTTTACAGAAGAGCAAAGAGATGCTCAGAACAGTTCGGTGCTTGTCCCCAGTGGCACAGCCGGAAGGGCAGCTCCGGGATTCACACCCAGGCCTGCTAAGTTTGGGAGCCTTTGGTCTCTCCTCTGTGTCCTAAGGCCTCCATGCTGACACTCAGACTCCCTCTAAGCTTTCCTAAAAACTTCCCATCACCTTACCAGATCCTATTACTTTCCTCGAAGTGGGAGGACATTGCCATTATCTTCTTTCTGCTTATAGGGAAACTGAGCATGTCAGAGTCAGGTCCATTTTCACTACAAGACCCTGCGGGCTCCTGCTTCTCTGGAAACCCAGCACACCTTCCTGGCTCTGGGGTCCACAAAGGGACAGGGACAGAAACACATCGCGCCAGCCCCAGCAGCGCCAACCTTGAGAGCACCATATCTTGTCTTACAGGTGAGCCCAGAGCACAGAAGGGTCACCGCGGAAGGAATGTGAGAGCAGGTGTCAGAGGCTGGAGCCTGCCCAAGGCCCCTGGACCCCCTGGAACAATATGCTCAGCCTAATTACTTTCAGGACCTGGCCAGCGCGCGGCTGGTACATCCAACTTGGAGCTCGATGCAGGATAACAAGGCCATATGCCCCCTCCACTGCCCGCCCCACACATTCTCAAATGCCAACGGGCTCAGACGCGTGATTCTGGAGGTGGAAAAAGGGAAGATGAGAAGCAGCTTTGGGAAAACAGGGGCTCTGGGGCAGGGAGAATGTGCTTTTGCCTAATGACACGCACATGGCGATACACATGGCTGCCCGTTCCTCCATGGCAGCCTGTGTTTTCCGAGCTCTGTGATAGCGGAATGAGAATTGCAACGGTGTCCACAGAGCCCAAGGATGAGGCATTTATCTCATCAGCTTGTTGAGATACAGTGTGGGTGTTTGGATGTCATTACTGTACCCAGAGCAGCGTGCAGCAGAAGAGGGCAGAGATGCTGAGATAAATAACACGGGAGACTTTAAAAATACCCTGGGAACAAGCAGGCTACAGAGAACCCCAGGAGGTCTGAGCCAGAAGGGACCTGCAGGTTGCTGGTCCACCCGGCTCTCCCTTTTTGTAGGAGACAGAGGCCCAAAGGGAGTGAGAGAGCTCAGACCGACTCACAGAGGAAGGGAGGAGCTTGCCAGCACCTAGGGTCCTTCCTGCTCCCTGCCAGGCTCATCACAGTGCACCACAGGTGTGCGCTCTGGCATCCCCAACTGTGGAAAGATGGTGGCAGAGGCACCACGGCACAGCCTCCCCAGTATTGGCAGGAAAGATGCCCAAAGGATATACTATTCAGCATCCCCAGAATGAAAGGGCTTGATTACCTGTGAAGAAGAGGCAGGGGCGTGGGAGGAGGACGAGATAGAGCGCAGAAGTCCCTCATCCTAGCCAACGTCCCCCCTCCCCTACTATCGTGCAAATCAGAAGCAGAGAAGGACATTGATGCCAGACAGAGGGGACGTCAGCCCTCCCAGCTTTGGAACGAGGTGTCCAGCAGTGCCTCTGTTTCAGAGAGATCCAGAGCCTGAGATCTTTGCCTGAAACATGAGTGGAACAAATGCCCCCATGTGCTGGTTCCAGCTGTGGAATTCAGAACTGTGGCTGGGGGGCAGAGGGCGGGGAGCACGTCACCTAGAGAGGCAGACACGCGTGGTGACGAAGCGTTTCCTCCCAAAGTCTGTGCGGGAGGTCACTATCACACTGCCCACTCCAGCAGGGCCAAGGCCAAGACAGGACATGGCCTCCCCGAGGCCAGCAAAGATGCTGATCTCCAAGCTCACTGTCCTGGAATCCCTGGTATTGTTGCTTAATTCACCAGGTCACTTGAGGGTAGGAATGACCTCAGCTCATCAGGCAGGCGTCCTAGAGCTGATCTTTAAGGAGAAATCCAGAGGCTTCAGAAGCAGTCAAGAAAAAAAGCAGCTCAGACAATGGGAAAGACAGAGGGGTCGACAGCACAAGAAGCGGTGTGGCACAGGACAGGCCCGAGAAAACAGCTTGGGATGGGGCAGAGGTGGACTCTGGTAGATGGACAAGAACTTCTTGGGACATAGCTCTATCTCTCTGCCCCAACAAGAACACGGGGACAGCAGCGTCAAAGGGAGGCTACCATCAATTTTAGGCAAGATATTTCCTGAGGAAGCACTGGCTGCCAAGGGAATCCATGTCTCATCCGGAGGGGAGATCAGGCTGGATTGCCAGAGGGCTGGGCGACCTCAGGGATGCCAATCACTCCCCACATCCTGACCTGGCCGTAAAAAGCCCATGTGGAGGAGGGTCAGGGAGAAGCACGCAGCCATCTGTACGCCAGAGCATTTGGGAAAACGCTCTCAGCCTGGCACCATCACAAGGGTTGAGTGCTTTGCCCTGGGTCACGAAGCTGCTAACTTGGACAAGTCATGTCATCCCACTGGACCTCAATGCCCCCATCTGTAAGAAGAGAGGGTTGGACAGGACATTCTCTACAGTCCTTGTCAGTCCAGACATTCTGCAGTTCTCATCACGGGCTCCTGATCTGCCAGTTTTCCCTCCCTGGATGGCTGTGGTCATCTGAAGGCAGGACAAGGGAGCAAAGGGCCCAGAGCACTGATCTGGGAAGAGCAGAGGCTACTCCTCCCCAGAAGGTTCCCCCAAGACCCTTGCAGAGGCGTCCCCAGACATCCAAAGAGACACCACGGTCCACGGCGTGTCCATTCCAATTCCAGCAGGGCCTCGACCCATTGCCCACTTCCCAGGAGCCAGCCCTGTGTGATGTCAAGAATCTGAGCCCTGCCTTCTGCCACCACCAGCGCAGGAGGGACTGTGAAGCACCACGGGGAGACGGTAGGGGTGGAGACCCCAGGCTACTCTGCTGCTCTGTGGGAGGAGGCCCAGGACTCCAGACCGGCTCTGAGATCACCTTTCATCCGTGCATTGGATCCCAGAGGTAGGACTTGGCTCAGCTAGGGCCCCCTCTCTGTTTCTCTCTCTCTCCTTTGCCCGTCTCGGGTCTTTCCTCCAGCTTCAGCCTGGACCTCTCCAGCCAGTCTCCACCTGGACATCTCACACTTAGCGTGCCCCAATCCCAACTCCCGAACTCTGCCCCCGCCTGCAGCCAGTTCCTGCCCATCACGGGCAGATCGTGGCTTCTCTCCAGTCTTCCAGTTGCGCAGGCCAAGAATGATGAGTCCATCTTCTTTCTCCCACACCTAATGTCCAATATGTCAGCAGGTCATTTTAGCTGTACTACTCTTTTTTTTTTTTTTTTTTTGAGTCAGGGTCTCACTCTGTTGCCCAGGCTGGAGTACAGTGGCACAATCACAGATCACCGTAGCCTTGATCTCCTGGGCTCAGGCGATCCTTCCTCCTCAGCCTCCTGAGTAGATGGGACCATAGATGTGCACCACCACCGGCTAATATTTTTATTTTTTCTGTAGAGATGAGGCCGTACTTCGTGGCCCAGGCTGATCTCGAACTCCTGGGCTCAAGCGGTTGCCCTTCAGGCTTCCAAAGTGTTGGGATTACAGGTGCCCAATGCCCAGCCTCAGCTGCACTTCTAAAATGTGCCAAGGATCTACCAACTTCTCCCTACCTCCTCCTGTATCACCCTGGTCCAAGCTGCTAACATCTGCCTCCTGGATCCACCCTCTCGACTGATCTTTACATTTCTGCCAGCTCCTTGCAACGATTCTCTTTTAAAACAGTCAGATCAGTCACTCCTTCGCTCAGAACCCTCCATGAGCTTCACACTTCACTCCGAGTCAAAGCCATAGTCATTGCCACAACTTGCAAGGCCCCAAGTGTTCCTCCTCTGTTCCTCACTGACCTCACCTCTGAGGACGTCCTGTGCTCTGGCCACACCTACCTCCTCCCTGCCCCTCAAACATGGGTGCACTCTGGCCTCAGGATCTTTGTACCTACTGTTCCCTCTGCCCCTGAATGCCATGCCCCAGATCTACGGAATGGACTCCATCACCTCCCACAGGTCTTTGCCCAGATATCATCTTCTCAATAAGGCCCTCTCTGACCTTCTATTGAAAATTAGAACCCTATCCTGAAGCACACTATCTCCTTCCTCCTCTGTATCTAATACTGTACATTTTGTTGATTTTTTTTCCCCTTTTTTTCTTTCCTCCCATGAAAACGTAAGCTCCTTGAGGGTGGGGATTTTTGTCTGTTCTGTTCCCTGATGTAACTAGTGATGTATCTACAATACCTAACACCTGATGACTGATTATCTGTTGGGTGAATAGTAGCTCCTGTCCGGGCTCGGTGGCTCAGCCTGTAAATCTCAGCACTTTGGGAGGCTGAGGTGAGTGAATTGCCTGAGCCCGCGGGTTCGAGACCCACCTGGGCAGCGAGACCTCATCTCTACAATAAATCAAAAAATCAGCCGGGCATGGTAGTGCATGCCTGTAATTCGGCAACTCGGAAGGCTGAGGCGGAAGGATCGCCGGAGCCCAGCAGGTCGAGGCTGTGATGGCCGGGAGCGTGCCACTGCACTCCAGTCTGGGCGACAGAGCGAGACTCCCACTCAAAAAAAAAAAAAATAGTAGCCCCTATCCCCTGAACATTCAAAAAGCACGGAGCAAGAAGCTACTTTTCAGATCTGCCGTATGTTTCTGATCTGCTTGCTGTCACTCTCTCCTGCTCCCACTAACTTTCTGGACTCTGAGCATTTGTCCCACATTTGAGACAGCCCCACCCCCAACCCATCCTGCGAGATATCCCTCTGGCTCCTGGCTGCCTCTTGGCCTCCCACCTCACCAGCCTCAGGCTCGGCCTCAGACAGACACCTGTCTGCTATGACCGCAGCCATGGGCATGGGTCAGATTTCTGGTCCAGGCTCTCTGCCCTTCATCGTCCACTTAGGGCTGCACACACCCACCATGGATGCCGCAGACATGGCCTTGGCCGTAAGGAAGACAGTACCACTGCAAGTGCAAGACGACGCCGTCACTCGGATTGGTCAAGGTTCGTTGTCCCTTGGTGGGAGATGAGAGAGGGAACAGATTGGGGACTCGGAACACACCAGGTGTTTAATAGAGGGCTAAGTGAAAAGGCTCTCCAAATTACGTGCCAACACAGCAGCTTGCTATAGCGTCCGGCCTACTGCTTGCAGTATGGTTTTTGGGCTCAACAGAAAAGCCAAGGGAAAGGCGGTTGGCACGTGTGCCAGCTGACTGTCATATGGTTTGCAATCTCCTAGTGGGAGGACAAAGTCATGGACTTTGGCCTGCATCTCCAGGTGACGCTGGGCATCTTCTGGGGTGAGCCGACAAACTCTGATCCAGCATTCAGTCTCACAGCTCTGAGTCCTGAAGCTCGCCACTGTTCCCCTTGGAACGCTCTGCCTATCCCCTCTTTAGCCTGACTTTGCTACAGGTCAGAAAGTCAGATTCAAGTCCTGGCACTCGCACTGACTCCCAGACTGACTGGGGTAACCCTCTTCCCCACGGGGACACTGAAAAGACAATAAGAGGAAGGAAAGGTGACCACTTTGGTGCCTAGGAGGGAAGGCGACTGTGGGATGTCACCCAACATCAGTCTCACATTAGTATATGAGCACACATCCTAGCCCGATAGCCTGAAACACATGCAGACACTCTAGGTCTCCCGCCGGTCAGGCGAAATAACCTGGAACAGCTTTGGAGAAGCTTCTGCTGCGTGTGCGGGTGGCACAGGAATCCTTCTAGAGAGTGACCCCATAGAATCCTTCTAGAGTGTGACCCCATATATGTGCAGAAAACTGCCTCTGGGCAGGGCATGGTGGCTCATGCCTGTATTTCCAGCACTTTGGGAGGCTGAGGTCAGAGAATTGCTTGAGCCCAGGAGTTCAAGACCAGCTTGGGCAACATAACGAAGTCTTATCTCTACGAAAAATTTTTAAAAAATCAGCCAGGGTCGGTGGCTCAGCCTGTAATCCCGTACTTTGGGAGGCTGAGGTGAGTGGATTGCCTGCGCCCACAGGTTCGAGACCCACCCAGGCAACTTGGCGAGACCTCATCTCTACAATAAATCAAAAAATTAGCCAGGCGTGGTAGTACACGCCTGTAGTTCCAGCTACTTGGAAGGCTGAGGCGGAAGGATCGCCAGAGCCCAGCAGGTCGAGGCTGTAGTGGCCGGGAGTGGCCACTGCACTCCAGTCTGGGCGACAGAGTGAGATTCCAACACACACACACACAAAAATTAGCCAGGTGTGGTGGCAAGTGCCTGTAGTCCCAGCTACTTGGGAGGCTGAGGAGGGAGGATTACTTGAGCCCAGGAGTTCAAGGCTGAGGTGAGCTATGATCATGCCACTACCTGGGTGACAGAATGAAACCCTGACTCCAAAAAAAAAAAAGACGAAAACTGCCTCTGATTCTATGTCTCCTAGTTAATAGTGGTGTCTATAATAATTTTTTATTTGGTGATTACTACATGCAAGGCATTGTACTTGTCATGACTTATTAACTCAATGGCTCTCAAAATGTGTCCCAAGGAACCCTAGAAGGGTCCCTGAGGCTCTTTCAGTGTGTCTGTGAGGTCAAAACTATTTTCATAATAATTCTAAGATGGTGTCTGCCTTTTCGCTCTAATGCTGTCTCAAATACACAGTGGAGTGTCACAGAGCCTACATGACACGTGCTATTGCAACATGTTGAATGACAGAGCAGATATGAGAATCCAACTGTTTTCTAGTAAGCCAAACATAAAGAAATGTGCAAAAGTGTAAAGCAATGTCATTCGTCTCACTAAATTTTATTTTTGTCTTACAGAACCCTTAATCTTCATAAAAACGTTATGCTACTAGGTAATGAGTTTATTTTGTAATGCACTGAGTTTTAATTTCTAATACGATAAACATTGATATCTATAGCCAACATAAATAAAAACCGTCTGGGGTTCTCAGTAGTTGTTGAAAGTCTAAAGGGGTTCTGAGATCAAAGAGGCTGAGAATATCCTCATTAACCCATTCAACTCTCAAAACAACCCTGTGAGATATATGTGATTATCCCCATTTTAGGAAAGAGAATGTGGAGGATGAGAGTGACAACGGTTTGTCTAAGATCACAGAGTCAAGCATTCAAAACAGGGCTTTGGCCAAGGTCCTTGTGGCTACTGAGTCTGTGCCCCTTTTTTTTTTTTTTTTGAGTTGGAGTCTCACTCTGTCGCCCAGACTGGAGTGCAGTGGCCGCTCCCAGCTACCACAGCCTCAATCTGCTGGGCTCCGGCGATCCTTCCGCCTCAGCCTTCCGAGTAGCCGGAACTACAGGCGCGCGCTACCACGCCCGGCTGATTTTTTGATTTATTGTAGAGATGAGGTCTCGCTGCCCAGGCGGGTCTTGAACCCGCGGGCTCAGGCAATCCACTCACCTCAGCCTCCCAAAGGTGCGGGATTACAGGCTGGGCCACCGAGCCCGGCTTGCCCTTTCTTTTTTAAATAGAAATGTGGTCTCACTAAGTTGAGTTTGGTCTCAAAATCCTGGCCTCAAGCAACCCTCCCGCTCGGCCTCTCAAAGTGCTGGAATTACAGGTGTGAGCCACCACGCCCTGCCGTGAGTCCCTGCTCCCCACCATGATGATACCCTGACCCAGGATAGACAGGTGGCCTCGCAAGCAGAATGGCCTCTTTTCTTCCCCAGATTGCATCAGCCAAGCACCGACCCCAGGCCAAAATATGCCCCGCGCAGCAGGGAGTTAATGAGATGCTTTCCTTCGGACCGTCTGGGACTGCTGGACCAGCAGTCCCGAGGCTTCTGGGGATGCTGGTTTGTTCTGGGCACCAGTATGCCATCTGGTAAACACCCATGGGGAAAGCGGGGCAGGGGGGGTTCTCTGAGTATGACCATGAGAACACTCAGAAAGCAGAAACTGCTATCACTAGTTCTTTTTCTATGAAAAATTTAAAAAGCATAAATGGATTCAATTTAATGACAAACTGAAAAATAAAAGGTATAGCACTTACCCTAAATTATATTTAAAAAGTTAGACATTGCGATCTCATATAACACTTATTCCAACACTGACAGGCTCCCTCCAGGCCACAAGAAACCATTTCCTTCTGTGGAAAGACCCTTGAAAATTCCGTCCTGCCCTGCAACACTTCAGAGCAGCTCTGCTTCTTAACAAGAAAACAGGCAACTAACTTCTGGTCTTTAACTCCTAACTTGTGAGGTTTGTTTTTTTTTTTTTTCGGGACAAAGCCATTCATTTTCCTCTTTAGCATTTTAAATTCACTCAGAGATGTTTTAACTGTCCCGTTGCCATCCAAATGAAGTGGCTTCTGGCGGCTCTTAGAGGTTGTTTTAAACCAACTCAAACTTCAGCTTGCATCACAAAAACCTGGTGGGCTTGTTAAAGCACAAATTGCTGGGTTCCCCCTGGGGGTGGGGGAGTTCCAGTTCTGTAGAACTGACGCTTATAATAGGTTCCCAGGTGATGTCAGTTCTGCTGGCTCAGGGCCATATTCTGAGAATCACTGCTTTAAGTTATCTTAGAAAATGGAAAAGGAAAACAATTAAGTAATGGAAATATCGAGCTCTCTGATTTCCCCTGGCCCAGGTAAAAGACTTCCAGTTAGGAAAAGGCCTTGGCTGGTAATCATGTAAATTTCGCTGGTGTAATTCTCTCTCCCTCACTGATTTTTGGAATTTGAAAAAGTATACAAGTTCATTTGTATTGAATTCATAACATTACCTTATTCATCCAACTCTCAAGAGAATTACTTTTTAAAGGAGCTTTTTACCCTTTATCTTCTCTGGAAAACTTCAACTTTTTTTTTTCCTTGAGTCAGGGTCTCACTCTGGTGCCCAGAATATCAGGCCTCTCCCTCCATCCCCCTCCCCAACCTCAGTCTCCCAAGTAGCTGAGGCTACAGGCGTATACCATTCCCAGCTAATGTTTTTATTTATTTATTTTTTTGAAGAGACAGGTCTGGCTATGCTGCCCAATCTAGTCTTGAACTCCTGGGCTCCAGCATTCTTCACACCTTGGTCTCCCAAAGTGAGCTGGGATTACAGGGGTGAGCCACCACATCCGGCCGAAACATTTATTTAAATGGAACCAAAAACTAACCAGAATTTGAGTAGAATTATGCAGTGATTTTTAAGGAGGGGATGATCACGTCTATAATAATAAATAAGACAGAAAATACTCAAGTCTCTTAAAGTATTAGTTACCTGAAACTGAGAAGGAAGAGATTCAAGTGATCATGGAAGGGAGATGGACCAGGCAGTATTTATACAGCAAGAGTGCTGGATTGGACTTGAACCTGAACCCAGTCCCAGTTCCCAAGCTGAGTAGCTTTACGGGCTCAGGAAATTAATTTTTGTTTTAGGTTCCACATAAGTAAAACGAAGATAATAATATCTTTCTCCAAAGATTATGATGTAATTAAATGTGGTTGTTTTATCCCACATCATCTTTTTTTAAAGGACTTGGGAGTTTTTAAAATCTCGTGTCTTTAAAAAAAAACTTGAGATAAAAATGAGTTATCAAAATTTAATCAGCAAAATATATATTTAAAAATATGTATCTATCAACCACAAGCACAGTACAATTCTGAATAATCACCATTGCTGGTCTAAGTTTCCTGGCACTTAAGTTGAGGAAGGAAATTATTACATAACTCATTATCTCATTAATTGAGAGGCGGAAACAAGAGAATTCCTCGAAGCCATAAATGAGATAATGTGTGTGAAAAGTTTTTGGCAAATCACCAGAAATAAGATGTCACTATAAAGGTTCTAGGAAGAAGTGGAATATATGCTTGTTCTGCGGTGAGACCAGGCGGATCTCAAGAATAAACGGTAGTGGGCTTTAACGCAAAAGCCCTGCCCCATTGTCTCTTTCCTTTGGCTTGTTCTTTTTTTTTTGAGTTGGAGTCTCACTCTGTCACCCAGGCTGGAGTGCAGTGGCACGCTCATGGCTACCGCAGCCTTGACCTGCTGGGCTCCGGCGATTCTTTCACCTCAGCCTTTCAAGTAGCTGGGACTACAGGCACACACCACCATGCTCGGCTAATTTTTTGATTTATTATAGAGATGAGGTCACACCAAATTGCCCAGGCTGGTCTTCAACTCAGGCAATCCTCTCACTTTGGCCTCCTAAAGTGCTGCAATTATAGGTGTGAGCCACCATGCCCGGCCTGGCTTGATTCTTAAACAGGTCTGCCTATGGCATTAACCCCATACAGATCGAGGCTGTTCTTAGAAAAAGTTCAGAGTACAGTATTCACCTATAGGAAAATGCTGTTTCTGCAGTCAAAAATGGCCAAATATCAGTGATTTTCTGTGGTTTGGCCTAACAGTAAGACCAAGAGATGTGAGGAAACAAGTGTAAAAAATATACCATGTCAAGGCCACCTTTGCAGTTCTGATAATTAGAAAATTCTGAAGACTAGAGAGTTAAAACCAGTTTGGGGCCGGACGTGATGGCTGACACCTGTAATCCCAGCACTTTGGGAATCCAAGGCATGAAGATATCTTGAACCCAGGAGTTCAAGACCGGCCTGGGCAACATAGCGAGACTGCGTCTCTACGTAATAATAAAAACATTAGCCTGGCGTGGTGGCATGTTCCTGTAGTCCCAGCTACTGGGGAGGCTGACGCGGAAGGATCTCCTGAGTCCAGGAGGTTGAGGCTATGGTGAGCTGTGATCGCTCTAGCCTGGGCGGCAGAGTGAGACTCTGCCTACGTAAACAAACAAACAAACATACATACATACGTTTCTCAAACAAAACAGTTTTGAACCTCACTGCTTGAGAATCTGGGAGAATGTGGAGAAGAAACAAAAGTGATTCAAGAGATTGCGGAGGAAGGGAATTAGGCCAGGGCAGATCAAGCTGTCCACCTCACCCACTTCCCTTTCCCCGTGGGTACTCAGCTTGACTACTTTTTCCAGCTGCCTTGTAGCCAGGTGTGGCCACATGGCTGACTTCTGGCCAGTGTAATGTCAGTGAAAGCGACAGTCAGCACTCCCAGTTCTGGCCCAGGAGAGCTGCCGTTATGAACCCCTGGGCTCTTTCCTCTCTGGCTGGCGGGTGGCTGGATGTCAACACCCAGGGAGGCCTGGCAAGCCACCTATCTAAGACAGCAGAGCCTTGGTGCCCCCTAACTATGGAGTAGTGCCACCCAAGCTCCTGGCTGGGTTTACATGAGTGGTAAATAGGTGCCTGTTGTGCGAAGCCACTGTGATTCCAGAGTTCAACTGTGACACAGCTAATGCAATAGAGAGATGGAGGAAGGCACTGATGACCTTGTGCCGCCCCCCAAAGCAAACTGAACTAAGTGAGAAAGAGAGCTGTTCACTATTTTATTTTGAGTCAGGTTTCCACTCTGCTGCCCAGGATGGAGTACAGTGGCACGATCATGGCTGACCCCAGCCTTGACCTCCTGGGTTCATGTGATCCTTCTGTCTCAACCCCCCAAGTACTATCAGACCCGGCTATTTTTTGTTTGTTTGTTTGTTTTTGGTAGAGACGAGTTCTCATAATGTCACCCAGGCTGGTTTCAAACTCCTGGGCTCAAGCAATTCTCTCGTCTTAGGTCCCAAAATGCTGGGATTACAGACATGAGCTTCTGCGCCCGGTCATGTTCACTAATTTAAAAGGTAGTTTTGCTGGCTCCTAGACCTAGGAACACCCATCAGCATCACCTGCAGAGTTTTTAAGCAGTACAAATTCCTACACATCCCCTGGGAATCCGGAATTTTCTCAGGATATGCTTTTAAAGTCGTTTAGAAGGTTATGACTGATCATTAGACTGGAATCCAAGGATGGCTGGAAGGATGTGGCTGCCATGCGGACTCCATTATTGTCCTCACTTCGCTACCCCTGGACACTCACCACCTGCTCCACCTTCTGAGCCTTATTCTTACACCACCTCCCTCTCATCTCTACCTGGTTAACGGATGTGTTTTACCAACTCAAGAACCCTGCAGCTCATCAGGGGCCAAGATCATGGCTTTTATATTTATTTTCTGAACAGCATGAAGCCAGGCAGGTAATAAAAGCTCAATCAACACGTTAATTCATTTCACTCAAGCGGTTATTTTCTATACCATCAACATAAGGGGGAAAGGCCTTTCCTAGCAACCTACAGTTCCAGTTGTGTCTGTCTGCCATTCATCTGGAAGGCACCAAGGTGCTCAAGAAGCTGACCGATCATCCTTTGCTTTGATGGTGAGGTGACCAGTTCCCAGACTTTAACACGTGCAGGCTGAGCTGTGAAGCTTGTTAAAGTGAACATGACCTGTAATCCCTGCTAGGCTAGCCCCCAAGGCAGAGCTATTTCTGCTGGGCCTCAGTCATCGTCCCGAGGCGGGACACAGGAACCTGCATTCACCACATTCCTCCTCCTACCCCCGCCACCATTTGTATCTATGTGGCAAGAAATAGTAGATGTGACCCATACATAGATGAAGTCAAGATCAGGTCTATTTGGTTTAATGTTACATCCGTAGGGCTAAGCACATTACCCGGCTCCTGGTCAAGCTTGCTATCTGTCAAATAAGGACACTCATCTGTCTGACAGCCTAAATACAACCCTTCCTTAAAGAAAGGTAAGGAACTAGGTGACCCTTCTGTCACACACTTAGGAAACTGGGAAGTGTCCCTTCTGTCTGCCCAGACCCATCTGCTCAGAGTTCTAATTGAGGGGGCCGACCTCTTCTGATTGACACTTCCTTCTTGCTCTGCCAGGGACCATCTGTACCCACCACCTCCTGACAGCTCAGACATCCCTTCCTCCTTGCGGGAGCAGACGGGCAAGGACACTGGCGAACGGACCAGGTTCCAGGAGTGAGGGCCTGCCTTTTCTACCCGAGAATGGCCCTGAGCCCACTAGCAAACCCTGCATGGATTCTCAGAGCTCCCTGCACTTGGGGAACGGTGCTTTCCTAATAAATAGGTTTTGTTTCTGCAGCCAAATTCCGAGTCCCCATAACCATGACCTCACTGGCTCTCACGGTACCTCTGTAAAGCCAGGAGGTAGTAAATGTCTGTATCCACATTTTGCAGATGGCAAACAGAGAGGAAATCTGACTTGTCCAAGGTCACACAGCAGGTCAGCCATGAAGCCATGGAGATCAACGAGCTCTGCACATCCAAGCCACTGTTTTGCACAGCCGGGCACCTGTATGTTATGGGGTGTCACGGCTGCTTTAATTCAAGGCTTGTGACTCCTCAGTGTTGCACCAGGGACATGTGTTCTTCCGAAAAGAAGTACCAAGCTAAACCTTGCCTCTCTTCATTTAAAAGAGCTTTGGTTGGGAGGCTGAGGAGAAGACTGCTTGAGCCCAGGGGTCTGAGACAAGCCTGGGGAACATAGCGAGACCTCATCTCTACAAGAAATCCAATTAGCCAGGCATGGTGGCACGTGCCTGTAGTCCCAGCTACTCAGGAGGCTGAGGTGGAAGGATGGCCTGATCTCAGGAGGGCAAGGTTGCAGGAAGCTGTGATTGTGCCACTGCAATCCAACTGGACTACAGAGCCAGGCCCTGTCTCTGAAATAAGAAAGAAAAGAGATTTGGGACAAATCTCTTTCAGAGATACCATTCCTCAACTGTCCTCCAGAGATGGTAGAGGGATCATGAAAGATCTTTTTTTCTCGACAATGGAAATGACCCTGTAGTTCTTAAAGTGGAGATGAAGCATATCAGAATCACCCAAGGGACTTTCTGAACATGCATCTTCTCCCTTCTCTATATTCTGTTGAGTCAACCGACACAACTTCAATGCCGACTCCATAACAAATAACATGGAGTCGGTCGAGGGGCTGTGCCTTCTTCCCTCATCCCACGGGGCAGGTGTTCACCGCAAAGGGGTCAGAGGTGATGCGGTAGGAAGGACGCGCCCTGGCCCTGGACAATCCATGGCAGTGCGTGTGGAGCCATCGCGCCCTGTGGCGGCATGCTGCGACCCGTGTGGAAAAGATGCCAAGGGCATAAGAGCAAGAGGAAATCAGACCCCGCACCTCCATTCCTGGATTAAGAAGCAAGTAGAAAACACAGGGTTATGGACAAAGAGCACAGCCAGAGCTCAAAATACAACAAAAGATGGGAATACTTGCATAAGGAAGAAATGAAATGGAAGGACTGCTCCGCACAACGGGGCATCACAAAGACGAATAAGTTCCCACCTGTGTCCTCAAGAAATGCCCCGGTGGATAGACCCCAGGGGCTCCTTACAGCTGTCTCCTGTGTTGACGTTCTCATCTTCGTGAGCACCTGGAGTGTGGGTGCTGGTCTAGAGCCCAAAACAGTGCTGGGCAAACACTAAAGTTCCAGAAAAACAAGTTGCTTCTGCCTTCCAAGTTTTTCGAGACTGTGTCGAGTTTTGCTTTAAATAAAGCACAGGCAGACTCGGAAGTGCCCAGGTGAGGTGCCCAACGGCGACTTCAAGGGTTCACCACCATGAAATCAGTCCTATTAGTGACCAAGCCCCTTCAGATCCACCCCTCCCCCCATTCCTTCACTTTTCTTCCCACTCAGTTCTCATCCTCACTCCTCTGTTGGTTTCAAAGTTTTCTCCCTCCAACGATCCCATAAAGCAGACATATGAGATAGAAGGTTTCCCATCACATATTAAGCTTACAAACTGCTCCCAAGTAGATACGAGAAATGGTCTTCAACTGCAACACGAGGGGTATGTTTTGGACATCAGCATGAACTTCCTAATGGCAGGGGCTATTGAACCACGACACAGGCAACCAAGAGGTAGATGAGAGAGGCAGGCATTGACGTCGACTGACTACCTACTGTGTGTAAATGTGCACTGCCTGAAACTGAATCCTCAACACCCTCCTGCCAGGCAGGCATCATTATTTCAGAGACAAAGAAAGAAAAAACTAATGACATTTCTATAGTAGACATTTTTAAAAAGCAGGAGCCATAGACTTGGCTTCCAGTGACTTCCAAGTAGTACTCTGGAAGAAGAAAAGGGTCTACAGATACGTACCCAGAGCTGCTCAGAGAAAAGGGTCTTCCACCATACCCAGAGCTGCTCAGAGAGCCTTCTGCATGCATCGGTCAACAATCAAGGAAGAATTCTGGGATTCTGGGTGGTGGCCAATAAATAATAATCCTTTCTGCCCCTACCAAGCTCAGAATCAATTAAGAAATAGGATATAGGAGGCACATAGATTGAAATCAAACTAAAAGTTTTATTATGAACAAATTCTAAGATGGAGAAAGTGGCTTAAATGGGTTTCAAGGGGCTTCTTAATATTTCACCTAGATTTTTTTTTTTATTTTTATTGGAGTTGGAATCTCTCTGGTACCTAGGAAGGAGCACAGTGGCATGATCACAGCTCACTGCCGTCTCCAACTCCTGGGCTCAGGCGATCCTCTCGCCTTAGCCTACCAAGTAGCTGGGACTACAGGCACACACCACCACACCTGGCTAACATTTGTGATTTTTTTTTTAAGAGAGAAGGTCTTGCTATGCTGCCTAGGCTGGTCTCAAACTCCTGGCCTCAAAAGTGCTCCCATATCGGCCTCCCAAAGTGCTGGAATTATAGGCGTGAACCACCATGCCTAGCCTCACCCAGAATCAAATCTACTTACCCAGCCAAAAAGTGGGCCCATTGTGACTTTCCTTACAGGGTCAAAGCCAACCCCAGTAAGTTGGTAAATCCTTCAAAAGAGAGTCCCAGAAAGGAATAGGCCAAACTCACTGATCAGATACATCACACCTGCTCCCCAAGGACAAGGAGACAAGGCATGAGGGGGCAGAGGGATTTGGGAAGTGTTCCTCCCATACCTTCCCTCCCAGGGACGTGAGGTGGAAATGTCCTCCTGTGCCGTCTATGGAAACACAAGGGAGAGGGAATAAGCGATACTCCTCTTTGGGCGGGGGTGGAGTTCCATCAAAGTTCTCAAGCCAACTTGAATGTATGGGAAGGGTTAAAAGTTGTCTAATCCATGGACCAAACCAAGGACTATACTCTAAGAGATGACACAAGAGGCCTTGGAAGGACACAACAGGTCTTGGGAAGTTAAAAAAAAATAAACCATGGAAAGAAGGCTGGGTGTGGTGGTTCACAACTCTAATCCCAGCACTTTGGGAGGCTGAGGCTGCAGAATCGCTTGAACTCCGGAATTTAAGACCAGCCTGGGCAACACAGTGAGACCCTGTCTCCACCAAAAAAAAGAAAAGAAAAGAAAAGAAAAAAGGGGTTTTGAACTAACAGCTCTGTAATATAAGACATACAGCTGCCCCTGCACAAACACCTTGATCTGATCTGGCATTTGCTCTATGTTGAACCTGAATAATCTCTTGGGACAAGCCAGGCCTCTGCCACCTACAGCGACAACCTTGACATTCAAAGCGCGTAGCTCTTGTCCCAGCTTCTTGACAGGTAGGAGGCTGAACACAGGACAAGCAATGAATCACGCAGGAGCTTTATGAGAACCATGCAGCCCTACTCTCCAGCCTCTTGGACTCTCAGCCCTTGCTGCTTGGTCCTTTCTCATCCGTTCCTTCCAGTTTCTGCTCAGCACTTCACCCCTGCTCTGTGTCCTCTTTCCACACTACCCTGCAGACCCACACATGTGTGTGTCCCCTCAGAGCCGACGATTTGAAAAGGCCCTTGTCTGTGGCCGGATCACAGAGGCCGCTCTGTCTAACCCAGTCCTTGTTTGGACTTTCATTTTTAGGCGGACCGAATATTTACACACTGGGAGCAGGCCCTGCAAGGGCCCCCAGCAGACAGTACATTCATGTTGGCAGTCGTCACAGGTAGAAAAAAAAATCGTTATTAATTGGGGTTCCAGAGCTTGTTTTTGCTGCAGCAGGAGACAAGTCGACTCGATTTAGTGGCGTGCGGTCTTTTTCTGAGCTCCAGTGGATACTTCACAAATAACAATAAAAATCTTAATGGCGGGACAGACACGGAGTAGGTTACACTATGCCACTCATTAAACAATCTCCATGCACCAGGCTCGAGGATTCAAGCTGTTTTATGTGGCTAGCCGCTTGGCCTGAGCCTGCTGCGGATGAGAGGATAAATTTTCATGGTGTGGAGTTGTCGTAAGAAACAGGTTTCATTAGCTGTGTGTAACAGATGCGGAGACCCAAGGTCAGAGAGAGGGTGTGATTTAGGGTCAATCAGAGACCCACCAATCATTCTGATTTCCGAGGGTTTTCGCTTCTTGGAGGCTAGGAAGATTTCACTCCCTGGAGAACTGCGGGACAGCCATTCTGATTGTCCAAGAGAGACACACCCCAAAGGGTATTCTGGTTCTAAGGCAACTTCTTTTTCTGCCCGCCAGAAGTTAAGTATATGCATTCCCGTGGGGCGGGGAGCTGGGTTTGGTGACACGGCAAGGACAATGTCTATGAGGACGCCACTGAATCAGAAGGTTAGTAATGAGGCAGTTTCCCTGAGGTCAACACCAGGGCATCTGGCTGCTTCCCGGAGGCCTCGCTGGCCTACTCCCCACCTCCCTGGTGGAAGCCTTTGCCAGAAATTTCACAAGAGTCATTCCTCCCCTGACAGTGCCACGCTTTCATGACCGAGGGGGTTTTCAACATGGCTCAGCTGTGTTCTTTCATATCGTTGTACTAGAAAGCTGGGTGTAGCTCTGGCCAGTCATCGACCATCCACCCCGCGCTCATGACAGCCCCCAGGAGACATGTCACATAGACCGCATTCTCTACCACCTCCCTTTGCCCTTCATCTCCACAACCTTATGACTGTCACTGTGTTCCACCGTCTCCCTCACTCTCCACAGTGCTTTCAGGAGCAACTCTTCACTGCCCTGATATTGATGAGATAGAAATGACATGATCAAGGAGTATTCATAGAAACACACACACACACACACCATTCAAACTCAGGCCCTTCCAAAGTGACATGACTGTTCTACAGACCAGCTGACTCTGAACCAACTGTCCCCTACTGAAAACTGCTCTGAGTGCAGGATATGGTAGAAGTCACCATGGTGGATGGAATGATGCATTTTTCAGCAAAACCACAAGGACAGAAAAGCCAGCCTGGACTGGTTAGGGAGAAGTCAGCCTCATGGCTGAAGACTACAAAATCTAGGAAGCTTCTCTTCATTTCCACTGAGAGCAGAACAGACCCCTAAAATATGCAGAATTTCTGTTATGGCCGAAAAAGAAATACTGGACGGTGTGGGTCATTAGACAATGGAATGAGTGTCCAGGGCTATGGGGCTGGCATCACCGCAAAGATCAAGTCAGGAAGGCTGGCCGGGGACAGGGGGACAGCTGGATTAGAGCTGGCAGTACAGGACCTCATTGGCTCAGCCCTTAACACATGGCCTTGGAGGAGGCGTTCAGACTCTCTCAGTCTCAACTATCAGGTTCACTGTCACCCACTCTATCTTTCCCAAGTGGCTGTTGTGAGGATCAAATGACATCGTGGATGTAAAAGCATTTAGTAAACCAGGAAGTGCCACCCAGAGATAAGCTGGCATCAACCACACCCTTGGGTCCTGACTTAGGGTCTGGGATGGAAAGAGGGTCTTGGCTGTGCCTTTAGGATTCAGTGCTATGCGTGTAACCAGGGAGTTTCTGCTTTGGTAATAAGCCAAGCGCTCCAAACTGCAGTGCCTGGGGAGGTAAACGACCAAAGTTGGAAATAGAGTGCTCAGTGCTAGGGGCTGGCTGGGTGGGTTAGAGGACAAGCAAACTCCGCAGACACTGACTGGGGTTGGCTTTGTGGGAAGCACTGGCCAAGCCTCGGGGAGAAAGGCTGATCCAGAGATGAACTGGCATGCCCTCGTCCTCGAGGAATCCATAGAGAAGCATGGCAGATGTCACTAATGTGAAGCCACTAGCAAGGCGAGCCCTGAACTAGATTTTAAGCCTCGCCCCACCTTCGGCAGGTCACTGGAGTCCTCCGAATCCCAGAGGCTTTACATAAAGAGGGAATGATCGTAACCTATGAGTATCTACTTCACAAGACCAAGGGAGTAGCAAACTGTAGAGGGATGACAGTGGAAACAAAACAGACCCCTCCCTAGCATCTACTCTGTGCCAGGCACTGTTTAGACTTTTTAAAACCAGAGGTCAGTCAACTTTTTCTGTAAAGGGTCAGATGGTAAATATTTCGGGATTTTATTTTAGGATTTGCAGGCCAGACGGTCTCTGGCACAATTACTCATCTCTGCTGCTGTAGCACAAAAGCAGGCATAGACAGGACATAAATGAATACACGTAGTTGTGTTCTGATAAAGGTATTTTTTTTGAGTCAGGGTCTCACTCTGTTGCCCAGGTTGGAGTACAGTCGCACGCTCACGGATCATCACAGCCTTGAACTCTTGGGCTCAGGTGATCCTTCTGCCTCAGCTTCCCAAGAAGTTGGGATGACAGGCAAATGCTACCATACCTGACTAATTTTTTGATTTTTTTTTTTTTTTAGAGACGAGGTCTTACCATGTTGCCCAGGTTGGTCTCGAATTTCCGGACTCAAGTGATTCTCCCACCTCGGCCTCTCCAAATGTTGAGATTACAGACGTGAGCCACTGCACCTGGCCTCCGATAAAACTTTATTTACAAAAACAGACGGTGGGCCGGATTTGGCCTGCGTGCCACAGTTTACCAATTCCCACATTATGTACTTCCCCTCTCCACAACCCTCTGAAGTATCTACCACTTCATACTCATTTTACAGATGAGAAAAGAGAGGCCCAGTGATGTCAATTAACTTGCTCAAGGTCAGAGAGCTGATAAGTGGCAGCACTGGGACCGGAACAAAGGCCATCTGACGCTGGCGTCTTGACTTCCCTGCTGATAACCTCTTAAGCACACGAGTAACTACTAAATAAAACTGAGGTGCTGGGGGGACATAAAAAAAAAAAACTGAGATGCCAATCAAACGTGGCAATAATAGCCAAAATTTCCCAAGGGCCTATTCTGTGCCAGGCACTATGTCATACACAACTCTCACAGAAGCCCTGTAAGAACATACGATTAAGGCACTCCTCTTGACTGGATTCAAAAAATGTGGGACATATACACAATGGAATATTATGCAGCCATAAAAAAGAACAAAATCATGAACTTCGCAGCAACCTGGATGGAATTAGAGTTTATAATACTGAGTGATCTCTCACAGAAACAAAGAGCTGAGTATCACATGTTCTCACTCATAAGTGGACCTTGAACAACTAGCATAATACTATAAGAAAAGGATTGACAGTGGTGGGAAACTATGGGGGCGCAGGGAGGGGAAGGGTGGTTGGATTAACGGTAGTTAATATCTGTCTGGGGACGAGGGGGGGCACACCTCATCAACAAGGGCACCTGCACAATGCATATTTGTACCTACCCCGTAACTGCACCCCACAATTTTAAAATAAAAAATATATTATTTAAAAAAAAAAAAAAAAGAAGCGGGCTCGGTGGCTCAGCCTGTAATCCTGCACCTTTGGGAGGCTGAGGAGAGTGGATTGCCCGAGCCCGCGGGTTCGAGACCCGCCTGGGCAGCGAGACCTCATCTCTACAATAAATCAAAAAATCAGCCGGGCATGGTAGCGTGCGCCTGTAATTCTGACTACTCGGAAGGCTGAGGCGGAAGGATTGCTGGAGCCCAGGAGGTCGAGGCTGCGGTGGCCGGGAGCGGCCACTGCACTCCAGTCTGGGCAACAGAGTGAGACTCCAACTCAAAAAAAAAGAAACTCCTCTAACAGACAGAGAAACTGAGGTTGAGAGTTTACGTGACCTGTTCAAGGTTCCAGCGTCAGGAAACATCAGAGCCATAACGGAACCTGAGTCTGTCTACTTCTAGGTCAGTCCTACCCACCTCTACTCTGTGAGGCCTTCCAGCTGGGAGGCCACATCTGCTCCCTGCCTTGGTTTACCTCTCTCCAGAGTGGAGGTGAACATTATTCTCTTCAAGAGCCTTACACCCACTGAGGCTTTGGACACATGAGCACCCTGCACTGCTTTGGGAACCGCGACACCTGTCTAACCCGCAGAAGGAAAGGCAGGCTCCCTTCTGATCCCCAGGTACAACCATCACCCTTCTGGCACCATTTCTCGCTTGTCCTACGTGCAACTTAGCAACACATCACATCTGGCAGTTTCTATGGCACCAAAGGCTGAGCATCTCACTTGCCAGCTGCTAACTAAAAACACAGGAAAATGGAGCCCAGTGATGGTGTCCTGGCTCCTTCCCGATGGAAAGGGACGTTTCCTTGGGTCCTTGGCCCAGCTTCAGAGAAATGTGCCCTGGAAGGACATGGTGGAGATTCCCAGTGTTCCACCTCCAGCTCTTGGACTTCTAGGCTCCTCTCCTCAGCTGGTCAGGAGCTGACAGGGAAGGGGTGCTGCTCACTGTTTGTATTTACAGCAGCCAGGAAGTGGAAATTCCGGGAACGTGTGGTATAAACAGCCCAGAAGTGCTTCTTATTTACTTTACAATAGACATTTGAGCCAAAGCTTCCCAGGTTAGCTAAGCTGTGATGTTATTGTTTCCCAGATAAACACACTTACATAGACACATAATGTAGAACTTTTGAGTTTAAAAAATGTTTTGAGGCCGGATGCAATGGTCCATGCCTGTAATCCCAGCACTTTGGAAGGCCAAGGTAGGGAGGATCGCTGAGTCCAGAAGTTTGAGAGCAACCTAGGTAGCACAGTGAGACCTCATCTCTACAAAAAATCAAAAATTAGCCAGGTAGGGTGGTGTGCACCTGTAATCCCAGCTATTCGGGAGGCTAAGGTAAAGGATCATCTGAGTCCAGGAAGTCAAGGCTGTGGTGAACCATGATCTGTGCCACTGCACTCCAGCTGGGGAGACAGAGTGAGACCCCAACTCAAAAAAAAAATGTGGAAAGAGATGCCTCAAATCTGGCTCAATTTTGGAAATAACTAAATTGTCTTGAGAATGGAAGAGAAGAGTTTTTTTTCAGGTTTACGAAGGTTCTCAGCCACCTGTCCACCCTCTGCAGTGGCCACAGCAACTTCTCTCCTTCTCAAGTATTGTTTCTTTTTTTGTTCCTAAAATTCACATTGTCTTCCCCTCCCCTGGAGAACAAAGAGCCGCAGGTAAGAACAAGGATAAACGGAGGTGACAGAATTTAAAGAGGAAAGACAAAGGCTCGGCAAAAATCCAGAATGGCAAAATGAAAAGAACAAGTGATTAAAGACCTGCAAAGTTTCAGCAAAGATTTCCTTTTGTCCCTTGGCAGAATCTTGCCATCCTAGTCCACAGGGAACGGAGGCAGGACCAGGAAATCTGGACTCCGCGCCGGCTGCTCACCAGGAAGGTCAGGAAGCCTGGAACTCAGCCATGGGGACAAAGTGCCCGCCAGGCAGATGAAGGCTGAAGTCACATTGCCATGTTAAACTGGGGCACTCCAGCACAAAATGGCACAGTCGATTTCTCCCAACCCAGAAATCTGTGAGGAATTTCTCTACAAAGGTTATATCTCACTTTGTCACATGCAAATTTAGCTAATGAAAGCCCACCCGAAAATGGAGTTCAAGGGCAAGAGAGCATCAGACTTACAGGAAAAACAGACCTGACGACGTCCACAGGGCACAGAGGGTGCAGGAAATCAAAGAATGACCTCAGAGGAACATGCAAGGTGCTCCCAACTTCCATGCAAGGCACCCTGGCCACACAGAAAAAGCGAGTTTGCAAAAGGCCAACCCCACTACCCAAGAAAAATGTCCTGGGTATTTTTTTAAGACAAGACTACAAGTTATTTCTGGAATAAACAGGGTGAAAACTGAAAAAAAAAAAGTTCAAAACGAATTGAAGGAAGTCACGAATTTGCAGGCGTCAAAAGATGGAAGGAAGGAAGCTTGACAGAGCCCATCTTATTGCATAGTCTTAGCATTTCCTACATTTTTAAGAATTATAATGCTACCTAGCAGGGAGCGATTGTGTATGTACGTGGGGAAGGATAGCCTGGGAGGGGGTGGGAGGCGTGGGGAGGTAGGGACGCAGCCCCTGTGTGTGAAACTGTCAGTCAAGGGATGAGGTCTCCTTGAAGACATGCAATTACACTTCTTATTGGTTGGGTCATAAACCTCCCACATCACCCCTCGCCCCCAACCTTGACCAGTGTGCCTTGGTCTCCATCTGTCTACCCAGCCCCTTCCACCGCCATCACATTTTCCTAGGGAGGAACAGAGTGCTCACTGAAACCATGGCTTCCTCCATGCCCAGGGGCCAGTGCGGACTGGGAGAAAGTTTCCTTGCTGGGATTATGTAGAATAGGTTAAGGCAGAGGGTAGCAGTTAAAACACAGACACGCGCGTGCGCAAGTTAGACTGGTTGGGTCCTTATGACAGTCCCTGCATTCATGACCCATAAGACATGACCGCCTACCCTCTCTGTGCCAAAGTTTCCTTGCTGGGATTATGTAGAAGAGGTTAAGGCAGAGGGTAGCAGTCAAAACACACACACACACACACACACACACACACACACACACACACACACACACACACACACGAGTCATACTGGTTGGGTCCTTATGACAGTCCCTGCATTCACGACCCATAAGACCTGACCGCCTACCCTCTCTGTGCCTCAGATTCCTCATCTATACAATGGGGAGAATAATAGTATCTATCTCATAGCATTGCCATGGGTTAAATAGCAAAGGCATTGTATAGGAAGTACGCTATGAGTGTTGGCTATTATGACTCAGCCATGATTCAGGGAGGGACCCCCACCGGGATAAGGGAAGCTGGGCTTTAGGATCTAATTCATTCCAGAAACCACCACCTAAAAGGCCACACCAAAGCCCCCTCCTCTTTGGCAGATTACTTTCCTGCTCAGAAATCTTCTGCCTTAGATGGCCAGGTGAGGTGGCTCATGCCTGTCATCTCAGCACTTTGGGAGGCCACGGTGGGAGAATCGTTTGAGCCCAGGAGTTGGAGACCAACCCAGGCAATATAGCAAGACCCCATATCTATTGAAAAAATAAATAAAAAATTTCTGCCTTGGCCCCATCTACAAGATGAAGTCCACACTCCTCTGTTGGTTAGCAAGGTAGCCAGCACCTACCCCATCTGCCCAGCTCTGCCCAGCCATCACCCCTGCAGCTGTCCCACTACAGGACTGACTGTGGGCACGCGTCACCTCAGTCTTTGCAGCACCCTGCCCGGGGCTCTTCCTCATCTGCATCTCATCCTTGCTTGCTCTGCTTGCTGCCTCTTCCTCCACTGCCCTACTGGCAGGTGCTTAATGACCACTCTGAACAGAGTACCTGGTCTCATGACCACCTCACTCCTGGGGTTATGGTCCTGAGTTTTCACACTAATCAAGCAACAGCAGGCAGGCAGTGCTCACTGTGCACAGAGCTCTCTGGAGGTCCACAGACGCTTATCAGAAACCCTTGGGACCAAATGCATTCCAGAGATCAGAAGGTTTCAGGTTTTAAAAAAGTCATTTGGTGCATATTGCATGTAACACCACAGCAGGGTAAGAGGCCCCAGAAGCCAGCATATTTCTGCAGTGAATCACAGGAACGTTCACTTTAAGCAGGTTCAATGAGACTGTTACCACCCTCATGTCCATTTTAGGTCCACTTTGCCCCGGATGAGTTTGAAACAGGAATAGTCTTGCTGTCGGAGGGATAACAAGTGAACTTCCGCTTCTCAAAGATTTGGGGATTTCCGAATTAAAGAGAAAGGGCTGGGGATCTGTGCTAGGTGCTCTGGCGACATAAAGCCAAGTGTTTTAAAAAGGAAACAGACAATATCCTTGCTGCCTTCAGAAGGCACAGTGAAAGGAACACAAGCTTGGACATGGCAGGACTTCTCTCTCTGAGCCTCAGCTGCCTCGCCTATGAAATGGGATGGCACATACCTGACAAGGAGAGGTTCATAAAGCACCCCCAAATCCCCGCCCAAGGATTCTGACTGTGTTAATTCCTTCCCTTTACTATCACTAGTCAATGGAAATGAAAACACTGGATGCCTAAGTCCAGATGTGCTGAAGGATTTTCCAAAGAATCAGACTGAGAAGGGCTCATCTAGGAAGCTTCTGGGAGGGAATGGACTCAGAGCAAATCTGTATGCTTTCATTCTGTTACCTTCAAGTAGGAAGAACAGAACCCAGTTAATTGCACCACCTTCTTAAAGGATGCAAAACCCCAGGTAATCATACACATTCCATTTGATATACAAACAGTAGGGGCCTGTCCGCTTGGCCAGGCAGTCTCTGGCTTGCTTGCTCTTCTTGGCCACTTCCTTCCCTAAGACACTTTCATTTGGAAAGACATCAAACGCACAGACACGATCAGGCAACCCGCTCAGCCACGGAAAAGAGTTTACAGCCCGGGAGAAAAAACCCCAGCGGGGATGTCAGACTGGTTAAGTCTGGGTTTACAGTTTCCTGTTTGTTTTTTGTTGGTAAAAGGAAAGTCTTCTCCCTATTGTCCATTGTGAAGAGTTCTCTTTTACATAAATGAACCTAATCCCCGTTTATTAACATTAAACTTGACATTTATAGCCCAAGTGCTTTACCGGCATTAACCAATAATCCTCGGCGCATTCTTGCTGGGAAAGTTCACCACGTAGGCCCTGAACTTCTCAACCAGGGCCCTCCCACGCACCCAAGCAAGCAGCAGCTCTGCTCGAAGACTGAGAAGGCGCTTACGGAACCTACCTGTTGGCCTTACCCCTCATGAGCCCTACACACCAGCATTCTGCGTGCCTTTCTGCCTAGTCCTACACGGGTGGGAAGTGTGTGACCTAAGGGATAGTGGACACAAAGTGGTTACCAGAAATATCCTCAACTACTGCTGGGACCTGGAGGGCAGTTTCTGGAGGAGATGGCTGTGTTGCATCGTTTTGCATAGGTGTGTCATGGTACCTGTGCTGAATGATGAAAAGGTGAGAGGCGTGTGTTCCCCTGCGACCTCCCCTTAGGAAATACCCTTCCCTTTTAAGGAAGAGTACAGGCTGGGGGCCCTCAGTGCTTCTGTCCAGGAACAGAGCCACAACTACGAGTGAACACTGCATTCCAGGGCTAGTGGTAATGAGCAAAGCAGGCAGCTAGTGTTCCGCAAAGCATGCTGGGAGATGCCAGAGGCCCCTTCACAAGGAAACTAATAAAGGCTGTGGCTTAAAGAATCGCAGAGCAAGTGACTAACTACAGTAAAGGTCCTGAAACAGAAACGTGGGTCCCAGCAAAGAGCAGCAGGGACTGACCCACCAAATGGGCAGAGCTGCTCAAAATGCTCTCCAGAGACTCCTCTCTCCCTGGTTAAATGTTTCAACCAGCTCCTTAGCAAAGAGAAACTGAAATTCCATGTCATAACTGGGTTGTAAATCCACAGTTGTACATAGCTGGCCTTAAGTTTAAGTCAATGGAAGATAGCGCTCTTTCCATTACCTGGTCCTAGGCATTCTCCCGTGGTCTTCAATAAATCTCAAGTGAAAAGACTTCTCCCAGTACTGTGGTAAAGGGAGATTTGTACTGAGAGCACCTCATCGCACAACTTTTCAAAATTAATTTTTAATTTTGTAGGGACAGGGGTCTTGCTATGTTGCCCAGGCTAGTCTCAAATTCCCGGGGTTCAAGATATCCTCCCACCTCAGCCTCCCAGAGTGCTAGGATTACAGATGTGAGCCACTGTCCCCAGCCATCACCTGACAATTGCAGTGAGGAATTCAGAGACCAGCACTGGCAAACCAGACCCACGGCGCCCTTGTGAGTACTGTTCTAACAGTAGGTGGCAGGGGGCTGTGCATTGTATTCGGGTCCCTGGTCTGTGCTGGGCACTGTGTCAGACACATGAGGTAGGTGCTGATATCCCCATTTTATAGGTGAAGAAACTGAGGCTCAAGAG
Organism: Cephalopachus bancanus; assembly: GCA_027257055.1. Taxonomy (NCBI): domain Eukaryota; kingdom Metazoa; phylum Chordata; class Mammalia; order Primates; family Tarsiidae; genus Cephalopachus; species Cephalopachus bancanus. The sequence goes on from JAPVLO010000308.1 coordinate 579,711, forward strand.
AGTTCAGTTTCCTCACTGCAAATACCTGCCAAATGCCCTACGGGCACCTCTGCACTAGTCTCCATCCCTGTGCCCAGTCTGGTTAGACAGGTAAGATCGTCACACATCAACCAATCAGAGCTCAGTTAGCACAGTGTACAGATATGTGCTACACGATGAGAAAACATAGGGCGTCTACTTATTAGTAATAACCCATATAATAATAAGCACCTTACTCCTTCTTAGGTACCCACATAATACTTAAGAGCTTACCAAGACAGACCTCATTCTATCCAGGAGTTTAAGCTGAGCACCAAACCACATAGCAGATAAAGACCCCAAAGCCAGGGCCAGCTCTACTACTTACAAGCTGTGGGATCTTAGGTAAGTCACATCCCCCCCTCTTGAGCTTTAGTTTTTTCCCCTTAAATTAAGAATAGCAACACATGGCCAGGCACAGTGGCTCACACCTATAATCCCCGCACTCCGGGAAGTAAGAGGATTGCTTGAGCCTGAGAGTTTGAGACCAGCCTGGGCAACACAGCGAGACCTTTTAACTATAAAAAATTAGTGAGGCATGGTGGCATGCACCTGTAGACCTAGTTACTCAAGAGGCTGAGGTGGAAGGATCACCTGAGCCCAGGAGATTGAAGCTGTGGTGAGCTGCGATTGTGTGACTACACTCCAGCCTGGGTGACAGAGTGAGACTCCAACTCAAAAAAATAAAAATAAAATAACAACACTTTCCAACCCATGACCTGAGTGAGGGTTTAGGATTACTGCACAAGATTCTGCTGAGGAACAAATGAAATCACATATATGAAAGCATTTTGAAATCATTAGCCAAGGAACTCTACAGTGGTATATTATAAGACAGGTAAAATATCATTGCTCTCATTTACAAATGAGAAAACTGAAGCTGGTAGCAGAAGCAGGACCAGAGCTCACGTCCTCAGATTCTCTGGCCAGCTGGATAGGAAAGGGCTCAGTGGGTCTCAGTGATCTGGGAAGACCCTCTGAGAAGCCAGCAGGCCAACAGGACCCACAGATGGGTTTTTTTTTTTTTTTTGAGTTGGAGTCTCACTCTGTTGCCCAGACTAGAGTGCAGTGGCCGCTCTCGGCTGCCGCAGCCTTGACCTGCTGGGCTCCGGCGATCCTTCCGCCTCAGCCTGCCGAGTAGCCGGAATTACAGGCATGCGCTACCACGCCCGGCTGATTTTTTGATTTATTGTAGAGATGAGGTCTCGCTGCCCAGGCGGGTCTCGAACCCATGGGTTCAGGCAATCCACTCACCTCAGCCTCCCAAAGGCGCGGAATTACAGGCTGAGCCACCGAGCCCGGCTTCCCACAGATGGGTTTTATTTGGCTGGCATAGTTAATAAAAAAAAATTTTTTTTGAGACAACATTTAAGAAGCAGTAGGTTTTGGCCGGGTGCGGTGGCTCAGTCTGTAATCCCAGCACTTTGAGAGGCCAAGGCAAAAGGATTACCTGAGACCAGGGGGTTCGAGACCAGCCTGGGCAACTTGGTGAGACCTCATCTCTACAATAAATCACAAAAACTAGCTGGGCGTGGTGGTGTGCGTCTACAGTTCCAGTTACTCGGAAAGCTAAGGCAGAAGGATCGCCTACGGCCAGCAGGTTGAGAATGCGGTGCCCATGAGTGGGCCACTGCACTCCAGCCTGGGCGACAAGAGTCAGACTCCAACTCAAAAACAAAAACGAAGAAGAAGCCGTCGTTTTCTCATACAATCCAGACTTCCGTCTTCAAGAATCAGTAGAGCTCACAACAGTGGGCACAGGCTCTCTCCATGGTGAACATCTGCTATAGCCACCACCTTTAGGGAGTACCTGTCACTTCAGTTTGTCACAGTCTCCTTGTCCCCACTCGTTCCTCCAACACAGAGGCCAAGTGTCAGGAGCTCATGTGATCATTAATCTCGTGTTATTTTCACGGAACCATGAGAAGGAGCCTATTTCTATGGGACAGTGAGGGTGCTTCCTGGACTTGGACATCTTTCTTGCCTTTCTCCAGCAGGCATTTGACCTGAAAGACAAAGAGACTCCCAGGAAGTAGGGTGATGGGAACGTAGCAAGAGCAAAGTGTGGCTGGGAAAACTGGGAGCAGAGTATGGGAAGCCAGGAGGATGCAGCGTGACTGGGAGGAGGAGGATTTGTGGAGAGAACAGGGACAGGGGAGGACTGGGGAGAAATGAGGGTCAAGAAACGAGGCTGTGCTAGGAAGAGAGGAGCTTGGAGGATGACGGTGACAGCAGGGACCAGCGACTGCGTGGTAGTACCACCTTGGGGAGCAGAAATGGAGATGCTGCCGCTTCAGAACCAAGAGAAAAGCTTTGCAAAACTCATTCATTCAACAAGATTTTATTGAGCACCTACTGTGTGCCAGGCACACTGTGTCTCCTGGGAATACAGCAGCAGAGCAAACAGAACAAAAAACCCTGCCTTCACAGCATGTATAGTCACGTGGGGAGGAACCTTCCCACAAAATCCCCATTAATAACGGACAGGTCACTGTTCACGGGTAAGGACAGATGCTTCTGAGCCAGAGAGGACAAAAGGCAGAGTTGATTGTGAGGGGGAGAGGAGAAGGGACTGGGTAGGTTTAAAAACACCCCATGTGCCATTGCTCAGCACAGAGCAGCTTGAACCCCCCCACCCATCGGTCTTCTGAAGACAGGGGAGGAACTTCAGAACGAGAGCACGTGCAGAGGGTCCTGTCATTCATTCCCCGGCCTGTTTTCCAGGCTGCGCACGTTTTGTGATTGATGTCACACGCATCCCACACGCTTTGCTGCTCTCTTCTGCGCGCTGCTCTCCGAGCTGAGTATGTGTGTGTGGCAGGCGATAGGCAAGAGGGCGGCCAAAACACAAACCAACCAACCAAAAGGATGAAAAAAATGATGGAAAGATCTGGAATGAGGATAACTTGAACTCCGGCTCTTTATTGTGACCTTGGGCAAATGACTTAATTCTACGCTTCTGTTTTCTCATACTTAAAAATGGAAGTAATAAGCTTGGCCTCAGAGAATCTACACGAGGCTTCAATGACGTCATTGACGTGAGAGTCCCTAGCCAGGCCAGCACCCGGGCGTGACGGGGCTGCAGTGGGTGCTGTCCTCCTGCTCCTGGACTCCTGGGAGGAGGGAGGCTTCTGGAACCACTTGAACATCAGAAATAAAGCTGTGGGAGTCTTTTTATTTATTTATTTATTTTTGAGTTGGTGTCTCACTCTGTCGCCCAGACTGGAGTGCAGTGGCTGCTCCTGGCCACCGCAGCCTCGACCTGCTGGGCTCTGGCGATCCTTCCGCCTCAGCCTTCCAAGTAGCTGGAATTACAGGCATGCACTACCAGGCCCGGCTGATTTTTTGATTTATTGTAGAGATGAGGTCTCGCTGCCCAGGCGGGTCTCGAACCCGCGGGCTCAGGCAATCCACTCACCTTAGCCTCCCAAAGGCACGGGATTACAGGCTGAACCACCTCTTCCCAACCCCATCACCCCATGCTGGTTATGTAAACGATGCCTTTCTCTGGCATTATTTAAGAAATACTTGAAATCTCCTCCCTGGGAACTCCATGTAGATTAAGACAGCTTCCCCAGTAAACTCTTATTCAAATGTAAACATAATCCCGGAGATTGGCCAAAGCACCCCCTAAAATGGTGAGAGGAGTCTCACCTTGGAAATTCAGGCCCCTGAGCTTATCTAGGGAAGCCATGAAAGGGGGGTCTCTGGGCTACCAGAGTCAGGGGGGGGGGGGATGGAGGGGGAGGAAAATGCCAAAAGTGGGGGGGAAGAGGAGGGATGAGGAGGCCAAACATGCCAACTCAACCATTTGCTAGGGACCAGACATGGGTGGAGAAGGCACCTTGTTTCTTGATCAATATCCATCGGCATCTGCCATGCAGCAAGGTCAATAATACTAGGTGTCTTGGGAGAGGGTGAGCCCAGAGCTGGCACTGCCTCCAAGATCTCACCCAAAGTCTTGCTCCAGGAGTCCCTTCCAGCTGGCTTTGTTGCTCAGGACCTAGTGTCCAGATTGTAGCCATTACCCCCATGTTCTGAATCCAGGTCAATCAATGACTTTTGTTTGAATGTTGCCTGCCTCAATCAAGGGGCAGATATTTCCCTCACTGGGGTGCTCTGCAGACAACATCCTCCACTTAGTTCTCAGACAGGAATCTGGCAGGACCAAGTTTCCCAAGACAGAAGTTACAAGGCCAGAATGTGGTACAAGATGCAGTGAGAAGACTGGCCAAAGCCAGTCAAGACCAACTAAGACCAAGATGGCGTCTAAAGCAACCTCTGCTTGCTCTCTTTGTTCATTACACGCTAATTATAATATATTAGTATGCTAAAAGACACTCTTACATCCCAGACCCCAGTAGATTTCTAAAATGCAACCCACAATTTTTTAACCTCCCTACTTTTCAGGACTGTTCTATATCACTGACTTCAAGAAGGATTCTGCAATGTCTTTTTTTTTTTTTAATAGGAGAAAATTTCTAGAGTCACCACCCACCTTTAACACCAATGAGAAAGGCAGCAAGGGATGGGAAAGTCTGTGTGTCAGTAGAGCCAGAGACACAATCACAGTTTCACTCTTGCTCTGAAGACCGCAGCTCAAATAAAGCAAAGAGTCATTCTCCTGAGTTATTTGTGCTTCATGTAATAATGCCCTAATGATTCAATTAGCATCGATTCTTCAGCAGCAACAATATTTTCTGACTGATCCAGCAATTTAGTGATCACTGTTGATTGATATAATTCCTATGAGTAATAAACAGTTTGGAAGAAATTTGTTTAATTCTTCACAAGTCACTTTTTAAAACATTTCAAGTCTAACTTTATTTCTGTCTTCTGTGTTCCCCCACCCCCACCCCATGGATGCTTTATGTCTATTCTTCTATCACATGGGCCAGGTCATCACATGGGCCAGATCCTCCCTGCCCCTCGTCTGGCCATCCTTAGCTTTCACCGCCCCCTACAGATGCTCGTTGGCTCCAGCTCGACGAACAGATGGGGCACCATCGCTGAGCTTGGGTGAACAGTAGCCGGGCACACAGCCTCAGTGGAAGTGACCCAGGCGAGAGCCACTGAAACAGGCTTCCTGAAAACCTGCCCTGGTAACACCGCTAAAATTGGAAACCAGGCAGGGTTGGAGAGAGGGCAGCCTGGGAGGCAGGTGGATGGGAAGAGAGACAGTCACAAACAGGGATGGGAGCTAAACCAGACCGCTGGGACAGAATCTCTTACTACTGAGAATCTGACTTCCCAGGAAGGGAGCTACAACAACCCAACGGCTGGTGAGAGAAACCCTGAGAATGAATGGCCTGTCTGACGTCGAGGACTAGGCCAAAGGACCGCGAGGTCTGTGCAGCTGACCCTTCTGCGGCCCCGTGACCACTCATTCCAAACCCATATCCTCCAGCAGTGCCCTATTTATCCACCAAGAGCCTTCCAGGCTGAAATGCATGTGTGTAGAAGAAAAGCTTCATGGGCCCAGAGAACAGGTGTCAGCCCACACTTGCAGTCATGCAGGTGACTCATAGACAATTTCACAATGGCCAGTGGGCCTAGAAGGATGGGGCCAAACTAGGGTGCTCTGCAGACAACATCCTCCACTTAATTCTGAGATAGGGATCTGGCAGGACCAAATTTGCCAAGACAGAAGTTACAAGGCCAGAATGTGGCACAAGATACAGTGAGAAGAAGACTGGTCAAAGCCAGCCAAGACCAACTAAGACCAAGATGGCATCTAAAGCAACCTCTGCTTGCTCTCTTTGCCCATTATACGCTAACTATAATATATTAGGATGCTAAAAGACACTCCAACCAGCACCCCGACAGTTGACAATTACCAAGGCAACTCCCAGAAGTTGCCTATATGGTCCAAAACAGGGAGAAACCTTTGATTCCAGGAACTTCCCGACCCTTTCCTGAAAAATTCACATATAATCTACCCTTTACTTAGCATATAATCAAGAGATAGCCATACAAATAAAACCCCACTGATGCATGGCTGCTATGTGTTCTTCCTATAGACCAGTCCAGGCTATTCTGCCTATGGAATAATCTGTTCTATGTCATTCCAATAAACTTGTATTCATTTTCCAACTGAAACCCCATGATGCACATGGACTACTCAACCTACAGAGTAGCCATCTTTCTGTTTTTCCATCTCTTTAATATACATACTTTTTGTCTCCTACTTAAAGCTTGCACTTGAATTCTTTCCTGCATGAAGCCAAGAACCCACTTGGCCTCTCAGATAGAACACCAGTTCTGGGGTTCATCTGCATCAGTTCTCTAGCTATTTTGATACCAACATTAATGCCAGCCTCTTGACTGTATCCATAGCGCCGATATCCTTGCCCAGTCCACTTATACTTTCTCAGTTAGGCTGTTGAAGTAGAACTGGAATTAGTAAAAATACTGTCTAAAATGTCAAGAGTTACCGTGTGACAGGTATGAGGCTAGTTAAATGGTTCATAGGTATTATTTCATTTAATCCTCTTAATGACCTTCTGGAACAAGTATTACTTCCACTTTACAGACAAGGAAACTAAGGCTTAGGGAAGTTTAGCCATTTGATCAAAGACATTTAATAAGGCAAGGAGCTAAGCTAATCAAAATGAAAAACTCTGATCTCCAAAACTGGGGTGAGGCATTCCAGAATCTCTCTGGACCATGAATTCCCATATTTCAACCTCAGCCAGGCAAATTTTTCCTCACTTCACTTCTTCCTCTCTACTTCCTACGAGTACCACCCTCATATTCTGCTTCTCACAGAAGATGCGGATGGGGAACTCCTTTTCAAAAGACTTTCCTTGGATACAAGTGACCTTCTATCTAAAGGACCAAGCAGTCAGATTCCCTCCACCTCCAGAGAATGGCCAATCTCTTCCTCACACAGGACCCTTCACGGATCGATTCTGAAGCCTGTTCTGCTTCGTTAAACCCCCGTTGATTCTGGCTCTCAAGGGAGTCAGACTGACGAACTCTTTCAATTGCCCCATAAGATTCAGTGTGATTCTGGTGAGATTCCTATCACAACTCCCCAGTTCCCAAACATCGCACTCTTTGCCCCCAGGACAGTCAGATAACGGGAAACTTTCAAATCTGCAGCTTAGAAATCACATTTGAGGCAAGGGTGAGGAGACACACTTTTCTGCCAAACTCTCATTTTTTCTCAATTCAGTGAAGGTTTACCTTTGCCTATATATGATCCAGCACCATTATTTCTGTAGGAAGAACATGTCGATGTCACCTAGTTACCTCATGGCTTCATCACAGGAAACAGTGCTTGGTCTATACGCTTCTTCTGCATAATCGCTTCCCAATTTCCTGGGTGTGAGCCCTGCTTGCAAACCTGATTCTGTCTGCTTTGACGACAAAGACTAGAACAAAGCATCTCTGGAACCATCTCTGGAACCATTGTTTGGCTTTTAAATAAACCTACATTAAACACACACACACCACACACACACAGAGAAGCAGCAATCAAAACAGCATTTATTAATGTTAGGTCTTCAATATGAAAAACTATCCTTGTCATTTTGATACCACTTGAAGTGTTTTGGGGTAAGTAGATAAGGGGAGAGCAGAGGGAAGCCATGTCAGTCTTCATTTAGACTGACAGCACAATTGTTCATTAATGTTCTATCGAAGGAAGCTCTTTCCCGAAGTTTTACTTAGCAGGAAAAACAGTGCTGTTGACTAATACTGGTTTCTTAAAGCTTGTATATAAAAATGAAGAGCAAGGCGAGTGAGATTAAAATTAGTACCTGCCACCCAGTTCTTCCCAGGAAAACATCTTCTTAAGGCAACATCATTAAAAATGGGATTCCACAGGAGACAGGAAAGTCCATCCTTTCTTCCCAGCTGGTCAACTGTTGACCCCTGGGAATTGAGTGTAGCCAGGTCTGAGAGACTCAATGCAACCCTCCGAAGTGTTTCTGTATCTGGATGGTGCCTGTCAAGATGTCACATGGCCAAGCTACTATGTCTTCTTAGTTCATTGTTTCCTTTCTGTCAAACAACAGTAACAGAAATCGGCATTACATTCCATTGGGTCATTTTGGTTTCTTTTCTCTGCTCCATCAGATATCAGGTCCTCTCACGGGTCTCAGTGGAGAGGTACAGACTGCTTCCCTGACAATGTCCAAATGAGAGGGACAAAGAGAAGCCACATTGGCATTCCTTGAGTAGTGGTGGCCGCCATGGAGAGAGACAGAGAGGAGACTGTTCCAAATAACAGAAGGTTGCTTTTTGCTTTCATATATATATATATAGACATATATATATGATTAGAATTTATTAAAATTCAATTATTTTTAAAAACCCAATTCAGAAAGTCACACATTCATTGGTTCCACTCAGTGGAATTAAGATTCCCCATGAGGCCAACACATGATGAGGTCCGGTCTGCCCCGGCCCATTCACTACTGCATTTGCCAGATCCCCCACACGACAAGCAAGCAGATAAACCAAAATATAGACACATTGACACAGCAGGACTCAGATGTAGTCACCCACCAAAACTCAAACCAGAAGAACAAGAGTATAACAAGGCACTGCAGTATCCTCATGGTGCTGGAAGTTTGGGATCAGAAACACCCTGGAAGCGAACTTCAGGATTCCAGGGAGAAGAGGAGGTTTTCGGTATCTGGAATCTTCAGAGTCAGCGGAAGCCCCCTGCTGTAGGGATGAAGATCTCGCAGTCTTGTGTGGGCAGGGTACTATTCCCCTCCAATTCTCGAGAGAACAACTAGGTTCACTTCAACTATCAGCTCTGCTCCGGTTGCTGGGCACACTCAAGAATCAAAGGATGTGGTTGTCATGGTGATTCTGCTTTTGTGATGGAATTCAACTTTGTGTCGGATCCCTTGTACACTGCTGGGGTATGGTTGGGGGAACTGCATAATGGCAGCTCAGAAAAAAAAAAGTTAGAACCGAAAGCAGCCCCGAAGTGCCAAGTCAAGTCCAAGAACAAAACAAGGATTCTTGGCTAAACCACAGAAAAAGGGAACATAATCTCTCCATTTTCCATTAAAGTCTTAGGAAAATTAGTTTTAAACAAAAATAGATTATTCTCACTACTACCGTTTTTTTCTTCTCTAGTAGATCACTCATTAAAAATTCTTACTGGTAAAGAAGTCTGGGCTTTAAGTCGACCCATCATCCCTAATACATCCATGTACCCCCAAGCCACGTGTACTCCTAAAGCTATTAAAATTTTTTTTTAACTGCTATGTTGCATTTTAGTAAATTCTCAGTAAAAGAATGCTGTGTTAAAAAAATTCTTACTGGTGTTATTCTACGGCTGAAAGAGGCTTCTTTTCGGATGCATGGTTCGTTATAATCTGGCAGTGAAAACCAGGCATGATAGGCTATCAATCAGTCATATTGGCATCACCTGGGAGCTTGTTAGAAACGTGCCTCTCAGGCCCCCACCCCACACCTGCTGAATCAGGATGTACATTTCACCATGATTCCCAGATGACTCATAGACACCTTCAAGTTTGAGGAGTGCTGTCCCAAGGGGCACTGTGAATTCTCCTTCTCTGGAAACCCTTGGAGCTTGGGTAGAATGGAACTTATTGTAATTGATAGTATAATTCTGATATAGCATAGTGGATTCTGGGGCCACACTGCCTGGCCTAGCTCCAGAAGCAAATGTTGGTGAGCAAACTTATGAACCTTTCAATGCCTCGGTATTCTCATTTGTAAAATGGGGGTAATAGTAACACCTACCTCTAGGGTCCTGTGAGCATCAAATGAGCTCATCTATGTAAAATACTTAGAAGAGGCCAGGCAGGCAGTAAGTACTATATACAGTGAGCACTGCACACAGTAGGCAGACAGGAGACTGAATGCAAACTAGAACTGAAGAATGGAACCTAGGGGTGGTTTCCCCAGCTCCTGTGCACCAGACCACTTTTCCCAGCCAGGCAGAGACAAATGCTTTGCTAGTCATGCACCCCTTTGTTCCATCCCTCCACATCTGACATGGCCCTGCTTTGCACCCTGTTCCCAAGGAACCCACAGATACAATCTGAAGAGTCCTACACTTCACCCCATCCCAGCCCTCAGTAAACCGGCATCACCCGGAGATGATCTAGGTGTGGGAGCATCACAAAGCCATTGCCTCTCCAGAATCTCCTGACTGCCTACCAGGAAAAAAAAAATGCTCAAAATAAGCCGGCAACGTAAAAATCTCCAACCCATAATTTTCTGGGTGAAACAATTAGCCTTGAGTTGCTCCAGTTCTTGGCATCCTCGTCCTGCAGTGTCGGGGTTGGTGCAATGCCCAGTGGCTGAGCTGGGTGCAGAGGGGAGAAAATCCTTGCTGGATGCCGGCCGAGTGGCTTTCCTGACTCGGTAGCTCCAGATGTTAGCTTGTCACTGTAGAGCCACTGAGTTAATTAGGCATTTCTGTGGAATCAGAATTCTTAGCAGTAGAGGAAATAAATGGAAAATAAGAAAGCACGAATGGCTACCCTGCCCCCACAAACAATGTCTACACTCCATAGAGTCCCCAGGGAGCAGGCCAATGAGGCTGAGGGAGCACCAGCCCTGAGAGCCCAGTGTGGAGGCGGCGGGAAATGGAAGAAAAGACATGTGGAAAATCAAGGCATGATGTGTCCATCATCCTTCCCCTGAAGAGAGTTTACATGGCACAATCCCATGAAGGTTTATAGGTCCACAGCAAGGTGACATCCAGAAGCCACTTCCACCAGAGCTTCGGCCATGGAAAGGGTGTCAAAGCTTCCATGACAACCACCAATTATGATTACTCCCAGAATCTCCTGTGCACTCCTATTGTTTTGCCTGAACTAAAGCTCCTGGGAGGGAACTCCCCCTCCCTGTCCTCTACCTTTGCCAATCTACACTGTCTGTTACTTTTAATTGAAATAGTTAAGCTATGTAGGTCAGCTAATTTAAAATTCTCAAGGGCAGCCCACTGCATTACAAGCAGGATGGGACATACAAGGCTGCTCTCTGAACCGAATTTCATGTATTAAAATACACACACATACACACAGAAAGAGAGAGAGAGAACGAGAGAGGGAGAGAATGTTTATGAAAAGCACCAACATTAAAATGGAGGGAGACATTGAAGATTCATTTCCATATCCTGGTCCCTAGTCATCCACCGGCTCAAAGCTGGGGGTCAGGCCACATTGACTGAATGGCTCTCCATGGTTGAGGGGCATGAATAGAGTAGGTGCCCATCTCTGGCAACGTTTGGTATATCTGGCAAATGGACTCTTGGGTGCCTAGACCAGACACTCTTATTCTGTTTCTCAATTTTTTTTTTTTGCATTTTTATTTTAGATTCATGGGGTACACATGCATGATTGTTACATGGACATATTGTGTAGTGGTGGGGATTGGATCTCAGGTGGCCCATTCCCCAGATGGTAAACGTTGTACCCAATAAGTAATTTCTGTATCCTAGCCCCACTTCCCTCCTTATTGGTATCCCTAGAGTCTATTATTTTCATCTTTGTGACCATTTAAAAAACTGAATTACCCCTTGTACCAGCAATTCTACTACTAGGGATCTACCCAAAGGAAAGTAAATCAATATATACAAAAGATACCTGTACTCATATGTTCATTGCAGCACTATTCGCAATAGCAAAATCATGGAACCAACCTCAGTGCCTACCAACAACTGGTTGGATAAAGAAAATGTGGTGTGTGTGTGTGCATGTGCGTGTGTGTGTGTGTGTGTGTGTGCGTGTGTGTATGTATGCGCCATGGAATACTACGCAGCCATAAAAAAGAGTGAAATCACTTCCTTTGCGGCAACGTGGATGGAGATGGAGATTATCATCCTAAGTGAACTCACTCAGAGACAGAAAACCCTACATTTCTTTTCAAGGCAGATACAGGTGGTCCTTATCATCCTCCCATTTCCGACCACAGAGGGCATGGTAGTCAACTTGACCACAGCTTGACCGTTCCTCCCAAGAACAGCATGCTGAGAACACATATATATTCAGTAACAAAAAGACATACTCTAACAGATTCCAGAAAGGAACGAATGGAAAAATAAAAGCCACTTTGGCATGAGTTTTTAGGACTCCCATCTTTTCCTAAAGTAAAGGAGATAACGGAGGCTCCCAGTCAACTGACTTATTTGAGGGCTGCATCACCCAACCAGCAGAATGCTCCTTGCTGGGGACACTTATCAGGGTGCAAAAGTGATTCTCATTCCACCTATGCCAAAAAAGGTGAATAAAATGCTAATAACCAGCCAGGGAGGGATGCACCGGAAGGACAGCAGGTGGTATTAAGCTACTGGGAAGTGTTAAGATGTGGGGGTGAGAACAATGCACATCCAAGTGACCTCCATTGACATCACTCTTGACCTCCTTCAACCCAAACCCAGATCCAGCTTGACGTGTAGGTGGAGTAGATTAAAGCCAAGCAACCGCATCTTTGAAAACCCTTTGAATGAAGGGATCCCTTGATGGCTTGAGAGTTGTTTGAAAAGGAAGATGCCTACCCCAGCCCCTGGCCCCATAAGAGGGCACTGACAAGACAGTCCTATTTTTGCTGCAAGCTTTTTCTTCTTCCTGTCAGGTGACTATCTTTCACATGTTGGTTAGAGTGAGCAGTTAAAACTCAAGAGGCCTTGGCCATGTGCGGTGGCTCATGCCTGTAATTCCAGTACTTTGGGAGGTCAAGGTGGGAGGCTTGAGCCCAGGAGTTAAAGATCAGCAGGGCGATATAGCAAGACGCCATCTCTTAACATATATACAGTAAGTTCTCTGCATATGAACCTTCAAGTTGCAAACTTTCAAAGATGCAAACGTGTTCACATGACCAATCACGTAAGTTAGTTCATGTATTTGGGACACATGGTCACATATATGCATCTTCTACAAGTGGTTGTTTTTTTGTGTGTACTTTACTGTATAGTACCGTATAGAGTATAATAGTACAGCATCTTTATTTCAAGTCCAGGATGTCTGGAAGAAAGCATAAAAGCAGCATGATATAGCTAGTACTGCTAAGAAGGCTAACTTTGTTGGACTTATGAACAAACTAGACTTATGAATGTTTTCTCAGAATGGAACTCATTCATATGTAGGGGACTTACTGTAGATATATTTACATTAAATATGTATAAATATATATTTTTTAATGTGAAAAAAAAAACTCAAGAGGTCTTGTCAGGTCAAAGTATATATATCTTCAACCTCCTTGCATGAGGATGAAAAAAAGTCAATCATCTCAATGTCAGAATCCAGTCATGGGCAAGGGGTTTTAATGGCACCAAGAGCTACTGGGATAGAGGATGATCTCTTCCTATTTTAACACTATCTGAATCTAAAATCAAAATTAAAAATCCCCCAGGATAAACTTACAAGACTAGAATGCTGAATAATCTAAAATGAATTTCTATAGTTTGCAGTACCTGGAAAAGGAGTCATATCTCCTAGATTTCATAGAAGAAACTTTATTATAAGCTCCTTAAGGGCAGAACTTTACTCACCAGTGTCAACTCAGTACCTATCACAAGTCCTGGAACATAGCATTGCATAGATGCAACATATATTTGCTTAAGGCACGAGGGAAAGAATAACACTGATTCATGATCTTAATTCGGTGGAATTTACAATAACCACCAGATGGGCCCATGGACATGGACAGAGCAGACCTTCAAGATCACTGAAACTCAAAGTGGGAGAGTCACACATTGTTATTGGTCCATGACAAGACAAGGAGATAGTATCACAATGAGAATCAACACACTGCTTCTCTCATCAAGAAAGTACTGATATTTAAAAAATGAGTTGACAGCAAGGAGCACACCTAGTGCCCAGGTCTTGATTTATAAGGAGTCAGGGCTCCTTGATTCCAGGACTGAGGCAGAAAACACAGGATGCATCTGGAGTATCTTATGGTTCAAAAACAAAACAAAACTAAAAAACACTTGAGAAAGGATGGGATAGGTCAAAGGACACAGAAGCCAAACTAAAACAACTTGAGCAACAAAATAAGGCCATTGTAGCATTAGATTACGACCCATAGAAAAAAATACATAAACATGGTGAGGTATAAACTAATGATTGAATAAATAAAAATCTGGGGAAGAAGGGATAGCTCTTCCTAACAGAAGAATTCCAGTTAATATGGAAGGAAAGAGAACAATAGAAAAATCATCATTAGACAAATACCAGCACCATAATTGTTGCAGGCAAGATCCACTGATGAACGTTCAAATTATGGGCAAAAGTTTGGCCAAAAAACAGTCACCAAATATCACCCCCAGATTTATTTTTAAAAGGGTAAATAGCAACTTTACAGTGAAGAAACTCAACAGACACCACCTTCATCAAGTGATGAAGGTTAACAGCACCAGTAAAAACAAATCAGCATCCTTTACCCCTTGATAGGCTGCACTGTGAAAGACACATCACTTCTGCAATATTCAGAAACATGAGTTCAGCATGCATAACGTCAATCTAACAGTGAGAAAACATTAAACAAACCCAAGTTAAAGGACATTCTACAAGATAACTTACCAGAACTCTTCAAAGGTGTCAAAGTCACAAAGAAACAAGGAAAGACTGAGAATTAGCACAGACTGGACAAGACTAAGGAGATTGATGACCGAATGCAAAATGGGACCCTAGATTGGATCTTGGAATGGAAAAAGGACAGATGTTAAAAAAAAAAAAAAAGCCGGGCTCAGTGGCTCAGCCTGTAATCCCACGCCTTGGGAAGCTGATGTGAGTGGATTGCCTGAGCCAGTGGGTTCGAGACCCGCTTGGGCAACTTGGGGAGACCTCATCTCTACAATAAACAAAAAAATCAGCCGGGCGTGGTACCGCGCGCCTGTAATTCCGGCTACTCGGAAGGCTGAGGCGGAAGGATCGCCGGAGCCCAGCAGGGCGAGGCTGCGGTGGCCGGGAGCGGCCATTGCACTCCAGTCTGGGCCACAGAGTGAGACTCCGACTCAAAAAAAATAAAATAAATTAAATAAATAAATAAATAAAAACCCAGCTGGGCTCGGTGGCTCAGCCTGTAATCCCAGTGCTTTGGGAGGCTGAGGTGAGTAGATTGCCTGAGCCCGCGGGTTCGAGACCCACCTGAGCAACCTGGTGAGACCTGTCTCTACAATAAATCAGAAAATGAGCCGAGGGTGGTAGCACGTGCCTGTAGTTCCGGCTACTCGGAAGGCTGAGGCGGAAGGATTGCCGGAGCCCAGCAGGTCGAGGCTGCGGTGGCCGGGAGCGGCCACTGCACTCCAGTCTGGGCGACAAAGTGAGACTCCAACTCGGAAAAAAAAAAAAAAAGAAAAAAAAACCCACTGGTGAAATAAAAATGAAGTCTGAAGCTTATTAAAAGTATTGTGGCAATGTTAATCTCTCGGTTTTGATCACCATATTGTGGTTATGCAAGATGTGAACATTAGAGGAAGTTGGGTGAAGGGTCCATGGGAACTCTCTGAACTATTCAACATTTATGTAAGCTTAAAACTATTTCAAAATAAAATGTAAAAAAAAAAAAAAAGTCAGGCAAATTAAGCGGTGCGTTTGTAGATACAGTTGATTTACATTCTGTTGCAGGCTCTGGATCTTGCCAAAGATGGGTAGCTGACAACTGGTCTACCGGTCAGGAGAACACATTTTGAGTAGCACTGTGCTAGACAGAGGACCGCATTCTGAGTAGCACAATTACAATTTGCTACAAAGAAGGGAGTCAAAACACTCTACTGTTCAAGCCTAGTGAACAATGAAGTCCTGTGTTCAAGCTTGGTACCCAAAAGATGTGTGTACTGACATTGCTTACAAGATAGGAAATTGGGGGAGAATGGTTCTGATCTTGCGTGTGGTTTTGCAAACAAAAGCAAAACCTATGTGTGACCTTGGGTAGCTCACTTGTTGTCTCTGACCTCTGTCTTTCGTTCGCTCGTTATTAAGTAGGGAAAATAGCGTGGGCTCTACCACCCTCACAACAGTTAGCAGGGAGACAAAAGGAAGAGTTTTGAAAATCAGAAGACATTATTCAGCTGTAACTACTTGTGAGTCACATATTTAAAGATTCTCATTTTCATTGTTTTCAGAACTGAATGGCTTAAGCGAGAATCGGTTACCAAACTCATCCTTGCAACTGCAGAAACAATTTCAGGTTTACTGAACACCTATTCAAGGCACTGGCTTAGATACTATGGTGAATATAAAAATGGATTCCACATGGACTCTGGCCTCAATGAGTGTCCAGCCTTAGGAAGGGGGTGACATACATATATGTCAATATAACACAAGGTAAAACAAGAAGTGGAAATTGCCCACTGGCAGTTGCCTGGCACTTCCTCCACACGAACATGGGGAACAAAAAGACTTAAGTCAGTTTCTTTTTCCCTTCCTGACCACGCAGTTCACTTGAATGTAGCTGTACACATTATCTCCAAAAACTCCCTCAAAATATTGTACATGGCAAATAAGGAATAATTTACAAGATTGACAAAGTCAAAGCGTGAGTTGAAATAATTTCCCCAGAACTCAAATCACTCTGTAAAAAGATACCTGCACATGTATTTTTACTGCAGCATTATTCACAGTAGCAAGAACATGGAACCAACCGTGCTGCCCATCAAAAGAAGACTAGATTTTTAAAATGTGGTACATATACACGATGGAATATTATGCAGCCATAAAGAAGAACAAAATCATGAACTTTGCAGCAACCTGGATGGAATTAGAGTCTATAATACTGAGTGATTGTTCACAGAAACAAAGAACTGAGTATCACATGTTCTCACTCATAAGCAGACCTTGAACAACTATCGTAATACTACAAGAAAAGGATTGGCAGTAGTGGGAAACTGCCTGGAGGGGGACAGGAAAGTGGAATTGGTAGTAGTGGGAATCAGCCTAGGGAAGCGGGGTGTACACCTCATCAACAAGGGTACCTGCATAATGAACATTTGTATACCTAACCCTGAATTGTACCCCACATCTTTAAAATAAAAAAAAATTAAAAGAAAATAACAAAAAAAAGAGAAAGAAAGAATCTCCCCAACACTTATTAGCTATGGGTCTTTGAGCAACGCCCCTCCTTGGGTTCTTCCTCTGCAAAATGGGAATAATAATGTTACCAGCCTTGCTGAATTGTTCCAACGATCAAAGGAGAATACAAGTCAGGTACTCGGAACAGCACCTTGCACACAATAAGTACTACATGAGAGTCAATCGCTGTTGTTGTCATTTATCTCTCGTGTTGGGGAAATGTCTTTATAGCTTTGTGACTGACAGTGGGGAAAAGGCCCACACAAATCCAAATAAAAAATTCTAGTTGTCAAGGCCTCCTTGCTCCAGAAAGGCTCAGCTCCCCTTGAGTGACCAGGAGAAGGAGGAGCCTGTGTCAGCCGCGTGGACTGACTGGCCCCTGGGGCCAATGGTGATCAGGGTGCTGTGTGCTTTCACTCACCACATCTGTTCTCTTCTCAGCTTTCTGGACACTTAGGCCATCCTCTTGGCTTTCAAGTTCTCAGATTCCTCTTGAGGGGCTGGGGTAACCCACTTATCCACACATACTGGTGACTGTGCTCCCAGGCTCTGGCCCACCTTCCTTTCCTGGGAACTCCCATTGTTCTTGGGAATGGCAGCGTGGCAAAGCCAAGACCAGCGTCCCCACCATGCCCTCAGCAGGCCCTCACACCTCGGCCCATGGCCTCCCCACTTGTTTCTGACACACACCCACACAATGCGCCTTTCCCGGCCCGTCCAACCACAATCTGGACGAGTGCAGGGTCCGACCCCGGAACTGGGGGAGCCGCCCACGGCCCCTCACTTCCTGCTGAAGCGTTCCAAGCCCACATTGATGGGAAGCCGTTCAGAGCCTGAACAGGGAAGGGCCAAACCCACAATTTGAACCACATTTCTCCAGGCCTCTTCCTCCCCCTCCACTGCCTATTTTCATTTGGCCTTCTGACCAAAGGTAATCACATCCCGTGCTGAAGTCAGAGCTCTCTGAACTACCTCTGAAACACGCACAACCACACACACATACACCCTGTAATCCCCACGACCCAGTCACCCCGATACACTATGTCAGACCACACCATTCCATCTCTCAGCTCAAACCCTACAATGGCTCCTGTCTCATTCTGGGCAAAAGCTGTCTCCCTCACCATAGCCTGCGTAGCCCTGTTCCACCTACCTCCTTTACCCTCTGTCCTCACCTTCACCCAGCGCCCCTGCTAGCCCAAGACTCTCCAGATGCGCCGGCCTCCTCACCTCCCTTGAGCCCACCAGGCCTGCTTTGACCGCCCACCATTTCCTCCTGCAACTCCCTCCTTCTGGAATGCTTGTCTCCAGACTGTCCACCTCATTCCCACAGGCCGTGCTTACGCATCCCCTCGGGAGCCCTTCCCTAGTCACTTAAATTTACAGTTAAATTTAAATGAACTTTACCATGTAACTCTCACCCACAGCCCTCGTCTTCCTGCTTTACTTTTCTCCGTGGCCCCTACCACTACCCAACAAACTGCCTTTCACTTCTTTAGTTTATTCCTTGTCTCTCCCTGCTAGAATATAAGCTCCCTGTGGGCAGGGATTTGGGGCTGTTTTATTTACTGTTGCATCCCTGGCACCTGGAACAGGTACTCAACAAATATCTGATGAAGGAAGGACTTTTAAAACCCGTATACACATACACGTTTATATTCCTACGGATGCCTATTAACACTGCCATTTAGATAGCCTCAGCTATACCCCAGGCTACAAGGAACCAGCCGCACATCTGCTGTCTTCACTTATCAGACTGGGCACCTCTGAGGCCACAGCAGTGCCTCCTTCTCTCTGTTTGTGCAGGACACACACACACACACACACACACACACACACTGTATTATAGTTCCTGGCACACAGTCAATCTCAATCACTCACTTTTAGAAATGTTAATTTTCTTTCCACCTGAGCTGACAGACCATCAAGCACTGACTTCTCTTTCCCTGGCAACTGGGGCAAGTCTGACTCAAGACAGAAGGGAGGCAAAATCGCAGACAGGCGAAGTGGGGCACTGTTCATGCCAAGCAACCACAGCCACCTCCGGTCCTGGGACCAAGCTGGCACGATGCCAGAGGCAGAATGGATGAAAGGGGCGTAGCAGAAGAGCAGACGCTGAAAATTCACTCGAAAAGGCTCAAAATCTGGACGGAGTTTTTCTCCTTTCCACCCTCCCCTTCCTCCAAAACTCACAACCTAACCCCTGCATCTTTAGCACATGGCATGTCAACCTGATTGGTTTTTTTATTTTGTTTTGTTTTGTTTCGAGGTAGGGTTTCACTCTGTCACCCAGGCTGGAGTGCAGCGGCACAATCATGGCTCACCTCAGCCTCCAACTCCTGGGCTCAGGCAATCCTTCCATCTCAGCCTCCTGAGTAGCTGGGACTAGAGGCATACGCCACCATACCTAGTTAATTTTTTTAAAAAAATGTGTAGAAACAAGATCTCACTATGTTGCCCAAGCTGGTGACAAACTTCTGGGCTCAAGTTATTCTCCTATCTTGGTCTACCAAAGTGATTGGGATTACAGGTGTGAGGTGCCATGCCCAGCCAACTGGATTCTTAGTAGACTAACCAGCAGACTTCACTCCTATGTTGTTGAAGAATTACCACCAGTTAAGGCAGGGTATAGAGAACTCAAGGACCTCTTTGATACCTCAGGCTGGGAAAGAACAGGAGGGAAGAGTTGTTCAGATCATGGACTTTGGTACCAAAAAGATCCGATGAGTTCAAGGCCTGGGCAAGCACGTTAACTCCTAAGCCTGTTTATATATATATATATAGTGCTTAATACAGTATCCCCGATGCACAGTAAGCACTCAATAAATGTTTGTCAAAAAGCCCAATTTGAATATTATGTGATAGGGAGCTCCCTTTAGAAGGTGTCAGGAGGCATGTTGGGGTCAAACACTGGGGCAGAAGTGATGCAGGCCACACGAGGATGTAACCCTAGGTGACATACACACTCTATTTAAATGTGTCCAGGAGCTCAGAAACTCTTCCTCTTCTGATGCTCCTTTATCCAGGTGATGACTTACCACGGGGACATTGTGCAGATGACCAAGGGCAAGGTGTCCGGGAAGGGACCACATCAAGGACCACAAAGTCAGGGCAGCTGCCTGCCACCTGATTCAGGAAATTGACACTCAGGTTATTTAAAAAATAACTACCGGGCTGGGCGTGGTGGCTCAAGCCTGTACTCCCAGCACTTTGGGAGGCCGAGGCGACAGGGTTGCCCAAGCCCGGGAATTCGAGACCAGCCTGGGCAACTTGGTGGGATCTCGTCTCTACAATATATCAAAAAAATAGCCAGGCATGGTAGCGCGCACCTGTAGTTCCAGCTACTTGGAAGGTTGAAACGGAAGGATCACCTGAGCCCAGCAGGTGGACACTGGGGTGGTCATGAGTGAGCCACTGCACTCCAGCCTGAGCGACAGAGTGAGACTCGGACTCAATAATAATAATAATAATAACAACAACAACAACTACTGCAGATCCAGCCAATGGAAGAAGTCATAGAAAAAATATTGTACCAATTAAACTGCAACCCAATTTTAGAGAAATTAAAATGTAGGGGAAATGCATGCCTTAGAATCAGTAGAATCAATAAAACAGAGTATGTCAAACCCAAACCCAACTGACAGCTAACGTGTACCGTCAGGAGTGACAACCAATGGAAAATGACCTGTGGCTTCTCCTGCCCCAACGACCTTGAACGGACAAAGAGGTCTCACGAGTTCTTGAGGCGGGAAGGAGAAAGCAGGAACTGAAATGTGGCAACTCTCCACAAGCTAAGTATACGCAGGTACTTGACATAATCTCATCTAATCCCCCTACCAGGACAATGTCACCAATATCTGAACTCATGTCAAGTCATGTGCCAAAAGTTAATAAAAGGTGGCACTGGGATTCGAACTCAGGTCCCTCTGATCATGGAGTCCACTATGTGGATCCCTGGAAGGTACCACCTGTCTGGAAAACTCCCGTGGCTGGGTAAATTCCCTGGTCAGCACTCAAAGCTTGAAATGCTCACGTTCTTAGGGAAAACGGACCCTGAAGAATGTAAGAATCATTTTCCCAGAAAGCTAGGCTTGGTGAGAGGAAGGAAGAACTAGGAAGAGGTCCTAGTCTAAAGTCAGGGACAGAATTTCAGAGAAGAGGACGCCAGGGAACAGAGGAAGCACAGTGGCCCCACGGTGGCAGTGGAGGGAAAATCTGGTGAGGATGGCCTCCCTGTGCAGGCCACGGCGTCTGAAGCAGAATCTTCAAGTAGGCCCACGACAGCCATATGTTTAAGCATTAGGCCAGTGTAGCATCTACCACCTGGACCGGAATTCAGATGCAGTTCCTTCAGATTTACTGCCTGCCTGGCACATTCATTAGAAACGAATTTGCACTACGATGGGCCATTTTTCAAGCGCCCTCCTCATGTCAATAGAATACTTGAAACTCTCGCTGAAAACCAATGGGCAGAGAGCTTGAGAACCAGAGGAAGATGGGAGTCAAGCTCTGTGTATTTAATGGCTGCTGAAGGCCCAAGTACGACGAAGGACACATTCCTGGGCTCGCTAGCTTCCACTGTGCATCTCTGTGTGGGGGAAACAATGACACTATGTGATTATTACCAGCAGCGGGCTAGGTTTTAACCACACTGTGCTCTGGTGACACGAAGCAGTCATTTTAAAACATGAGATACGGAGAGGATACCCAGATATCTAGATGGGGCTTGAAATCTTTGCATGCAAAATTTGTGATGGACAGGTAGCATTTAAATATGGGTGGTGGTCGGGCTTGGTGGCTCAGCCTGTAATCCCATCGCCTTGGGAGGCCGAGGTAAGTGGATTGCCTGGGCCTGCAGGTTCGACACCTGCCTGGGCAACTTGGTGAGCCCTCGTCTCTACAATAAATCAAAAATTAACCAGAAGTGGTAGTGTGCGTCTATAGTTCCAGCTACTTGGAAGGCTGAGGCGAAAAAATTACCGGAGCCCAGTAGGTCAAGGCTGCAGTGGCCGGGAGCGGCCACTGCACTCCAGTCTGGGTGACAGAGTGAGACTCCAACATACATACATACATACATACATACATACATACATACATACATAATACATAAATAAGGGTGGCTTTAGAAAGCTGACCATCTTCCAGAGAGAAAAGCGAGGCATTAAAGTAAGTACAGAGCTCAGAGACCTGGTCTCCTCCTTAGGTTCACACTGGTTGCATGACTCTGACCAATGCTTTAACCTCTGAGTCTTCCTCCTATGCATAAAGAGAATAATTAATAGTAGTCTCACCCACCTTGAGAGCTAGGTTTTTTTTTTAAATTTTTTAATTTTAAAGATGTAGAGTACAATTCAGAATTAGGTATACAAGTGGTCATCGTACAGGTAAAGTTTGGGCCTTCCTTTGGCCCACACGGAGCCTGGTTTGAGATCAGGAACCCTTATTGATGTTATGTCACCCTTCTGCCCTCCCTGGCAGTGTCCCGCTACTGCCAATCCCTTTCTTATCATATTATGGTAAATTCTCAGGGTCCACTTATGAGTGAGAACATGTGGTACTCGGTTCTATGTCTCTGTGATAGATCACTGAGTATGATTGACTCTAAATCCATCCAAGTTGCTGCAAAGTCCATAATTTTGTCCTTCTTTATGGCTGTGTAATATTCCATCATGTATATGTACTATATTTTTTTAATCCAGACTAGTTTCAGTGGGCAGCATGGTTGGTTCCTAGTTTTGTTTGTTTGTTTTTGTTTTTGTTTTTTTGAGTTGGAGTCTCACTTCTTCACCCAGGCTGGAGTGCAGTGGCAAGCATGCTCACGGCCATCCCGGTGTCAACCTCCTGGACTCTGGCGATCCTTCCACCTCAGCGTGGAACTACAGACATGCACTACCACGCCCGGCTATTTTTTATTTTATTGTAGAGACAATGTCTCACCAAGATGCCCGGGTTGGTCTCGAACCCATGGGCTCAGGCAATTCATTTGTCTCGGCCTCCCAAAGTGCTGGGATTACAGGCTGAGCCACAAAGTCTGGCCGTTTTTTTTGTTTGTTTTTTGTTTTTTTAATGTCACACGAGATCGAGTCAGTGGAAGGGTGCTGTAAACTATAGGAGAAACACCAAAAATAGCTAATTTAATTAAATGCCTGACAGGTTTTGCTACCTCTATAAAGGAAATTGTGTGTGTGTGTGTGTGTGTGTGTGTGGTGTGTGTGTGTGTGTGTCTAAGCCTTGGGAGTTTCACTTTTTAAAGCAGCAGCAGGGAATGATGAAAGAAGTAACCTAAGTGTCATTACCTCCCTCTCCAAGCACTGGGGAAGCAAATGGTCTTCTGCTCTCTGGGACTAACCGTCCAAAGTTAACATCTAATTGATGGAGAAGTCAGATGTATGCAGACAAAATGATTCAGACAGCGCAGTGATTTCATTTGTATATGGTCCTTGCTCCCAGGTCCTCATCAATATGATTTGGACCCAGCTTGGTTTGGATCTCATTCTCATGAAAGCTCATAATTCAGCGACGGACCCACAACATAAAGACTACAATATTCAGACAGTGAATGGTGGTTGCCGTACCCTCCAGCCTCCTATCTAAAGCACAGATCATCTCAGAGCAGGGGTGTCCAGTGACATCCCTGGGTCACATTAAGTAAACTTTTGGCTTCCCTGGGCCCCACTGAGTAAAGAGGAATTGTCTTGGGCCACACATAAATTATATAACATAGCTAGTATATGTAATAATAAGACTTCTTTTTTCAAATCATTTTTATTATAATGTTTAGAAAAATGAGAACAATAGAAAACTAGTGGGAAATTCAGCCTTGTTCTTGTAAAACTAATCTATCGATGTCTGGCTCCATGAAAGTGGTCACATTCCAAGTGAGTTCTCAAGGTGCTCATCGGAAATGTGTGTTCGAATTTTGCTCTTTGTGTGTTTCATAATTGAAAACAGCAGCTCACAAATGTACGCACTACCCAAAAGTGATGTCATGAATAAGGTGTGATTGCGAACTTCAAAAATGGAACCGCATGTGGGGTCATGAAGAAAATAAATGCTAAAAAACATGATGTTAAAAGATTTTGGGGGCCTGCATTAAGAGCTGTCCTGGGCCACATGTAGCAGCCCACGGGCCGTGGGTTGGACATGCCTGCTCTAGAGGGTCCTAAGCCTTGATGTGTGACTCTTAGTTGACTTTGAGGGGTGGGGGAGAGACAGTGACAGAAACCTAAATCCTTGAACCCTGAGCAAAATTCTCCAGAAGACTCGTCCTTCCTCCCATCCCCACTGGGGTCTCTTTCTGTCTGACAATTTCATTATATAAAACAAGTTCTCACATGACTTAGTTTCAGGTAGGTGAGAATTTTCTGAGCATTTGATCTCTGTGTTTTTGACGTTAGCCCTGTCTTGATAACTGATTTCTTGCAGTATCAGTTCTTGTTAATTATTGATGCTACTCTTATTTGTATAACATAAAAGATAACATTTGAATTATTGCTCTTCTTGGTTGCCTAGTTTCTGCCTTTTAAAGAAGATATTAGAATATAGTCTAGCAGGTAAGGCAGGGATCTCGTCTTTATAATTCTCTTTGTGCAGCCCTACATAAGTGCTGAATAAATGCTTTTTAATGATACAGAGCTGAAAGGGTTCCACACCTTATCTTATTCACATCAAAGATATCCTAGCAAAGTGAGCAATGTCTCACAGATGGGGAAACAAAAAGCAGAGAGGTGAAGTGACTAGCATGAGATCAGAAGGCAAATCAGAAATGGAGCCTTGACACGGCTTCATCCTCTTCAGTTTGGAGTGCTAATGTTTATTCATTCGTCTCCAAAAGCCACAACCTCAAAGTTCTCCAGTCCTACAAAATTTGGGTGTGACAAAAAGTACTTTCTAAACTGTGCTAGAAGAAAACCAGCCCTAACAGCTGGCTCAGGTACATCCTGCCTCTTTCAACCAAATATCAGAAAACCACCTTGTAAGCAAATATCACATGACCATCCCCTCCAGACAACAATAGCAATGGCTTGGCGGTGTTTACATGAGGCCTCCCACCTTTGGACCCCAAGGTGCTTTATAATTTAATTATCTCCAACACTGACCTGCTTTGCTTATACAAAGAAAGCCAAGTTGCCTTTTCTTCATCAGGAAATTGATGGCAAATTATGCCCCTGCCCGAGATCCCAGTGTAAGCCAACAAACCCAACCTCCAAAGTCACCTTTGAACATGAGACTCTAGACCAATCTCCTCAATCTTTCCTTAATATTTAAACACAATGAAACGGACCACCCTTGCTACTACCATGAGGGGTCAGGCAGAACAGGGATTTGGGAAGTTCAGAGCTCATGGAGAAGGGAGAATGGGAAGGCAATGCATTCTGTTTTATATTTATTTATTTATTTATTTATTTTGAGTTGGAGTCTCACTCAGTCGCCCAGACTCCCGGCCACCGCAACCTCGACCTGCTGGACTCCAGCGATCCTTCCACCTCAGTCTTCCAAGTAGCCAAACTACAGGTGCGCTACCATGCCCGGCTCATTTTTGATTTATTGTAGAGACGAGGTCTCACCAAGTTGTCCGGGTGGGTCTCGAACCCGTGGGCTCAGGCAATCCACTCACCTTGGCCTCCCAAAGTTCTGGGATTATAGATTGAGCCAATGAACCCGGCCTTGCATTCTGTTTTAGACCTAAATCTAAGAGAATGCTGGGTAACCAAGAGTAGATGCTCACCCAAGTGGAGTAGAAGTTCAGAAGAGAATTCTGGAATAAAGACACAGATGTGTGACTCACCTGTGAACAGATGATAGTGGAGAGGAGACTAGAAATCATACTTTCTCATGGGAGTCTCTTGTGGCCAATCATGTTTATTATAGTAAGAACTCTGTTTCCAAACTCTCCGTTGTTAACGTCATTGAGACGTGGAATTACAAAGAAGAGGCAAACCAGGAACACCAAGGGTCAGTTGTAAGAATCAGGCTGGGTGCGGTGGCCCACACCTATCATCCCAGCAGCTTGGGAGACTGTGGTGGGAAGACTGCTTGAGCCCGGGAGTTCAAAACCAGCCTAGGCAACAGAGTGAGGCCTCATCTCTACAAAAAAATCAGAAAATTAGCAGGGTGTGGTGGTGTACCGTTGTCGTCCCAGCTACCTGGGAGGCTGAGGCGGGAGGATCACCTGAGCTCAGGAGGTTGAGGCTGCCGTGAGCCATGATCATGCCACTCACTGCACTCCAGCCTGGGTAACAGAGTGAGACTCTGACTCAAAAAAAAAAAAAAAAAAATCAATCATCAGGCTGTAGGCTCAGGTTGGGGACCAATCCTCACCTCCCTATATGTCAACATGCCTACGTTCTTTAAGCCTCATCTCAAATGTTACATCCAACTTGATTTTTTTCCTGATTTCTCCAAACAGAAGTATCCTCTCCCTTCTTTAATTCTTTAAACCCCAAAAGGATTTCATGCATGCATCTTTTATGAGTGGCATCGAAATCTGACTGGGGTTATAGCTCTCTATAAACTAAACTAGAATATATTTGTCTCTAAATGTTTACTCAATAATTATTTACTGAGCTCTGAGCTTTCTATAGACTTCAAAACTCTTTTTGTTGTTCTTTGGCCAGATCTCAATGAACCTATAGACTTTAAACTCTTAAATAGTGATATCAAAATACTACTACTACTAATCATAATCATCATGTAAGTTTCTTGAGGGATAGAACCACGATTTATTCATTTCCTGCTCTGAGCAGTACCTTGGACAGAGTGGGAACTCATTAATATATGTAGGATACAACTGAACTCAAATCCAATAGTGTTGGAAAAACAATTCAGTAAGAGGTGGGACAATGGAGGGCTACAGAGCACAAGTCTTAGAGGCAGAGAGACATGGGTTCAAACCCAAGGTTTTCTTTGTAGCTTTGTGACCTTGGGCAAGCTGCTCACATCATCAACAAGTGGGCCAATAGGGTCACTCCCTACAGGAAGGATGATGACTGTTATATCACAACGAACCGCACTATTGACACACTTAGTTGGCAGCAATCGGAGCACTTG
This sequence comes from Cephalopachus bancanus, assembly GCA_027257055.1. Taxonomy (NCBI): domain Eukaryota; kingdom Metazoa; phylum Chordata; class Mammalia; order Primates; family Tarsiidae; genus Cephalopachus; species Cephalopachus bancanus. The sequence goes on from JAPVLO010000308.1 coordinate 606,791, forward strand.
TTCAAAACGGCCAGTTATCGTTCTCTTCTTAGGGTCATAAGGCACTGCTGACCACCAGCATTCTTTCCAACAAGGCAGTGCAACCCAGGAGCAGTTATCCTTGTTGGTAACTGGTGTGTGCTGTACTTTCTACACCTCAGCAGAGCTTGGGAGTCCCCAAAGAAATGAAGTCCAGTGGTTGATCAGATGCGGCTGCTTTTTTTCCCTTTACCCAAAAGTCCCCAGCTGAAAATGGGGGTACAAACCCTGATGCGATGGCCTTGGAACCATTCTCTACACAGCTTCTTTTCGGAGGGGCAACTCCCCATTAATACTTCCTAATGTGGACAACACTGTCCAGCATACTGTGAGTCTTGTAGAGCCAGGCAGGATGTCCCTGGCCTTGAGCAACTCAAAGATTTAAAAATTAAGTGCCCGCTGAGCAGAGTCTCTGTGCCTGTCCACTCCAATAGGTAAGGAGCATGCATATTGAAGAAGCCAAGGATCTGCGCGTCGAGGGCCCATTAAAACGCAAATGCCTCCTTGAAGCGGAGAGACGGTGTGTTTCTCCTTCATCCTTATTCTGCTGGGTGCCTCCCTCTGCCCAATTCCTTTGCAGGCTCATTTCCAATGGGTTTATATAACAGAACAGCTGAGCACTATATCAAAGGGGCTCTGGGTGCGGCTTCTGCTGACACGGCACTTCGTTTGCAGCTTCCAGTGAATGAGAAAGCACTCCTCATCTGAGAGCTGCCAGCCACTCAGGACTGTACCTTAACATTCAGACTGTTCGCTTAATTCAGGGAGGGGAATCAGAAGTGAGCTTAACACTTGGTCCAAGGGCTTAACACTTAGTCCAAGAGTGCCACTTGGCTGCAGGAGATGCGAACGTACTACAGGGCACTACAGCCTGCCACAAGTGAGCCGCCCCCAAATCTGCGTATGCCCAAAGGCAAGTCTGTGTGTGAAGATGTGAAGACTTGAGCCCAGGGATATTAATACTTACATTGTGCTTTTCCTCTTACACAATATTTTCTGATCCCCTGTTATTTAATCCTCACAACAACTCCACGAAAACACTACTCTTGTTTTTATTATCATTCACTCCCAGTTGCATTGAAGAAGCCAAGGATCTGTGCGTTAGAGGTTAAGTATAGCGTTCAAGAACGCAAAGTCAGTAAATGGCAGCGCTGGGACACTAACCTCAAGTTTTCTAACTCAGATCCAATGCTTTTCTCAACACACACTTTCTGAACACCAACGGCTGCCCTACGTATGGCAGCATATGGAAAAGGGCTACTAGCCCACTGATGGATTCACTGTCAAGATGTACACCCAAGTATGGTAAGACACCCACCACTAGTTTTTAAAAACAACAGGTTTTAAACATTTTTATTTCAAATGTTTATTGCAGAAAATTTGTAAGAATCACAAATAGAGGATGTAATAAAATCTTTTGTCATTTTCTTCCCTGAACTGGCTTATCGTTAACATACGAATGCACACCCTATGAGATGTAGAGTTTATATGTTCTATAAAACTTGGGGTTATATGATAGATAACATTCTATATTTTTTCACTTAGCAGTTCAGTTGAACATTTTATTATGCCATTAAATATCCTTCCACATCATTGCTTGAATGGCTACATGGTGTTCCACCATATGGATACATCCTAACTTACTCCACCAGCCCCTGAGTGATTGAAAACAGAGAGGAGAGGGATTCAATTATTCCAAAGTTGGCTTCATCATGAGTAAGACAATAGTGAGCATACATATAAATAATCCTTGTGTGTATTTCTGGTTTCCATAGGATTAAGATAAAATCCTATGGAATTGTGGGACCCAAAGGAATGAACATTTTTAAGGCTTTGTACATTCTGCCAAACTACCCTCCAAGGTGGTGTACCATTGACACTGCCATCAGTTGTGTCTGGAAACGTACAACTTCCCGATACTCTCATCAAGACTTTCATCATCAATATTTATCTTGGGCCATCTATCCCATTGCCTGGCATCCTTGTGGACCTCCTTGCCCAGAAACCCAGCATCCCAGCAAGCCCTGGCAGCTCTGCCTTCCAAGCACATGCCATTCATTCCAATGGATGAATTCTATCCATTCATCTCACCTCCACTGCTGGTACCTGGTCCCAGCCTCTGTCTTCCTCCTACCCGACGAGCCTCCCAACCAGTTCTTCACCCCCCTTCCAAGTGCATTTTCTGATCCACAGGCAGAATGATCTTTTAAAAATAAAAAAAGCTATGTCACCCTCCCCACCAGTCGTGATCTACCCCATGCCTACCCTTCAACTGCCTCCCTCTGGTTCATTCCCTGTGTGCTAGCCTTGCTCTTCTGTTTCCGATACTTGTCAAGGTCATCCTGCTTGTACTTGCTGTTCCCTCCCCAGGAAGACTCTTCCCTCATTTCTTTGCAAGCCTAGCTCCTTCTTGTCTTCCAGATCCCAGAGGGGCCTTCCCTGCCCACTAATGCAAAATAAATCCCTCCTGAAGTCATGCCATTGCATCCCTATGCTTTGTTTCTCTGATTTCTTTTTTACCTACCACGGTACAAACACCTCTCATCTCTTTATTTGCTTATGTCAATGTTTTCTGTCTCTCCATCCTCTTTCCCCCATATGCACAAAGACTATGAACGCTTGCTCACAGCTGCATCACCATGCCTGTCACCGTACCTGGTACACAGTACATCCCCAATAAACATTTGCTGAAAAGATGAATATACAGGAAAAAGAAACTAAATTTAGTAAAATATTACACTAACAGAGCATAATACTCAAACTAAATCTAACCAAGCACCGTATTCAAGCTAAATCTAATATAAAACATGTCACCAGCTGCCTTCCAGAAACAAGTGAAAAAAGACAAGAGACACCACAAACAACAGTGAGTCAATGCTGGTTGTTAACTACAGATCCCAGCAACTCTGGCTGTAGATGTCTCTCTCACATCAGATGGATCTAGCAGAATCCAACCAGGTATCAGCACCCCTTCACACCTAAGCTGTCCCATGGGAGGGCAGGGGCAATGCTCACACCCATTACCTACAACTGAGCCCTTACCAGGGAGCCAGTGCTATACTTGGTGTATCATATGCATTCACATATGGAATCCTCATGACTCTGGCATCTTACAGATAAGGACACGGAGGTACAGAGAGGCTATGGGTTGCAGGGTCAGTCTTCCAACACACATCTGTCTGACATACTGCTTTGTGCACAGTGGCCCAGGGATCCCACAGCACAGTTGGGGAACGGGGTGATCAGATGCCAGCCCCTGACCCCTTCCGCCACCTTGTGTTGATTTCAGATGGACACTGAAAAATCCATTTTCCTCCACCTCCGAGAGGGAGGAAATCCTTTCTACCATGGAGAATAGCTTTCTTCCTATGGATTCTCATGACAATGACAATGCCTGGGAGCTCAACCAATGTCAGAGAGTGCTCTTCAAGGAGAAGCCCCTCCTCAGTCCTCCTTGGCCTGGGTCACAGCCCTCCAGTCACCAGGCCAAAAGGCTTCTCATATTTCCTCAGTCTCCCAGGGTCTCCCCTGAGACACAGTCTCTGCAAATCCTTTTCCAGTATAATGAAGCCCTCAGTGTACGTGAAAGCAAATGTTTCCAGGGTTTCAGGTGCTCCAAAGAGAAACCTTTCCAGTCCTTCAGAAAGATTCGTTTATCTTTCTAATTTGTATCACTGCCAAGGGATAAGACCAAGCAGGTTATGGGGCTGGAGCCTTCCCCTCTGAGGGTCTCACAGGCACCGCTGGACACAGGACATATTTCACCTTTCCTATTTACGGCCCAAGGGAGTGGCATAATCCCCCAAATACTTGATGCTTTATTTTTTAAAAATACGTGGACAAAAAAATAAACACTTGGTTTCTTGTTGGTTAGGTAAAATAAGAATGGAGTGGTTCCAGGGTTGAGTTGGCAGCCCCGGCTGCTGTCCTCTCTGCTTTAGCAAGGCCCCTCTGAGTGGGAAATAGATGAAGAAATAGAGGGGAGAAGAAGCTTTTTCTGACATCACACCAAAAATACACAAAAAACAATAACAACAAAAACCAATAGAGTCAGGAAGGAAACACGTGACAATATTAAGTTTCAGGAACAATGTGAAAAACAAAGCGGCCCTACCTTCCCCAAATCCATCCCCCCAAATTCTGGGCCAGGGAACCTGGAAATGCACTGAGATAGGCTTCTCCTGAGGGGGAGAAGCGTCCAGAAGCCACTGTGTTTACAACAATGATAAAGGAGACAACAGTTCTGGAGCTGAGAATCAACCAGGCTGATTTTCTTTTTTTTTTTTTTTGAGTTGGAGTCTCACTCCGTCGCCTGGACTGGAGTGCAGTGGCCGCTCCCGGCCACCGCAGCCTCGACCTGCTGGGCTCCGGCGATCCTTCCACCTCGCCTTTCAAGTAGCTGGAACTACAGGCGTGCGCTACCACGCCCACCTCATTTTTGATTATTGTAGAGATGAGGTCTCGCTGCCCAGGCGGGTCTCGAATCCATTCACCTCAGCCTCCCAAAGGTGCGGGATTACAGGCTGAGCCACCGAGCCCAGCTCAGGCTGATTTTCAATACATCTGACATGTATTTGCTGAATCTAACTTGGCCCAAGTTCACCTCATCCCTTCACTTCCACGTGTCAAGCACACACATGCACGTCACGGGTTTTTAAGCCAACAGTTTCCCATGCCTGTGACGGGTACCTCAGTTGACTTGAAATGCAATTCAAAGGCAGAACTATGGAGACATGTCCAAGGCATATAGCGATGCTCACGCTGTCAGACACCGACTAGTCAACCCTTGGTCAGCCCCTGCCAGGTGATTAAAAACCATACTGAAATGATCAGATTCTTCTGCACAACCTGTAGCTGATTGGAGGATCTTCCCCACTCTTTTTTTTTTTTTCCTGTTGTTCTAACAAAACAGATCTCCTTAAATATATTTCACGTGTTACAGAAGCCCGGCCATCAAATGTTTCCCAGAGTGAAATTAAATATAGCATTTTATTTGGAACAAGCCAGCCTAACTCGATTTTCCTTCCCAGCATTGCCACACAGAGACCTTCCATTTGGCAGCTGAAAGATGTGGTCAGGTCTAAGCTGGACACAGGACTCCTTTCCACATTCTTGATAATCCATCTGCTTCCTCTGCCCTGGCGCAAGCACTACAGGAATCAAACTGGGAAGTCTGCCCCTCTGCCCCCATGACCTGCCTTTAGGGAAGAATATCCCTCTCCTTCCAGCAGAGCCTGCCTAGGCTCCTGCAGAAACACAGGGCTGCACCATCTGAGATCAACTTCCGGAAGAAAAGTCAAGCGGTTTGCCATGGAGCAGGCCTCTCTCTATGGAGGGAGTGGGTCATATGTGGGGTGCTGTGGCATGGTGTTGGATGTTGCTGATGGTTAGTCCGACAGGACCAGGGTGCAGACAAGCAGACCAGGAATCTCACTGTCAATAAACATTTACTGGACATCCACTGTGAGCGCCGCATCCTCTCAGGCAGTGGGAGGTTACAGAGCCACAAAGTATGCTAAAGCAAGGAACCCAGAGTCCCTGAAGTCCAACGTTGCTCACCTTGTAGATGCAGCAACGGAGACCCAGAAAGGAGGTGATGTTGTCACGGCCACAGCACCAAGCAGCGGCCACGACAACTTCCTAAATCTCAGATCAGGGCTTCTCTGCAGCTGTCTTGTGGGTTAGATGAAGGAGACAAGTCAAGAGTGAACACCTGTCACAGACACGTGGAGGTGTCCGTGAAGTGCTCAGTGACTCTGCAGTAACAGCTCCCATTTCCCGAGGGCCTGAGCACCCAGGGACTTGGCACCTAAATCATCGTTGATTTCCAAAACACCCCTCAAATGAGGATACTTAGAATCAGGCCCAAGGTCACGTAGACCATAAATGTCACAGGTACAATATGAACCCAGGAGTCTTGGATTCCAAGCCTGAAATAAACCAACGTTAGGCTGCCTCCTAACATGTCACCTCACTTACCCCACCCCTGAAATGGTACCATCTCTATAAGAAACAGGTATTGAACCAAAACAAGTCCAAATGAAAACCCAGGTTTCAAAGCATCATAGAAAGTGAGACTCAGTGTGTGTGTGTGTGTGTGTGTGTGTGTGTGTGTGTGTGTGTGCACGCACGTGCATCTGTTTGACTAAACACACAGAAAAAGAATACATCTAAATACCAAGTATCAATTTAAAAATTTTTCCTTTATACATTTCTGTTTTTCCAAAATAGTAAAATAAGCAGATGAGTCACATTAACCTGAAATTAATTGTAGGAACTGTAGTAAAATATACATAACAAAATTCGCCACCTTAACCATTTTTAAGTGTGCAATTCAGTAGCACAAAGCACATTTACATTGCTGTGCAACCATTACCACCGTCCATCTCCAGAATACTTTCTAATCTTGCGAAACAGAAACTCTGTAGTCAAGAAACAATACCTCCACATTTTCCCCTCCTCTCCCCCAGCCCCTGGCAACCACCCCCACATTACTTTTCTGTCTCTATGAATCCGCCTCTTTTAGGACTTTGTAGAAGTCAAATTATACAATATTTCTCCTTCTGTGTCTGTCTTATTTCACTTGGCATAATGTCCTCAAGATCGGCCACACTGGGGCACGTGTAAGGATTTCACTGTTTTTTAAGGCTGAATGATATTCCATTGTATGTAGAGACCACATTCTGCCTATCCATTCACCCATCAGTAGACACTGAATTGCATCTACTTTTTGACAATTATGAATAATGCTGATATGAACATGGTGTACAAATATTTTTTAAAGCTTCTAAACTTTTAAAACCCTGAAGTATATTTGAATATACAGAATATGTGACTGCAGATTAAAATTAGAATATGCTTTCTGTGGGTCTCAGCTTGGAAAACAGAGTAGATTCATTTTGTCTTCCATCTTTAAACACCTCTAAACCAGTGGTTCTCACCCCCTGTCTTTACATTAAATCACCTAGAGGTGCTTTAAAAAAAAAATCCTGATGGTTCAGTCTTACAAAGACCTCTGAATCAGAATTCCCTCTAGTTTGAGACAGAGGAATTGGGTATTTTCAAAAAGCTGCCCAGATTATTTTAATGTACAGACAGGAGTAAGAATCACTGTTCTAAACCCTCTTCTGGGGACCCTTCTTGTTATTTAGGAAATCTCTGCCCTGTGAATAATTTTTCTCCTTTCATCCCATCAAGACCCAGAAGGATCTGATAACCAGCCAATTGCCCCAGTTGTTTGACTGATTACAATTCAACTGAGAAATACTCCATGCTTTACCTCCTCCAGTTTAAGCCTTTTATCTCTAATTGTGGAACGAGAGCCTGCTTCTTTTTTGGAAGGAATGTCTTACGAGTAAGCAGGTAGGGAAGCATTCTAGGCCTACTCAGTCCTTACGGTAAGGACAACACGGTCCTTTCAAGGCAGTAGGGACACGAGCAATCAGAAGATGTGGTCCCAGTCCATGTCCAGCACCTGACTGGCACTGAGGATGCTGAAGAGACCCGTTCCCTGGATTTGCTGGAAGGAGGAGGCTCTGTGGCCTACCTACATATTCCTCCTACTCCACCCCAAAAGCTCCTGTGCCCTGGCCTCCCCTCCCTCTCACCTGAGACTCCCAGCTACTTAATTTGGTGCTCCCGTCTTCACTAATTCTCCCCCCCCGTGAGCACCCCTCCTCTGACACCCTAGAACACGTATGTCTCTGGCACATGTGTTCCCTCTGGATATTGAGTTTTGTCAACAGAGGGTGACGAGAGAAGAGGCGTGCTGTGATTTCAAGAACAGGATGAGTTTCAAGTTTCTTTGTCAGAAACTTCACAACCACGGCAGACGTGAGACGGGTGGCAGCAGGGCTTGTTCTAGGATACAGACTCACTGTCAGCTGCTGCCGGTCAGGTAGACCTGGGTTCTCCAAGGCCCTTCATCTCACCTTGGGGCTCTTCTGCTTCCTTGGAGAGAGCCCTCCCAGTAGGGTAGGGGAGGCACAGCAGCAGCTCCAAGGGCCCAAGACCTGGTCCATCTGGAATCGGAGAATATGATCCTTCCCTCTGCCCGGCCTGCCCTGAAGCCTAGACTTGGGAGGCTGGGACATCCCAGATCCTCCACGGCCAGCTCAACTCTGTTCCCAGGGGACTGTCTCCCGTGTCCCTGTATGCCCGTGTGCAGTGTGGATGTAATAGTGTCAACCGAGTGGGGGGCTGAGGACTGCAGTCGGAGCTCACAGGACAGACAGCGTGCATGGGAAGAATCAGGCAGCAGTAGAGAGGGGACAAAGGGTGCAGTGGCCCCAAAGAAGAAGAAGCAGCAATGGATATGATGCAGTCAAGCCTCGGAGGAAGGGAGAGGACATCCCACCCGGGGAGCAGGACCAGCTGGAAGCTCTTCTCTGTCCTCTCAGACATGCTTGGCCCCCCCAAAGCTGGTGAGCCGTCGGGGTAACAGGGCGAGCGGGGCCACAACGGCCAACTAGAATCTACCCTACTCGGTGGACAAGCTCATGGAAAGGAGGTATGAAGGTTGGAAAAACAGCGACTGGAGGCTGGACTAATACAACAGGACACCCATAATGAGTAGAAGAACAAAGCCAAGCAAAGGATCTCAGATAGACATGTCTTTGAAATCTCTCTGAACAGAGAACCCCAGATATGCAGCTCACGCGCCTTTGTTTCTCCATCTTGTACAGTACACGTTTGCTGAGTCCCTAAGACGCATCAGTCACGACACAAGTCCTGATGGCCTCCTGGTCCTTCTCCACTCCCCACCCACCGGGTGCCGGAGTCCACACCCAGAGACAGCCCCTGTGCCACACCAGAGGGAGAAAAGAAGGGGACATGGTGCAGAGACACCGAACGTTCTTCTTCTCTCTTCTTCAGTACCTCTTTTAGGTGGGGCTGAGACATGGTTGCACATTTTCTAGATAAAGAAACAGAAGCAGCCGGGCTCGGTGGCTCAGCCTGTAATCCCGCGCCTTTGGGAGGCTGAGGTGAGTGGGTTGCCTGAGCCCGCGGGTTCGAGACCCGCCTGGGCAGCGAGGCCTCATCTCTACAATAAATCAAAAATCAGCCCGGCGTGGTAGCGTGCGCCTGTAGTTCCAGCTACTTGGAAGGCTAAGGCGGAAGGATCGCGGGAGCCCAGCAGGTCGAGGCTGCGGTGGCCGGGAGCGGCCACTGCACTCCAGTCTGGGTGACAGAGTGAGTCTCCAACTCAAAAAAATAAATAAATAAATAAATAAAAAATAATAATAAAAAAAGAAACAGAAGCATCGGCTAGAAGGAATGGAGTTTAAATGAAGCTCACACATCAATCAGCTACATGGGCTAACCAGAAGTATCTGCTGATGGATGTGCACTGGGCCTTCTGGGAAGGAAGAGCAGGATGTGACAACAGCTGTTTAGTGGTGCCATCCCTGCATCAAAGCATCATGGGGCCTTCTAGGGAGTCAACTCCTACAGTCATGCAGTGGTAGAGATCCACTTCTGAGCACACTTATACAAGAGAAGGAGCATCATCTGAGTGAACAGACAGACGGATAGGAAATCAGATGGACAGGTTCAAACTGCAGGTCAGGGACATTTTTAGCTCTATGACTTAGGGTTTCGGCTTTAAAAACAAGAGATAAAAGCTGATTGGGGGATAAAAAAGAATCTAGATTATGATCGTGGCAATAATAACTGCACACTATTACATTAATTTATTACTAGCAGTTAGGCTTTCTCAAGCTTATTTCACAATTCACATACTTGACCTCATTTACCCGGAATAACAATAAAATTTTTGAGTTGTCTGTTGAAAATGAATGAGGGTGCTCTCATAGATTGTGAATTGATATTCCCCACTGTTAAACAAAGAAAAAAGAAAAAATCCACAACGCAGGACAGAATGTATAAAGGTTAGGAGTTTTTAAAAAATCACTATATATGTGTATGTTCACTGATGGACAGGTCTCCTTCCGGGGACAGGAACTGGGGGGCTGGGAGAAGGGGAAAAGGGAGACTTTTCACTGTATACCCTTTTGCATATTTTTTATTTTGCACCTGTGAATATGCTACCTTTTAAATATATATGTAGAAAACTTAAAAGAACTATTAAGCTGGAAAAAAAGTGAAGCTGTCACATATTGCTGGAAACTGCGGACCCCACATCCCGAGGCATAGTCAAGGGCCACGCAGAGGTGGCTGAGGGGAGTTTTGACCCCACTGCTTGTCACAGAGCCTTGTGATGCTAACCTCTAGATGTGCCATGACAGATAAGTGCCACTCCTCTGGAGGTAACACTTAACAAGGATGGTAACACTCTGTGTTCACATAGCACCTCTTACCCAAGGAGTGCAAAGTGCTCAGGCCACTCCCAAGGTCCCAGTCCACCTCCCAGGGGAGGGAACAGTCCCTGAGGGGCGTGCCGCGTGGTGGCTCCGAGCACATCTAGGTTTCAAGTCCAAGCCGGTCACTTCTGGAGACCTGGAGCAGTCGCTCAACACCGCCATGCCTCAGTTTCCTTCTCTGTAATTTGGGAATCATTACCATCATTAATCACAAGATCAGTGTGAAGATTCAATGATGACCATGCATAATAAGAATGAAGCTGTATAGAACCATTGTTTTATGCTAGATACTGCTTTAAGCACTGGACACATATGCTTCTGGTTGGAGTCCTGCTCTAATGCTCTAAGATAGGTACTATTATCATTCTTAATTGTAAGTAAGAAACCGAGACAAAGAGAGGTCACAGAGAAAGTCACTCACAGAGAAAGTCACTCACTTCACAGACCTGGCACATAGGAGCCGAGAGCACTTCACAGACATTTCTCCTCAGTAGTGCCAACTTAGGGACCATCAAGACTTCAGATGAGTGCTGCTTTAGAGATGGATAAACTGAGGCACAAAGAGGCTGTAGCAGACTCTGCCTGCTCTTTCTTTCTGTCTTTCTTTTTTTCAAGTTGAGCTCTCACTCTGTCACCCAGGCTGGAATGCAGTGGTATGATCACAGCTCATCACAGCCTCAACCTCCCAGGCTTAGGCGATCCTTCTGCCTCAGCCTCCCAAGCAGCTGGGACTACAGGCACGCACTACCATGCCCAGCTAATTTTTTTATTTTTTGTAGAGATGAGGTCTTGCTATGTTTCCCAGGCTGATCTCAAACTCCTGGGCTCAAGCGATCCTCCCATCTCGGCCTCCCAAAGTGCTGGGATTACAGGCATGAGCCATTGCATCTGGCTACCACCTGCTCATTCTCACATATTATTGTAACACTGTGGATGGCCATCCTGAGCAACAGATATTGGAAGAAGCAAGACAAGACAGTATGGTGGAATGACCAATTCTCAGTCTACAGGCCAGAGATGCAGGCTGTCCCGCCCAATGCGAGCGCCAGTTCCCTCCAAGACCAGCCACAAATCTCCTCTCTCAGCACTCAGGATTCAGAGTCTTGCTGACCAATGGCAGCAATGGTGCCACAAAACCCTGCTCCAATCCCAAGGTGCTCCAAACATGAAAAAAGGATTGTTGTTCAGCTGTCACTTAAAAATGTGGAGGGACAGACTGCAGGGAGGAGGCAGTGCACCAGGCAAGCAGGCCCATCTACAAAGAGAGAAGAAGCTGGAAGTGTGTAAGCAGAGGCCTAAATCCCTCATCAAAGCTGTCTCTATGCCTCTCCTTCTCAATGGGGCCCGGAAGGGCTGCAGAGAGGAAGAGAGTCTAGCGTTTAGCTTCTGATGGCCAGAAAGATACCTCCATGTAGAGTGTCTGTCACAGAACACCGGCTAAAACAGACACACTGAGAGCTTCACTCATTAACATCGGTGTTGCCATGACAATAAGCTGTTGCCAGGTAGCGGCGAACCAGGAGAAGAGTGAGAATTAGCAAAGCCTAAAAATAAAGCTGTTATGTTTCTTCCCCCATCTAGATGTCCATGTGTAACAGGCAATAATCTCGCCGCCTCCTCCTCACCCCACCCTTCCTCCCCAGCCCTGGAAGCCCACATGAGACAGAAGGCACCCTGCACAGAAGGGCAAAGGTCACCTCTCCAAGGGAGGCAGGGAGAATGGCACCCAAAGACAGTGAAGGCCAAAATCTGAAGTCCACATAACAAGCAACACCCAAAAAAGCTCAAAGCAAAAACCTGGGTGGAATTTTTTTCTTCCCGCTGGCCGTCTGAACCTCAACTCCAGCCTGGAACAGGGTCCCTTTACCCAACTCCTTGGTTCTTTGAAAGAACAGGAAAAGGCAGGTGCTCTCTCCTGTCTCTTAGAAAATACTCCAGCCAGGCCCCAGTCCCAGAGGCATCTGGGAGCCCAGAATGGGCAGTATGGGTAGTATGGGCAGTTCCTGGCTCCTTTTATAACTATACCACCAGCAGAGAAGTCACTATGATAACAATTCCTAACAGTAAGATAGCTTAACAATCAAAATCACTGAGCAATTTGTAAATATCTCCAAAGAATGAGATTATTTCCTGGGTCTTCCAGTTTAGTTCTGATGTCAGAGGAGAAAATGGATGGTGTTCAATAGTTATATGTTCCCTTCGTTCACCTTTCCCAGCAGACTCTAAGCTCCATGAAGGCAGAAATCATGTCTAACTGGTCAACCTTGTAACCTTATAACCTTGGCATCTGCTGTCATCCCAGACACAATCAGTGCACCGTAAGTACAGAAGGAAAGAGAGAGAGAGGAAGGAGGAACAAAATCAAGCACAACAGAGTCAACATTCTGGATAAATGACAAAGACATTAACAATAATAATATCAGGCCTAATTAAAATACGCCTCTCTCTAAATGCTCAGCTCTGCATTCAATGAACTAAATCCTATTCCCTAGCTAGATCTCTATTCTCCAAAAAATAAGTTACCAGGTATGCAGGTGCGTCATGCTTTAAGCAGATCAGATCAATTAAAATCCAGAATCTGTGTGGCAATGACATCCTTTATAAGTAATCACAGGTTTTCCTCAGACATAGAGCCTGCCTTGTTTCTCAAAAGAACAATTTCGTTTAATTCTGATCGTATGTAATTATTTGAATCTATACTTTGGATGAAGTTAGCAGCACCAACTGGATTTCTAGTCTCTTTCCCTGCAACCTTTGAGCCCTTTCTCCCTACCACCGGCCAAGGTGCGCTCAGCAAATGCCAACAGTAGCTAATTTTACCATCAGTGCAAGAAGCACACATGTAGGAAACAAAATCCATTGTTTCTCTCATCATCACCCCGGAAGAATATATAACCTGGAACAAAATATGAATACTTTCTGGGTTCCTCGACCATTTTGGATTATTTAGCCATTAGTCCAAATCCGGCTCCTGCCTCTTGTCCCCCACGTTTGTGAATTTCAAAGTAGCAGAGAGAATGACAAGTGACAGGAAAAAAGGAGCCAAAGGACTAGGGATTTGAGAGCAAGTCCTGTTCGTTCCCTCACCCTCACCTCCCAGCCTCAACTGCCAAGCAAGACCAAACCTGCATAAATAAATGTATTGGGAGAATGAAAATCCCACTGAGTAAGTCATAAAGATGCACAAGACTGCTATAGTTAAAGAAGCCTCCCAGAGGTTCATGTTTTTATAAAAATCCAGCAGCAATAGCCATTGAGTCTGCTTTTAGCATTATCTCTAGAGAAGTTACAGTTCACGGGCACATTCCTTTCCTACCAAAGTAAGACTCCACGGACCTCTCATGCGAGGTCATGTGTTTACAAACCCGACGTTCTCATGGCCAGGCACATGCGGGCCAATCTGACAATGCTGCTGGAACAAGGTTATTGCAAGGCGTACATCAGCCAGAAGCATCCTGGAAACCACCCCAAATTATATCTGGCCTTGTCCCGACAGCCGCGGGAGGACCCCCAATTTGGTGAGCCCTGCCTGCTTAAGCCAGGGGACCCTTCATGCCAACGCCCACCTTGACCCCTGGGTTTTTAGCACAGCCTTTCTTGACCACAGAGCAGAAAAGTCGATCCTGATGCTGATTTGATAATAGGATCTTTTTGAATGTTTCATGTTCCTTTCTGCTAAAATGTTCCCCAAGAGACAACTGTTCCATCACTACACAACCTTCTTGATGCATAAAATCACAGCTGTCTTCATCACCCACCTGTATACTTTCTTCCTTCTCTGTGGCACAAAATACCAGTTATAGCTGTAGATCACAATGGAAAGGCGTTACCTGAGAAGAGAAGACACTGCCCCTAGCTTCAATCTACCCTAAATACAGTCTCCAGCAATGTGCTGGGTTCCTAACAGGTGATCAAAAAGATATACTGCCTGACTGAATGCATACATAAAAAATTATCTCAATACTTTGTCTTCTAATACATTTTGATCAATGGTATGTTTCTAAACTATGAAGCTTGAGCCCATTCCTCTGAGATTCCACCAGTCTAACCAGTTGATCATGTCTGCCTTGTTACTGATTTCCACATCCTGCAGCACAAAATGTCAGTGTCAGCACAGACACCGTGAACTGGGTTGAAATCCACCTCTAACCTTGAGTCACCTAACCCCCCATCAATTTCCTAGACTTTGGGATGTACCACCATCAAACCCAGACTTCCTCACAGAAAAAAAGAACAAGGCTAGCTATCTGAATGCCTTCAAAGAAAGATGGCGTAAGTCCCAAAGCTGTGGTTATGAGTGTATCATCTCCATCCCACTGAGAGCATACACTATTTCACGTGTCACCGCTTGAGTCGACCCCTCCTCAACTCACAGCTATGCAAAGAGTATGGATTTCCATCATGGTCCCAGGAAATAAAGCTCTGTGACCCTAATGAAGCTGCGGAAACACAGGCAGACCCCAACTCTGCACTCGCCTCCCAGATGTTCTATTGCAAAAGCAGTCAGATAAAAATACATCACACCACGCTGAAGATTACGCTCCCCTCCCGGCCCTTCCTTCCTTCCTGCAACAGATAAACTTGTTTTCTTACTTTGCATCTGCCACTTTTAGAAATGGGTTGAAAGTAAAATTCAAGCCTCTCCTGGAGAAAAGGATAAGGATCTCTCTCTTTCTCTTTCTCTCTCTCCCCCCCCCTGTCTCTCTCCTTCTCTCCCCCTTCTCTCTCTCTCTCCCCCTCTCTTGTCTCTCACCACATCTCTCCCTCTCTCCTCTCCCTTTGTCTCTCTCCCTCTCTGTCTCTTTCCCTCCCTCCCTCCTTCTCTTTCTGTCTCTCTCCCTCCCTCCTCCCCTTCTCTTCCTCTCTCTCTCTCTCTCTCTCTCTCTCTCTCTCTCTCTCTGGCATGCATTACTGAATTTTATATAGCTTGACTTGCTGCTTCTCCGATATGAGCCACTTATATACACAACATAACCAGACACACATTTTTAAGAGTATGCAGCACTTAAAATAACTGTGTGTTAAACCTTCTGATTTTAGTTGAGAATTTGATTTGGGGACTGGATGGATCTTGGTTCTTGAGGAAACAAAGCAATTACTATTTTAAAGCAATACATGAATAAAACCTTTAAGGAGTCACTGACGGAAAAGTTAAGAAATCTGACTTGCTTTTGGCCCCATCAGACCCTTTGGGAAGTACAAATATCCTGGCATGGGGAATTTCCAGAGATGAGTTTTCTGAAGCTCAAGGCAGTTATTTTAAACTTTGGCTCCTTACATTGTATTTCTAAAATATAAATAGGGATTCTTGATTCTTGGGCAAACAACTGCTAATAGGGTACTGTGTACATGGTGGTAGAAGCCAGTTAACAACCTTACAAAACAAAGCGCCATGGACATGCTTTTCTCCCTCCCTCCATGTCCCTCCCCACCTCCCTTCTTCCCTCCCTTCCTCTCTCCCTCTCTCTCACACACATACAGATGGAACACCATTTGTCTTCTGAGAGTCACCAAATTTCAGGCCTACGATGACTCTTCCCGGTGAATTTCTTACTATCACAACCATCAAGCATTCCCCTTCCTACTCTTTTGTTCCATGAGGATGTTGGTGTTTGTTTTCCTTTGGATTTCTTTCCAACCATACTGATTTATAGAGAGGAGGCTTACAAAATTTTTAAAAATACGATTATTGTTTTTATGAAAACAAATTCTCCTAACATACACCTCATCCAAACCCAAGACTCCAATGCAGAACTGTACGAAGCGCTGCTTCTTATTGGTAGGGGAAGTGGGAGGCACAGGAACCAGGGGGTGACAGCTAGCTAGAACACTGAATACTGGGTGCTGCACTCACACCACCTGTCAGAATGGATGCCGAGGCCAGGAGAGATGGCGCAGGGCTCTGGAGCCCTCTGCTCTGTCCTGCGTAAACCTTCAATTTACCGGATGAGGGGGGAAAGTCCAGAGATCTGGGGCAGGGAGCCGGAGAGTGGGGGTACCAGAGTGGCCAGGTAACAGGCTGACTATTTCTGTGTGGGGTACTTAAACACTAAGTTAGACCCTTAGGTTAAGCCAGGTGGAACGACCTCAGAGAAACTGGGTAAAATATATTTTCTGGGGTAGGATAAGAGAGGACAGACGGCCTACACCTCTGGCCTACCCCTAGAGTTCTCATTTGGGCTGATCTTCACCTACAATATATGGTTTAAAAACATATTGGTCATTACACACTAAAGTACTTTGGCCAGGCATGGTGGCTCACACGTGCAATCTCAGCACTTTGGGAGGCTGAGTCGGGAAGATCACTTGAGCCCAGGAGTTCAAGACCAGCCTGGGCAACCTAGCAAGACCACATCTCTACAAAATATCAAAAAAATTAGCCTGGTATGGTGACATGCACCTATAGTCCCAGCTACTAGGGAAACTAAGGAGGAAGAATCGCTTGAGCCCAGGAGGCCAAGGCTGCAGTAAGCTATGATCGTGCCCTGCACTCCAACTCCGAACAACAACAACAAAAACAATTCAGTATTGGCTGGTTAACACTACTTCCCTGAGTCCTTCAAATGCCCTCCACACTGAGGCATCCTTCCTTAGACCCCCACGGATGCTCCCTCCAAGCCAGACCATAGAGGGTTTATGTCTGGCTAGACCCTACTTGCTCTTCTGGCCGGTGGCATCCACTCTGATGGGCAGTGCAGAACCCACTGCTGATAGGAGGGGCAGCCCTCATCAAGACCTTGCCTTAGGCCTGTCTGGTCTCCGCTGTCCTCAAAGGTCCTCTAATTTGACGGCATACCCCCCCCACGTTGTTATGCTCGTATGGGAACGTTCCATTCTTGTTGTGTGTCCTGTCTCCTCAAAGAACCCATCTACTCCTCGAAGACTGGGACCGTATGCAAAAAGGCACTTACGTCAATAATCCTCTTCTGAAAGTCAGACGTTCCGTGGGAAATGCTAGACTATTTCCCAACTTTTAAATAAGAATTATAATTCATTACATGTCAACCCAAAGCCAATTTCCTAAAATGTAACCAAAATATATTATCATGTATTTCCTAAAATGCAACCAAATACAGCATGTCTATGATACAGTATCACATAGCTATCACATAAACAATCACAATGGATATAAAGTGCTTAAAACAGCACTTCTTGGTCTCTCCATTTAATGTAAAGAATTCTGTCAGCTGATTTCACGCAGCCCTTTAGAAAAGCCAAATGGTCTGGGTGCAGTGGCTCAAGCCTATGGTCCCAGCACTTTGGGAGGCCAAGGTGAGGGGATTGCCTGAGTTCATAGGTTTGAGAAAAGTCCAAGCAACTTGGTGAGACTTCATCTCCACAATAAACAAAAACACTAGCCAGGCTTGGTAGTGTGCGTCTGTAGTTCCAGTTACTTGGAAGACTGAGGCGGAAGGATCATCTGAGCCCAGTAGGTTGATGCTAGGGTGGGGGTGAGCATGCTATTGCACTCCAGGCTGGGGAATGGAATGAGACTCCAGCTTTAAAAAAAGGAAAAAGAAAAGAAAAGCCAAATAGATGCCCTCCTGCAAGGAAGACTAGACAGCCAGAAAAATGAAACAGGGGAGAATCTAGGTGGTTGTGGGTCGGGATGACAGCCTGATTGGTCTCTCAATGCTGGCTTCAAAGATCCTGTAACACAGGTGACCAAGCCTCCTCGGCTTGGGAAGGGCTGAATGTCCCTCGGATGTACTCACAAAGCCCAGAAAAAGCTGTCCCTTTTGACAATTAACAGGCTCCACAAAACACTTACAAGTCATTCCCACGTTTTATTGATTGCACTTGAAATGTAACTTGAGACTTTTCTCTCAACTGTTGAGTTTGAGGGCTACAAATATAAACTTTTCCTACATAAACATCAGTTTTAAATCATGTTATGCAGAGCTATGTATAAAATATGAAGCGGGGGTATTAAAAAAAAATCTATTCTCCCAGGAATACGTTAATGTGGGAGACAGTCTGCAAGATAAATCTGTATTCTTTCTCAATCTTTACCACCCTTAGCATGATATGAGTCTGTTACATGTACACAGCGTGTACCTATGAACTGAGGAGATATTCGTTTTAATGTTTGACAGAACAATTTAGACTAGGTTGGAGAGCCAAAGAAATCTTAAATTGGCCACATTGGTTAGTCAAGAGAGAAAAGGAAATGAGAACTAAAACTCACTGGACACTCACTACAAAGCAGAAGTATGGCAAAGAGGGACGGAGGTGCATACGTTTATCATCTCATTGAATATTCACGACAACCCCAAGAGGGAGGCATTATGAGTGCCATTCTCCAGGTAAAAACACTGACTCTCAGACTGGACAAGCAACTCGGCCAAGAGCTGCACAACTAGTCAGTGGTGAAATCTAGAATCAAAAGCAGGCTCAACTCCAAAGCCCAGGCTCCTTCCCCATCTCACAGTGCCTCCTCCTGGCTCGGAAGCAGCCTCCACTCCCCATGCTCTGCCATTCTCCCAACCCTCGGAGTCTCATCTGCCTTTTTAAAATACTACTCTGTGCTTCTGAAAACACAATCTACATTTCTTAAGTCATCAACTGGCCTTCTTCCCTCTGGATCTCATTCCAAGGACGAGATTGTACGTCTCTGGGAGCTCCTTAAAAGGCCAGATCCCAAGCAGGCTCCCAGGATGCCGCGGACACAGTCTACACGGAGCCAGCTCAGGTTTGTCCAACTCGCCCTCCTCTTCCTCCCTAAGTACCCCCAACTCAGGGGTAATTCTCGGTACGGTCCATGTACAGTGTCATAGACTGAATGTGTGTGTCCCCTCCAAACTCTATGCTGAAATCCTAGCCCCCAACGTGGTGATATTAGGAGGTGGGACCTTTGGTACGTGGGTTATGAGCCCCTACGAATGGGATTAGTGTCTTTTTTTTTTTTAATTGGAGTCTCACTCCGTCGCCCAGACTGGAGGGCAGTGGCAAGCTCCCAGTCATGGCAGCCTCGACCTGCTGGGCTCCGGCGATCTTCTCGCCTCAGCCTTCCAAGTAGCCGGAACGGATTAGTGCCTTGATAAAAGAGACCCAGAGAGCTCCCTCGCCCCTTCTGCTACGTGAGGATGTGAGAAGACAGCTGGTGATGAACCAGGAAGCCAGCTTTCACCAGGCAATGATTCTGCCAGTGTCCTGATCTTGGGCTTCTAGCCTCCAGAACATGGAGAAATCATTTTCTGCTGTTTATAAGCCCCCTAGACTATGGTATTTTTTGTTCTAAGAGCCTGAACAGATTAAGAAAACAACATACCCTCTGCTACTTCCAAATTCAGGAACATCAATCCCAGAGAATTCTACTGCCACTGTTTATTCATTCTGCAGCAACTGAGATGCCAGCACTGTGCTAAGGGATACACAGCAGACAGGATCTTGACACACAGAGCTGACCCTCTACAAGGGTGACAGAGAGTCACACACATAAATATATAATTACATAGAAAGTCACACAAATAAATATATAATTACACATTGTTTTAAATGCTATAGGAGACAAGGGCACAATAGGGCAACATAAAAGTCATAGACTTTTTAGAATAGGAGTCTAGGGAAGACTTTTCACAGAAACAGACATTTAATGAGACCTGAAGAGCAAGCCAAATTAAGAGTGAGAGCTCACACTTGTAATCCTAGCACTTTGGGAGGCCAAGGTGGGAGTATCACTTGAGTCCAGGAGTTCGAGACCAGCCTGGGCAATACAGTGAAACCATGTCTCCACAAAAAATAAAAAAATTAGCTAAGCATGGTGACACATACCTGCGTTCCCAACTACTCAGGAGGCAGAGTTGGAAAGATCAGCTGAGCCCAGAGGTCAAGGCTGCAGTGTGTGGTGACTATGCCACTGCACTCCAGCCTGGGTGACAGAGTGAGACCCTGACTCAAAAAAATAAAAAAGAGCAAGCACCTCTGGGTGGTCCTCTTCCTCCTCTTGGTATCCAGGACTACAAGCCAAGGATGTAACAACCTAGCCTCTCAAGGCAGATGAAAGGATACACAGCACTTCCACACAGAGTTTTCCCCAGTTTAAAGTGCAAAATCTCATCACTCGGTTTCCCCCAGCCCATGCAAAGGGCCCAAATGGATGACCTCCTTCTAGAAAGGCTGGCAGCCAGAAAAAGAGAAGGGGAGAGGACCGGGGGGCACTGCAGGTTAGAGAAGCACACTGGCTTCATGATGCCTCCAACCCTTGTGGCCAAGACCCTCTCCCTGGGAAAGGGCTGAGTGTTCTTTGGGGAGAGGTGTTTGAGTGTGAGTATTGTGTGTGTAAGAAGTTTTAAATGTTAGCACTCTGAGAGTTGCCTGTTTCTGATGCATTCATAGCCCATCAAATTATTGTTTTGCAAGCACTGTTTGATGTCCAAGAATTGCTGGGCCTCCCTGAGCCTGTTTCCCCTTTGAAGTGGTAGAGACCAGATGTCATGTGCACTGAAGGCTCTGGGCCCCAAGATGTGGCAACAGGCAGGCCCTTAGGTCACTTTACCTGTTCTGTGCCCTTGGGCTCTGTTTTTCAAGCTCTCTGGTGTGCAAATACGCCCCCAGATGCTTGGGTGTGAGGGCCATGGTGTGAGGGGAGAAGAGGAATGAGGGGACGCCCTTCGAGTGCGCCCATTTCATGTTTTGGCAGAGTGAGGCCACAGTGCGCTGGCGCCCAGGTGAACATAATGAAGGGCCCCTCCGGCGTGCACCTTCTCCAGATTCAGAAAACTGCCCTAAACACAGAGGATCCTTGAAAAAAAAGGGAATGGCTGACTCCCAATGAGCTCTGGGTCTCACAGAGGTTCTCAACCCCGAGCAGATTGTCCCTGAGGAGGCGGTGAGAGGCGGGTGGGGGCATTTCTGGCGGTCTCAGTGGGGAAACTGGGTAAGGGTGAAAACCAAGGATCCTAAACACCCTTCAATGGATGGGACAGGCAAGAACAAAGAATGGTTCCTGCCAAAAATGCCAACAGCATCCCATCTGAGAAAAACTTTGTGTAAGAAGCAGCCCAGTCGGGCTCGGTGGCTCAGCCTGTAATCCCGCGCCTTTGGGAGGCTCAGGTGAGTGGATCGCCTGAGCCTGCGGGTTCGAGACCTGCCTGGGCAACTTGGCGAGACCTCATCTCCACAATAAATCAAAAATTAGCTGGGCGTGGTAGTGCGCACCTGTAGTTCCAGCTACTTGGAAGGATGAGACGGAAGGATCACTTGGGCCCAGAAGGTTGAGTAGCCATGATAGTGACACTGCACTATCAGTGCCACTCACTCACAGTGGCAGAGTGAGACCCAGACTCAAATAATAACAACAACAACAACCCAGGGAACTTTAATAGGATCTCCATGTCAATTCCATTAGCACAGAAGAAAAGAAAACTTTTGGAATGGCCACTTCCTAGGTTTCTATGACCAGGTACTTAGATTTCCAGAAGCAAAGCATTACTCATGGAGAAGAGAGGTCTTCTCCTTGGCTGGGGGGACATGGGGAACCTTTGTCAGTTAGACACCCTCATCTGTGAGGCCTGGAGCATTTTCAGGGTCCAGGGCCCTTTATTTAATTAATTAATTTATTTATTTGCTTATTTTTTGAGTTGGAGTCTCACTCTGTCACCCAAACTGGAGTGCAGTGGCACACTCCTGGCCACCGCAGCCTCCACACCTGCTGGGCTCCGGCGATCCTTCCGCCTCAGCCTTCCAAGGAGCTGGAGCTACAGGTGTGCACTACCACGGCTGGCTAATTTTTGATTTATGGTAGAGACAAGGTCTCGCCAAGTTGCCCAAGAGGGTCTCGAACCCGCGGGCTCAGGCAATCCACCCACCTCAGCCTCCCAAAGTGCTGGGATGACAGGCTGAGCCACCAAGCCCGGCTTAGGGGCCTTTATTCTTGTGCTTCCTCCCATCTTCCGCTCATGAGAGAGAAGACAACAGAGCTCAGGATTTACTCACAAAATGTTTCTAAATTAAACAAGGGTCTAGGATGACAGGACACTCCTTCCCAAGCGAGCAGGGCCCCTTTCCCTTCTCTTCTGGGGCCGTTGAGATGGTTGTGATGGCGTTTCCCTTAGAGGAGGAAGGAAGCCGAAGAGGCACCACCCAGGTGGTGTGATTCTGAAGGACCAAGAAGAGGACTGAAGGCTCCCCACCCCCCAAAATAATTCCCAAACCTGTTGATAATATGAAGCGTTTCTGAATGACTCAAGAGAAGACTTAAAATATGAAATATCTAATATTCATGCCGAGCTATAAATGACTGCTATTTCGTTCTTCAAGTCTCATGCAGGTTTTAACTGAGATAAAAACCTAAAAGTGCACAATAGCATCAATTACCTGGAGAGAACAGGGACTAAGGACCGTGAAAGCCGCAAAAAAACCGCAACGTAAGAGCCTTGAGCATCCAAGGCATGCAAGCCTCAGCTGTAGAAGCTGCAAGATACTGGGATGGTCAGCAAGATCCTGGGATGCTCACGTAGCAGCTTGAACCTGTGTCCTCATGTGTAAAAAGAGAAGATTGACTTCGATGTTCTTTAAGGCTTTCCAGCTCTAAAACCCTGTAAGTCAATCCAAAGTATCAAAAGCAATGTCTGTGTGCTGTAAAGGTTCAGCTCAGGCAAGGAGAAACAAAGGCTCAAAATCATCATCATCTCTCGAATCATTATGGCTTAAAAAGAAAAAAAAACACTTTTGCATATGAAGAGGAACTGGAAAAAGATAAATGGTCAGTATCCTCTGAGTCCTTGCCAGGAAGACAAATGATAAAGTTGGAATCGCTGCTGACCCAGAAGCAATTCCTCCTTCTCCCTCACTGGGAGTGTTCAGATTTTGTTTGGATGTCCACCCCCTCCCAGGGAGGGAGGCAAATCCCAATTCTCTCAAGCCAATCAAGACAACCACATTCTCCTCGCCAGAGAGACTTCTGACCAGGCTCTGGCCAATGAAACATGGCAGTGTCTGATGGAGGCTTCTTGGAAAGGTGTGCTCACGTAAGAGCTACTCAGGAAGAAATGTCCTCCTATTCCCCGCGGCATCCCCTCCCCTAGAACTTATTGATATGTGGGACGATAACTTGTCGTTAGGGTTGGACACTTGCAGCCAAAATCAACTTAATTGACACATGAGCAGTAAAAAATGCTACATTCATATCGAGACTAAACACATTCTAGGAGTCTTGAAAGAAAACCTAATTCCTTTGATATTTCCCAGATTGGCAGCAGAGACCTAAGGGTAGACATTTCTAATCTTCCGTTCGGTCTGTGAGAACACAAAGAGGTAGAATTTCTGGGACTGGGTATTCCCAAGAAAAGCAACAAGATGAGTCAGTGAAGAGAAGTATCAGTGGGTTTGCAGCACAGTGGTACTGAACTATATATATATATATATATTATTTTTTTTTTTTTTTTGTGCTTGTTTTTTGCTTTCAGTCGGGTTCTCACTTTGTCACCCAGGCTGGAGTGCAGTGGTAGCCTCGACCTGCTGGGCTTAGGAGATTCTTCTGTCTCAGCTTCCCAAGTAGCTGGGACTACAGGCAAGCACAACTACACCTTGCTAATTTTTTGATCTTTTTGTAGAGATGAAGTCTCACTATGTTGCCCAAGCTGGTCTCAGACTCCCAAGCTCAAGTAATCCTCCTGCTGGCCTCCCAAAGTGCTAGGATTACAGACATGAGCCACCACACCCGGCCAACTGTGGTATATTTTAGAAATCTTATGTCATAACAGATAAGAAGTCTGAACCAATAGTAAGAAAATAAAAAATATCTTCCAGGCTCAATTATTGAGAATTCAACTGTGACTGGTCATGAGTTGTGGGGAAAGCCCCTCCCTTCCCTGTGCCTGGACGTCTCTATTTGTTGTAACAGCCTGTCCCATGACTATGTGTGTGATTCTCTGTGCCCGAATAGAGCAATGAAGCTGTAAGACTTCAAATACCGAGAAAGGGAAAGAGGTGATAAACTCGGTGGCAAACTGCAGAAAGATAAACTACCACTCTTAAAGAACTTTACTGAAGTCTGAAAAACATATATATTTTTTTCAGGAAGCTTGCCTCTTTCCAAGGAATGAGATATTGAAAGAAAAAAAAAACACACACACTCATGATTTTTCAAGATTTCTAGGCTACCTTCACTGGGTAAACGGACCATTGAAGCCTCAGAATGACTGGCCCTCTTTGAAAGCAACCTAAACCTCAGAGCCCTTGAAAAGTATCCCCTCCTCGCTTAGCACAGACTGTCCCCTTCCCCCCATGGGTCTGTCAGAGCTCCACAGCTGACTCCAGTTCAACTTCTGGGTCCCAGCCACCCCTCCGAAAGCCTCCACTGACCACTCGATCTAAGCAGCTCCCACAGCTACCATCACAACACCTTACTCTTCTCATTATTAGGAATAGACTCATTTGCTTATTGTTTCTCCATCCCACATCCCATGACAGAACATAAGCTTCACGAGAACAGATACCGGTCCCTTCACCCCTGTATCCCTAGACTCCAGAGCAAGGTTTCTCGACCTGACACCAGTGACATTTTGTGCTAGGTAATACTTTATTGTGGCAGGGGGCATTCTTTATTGTGAGGGCCATTCTGTGCATTATAGGATGTTGAGTGGCATCCCTGGTCTCTACCCACTAGATGCCAGTAGCAACCTGCCACTCATCTTGACGACTAAAAATGTTCCTAGACATTGAGAATTGTCCCCTGGGAGGCAAAGTCACCCCCAGGTTAGAACCACTGCTCTCAACAGTGCCTGACACTTGGCAGACACTCCCTAAAAATCTGTGGATGGATTTAACCCTCACAGATGGGGTAAGCACCGCATGGTAAGGGCACTGAATGAAAGTATTCTCAGGGGGTTTCTACACATTACTAACCTTCCTAATGGATGTCTCGATACAGGGAAACTCTTGAATGCTGCCTGGATTTTTAACAAACAAACAAACAAACAAACAAAAGGAATCCTGGATCCACCTATTTCCATTCATCTGTATAAACACATTTCTGATGCATCTTCACCATGCTTAGGCACTGTACTCAGTGCTAGGGATACAGCAGAGAACATTCTGGTGGGAGGCAGACAACTAAAAAATAAGTAAATAAATGAGATGATTTCATATAGTATTTGTGCTATGAAAAAATAAGACAATAATTGGATCCTGAGTGGCTCCTGGGAGACAGGAGCTGTGAGGACGGTGCCAATTTACCCAGATGCCCAGAGAAGGTGTTCCTGTAGTAGGAACATGGGCCCTGAGACCTGATTCAGGAGGAGAGAGGTGGGAAGAGCAGTCCCTTGAACAACGTGGAGGGTAGGGGATACCAACCCCCCACCCAGCAAAGTCGAAAATCAGAGTATAACTTTTTTTTTTTAATCACAGTCTCACTTTGTCACCCAGGCTAGAGTGCAGTGGCATGACCATGGCTCACCACAGCCTGGATCTTCTGGGCTCAGGTGATCCTTCTGCCTCAGGCATGCATCAACAAAGTATAACTTTTTTTTTTTATATATATAGAGACGAGATCTCACTTCATTGCCTAGACTGGTCTCAAACACCTGGGTTCAAGAGATTCTCCTATGTCGGGCTCCCAAAGTGCTAGGATTATAGGCATAAGCCACTGCAACTGACCCAGTATAATTTTTGACTCCTCAAAGGCTTAACTACCTAATGGCCTACTGTTGGCTAAAAGCCTTAACAATGACAAAGTCAATTAACACATATTTTGTATGTTATATGCATTCTATCTATATTCTCACAATAAAGCAGGCTAGAGAAAAGAAAATGTTATTAAGAAAGTTATGAGGGGCCGGGCTCGGTGGCTCAGCCTGTAATCCCAGCACTTTGGGAGGCCGAGGTGAGTGACTGCCTAAGCCCACAGGTTCGAGACCCACCAGGGCAACTTGGCGAAACCACATCTCTACACTAAATCAAAAATTAGCCAGGTGTGGTAGCGCATGCCTGTAGTTCCAGCTCCTTGGAAGGCTGAGACAGAAGGATCGCCAGAGCCCGGCAGGTCGAGGCTACGGTGGCCGGGACAGAGTGAGACTCAATTAAAAAAAAAAAAGAAAGAAAGAAAGTTACAAGGAAGAGAAAATATATTTACTATTTATTAGGTGGAAGTGGATCATCATAAAGGTCTTCATCCTTGTCCTTTTCACACTGGGTAGGCTGAGGAAGAGGCTAGGGGAAGAGGAGTGCTTGTTCTTCTTCAGGGGTGGCAGAGATGGAAAAAAAAAAATCCACATATAGGTGGACCCAAGGCCGGGCTCGGTGGCTCAGTCTGTAATCCCGCGCCTTTGGGAGGCTGAGGTGAGTGGATTGCCTGAGCCCGCGGGTTCGAGACCCGCCTGGGCAGCGAGACCTCATCTCTACAATAAATCAAAAAATCAGCTGGGCGTGGTAGCGCATGCCTGTAGTTCCGGCTACTTGGAAGGCTGAGGCGGAAGGATCGCCGGAGCCCAGCAAGTCGAGGCTGCGGTGGCCGGGAGCGGCCACTGCACTCCAGTCTGGGCGACAGAGTGAGACTCCAACTCAAAAAAAAAAAAAAAATAGGTGGACCCGTGCAGTTCAACCCTGTGCTATTCTAGAGTCAGCTGTAGTCAGTGTAAAATCCCTAAAGTCAGAACAATCTTAGCCTCATTCTGGTACTCAAAGAAATCTCATAGTGCAGCCAGGCTCAGTGGCTCAGCCTGAATCCCAGCGCTGTGGGAGGCCGAGGTGAGTGGATTGCCTGAGTCCATGGGTTCGAGACCCGCCTGGGCAACTCAGCGAGACCTCATCTCTATAATAAATCAAAAATCAGCCGGGCCTGGTAGCGCATGCCTGTAGTTCCAGTTACTTGGAAGGCTGAGGCGGAGCCCAGCAGGTCGAGGCTGCGGTGGTTGGGAGCGGCCACTGCACTCCAGTCTGGGCGACAGAGTGAGACTCCAACTCAAAAAAAAAAAAGAAAAGAAAGAAATCTGATAGTGCTGATATTTAATTGGGTGCTGGGAGAGGAATTGAGGGGATGGTGTAGGGAAGGCAGACAGAGGTCAGGAGGCTTCATGCCTATAGGTCTGTCAAAACACAATGGATATGGCAGAGTGATATAACAACTTGGAAGCACTCACTGCAGCTCAAAAAGGAACAACCTGGAGCAAAAAAATCAGAAAAGATGACTTTACGCAGCCAGTATTCAACCTAAACGGTTAAATATTTACTTCAGGAAAAGTTTTTAAAAGATTTTGGATAATAGACTAGAATGTATGGTTAAGAAAAGTCAGTGGGCCGGGCTCGGTGGCTCAGCCTGTAATCCCAGTACTTTGGGAGGTCGAGGTGAGTGGATTGCCTGAGCCCGCGGGTTTAAGACCCGCCTGGGCAACTTGACGAGACCTCATCTCTACAACAAATCAAAAATTAGCCAGGCGTGGTAGCGCGCACCTGTGGTTCCAGCTACTTGGAAGGCTGAGGCAGAAGGATCGCCGGAGCCCAGCAGGTCGAGGCTGCGGTGGCCGGAGCGGCCACTGCACTCCAGTCTGGGCGACAGAGTGAGACTCTAACTCAAAAAAAAAAAAAAAAAAAAGAAAAGTCAGTGTATAGCAAAATGCATTCTTACCTCGAAAACTTAAAAAAAATCACATGAGACAAATACATCTCTGCATGTCCCCTCTTGCTGGTCCCATGGAAACAAAGGCTGGCCCAGCAGCCAGTGGGTAACGGCCCTTAGTGGGCAGTCCTCACGTTTCCCTTAAGAGGCAGGACCCCCTGTCTCTACCTCCCCACCTCCCACCTCTGCCTGCCTTACCCTGGTGGAAGACCCACAAGCAACCAGGTAGAAAACAAAAAGAACTCCTATCAAAGACACTGTATCAAGGGGCCTTTTCCTCCGAACCTGGTTCAATGTCTGTTTTTTAAAACCGAAGTCTTCACAATTTGGTCCTGTGGCGAAACTCATTAACATTGTGCAACGCTGAGATTACACCCCCACATACGTGCCCTGCCTACAATATATGGAGCTGTAATTAATTGTTTAAATGGTGAGTCATCCTTCTGCTGCCCAAGGAACGCATTTCAATAGCCACAAGGGGAGGCCTTGGGTTCCACAGAGACAAGGAATTCTCTGGGCCACAAACATCAGCAGCCCCTCAGAAAGCCACGCCTCTAGGGGGGAGGCAGAAGTGGGGAGGAAGCAGGGCAGACAGATCTCCAGGTAACCAACCCCAATGCCAGCGGGAGACACAGCCAGGTCTGGATATGTGGCCACAAAGGACAAAGGCGCAAACACCAGCACCTTCCTTCCTGAGGATGTCCTCTGCTCTGTCTCAACTGCGCGCACAGCCTTGAAGTGGTAGTTCCACGCTCCTCTCCCGGCCAGCCATGGCTAGAGTTCTGATTTCAAGACCATTTCATCCGCTGGGGCAGGAAAACTGCATAATGAGGGGAGGTCATTCCCATACAGGGGCCTTCCGGTAGTAAAAAATCCATTTAGGAGAAAATAAATTTGAATTAAACTTACAAAACCCAGAAAATGTAAATCGGGGCACATTCCTCATGAAACCGAAGCTGGGTTTGGAAACCATCTTAAGGGTGCGGTCTAGGTTCTGGTTCCTTTCTGCTGAACCAGTTTGGTAGGTGTTTATTTATAGAAACGCTGGTCCTGCTAAAGGGTCCTCAAAACTGTCAGATTTTGAAATTAATAAAGCTCATTTCAGCTTGATGCTTCTGGTTCAAAAATTAATCATCTCCCAGTTTGGTCCTATTCAAGCACTGACTTCTATGTGGGAAAATCTCACTCATCTGAATGTTTTTGGAGGTGGTGGAGGAGGACTTAACTGATGAAAAAATTCCAAATTGCTAATTTTTGAAGAAAGACAGTTTTGGTGTTTGCATTAAACATATAAGCTGAAATTTAAATGAACACTAATAAGCAAAATGAAGTTGGTCACTGAAAAATTACTATCCATAATAGGCTTTTATTACATAGTAATGAGTCACATTATATTATTGAGTCTTAATTTTTTAAATCAATGGGAAACACAGACAGTGTCAGATTTCCTGGGGTACAGTTTGAATTTAAGTGGCAGGGCACTCCGGATTTAACTGGGCATTCTCAATGGTCAGACAGAGGCTTCCAAGGATCAAAGATGTCGGCAGGGTAGGCCAAGAAGAGGCATCCCCAGGGCGGAGCAAATGAATTGCCAAGTGTGGAATCCCAGTTTACATGCCTTGATAGAGAAAAGCAGAAGAAAGAGTGGTAGAACTTACACTTCCTAAGGGGATGGTGGGTGTGGTCTGGGCCACAATGGAGGGGTCCCTGTGTTCCTAGCTCCTGGTTCTGACAGCTTTTGCTCCCAACCTTAGGAGGGGCAGCACGGTGCCCCCTGAAGGAGGCGGGTGCTTGGGGCCAGTCTGCACCTAGTGGAAAGCCAGGCTCTGGAGGGTGCGCTGATCATGGGACTGCTGACCTAGAAAGGGTCCGAATATAGTTTGCAGGGCAGCTCCAGCCCATCCATTCTGAGCGAAAGGCAAGCTGCTCACAGGCGCTGCCCCACTGAAAACCAGAGACGCCCTAGAGCCTTCGCTCCCCCTACCCATGTGGCTCCTAACAGCTCTGGACCCCTTGATCTGTGTGAATTTTGAAATACCCAGGAAGAGCGGTGTTTGAACTATCCAGGGCAACACACAACGATGGCCTTAAGAACTCTAAACCCCGCTGCACTGGCAGGTGCTTCCCTGGACTACCCTGTGACCTCATGTTCCTTCTCTGCAGCCCTCTCATCCGAGTAAAGATCAGTCGGACATCTTTCATTTACACTTTGGTGTCAGCGTGTTCATGCTCTGGCTGGAACTGCTGAAGGCCTTTCTTCCAAAGGTGACTCAAGATAGAGCGAGTCTGCAGTTACAATTCTATATCACTCATCTGCAAAAAATATCATTTTCCATGGCGACCTATGGCAACTATACAGTGTTTCAGCTGCGTTATGTGTTCAACAGGCCAGCCTGGAAAACTAAAGGCCATTGACAGCTTTCTAAGTTTGAAATATCAACTTAATAATAAATAAAAGAGCAGTTCAAAACTTGGGGATCACCTTTAAATTACTTTTGTGTGAAAACTCAAAATATCCACCAGATCTCATCCAGGCTTTCATGACAGTTAAGCTAGGAAATCCTGACTGTCCTTTATCATGATTTATCACCTAAGAAGTAGTCAAGAAGGCTGGATTCATTCATCCTCACGAAGAAGATGGTTAGCTGCTAGACTGAGCTGGTCAATCCCAGGTGATAGACAAGAGGAGCTTTCTAAATTGACAGAAGGTCCCCAGATTCTTTGCCGCAGGTACATTGCATTAAATCAGCTTGCCGAAGCCCATTTTAGGTTCAAAAGTAAGTCTCCAGACAGCTTTCGTCGGAAGTCACGTCGTAATCTCTAAAGCAGAAGTTGTTGGGAGAAAGGCTGAAAGATTCTTAGAAGCACCACATCCCGAAAGCAGGCTCGACTCTATCAGGATCTGCTTGGGGAGAGAGGGGGTACACTTGGTGGGTGTGGCCTGTAGGACCCACCTGACCTAAAGACTCCTCTGTCAGAGCTGCTCTCTGAGATGAAACCATATGGTCTCAGAGATCTCTTTCTTCCAAAGGTGGGGTCTCTGTTGATGCGGATATTAAACGAAGGGGTGGACTATATGGTCACTGGGGACCCTTTTCAGATCTAACATGTGAATTCTGAGCTTGGAGCTTGGGTTTTGGGGTAGAAGACTTTTGGCAATTTAGATAGTCCGTGTCCTCAGCAGGGTCAAATTGCAAGGTGCAGAGCCAGATATGTGGCTCCCTGGAAAATGGATTATAAGATTGTTTCCCTATTCGGTTTAGGGTAGCTGTCCATCCGTCCCCTTCACCGTCATTCCTACCCCAGCTTTCTATAGAAAAGGTTTCTGAACCACTGGCTCGTTTCATTCAGTTTGTCCAATATGAGAAGATATTTTGACAGAAGGCTTTTTTTTCTTGCAACAACATTTTCCAAAGGAAGTCTCTGAAATATGGGAGACATCAAATCAAATCATAGATCTGTAGAGCTAGAAGCACTCTTTTTTTTTTTTTTTTTGAGTCGGAGTCTCTCTCTGTCACCCAGGCTGGAGGGCAGTAGCGTGCTCCCGCCCACCGCAGCCTCGACCTGCTGGGCTCCGGCCATTCTTCCGCTTCAGCCTTCCAAGTAGTTGGAACTACAGGCACGTGCCACCATGCCCGGCTAATTTTTTTATTTAGTGTAGAGATGAGGTCTCGCCACATTGCCCAGGATGGTCTCAAACCTGCGGGCTCAGGCAATCCTTTCACCTCGGCCTCCCAAAGTGCTGGGATTACAGGTGTGAGCCACCGTGCCCAGCTCTAGAAGCAGTCTTAAGCAAGTCTAATCCAATCCCACCACTATACCACTGGAAAAACAGAGGCCTGGAGACTTAACCAGTGGCAGCGGTCATGGCATAGCCATGAGCCCAAGTGTGTTCCTCCCTCCTGTCCTTTGTGTCTGTGGAAAAACTCCATTTTCTGATGAAGAATCCCTACTTCCACAGAGAGGAGGAGGGGTGTGGTGAGGCCTCCAGCCATGTGACCAGGACAAGTTTATAACCTCCCCAATGCTTTGGGACATGAATACTCCTCAGGACTTGCTACAGGGACCAAATGACAAGGTATGCACAGCGCTTAGCACACTGTCTGGCATGTAATGATGATCGCCACTATCACCACTGCTGTTATCAGTGATTTTAAAAACACACACACACATATCTCTTCTTCCATTCAGGGAAGTGTATTTGGTTCATTTTCAAGACAACATTAGAACACATTCTCTATTTTAGTCCCTTGAAACTTTCTACCAGATCCCATCGTAGCCAAAAAGACACCCTAGTCAGTGTTTGCTCTTGGGAATAAAGTGTCCCCAGTGTCCTCAGAAGACCTCAGTTTGAAACATTCCTATTTTCGATAGTGATGGAATTTTCAGATATTCCAGTGTGGGATGTGGGGTAAATCCTGAGGAATGCCAGCGACTCCTCCCCACAGGTGTTCCATGGCAGGGTCGTGACCTTGGGAACAAATGTGCCTGCCTGGGAAAATGGAATGGAGCCAAGGAAACATATGTGGTAACAAGGAAGGAAGCTCCATCAAACAGATAAGGCCCCAAACTCCTCCAGTCACTGAATCCCAGGTTCACGGGGGAGAAACAATAAACAAGCAAGTCACAGAGCTGGAAGAAGGGAGGAAAAAGATGGGGAAGGGCACCCAAAGGCCAAAGTCATCAATGGAAAACATTGGGCAGAAAAAAAAAACCCGAGAGAAGAAAATGTCCAAGAACAGAAAGAGAGAAACAAAGTTCACCAGCAGCACAGCACAGCAGGGGAAAGAGGAGGAAGAGGAATGAACTGCCCCGAACAGGAAGCAACAGCCTCTTGCTCCCTGGGGTCCAGCTGGAGCTGAGGTATGATGCATCCAGAACAACCAGAATTCAGAAGAGAGGGGCGAGGACCCAGGGGAGCGGGAGCAGAGAGGAGGAGGGCCAACCTCAAGGGAGATGAGCAGGAAACCCAGGAGTGCTGTCCTCAGCCCCGAGAAGAACGCCACCGGGAAGAGAGAGCACTTTCGCTCCTCCAAGGGCAAAACGAAGAGCAGCAGATAGAAGATAAAGAATGACAACTGGAGCCGGGCTCGGTGGCTCAGCCTGTCATCCCGCGCCTTTGGGAGGCTGAGGTGAGTGGATGGCCTGAGCCCGCGGGTTCGAGACCCGTCTGGGCAGGCGAGACCTCCTCTCTCCAATAAATCAAAAAATCAGCCGGGCGTGGTAGCGCATGCCTGTAATTCTGGCTACTCGGAAGGCTGAGGCGGAAGGATCCCCGGAGCCCGGCAGGTCGAGGCGGCGGTGGCCGGGAGCGGCCACTGCACTCCAGTCTGGGCGACCGAGTGAGACTCCAACTCAAAAAAAAAAAATTAAAGAGAATGACAACTCTAAGAAAAACCTCTCTCACCATCACAGAACTTCTCTGCATGGATGTCCATCCCTGCAGGTGCTGGGCAGATGCTGATGGTACCCAAGACCTGTCAAGGCTGCTGAGAAGGGACTCCTTGGCTAGGTGGGCTGCAGAGGCCCCTTCCAGCTCTCTGGACCACAAGGGCAGAGGAACAAGGGTTCCCGGCCGGTGGCCCATGTCCAGTTCAGACAGCCTGCTCGCCACACACTTGTGCACTCTTTCCTAACCCATAAAGAGAAAGAAAGGAGGGGGCTTTCGACACCAGCCTCTCAGGCCGCTCCATGCAAACCAGTTCCTCTGAGGCAACATGCTTCAACCAGATCTTCCCGGCAGGGTCAGTCAGGCAGAGCACGGCCAACAGGAAACCGCGAGGTGCTACCCTCACTCCAGTGAGGAAGCTTAGGGCAACTAAGAAGCTTCATCCGGCTGTACCCTGCCATTGAAACCTACGTGGAGCCACATCTTGAACCAGAGGTGGGAGGGGGTGGGATCTGCTGAAACAGACAGCTATTTTAAAAAGTCCCCTTCCAGCTGGGCTCTGTGGCTCAGCCTGTAATCACAGCACTTCGGGAGGCCGAGGCCAGTGGACTGAGTCTGCAGGTTCAAGACCAGCCCAGGTAACTTGGCGAGACTGTGTGTCTACAATAAAATAAAAAATAGCCAAGTGTGGTAGGGTGTGTCTATAGTTCTGGCTACTCAGAAGGCTGAGGCGGAAGGATCAACAGAGCCCAGCAGGTCGACGCTGGAGTGGCCATGAGTGTGCGTGCCACTGTACTCCAGCCTGGGTGACAGAGTGAGACTCCAACTCAAAAAAAAAAAAAAAAGGTCCTCTTCCCATTTGTATCTCATGAGCTCTATTCTGACTTCTGGATGCAGAGGACAGGGGACCACTGGGAAAATGCATGACATTCTTTGGCTGCACTCACTCTCTCCAGCTCTTTCACTTTCCTGAACATGTCACAGCATTGCCCAAGGCGCCCAGTCCTCTGATGCTCTATGACTGTGTGTGTGTGTGTGTGTGTATGTGTGTGTGTAAGCGATCGAGAGGTGGGTGCTGCCTTTTAATTGAGGGTCTACTATGTGCCAAGCCCCATGTGACACATTTTCATACATTCTCTTATTTAATTCTCACAACCACCATGTAATTTTGGTGGCAGCATTCCCATTGTACAGAAGCAAAACCTGAACTTTAAACAGATTAAATATAATAGGGGGAAAAAAGTTACTTAAAATAAAAACGGACACCATCCACTTCTGCCTTCTAAGATGATGACATACTCCCAAGCGTGGGGAAATGGATCTCTTGACTGCCCCCTCACCCTTGTAGAGGGGACAGGGTCAGACCCACACGAGATGGCCTGTCATTGAGTTGGCAGGCACAGGAATAGATCTGCAGAAGAAGACCCGTGGCTGAGCTCAGGGGTAGGGACTAGAAAGAGCTGAACTGCTCTGCATAATAAAAAGGGAGTGTGGGGGAGAGTGCTAGAGTTATTGGGAGCAACAAAGAGGGAGAGACAGAAAAGGCAAGAAATATATAAAAACACTGAAGCCCAAGCTGGCAAAAATGTCTTCGGGAATTTTTAAGCACAGAAATCTCGTGACATTCAATATTCACATTCCTGTGCAACGATGTGAACTCAACACTCACCTCTGACATGGCCTCTCCCGACTGCCCCAAGGTGGATGGATGAATTGCTCCTTGGAGTGAAGACACCACTGATGGCTACCACACCCGCTCCTCTTCCTCCTGGGCACGTCATGGGCCCATGCTTCCCGGTCTCCTGGACAGGCAGGGCCAGGGGCTGAGTCCTAGTCAGTGAAATTTGCAGGAAATGACCAGCACCACTTCTAGGCCTGGACTCTAAAACATGAGTGCAACGTGAGTCCTTGAGTGTCAGCCAGACTCAGGGGATGCAGAGGAAAATTCCAAAACCCAAGGGTGTGATACCACCTCCAGAGAGAAGGAGCCTTGGACCCCAAATAACCCCTATCGCCACCCTGCCAATCCAGAGGGAGCTCTGATGTGAACAAGAAATAAACCTTTATCCTATGAAGCCACTAAGAGTTGGGGCTATTTGCTACAGCAGATAGGCTAGGCTGACTCACACATTCTCTCCCAGGGCTCCCATGGTGATGTGTGTCTCTCCACCATCCTCCTTGCCTAGCAGGTAGTGTTTCAATTTTCCACAAAAATGCCTGTCTTCCCACTGATTTCCTTGAGGAAAAGAACTGTATTTATACTCATTTCTATATCCTTAACACCTAGGACACATAGTTTATGTCTTCATTAAGCATTTAATGAATAAACAATGAACGAGTGACAGAGACCAGCTGAGCCCAACACATGTCTACAATACCCTTAGAAAAAAATTAACAAAACAAACGTCAGCAACAAAAACCAGACCCAAGGCTAAGCCCTGGATGGAGGGAATGGAGGAGTTAGACAATATGGTAGGAGGGAAGACGGAAGTGGGCAGGGGATGTGGCATGAGCCTTCTCTCCATGCTGGGTTCCCACCTTGCAGGCACACCTTGAATGACAAAAACCTTACCTAGGAGAATGCCGACTGGCAGGGATTTCTCACTGTGCTCCATCCTACAGTATTTTGAAATCTTTTGTTTAAATCGATTGGCAATGTTTAAACACGCCATTTCACACAGAAGTACAATATTGCTAATTAGGCAAAACGGGTCATTTTATGGTAATGTATCATGCACAAAAAAGCCCTCCCTCCTTCAAATAAATGTTAAAGGATTTCACATAATCTCATTGTTCGTGCAGGAAGGGGATTCCATTCCATTAACAAGGAGCAGGTTCTGGCTGGGTGTGCAATTCCCTTAACAAAGAAACACGAGGCAAGGTCCCAAAGCTGCTTCCTCTGGGTGTACAAGGTACTGACTGATGCCCAACCTGGAAGGTTTCGGCTCTCACCTGGGTCACCAACTGCCACTTTCAGGACCGCCTCTGTTCTCTTACATCAGTCATCTCAAAGGATCTGGATCCTCCTTTTCTAGGAAATCGCCTCAGGTATTTTTGTGAGCTCTGTTTCTTCTTTAAATGTCACTAGTTATCAGAGCCCTTAATATGTGTGTCCCTTTCATGGGACCAGTCACAATTTCATGCTGTTTTCATGTTTCTTATGTGGGGTAAATCATGGTGGTTGAGGATGACCAAATGTTCTTCCTATCCCTCCCCACACGGGTTCCCGATCCACTTGTGGGTGGTTTTCCAAATGGTTACCTCCCCTCTACCTGGAAAACACCCTTTGGAGGCCAGACCTGGCCCCCTCCACTTGGTGCCCAGCTGCTGTCCCCACATAGAAAGTCATGATGCTCCACAGAGCAGGTCTTCCTGTTTCCATGACTGGACCCTTCCTGCGTGAGCCAGGTCCCTTGGCCTGGAAAGGATTTCTCCAGCCTTCTCTCCCTGGATGTATCCTGCTCTTCTCTTCGAGTCAGTGCTTTCCCCTGTTTCTCTGGTGGTCAATTAGTGCTCAATATTTGCACACACAGCCTGCAAGGTGCCTCTGTCCTTCACTGCATCCAGCACAAGGCTCTCTTGTTGGGCAAGAGGGGGATGTCCTATATCCAGGTTACACCGGACACCCACAATGGTGCTGACCCAAGGCTCCAGGACAGTCAGTCACCCCCAGTTCTTTCAACCACCACTTCTGAAACGCTGAGCCCTTTGATGCACTCATGTTGAGAATCTATATCCTCCCTTCTTCCAGAGGATTTGAGGCAACCGATTTAGTGTCATCTGTTTGGGATACTTGGAAATTTTCCACATTTGTCAAAGAACGCTTCTTATATTTTATAAGAACACCACCAAATAAGAGATTCGAGGGGCTGAGAACCTAGTTTAATACAGGTCTAGAAACTGAATATCAATTTGTTGAAAATGCCTCTTTTCAATTCTTTCTTTCTCTTTCTCTCTGGGACCAAGGGATGAGGAGGCATAGAAGAGATTTCATCCACCAGGCACAATAGGTCAATGCCTGTACCCTATGAGCTTTTCATTGTCCTACAAAAAAACAAAACCCAAACTAGGCTGGGTCCAAAATATAAAACTCCAAGATCAAAATGAATATACACAACATCTACAGAAACTTAACATTGCACCAACCTGGCAATGAAGCTCAACTCAGAGTTACCTATCAGCACAGTAGAGTTTATGCTGCAAGACCCTCATACATAATTTATTGTTAATAAAGCTCAATATGGGGAAAAAATAAAATTAACATAATTTATTGTTAATAAAGCTCGATATGGGGAAAAAAAGTTTTTCCAATTTTGTGATGACAAACACATACTTTGATATGGAAGGTGGATACATTTTCAGATGTTTGGTCTATAAAAAGGTCAGATTACCAAGCATCTAGGTGAGCCAGGTCCCTCGGCCTGGAAGGGTTTTCTCTAGTCTTCCCCCCTTGGATGTATCCTGCTCTTATCTTTGAGTCAGTTCTTCCCCTACCCAGTTCCTCTGGTAGTCAGCTGGTGCTCAATAATTGCACACAGTCCTCGCTGCATCCAGCTCAAGGCTTTCTTGTTGGGCAGGGGAAGAAGTTCTGCATCTAAGTTATGCTGGCCTTGGGCCTTCAAAGGTCTTAAACGAACCTGGGGGAGATGACAGTTATCAGTACATGTGGCCCTTAGGTCTCGTGCTGATGATAGGGTTTTTGATTTGGTTTGATTTAGTTTATTTGTTTTTTGTTTTTAAATTCTGAGTGAAAAGACTCCTACTCGGCTGCCTGTTCTATGTGGGCATTTGCTTCTTTCAGCAGTTGAGCTGGGTTTCAAGGGAAGACAGCTCCCAGGTTGCTGCTGGGTTTTCCATGAGGGTCAAGGAGACTCCCTGGCACCCTCCTCACCCACTGTGTGGATGCAATGGCTTAGCCCCTGCCCTGGGGTCGACAGACTTGGCTCTAAGATCAGGATGACACATCAGAGCGTCCACCCTTCCGTAGCAGGCATGAGGAATGTGGCACCAGGAAGGATCACCAGAGCAAAATCTGCTCTTGTGTCCTATTTTTCTCTTGAGGAGAGAACAGAACAGTACCAGCCACCCTGCCCATGGTGGATGCTGTCCGTTTCCTGTGGACATTCCCATTCTTGACATGGTGCCTGCACTTTGAGCCGCACCCCATCCTCTGGCCTGTCCGTCACAGACTCAGAAAGGTGACACCCCCATCTGGAAGAATTGTCTCTTTACTTTGTAAAAAGTGAGGGGAGAATTCCCAAGAACCCCCAGAAACAAACAAACCAAGCCACTGCTTGGCCTTGGGAAGGAGCTAGAGCTTCCAGAGGGAGGTTTCCCTGGTCTACTCTCTCCTTCACTGCCTCTTCTCTCTATCTACCACCATCTCCTCGGTTCCTCATGCAAATCACTTCCTGGCCATTCATTCCTTTGGCTCAAGATGGTGTGATTGCTGTGAGTAAGACGGCTTCTCAGAGAGGTTCCTATCCAGGAAAAGAGTGCTGGACTCAAGGCAGGCACAGTGGTTCATGCTATAATCCCAACACTTTGGGAACCCAAGCTTGGAGGATTGCTTGAGCCCAGGAGTTCAAGACCAGCCTAGGCAACATAGCAAATCCCCATCTCTAAAAAAAAAAAAAAAAAAATCAAAAAACTAGTCAGACTTGGTGGCATGTGCCTGTAGTCCCAGTTACTCAGAAGAGTGAGGCAGGAGGATCACCTGAGCCCAGAAGGTCAAGGTTGCAGTGAGCTGTGATTGTGCCACTGCACTCCAGCCTGGGCAGCAGAATGAGACCCGGACTCAAAAAAAAAAAAAAAAAAAAGAGTGCTGGACTTGAACTCTAATACTGTTGACTGCATCCTAGCTCTATCATACAGAAGCTGTGCAGTGCAAACCCAGGCAAGCCTCAGATTCCCCATTCATTAGACATAGAAAATAGCATCTATTCACAGATGATGGCGAAAATTAAGTAGATATGGCCTGGGAAGTATTGCCCCACGTTTCTGAAAATATGAAATGGTGCCCCAAATATAAGATACATGTTTTGCCATGAGTCCGTGTGCTTCACTCTGCAGGCAATAAGAAAAGCTCTGAGTGATGTCAGGAGGAGGATGGACAAGGTGTGGGTTGTGGTTAAAGCCAGCTGGGGAGAAAGAGGCCCTCACGGGAGAAAATGGATGGTACAACCCCAAGAAGAGAAAAAAGAAGGGTCATCTTTTAAGTTTGAGATGATAAACTTTGGGGTCAGACAGACTTAAGTGCAGAGCTCCAGTTCCTTCTCTTGTGAGCCATGTGACCTACTCTGAGTCTCAGTTTTCTCTTCTGTAAGGCAGGACTCAGGAGAGCCTCTCCTGGGACCATCACAAGGATTAAGGGAGGTCAGCTTGTAAGTGACTTAGCACAATATTCGGCGTAGAGTAGTCACTCAAGAAATCCTGTTATTATTAAATCAATGTCCACATCAAAACTCCATTCTGGACATTTATAAGTACTGGGTCCCTGGCACAAGTCATGAACAAGTCAGGGATCAAGAAATCCATAAGCAATGTCTCCAATGCCTAGGCTCCTTTGTCTCTCCCCACCCCTGGTACTTCTTGGCTGTCTCCTGTCCTGCCATCTTCCTTCCATTTTCTGGCTCTCACTGTCTTCCTGTGTCTGGGTCTGTTTCTATTTTTCCCTGACTCTCTGTCTCCATCTCAGTTTCTCTGTCTCTCAGACCCCGACTTCCAGAGTTCTCTTTTTCTCCCTTAACTTTGTGAACATAAAAAACAAAACCAAAAAAACTAAATCTAAGTTCTCTTGGGCAGAGGCACATTGCTCACCGAAAGGCGTCCTCGCCCCATCAGTGGCTGCCTTCCCATGGCCTGTGGCCACTTTGGGACTTCCCGAGGGGGTAAAGAACCCCACTTGCCCAGGCCTGTACCCACGAGAGCCTGCCTTCCCGTCCATCCGTAACGTGAGCCGTTAGCCCCATAGACCCACCACACAGCTGGAGACTGTGACCGTGTAAGGTTCTGTGCTGGGCCACATGTAGGGAAGGGAAACCTTTATTGCAACCATCCATTTCTAAGGCTGGGCAGGTGTCCCATAAAGATAAGAGGCCTGGAAAGCAGCTGCTCACAGAAACCCACAGTCCGCGGTGGGAGCAGCTGCTGACGCGAGTCTGGCCGCGGCCTCCTCGGAGCGGGGGACAGGGTGAGGCACCCCAAAGAGGAGCCAGACTGTGGCCGGGAAACGATTGGCGGCCTGGCTGAGAAAATGTATCAATCAGGCTGCAAGGGTGCATCAGTCACGCAGCATGTGAGGGCACAGAGACAGCTCAGAGAGGCTGCAGGAAGCCCATGCTGTCACCCAGGAGCCAGCTGGAGCCCACGGGACAAAGAGACAAGGAGCACAAGAAAGGCTGAGGGGGGACCTGGGGCACAAAGACAGGGGTTGGTGGGGGGGGTGTGTGATCAGGCTGCCATGACAAAGTGCCACAGACACACAGGATGGCTTCAACAACAGAAATGGATTTTACACAGTCCTGGAGGCTGGAAGTTCAATGGATTTTACACAGTCCTGGAGGCTGGAGCTGTCTGCGGGGCTGGTTTCTCCTGAGGCCCCTTTCCCTAGTCTGTAGATGGCCGCCTTCTCCGTGTCCTCATGTGATCTTCCCCCTGTGCATGGCGGTGTCCAAGTTTCCTCTTCTTAAAGGGCACCAGTCATACTGGATTAGTCTCACCCTAATGATCTCTTTTTAAATGAATTACCCCTTTAAAGACCCTATCTCCAAATGCAGTCATGTTCTGAGTTACAGGGGCACATGTGTTTTGGACACTTGACACAACTCAGTCCGTAAGAGTTAGCCAAGAGGCAGCCTTCGTAGGCAGGAGCCATCATGCCAAGCAGGCTTTCTAGGAGTTAGGGTGAGGCCCTGAAGGCATGGTGAGATCTGGAGAGTAGATGGGGGTTGGGGCAGGTGCAGGAAGGGACTCCAGGCCCGAGGAAGGACTGTCCCCTTCCTTACTGCAGGGGTCTTCCCTCCCGTTGTCTCTCCATCTCAGCTGCCTGCCACACAGTAAAACAGAGAAGAATCTGGGTCACCGGTGAAGTAGGACTGACAAAAACCAAGGAAGTAGAAACCCAAGAGAGAGACAGCGCAGAGGATGGCAATGGCTACCTCGGAACTTTCCCCGTGCTTGGCAATGGCCATGGTGGATGAGCTGCAGCTCTGGGAAGCTGTAAATACAGCCAGCCCTGGAGAAATGAGCCACTCGGAGTGAGAGTCCATGACTTCCAGAGGGACCTGCCACCCCCTCCCTCTAAATATTAGTCCCCCATCCCTTTACTTGAGACTTTAACCTCAGTGAAAAGGCAAATACTCATGGGAGGGGCTGCATTTTAATTTATTCTGAGTCATTTAGATGCTAGTGCTAATGGGTGCATTTGGGGAGAGAGAAAGTGGGAATAGGAAGAGACAGCCCCCAGGGAGGCGGAGAAAACAGGTGTCCCTGGTTGCTTCGTCATGTTGTCTTCTTTGCCTGTCTTTCTCCCTAGAACGCAGGTGCTGTGACAGCAGAAGTTAGCCTGGTCCCTCACTCTGCTTCGAGCCTACGACCATGCCTGGCACACAACAGACAAGCAAGGAAATGCGGCTGAATGAGTAAATGAACAGACAAATGAACAAACGCTACCGAAAGACACTCAAGGCACTCGTTGGCTATTTCATATTCTAGATGTAGCCTCACAGGGGAAGCAAATCGCACGCTCAGGGCAATGTGGTCTATGATTAGCTCTGACAGAGACGACAGAGGAACGTGTTCCTTAAAGCCCTCACCAAAGACTCCAAACTAACGCCAACTTATCTCAGATGATCATCCAGTGACCGGGGCCACTGGGACCCTCTGTCCCTTCAGGGATAAACTCAGCGTTTCCATCACGGTCGGTGGAGCATCTTAGCAGACTTGTCGAGAATTTACAGGAAAAAAAGAAAGAAAGAAAGAAATCCAGGCCTCCCAGCCTCAGAAGACACGTTGGGAAAAAAAAAAAAAAAACAAGGATACTGACTAAATACCAAGCCAATATCCTCTTCCTGTCGGCTTTGAACGCACACACCTGAAAACTCTTTAGAACAACAGCACCCTGGCGTTAGTACCTGTTTGCCTTGCTAGGAAATCAGAAGCTACAGGCGGTGGGAGAGGGGATGGAAAAAAGAGAGGAGATTCCTTACAGAAAAGGATTGGGCCGATTAGGAACAGCTGCAAAAGCCTTCAGACCACGCAGAGGCCGGCTCTCCTGCACACACACCAGATCTCTGTCTGCCTCTCTTTCACGCCGATGGATGTCATTCCAAACAGTTTTCACATTTACAGGAGCCAGGCTGAAACATTTCCCATGTCGGCTCTTCGGGCTGGTTACAACTGAGTATCTTAAGAACCTCTGGAGGCAGAGCTGATGAGCCACCCCTGTTTCCCCAGCTGCATATCTACCTGCCGGAGAATCCCATGACCTACCTGTTTTGCCTGGCAGGAGGGGCATGGGAAGACGGCTGAGCAGAGCCAGACTGGGGT
This sequence comes from Cephalopachus bancanus, assembly GCA_027257055.1. Lineage (NCBI taxonomy): Eukaryota > Metazoa > Chordata > Mammalia > Primates > Tarsiidae > Cephalopachus > Cephalopachus bancanus. The sequence goes on from JAPVLO010000308.1 coordinate 649,626, forward strand.
TGTTTTGTGTCCCAAGCCACATTCACCAGACCCACTTTCCATGCCCACCAGCACATAGCACGCAAGAGTGCTTAGTTTTGGGGGGATCGTGAAGCACTTTGAGATTCTGATGAAAACCAGGGGGGGGTCTCTCTGGGTACACACACACACATGCATGCACACACACACACACACACACACACCACACATACATACACACACATTCATACTTTTTTGTTATATATTGTTAGCAGATCTCTAGACCCAACCTGTCGGAATCACTGGGAGGATCTTTTTCGATTCCTATGGAGTCGCTTCCTACACTCACTGAAATAGAGTCTTGAGAGAAGGCATCCCAAACTTTATCTTCAAGAGACTATTCCCAGTGACAAGTTCTAGGCAAGGTGCAGTGGCTCCCACCTGCAATCCTGGAACTTTTGGGAGGATTGCTTGAGCCCAGGAGTTCGAGAACAGCCTGGGAAACACAGTGAAGCCTCTACCAAAAAAATCAAAATATTAGCTGGGTGTGGCGGCACGTGACTGTAGTCCCAGCTACTTGGGATGCTGGGGGTGAAAGGATCATCTGAGCTCAGGAGGTCGAGGTTGTGATGAGCTATGATCATCGTGATCGTGCCACTGTACTCCAGCCTGGGCAACAGAGTGAGACCTGGACACAAAAGATAAAAAACCTGTGACCGGGTATTAGGGAACCTCTACCATAGGGACTCATGGACTTCAGGTCTAAGGCCCTCTGTTTTCTTGCCAGGACAGAAAGGGAAGAAAACTTTCTTCTTTTGAGTCAGGGATTATGCAAGTGGTTTTGTAAGTTAACGCCTTTAACATGATTTTCACAGAAATCATATGAGGGAAGTAATATGGTCCCCATTTAATAGGGAAGAAGAGAGAGAGGCTCAGAAGGGTTAAGGAACTTGCCCAAGATGGCCTGGCACTGGGTAGATTGAGAACGAAAACCAAAACCACCCGATGCCAAAGACCTCTCCACCCAAGGACAGCACCATCAAAACCCCTCCCATAATCCCAGCACTTTGGGAGGCTGAGGTGAAAGGACTGCCTGAGTCCAGGGGTTCGAGACCAGCCTGGGCAACTTGGCGAGACTTCATCTCTACAATAAATAAAAAAATTAGCCAGGTGTGGTGACATGTGCCTGTGGTTCCAGCTACTTGGAAGGCTGAGGCAGAAGGATCGCCTGAGCCAGCAGGTTGAGGCTGCAGTGGCTATGAGCGTGCTTGCACTGCAGCCTGGGTGACAGAGTGAGACTCCGACTCAAAACAAAAAAGAAAAACAAAACCCCACCCAAGTGACATCTGGGTAAGTGCCCCTTCCCCTGTCACCCCAGGGCTGGGTGGGCCTTTATCACAATGCCCTTCCTGACAGTGTCATCATGAACTACTTCCTTCCTTGCCTCCCCCGAGACACAGGGATACACAAGGGCACATCTCTGTGCCCTTAGAAGACCTGGCCCCTGGCATAGCTCTGGTCCACAGTGAGCACTAGACCAATATTTTGTGAATAAATCAGACAAAGGAAGAGAGAGAGTATAGGGTTAAGCTGACCACCTCTCTCTATAAAAATGTCAGTAGAGAAGCCATCTCCCCAGAATAACTTTACACTTTGTAACATCAGCACTGTACAACACCAACTGCCTCCACATGGCTCACCAGTATACAAAGAGACTATGAAACCACCACAAATGTGAGTGGATTTCAATTTAAGGTGGTGTAGGAGGGGGAAAAAAAATCTCTAGGAGGAGAGACTTGGAAAAGCTATCAGGAGGGGGCCTTGTAGAAGCAAAAGCAAAAAAAAGCATCAGCACAACCACCCCAGGGTGCACGAATTCTATCACCATAATGCTGCTGTGTTCTCACTCGTATAATACCGATGCTTTTTTTTCACCAGCCTTACTGCATTTGCTCACACAGTTTTATGGTGGCTGTTCTTGTTGTGGATATTATGAAAGAAGATTACATGGGATCAAGGCAGGTACCCTTGTTTTTTGCAGACAAAAACCACACATCATCTCGCTGGTTCCCTTCCAATGTCAAAATCCCCTCTCCGCTACCTCTGATGGTGCACAACCTCCACTTGAATGCTTTCAGGGCCGAGGAACTCATGGCCTCTTGCTGTCTTCCATTTCTGAACGGCCCCTTACTAAAGCCACAACATCTACCCACTGGTCTGAGGCCAACGTTAATGAGTAACCCAGAGTACGTTTACTCCCTCTCTGCGTGACCCCCTTAAAACACATCTTCTTGACAAACATATGGACTTCACAGCATCTTGGATGGGATTTAGAGTCTATCATACTCAGTGATCTATCACAGAAACAAAGAACAGAGTACCATACATTCTCACTCATAAGCAGACCTTGAACAATTATCATAATACTATAAGAAAGGGATTGGCAGTAGTGGGAAACTGCCAGGGAGGGGAGGTGGAATTGGCAGTTGAGGGAAACTGCGGGGAGGGAGGGGCACACCTCATCAACAGGGGTACCTGCATAATGAACATTTGTATACCTACCGCTGAATTGTATCCCACATCTTTAAAAGAAAAAAAAAGAAAAAGAAAAAAAATTTTAAAACCCCACATCTTCTTGCCTGTGTCCACTGGCTGGTCATGACAGGCCAAAGATGGTAAAACATCTTTGCCATCCATGACTCTCCAAGCTTCAGTGTTCTTATCTACACAATGGTAATAATAATAATATCTACCCCATGGGTTATTGTGGGCATTCAATAATACATAAGCTGTAAATGAATGATATCATGGGTGTAGGTCTGTTGGTTACAATAACTCTAAAATATTAACTATTGCTACTCTTCTTTTTTACACTATTCATTCTTCATATATGCATGCAGCTAGGGATTGTGTCATATTTTTAGCAGCCCTGATCACAACAAGAATAAGATAAAATACCTGGATTTGCTTTCATGAGAACGACCCTCAAGTCTGCTCTCCCCCCACATGAGTTTGGGCAACTGAGTTTTGGAACTTAAATATCAGACTCAAATGCCTGCCTGTTTCCAGCTCACTGTACCAGTCTGTTGTTATCACAGTGATCTTAATTCTGTTCCCACCCTGAAGGCCTAGGGGGCCTTCCAGCTTTCCTCCATCCATATTTTAGAGATTCTCGAAATAACTTCAAGCATGAGCTCAAAGACTAGAGACTGAGGAACTTCCTCTTGGAGATTATTTCAGTTCAGCTGCATGTTCTATAGATGAGGAAGTGGAGGTACAAAGAGATTCGCTGGCTTATAGGAAATCACAGAGGTAGCAGTGATCATCTGTAATCACCACCACTCACTGAGTGCTTCCTGTTCACGTGGCACCGTGCTACAAGCTCTACATAGGGGTCACCCCCAAACTGTAATCCCCAGACGGCAAGGTCTCATCTGTGGCATTCAACACCCCACACAGTCCGCACCCAGCCAAGTGGCAGACACACATTAGGAACTCCGGAAATACTTGCCGAATAAACACTCGACATCCCCAACAACCCTCATTTTGAAAATGGTAGAAACTACGCTTCGAGAGATTAAACCACTCACTCAGGGGCCCCAGTTGATCCTGAGAAGTACGGTGATTAGTACCCAGTCTGCCTGGCTCCAAAGCCAGTCCCTTAACCCCACAATTTACTGCCTCCTTATCGGCAAAAATGTCCTAGAATGCAGCGCTCTGGACAGGCAGGAGAATGCTTTTTTGCATTCCATCTGAGAACCTAGTCACCGCAGTCACATGCCCCAAACTTACATCTAAACAAGAGAAATGGGGAAAACCTACCAAGACCTAAAATATCTCTGAGCAGAGATCCTTTAGCCTCTCCTCCCAAAATGACTCACCCTCTGGTTCCATTCTCCCACTGACTCATCCCGCTGGGACATTTCGCTTCCTCTCAAGCAGAAGGGCTCCATGCCAGGCCTGCCAGTGCCCAGGCCCTGCTGGGTTTCCCAGCAGATGCTGGTTCCAGGAAGGAACGAGAACCGGAGCTCCCTTATCCTAACGCTTTCCCCACAGACACTACTCCCTTTGCCAGATACCAGAGAAGAAAGAAGGGGCTCTTCCTCCCTATATATGCTTGGGAGTGTGCAGTGCCTCTGTGCGTAGGTATGTGTTTATGCTTGTGTGTTTGTTTACTTAGGATGAAGGCTTCATTCATTCATTCATTCATCTACCATGTGCTCGACCTTACAATACATGCTAAAGGGATTACAGAAAACTAGAGGACTTGCCCCCACATTCCAGCAAGCCTGAGCAAAGACTCAGCAATGGGTGGCCCTACCTGACCAAGAAAAAAGCTTATATTGATGAGTGGAGAAAGAAGGGTGGATCCTCGAAGACCAAGCTAAGAAAATTCTAGAAAAACCATGAATGTTTCGTTGAAACCAGAGAAGAAACATGGTGGAAGCTGATTCTGCAGAGATCAGTCCAGCAACGGTACGTGCCACGGTCTGGAGCGCAAACCAACCCACAGGAGGAGAGTGGGAGCTCTTCCCAAGCGGAGATTGGCATCGACAGACACACTTGCACTCAGCTATGGAAGACTCATTTGGGGTCATTACCAGGAAACTGTGCTCCTCTTCCTCGGTGCCCTAACCTTACTTGTGCCTGTCGCTTCCTCAGGACACCCTTCTTTTTAAATCTCTTCCAAGTTAAGGATTGGGCTCTGAAGCCCATATTCTAGAGTCTTCCACTAAGTGCATGAATATTTTTTACCAATGACAGGGGTCTGGGTCAATGTTTAGAATGCAGAGCCCAGAGTTTTTGTGATGCTTATTAAGCAAGCACCCTTTGGGACAATGGTTGAGATGACCTCAAACATCCTTCCAATCTTAGCGAGTCTGGGGGTCTAAGATGCTGACTCCACTAATGGATTGTGTTTTTGCCTTTTGTCAGACAACTCACTTGATCGGGAACCTGGCTAAGACCATCAGTTCCCTACACTACCATCACTAGGCCCAAGAAATGCCTCTCAAGACTGGGACAATGCACCCCCACCTTCTTATTTCTGTGCTGAGCCCCTAGTTCCAACCAGCAGGATGCCTGCATTGGCTGCGAGTGCCTGGACATACAGAAAAAGACTGGGATTTTTATAAAAGACTTTGGACTCCAATCAAACATTCATTTCAATGTTGGCTAATCCATTAAATAAATACTAGGTTGTTCTGACTACAAAAAAGATCCCCATCACTTGCATCTTTTCTTGTTCCTCTCGGGACCTACGAATTTGTCTTCAAAACTAGTGCACATCCATAAGTCCTGTCAAGAATCTGGAAGTCAAGCAGCCCCAAAGAACTCCCTGGTGGGAACCAGGCTGCAAAGGAAGTCACAGAGTCTGCCCCGGGACCAGGAAAGAACGGCATTTTTCCAGGAGCAGAGAGATGTCAACAGCCCTTTGTGACAGTCCCAGAAAGGGATCACACTCCACGTCTTAGCATCCAGCTCCCCAGACTCGGATGCTTTGATGCCACAAGACAACTGCTCAGATTCTAACTCGGATCCTTTAGCAAGCTTTCTGTGGACCCCTGGGTTGTCTGAAGAACATCATCCTACAAGAAGCATCAACTCTGGATTGCATTCATCCCACGTAAAATGGAAGGTTCGTACCTCCTACAGGTACTTTTTTTTTTTTTTTTTTTGAGTTGGAATCTCACTCCGTTGCCCAGACTGGAGCGCAGTGGCCGCTCCCGGCCACCACAGCCTCGACCTGCTGGGCTCCACAGTCCTTCCGCCTCAGCCTTCCAAGTAACTGGAACTACAGGTGCGTGCTACCACGCCCGGCTAATTTTTGATTTATTGTAGAGATGAAGTCTCGCCAAGCTGCCTGTGGGCTCAGGCAATCCACTCACCTCGGCCTCCCAAAGTGCTGAGATTACAGGCTGAGCCACCAAGCCCGGCTCTACAGGTACTTTAAAGAAAAACAGTTAACACGGCATGACCCCTTCTAGACACTTCCCTCCCTTCCCAACAGCCCCTCCAGAATCCTCCTGACATGGGAACTCTATTTTCCCTCCTGCTGAAAGGATGGGTGTTGGTAGCCACCAAAGACTGTTGCCTAATTGAAATGTTTGGCTACTCCCCAGCAACTTCCCCTTTATTTATTTATTTATTTTTTGAGTCAGGGTCTCACTCTGTCACCCAGGCTGGAATGCAGTCATATGATCACAGCTCACCACAGCCTTCAAGTCCCGAGCTCAGGTGATCCTTCTGCCTCAACCTCCTGAGTAGCTGGGACTACAAGCATGCACCACCACACCTGGCTAATTTTTAAAAAATTGTTTTTTTTGTAGAGACAAGTTTGATTCCCTTTTTTTTTGTAGAGACAAGGATGATTCCCAGGCTGGTCTCGAACTCCTAGACTCAAGCAGTCCTCCCACCTCAGCCTCTCAAAGTGCTGGAATGACAGGTATGACCCACCACACCTGGCTGCAACTTTCCTTTTAATGAGAAGCAGAGAGTCCATTTCTAAGTCATGATATCCCTTCCTGGGAGACTCTGCTTCCTTCACTATGTCCTTCCTTTTTCTCTGGAGAACCTGCAGCTTGAGAAGAAACTTGCCAGCCCCTCCAGTGTGTCTCGTTTTCGTGCTAGGCATGTGGGAAAGAATCTCAGGTTACAGGGAAGCACAGGAAATCAAGGCAGGGAATGACGAGAAGGGACGCTGGCAAGCTTCCTCTGAGGCAAGATCTGCTTGTACTAGAATCCATTTATTTGTTTGTTTATTTTAACATAAAAAGTCAGTTTCAGTTGAGGTGGAGTGTCCTCTGGTTGCTTTCATTGCATATACAAACCCAGAGAAGAAGAACAAGGAGAACAGCTGCTTGACAGGAACAGAGGCTGCATGTTATCGTCCCCTCTGCTGGTTGCTAAGCACCGGAAATTCGGAAGGAGCCTATGAGAGGAGAGAGTTACAGGCAACGAAAGATGCTCAGCCACAAATAGGCTCTCTGGATGCCAAGCAGAAGCCTGCATGAAAAGGTGTGCTGCCTGGGAACCAGAGGGAATAGAAAAGGTGCCCCACTGACCTGCACCTGTGGTATCAGGCACCTCTTGGCTAAGCCATCTCCGCTGTGGTTGAATACCCTTGATAGACAGATGTCCTACCCCACCACACAGGCTGACCGAGCTCTGGAATCATCAGAAATCCCCACGGGAAGTGTCTGGTAGCCAGCACCAACCCTTCAGTAATGGTGAAGCTGTCCTGTCCGATAGACCAACCATGAAGGGGATGGGTCAATTGTGGCATTGCACAATACACCCCACTTTCAGAATGGAAGGGAATTCTAGTTCTCGGGGGTGGAGGGGAATGGACATGTAGTTATTCTGTCTGGAGTCTCTGGGAGGAAGGTTTCTGAAGCCCTTAAGGAGAAGGCTACATCCAGGAATTGAGAGGACACCATAGTCTGTAGTCCAGCTTCTAGATGAATGCACAGAGTTTCCCTACAGGCACCAGCTGACAAAGGACACTTGACCAAGGCAGAAGGCTTTCTGCCTTTTACTTTAAACTCAGTTCTGCCTTGACATGGCTACTCCATCCTTCTCCCCAAGCAGTCAGAGAGATCCTTTAAAAATGTAAGTCAGGCTGGGTGCAGTGGCTCATGCCTATAATCCCAGCATTTTGGGAGGCCAGGGGGGAGGATTGCTTGAGTCCAGGAGTTCGGGACCAGCCTGGATAACACAGCTAGGCCCCGTCTCTACAAAAAAATTTTTTTAAAAAATGTAAGTCAGGTCATGTCAAACCTCTGCTTACCTTCCTCTAGGGGCTGCCCCTCTCATTCGGGAAAAAAAAACCCAAAGTCCTTAAAATGGTCTCTATGGCCCTATGCGATCTCTATGCTACCACCTCTCCGGCCCTGTCTCCCACCACTTTCCCCTCCACCCCTCCCCTGCCTCCAGCTGCCTCCCTGGCCTCTAGGATCCCAGGCATGCTCTTATTTTCTTTGGATTTCTGCTTCGATGTCATTTCCTTGTGAGCTTTCCTGACCCTGTTCAGAACTGTAAACCCAAATCCCACCCGCCCCCCCAGCAGTCTCTATGTCCCTGACCCACTTTATTTTTCTCCCTGACCCTTGTCAGTTCCCTACTCAATGTATAAACTTACTCATCTATTGTCTATCTTCCCCACTAGGATATATATTCCAGGAAAGCAGGACTTTCATCTGTTTTGTTCACTGCTGAACCATCAGGATTTATAACGAGGCATGACTATGTGTTTAATCAATTAAAAATCTACCCTCCTCTGTCAGGGCACCAACTCATCACTCTAAAAACCGGTAACTGATGAGAAAGCACTGGCTTTTTCGGCCCAGCTGTATTTCAGGATAACCATATCGTTGATGGGGGAGCATTCGACTTTATAGAAGAATTCCAGTTACTAAATGCAAAAGGCTAGACGGCATCCGAAAACACACATTTCACAAGCCCTAATGAAATAATGGATCCGGCAACAACCATCAACGGATGCTAAAACCATTGGGTGAAAGGTTGATGGAGAACTCTGTAATGGATGAGGGATGAGGCTGCTGATCCCTGAGCCCACTCGCCAGGGTCAGCATCACGAAAAGTGCATCCTGATGTGATGCGACAGGAAGTGCACAGCCACTACGAGAACATCCTTGACCTCCCTTCAAAACAAACGGGACCTGCGTCTAACTTCTAGGTCACAGAAAACATAGAGGAGAAAGGAACAGATTAAATGACAAAATGAGGAAGCAATCAACCAAATCGAAATGTGGGACGTTCTGCGGGACAACTGACCCAGTTTCTTCAACAAATAGATGACACTCAAGATGGGAGGGGGAACAATGAGAGATAAGAGATGTACAGGACGGACAAGCAAATGTGATGTGTGGACTTTATTAGGATCCTAATTCAAACCAACCCTCAAAGATATTTTGACATAATAAGGGAAATTTACATATAAACTGGGTATGAGATGATGTCAAGGCTCTCCTGGGTTTTGCTGTTGTTCGGAGTGATACAGACATGTGGAGGGGTTAAAAAATAATCCTTTTTTGTTAGAGAAGCATACCGAAGTACAGTTGATCCTTGAACAACATGGGTATGTTCTTTGTGGGTTCAGTTCTGTGTGGATTTTCTTCCTTCTCTCCCCACCCCGGACAGCAAGACTAACTCCTCCTCTTCTGCCTTGTCCTCAGCCAACATGAGAATAATGAGGGTGAAGACCTCTGTGATGATCTACTTCCACTTAATGAAAAACAAATGTATTTTCTCTTTCTTACAATTTCTTTTTTTTTTTTTTTTGAGTCGGAGTCTCAGTCCGTTGCCCAGGCTGGAGTGCAGTGTCATGTTCACGGCCACTGCAGTGCTGACCTGCTGGGCTTCAGCGATCCTTCTCCCTAAGCCTTAAGTAGCCAGAACTACAGGCACGTGCTACCACCCTTGGCTAAGTTTTGATTTATTGTACAGACGAGGTCTTGCCAAGTTGACCAGGCTGGTCTCGAACCCATGGGCTCAGGTAATCCACTAGCCTCAGCCTTCCAAAGTACTGGGATTACAGGCTGAGCCACCAAGCCTGGTCATGATTTCTTTTCTTTTCTTTTTTGAGTTGGAGTCTCACTCTGTTGTCCAGGCTGGAGTGCAGTGGCACGTTCACGGTCACCCTAGCGTCGACCTGCTGGGCTCTGGTGATCCTTCCGCCTCAGCCTTCCAAGCAGTCAGAACTACAGGCACACACTACCATGCCTGGCTAATTTTGATTTATTGTAGAGACAAGGTCTCACCAAGTTGCCCAGGCTGGTCTCAAACCCGTGGGCTCAGGCAATCCACTCACCTCAGCCTTCCAAAGTGCTAGGATTATAGGCTGAGCCACCGAGCCTGGTCATGATTTCTTTTCTTTTCTCTAGCTTACTTTACTGTCAGAATACAGTATATAATGCATATAGCCTACAAACTATGTGCTAATCAACTGTTTATGTTATTGGTAAGGCTCTGGTCAACAGTAGGTATTTATAGTTAAGTTTTTCAAGAGTCTACAAGAATTTTTGACTGTGTAGCGAGGCAGAGATTGGTGCTTCTAGCCCCCACATCGTTCACGGGTCAACTGTACTTACAGATAAAATTTTAAAATGATTAGAATTTACTTGCAAATACCCCAGAACAAAGAATTATTAAGGCAAATATATAAAACCAAATCAGTAAGTATGGCTAATTGTTGAAGTTGAAGTATGTTAATTCATTATCTATGTCTCTTTGAAATTTTCCATTAGTCAGGGTCTCTGTCACCCAGGCTGAAGCACAGTGGCACAATCATGGCTTACCACAGCCTCAACCTCCTGGGCTCAGGTGATCCTTCCATCTCAGCCAGGCACTCTGGTGATTTCTAGAGTTTTCTCCCTTGCCTGAGAGTCCTGGGAAGACTTGCCATCCATGTGCCTAGATTCCCGCTTCCCTCTTCCATGTAAGGCCACACACATCCTTCCCCCTTGGGCATCTCCTCTGTGCCTTCAGTGAGGTGTTCTGTGACCACATCTAAATATATTATGTAATAAATCTGGGAACTTGTGTGGACGGTATTAAAACTCACCCTTTGATGTCTGCTGCTGATGCTCAGGGGGAAGAAGGGCTGACTTTTATTGAATTCCAGGCCCTTAAAAGGTAGGTATTATTGTCCCCGTTTCCCACATGAGGAAACTGAAATGCAGAGAGATAAGTTACCGAATCACAGAGCTCATCATCCCCAGAGCCAGTCCACACGTGGTTTTGTGCTACATCAGCACCGTTCTGGTGTTAAGTCCGTGGTAACACATTTCATCCTCAGTGCAACCCTGAAAAGTACTATGGTCATCCCCGTTTTCCTGATCAGAAAGCTGAGGCACAGAAAGATTAAGTCACAAACCTCGTCGGGGGCTGGAGTGGTGGCGGGGTTGGAAGGGGAGAGGACGGTATCCTGACAAGGAGAACAGGCTCCGGCAGCGATGAGGGGCGTCCTACCCCCGGCAGAAGGTATGGACACAGGGGGAAAATGTGTCCTGTGCATACAGCAGCATCTCATTCTCATTCACCTAGTTTCCAATGGGGTGATGACACGACTCTTGGGGCATAAACGGGGTGACCACGTGTCCCAGCTTGCCTGGGCCAACCTGTGTGCCTGTGGTCTCCCCATCATAGTGTCCCCTTTCCTTCTCAAAAACGTCCCAGTTTAGAGCATAAAAATCATAGGATCACTCTAACCACAAGCCCCTTTGGTAAGAAAAGCACATCATGGACAGTCAATTAACCCTCACTGAATAAAAGGTGAATGAATTCTTTTTCTAAGGTGATGAACCTCCCTAGAAATGAGAGCCTGACCAAGTAACAGTCTCCCCAGTTTCCTTGGCAACTCTGTTGGATTCTGTGACTCATAATAACCCTTTCCTAACTTCTCTCCTCGGGTTGAAACCAACTCCCCTGAGTCACCCCGTCATACCTCTCGGGTCAGTGATGGAGGTGGACCTCTGTTAGGGCCAAACGCTGAAACTCTTGCACTTTTATTTTGTCACTTCTAAGGAAGAGACGACCCTGGACACACTGTCATTCTGCCATTTCCCTCACTCTTGGAGAGGTGCCAGTCTCCTGTCCTCAACCATCCCTGCCATCCAGAACTCAATCTTTCCTGATGAATCTCTCTCTCGGCTCTTCATCAACTCTGCTGTCACCTGCCACTGCTGGTTCAGGGAGGCCCAGCCAAGGCTGGCCTGTTCCCTCCTCTGCCCCACCTCCCCCCACACACCTCACCCCATACCCGCTCTCCGCAGACAAGGTCCGTCAGGGTAAGTCTACTCTGGCTTTCTCCAGTCTTATCATGTTGTAGCATCTAATTCACTTCAGCCCCTTATTTGTGCTTCACCTCCTTTCTGTGACATTAAGATAATCCCATTTCCCTAAGCCTATCACTGCTCTGGGTTATGGCCAGGAAAGATTAGCTATCTTTATGGGGTCAGAGATGAAGACAAGGGAAAGATCAGAGCCTTATCTTAAAGTCTGAGGCCATTTTCCCCACTTCTCTGTGCGGCTTCGTTTCTTCCTGAGGTAGGATATTTGGACATGTTATTTTAATATTGCATGTTGAGCTCTTCAGAAGAAAAGTAGACATAAAATGGTGAGATTTTGGTATCATCATTAATAATATTAATTTTTAGAGCTAAGATAATTTGGTCTTGATTCATTGCAACCATATGGTACTTATTGGACGAGCACATTACTGCTTAATTAGAGGACCAAGCGCTCCTGGTGACGTGACAAGAGTCTGGAAGAGCTGCCTTTTGAGTTGACATTACAGCAGGACAGAGCCTCTGGCTCAGACTAGCAGGAACAGCCAGCAGCACCGAGAGGAACGGCCCTTTGGCCCTTCCCGGTCTCTAGTTGCTGAGGTGATAATTAGCTTTACTTGCCTGTGCTCAAGCTTCCATTTGCTTTAGGCCTTCTGCACCGCCACATCCAGTGATTTATACCGCGTGAGGTAGGGTGGCACTAACCCTTCTAACAAACACCAGCATTAAGGTGGCTTAACACAATCAGATTTTATTCCTTGCCCACGGTCCAAAGCATGCACAGTTCAGTTTGTGACTTAACCTCTCTGTGTCTCGGTTCCCCGATCAGTGAAACGGGGATGACCACACCTTGACTGAGAGACCTGGCTGTGTCCTCCCTTGGGGCCTCGTGGTCATCTGCGTCCTGGTCTTCTCCACCTCAGGGCCATTGCCTGTGCTGTCCTCTCTGTAGACAATGACCTTTCTCCCAGACCTATAAAGGGAGCTCTAGATCGGAGGGGTCATATCCCAGACGGGATTCCTTCAGCAAGGTCTTCCTCTCCCACCCTATCTGAAAGAGCCACATACCCTTCTACAGTTCATTGCCTGATCTTCATGGCATTTGCCAGCACTGGAAACAGTCTTTCTTATTTGGTTGTTTGCCTCATTCGCTCTCTCTCCCTATTAGAGCATCTGCCTTCAGAACATTTCTAGCACTTGCAACCCCTGATAGGCGCTCAAAAAAATATGTGTGAGGAAAAGAGAGGGAGAAATTGAAGAAGGGAGAAGACAGGGGCAGAAAGAAGGAAAACTCAAGGAGTTGCAGTGATGTCCCTGGGGTCCCCTAGCCAGGGACTGGAGAATTGAGTGGAGTCTCCCCATGTGTGAGCTCATCGTGACAGGCTCCCGCAGGCTGCTGGCCCCACGCACCACAGAGAACAGGCGTGTGGAGAACATGCATCTTGGACTTGCCCCTAGGCAGTGGCGATGGTGTGTCAGCCCTGCTCCCTTTCCTGGGGCGGGAGACTCGTGAGAACAGAGGTCAAGGTTTCAGTCTCTACAGGGCCAGCGTGCTCGGTTCCAAGGCAAGTTCTATGCCGTCAGACACACCGCTACCTCTGGCCAAATAACCATGGAACGAATTACTCTGACAGGTCAGGCTGCCCCTGCCCTAGCCTTCAAAGATGTCAATTCACTTTCCAGGCCCACGTTTACCTCACCTATTCAGGGATACCCCAGGGGAAAGATGTTCTCAGCGCTCCAGTCCAGCACTGGAAAAGCCTCACATTGTCAAGAAACGCCCCAGGCCTGAGTCTGTGGCTCCCTGCTACAGGGCATCATGCAGATGGGAGGGCCCAAGATGCAGGGCCCATCCAGCCCTTCTTTTTACCTTCCCAAGCCCACCAAGCCACCCCTCAGGGGGCCCTGCAGGCCTGTCGTGCCCTCTCTAGAATCCAGGGGGTCTGGGAGGCAGAGGGAGCGCATCCCTTCCCGCCAGGTCCCTAATCCTCCTCCAATCAGTCCATTTGAACCGGCTTGACCTCCAAAGCACTGTGCCCTCACCTTCCTTCCCAGTGAGCATGGGAGGAGAGAGAGCAAAAATGCAGGCAGAAGAAAAGAGCTCAGGGCTCCCCCTCCACGGCCTGCCAGCCCAGGCTTCTCAGACACACTCTGCATTCCCCAGGGAGCAGGAACCAGGAGACGTCTACCTCAACTCCCTAACTCTTCAGCTAGAACATAATGTCTTTAAGAGGGTGACTCACCACAGCAGTGAAAACTGACTAATTATTTTGATCTTCTTGAAGTCACTTGCCTCATTAGTGGAGACTCTCCATCCTGGGCCAAGACCCAGTCCTGCAGTCAAACTTGGCTTAGTCAACCAGGCACAAAGTGATGGTTCGGTCCTCCCTCTCCTGTTCTGAAATAGACTTTTCCCTCTAGAAAAAGGTGCCTGATTGCAATCACAGCAGGTAAATCAGAGCAGAGGGCTTATCTCCCTTTGCTGGTCATGCTGAAGCCACATTAAAAACAATGAGATGAACAAAAACTCCGTTTTTCCCTAAATTGCAAAAACTCCTTTCATGACTCAGCCCTGGCCAGGCTGAAATCAGGGCTGAGATTCACAGGTTTAACTGCCAGCCACAGCTGGACCTGAGGCTATTATTTCCTGAGCACCTACTATGTGCCAAACACGAGGCTGAGTGCTAGGTATAAAGGAGTGGGGAGGAAAAAACAAACAGGCAGAGAGACCAGGCCCAGTGGCTCATGCCTGTAATCCCAGCACTTTGGGAGGCCAAGGTGAGAGGGCTGCCTGGGCCTCTCACCAGTGACCAACCTGGGCAATATGGCGAGGCCTTTTCTCTATAATAAAATCAAAAAATTAGCTAGGCACGATGATGTGCACCTGTAGTGCCAGCTACTCAGAAGGCTGAGGTGGAAGGATCACCTGAGCCCAGCAGGTCAAGGCTGCGGTGGCCATGATCATGCCATTGCATTCCAGCCTGGATGAAAGAGTGACACTGACAAAAAAGAAGAAAAGGGACGGAAAGGAAAGGGGAAGAAAGGCAGAGAGCTCACCAAGACCCAAACAGGGAAGACCTCCTGCTTCCTCCCAGCCTGCCTTTTTTAATCAGTGTCCCTCCTCCCCTAATCCTTCCCCACCTCCCACGTCCACTGTCCACAGTTCCCAGATGGAGCATCACAAATAGTTCATGTGCCTTCTCAGTCACCTTCCAATATGACAGGCCTTCACCAGTAGGAGAATTCTGGAATCAACACCTTAACCCATATGAGTTACATCAATGGCAGGAATTTCAGGCACAGAGGCAAGGAAGTAGGAGACAGGCACAGAGCAGGCCTCACAGATCCCTCAAATCACAGCAATGGAGTCCACACATAGGCCGACTTCCACCAGAACCGATATACAGAAGTCGACCAATGTCAGCGAAGCCCTAACTTGAAAACGACATGCTACAAGCACATTCTCCACTCCCTGGTATTTCTGCCAAATCAAATTCAGTGGCCACAATGTGACAGAAGAGCGAGAACCACTATGGAAAGAAACATTGCATTTACAAGCTTGCTTTGCAGAGCAGAAAGCCATGTAGCCCAGGAAGGGACGTGAACAGGTGCTTGACTCAAGCCTTCCTAAGGACAAGAACCTCATCTGAATCAGGTGAATATCCTCAGGCCAAGCCCAAGTTCCTAATCAATGTCTGAACTGATATACTCATACACTTCAGACTGGAAGCAGATCAGAGAAAAAACTTGGGAGCCATCTAAGATAAAACCATGTTTTAATTCTGAGTCAATTCTGAGTAAAATGACATTCATTGATGTAAAAAGCCAGGTAAATCACCAATCACTATGCCAGTCTTGCAGTCCTAGGAGGAAAGTCTTGGTTTACAGTTGTACCCGGCCAACAGCATGCAAGAATTATGTTGCTGACTCTCCAAATCCTAAAACCTGATGTTTCACGAACTGAATGGAGGATTCATTTATGGAGGTGAAACACTCAGCTACCTTTCAGCACTGAGAGACCTGAGCTCCTACTGAGAAAAAGCACATAAAAGTGTGTATGCTGAAGGTGAGTAACTGGACCCTGGATCTCCTCCCCAGCAAGGACAAGTGTCGATGTGTCATCCACCATCTCTGACTCAGACCAGGGCAGGGCAGGAGCTCTTTGCTCTCCAGGAAGCCTTAGAAGGGGCAGGACACCCCGAGTCTCCTCACTTTCCTATTGGTTCAGAACCCATGGGCGTGATGGAACCAACATGCCCATGACACTGCCACTGACACCTCCTGAGGTTTGCAGGAGACTAGGACAGAATATCTTCCCACCCTTCCCAATTGGAGTGCCCCTGGTGCGACAGATCCATAGCATTGGGTTCTTACGAGGCCCATCTCCATCATTCTGAGGAGTAAAAAAAAGAATCAAAGCCAGATTAACAGCAGGCCATTTAAGATCACATGAAATGACCAAATACCTGTTGTGATAAGGGAGGTCTGAAGGGAGAGCTGGAGAAATTCAAAGGTTGTTAACCACCCATGGTGCGTTCATGTGTGTTGTTGTGTGCCTCCATTACCTTAATCTATTCATAAGCCATAAAACACCACTAAGTATATTTTCCCTCTAATGGCATCTTTTAAAGCTTGGGTTCCAAGGGCTGTGTATAGCGCTCTGCGAAACACAGCCGTGCAGGAACTCTCAGCTGCAGTAAGGCCAAGTAATGGCATTAATGGGAAGATCAGAAAACCAGACCCCAAGAGATGTTAATGATTAGCTAGTTCAACCCCTCATCTTACAGAGAGAGGAAAGCTAAACTGTGTTTCCCCATTAGTCTCCTAACTATCTTTCTACTCCTTCTGGCTCATTCTTTATACAGATACCCAGCAATGTTTATAAGACACAATCCTGATCATTTTATTCTTCTTTGTTTTATTTTGTTGTTGTTGTTGTTGTTTTGAATCAAAGTCTCACTCTGTTCCCCAGGCTGGAGTGCAGCGGCACAATCATGGCTCACCACAGCCTTGACCTCCTGGACTCAGGCAATCCCTCTGCCTCAGCCTCCAGTGTAGCTGAGACTACAGGCACATGATCCCACATTCAGCTAATTTTTTTTATTTTAGTTGAAATGAGTTCTTGCTATGTTGCCCAGATTGGTATCAAAGAAATCCTCTCCTCAGCCTCCCACAGTGCTGGGATTACAGGTATGAGCTACCACACTCAGCTATTTAACTCTTCTGACTGAAGTTCTCCATCACAGCCTTCAGGATCTACTTTAAAATTCTTAATCTAATAAAGAAGGCCTTGATGATCTGGCCCCCCGCCTTCCTCTAAGTGGTGTCCTTCCAGACCCCTACAAAACACACACGCACACATACACACATGCACACACACTCCCACCCCCTCCCCCACACCATATTGCCCTACTTGCTGTTCTTGAAATATCCATCTGGGAGTTTTGCTTCCAATAACTTAGAGTATTTTATATGGGACCTATCTTATGAACATAACTATTACTTAACAAAAATTTTAAAATACCTATTTGTATACACTAGAGAGCAACTCAAAGTAGGCAGAACTGGAAGAAGGAAGGATTGGATGAGTTTTCTGGGCTTTGCAGTTTTTTTCTTGAGGGCGTACCCTAGTCTGTACAATGTAGGGTGACTAGAAACTACAAAGAAACCTGCAGAATCAAAAAATAAAGTTGGAAGCAGCTGGAAAATGAAAGGAGAAATCCCAAAAAGGAGGGAGCCTCAGAAGGGGAGTTCCAAATTCTTTCATATTAACTCCATCCAAACTTCTGGCTGACTCCTAAGCTTCGCATGCATGAAGTGGATTCCAAGCAACCCATCTAAAATTAATAGAACTGATCAGAGATTTCAGCTTCTGCCCACCATGAGGGAGACAGAGTCTAGCGTTTGAGATCAGTCAAATTAAATGCCTGCTAAAATAAAAAGTTAAAACTCTTGGGAGGAACATAATAGAATCCATAGGCTATACAATATATCATCAACAATGTCCAGAATATAATCCAAAATTACTAGACATATAAAAAAGATGGCCTGTATTTAAGAACATAGCAATGGAGACTGAAATGACTCAGATGTTAGAATTAGCAGACAAAGATTTGTCACACACACAGTGCTGTCACTCATGCCTTTGCATATGCAGAAACCTCTACCTGAAACATGCTTCTTCCCACATTAGATAATGCGAATTCATCTCATCGCAGGCATCAAACCCTCCCAGAAGTATTCCAAATGTACGTCATTCCTCCTGATCACTCAGAAACTTGTTGTCTCATTGTCTAACTACTTACCTGCCTCCTCCTGTAGCTATCTTAAGGGTTAGGCAGTGGATCATCAATGAACTGCACAGATTTTATGCTAAATGTGGGTTGAATGAATGAAACAAAGAATGAAGTAACTGAGAGTGACATTAAAAGCTTGAGTATCATTGACTCATGGGTAGCCCTTTTGAACCTTGCTCACATAGTCTCGAAAATCATGGGTCTTTTTTCCTCTTACTATGTCTATTGTAGATTATTTCTGTGGCAAGGAGGATACAGACACTTAAGTACAGAGATCTGCTCACATCCTGCATACTCCCACACTCAGAAGTCTGCTGACTAGTCTTTTCCCTGATCTCCATTTTTCCCAAGGAGGGTTTTATTCCTTCTTACTATCAGTTCCAACTTGCTTACTAATTCTCACACTTAGAATAGTTCCCTTAATTTTAGCTAACTTTTATTGAGTGTCTTCTATGGTGCCATGCAGGCACTATACATTTAGCAAACACTAACCCATGTAATTTTCCTAACACCCCTATGAGGGGCATATTATTATTATTATTATTATTATTATATTA
Organism: Cephalopachus bancanus; assembly: GCA_027257055.1. NCBI lineage: Eukaryota > Metazoa > Chordata > Mammalia > Primates > Tarsiidae > Cephalopachus > Cephalopachus bancanus. The sequence continues at coordinate 668,247 of JAPVLO010000308.1, forward strand.
TTATTATTATTATTATTTGGAGTTGGAATCTCACTCTGTCGCCCAAACTGGAGTACAGGGGCATGCTCCCGGCCACCGCAGCCTCGACCTGTTAGGCTCCAGTGATCCTTCTGCCTCAGCCTTCCAAGTAGCCAGAACTACAGGTGTGCACTATCACACCTGACTAATTTTTGATTTATTGTAGAGATGAGGTCTCAACAAGTTGTCCGGGCTGTTCTCGAACCCACGGGCTCAGGCAATCCACTCGTCTCGGCCTCCCAAAGTGCTGGGATTACAGGCTGAGCCACCAAGCATGACCCACATTATTATTAGTATTGCCATTTTACATATGACAAATTGAAACTGTGAGAACGTTATTTACAATGTTAATAACTGGCAAATTCCTTTGCACATCATATTAGACAAAGAGACTTTAAGAGAAGCCCTCTTTCTTCTCCTTTTTAACACTCTTTAGAAATCTCACTTCTAGTTTAGAGGCATTTGGATGGAGACAGTATATCTATCCACCATGAAAATACTAAATAAATACCCAAAGTCTTATGAGGAATTGATCAGCCAATCTAAAGAGAACCCAAACACATGCTGCCTGCCCATTCTGTTTACGTTTCTCTTGCCTTCCAAAAGGGTGTAAGAATCCCAAAGACTGACTACTGAGGGTAGAGGCATCTCTCGGCTCCCAACTGGGACTGGTGAGGTGGGGGGTGAGTTGTGGGAACACAGGTAAACATGGCACAAGAGCCCATCATCCCAGCAGCAGAGAATGTTTGCTGGGACTAATGGGCCTGGAAAACTGAGGGCTGATGTAACACATTTCCCCAGAGATAATCAATCTCTGAGAAATCATTGGAGTGCGAAGAGGATTAATGGGTAAAAGACACGTCTTTGAAGTTTTGCCCCGTCCTGTTTTCAAAAAAGCGATTTCTTCACTAGCTACATGCCCTCTGCACGTATTCTGTTTCCATTATTTCTTCTTGCCCTCTGAGTATTTATTAAAATTTGGCTTCCTGGTTCTCCTTGATCTTCTGGAATTCGTTCTGACAATGAGAGTCAATGTTAAAACCCCATTAAACATAAATTACCAAGATAAGACACAGGAGATCTGGAAGTCCTAAGTCTAAGTCTATCTCACCTACCACTGATGAAAAGACATTATTTTGATCAAACTATTTTCTCTGTTTTTAAAAGACATCATGTGCTGGAAACCTTGACAAGTACTTGAACTTCAGACACACACACACACACACACACACACACACACACACACACACACACAGACTCTGTCCAGAACATACTTTTTTTTTCCATTTAAACAGAAAAAGATCATCTCAGGTTTTATTTTCTCACAAAAGCCAGGTTAAGCTCATCCATGTTGCACTCCTAAAGCTAAGTTATATCTATCCTGCCAACCTACATTTTGTTTTTAAGTTGGTAAGTAACTTTCCCAGCACCTCAGAGCAAGGCAGTTAGCAAATTTTGATTCACACCCAAAGTGTCTTCACTGGAGTCTTCACTGTTAGGGTCACTGAGCCACTCTCTAACTTCAGTACTCGAGAAGGCTTCGGTTACTTAAACCCAGAGCAACAGAGGAAACACAACAGTGGGTCCGATACACTTGGTAGTGCAGGGACAAATCACTCCAGCAAATCACCTCGAGAATGAAGTGTCCCGTTAAAACAGTTTCTTATCATTGAATTGGTTCCCTTTTTCACAATTTAGTTTAAAAGTACAGGTTTATACTTGATTTACTAGCACTGGCAGGAAGCAAGAGTTGCCCGTGTGAATCACTCACCAGAAACGAGAGTCAACCGTGTTTTTGTAAGTCTCTCCCGATTCCATAAATTATGAAACTCTATTAAAATGCTATCATGTGCATAATTAGTACTGCTAGTGTTCTTATTAGAACTGAAATGGTTTTCCTCAAATCATTACACTGCTTATTAAAATGATAAAGGCATTGTCTTTAAAATACAACCAACAGTTTACAAATCAGAAAATGCTCACTAAAGGATTGGAAGACACATGGCTTTGCTTCCTGCTTCCCCCCAATTATAATTATAACTGCCACCATTGTTTAGTGAGCTCTAAGACTGTGTGTATGAGTCCCTCCACATGTATTCTCACCAGTTCCTCCACTGCCTCGTGAGACTGGCATTATTCACTCCATGTTACTGAAGAGAAAGGGAGTTCTTAACAAGGTCACTTGCTCAAGGTCACACAACTATTAAGTGGCAGGGCTGAGATCGAATCCCAGGCTTCTCTGACTCCCAAGTCTCTGCTTCTAAACACTACTCAGTACTCCCTCATTCTCCTTTGTGACTTTCCTCTGTGATGGGAAGATAATTTTGTGAGTTACACTCAAGAAAATCATGCATGGATGCAGGTTATAAGTCAAGGACAGCTTACCAGGCCACAGTATGAGGAGCACATATAGACGGGTAAAAGCAATGAACGTCTCTCTCAATTAATCCATAATTCGTCCTAGAACATTGGATTTGGAGTGGACCTTAGAGATCAACCAGTTAAACTCTTTTTTTCTCCTAGACAGGGACTGAGCAACCCAGGGAGTTCAAGGAATTTGCCCTGGTTACAAACCCTAGTCTCTGGGTTCCCAGATCTCCATTTTTTCTATGACTCTCCACTGTGTCTCATTAAATGAACCTGTCAGCCTTCACTTGTACCCAGGGCAGCCAGGCACTTAGAGAGACGAAAGAAAGCAGACCCAGTCAGTGTCTAGCCCCAAAGAATGCAGTCAGGATTATCGTCCACCAAGCAACCATACAATGGTGCAAGAGGATACTTAATAAAGCCCCAATGTAGGTGACAGACAATAAGGTCACATGCATTCTGGGAATGGACACTCTGTGGAAGGAGCAGCGTCTCACAGGCAAGGAGGATTTTGACACACAGAGAGAGGGCCTGGGGTGGAAGGAGAAGTTGAGTTGCTTGGTGAAACACAGCAGAGCAGTAGACAGCTTAGTTTTCCAATTACACAGCCAGCCCTAAAGTAAAAGACATGACTTTTGAGATCTGCTCCACATAGGGACATGAACTTTTGACTCCAGCTGGGCCACAGGGCCCGGAGCCTGAGAAACCAGCCTGGGATGCAGGTGGCTCCAGTTATGTTTTAGATCAGCCACAAATAGCCCTTGCCTTGTACAGGGCTGTGACCCTGACAAGCCGTCATCATCACTGGAATGCCTTAGAGGCCAAGGGAAACACACGGAACCGCCAGAGCCGTTGCAAAATCGATCCAAGCCCAAGGAGCAGGGCAGGAGGGCCTGACTCAGTGATGCTAAACTCATTTGCCAAGCTCCTCTGGCACCTGGACCAGGCTGGAAGACATTTCTGGATCCCATTTTTTTCTGTGAACCTTCACCACAAGCCGAAAGCTTAGAAAACAGAAAAGGCTACCCATGATGCAGGGGTGATAAGAAAAGTAACAAGTCTTGTTTCGAGGCTATCAGTGGCAGGGTAGAGGCAGCATTTTGGATGACCTGTCTCCCTCCCCCGCTGAAAAAGGAAGGAGTGTGGAGTCCAAAGATTTACACCCTACCTCAGCCATTTACTTACTGTATGAACTTGGCATGGTGCCTGAGCCATTCCAGCATCTGTTTCTCTATCTTTAAAGGGAGAATACTAATACGGCCCTCCTCACGAGGTTGTTATGCGGCTCGAATGACATATGAGGCAATTCACCGCAAATTCTAAAGCATTATACCAATTTCAGTGGTCATCTCTTTCATAGGGAAGGCAGGTCCGTGGGGTTTCCCAGCTTCATGGGCAAATGAGGGGCAGAAGTCATTCTAGTTTTCGTGAAGAGGCTCAAGCCATAGCTTTGTGCTGGTTCTCAATAGAGTGGTCCACAAAAGCATACCAACAAGGAATGTCATCTCAGCAAAATCCTGTGTTTATGGCATGGGCAGCAATTCTGAGAATGGCAAGCTACTACTAACAACAACATTGTTACAGGCCAGGCAGTGTGCTAGGGGTTTTACACTCATCATCTCTAACTCTCCTGGTTAGGAAGGCCATTTTGCCTCCACTTCTCTTGTTGGCCCCTCTGTTGTTAATGAAAGTACTTCCCTCTCTCCTCCCCACCTTTGGGTCTCCTTACAGGAAGAGTAGTTACGCCCAGGGACATTCGATGGGCAGGGTTACTGTGCATCAAAGATAAGTCCTCTTCCTTCCATTATTTGTTGGTTTGGTGGCTGATAAAGAATGGGTCCTTTCCCTCTGAACATTCCTTGTTCATTTCTCCCAACTTTTTCTTGCAACTCTCAGCCTCCGTGTGGAAAGCACACTGGGTGGGGTTTACCTCTCTAGCTGCAAAATCAGCATCCTTAGCCAGGTTGGACAAACTGGAGCCAGCTTGTGGAGACTCAGTGGGAGGGAATTAGGGAATCCTAGCATGGGAGAGGGTAGTCGCCAGGTGCTTGCCGAGCTTTTTAAGAAAGGTTTCTCTTTCCCATTGGGATACTTAACTTTTTTTGGAAGTAAAGTGTGCTCTAAGAGATCCTAAAAAAGAAGAAGGGTGGGTGGGAAGATTTAGACCCCAAACAAAACCCTGAATCCCTAACACTCACAGGAAATCTGCAAAGTAGTCACTCTTATCCTCATTTTACAGATGAGAAAAATCTGAGGCTTCCTGGTAAATAAACTGACATTGGCGCCCTTACAATCTGGTTGTAAACACAAAATAAGAACATCTCAAATCAGACTGCAGGCCAGGCACAGTGGCTCGTGCCTGTAATCCTGGCATGCTGAGAGGCCCAAGTGGGAGGATCACCTGAGCCCAGGGATTCAAGACCAGCCTAAACAACATAGTGAGACTTCGTCACTACAAAAAAAAAAAAAAAATTAGCTGGCCATAGTGGCGCACACCTGAAGTTCCAGTTACTTCTGCTGAGAGGCAGAAGGATCTCCTGAGCCCAGGAGGTTGAGAATATGGTGAGCCACGATCGTGCCCCTGCCCTCCAGCCTGGGGGGGACAGAGTGAGACCCTGGCTCTAAAAAAAGCTCAGAGCCGGGCTTGGTGGCTCAGCCTGTAATCCCGCGCCTTTGGGAGGCTGAGGTGAGTGGATGGCGTGAGTTCGCGGGTTCAAGACCCGCCTGGGCAGCGAGACCTCATCTCTACAATAAATAAAAAAATCAGCTGGGCGTGGTAGCACACACCTGTAATTCCGGCTACTCGGAAGGCTGAGGCGGAAGGATCGCCGGAGCCCAGCAGGCGAGGCTGCAGTGGCCGGGAGCGGCCACTGCACTCCAGTCTGGGCGACTGAGTGAGACTCCAACTCAAAAAAAAAAAACAAAAAAACTCAGGATGTGTTTACTGATAGCTTCTGCTTCCCAACCAAACAAAAATCCCCAACCATCATTTCTGGTGCCTGAGTCACCAGAGAGGTCAAAGGGCTCACAAAGTGTGATATATGGTCTCCAGCTTGGCTTTCTTTAGTCTGGGCTCCACAGCCAAACCCGCTGGAGGCCAAAGAGCATTCTCACACACCTCCCTTCCACGGTGGGTGCGGATCAGGTTGGCTGTGTCCCAGAAAAGTGCAAATGACTCTTACAAAGCAATAAAGTAGGCCATTGTCCCCATCATTTTTCACGGCTTGAGGCTTCTGTTCCCCCTGGATTCGCTTGCCCTTGTTGGTGCATTTATCTCCACTGCCATGAGGCTGCGTGATGGGGTCTGTATTGCAAGGAAAGGTGACGGGCTGGGCCCCTGGCATAGCAACAACGGCACCCCTGGCCAACCCTCAGCAGAATGACAAGGCAGGCTGATCACACCAATATTTGGTGCCCTTACCCCCCTCAGCACCCCCTGTTCTGCCTGGGGCCCTGTGTTCTCAGCTCAGTTGCTGACAAACCCAGGAATAAGTGAGTAGCAGAGAGTGACCTCCCTCCCTCCCAAAGATCTCTCTCCTAGTTCATCACACCCGCACTGCCTTTGGCAAGATCTTGTCAACCACTTTCACCGGGTTGATAATTATGATCGCCACCTGTCATTATCACAGAGAGACAGCTACCAACCTGAGTATCTCTTCAGCATGAATAACCAGAGCTACCATACTGAGTCGATAGACACTCTTCCAGCAGAAAGCAAAGAAACTTGACCTTTTAGTTACACTTTGCAGCGTTATCTTGAATAAATGGGCAATTTCCATTAGGTGTTTTGAAATATTAAAAAGAGCTCTCTGGCCGCCATCATGCCCATGATGAGACACTGGGAGTGGGGGAAGCAGGGGTGGCAGGAACTCCAGGTTAGAAATTACTCTGATAATGGGTCATAGTATTTTCCATCTTAGAGGCATTTGTACTTTCCTTCATTTCCAAACATCCTTCAAGATTCAAAGTATTGAATCTCAAATCATTAGATTTCAGGTAGCAAAAGTGTAAACACTAGGGGACTGGGAAGGCTGTGGCAGGTGGGTCCTCCTTCGATGCTCCATTCTGCCTAAGTGATGAGTCTAAGGATGCAGGAAGGCAGCAGTTGGTCCTCTTTGAGAACGAGAGGCAGGAGACAGGAAAGAAGCACATGTACAACTACCATGTTCATTCATCCACTGACTGCCTGCTATGGGTCGGATCCTGTGCTACACAAAATCAACTATAAACTGTATCATCAAGGAGTCTCCCACCCGAGGAAAAAAAACACAATGTACCACCCCTGACAACCTACCACTGGACAGCACGAAAGAAACATTAACTGAGACTTCCCTGACACCATGTTAGGGCCACAGCCCCACCCAGCAGAAATCTAGAGGGAGGCGTATAGGGCAGGTGGTCACTAACTCCTTAAACCTAGGGTTGCTGTAGGACGGTCCAGAACAGGAGCAATGAATCCAGGAAGAAACACTAAAAAAAGAATATCGCCTCAATGCCTAGCACGTAGCAGACGCCCAAAACAAGATATGTGGAACAATCAATAACATAGGACTCTTATTTATATAAAACAACTCCAAAGGAGATAGCCACGTATCCACGTATTATTTTTTTTTCAGTTTTTCTCTGTTATAAATACACATAACTTAAAGAGTCAAATAGCTCTAAAGGGCTCATTGCAAAGAAAAAAAAATCCAAGTTCTCTCCTTACCCCCAAATTTCCCCATCCCTACCCCCAGCAAAAACAACTTCCTCAATCCTTAGCTGTTTCTTTTGGTATTTAATTCCTTTTTTTTTTTTTTTTGAGTTAGAGTCTCTCACTTTGCCACCCAGCCTGCACTGCAGTGGCACGCTCACGGCCACCGCAGCCTAAACCTGCTGGGCTCAGGAGATCCTTCTGCCTCAGCCTTCCAAGTAGCTAGAACTACAGGCACGCGCCACCATGCCTGGCTAACTTTTTGATTTATTGTAGAAACGAGGTCTCACCAAGTTGCCCAGGCTGGTCTCAAACCTGTGGGCTCAGGCAGTCCTCTCACCTGGGCCTCCCAAAATGCTGGGATTATAGGTGTGACCCACTACACCTGGCCACATATTTTTAAATAATATGCTTATATAACATCATACATTATCAGACCTATGAAGAATCTCCTTTCAAATGAAATCTTCTATTCCATCTGCTGCTCTCCTAAGTTGGACCCCCTGTTTCCTGAACTCTTATGTTTCCCTTGGTCTTCTCCCTCCTTGTGGTAAAGAACTTCCCTTAGTAGCTTCCTGAAGAAGATGCTTGGGAGCTAAGTTTGTTTTAGATCTTCTATCCACAAATGTCTTTGTTCTACCTTCATGCCTGAGTGATAGTTTGGTTGGGCATAAAATTGTCAACAGGAAATAATTTTCCTTCAGAATTTTGAGAGCATTTCTCCATTGTCTTCTGCTTCCCGTGCTGCTTAGTCAGGCTGATTCCTAATCTTTTGTAATACATTTATTTCTTTCTAGAAACTTGTAAGATACTTCAATTTCCCCTAACTTTCTGAAATTTCACAATGATGTACCTTTGTTATAGGCCTACTTTACCCATCCACTTGCTTGAGTACTTAATGAGTCCTTTCAACCTGAATGCTAATGTTCTTCTATTATAAGAAATTTACTAGAATTGCCACATAATGTTTCCTCTCCACTGTTTTTTGTTTGTTTGTTTGTTTTGCTTTTTTTCCTTTCTGTTTTTACTTCTTTCTGGAACTCAGAGCATTCAGATGTTGTACTTTTTGGACTGGTTGCCTAATTGTCATAGTTTTTTCTTCTAACTTCCATTTCTGATTTTTTTTTTTTTTTTTAGCCCTACTTTCCTGGAGAGCTTTCTGTTTTGTTTTCCCACCATTCATAGCCCTCAGTTTTGTATTTTTTTAATTTCAATATTTTTAATTTTTAAATTTTTCTTTTTATATAACAAGTTTCTGTTTCAGGGATGTTATATCTTCTCTTACCTCTCTAAAGACAGAAAATAATATTGGGTTTTATACACTTTCTTTTTTGCATCTTTTTGTTTGTTTTTTGAGTCAGAGTCTCACTCTGTCACCCAGGCTGTAATGCAGTGGCACTTTCATGGCCACCACAGTCTCAACCTGCTGGAATCAGGCAATCCTTCCGCCTTAGCCTTCCAAGTAGCTGGAAGTACAGGCATGCGACACCATGCCTGGCTAATTTTTTGATTTACTGTAGAGACGAGGTTTCACCAAGTTGCCCAGGCTGGTCTTAAACCACTGGATTCAGGCAATCCTCTTGCCTCGACCTCCCAAAGTGCTGGGATTACAGGCTTGAGCCACCACACCCGACCCTGCATCTGTTTTAAAGCCTCCTTTGCTTGTTTGCTTTGGCTTCTAGCTTCATTTTAAAGGTCTTCTTCAGACACTTAGGGATCCTACTGATGGATCATATTTCAGAGCGAAACACCAGAAAACTGAGAGAACACTTTGAGTATAGGTATAGTTTGTCCACTAGTCTTTGCTATAGAGTGCCATAGCTGAATTGCTCTGTTGGGTAGACCATGGTGTATCTTTAGGGCTTTCTTCTTTAGGCTGATCCACTCTGCTAAAAAGGATATTTAAGTCTCCTGTCTAGAGAGTACAGGCCTATATCCAGCAGTCTATGAGTAAGTGAGCAATAGCCCAGAAATCTTCGCCTTATTTTCACCCCCAGTATTTTGCCCTTAATTGTGCCATTGATGTCTTGGTAAAGAGAGCGTCCACTTTATCCTCATTAGAGAACAACCCTCCAGTCTTCAGCAGAAGTGGGAAAGGGTATTGGCTGCTAAGAAAGGGAGTAGAAATCTGAGGTCTAATTATTTTGTACTTTTTAATTAACAGATCAGATCGTGTATATTTACTGTACAAGATGATTTTTGAAGTATATTTACATTGTGCAATGACTAAATCTAGTTAATTAACATGTAGATTACCTCACATAGTTATCATTTTATGGTGCGGGGATTAAACGTCTACTCTCTTGGCAGTTTTCAAGAATACAGACTTTGAACAGTTCTCCAGTTTTTAGTCCCATGTTCACCACCACTTCCAAAAAATACCTGATGGTACTAATTTCCAAACCTTTTGGGGGCTCTGAGCTGCAAGTTTAATTGGGTCTCAGTTTTCCCCATTGTAGCTTAGGATTCAGCTATCTTGTACAGTAGATTCAAAGTCTGTCATCACTTGTTCATCTCCCTTACAGGTTTCCCAGCTGCCACTGGGCAGAACTTCTCAAGTGAGTTCAAAATTCAGCTCCAACCATAACCCACCACCATGACCAAAAAAGGCATTGCTGCTGGAGATGAAATGGATACATAAACTGCTTTAAAAAGGGTGCTGAAGACCACCCTCATCCACAACAGCCTAGCTTGTAAAATGTGTGCACACTTGCATGTGACACTCAGTAGTCTATGTAGAAAAACCTGGTTGGGGAACCGTTTGTTGAAACTCACATTGAGGCCAGTCACAAGAAGAAACTAAAAGAATGGTTAGGTCTCTGCAAGGTCCGCAGAAAAGCAAAGCCACTGGTTGCAGTTGCATGGTTGTTAAGGACCTTGGCAAAGAATCAAGGCCAAATATGTCGTCAAAGAATATTTCAGCTACAAAATATTAACAAATAAACCCAGCCCTCAAAGAAGACATACGTATGTGTGCATGTGTGTGTGTGGGTGGGGAGGGTAGCTGATGTCTTCTTTCCCATTCATTTTATCTTTGTGGGGGTTTTTTGTGGCATTTTTTGTGCCATCACTTTAGTGTTGTTTTAGAAAAGCATAGTCAGTCCACCATCTTTATCTGCAATTTTGAAGCTGCTGGTATTTTTTTCTGATTTCCATATAATTTTTCTATTTTTATTATAAAAAGTATATGTAACATATATTTTTTTTTTTTTGAGTTGGAGTCTCACTCTGTCACCCAGACTAGAGTAAGTGAGCAACAGCCCAGAAATCTTCGCCTTATTGCCTCGACCTGCTGGGCTTCCTGCGATCCTTCGCCTCAGCCTTCCCAGTAGCCGGAACTACAGGCACGCACTACCACGCCTGGCTGATTTTTTGGTTTATTGTAGAGATGAGGTCTTGCTGCCCAGGGGGTTTCGAACCCGCGGGCTCAGGCAATCCACTCACCTCAGCCTCCCAAAGGCACGGGATGACAGGCTGAGCCACCGAGCCCGGCTGTAACATATTTTTATAGTTTGATAAGTAGTAAGGCAAAACCTCATGTAACTACCATCCATATCAAAGCATGTAACATTACCTTGACTTTTGCTATAATGCCTTCCTGGCTTTTCCCTCTGGTTTGGCCACTTAAGTATGCATATCTCAAAAGAAAGCTTATTTGCCTTATTTTAGCTTTATAGGAATGGAATAGAGTTCTTCCAAACATACTCTCTTGTCTTGTTTCTTTCCCTCAACCTTATGTTTGTCAGATTTTCATGTTGTTGTGTCTAAGCCATGTTTGGTTTTTTTGTTTTTTGTTTTTGTTTTTTTTTTGCATCTTTACCCTTTAAGGAAAAAATACTTTACAACATTAATAATAAAAATCACAAGCATTGGGGAGCAAAGGAGAGGGCATGAAAAGAAAGAGAAGTTAAATAAGTTGTCCAAAATTTAAGACAGAAAATCCTCAAAATTCAAAAATGTTTCTCTCTTCTATGCAGAACATAGACTTCTGAAAGCTGGGGAAAAGCACCCCAAAACTGGCTTTCCAGGAATGTTGGACGCATTCCCCTACCTCTGGTGGGTTAGTCTATGTGCCCCTTTTCTCTAGGAAAGGAGATAACCTGACTTAAATAGGTAATGTCATCTAAGAAGTGGTCGATTTCTCCTCTTACCCATCCAATATACTCTTACAACACTTTTAAGTGAGGCATAGCCCTAAGTGACACGAGTCTCAAAAACTGATTAATTCATTCTACGAGGAAAATGGATTGAGGTCAGAAATTCCTTAACAAACAATGGAGTTATTCTAGTCAGCTTTACAAAGGCCAAAGAATGGTGAGAAAATGGCAATTAAGATTCACTGAGTACAGAATTCTGAAAAAGTCCTTGAAGATCCTTTAGGGCAATCCTTTCTTCCCCCCAGATAAGGAAATTGAAGCCCAAGTGCAATAAAATTGTCTCAGTAACACAGCTAATTGGCCTTTCAAGCTCTCTAGTCTGCAGTCTCTTCATCTGTGGAGGGATGTATTGTACTTTGTGATGGCTAAAACCCTAACGAACACTAACATTTTAATTCCTGTTGTCTACAGGTAAATCAATCCTGCACCAAGGGAACCACTGTCATGGAAAATGTTTCTTCATGCTCCGTGTTCTCCATGCAAAACAAGGCCTATTACACACCAGGGGTGTGACTCTTTTGTATGTGACTGCATAACTGCAGGCAATGAGAATTATGTCTGTGTTAGAAAAGTCCTCCCACAATGCCACAGGAGTCTCCAAACAAACAAACAAAAAAATCTTTCATCTCCTGATAACTCAATAAACAGAGAGAGTGCACCTACACTCCAGGAAGGCAGGATGGATCCCTTTAAGAACACACAGCTGCCTCAGGAAACAAGCCTGAGGGAACACCCTGCTTTGGGGAGATTTGTCAACATCGACTTGACAATTGTGAAGCACCCACCTACCCACTGTCCTGTGGGGAGCTCCTGGCTCATTGGCAAGACAAGGCTGATACACAAACTGTGAGAAAACAGTAGAAGACAGCATGCTAAACTCTCTGATCAGACATTCTGTGCCTTCGGAATGGAGAGAAGGGAGGAGGCAACGTGGGTGGGAGCCATCAGAGAAGAGGGCCTTCTAAGCTTCTCTCCATCTATGAAACTGGCTGGTGAACCTTCAGCGACATCGGTCCCAGAGCCCAGATTCTCTACCAGGCAAATTCTAAGGCACTGACCCAGGACTCCAAGCTGAGAACGCTGAACCCCAATCCCAGGCTTTTCATTGACCCACGCTGGCCCCGGTGAGAAGTGGCCCTCCCGCTAACGTATAATTGTTCCTGTTTGTTAAGTGAGCACCGTACGCTGAACACAACCAGCCATGACCACAATGAACAGGGCAGGGAGTAGGAAGACTCCGGCTTGCAGGAAGGAAGGAAGGAAGCTCCACACATCTGAGGTGGTGGTTCTTTTTATAGCCCAGCAGGGTTTTGTTTTCTGACCGCCCACCCTTTGATTCACCGCCAGGTAATCCGGAGTCTCAGGTTTGCTTTTCCAAGTGTCTCATCCCTGGCTCACGCCCTAGCCAGGCTCTGCAGCACGAGGCCGGAGTGGATGCAGGATTTCTTTGTTGTTTGTTTTCTAAGGAGGGGCTGTCACTGGAGGGGGAGATGACTAAACCTCCTTTTGCCAGAAAGAACCCAAGATTTTTAAATACAAGCTAAGGGGAGAAAAAAAAATCCCCTGGAAGGCCTGTTGTTGAGTCTTATATGCGAAATTTCTCTAGTCAGAGAAGAGACCTCAGGAGTGTCCTTGGGGAGAAAGGAGAAGTTTTCCTTGATTTTTAAAACACACCTACCCAGCATTTTAAAAGAAAGGGAGTGGAGTTGGGACCAAGAAAAAGTAATGTCCAGGGGAGGGTAAAAAGTACAACTGTCGAGGCAGAGCCTGGAGAGATCCTGTGGTAATTTAGCTCTTCTGAGATAGTTAATATTTCATATTTTGCCAAGTACATTCCAACTATCTTATTCATGACCGATGCCTGTGTGCCTCCAAAGAAAGAAGGCAGATACCATTTTCTTCATCACCCAGTAAGGAAAGTTAAAAGACAAAATGATGGAGGACATTTTCACACAGGGCTGCCACACCCTACATGGGGGACAAATTAGAAAAACAGTGTGAAGTCTTCTCGTTCCCAATCAACACAGTTCCAGCTCCTTCCCGCTAGCAAGGACCTCATCCACCTCACCCCCGCCTTAGCCAGAAGGAGCCACCCATCAGGACAAATTCTGTATGGTTCTACTTACATGAGGTTCCTAGAGTTGTCAAATTCACAGAGACAGGAAGTAGCAGGATGGCCGCCAGGAGTAGGGGGAGGAGGGAATGGGGAGTTTTTGTTTAATGGGTGCAGAGTTTTGGTTTTGCAAGATGAAAAAGAGTTCTGGAGATGGATGGTGGTGATGTTTGTGCAACAATGTGAATGGACTCAATGCCACAGAACCGTATACTTTAAAAGGATTAATATGAGGATTTTATAGTATGTATATTTTTACCACAAAAAAAGTAGCTTCCATCCTGAAATGGAGAAAGAATCATGTAAGTAAGATGCTTCTATGAAACAAGTGTTACTTTTCAATAAGATCAAGGCCAGTTCCTTGGACAAGTTGCAATCGGCTTTTTAGGAACAAAGACCCATGCAGGGTTAAGTTCACTGACTCATTGGTCACTGAAGTTGATTGTGATTAGTATTATTATTTGTGAGTTGGAGTCTCACTCCGTCGCTCAGACTGGAGTGCAGTGGCACGCTCCCTGCCACTGCAGCCTCAACCTGCTGGGCTCGGGCGATCTTTCCTCCTCAGCCTTCCAAGTAGCCAGAACTACAGGCGAGCGCTACCATGCCCAGCTAATTTTTTATTTACTGTAGAGACAAGGTCTCACCAAGTTGCCCGGGTGGGTCTCAAACCTGCAGGCTCAGGCAATCCACTTGCCTCAGCCTCCCAAAGTGCTGGTATTACAGGCTGAGCCTCCAAGCCCGGCCTTAAAGTTTATTATTAAAGTTAGATCAGAAAGGAGGCTGTCTCCCAGTCCATCATTCTTTGAAGTCTATGCCATACTGACCACCACCAAGGGGCAGCTGGTTGCGCAAAACTTTTTTTTTTCTCTAGAACTAACTACTTGAGCCTTCACCTCCCAATTTTAATGTCTGTCACGACTCCCAATCTCTAAGAAAATCCAGTCCCAGTATCAGCCAACTGACAGCACACCCCAGTCCTACAGGTGATCTGGGAACCAGGAAGAGAGAGAGAGTAAAACAATGTGCTTCTGCATTCTGGCGTCCTGCTTTTTTGTGTCACTTGAACTTGGCTATTTTATCCAACTACTATCTTTCATTTTTTAAAATTCATTTATTTTGTATGTTTTGCTTTCTAAAATCAAAGTTCCTACTAAGTAGGGTATAACTTAAGAACTGAGCTGTGGTTGGCAGAGACCACAATAACAGGGCTTCCTCATGAGAGTCATTTATTTCCTCTCTCCCACGAAAGCCCCTCGTCAGCCATCAGTGGCCTGGAACCTTCTTGTACTGGAGTTTTACCATCCCTAGGGGGTAGTTGTAGTCTGCATGATCCAAGATGGCTCCTCATCATGACTGATTCAGCAGGAAGGAAGACAGAGATAGGCATGCCTTTGCCTTCAAGAGCACAACCCAGAAGTTGCCCACCTCACGTCTGTGGACATCCTACTAGCTAGAACGTAGTCACACAGCCTCACTTAGCTACAAGGAAGGATGGGAACGGTAGTTCTTTATTCCAGGCAGCTGTGTGCCCAGCTGAAAATTCTATTACTATGGAATATCTAGAGAACAGATACAAGGTAACAATTAGTCATTTCTGTCACGAGTGGCGTCTGTGCCGTCTTTTGTATGAACAACCCCCACCATAACGTGCACACCATAACGTGGTCCCCTGTGATATGGCTATTTAGGGAACTGCGCATCTGATGTTGTCCTGAAACTAAATGACCACATTGACTAAATTACATAAATAGCAATGAGATTGAGTTCCAAACTTCTCTCGCCAGTAAAGGCACTCGAAACACGAGGGTTTCAAATCTGCCTAGAGAGTCTTCGGTAGGTCATCCTATTGGCTGCCACATCCCATAAGGTCACAACGTTGGTTGCCACATCATTGCTTGGTTCAGATCTCTCCTTGCAGCACCCCATCTCTGGGACGGCACCAGTTCAGAACATACCAGGAAGGTATGAAGCTACTGAAACGGACCTCAGCCCAACCCTTGGTTCATCCACGGCACCAGAGTGGATTCTTGAGGGCCCACTGGACTAGGTATTTGGAAGAGTGGAAGACAAGCTTCCTGTGTGTCTCCCTGTCATTTTCTGTAGCCCTCTCATCATGATGGAAGCCAAGACAAGGTATAAATCTCCCTTCTTCATCAATACAAAGCCGTTTCTGGAAACCTGGCTCTCTGCCTGGCTTCACGACTCATTCTATGACAAGCACTTGTTCTCTGGCTGGGACGTACCCAGCCTCCCGGCCAGATTCCTTGGCCTGGCTACTAAAATGGATGAGACAGGGACACAGTCCAAAGCCAGTGAGTCTTCTGTGCAGAGCTGCTCCTGAAAAGGGAAGGACTATTTTTGGTTCGGCTACTCCAAACCTATGCAAATGTCTTAAGAGTGAGGAAGGCAGCTTTAAGCCTACAAAAACAACTCCTCAGTCCTGCCACCCTACGTTCCATTTTCTAGCTACTACCTGTTGGCAGGCAGTGTACACAAAAGAAAGCTGGCTATGGTAAGGGTGGCTTCCATTTTATTCAGACCTGAGCAAAATCTTACATAGCCTTAGTTTCCTCATCCTGGAGGGTCAAGGAATTAGACTAGATGATCTTCAAGTTTTCTCTTAGTTCCCTCCACCCACCAAAAAAAGGCTCCGGTTGCCACAGGACCTTGGCACCTGCCCAGTGGTAGCATTTACCTCGGCATTTCACACGGCATCTTCCCGAGAGGCATACCCCAAGTGCTTTGTACATTACGCAGCACTCTACAAGTGTAAGAGATTGCTACTAGATCAAGAAAATAAGAAAGGTAGAGACAGTTCCCCATCTCTACTTGTCAAAGGAGAGAAGGAGAAGAAAACTGAAACCTTAACCCCACGGGTTAAATTTTGATTCCGTGTCATTGTCCTTAAAACACCTGTGTACATAATTATTCATTACATGCCAGCCCATACATACACACTTCACCAAATGCTCTTTCCATCAGAACTCACAGGGGGAACAAAATGGGTCCCACCTATTGGAAAGGCACCTAAGGTTCTAGAGGACAGGGAAGGCATTGCTACTAGGAAAGCTGCTTTGCAGCTGGGAGCCCTGTTTGGAAATTCAGAGGGCAGAGTATGGTGATGTGAACAGGTCTCTTGCTGCTCTTTGGTGGGCGTTCCACATTCTCGGTGTGTGCATCTCAGCCTGGGCTGCTCTGCCTTGTCACCCGCCACCCTGCACCCAGGGGATGATAGGGACCAGGGGTTAGAGAGGACACTCTTATTCCGCTTGCGTTCAGCTGGTTAGTCACATTTTTTTTTTGAGTTGGAGTCTCGCTCTATCGGCCAGGCTGGAGTGTAGGGGCACACTCATGGTCACTGCAGTCTCAGCCTGCTGAGCTCAGGTGATCCTTCCTCCTCAGCCTTCCAAGTAACTGGAACCACAGGCATGTGCCACCACACTCGGCTGATTTTTTTATTTATTGGAGAGACAAGGTCTCGTCATATTGCTCAGGCTGGTCTCAAACCCCTGGGATCAGGCAATCCCCCTGCCTCAGCCTCCCAAAGTGCGGGGATTACAGGCATGAGCCACCACGCCCAGCCTGGTTAATCACTTGATGGCCACCTGCCTTCTACCTCTTTCTTCCATGCGGTGGCTCCTCTAGAGACCAAGGCCAAGACCTGTCCTATTCTCCACTTCATTTGCACACTGCAGCTGGTCCCTGGCTGATTTCAGCCTGCAGGTTCCAGGCCAGCCAAAGCTGGGTCTGAGTCTCAGCTCCTCACCAATATCGAAAGGTGCTGAGTTGATACAAAGGGTTACCAACCCCTCTTGGAGGGCTGCTACTTTTGCTCTCTGGATCCTTGACCCCTTCCTAGGTGGCCTCAATGCCTAGATACCCCATCCCTAGGTCTCAACAACCTGGACCCTCTTCCTTGCTTCCCGCCTACGACCCAGTCTTGACAACCCAATCATCCCCGGGTGGTCCTTGATGCTCTGCCTGCTTCTAGATTCCTGAGCTACTGGCCGTGCTGACATCTACATCAACCGGTACTCCAAGCTCAGCCACCCAGCTCCACCAGCCAGCAGCCCTGCCTTGCGGTGTGCCCCAGGCTGGACCCTACACAAGCTCACTGAGAGCCAACCCTCTTACTTAGGAATGACTCTCCTGTTTGGTCCAGGCCCCACTTTCTGTCCTCAGTTGAAAGAAGCCTTTCTCACCCTGTATCTCGGGTTACTCTCTCTCAACTCAAGGACAGTCCTGATCTAAGAAACTCTCCGGTAAGTCAGACAGTTCATAAATGATCAGGAAAATTAAGGTACTATTGAAAACCAGAAAAGGCAGTTAGTCTGCTCTCTCCTACCATGAGAAATCCCACAGCTGAGATTTTTCCTAGACTCAGCTTTCCAAAAACGCCATCAATAGAGATAAGTCTTGCAATCAAAATATTAAACAGGTCTTGGGCTTTTTAAGTGTGTCCAGAAGGGACCATGACATTTCCCGTGATATTCTGCTAGGCCTTTCCCCTTCCTTTGGCTGCAGCCTGGAAGAGATGCATACTCAGCTCGATCCGTCACACTGGCCCGGCGTGGGTCTGAACATGTGCACTCATCTGAGCACAGCCACAAGGTCACAAGAACAAAGCACAAAATCCCAAGATGGGTCAGAGCTGCCCTTTCTTCCTCAACCTCAGGCATCCAAATGCCTTTGGGAGTTCCTGGATCAAGCAAACTCATCAGTTTTTAGTTAATACTACATTACTCCCAAATGTTATCTTGCAAGATTTTTTCTGCTGCTCAGGTGACCCCCGCATATCACATCTTGCCAAGACGCAAGACATCACCTCTCCAAATCTTTACAGATGACCCTAGGAAAAATCAAATTCTGAGTGGGATCTCTACTGGAAAGGTCAAAAAG
This sequence comes from Cephalopachus bancanus, assembly GCA_027257055.1. Taxonomy (NCBI): domain Eukaryota; kingdom Metazoa; phylum Chordata; class Mammalia; order Primates; family Tarsiidae; genus Cephalopachus; species Cephalopachus bancanus. Next base: position 686,494 of record JAPVLO010000308.1, read on the forward strand.
TAAATATTAGGGTTGGTCTAGACAGGATGTAAAGCAATGAATTCCGGGGACACCCAGCACGCTGCCCATAGGGGCAAGGAACCACTTCCAGGGCACTTCCTCCAAACCCCCCGGGGAGGGGAGGCTTTTCTTACTCACGCTGGTGGTCGCAGATACCAGAGCATATTTCTCTCTCCAGGCCCCTTCTATGCCATATCTGAAGTAGACATGGACTCAAAACATTCTGCACACTGGATAGAAGAAGGGTTTGTGGGATCTGAAACACACAGAACTCGATTCAAATACTGGCTCCCGCTCCCTAGCTATGCAACCCCAGCCAAACGACTGTGCTTCTAAACCTGCTTCCTTGCTTGCAGATTCGCACCGAAAATACTTCCCTTGCAGAGATGTTGTAAGCATTGGAGATTATAAACTCCAAGTTCCTGGCGCATAAGACATGCCCTAGAATTACAATGGCAATTGCTATTAGTATGATTAAAGGTAAAAGGCAGCCGGAGGGAAGATGTGACCCAGAACCCAAGGAGCCTGGCCTGGCTCTGGAAAGGGTTTGGTTAAAAGCGCGACTGTGAACAGCAGGGATTTCCATCTGCAATCTTCAAGCAATAGATGGAAGACAAATTCAGGCGCCGCCGCCGTGCCCAAAGTGGGATCAATATCTCGATGGCAGGTCTTTTCAGTGCAATATTTTAATATGAAAGGCAGAATCGAGGTCTCCAGAAAGAACTGTCAGGCAGGAGAGGGTTTAGTTCACAAGAGATTTATCAGATTTCTGCAGTTGTGGGGATGGCTGGTTTGCTGAAGAGTACTATAGCTATGCTTTTTCCCACGTCTTTCTCTAAAGTCCCTTCAGAGATTTCTTTATGATTGTATAATGCTAATTCTCTCAAAAAATGTTTGAAAGATTTGAAGGGTTTTATGTGTGTGTTCATGCATGTGTCTGTATGCCTGTGAACATGCAATTTTTAAAAACCCTACCAGTTGCATAAATCGATTCCCTTGCCTAGCATCCTCCTAACTATTAGCAGATGTGCCGATGGCATACTGCCTTCTGATGGGATACTGCACAACTGACAGTGGTAATCCTGGGATTAGGAATCAAGATCATGAGACCCAAGTGTTAAGGGATAGATTTTTCAAAATAATGTACCTATGTGGAGACCTGTTGCTGATTTAATTACCACAAAAGCCCCCAAAAGGTTTGAGATGGTAGAAAGAAGTCTGCTTTCACTCCATAACCTACATTTTTTTCTCCTTCTAATCTGGCCATGGTGTTTTCAATAATTTCCTTTGATATTTTAACCTAAGACACACGCTTCCTCTCTGCTGCTTTGTATCTTCCCTATTCCTCCAGCTAATTCTCAGACTCATTCGATCTTTTTTCTCTCCACTGTCTCATCTTTCTGCTTCCTCTATCAATAACTCAATTAATGGAAATTATCTCACATTTGTGACAAGAGGCAACAGGTCCCTAGAAAGTATTTAATAGCAGATAATTTGGGCGAAGCCCTAATATCAATAAAGCCAAGAGTCTACTGTGCCTGTATTTGGCATTTCACTCCCCAGAACTGCCTAAGGAAACTGTCAATCACTTTTTCATTGTATTACCATCATACAGAAACATGCTGTCTGGAAGGTAGCCTGACCTGGCTCAAACAGCAGAATATATTTCCACCTTCAACCTCTACAGTGTACTGTTTCTAACTTTCTTTTCTCTCTAGTCAGCTCCACTTCTGGAAATTTCATCTAAATTGCTCAATTCCTTTGAAGCTTCTGGAACACTAAATAAGCAAATCCCAACATTTTGGAGGTTGCCACCTTCTCTCACTAATTTGTTTGTTGTAATTTCCCTAGACACCATCCTCATCCTTAAAGCCCTGAATTTATAGACACAGAGATAGAGACAGGACTGTAAGGACAGAGCTAGTATAGAGATAAAACTTACAGTGAAATTAATTTGCCTGGCTAATTGGAGGGGCTGAAGAGCTCTCAGGGAGGATTTGCCTGTTTTCTCTCTCATTTTGCCCATGTCCTTCCCCCTCTCTCTTCCCCACCTCCCCTCACACACAGTCCTGCTGGGATCATATTAACCCTGTGACATTCACCTTGAATGACTGAGGGCCTGAAGAATCACAGCCAAGTCACAACAAAACCCATTCTGCACAAAACAGAGGAGAAGGGCCAGGTGCGGTGACGCACGTCTATAATCCCCAGCACTTTGGGAGGCTGAAGCAGGAGGATTACTTGAACCCAGGAGTTCAAGAGCAACCTGGGCAACATAGCAAGACCTCAAAGCTACAAATATTAAAAAATTAGCAGAGCTTGGTGGCACATGCCTGTAGTCCTACCAGATTGGGAGGCTGAGGCCAGAACACTTGAGCCCAGGAGGTCGAGGCTGCGGTAAGCCATAATCATGCCGCTGCATTCTAGCCTGGGCACCAGGGTGAGACCCCTGACTCCAAAAAAAGAAGAAAAAAAAATAGATGAGATGGTGAAGAGGCTGTCTGAGTTTGGTTGTATGAAACTGCCCATCAGACAGGGAAACAGAATGAGGCAATGAGAAGCAATCTTTTCAAGCTTAATGGGAAAACGGATAATCGAGGCTATCAATAAGCAGAAACATGGAATGCCTTTCTGGAAGGTTCTCCTTTTGTCCAAACCCTGCCCTTCTTAGGCCTGAGCCCACTGCCTCTCCCAACCTTCCCCAAACACTACAGGCCTGGGGCTGCCCCCTCCTCTGGCCGCCCGTGGGGCAAGTTTTGTATCACCTATCACCTTTTCTTATGCAAGTATCCTGACTCTCCAACAACGTGCATTTGTATGTCCCTTGCCCCATACTGCTAGCAAATCGATGTTTGTTTTAACAACAATGAGAGTAAGAAGATGATTCTGATTCCCATGCTGTTGACAGCCAAGTTCAAGTGCCACTTCCCACATGAAGCGTTTCCTGACTACAGTTGGAGAATTTTGGAGATTCTCAAGCTTCTCTCCCTCCCTTCTCTCAACTGCAGTTACCTGGATCCCTATCTGATTCTTGCCCCCCCAGTCTAATCCTAATCTCTTAGGGGAGGAGAGAGACTTGCTCTGGCCCGTCTGTGCCCCACCAATCCAAACACACCCACAATGCCCCTGAACAGTGACAGCAGTGGTGACAGTAACTCCTTCCCTCTGTGGTCAACACCCCTGTGTTGAATTAGTAGGCACTCAATAATAAAAACAACAATACTTTCCACTTGAATAATGCTACGCAATTTTCAGAGAGCTTTGAAGAACATTCTCTCTAATGAGATAATGTTCTCCACAAAAAGCCTGGGAGTTATGTAGGTATAATTAGCTCTAAGGAACAGATGGAAACTGAGGCTCAGAAAGGTTAAGTGACTTGCCCAAGGGCAGAAAGCCAGGCTCGCATTTCTGGTCTCAGATCAGCACTTTCGTCTCCAGGGCAGGGCCTCCCCAGAGTTTTGTTTGGTTTTGTTTTTTTGAGTCGGAGTCTCACTCTGTCGCCCAGACTGGAGTGCAGTGGCCACTCCCGGCCACCACCGCCTCGACCCGCTGGGCTCCGGCGATCCTTCTGCCTCAGCCTTCCCAGTAGCCGGAACTACAGGCGCGCACTACCACGCCCGGCTGATTTTTTGGTTTATTGGAGAGATGAGGTCTCGCTGCCCAGGCGGGTCTCGAACCCGCGGGCTCAGGCAATCCACTCACCTCAGCCTCCCAAAGGCGCGGGATGACAGGCTGAGCCACCGAGCCCGGCTTTCTCCAGAGTCTTTATAAGATCCCTAGCATGAACGGACAATGAGGCAAATTGAGACAAAAAAAAAAAACAAAGGCCAGGAAAATTCATGCCTCCTTCCAAGTCCTAAACCTGGCAATACTCATCACATTAATAGAGATGACTCTCGTCCGTTCCCCCTACTTAGGCCAGTCTTTTACAACTGAATGCCCTTGCCCAGTACCTGGTACACAGCAAGCACTCAATAAATGGTAGCTAAACCAGGAAACAACGAAAAAATACATGAGCAAACAAACAAATGAATAAACCTACAATAAGAGGTGTGTTGTAGCTATAAACACAACCAAGAATAGATTTCAAGGCTAAAGAAGTCCACACGTGTATGAGAAGCTAATTTCCACTTATAGAATTACAAATGTTTGAGGTAAAACAAGCTCTTACACAAGGAAAAGCCCACCAGAATAAACAGTTTTATTATTTAGCTCCAAAAAGTCAAAACCAAGAATCCTACACTGAAGAAGATGAAAAGAAAAAAAAAACACAAAAAACAATCCAGGCAGAAAACTCTCCTGATCCCAAAAGGATAAATGAACTATACCAAAAATATTTTTTACAAGAATAAACAAGTGTTACTAGAAACAGCGGGCTACAGGGGGAAGAAATGACTCTGGCAACTCAGAACTTAAAGCCTTGCTGACCAGTAATGAAAGCAGGCAGCTCTTAGGGCTCAGCATCTTCCCGACAGCTACAGCCGCCTTAAACACACACACTTTCTTCACACACTAATTAAGTTTTCAGTTTACCAACCTCTCCAATGAATGTTGCCCTCCGTCCGCCTCTAACGCAGCAGAGAATTGAACAACCTGCTTAGTTCTTCCCCCCGCCCCGAGTATGTTTTCTTTCCTTCTAGAATCCTCTCCTGCTCCCTCATGACAGGTGTGACTTTACTTCAAGCAGACACAATTGATTCCCACCCCACCCCCCCACGGAGATTTCTATTTCCTCCTCACTTTTACCCCCTCATGCGGCAAGTCTCAAGTTTTATGATCTAGGGATCACTTTAGCAGGATGAAAAACTCCGCAATCTACTCTAGAACACTTTTCTTTTCAATCATAATTTAAGAGAAATGCCGTCTTCCTGAGACAGACCCTCCTTGCATGCAATAAAGTGATCGTTTGTTTTTTCAGCAGCATGAGTAAAATAATGAATTTAAAACAAACACATTCACACCCCTAAACATTTTAGAGGCCAGTTATCATTGAATAAATCGTGACTTAAATCAATACCGAGTCCCTGTCTCCCTCAGAGGAAGGATCCCTTTGAAGTCAGGAATTGTGTGTGTCTTTTAAGCATGGCTGTGCCTTATATATACATAGTAGGTGCTCAATACATATTTGCTGAATGAATGAATTCAGACTACCCCAAGAATGTCCTTAGCTCTTTGGAAGTCTCATGTTTATATGTCAGAATTGTACCTTCTGCATGGAATTGTATTTTCTCTTTTCCTTACCTGGAATCCCTTCACCCCAAACATTGGCTCACATCCTTTAAGATTTCACTCAAGTTCAGCTTCTTCCAGAAAAAAACCTCTTCTACCACTCCGGTTCCTATAACCACGGCCTCTCTGGCCTTCTAATAATCACATGACAGTCAGAATCCTACAGACAGTCCCTAATTTTCCCATATGGTCTGAGTTCTGCTTTCTCAACTCTTACAAAGGTGTGATTATTCCTCCTGTATGCCCACATGGTGCTGACCACAAGCAATAAAGTAGGCCTCCAATCATCTTTGGATGAACCAACGAGCTGACCATGAAATCCCACGTTCATGGTCTTTCCAGCAAAGCCCCTTAAAGTTTCCCCCAAATGCAGTCATGGGTTGCGGAATGGCAGGGATTCTGGGAAATGAGGTGTTGGGGGAATTCATCATGGAGGAAGCATCTAGAGTCAGATGGCAGAGCCTGCTACACACCCAGGCTACACGGCATATAGGCTGTTGCTCCTGGGCTACAAACCTGCACAGTATGTGACTGTGCTGAACGCTGTAGGCAACTGTCACAAGATAGATATACCGAAACATAGCTAGACACACAAAAGGTCCAGCCAAAAGACGGTATAAAAGGGTTTTAAAAGATACACCTGTGCAGGACGCTGACTGTGACTGCAGCTTGCAGGACTGGAAGTTGCTCTGGGTGAGTCAGTGAGTGGCGGGTAAAGGTGAAGACCTCGGGCATTATTGTTCACAATTGTAGACAGGATGAACACTGTATACTTAGGCTACACTACATTAATCAAAATGATACTTTTCTTTTTTCAATAATAAATTAACCTCAGCTCACTGCCACTTTTTTACTTTCTAAACTTTTTAATGTTTTAAACTTTTTGACTCCTTTGTAATAATACTTAGCTTAAAACACACACTATTCGGCCGAATGAAAACATTTTTTCTTTATATCTTGATTCTATAAGCTTTTCTTATTTAATTTTTTTTTTACTTTTTAAACTTTTTTGTTAAAAACTAAGACACAAACACATACATTCGCCCAGGCCTTCACAAGGCCAGGATCATCAATATCACGGTCTTCTCCCTCCACATCTTTTCCCAACGGAAGGTCTTCAGGCGCAGTGACAGACATGGAGCTGCTGTCTCCTATGACAATGCCTTCTTCTGAAGCCCTTCTGAAGGACCTGCCTGAGGCTGTTTTTGTTTTGTTTTGTTTTTGTTTTTTGAGTTGACATCTCACTCTGTCACCCAGTCTGGAGTGGCACACTCATGGCCACCGCAACCTCAACCCACTGAGCTCAGGTGATCTTCCTGCCTCAGCCTTCCAAGCAGCTGAAATTATAGGCATGTGCCACCGTGCCCAGCTAACTTTTTAAAAACTTATTGTAGAAATGAGGTCTCGCCAAGTTGCCTAGGCTGGTCTCGAACCCATGGGCTCAGGCAATCCTCTCACCTCATCCTCCCAAAGTGCTGGGATTATAGGCATGAGCCACCACGACCGATAAGTCGCAATATAATATACTCATTTATCATCCTTATCAAGCATGATGAACTGTACCTAATTGTGTGTGCCAGACTTTTACACAACTGGCAGTACAGTAGGTTTGTTTACACCAGGATCACCACAGACACCTGAGAAATGCATCACGCTATGAAGACACCACTAGGCAATGGGAATACATCAGCTCCATGACAGCCTTATGGATGAATCATGGTACGTCGTTAAGCAGTACATGACTGCACTATCTACCACAGATGGTTTTGGGAAGGATGACATGAAATGATGTACATAAGAGCTGCACATTACACTGGAGCACTTGGAGACACCAGGCATCCTCACCAAGGTCACACAAGCAGGTCATGGCTGCCCCAGACTAGGCCAGGGACCGCCCAACTCAATGCTGTCTCCCCTACACCAAGCCTCGTGCCAAGCCAGCAACAGTCCACAAATGAAGGAATGACGGAAAGGATGGGTGCCCTACTCACATTATCACTTCACAGAGTTGTCCTGGCTCTTGGTTTATGTTACCCTCATGCGGTTATTACGGCTGGCGTGAGACTGACCGCTGCCCCTGAGCTGTGATAAAGGACAGGGCTGAACCTGGGAACACAGTTTCCCCAACCCTTCCTTCCAGATGGGTAAGGATCAAGTGCTTCCTGATACATAGGAATGGAGACAGTGCAGAGTTCTGTCTCCACACTCCTTCTCCCCTAAGAGCCAAAGGCTACAAAGGGCCAGGTGCCCTGAGGAGGCAGTCTGCTGAGTGGGCTGACCTTCCCTCCCCCACCCGCCACAGGGTGGGGTGGTTTGTATGCTCCTAGGCACGGAGTATACAGCAGGTTTGCTTCCGTGTCCCTGAAACACTCTGACAGGTCCCTTTGACATGCTTCTTCCCTTCAAGAAATGGCAGCTCCCACCTTCCAGGGTCGCCTTCTGTGGGTGAGCTCTACCCAGGCCGGCGGACCACCGTATCAATCACCCTCAGAGTGCTCAAGTGAATGCAGCAAGCTTCTCCTTTCTCCGCTAACCCTTCTACCCTCTTCTGGATGCTTCCTGCTCCTTTGGAGGCCTCTGGAAGCGAACAGACCTGCTAACACACCACACTTAAAACAAAACCAAAACTCCTCACCCTGGGCCATGTGATCCAGCCCCTGCCCTCCTTCCTCAGCTCAGGACTCCATCCGTCCTGGGATCCACTCCCCTTGAGGTCCTGGCCCTGCTGGCCCGGCCTGCAGGTCCCTCCCTAGGTCTGCCCACAGCTGGTTCCTTCTCATCACCACATCTTGGCTTAGTTACCAGACCCTCAGAGAGACCCTCCTGGCTCGCCCACTGTAGGTGGGCCCCACACCCTGTAACTCTGTCTCTCTTCGCCTCTTTTGCTTTCTCCATAGCATTTAGAATGCTTCAAAGCATCATGTTTGTGAAGTCGTCTCATTATTGACCGATTGGCATCACTTCACACAGGCTCCGTGAGGGCGGAGACTTCACATGCTCTTGGTTCTGTATATTTTGCATTTCTAGCACCTACCCCGGGCACACAGTAGGTGCTCAGTAATATTTACTGAATAAATGCATGAAGAAATACACTGATATCAAGTCAAATGGTCTAGTTATCAGGCAAAGAACCACAGACATGCAAAACATGAAAGAATTATCTAAATGTAATCCTCTCCTGGATTATGAAAAATGAAAAAAAAAAAAAGAGGTGAAGAGAGGCCAAGACACTTGCCAAAGGTTACCCAGCTAGTGAGGAACAAAGAAAGGTCTGGAATTGAGTTCTCCTGACCTCACAGCTGGTGTTCTTTCAGACATGCGGTCCATGAATCCCAGGTCCATGAGCATCTTCTACTCTTAATATATTCATTCTGTTATTCAGTTCTGTGTTTCAGAAAGTCAGAACAGAGTCCCAGTCAAAAGTGACTGGAAGCTCCTTGTCTGCAGTCCCAAAGAAATCACCTCATAACCGTGAAAGCCAGATCCTCTTACTGGGAGGGCTCTCCAGGATCATTCCGCAAATTGCCCACCCGCCTGATTGTTCCCAGAGTGAACTGGGGCCTGTCCTTGTCCCAGGACAGAGATTCTCTGGTTATGGGACAGGTCCTCTGATGTATACGACGATGACACACAGCCACGTAGGCAGTGAGCGAGGAGCGTGGAGGGAGGGATGCCCCTCCAAAGCGTGCAGAACAAGATGGTTGAGTCGCCCTTATCACCAAGAGCTTCTTGCCCTGTTGGCAGAGATAAGTCCCTGCTGGGACCTCTGCCAAACCCGATTCACAGTGCCCTGAATGCCAAGGAGGAAGTCAACCCTTCCCTGGACGTCTGCTTTGCTTACGGAACTGAAAGCAAGAAGCCAGGGCTCTGGGCTGGTGGCCTGACCAGAAGGACCCTGTGCCCACTCCCTGAGAACCAGAAGGCTTCTACACGGGGCTTACTGTGGTCTGGGAGCTGCCCCTGTCCATGCACCTCCAGTTCTGACTGCATTTTCCCCTCCTTTGGGGCCCATGTCTGAGGCTAGTGGGCAGAGGAGGCAGGGAAAGAGGAGAATTCAGTGCTGGGCTGCAGGACTGAGCTAAAATCTGAAGCCCTTGAGTGTAAGAAATGTCTTCTGCCAAACTAGCCACTGTCCCTAGGCAGCTCTGCTGTAAAGGGTGCAGGGGCCTACCCTGCCGGGAGATAACAGAGAAGGGATAGTGGCCCACTCAGGACCAGCGTCCACACCAAAGCACATGTGTCCCTCCAAAATGCTCCCTCTAACAGGCCAGCCAGGCACTCAGCAGACACTTCAGAAGCCCCTGCTGTACATCAGGTGATGGATATCACATGGACATGATCCCTGTTTGCACAAAGTTTACTGCTGGTGAATGTGAGCAGTTGAATTGTGTCCCCCAGGAAGATATGTTCAAGTCACAACCCCCATACTGTGAATGTGACTTTATTTGGAAATTAGTCTGGGCAGATAGAATCAAATTGAGGTTACAATGGATTCGGGTGGGTTAGCCTGACAGATGTCCTTATAAGAGGAGGGGAATTTGGACACGGAGAGACAGACTCCCAGCGGAGAACACCGTGCAAAGATGAAGGCAGAGATTGGACTAATGTGTGAAACAAAGGGACACATAACATTGCCAGCAAATACTAGAGGTCAGGAGAGAGGCATGGAACAGACTCTCCTCAGAGTGCCCAGAAGGAACCAACCCTACCAATGCCTTGATTTCAGAATTCTGACCTCCAGAACTATGAGTCAATAAATTTCGGTTGTTTTAAGCCACCAAATGTGTGGTATTTTGTTATAGCACGTTAGGAAATGAATACAGTGAGAGGAATGTACGAGTACAGGGGAGACGAAAAGTACTCAGATAGCGGATATCTAGACTGTGTAGACAGCAGCAAACCCAGCCATGGAAGATCAGAGAAAACTTCCTACAAGAAGTGATTTCACATCCAAGCCTTAGGGATTGTCTTAGTCTGTTTGTGTTGCTATAAAGGAAGATCTGAGGCTGGGTAATTTATAAAGGAAAGAGGTTTACTTGGCTCACGGTACTGCGGGCTATATGAGAAGCTTGGCACCAGCATCTGCTTCTGGGGGGGAGAAAGTAGGCTGCTTTCACTCATGGTGGAAGGTGAACGGGAGCCGACGCGTGGAGATCACGTGACAAGGGAGGTGGGGGGGGCGGGGGGTGTTGCAGGGGTAAGATGCCAGACTCTTTTAAACAACCATCTCTCACCAGGTGGGCTGGCCCACACCTGTAATCCTAGCACTTTGAAAGGCCAAGGCAGGTGGATTGCTTGAGCCCAGGAGTTCAAGACCAGCCTGGGAAACATAGCAAAACCTCATCTCTGCAAAATACAAATAAAAATAAAAAAATTAGCCAGGCACGATGGCGCATGACTATAGTCCCAGCTATTCAGGATGCTGAGATGGACAGACTGACTGAGCCTGGGAGGTCAAGGCCACCGTGAGCCGTGATCAACACGATTATGCCACTGCACTCCAGCCTGGGTAACAGAGTGAGACCCCCGATTCAAAAAAAATAAAATAAAAATAAAAAGCCAGCTCTCATAGGAACTAATAGAGCAAGAACTCACTCATCACCGTGAGGGTAGCACCAAGCTACTCATAAGGGGTCTGCCGCCATGACTCAAACACTTCTCACCAGGCCCCGCCTCCCACACCGGGGATCACATGTCAGCATGAGGTTTAGGGGGACAAACTATAGCAGGGATGACTAAGAGCCAGAGGAACAAATTAATAATGTTGCTCTTTGGGGGTCAGGGAAGGAAAGAGAAAACAAAGTCTAGGCTGAGACACCAAAGACCAAAGTAGCCTTTAGCCTGGCAGAGTGGAGGAAACAGGGGTGCAGCAGGAAGCGATATGAGCAAAAGCCCCAGCATGAAGGGAAGCCTAAGTCTTGGCGGTGGCGTGGGGATGCTGGACAGAAGCGGAGGCAGCAGGGACACTGGTTTCTATTGCAGCAAAACCAATGACCACAAATGTAGCAGCTAGAACAGAGCCCACTTGTTAGCTCACAGTTCTACAGGTCAGAAGTCTAGGCATGGTGTGGCTGGGTTCTCTGCCTCTATCTCAAGGATGAAGTCAGGGTGCTGGCCATGTGCATCCACAGTCTTCTTCCAAGTTCATGGGGTTTGTTGGCAGGATTCAGTTCTTGGCAGGCTGTCAGTCAGGGGTTGCTCTTAGCCCCGAGAGGCCATGAGCAGATCCTTGCTACGTGGCCCCTCCATCATCAAAACCAGCAACACCTGAGCCCAGGAGGTCAAAGCTGTGGTGAGCCATGGTCGTGCCACCACTGCACTCCAGCATGAGTGACAGTGAGACCCCGACTCGAAACAAACAAGCAAACAAACAACAACAGCAACAGAGAACTTTTCACGTGTTAAGTCCCCGTGTACTTTGACTCTTTTTATCCAGGAAGAGCTTGGTTGGTCCCTTTTAAGGGACCACCTGATTAAGTCAGACCTCACTCCCTTTCTTTTCCCTCCTTTCTGAAAGTCAACTGTGCCACCTAATATAACCTAATCATAGCTGGGCTCGGTGGCTCAGCCTGTAATCCCGCGCCTTGGAAGGCTGAGGTGAATGGATTGCCTGAGCCTGCAAGTTCGAGACCCGCCTGGACAGTGAGACCTCATCTCTACAATAAATCAAAAAATTAGCCGGGCATGGTAGCGCGTGCCTGTAGTTCCAGCTACTTGGAAGGCTGAGGCAGAAGGATCACCGGAGCCCAGCAGGTCGAGGCTGCGGTGGCCGGGAGCGGCCACTGCGCTCCAGTCTAGGCGCCAGAGTGAGACTTCAACTCAAAATAATAATAATAATAATAACCTAATCATGAGATAGACACTCCATCACATTCACTGGACCAGCCACACTCAAGGAGATAGGGACTGTGTGAGGGTTGTGTCATTGGGGTCATCTCAGAATGTGGCCCGCCGCTGTAGGCTAGCAAGGGAGGCCAATGGCAAGCCTGAGACCAAGGATACCATCTCCCTGCACCTTTCTCCTCTCATTCCTCCTCTGACCCCAACCCAAACCTGCTCCAGAGGCCTGCAGCTCATCCAAAGTGAACCCAGCTCTGACACCCCCCCCCGCCATCTGGGCTCATGGGAGATTCCACCCATCAAACTGCTGTACACAGCAGCCAGTGGCACTGCAGGGTTGAAAGGCTGTGTGGAGGTTTATCCTTGCCGGGCCAAACTTTGGAATACTCCCCTGATGGGCAGGGAGCGAGACGTGACTCGGCCCACTGGTGGTCACCCTTTCTGGTCAGTCTGGCGACACATTCTCTCATAAGACCCATCCCAACCAACCCTGCCCAACTGCCACGGCTCAAGCCCAACTGCATTTTGAGCTGTGTACATAGCTCAGTCTTCAAGCATAACATCCTCCACCTGTCACCTGTCTTCCCTCACACAACTGGAATCTGTCTGCAAACACAGGCCGCCGGAGGCTTGCGCCACCTGGCCCTGTTGAGGCTAACCCAGCCATGAGCACCATGGCACTTCCGGTCAGATCTGCAGAAGCCTCTGTGCGGCCATGAGGTCCCTTCTGGACATGCCTAGGCTTCCTTATTCTCGACTGACCCTACTCCTCAGGACTCAAAGATGTTGTTGGGGAGAGAGGCTTTCCTAGGCCATCTTTCTTTATTTCTTTCTTTTGTATTTTTATTTTTAGAGACAGGGTCTCTCTCTCTCTCTCTCTCTCTCTCTCTCTCTCTCTCTCTGTTACCCAGGCTAGTGTGCAGTGACTCTGTCATGGCTCACCACAGCCTCAAACTCTTAGGCTCAGCCAATTCCACCTCAGCTTCCTGAGTAGCTGGGGACTACAAGCACGTGCCACCATGCCGAACTAATTTTTTAATTTTTTTATAGAGATGAGGTCTCGCTATGTCACCCAGGCTGGTCTCAAACTCCTGGCTCAAGTGATCCTCTCAAAGTGCTGAGATTACAGGCGTGAGCCACTGTGCCCAGCCTCTGGGCCATATTTCTGACTGTGTGCCTGAGAGTCCAGAGAGAGAAGTCCCAGAGCTTTCTCATCATTTTTGTTGTGCATTTGAGGAAAGTTTTGCAAGTTGCAGGACAGCATTAAAGGAACTACACTCGGTCATGCTGCAGGTAATCAGACTCAGAGAGAAAGCCCGTGGACCGGACAAGTTCCTGGCAATGGGCTGCCTGGGTGAGGGGCTGAACAGCTCCAGGCCTGCACACAACACCTGGCCTGGTGTTTCCAGGCCCCAGCAGCCCAGCTGGGCTCATGGCAGCAGGCAGCTTTCAGACACACCACTCACCATCCATCTTGGAAAGGTCAGGGACTAAATTTGGAACTTGGCTTTCAGTGCTTTTGCATTTCTAAGTTATCTTGAGAGGAGGCTGAGGGAAAAGGTTCACAGGGGAATGTGACAGAAAATGAGTCGATGTTTTAGAGACAGAATATAACTGTCTGGCTTTTTTTGTTTGGTTGGTTGTTTGATGTTTGATCTTTTGAGCTGGGGTCTTGCTTTGTCACCCAGGCTAGAGTGCTTTGGCATGATCATGGCTTACCACAGTCTTAACCTCCTGGGCTCAAATGATCCTTTCACCTCAGCCTCTTGAGTAGCTGGGACTACAAGTGTGCACCACCATGCCCAGTTCATTTTCTGATTTTTTGTAGAGATGAGATCTCGTTATGTTGCCCAGGCTGGTCTTGAATTCCTGGCCTCAAGCAATCCTCCCACCTTGTCCACCCAAAGTGCTAGTATTACAGGTGTGAGCCACTGCACCTGGCCCATAACTGTCTAGTTTTTGTATTTTGTTTTTTGTTGGAGTCTCACTCTGCCGCCCAGGCTGGAGTGCAATGGCACACTCACAGCCACCACAGCCTCGACCTGCTGGGCTCAGGTGATCCTTCCACCTCAACCTTCCAAATAGCTAAAACTACAAGCACACGCTACCACTCCTGGCTAATTTTTTGACTTCTTGTAGAAACAAGGTCTCACCAAGTTGCCCAGGCTGGTCTCGACCCCCTGGACTCAGACAATCCTCTTACCTCAGCCTCCCAACGTGCTGGGATTACAGGTTTGAGCCACTGCACCCAGCTAATTTTAACAACTATTATTATTATTAACACTAGCAATCATGATAATGCCTCTATGTGTACACGGCACTTTGCATCTTTCAGAGCGTTCCTATACATCCCCTGCTTTGCCCTTGCCATGACTCAGAGAAGTATGAATTATTATATTTATTTCATAGCCAAGAGAGCTGAAGTCCAGAGAGGTAAAGCCACAAGGCCACGCTGCAGTCAGGGCACTGGGAACAACAACCCAGGACTGTGACATCCAGCTCAGCGCAGTCTCACTGCCCATCAGTTCCCTGGCATTTGGGCGGTGCCTCTAGAACCTTTTCATGTCTCTGGCTTGTCCTGTGAAGCCCCACACCATGAGAGGGATACAGCTGTCACCCAGGCCTGGGTGCCCTTGAGGTCTCCCCCACCTGATCCTCTTGGCCCTGCCACCAGACCAGTACTGACTGGGGTCCCTCGAAGGCCCCAAGTTCAAATGCGGGCCCAGGCAGCCCCCCGGGAAATGCTTCCAATCACTCAGTCCACAAGAAGGGTCCTTCAGGTTTTGAGCTTGTCCCAGGAAGTCGGGCTGATTCTGGGTCCCCCTCACCCTAACCAGAGAGCCTCATCGATTTCAGAGGAGGCCTGGGGGCCTGTCGGGTTGAGGACGTCAGTTCACATGAATCCTGGGTCCCTGGGGAAACACGGCCTCAAAGCCAAGTCTACCTCTCAGGCACAGTGGACGGAAAAAGCCTTGTCCTCATCCACGCCCCACACTTTCCAGATGGCACAGCTGGGGACTCCACAGCCATGCCCCTGAGACTGTCACAGACACAAGACAACCTGAGGTGTTTCATTCCCGGCTTTACCTGTTGTTCTTTCTTTGATACCCCTTGGTAAAGACAGCCCCGTGTAGATTACATACACTCCAACTGAGGCCCGATCATTACACATACCATGCTCTAAGCAAAATGCCCTTCCCTTTTTTTACACCCTAGGGAAGCCACACAGCAGAACTGTTAAGGGCACAGACTTAGAAGCCAAACACCTGGGCCAGAATCCCAGTTCAAGTGCTTCATGGCTGTGAGATTTTGGGCAAGCTAGCTCATTGCCCTGGGCCTCTTCCTCATCTTTAAAACGGAATGATCAGGCCGGGTGCTGTGGCTCATGCCTGTAATCCCAGGGCTTTGGGAGGCTGAGGTGGGAGGATTGCTTGAGTCCAGGAGTTTGAGGCCAGAGTGGGCAACATAGTGAGACCTCATCTCTACAAAAAAAAAAATCAAAAAGTTAGCTGAGTGTGGTGGCACGCACCTGTAGTCCCAGCTACTCCAGAGGCTGAGCTGGAAGGATCGCCTGAGCCCAGGAGGTCGAGGCTGCAGTGAGCTGTGATCGTGCCACTGTACTCCAGCCTAGGCAACAAAATGAGACCCCCAACTCAAAAAATTAAAAAAAAATAAAAATAAGCACACACACACAAATAGAATGATCATAACTATAAGAAAGGCCCATGGGGTGAGTGAGAGGACGCGAGCAGTTAACACATGTAACGTACTCAGAACAGTGCCAGCAGTGCAAGTGTTGATATTACCACTGCTATTAAATATATTAGTTGGAAGGCACCAATCCAACAACTTTAATCATGTAGAAACCAGCGAGAACAAAAGGAATAAAGAGGGAAAAGGGGCTTCTGTGACGCCAAAAATCAATGCTATAAAATCCATAAATTAAAGCTAATGTACTTTATTCATAAGTGAGCCCCGTAGGTCCTCAGTCAAGATCTACTTACTCTTACTTTGCACACAACTATAATGGACTCGGTTCTCTGGTTTCTGAGCCCACAGGAGAGAGGGAGGAGCAAATTAACAGGGCTGGAGCTGGCAGATACCCCAACAGGGCTGGTGTGTAAAAATCTCATCCAAAACCTTTCTGAGATCATAAGGTCCAGGGATCCCTTGGGGGTTCCTTAGCTCCCCCAATGGTTTCACGGTGTTACCGCAGGTTCAGTCATTGAAATTCCTAAAGATGGTTCAGTCCCAGGAAAAAAAAAGGATGAAATGTGTTCAGAATCCAGGATCCAGGGACGTGTATTTTATATTCTAGAAAGACGTTCTTCAAATATACGCAAATGACAAGGAGTTTGGAACATGAAAGGGGTTCTATTACATAAAAAAGTGAATCGATGTGGAACATTCCCACCCCCCACAAAATGAATAAAGATGGAGTGAGAGGTGTCACCATATTTAGACTTCAAAGCATCAACTCCTCTTCTTCCATCCACTGGCAAATACAGAAAAGACAATGCCTTCCCCTCCTGAAATATTTAGTGAGTAAACACAGTCAAGCAACCGCCCCAGGCACTCTGCAAATTTATGACCATCAGACTTAAGTACAGCCCTAGGAGAAGACAGCCATCTAATTTAGAGATGCCACATTCCTGACAGGCCGATCTTCTGGTCTCTGCTGGCATCCTGTCCTACACTAGCCTGGCAACACGGCCCCACCCTGTCCCCGACTCTGTTTTTTCTCCTAATGGCATTGGAGCTTGGGGCCAGAGTTTTCTCCTCAGTGGCCATAAGCCACTGCATCTTGGCAAACAGCATTTACCAAGGTGTGAGCCAAGGAACATCGTTCCTCAAGAGGCCCGCGATGGTGTGAGTGGAAAAGGTTGTGTACTCTCTGCCTGGTCCAGTGAGTCGTGGAACACTTTACCCCACAGGGAGGCAGCGGTGGAATAATGGCTAAGAAAACACACCTAGACTCCAGCATCTACATAACTGCCTCTTTGCTTCGCAGCCACATCTCATAGGGCAAGTTACTTACATTCCATGAGCTTTGGTGAGCTCCTCTCTAAAGTGGGATAATAACAGTATCCATCTCATAGGGTTAGGATGATGTTTAAAGGCATTAATAGACACAAAACACTTAGGACATGTGCACATGGTACAAACTCACCAAGAGTGTCTTTTGCTATTGCCTTAAAAGCTCAGAGAAGTCATAATAATGTATTTAACTTTGGTGAACTTGGCATTTATCCATTTATTTTGCAACAGAACCAAGTTTTTGTTTTTCAAAATACCTGCTAATACTGCTACAGAGTGTTTAATATTTGAAACAGTTTCACATCTACTTCATTGACTGGATACTCACAGCAACGCTACACTTTCCAGGGAATAGAGCAAAGATCCCCCAAGCTATGGTTTCCTAAAGTCCTGAGTTCAAGGGCCGGCTCTGCTCTGGTTCACCAAGTCACTTTACTTTCCTGAAATTTTACTTCCTCATCTAAAACCGAGGGAAAACAGTTGGCAGGGTTCATTCATTCACCCAGCAAATATTTTTGGAAAGTCTCACCGGTGCTAGTTACCATCCAAGCACTGGAGGTGGATACATTTTCTACTCTCGAGGAAGGAAAAAAAAAGAAAGTATAATTTATGGTTGCAGGGGATTAGAAATATTGTATGCAAAGCACTGGCACCTGGTGGTCACTCAATAAAGGTATAAATTATGATGACTAAGCAGGTATTATTACTCCCACTTGCCAGAAGACATACAAACAGAAAGATTAAGTGACCAGCCTAAGGACACATAGTACAGATGTCCTTTCTTTCTAAGTCAGTTGTTACATATGACTTTTCAATTTTTTTTTTTTTTTAATTTGAGTCAAGGTCTCATTCTATCACCTCGTGTAGCCTCAACCTCCTGGGCTCAGGCAATCTTCCCACCTCAGCCTCTCAAGTAGTTGGGACTACAGGAGTGTGCTACCAAGCCCAGCTAATTTTTTTTATTTTCTATAGAGATGAGGTCTTCCTATGTTGCCCAGGCTGGTCTCCAACTCTGGGGCTCAAGCAATCCTCCCACTTTAGCCTCCCAAAGTGCTGAGATTACAGGTGTGAGCCACTGCACTCAGCCACCATATGGCTTTTAAGACATACCCACACCCAGATCCCACTCAGACCAGTTCAATGGGCATCTCTGACTCAGCAGAAGCACTTACCCAATGCACTGTGTCACGCTAATTTTCTCATCTAAAAACAGACCCTCCAATCTTCTCTCTCTACCCAACTACACAGCACAGGAGAGGATGTCCGTACGATATGGTAGCTATGTGGCTTGTTTCCTGCAGTTATCTATTAGTGTATTTGACAACCCTAGCATTTCTGCCAAGTGTGTGGGTGCACCTGGTGCATTAGGACAACACACACAAGATGGCAAGAATCAATTTCATTTCCTATGACCGTCATTGTCGATGCATGAAAGCCTCACAAAGACATCGCACTCTTAGGCAAACCTGACAATAAAAGAAATCACAGCTTGGTGGCTCAGCCTGTAATCCCGCGCCTTTGGGAGGCTGAGGTGAGTGGATTGCCTGAGCCCGCGGGTTTGAGACCCGCCTGCGCAGCAAGACCTCATCTCTACAATAAATCAAAAAATCAGCCAGGTGTGGTAGCACATGCCTGTAATTCTGGCTACTTGGAAGGCTGAGGGAGAAGGATCGTCAGAGCTCAGCAGGCGAGGCTGCGGTGGCCGGGAGCAGCCACTTCACTCCAGTCTGGGCGACAGAGTGAGACTCCAACTCAAAAAAAAAAAAAGAAATCACAGCTCACTGCAAGAAGATGAAGGAAATCCTGACTGGCATTTATTTTATTTTATTTTATTTTATTTTGATTTATTGTAGAGATGAGGTCTCACCAAGTTGCCTAGGCGGGTCTCGAACCCGCAGGCTCAGGCAATCCACTCACCTCAACCTCCCAAGGTGCGGGATTACAGGTTGAGTCATGGAGCCGGAGGCATTTTTTTTATTTACTACTCAGAGCTTGGGTAGGGGGAAGGTGGAGTGCAGATGCAGGAGTGTCAGCCCAGCACGACCTGGGTACAGGGCCCCAGACGGTCTCTGAGCAACTGGTAAGAGTCACACAAAGTCTGGGGTGGAGAATGGGTCCCACAGGTCACCCACCCGGTGCTCTTTCTCTCTCTTTGCCATGAGCAGACCTCTGCTTCTCTCCTGTGTATTCAAGAAACAAGGGTGAGGCACACAGGGACACACACCTGTCCTCCTGAGTCAGAGGCACCAGGAGACACAGCTTTTTTTGCCCTCCCTCTCAGGCAAAGGCTAGCAAGAAGTGCCACTGATTCTGATTTGCCCCCCAGGGACCAGGCAGAGGGGTGAGGCCTTCAGTCTGGTTTTGAGCTCTAAAGGACAACACTCATTTGCCTGGGCCAGGCTTGTCTTACGCATTTCACACACATTGACGCACATAATCCTCTCAACCGGGTTAAGATGCAAGTCTCACTGCCCCAGTTTTATAGAACTACGTGGGCAAAATCTGCCATCCCTACCTTCTTCTAGGTCTAGCTCAAGGCCCTCTGATGGGCAGCTCTCTCCCCTCGCAGCCCCTGAAGGAGAAAAACCCAGGACGATTTCCTTTCTGGCCTCATCTCCTCTCCCTCTCCACCTCCGCTTCAAGCCTGGCTCTTGTTCCAGAAGGCACATGCACTCTTCTTTGCACAAGGTCAAATGCCAGATACAGTCTCTTATTATTTCAACGCAAGCCAAGACTCTGTGGACTTCAGGGTTTGCAGAGAACTGGGAGTTTTTTGCACACAATGAGCTGGCTCTGCTTGCAGAAGTTGTTCAACAGATACCAGACAGTTTACCTACTGGGCCACAGCTCTTGATGGACGGGGTTTACAGCTGTTATGTTATACACACATTCCGCCAAGTAGGTGGCATTGCCAATAACAGGACTGTGAATATAAAGACAGAGGAGATGTCGTGGCATGGCCCAGTTCAGGGTTCATGGCGTTCCACTAGTGTGAAGAAAAGACAACAAAGAGGGAAGATTTGGGCGCAAAAGTGTTAGGTGGAGCAGAAAGCAAAAAGACTTTTATTTAAATAACAAGAGAAAAATCTTTTTGAAAAACCACTCTATTATGGAATACTTTTCATCTCTTGGAAAGAGAAAAAAGCAAAGTGTTAGAGATTAAATTAGGCAGGTGGGAGAAAGGGAGGGCCCATGAGAGATTGGATGGAGGTTGATGAATCTGCAAGGGAATGCACAGATGTGAATCCGCAAATATGTGTGAAAAGAAGAGTCTTTTCTAAGTCTGTGACAGTGTGTGTTTGTTTTGCTAAAGAGATAACTCTTGAACCCCAAAGAATGGGAACGGTCCCGGCAGTTGACGTGTGCTATCTTTCTGTTTGGATCCTGGAGGGAGCTTGTGGGGGGACAGAGTTGACTGCAGAAGCAGTGAAGAGGATCCAATCACACCCTGGCGAACATTCCAGGTCACTGTTCTCAAAGAGCAGTCCGGGACCACCTACATCAGAACCACCGGGGAGCTTGTTAAAAATGCAGGCTCAGCCGGAGTTATACCAGGTTTTGGAAGCTGGCAAGATTGGAATATTTGAGAGTCCAACCGGCACCTTGAGTATGACTAGTGAGAGGCCGTGATTAAGACAACGTAGTGGCGGAGGTTTTCATGTTTGCCTCTGTTTGCCTCTGCAGAGATTTTCCTGGCTTAAAGCTGTTGGGCAATGTAGTCTCTCAGTTTATCGTTCTGGGTAATGGTCACTTCTGTTAAAGTGCTAAACTCAGCTTGACGGTCTAAGAAGAATTAGGCTGAAGGTCAGCAAGTTTGGATGGCAGTGCAAACTGTGACCCGTCACAGGGAAGCTCTCCAGAGTCTTCTGGGCACACAGCTGGTTTGATATTGAGAAGTACAGAGGCCGGGTGCGGTGGCTCATGCCTGTAATCCCAGCACTTTGGGAGGCCGAGGTGACAGGACTTGCCTGAGCCCATAGGCTCTAGAACAGCCCAGGCAACTTAGTGAGACCTCATCTCTACAATAAATAAAACAATTAAAGCCAGGCTCGGTGGCTCAGCCTGTAATCCCGTACTTTGGGAGGCTGAGGTGAGTGGATGGCCTGAGCCCGCGGGTTCAAGACCCGCCCGGGCAACTTGGCGAGACCTCATCTCTACAATAAATCAAAAAATTAGCCAGGCGTGGTAGCGCACGCCTGTAGTTCCAGCTACTTGGAAGGCTGAGGCGGAAGGATCCCTGGAGCCCAGCAGGTCAAGGCTGCGATGGCCGGGAGCGGCCACTACACTCCAGTCTGGGCGATGGAGTGAGACTCCAACTCAAAAAAAAAAAAAAAAATGCAAGCTCGCTGGGTGCGCTGGCTCATGCCAGTAACCCCAGCATTTCAGGGGATGGAAGTTACAGGACTGCCTAAGCCCAGGGGTTGGAGACCAGCCTGGGCAACTTGGTAAGACCTCATCTCTACAATAAATCAAACAATTGGCTGGGCATGGTGGTGTGCACCTATAGTCCCAGCGATTCAGGAGGCCGAGGCGGATAGACTGCCAGAGCCCAGGAGGTCAAGGACGCAGTGAGCCACGATGGTATCACTGCACTCCAGCCTGGGCAAGAGAATGAGACTCCGACTCAAAAAAAGAAACCCCTGGGGCCCACTCCAGACTCACAGACTCACACCCGAATCTCTGGGGCAGAACCTGGGAACAACATGAATTTTAACCAACTCTCTAGATGGCTCTTTTTTCAAAATTTTTTTTGAGTTGGAATCTCATTCTGTTGCCCAGGCAGGAGTGCAATGGCCTGCTCACAGTTACCGTAGCCTATACCGCTAGGATCAGGCTGTCCTTCTGCCTCAGCCTTCCAAGTAGCTGGAACTACAGGCATGCACCACCATGCCCGGCTAATCTGTATTTTGATTTATTGCAGAGACAAGGTCTCACCAAGTTGCCCAGGCTGGTCTCAAACCCCTGGGCTCAGGCAATCCTCTCACCTCGGCCTCCCAAAGTGCTGGGATGACAGGCATGAGCCACCACACCCGGCCTCTAGATGACTCTCATGCCACCAGGGCTGAGGAGCACCACTGTAAGTGCGTCAGTGTCTCTCCTTTGCCAGTGCTCAGAGCAGGGCTCTGAAATAGCAATTCTATACATTTTTTTAAAAGGTATGAAACAGGCTGGGCTCGGTGGCTCAGCCTGCAATCCCAGCGCTTTGGGAGGCCGAGGTGAGTGGATTGCCTGAGCCTGCAGGTTCGAGTCCTGCCTGGGCAACTTGGCAAGACTTCATCTCTACAATAAATCAAAAACTAGCCAGGTGTGTAGTTCCAGCTACTTGGAAGACTGAGGCAGAAGGATCGCTGGAGCCCAGCGGGTCGAGGCTGAGGTGACCGGAAGTGGCCACTGCCCTCCAGCCTGGGCGACAGAGTGAGACTCCCACTCAAAAAAATAAAATAAAAGCTATGAAATGAGCGGAGGATTTCCGAAGCCTCATTCTGGGGTTCTGAGGATGATTTGGGGAGTCCTACTCTGGTGTGGCAAGGGAGTATTTCAGGCATTGAGCCTCGGCAACTTGTTGTAACCTATTTCAGGACCTCAATACAGCTACAAACATGGATCGATATCCTCTTCTACTTGAGCTGTAAACTCAACTCTTCTCACAGACAAGGTGGGCCCTCTTGTCATTGGCCTTGAGCTGCCTAAAGCCATGCTTTTAAACTACCAACCAGGCTTGTGTGTGTGTGTTGTGTGTATACACACATATTTTTAGAGATGGGGTCTCGCTATGCTGTTCAGGCACCTGACCCCTAGTTTTTTTTTTTTGAGTTGGAGTCTCACTCTGTCACCCAGAGTGGACTACAGTGGCCGCTCCCAGCCACTGCAGCCTCAACCGACTGGGCTCCAGCGATCCTTCCGCCTCAGCCTTCCGAGTAGCCAGAATTACAGGCACACGCTACCATGCCTGGCTGATTTTTTTAAAATTTTGTTTTATTGTAAAGATGAGGTCTCACCAAGTTGCCCAGGCGGGTCTCGAACCCGCGGGCTCAGGCAATCCACTCACTTCAGCCTCCCAAAGCATGGGATTACAGGCTGAGCCACCGAGCCCGGCTATTTTTTTTTTTTTTTTTTGAGTTGGAGTCTCACTCCTTCGCACAGGCTAGAGTACAGTGGCATGCACACTCAGGGTCACCCCAGCATGAACTTCTGGACTCCAGCAATCCTTCCGCCTCAGCCTTCCGAGTAGCTGGAACTACAGACACGCACTACCATACCTGGCTATTTTTTATTTTTTATTGTAGAGACGGGGTCTCGCCAAGTTGCCTGGGCTGGTCTCGAACACGCGGGCTCAGGCAATCCACTCGCCTCGGCCTCCCAAATTGCTGGGACGACAGGCCGAGCCACTGAGCCCGGCCTAGTTTACATTTTTAAACCCTCTGTTCCCTTCGCCTCCAAGTCTCTACTCTCGGTGTCTTCCCCTCCTGCCTCTCAGGCCAAGCCTTCCCAGCAGCCTTCCTTTTCTCCTCTGCCTCTACACTCCATAAATGTCGGTGCCCTCCAGGGTCCAGCCATGGCCTTGCCCTCCCCTCCTGCTCTGCCCTGACACAGGTGCTCTGCTCCGCGCCGATGGCTTCTTCTTCTTCTGTCTATCCTCCTGTTACCTCTGAGTCTCCAGCCCACCATAAGCCAGCTCCTGGGCTCGAGGTCCCCACTGACCACCTGTGGGACATCACCGTCGGCATACTGCATGGCATTCTCACTTAACAACCCCTAATAGCGTGCCTTACTCCTTGCCCCTCAGGTGACCTTCCTCCTGGAGTCCTTCTCCTGGCCGAGGGCACCTGGTCCCCATATCACCATCCTGGGAGCCGGCTGCCTCCTTCATCCACAATATCTGACTGGTCACAAGTCCAGGTAAGCTAACCTCCTAAAGCCACCACATCCTCTGTCTCTATTGTCACCACCATCTGGATCCTGGCAAACTTTCTTTTTCTCTCCACAAACAGCGGGACCTTCATCTGAGCATCTTCCTCATGCCGCAAGAGCTCACTCCTGCTGGTAAAGCCTTTGGGCCCCCTCATCATTTACAGTTAAGTCCAACTGTTTGCATGGGCCATGAAGCCCCCAGCACCTGGTTCTTCTCACCGCCTCAAAACCAGCACCTCTTTCTCTGGTCCCAAAGAGCATGGCCACAGGACCTTTACACATGCCCGTACCTCAGCCTGAAAGCCTCTTTTGGCCAGAAATCACTTCTTATTGGGAGATGCAACTCAAACCTGTCACCCTATGTCAAACCCTCCATGACTCCTTTCTCAACAGCAAAATGAATCAGTCCTTCCACTGGACACCCTTACCCCTTGTAAGACATTCCATGATTTGCACACTTCTGTTTTCATGTTTCTCTTCCCTAGGAATCACAGGGTCTTCCTCCCAAACACTGTGCCTGGCTCTTGGTATAGATGTTTGCCAGATGTCTACACATGCCCAAGATAGACCCTTGGAAGTAGAGACGAGGGGGAGAAAACCAAGAAGCAGATGAATGTAACAGCCCAGGCGAAAGGCTGGGTATCATCAAGGAAGATGACCATGGTAATAATAACAACAACAATAATAATACCCAACAGTAATAAGACCAACCCTTAGCCCTTACTATAGCACTCTTTGATTCATTTAATCTCCAGAGCAACCCTATGAGGTAGGGTTGCTCTGGAGATTAAATTTTATAGATGAAGAAACGAAAGCACAGAAAGTTTAAATGAGTGACTTTAAGAATAGAAAGAAAGCTACATGTGCTACATTGCCAATTACAATTTCCAGCATTGGATGCCTGCTCAGAAGGGCACAGTGAGGGGAAGGAAACATCAAAGGGGACACAGGACACCGCAAGGGGACGCTGACCCTGCCAAGGTCAAAGAGGAGGAGCAGCGTTCACTTGGGATGCACTTTGTTTTCTTTTGGGGCACAGAGATGTGCAGTGGGAGAGAGATTGAGTTCTGTTGGGGGCTTGTTTGTTTGGGGTGTCTGCACGACATCTTGGCAGGTCTAGCTGTGTGCCCAGACTGTGCTTGGCACTCCACAGTCATGGTCTGTCTTGCTCTTCCCCAGAGCCCTCTAAGGGAATGTCAGCTCCGTTTTCTAGGCCGGGAAACTGAGGCTTGGAAAGACTAAATAAACTCAGATTGAGATTCAGACTTACAAAGGGGCAATGGATCCAGGACGTGAACTCCAGTTTTGCTCCATCTGAGAGGCCAGCAGTTCCCAAATCGGATGATTCATGAACACTCCACGAGGAATTTTTTTAAATGCATATTTCTAGGCCACACCCCGGAGCTACAAAACCCGAGTCAGATTCACCAAGGTGCAGGGAGCCGCAGGGCTTAAGCTCTCCAGGTGGTCGAAACGATCCACAGGCTTCGGGCATCCCTGCTCTGGTCCACAGGCCTCTCTAACGCAAGAAATCCCGGGCAGCCCTTTGGAAAGAGCTTAGAGAGCTGTAGATGCAAGTCACAGGAATAACTTCCCGAGGAAGGGGGCTTAGACTTATGGATGCAGATGAACGCTCCACAGGGAGAGTAGGGGAAAAATAAAGTCAGAGGGCCCAGAACTCTGGTCAAAGTCCCTGCAGAAGCAGGAAGAGAAGCTGGAAGAAGCAAGGGGCTGAAGTGTTTTGAAAAGGCACATCTAACAACACGAGCTGCTGCAGAAAATAAGGACAAGGAGGGCCCAGGTCACAGCACTCATATTGGTTCCCTCCAGAGAGCAGAATAATGATCTGTTCGCTGAGCTGCGCTTTTGATTATTTATTTGTTTTAGGGGTTTTCTAATACCCCTTGACTACCAACGCCTGCCCCCCCCCTTTCAGTTGGTGGCATTCAGTGCCCCAGGAAAGTATGACACCGTGGAATGAGGAGTCAGGTTCACAGCTTCAGTGAGGTGTCATTTACAGACTATGACATTCACCCATCGTAAGTACAAAATTCAGTGACTTTTAGTTGTTATACAGTCGTGCAACCCTCACCACCACGTAGCTTCAAAACACTTCCATCCCTCTGCCGTGTGATTTTTTAAAATCGTTGTTCCTCCCACATCATCTATACCCAGCAACCTCACTCCAGCTCCAGAATAAGTCCAAGGGGACCCCTGGTTCTCTTCCACCAGCTCCCCCCGCCACACACACCTCTTGGAGGACCAGAATTAATGGGTTTCAGCCAGTCCAAGCTTCTCTCAGGTACAGCAACCTAGGGACCAGAGGATGGGATAGCGGGGGGGCTGGTATGTGACCATCTCTGGGGCCTAAGCTAAACCAACCTCCTCTGCCCACTTTCATCACCACTGCTTGGGCCCAGAGTAGCCCAAAGCTTCACGAACTAAAGAACAAGACACGGAGTCTATTTGTAAAGAGAGCTCCTTTTTAAATGTTTCAGAGGAGGTGACAAACTGCAGAGGGTGACGGAGGGCAGGTGCAATAGCTCACACCTGTAAGCCCAGCACTCTGTGAGGCCAAGGTGGGAGGATCGCTTGAACCCAGGAGTTCAAGCCTAGCCTGGGTAACATGGCGAGGCGAGACTGCGTCTCTACACAAAATCAAAAAACTAGCCAGGCATGGTGGCAAGTGACTGTAGTCACAGCTACTCGGGAGGTTAGGTGGGAGGGTTGCCTAAGTCCAGGAGGTTGAGGCTGTGGTAAACCACGACCGTGCCACTGCACTCCAGGCTGGGCAACAGAGTAAGACCCCAATTCAAAAAAGAAAAAAAAAAAAGCAAATAAACAAAACTGCAGGGGGATGGAGCAGGGGAGGGGAGGGAGATAGCCACACAGAAGAAATAGAACCAATGGAAGGACCTCCTGCGTTGGAGAGATACTTTTGTGTGCATTTATTGGAACACAGTGAAGACTTCTTGCCCCTTAAGAAACAAGGCTAGATGGCCTCGTGGACGGCAGCTGACACTCTGCCCACCGATTCTGGCCACATCATCCCTCAGCACTTACTGTCACCTTTAAAATCTTTGGAACCTGTCCTCAACTCAAGGACCCAAGTTGAGTCACAAGACGTAGCAGCCCTGTACGTGCAGAACCCTTTGTGCACTAAGAATAAAGGTACCACAGGCAGTTATTTGTAAAAACCAGGGAAATGGCAGGGAAGTTGAAAACTCGCACCAGATGTATCTGCTAAAAGGGCCAAAGGAAGTGTCAGAGGTTACAAAACAGAAGAACTATCCCATGATGGCATCGGAGGCTGGCAACAGGGGAAAGGAGAACCCCAGAAGCCCTCCTGCTTCTTTTAAAAACAATCTTCAGACAGTCCCATCTCACTCATGAGAGGACGGTGTTGACAGCAGTGGGGAAGGGGACATGGTGGCTTTAGGGACCCAACCCGCCTTGTGGAAATCACATCACAAGTAATGGTGTCTCTGCACAGAGAGAGAGAGAGAGAGAGAGAGAGAGAGAGAGAGAGAGAGACGGGATTTTCCTACGCGCCTGTCGCGAAGGCATCCCAGAGTGCCCCAATTTTGCCAGCTACATTCCAGACCTCTTTCCTTACATGCCCAGACGAAGCGAAGGCCTTTGTAATGACTTCACGCTTAGCCCAAAGTAAACACACTCTCTACTTTTTCCATGGACACATTCTAACCCCAAATTGCCAGCGCTGGCCTCTCAACAATCCAAGTGGAAAGCCGCCTTTCCCAAGAAAATCAAGCCTTTTTAACTCAATAATACATCTTGGCCGCAAAAGCAAACATTCCTAAAAGCTTCCTAGAAATTATTGATCGTGCAGTGAAGCTCCAGATCACCCGAGCAAACCCCACCGACGGGACAAAGGCATTGAAAATAAACACAACACACGATCCAAGAATAAACGTTGGCTGCAGCAGTCACCTGCACTTGAGACTTCTGCAGCACATTTGGTAACACTCATGGGGTTTGCTACTAACAACACACACACACTCACACCCGAGCTCACCACCAACCAAACTGGCATATTCTTTCAGAAAACAGGCTGCGACAAGACAGGTGCTGATTTAAATAAAGAGAAAAACAGCACCGGATTGAACTGTGCGGGGCCAAACACACGCCCCATATCTCTCCCACATTCCATGAAGCCATGTGGTCCAAGCTGAGATCCCCACCGAGGACGAAAAGCGGCGACTCGAGGATGCCGGACTTACCAGGTTGGAATTTGTGGCGTTGGAATCATCTTCTGGAAAGGGAATATAGATCGCTAAGGCCACACAATTGGCAAAAATAGTCAGTAAAATAATTATTTCAAATGGTCTGAGGAAGAGAGTTAAGGAAATTAATGCTACGGAGCGCACAAACGAAACAAACATACATCTATGTATTTTATTTTAAATGAATCAAAGATTCAAAAGAATTTTGTTTAAACAATACATTCCAAACCCCTTGTATTCTGAAAAGAAACATATGCCTTTTTAAGTGCTTCTAGTAGGTCCCCGCCAAAATTTTCCCTAATATGTCAAAAGCAGTGGAGGCCAGTCGCGTGCCAGAGTAAACACAGATTTCTAAAAACTTTTTTCTCCTTCTTGTATTTATTTAGATTGCATTTGACTTCATTCTCCCTCGTGTGTGTGCTTGGGGTGGCTTCTAAAAAGGAGGGCCTCCTCCAGACCTCCTGGGCCCCATGGCTGCCACCCAGGGGCCCAAGCCCACCTGGGATGCCAGAAATGGGTGGAACGGAATTCTAAGACAGAGCGGTTTTTCATGACTTCCGTTGAATTCTTGAGTTTTGAGGTCTCAGGAATTTTTTTTTGAGATGGGGTCTCACTCTGTCACCCAGGCTGGAGTACAGTGGCATGATCACGTCTCATGGCAGCCTTGACCTCCTGGACTCAGGCGATCCTTCCACCTCAGCCTCCCTAGTAACTGGGACTGCAGGCACGTGCTACCACACCCCACTAATTTTTTTTGTAGACATGAGGTTTCGCTATGTTGCCTAGGCTGGTCTCAGACTTGTGGGCTCAAGCAATCCTTCTGCTTCGGCCTCCCAAAGTGTGTCGGGATCACAGGCGTGAGCCGCTGTACCCGGCCAAGATTTTACCATTAATCTTTTAAACTGAAGTTAAGAGTGGGTTTTATTCCTTCGCCCTCATTCTCTGACAGCTTCCAAAGAACCCGAAGACCCCTGGAATGCCAGGATGTGTATTATGTCTAAAGAAAGATAACGGTCTCCTCATCTCACGCAAAACACGCAAAACCCCTTTGGTCTACAGAGGCCCTGTCTTCAGTGGGCTTCCCCGGCCCCGACTGCTCCACTGCTGTGTACTGGGCTCTAGGTGGGCACCCCAGGGTTCGCTCACCAGTAGCAGTGTGCTCAGAGGTTTCTGTGCCCCAATTTCCTCATCAAATTATCAGGGAAGGATACACTCCCAAGGGGAAAATGAGCTAATGTGGTAATACCCCTTCCAACCAGACCCACCCCACACCCACAAGTGAAGGCCAGAAACAGGAAGCATCACAGGAAGGGCCCAATGTGTGCTCCCTCAGAAGTACTCCCACCATCCCCACCCCCCACTGCCAAATTTCCAGTCCCATGCATAGAGTCTAACAGGACGGGATAGAATTCCTGGGTGGTGGGACCAACTTGATTCTCCCTGGGAAATCCGTGCTTACAAAGTTAACGAATTCTGAAGCAGGAAGAGACCTTAGAGACCATCTAGTTCAGCCCTTCTGAGGCTCAGAGAGCCTGAGAAACTTTCCCAAGGCCTCACAATGGGCTAATGACCAGCCAGGACTAGAACCCAGATTTCCCAACCACCAAGTCCAGCATTCGTTTCCCTACCACAGATGGCCTTCGGACCTGTGCTCACAGGCAGCCCTGGGATCAGTGTCACAGAATTCTGGAACCAAGAGGAACCCAAGTGACAGCCTAGTAACTGATCCACCTGGCCCGATGGGTACCCCCTGAGCATCTGTCTACCAGTAGTCCTACCACCATGGCATTTTCTATGTACACTTTGATATCCAAAAGCTGGCACACAGCGGACCTGTCAACCTCCCGACTCTACAGATGGGAAAGGCAAAACAACCTGTCCCAGGCCCCAGGCTGGCCAAGAGCAGAGCCAGGACCAGAACCCAGCCCAGCTAACTAAGCTGTTACATGCCGCTGCCCTTGAACGGGACAAGACGCACGTGGTGACGATGGGAGGCTGATGCTGGCCCTGGCGATGGTGACTGTGAGGAGACAGCTCACATCTGCTGCGTCTGCTCAGTGCCAGCCATGTTCTCACTGCTCCTCACAAACTCCTGGCAAGGAATGTGCAACTATCATCCCCACTTCTAAATGAGGAAACGAGGCACAGAAAGGTCAGATGTGAACTTGTGCAAGCTCACGGGGATGGAGAGAGCCAGACTCAGGCAGTTTGGCTCCAGGGCCTCAGGCTGTAAGGACTGCTCCAGACTGACCCACCCTAGCGTCACCCACAGCACTCTGGGAAGCCAGTCCTTTAGCTCACCTTCGGCATCACCTCTTCCCTCCAAACCTTTCCCACCTGCTCAGGAAAGGGACGCTCAGGCCAGAAGCTGGTCAGTTGCAGTGCCATCGGCTGGCACCCTGCGCTCCTCCCACCAGGACGAGGGCCCACCGGTCCAACTGAGCCAGACCTCACACACAATCCGCTCATCAAATGTCATCTCACTGCCTCCACCCCAGCGGGGCAACAGCTAAGCTTGGGGTGTTCCCCTGCTATCGGTTACCCTCCTCTCCCACTCAGGCTATCCATCCTCCATGTGTGCTAACGGTACCAGGCTATCACCGGAAAAGAAAATGTGGAAGAAAACCAACCAGGCAAATAATAAAAGCCATCAGCTGAAAAGCAGAGAGCCCAGGTAAGCTCTGTGTCACCCTGTGAGGCCCCGATCATTTTTTAAACGGCCTTCTTTTCTTAAGGACAGCATCAGGTTTCACTTTTTTAAGCAGCGGCCAGCTGGTACACTGGGCTATCTCCTTGCCCACCCAGGCACCCTTCCTAAGCAAACTAGGGATGCCACCCACCTAGCACTGCTGAGGCTAGGCCCACATCCCCTCCTGCAGTGGGGGAAGGCATATTCCCCCAAGGAGTTCCCAGGCAGACCCAGATCCAGGTCCTGTGTGTTCCAGAGCACCTGGCCTGCATCCCCTGGAATCCACCCTGGCACCTGTCTACTCCTACCTAGTACCTGTACCCAGTACCTGGGAAGTCCCTTGGATTTGGGGTTCAGGGGAACATGGATTTGAAACCCAGCTCTGACAGTTGCCAGCTGTGTGATTTAGGGCAAGTTCTCTGGCTTCTCCAGGCCTCACTACCCTTTTTCCCAGGGGTGCCTCACCTTCAGGGCCCACCCAGCTCTCCCACTCCTCGATCCTGCTGTAAGCAGCTAAACAAGCAACCTGATGGAGCTATCCAAAGCCAAGCCTCCCACGTAGGCCCCCAGGGATCAAAACTAGGCTCAGCCACTCAGGACTGGCTAGGTGGCAGCTGCCACTTGTTTTAAACTGCATTTTCTTAAAAACTACTTTTAAGTTGAGAGGGCTCAAACATTTATAGAACTCACATTTCTTGCTAAACAGAAACTTTCTTTTATCTCTAGGTCACCCTCTCTCAAGCAGTATCCAAGACTTATTTTAAATCTTTCCATGAAAAATGAAACCTAACACTCCCATGCGGAACCTTGAGAGAGACAGTGGCCCCGCCTGGATGCATCTTTATGAAAACAATTGCCCAACAGTCAGTACCAGGGTTCTAGCTCCATCTGCTACTGACCCCATGACCCTGGAGAGCCTCTCCTGGGGAGCTCAGTTTCATCAGCGGTGGAAGTCGGGCAGGTTCTAGAGAACTTCAAGGTCCTTTCCAATTTCTACCACCCCATGATTCTGATGATGTTAAGGGGCTTGTAACCCCACCACGAAAGCCCAGTCTTCACAGTCACAGCTCTGAAGGACCCCTTCACTGGTTTCTGCAGGTGCAAAGTAGAGCTGTGCTTTACACGCCAGCCCAGGGTTCACAACTTTGGCTGCACATTAGAATTGCCTAGGGAATTTCTTTTAACAGCCTGAGCAGAACTCAGGCATCTGTAGTTTGCTAAAACTTTCCAGGTGATTCTAAGGCGTAGCCAAGGCCAAGAACCATCGCTCCCAGGTCCTTGAACCAAGAACCGGGATCACTGACTGCTGCCATTATGCCTCTCCTGAGCATCTTCTCTCTAAGGAGAGGTAAGGCCATGAAACTATCCCAGCACCATGACACAGGAGGGAGAGAGGCCACAAAGTAGCACATCATAATTATTAACCCAAGAACGGGTCCCTAGGCCAGCTCAGCAATGTGAGATGGTATGTCCTAACTTCTCAGGCTCGTTTTCCCAAATGTTGCTTATTACATGGGAAAAAAAGAAAGAAAGAAACCTGGGATGTTTGTTATACAAACAGATGGCTGAGCCCCATTCCCAGAGATTCCGAGGCTTTGAGTCTAGGACAGGGCCTAGAACTCTGCATTTCACTGTACACCAGAGAGGGAGAGGCAGTCGATGTGAGGACCCATTTGTAGTTCAGCTAGGGGGACACCGCCCGCTTTGAGGTAAGCCTTGGAGGGCTGGCCCCCAGTGGGGAAGGGCCCTGGAGTACCCCGCCCAGCCCAGAGCACAAAGGATATTTCCATTCCACGATGCTGATGCACGCCCTCCGGATGGGATTCTTAAGGGTCAGGCAGAGCAGGGCCCGGGGCGGGCGCGTGGCTGCAGTGCTGCCCTGCTTCTTGGGTTTCCCGTATTGCTGCCGTTTCCGCTGCGTGGAGCTGACCGTGGAGATGGTGGCGTTGCCCGCGCTGCCCATCAGCTTGGCCTGCCGGGCCGCGTCGATGGCCGCCTGCCAGGACAGGGCCGCCCCCGGGGTGGGGATGTGCTCGGGGGCCAGCCCCGCGGCTGCGTTGGCATTCATGTTGGCGTGGGCAGGGCGTGGGCTCCCATAGTTGGAACCTGCAGCAAGAGAGGAAAGAAGACAACCGTTACCAGACAGGAAATCCCAGCACGTGGGATGCACTTTGGACCCCAGGCTCACGATTGTTTCAAGCTCCTGCAGGAGGGTCGGAGGTGGCCGGTGGAAACATTCATGTGAGGTGCTGAGAAAAGAAAGTCAGGACATCTGTGCTGGTCCTGGTTCAGCAGGTGGCCTTGGGCCTGTCAACCCCCTCTCTCTGAGGCAGACAAGAGATAAGATCTGTGCATTACAGCCCATATGGGCCGCCACAGAAATAGATAAAACACAATGCACTGTCTGTATACTAAAGCATTTATCTGTAAGAACACACACAAATAAGAGGATATTCATTAAATCAAGTAGAATGGTTGTTTACAGAGGGTGAGGAGGAAAATGAGGGTAAGATACAGGGATAATTTGAGGGGTCACTGAATGAATCCGTGATGACAAATGTACAATCAACTGAAGAGTATGATTCATTTGACTCTCTGCACCTGAGCGCCATGACACAAAAATAAACAAAAAAGAGGAGGTTAGACTAGAGGAAGTCAGTTACCTCTAACTCATCTGGGCATGAATTGCCGGGGCAGGCGAGCTGTGATGGGTTTAAATCATGTTGGCAAATTCCTTCACATATTGATACAGAATATCCAAGCCCCTCTCCTCTTGAAAAGAGGTTGGCCTTTAGTGACTGTTTTGACCAGGAAAGTAGAGCAGAAGTGACGCTATGTGAACTTCCAAGGCTAGGTTAAAAAAAAAAAAAATGCAACATTGTCCCCAGCTGACTCAGGATGGCAGTTCTGCAAGAAACCTGCCACCTCCTAAGGCAGCCTGACATCCCTGAGGCTGCCATGCTGTGAGGAAGCCCAAAAGGACTTCCATGGAGAGTGAGATTCCCCGGGCGCTCCAGTCACCATCTGGCTGCCACCCTGTAAGAGACTCCAAGTCAGACCCACCCCGATTCAGGAACTGCCCAAACTCCTGACTCACAGAAATGGAGAGATAACAACAAGGTGTCTGCTGTTGTGAGCCACTTTGTTTGGGGGTGACTCGTTACACAGCATTTGATATCTGGGAGCTGTGTGTGACAGAGGATGACAGAGTAAGGAGAGAGGGACACTGCCAGGAAGAAAGCCTGGTGGGAACCAGGGAATTCTAGAAGGTCCAACCTCAGCAGAGATAGCCACACCGCTCCGGTTTCAAGGCCTCTAAGACTGTCCCTAAGCTACCACAGACACTCAGCAGACACACTGCAATCCGTGAAGCCAGCTCTGCCTCACCCTTGAATCTAGAAGGCTTGCCAGTGGTCAGCTCAGTCTGGGTCCAAACCTGAATCTCCCAGAAACAGACGCATGACCTTGAGACTTGGTACCTCTCGTCAACTGGCCAGGTGCCACAGGGGCAGGAAAAGCCACAGAGAACAGAGTGTTACCATGGGCAGTGAGTCTGGCAACGGATGGCACTTCAGTTGCCCAGGAAACTGTAGCCAGAGCAGCCAGACCAAATTGCACATACGTCACCTCCGAGCCCACCTACAGTGATCTTTTCTGGTCAGTGTATACAAGGTCTTCTAGGAAAACTGCTGGACCCAGAAGAATACCACCTTGCTGGGCCTCTTCCTTCTCCCCACCTGTGACTTACTAGTAAACAGATGAACACTTGGCATCTTTCCCCAGTTACTCCCCAACTCTTACCTTGGGCTGATCCTTCTATGTTTGACCTCCAAGGTAACTTTGCTCCCAGCATGACCCGCCTTCTGGAACCTATCACCCCCCCCCACCTCCGCACCATCCACCACAGGAGTCTGTTACGAGCTTAGCCAGTCAGAACATTCTCACCCAGAGAGAGCCTGGCCCAGAGACAGAACTCTAGCAACCTTACCAGATTCTTCATCCAGACATGCCTGAAACTAGCCCTACCCTGAGCCACACGCAGGTGACCTACGCACAGCTACGACCTCTCGGGGCTGGCCTCCTCGAGGGATGTACCATGAGGTCCACCTGAGATTTTTCTTCTCCGAGCAATTTCCCCCCACCCTCTGTGAGGATTAAGTTACTTAAGTAACCTAGCTTAAGCTGATGTGAATTGGGTCTCTGCCCCTTGCAACCAAAAATGACCTGCCTGATATACTTGCCCAGTGGTTAAAGTTTGTACCTGGCCGGGCTGTCATTTCTGCTAGATTCCAAAATCGACGTCCTTTCCATCACACCAGTGACAGACGAAAAGTCTCGACTTTTATGCCAACTGATTGACATCACTGTCCAAAACTTTTCTGAGTTCAACCGGAGAGTGTGTCGTGATAGATTAGTGATACCTACCACAGGCATGAAGGGCAGGGAAGGGTATCGCACGTGCCACACATGCACCACCCCTGCACGATCCCAAGAGGAGTCCGTCAGGCCCTCTTTGGTGCCAGCTGGGCAGCTGCCTCCTTGTCCCCTGACAGCTGCCTCCTGCACTAAGCCATCTGGTCCCTGTGGCATCAGGGTGTCACTGCCACTCTCCAGGGCCTGGAAAGTTGCCTCCTTGCTATGCCCAACTCACGGCCATGTTCTCGGCACAACACTGACTCCCAGCTCGCCATACAGTCCCTTCGCCCTCCTCCTTTTCTCTGTCCCAGATGCTGCAGACAGCGGCTGCACTCCTGGCACAAAATATATTCACAGAAAGATCACATGCTCTTGGAGAACTCCACACACCCGATGAGGAGAAGCTCCCAAACAAATCTCCCCATCTTTCATACTCAGGTGTGGATCCCAAGCTTAAAGCCGGGAAGACCCCAGTAAGGGTGGGACCTTGACCTTCGTACAAGACCCAGAAGAAAAAAATGAGATGAGTGGCTTTGAATTAATAAAGCACCTATGGCACAAGAACCGCTGGAACAGCCAGCTGGCACAAGGAGCTCCAGTTAACACTGAAGAAAGCAAAGGAGCACAGGGCTCCGAAGGCCACAGAGTGGAACATCAGAGAAGATCTGCAGCAGGCCTGGGGCTCACGGTGACTGCTAGACGCGACGTCCACCCCTCAGACCTTGCATGCACGCTCAAGTGCAGACACATGCCTGTGCTCCTCCCCCTCAGATCTCACACACACGCCCCACATGACTACGCACGTGTGCACTCACATTCAAACAGAGCACGCACTTCCTGGGGGTTCATGGGTCCTGAGAGGAAGGGCTATGCTTCTAATGCCACAAACGTCCCTCGTATTTACTACACTCTTCACGTCACAGCGTCGCCACACCACCAGCTCCTGTAGTAACCCTCGGGGCACCTCTGGCATGAATGACAGTGGCAAGCGTTCCTGTTTCTATTTGCTGCACTGAAGTGACTGAGTCCAGAGTGGCCTAATCTCCAGGCTTACTCAGTTCGCCAGAGAAAGCAGGAACTCTAATTTTGCTCCATTCAAACCATGGTATATAATTTTTCCTTCCCAGACTCTCTGTTTGGCACTGACAATATTTAATAGACTCTATTTTAGTTGCTAGACTAACTTCTCCTTTTCCCTCACATACATAAAAGCAGCCTTGTCTCCCCACCGCCGGCCACCCCAGACCCTAATTCTCCACTCATGGCAAGCCCTCCTCCTCTCCCCACCCCTCCCCAGACCCTAATCTCTGTCCTCACCCCATACATGGCCCATCATCCCTCTCTCTCATCCATGCTCCCAGTTCCCAAGACCGAACAGTCCCAGGAGGCTGGGGACAACACTTGAGCAGACGGCAGGAAGCCCGGGGACCTGAGGACACAGCCATTGCCTGGAAAGGCTGTGTCGGGGGCCCATCCCAGGCACCCCGAGCTGGGGATAAAGGCTTCCAATGAGCAAGATGGCGGCTGCCCACAGAGAGCTAAGGGATAGTTCTAAGAACCATGTTTTGGTAGGCTGATTGGTGAGCACCCCCCCTCCGTGTCCCCACACCATGGGGGACCTTATTTACACTGTGAACCGTTCCCAGAGCACAGGGACCTCTCCGGAGCACACCATCTGGAGAAAGCACACATGAATAGGCCCGTGGGGAAAAACGGAATGTCAACCTCTCCCTAGCCAGAGGCCAAGCAAACAGCCTCCAGTATTTTGGTCCTGGAAGCTCTGAGCACTGCTGCAGCCCTGAGACATGACTGAGGGTCCTGCCACAGGAAGTGCGGGCGAGTCAGGTGTGACCTCTCAGGGATGGCCTTCACAAGGGCCGTCCTGCAAGGCCTGACTGAGTCTGTTCTTCTCCTAGTAATTTCCCCAGCCACTGTGATGGGTCCCCACCCTGACCTGAGGTTCCTTGAGTACTACCAGTCACCCCAACAAGGCGGCACAACTCCCCAAGAATCCCAGGAGGGGGGAACCTCCATCTCGGGCCCCACGTTTTTGAACCCAGAATAGTGCCACAAAGGTAGGGCAGGCGCCCTTGTGTCCCTGATGGCTTTTGTTCGCAGGAAATAACCACCCAATGCAAAGAGACCAATTTTCAAATTATAAAGCTGATTCAAAGCTCTGTCTCCTGGCTGCCAGCTGAAGGGATGCCACCGTTTAAGTCTGCTCTGGCTCTGCCTGACTGGGCTATTTCCACTGATGCTCTTGTCCCTGAACCGAGCCTCAGAGCCGCCTCTTAGCAGATCAGGCCACCCGCAAACAGGTCGTTGCCCCACAGCGGTGATCTCGTCCCTGGACACCAGAAAATGACCCATTTGCGTCTTCAGGGGCGGCAGCGCCCTCCTCCCACTCTCAGGTGTCGCTGTTTCTCAGAGGGACAGGATGATTGATAAGCACAGGCCGGCAAGCCTCGCGTTGCTCTGCTCTGCAAGGGTTCGAGCGAAGAGTCCAATCAGGAGACAGTGGCGGATGCCTCTCGGCTTCCCCTGTGAATGAGGCTTGGGGCCCTGTGCTCAGAGATAAAATAATTGTTATGGTTGTTTTCTTTCCTCCACCTCCATCCATGTACCGGATCCAGGGACACATCCCAGAAAATGCTCTGCATCTATGTGCTAAAGACTTGGGATAAGGATGGCATGAAACAGACAAAGGAGAAACATCGAGACACTGCTGAAGACAGTCCCTCTATGCCCTAAGGAATAGGCTAATTCCCAAACCATCGGCTCTTCCGCTTGCTTCTTGGATGTGGCAGTGGGGGCGAGGTCCTCAGGAAAGAGCTTGTGAGATAGGTTTCCATCTCCCATGCCACCAGTCCAGGCCAGCGTCCATTTCCTGCCCAGGAATGCCGCCATACCCCCTTGACATTTCCCTCACTTCCACTCTTGTTCGCCCCCAAGCCAGTCTCCACATGGCAGCCAAAGTGACCCTTGAGAAATAGAGCTCGTAAATCAGGCTCTGTCATTCCCCTAGTTAAATCCCTTCAAAATCCAAACTCTTTGCCACAGCTTATGAAGGCCGCACCATCTGGCCTGGGCCCACTTCTCCAAGCTGAGTCTTTTCTCTCCTGGCCTGGTCCCATGCAATCCTGACCTACGGGCCTCATTTCACGCCCCAGACGTGCTCTGTTCTTGTGGCCACAGGGCCTTTGCATGGACCCAGAATGTCCTTCCCTTTAGCTCTTCGCTTGGTGATTTCATCTCACACTTCAGATTTGGGCTTCAATGATCCCGTCTTAAATGCTTCAATTCAAATAAATGTGCAGAACTCAAACACCACCTCCCTACCTTCATGTCATCCTTGACGAAAGGTGTCCAACCACCCCCGGCACCATGAAGGGACCCCCCAATCAGCCATGTGTGTAGGAAAAGGTCTCGCGCGACTGGCCTGCTTCGACAATAGGGTCTCTCTCTTTAACCCTGTTGCCTGCTGTGACACACAAAGGCAGGTCACTCCTAAGGAATAGCCTCCATACCCACAGAGACACCCAGGTTGATTGAGAGAGAGCAAAAAAGCAGCAGTCCACCCCTAGAAAGGAGAGAACGGCCAATGAATTTTCTCATGAAGTCCACTTAAAACTGCCAACGAATTTTCTCGTGAACCCTCGCGGTACAAGGAACGTGTTTTCTCTCAGGCCAAGGTCCTGAGTGAGGATCCCTGCAGAGCCCATTTGGCTTTTGCAGTCTGTCATCCTGCTGTAGTGACAAGGGTCCCACATTCCCTTTAAGAGTGTAGCAGACAACCTGGAAGAAACCATCCACCTTCCCTATCTATTGCATCACAAAGATAGCTGGAGGGCTCAAACAGGGAGGACGCTGGAGGCCGATCGTCTCAAGCCCAGCGAGGCTCATTCACAGAAGGAACAAGTGTGGCTTGGTGGGAGGCGAGTGGACAGGCTGACTCAGCAGATCTCCCAGCCTCCTTCAGCTGACCGGAGGAGTCCTTCTCCCGGATTGCAGAGGCTGGAGAACTTCAACACAATTCCAGCCTCCCTTGTAGCTAGAATTCCTCGTGCAACTTTGGGTTGGGCCAATCAAGAAATGAACTGAATCCAAGGCAGGTGGAGAGGGCATCTATTTCATGGATATAGAGCTGGAAAGCCCCTGCCAATGGCTTCCTGATCCCTGGGTCCTAGATGGAGTGGTATGATCCCAGGGCTAGCCTTGGCGTGGTCACTTCCAGATTCCCCAGCTCCCTGGTTGCACCACTGTCGCTCGGCAAGCCTGGGGATGTTCTGGGAGTCATTCTGCAGGTCCAGCCAAGATCCTGCCTTCTCAACCCTTCCCGTTATTTTATAAGTCCTTAGATTCCAGTATTGAGTATCATTCCTCTTAAAATGGCTACAACAATTTCTGTTCAGGCCTGAATCTTAACTGAGACACACTAGTCCATAGCAATCCCGTCCAACACAACGTTTGCAATAATGGAAATATTCTATAATTCTGGGCTGTCCAATATGGTAGCTATCAGTCGTAGGTCACTTAGGGATGAAATGTAGCTAGTACAACTAAGGAAGTACATTTTTAAATTTTACTTAATTTTCAATGAATGTACACCTAAATAGCTACACATGGCTAGAGGTTGCCATATTGGACAACACAGGTCCATATCAAGAAGAAGTTCTCATGGGAAGAGATGGTGAGAAATAAGGTGTAGAGAGAGAGTACTAACAAAGAACTTAGTTCTAAACAGTGAAAACTCTTAAGAAAAAAGCAATCAAGAACTCATTCAGATGTTGATGGGTGGGTGGATTTTCCAATCAGAAAAGACATATTTTCAAAGCATGATATTCTAAAATCCAACAAACAGTGCAGAAACCAGGAGTTCTTTTTCAGTATCTAATACTCTTGGTAAATGAGAAACTAATTTCTTTCTAATGGAAAGATGAAGAAACTGACATTTCCCCCCAGCCTAAGTGAGAGCAAGCCCCAAGACATCACAGCTGAGGCAGACACCCTCTCACCAGAGTGAGCACCCAATGGGTTTCCTGACTGTGTCAACCACGAGGCTGTGCATCGGACCCCTCATCTGAGCCATTTTCACACCATTTTCAGCAGCATTCTCTTACTCTCTTGGCCTCCGGCTTCTCTCACCATGCTACAGACACAGCTCATGAGCGATAAGAATGCTCAGAACAGGCCTCATGACCACAGACATCACATCTGCTCCAAAACATGGAGACCGGGAGGAAGCGAGGGCATCTACAGCTATCTCCTGACTCAATGGGGCGGGCTCTGACTTAAATAAGACCGTCTCTTCTCTATTCTATATCCCACCTGCCTCTGATGATTGTGCGAAGGTGGGAGGCTGGAGGCAGCAGAGAACAGAGCATTTCACAGGCCCAAGCCAACAGGAAAAGTAGAAAGACTACTGGCATTCACACCTCCCAGTGATCCATCAACCCAAGCCTCTTCTGTGTTCTTCTCAGGGCAGTTAGTCTAAAGGAGGGAGACAGAAGAGAAGGAATCCTAGCAGGGATCCTGCTGGAAGCAAACCATTCACAGATGACCACAAGACAAACACTGCCTGGGCTAGCAGACCCTACCATAATGCCCTGGCATTCAGGGCTCTCATACTGATGTCAGAGAGCATAAGGAAGAAAACAACTGATCGACACACAGCAAACCCATGATATTCAACCACAGAACAAATGACTATAATAATAAAGGACTTCTTCCACTTATTTCCAAGCCTGGAGTGTAAATCTCAACTTTTTGCTATTTGAACGAAGGCACCTATCACCAACGGGTGATGGCAAACCAAAATTTCAGGCCCTAGTTAAGGTTTCATTAACCTTATTGAAAGTCAGCATTTCAGCTTTTTTTTTTTTTTTTTTGGAGATAGGGGTCTTACTCTGTTGCCCAGGCTGGAGTGCAGTGGCATAATCATGGTTTGCCATAGCCTCGACCTCCTGGGCTCCAGTGATCCTTCAGCCTCAGCCTCCCAAGTGGCTGACACTACAGGTATGCACCATCACACCCAGCAAATTTGGGGGTTTTGTTTTTATTTTTGGTAGAGACGTGGTCTTGACATGTCACCCAGGCTGGTCTCAAACTCCTGAGCTCAAGCAATCCTCCCGCCTCCACTTCTCAAAATGCTGGGATCACAGGCGTGAACCACCAAACCTGGTGGCATTTCAGCTTTTCACGTGTGGAAGCAAAATAGCATTTAAGGTTTAAAAAAAAAAAAGGCTGCCTCTGACTAAGGACAGATACCCAGCTAGGAAAATGGGAAATCCTTCAGGTTGCTGATGTCTGGGGAACAGGGATAGGTGCAGACATTGGGGAAAAAGTATCACAGCAGCCAGGCACCACACGGGGATCCGTACACTGGCTCAGCCTCTCCTTTGCTTTGGCTGCTTTGTTTTGCTTGAGAGTTAAAGTCTAATATTTGGGTCCTTCTCTCTTATTCTCCCAACAGTTCATAAACACCATGAGAGCAGGAACCGGCCTTAGGGTCTCAGAAATCCTAGCACAGCGGCTGTCCGTGGGTGCTCCAAACATACCTGCCATGTGGAAATTCTTCTACAGAAAGCTGATTGGCCTTCAAAGGTTTCTGTGCCGAAGTGTGCAGGAATGATGCTGTTTGATTATTTTAAATTCATATGTGTGCCATATGTTCAATGTGTCTAGTATCGTAGGCTAAGTGGATATTTGTCTCTGGTTCCCACCAGAAGGGACGCCCCAAGAAGCAGGAACCCTTGCCTATTTTGTTCTCTGCATATTCCTGGAGCCCAGGTCAGTGGGAGTATGGTATGTCTGCAATCAACATTTGTAGAATGAGGCCAGGCATGGTGGCTCAAGCCTGTAATCCCAGCACTTTGGGAGTCTGAGGCTGAAGAATTGCTTGAACCCACAAATTCGAGATCATCCTAGGCAACATAGCAAGACTTCATC
Organism: Cephalopachus bancanus; assembly: GCA_027257055.1. Lineage (NCBI taxonomy): Eukaryota > Metazoa > Chordata > Mammalia > Primates > Tarsiidae > Cephalopachus > Cephalopachus bancanus. The sequence continues at coordinate 728,809 of JAPVLO010000308.1, forward strand.
TCTACAAAAAAAAAATCAAAAAACTAGCTGGGTGTGGTGGCATGTGACTGTAGTCCCAGCTACTCAGGAGGCTAAGGCAGGAGGATTGCTTCAGCCCAGGAGGACAAGGCTATAGTGAGCTATGATCATGCCACTGTACTCCAACCCGGGCAACAGAGTGAGACCCCGACTCAAAAGACCCTAACTCAAAAAAAAAAATTTTGTTGAATGAGTGAATAAATGAATTAATGACTCAAAATGCATCCGACCCAAGACTACTTTTTCCCATAATATGAATTGCTTAGACTTCTGTCCCCAGGCTTGAGGGAGCTTTTGTTGTTTTGGCTTACCCTGTTGGCAAGGAAGCAGAGACAGAGAGGGAGTGTTCCTTTCCCAGTCATCAGAACTAGAACACAGGCTATCTTGCAAGGACGGTTTTCAGTGTACTCGGTGACCCCAGCCTCCTTCCCGACTCCATCTGAGAGAATGAGGTGACAGAAAGGTTCCCTTGGCTAATCCTCACTCACCCTGCACATTCGCCCTCATGCCTGAAGTGGGCAGGGCATCCCGGGGAACCAGGAGGAACTGCTCTGACATCACCTCATGCCTTTAAGTCCCCGGCCTCACAGGCCACAGGGGACTCAGTGGGACAGCACAGTGGTCTCCGCAGCAGAAGCGCGGCCCTGCTCCTGAGGCTCACGGAACCACAGATCAAGACACTCAGGCTGTCCCTGGTCCCGCCTGGAATGGTGAGGCCGAGCCTCTGCCCCCCGCCCTGGGCCTCTTGCACTTGATCTGAAACACCCCATCAGGAAGGCAGTTTAGCACTCTATAATGAGAGTCATTAAAAAACCCCGACATCCACTACCTTCCCCAGAAGCTACCCTGAAGGTCAAATCCAAGACTCTGGCCAAGCAAGGTGCCTGGGGATTCACCACAGTGTGAACGATGCCAATACCAAGTTGGAAATAACCTAAAAGCCCATCACTGGAAGACTGGTTTGACAAATCAGTGCCCCATTGATAGAATTTTAGGAAGCCATAAAAATTACATTTTGAAAAAAATTGAATAATATAGGAAAAACTGTCACAGCATAATATTAAGCAACACTAACAGGGCCCAAAAAAGTATACATAATAGGACCCCAATTTTATAAGAAGTTTCTGCCCCCCAGCACTTTGGGAGGCAGAGGTGAGAGGATTGCCTGAGTTCAGGGGTTCGAGACCAGCCTGAGCAACATTTTGAGTAATCAATCAAAAAATTAGCTGGGTATGGTTACACATGCCTGTGGTTCCAGCTACTTGGGAGGCTGAGGCAGAAGGATCGTCTGAGCCCAGCAGGTGGAGGCTGCGGTGGTCGTGAGCGTGCTACTCCAGCCTGGGTGACACAGTGAGACTCTGACTCAAAAAAAAAAAAAAAATTACCAGTGGTTACCTTTAGGAGGCAAGCAACATTTATTTGCAGAGAGGCAGGATAGCCTGGCACACAGAGGCATGGACCTGGAAACGAGGCAAAATGGATCCAAGTTCTAGCTCTGCCAGTTACTAGCTGTGTGACTTAAACAGTCATATAACCTCTCTGTGCCTGAACTTCCTCATTTGTAAAATGGAGACAATACATGTCGATCTCATCAGTACTTTTTTTGTTATTACATTTTCCAGATTCTGTACAATAAGTAATTCTTTGGTAATCAGAAAGAAAAAAAGTAATGATTTGGTATTATCGCTCAAGTGTACTTCCAAAATTATTGTGGTCAAGCAAGGGCCAGATTCTCGTCCAGCTGCTGAGAGCCCCACTCTCACAGGGCACACAGATGCCACCCAAGAAACAGGCTGTCCCTTTTCCAGTCCATCTGAAGCCTCTCCTCCTAACCCCCTGCACTGCAGGAAAACACAAGCATACGCCTGCAGCCGCAGAGAAAGTAGTAAGATGTCTTGTGAAAATTCAGCACCCGCCTCTGGCACTTAGGCAGCCCTCTGCTGCTCTAACCTAGGCACTGGACAAAGGATAATTTGCACCCCTGGGTTTCCAGCTGTAACACAGAAGGATCTAGGTTTAGGGTAGAATCAAATGGTTGATTCCAAAATTAACTGAGGTAGCTGGCCAAGATCTCTTCCATTTTCTTTTCCTTTCCTTTATGTCTTGTTTACAGACAATTCCATTTCAAGGCTAGGCCTGGTGGCTCACACCTGTAAACCCAGCAGGTTGGGAGGTCAAGGTGGGAGGACTGCATGAGTTCAGGAGTTCATGACCAGTCCGGGCAACACAGCAAGACTTTGCTTCTATGAAAAATGAAAAAATTATGGGCATGGTGATGCACACCCGCAGTCCCAGCTACCCACGCTGAGGCAGAAGGATCACCTGAGCCCAGGAGGTCAAGGTTGCAGCGAGCCGTGATTGTCCCACTGCACTCCAGCCTGGGTGACAGAGAAACTGACTCAAAAAAAAGCCCAGTTCCATTTCACATCCACTCACTTAAGTATGAACAGGGATAGACAGATGTTGTGAATGATCCCAGGACTCTAAGTCAGGAGTCCTGAGGACTGAGCCCAAAACCGAGCTGTGTCGTCTACATAACCACAGAAATAGATCAGACTCACAGAAGGTGAGTCTTTCCCTAGCCACACCATGAGGCAGCAGAACCGAGGCCCCAGCACTGTGACCCTCACACCACTAGCAGTACCAACAAGGACAAGGAGATGTATGCTTCTGCAGACCTCAGTTTACTCATCTGTAAAATAGAGATAATAACATATTCCTCAAAGAACAATCATAAAGACTAAGTGACAGCACTCTATGCCTATGAAAATACTACCCAAATATAAAGTATAATTTAATAAGAATCCTTCCACAGATACCTGCACATAAAGCCTCAGGACACCAAAGAAGAATACCTCATTTCAATGAAATGAAATAAAACATGAAAGCTGTTCTATTAAAAATAATAATGATCTTTTTCCCAGAAGCACATTCTCCATGTTAAGCAACCACCTCTTAAAAATAATTGCTATATTCCATACACAAGTATTAACGGTGTCACTCTGTGAAAAAGGGACTCTCTCCAGATAATTGAGAATACAGAGAATTCCAGAGACCCCTGAAAGTGGCGCTCCGTTTTCCAAGGATTCTCTGTTAGTGAAAGGCTCTGAAATTCCTCCATCATCAGGGGAATATACTGTATGGGAAACAGGAGATCGCCCCACATATGTACACCCTGAAAACATAACACACACAAACAGACCCACATGTGGCCTCTTTGCTCCACTCCTAGCTATCTCTAATTCTCATTAAGGTAGGACAAAAGAAACAGCATTAGCGTCTTCCTATACACTCACAGGCCATTTAATAACGATGCTTTGTATCAAGTATAATGCTTCTTTCATTTAGAAAAGTCAAAGCCATTTGTCTCATTAATCCCCACAAAACCTCGCCAGACAGCAGGCAGACAAGGAGGTGGAAAGCAAAGAAAAAATATGCAAGTCTCCCCTGAGGCTGCCGCTCCCCAGTGAATATCGGGCTTCCTATAGAAATGAAGTTATTGTGACTCTTTCCAAAGTTTGGTGGGAAAAGAACTAGGCCAGACATCAAGAAATCTGAATTCTGGTCCCAGCTCCATCACCTACTTGCTCTGTGCACTCAGGCAAATCACGTTCCGTTTCTAGCTCTTGTCTTCTTCTTTAGAATGGGGAGCTTCCTCCAGACACCACGTGGCACCTCACTGCTCCCCCAACCTCTCCAACCAGCCTCACCCCCACCAGTTCCTCTGTGCCTGGATCTGTTCCCCAGGGATCTCAAGGCAGGACCTGAACCGAGCCCAGCTCAGCAGCCCTACCCCTCTGGCCACTGGCTGGGCTCTCCTGAGAGAGCACCCAGCCTCCCATGAAGCTGCCCCCCATTTGGCCATGCTTACAGGGCAAGTTCAAGCCAAGGGGCTGCTCAGTTAGGAAGAGGAGCAGACCAGGGAACACCAGAAGCTCACTACAGTCTGCACAGAAGTCCTCAAAGCCAGAGAGGGCACTTCACACCCATTAGGAAAGCTGTAATAAGAAAAATCAGAAAATAACAAGTGTTGGCGAGGATGTGGAGAAATTGAATGGTCACGTGTTACTGCTTGGGAATATAAAATAAGATGGAAGTTCCTCAAAAAATTAAATGTAGAACTACTAGAGGATCCAGCAATTCCACTTCTGGGTATATACCCACAAGAAATGAGGGCAGGGACTTGAACAGATATCTGTATACCCATTCTCGGAGCAGCATTATCCACAGTAGACAAAGATGGAAACAACCCCAGTGTCTATCAATGGACAAATAGGTAAACAAAATATGGTATATGCATACAATGAAATATGACTCCATCTTAAAAAGGAATGAAACGCTGCTGCATGCCGTAACATGGATGAACCTTTAAGATATGGCGCCAACAAGCCAGACACCAAAGGACAAATACGGCACGCCTCCACTTATTTGAGGCACCTAGAAGAGTCGTAGACACAGGAAGGAGAACAGAGTTGGTCTGGGACCCGGGGGAGGAGAAAATGGGAAGTTTGTGGAAACAGAGCTTCAGTTTGGGAAGATGAAAAAGTCCTGCAGATGGCGGGAGGTGATGGTTATAGAACGTAATGAATGTACTTCATGCCATTAAACTAACTGTACCCTTAAAAAAGGTTACAATGGTAAATTTTATGTTATGTATATATTTTACCATAACAAAAATTTATTTGAATTGAATGTTTTTTTTAAAAGCCAAAGAGGACTCGGTGTTCTTGGAAGAACATTCCAGGAGGAAGGAAATATGGGAAGGGAGGGCTGTCCTCAGGAAAATAGAGCCAGAAGGTGAAAGCATGGGGAAGCTGTCCTTTAGGAAAAGGATGGAAGGAGTGAATTTAGGCCAGTCCAGAGGGGAGACATGTGTCTAGACAAGACTCCATTCCACACAAGGGTTCCCAAAGAGCCCTCTGCACGTGACAAGGCCCAGAGAAGGATGCAAAGAACTCTAGCCATAAATTGTCTTCAAATATCAAATAAATCACACGTGTACAAGTACAAACACGCCTTCACAATTGAGTAAAACCAGATTCACGTTCAAATGTATCAACAATTTTCTCTAGCGCCATTAAATCTCAGGCATCAGACCTTCAGCTGAAGAGGTGGGTGATTAGAAGTCAGATCAACCCCTCACCTCTCCACAGTTTCAGCCTTGTCCAACAGCTCTGCTCTGGGCACCTGTGAGTATCTCCAGGGCAGGCCATGACTCACCCATCTCTGTAGTTCTAGCTCAGAGCCTGACCCAGAGCCTGGCACACATCCACCATACTAAGAAGAGTCTGTTGAAGGAATGCCGACTTCAACTCAGTGACCTGATCATTTTAAGAAAGGAGACAAACAATTCCCATTGCTAATGATGAAACCAAGGCAAAGAGAACCACACAGTCTTGTCCAGTGAGACCCAGGATGAGACCAACTTATTTGCTCCCAAACCTTCCAATTTCTTGGGCATCTTAAATCCATGCTCTGACTCAGATCCTCTTGGGCCAGTAAACACCTGAGCTCTCCTCCCTCTCATGTATCTGTTTCTCGTCTTTGTGTCCTCAGCGGCCTTTTCTCTTCTTTCTGATCAGATTTTTCTGACACTTTCCAGAGCCAGTGGTATCTGACCCCTCCTGGCCCCTCATTTCCAGAATCTTGTTCCTCTTGGAAGACCAAGAAAACATCTGATGGTATCGTCCGTGGGGGTCAGAGGCTCAGGGGAATGGATGCCAACTAGATGGAGGTTCTTCGGAGATCCGAGTCCCCGACATGACCTAAGGGCACTCGTGGTGCCGCCTGGATTCTCCCCAGGCGTCAACTGCACCAAAAGGCTGGGCCAAAAGGGAGCAGAAGGAGAGGGCTGGGCAAGTTCATCTTGAAAAGCCCAGAAGCAAAAGGCAGAGGTCAACGGCACTCCTATATTTCATCTCAGAATGGAATTAGGACTCACAGAGCAGAAACCAGGGCTATAAAAACGCTGTAAAATTCTACAGTCTCTATAATTTTGTCACCTGTTTATGTTCCTCTCCTCTGGCTGGGTGCCCTTAGAAATCAGGAAGGATATAACCTTCAAGACACATTGCATCTGGTTCTAGGCTTTGAGGACAGCAAAGAAAAGTGGGGAGGTGGATTATGGGATCTAGAAATAACAAGTTTTAGGGTGGCTGGACTACAAGGAACTTGAGTGAACAACGAATGCCATCTCCCCAAAGAGAAAGTAGCAAAGCCTAGCGGTGAAGGGCATAGATCAGAAGTCCAGAGGCTGCATTGCCAAGGACTAGCCCTGTGAGCCTGGGCAAGCGATTTAACATGTCTGGGACTTAGGGATTTTTGAGTTGTGGCAAGAGTTTTAAAACATCTCTCAGGATGTGGTGGCTCACACCTTTCCTCCCAGCACTTTGGGAGGCCGAGGTGAGAGGATTGCTTGAGTCCAGGAGTTCAAGACCATCCTGGGCAACACAGCAAGACCTCATCTCTACAAAAAAAATCAAAGATGAGCCAGGAATGGTGGGGCACACCAGTCGTCCCAGCTACTTGGGAGGCTGACACAGGAGGATTGCTTGAGTCCAGTAGTTGGAGATTACGGTGAGTGATTGTGCTACTGCACTCTAGCCTGGGCAACAGAGTAAAACTCTGATTCAAAAAATTAAAATAAATAAACTGCCTTACATTTTAAAATCTTAAAGAAATGCATGCCACCACTTAAAAAAAAACATCTGTCAGCACTTAGCATGGTGCAGCCACATCCTAAGTTCTCAGTAAGCAGGAGTCATTCATTGATATAAGTCTGTCACCATGAAAGAGGGCAGAGTCCCCAGGGCCTGCACCATGAAGGAGAGGTACAGGGAGGGACTGACCACCAGGGAGGCCTCTGAGGGTCCCCCCACATGGACTCTGCCCACGGTGGCTGTATTTTCCAACCCCCCACAACTCCCCCAAAGCACACACAGTCCCAGGTCCCAGCCTCTCCCACTTCCTGGTGGGCTCTCCTGCTTGAGTCATTGTTTTGAGTGGGGCTGGATATAGGGGTCTCCTCCTCCCTCCCCTCCTGTGTGACGTCTCCTTTGGGCTTTAGTCACCTCATCTGTAAAATGAGGGAGTTCACCAAATGGTCTCTAAGGCCCTATGCACTTTTTGGGCATTTGGCGATTCTAGAATTCACATGCAGGTGGTGAAGAAGTTTATCATCTAGAACATGCTGGCAGAGGAAACAGGCTTCCCAGGCAGATCCTCAGCGTCCTATTGCCTACTTGACCCCCGAATTCTCTCCTTGAATGCTGATAAATAGTTGAATCTTAGCCAGGCTCGATGACTCAGTCAGTAATCCCAGGCAAGTGGATTGCCTCAGCCTGCGTGTTCGAGATCAGCCCGGGCAACTTGGCGAGACCTCGTCTCTACAATAAATATAAAAAACTGGCTGGATGTGGTAGTGCACGCCTGTAGTTCTGGCTACTTGGAAGGCTGAGACGGAAGAATCACCGGCGCCCAGCAGGTTGACGTGGGTGGTCATGAGTGTGCCACTGTACTCCAGCCTGGGCAACAGAGTGAGACTCCAACTAAAAAAAAAAAAAAGTTGAATCTTATCAGGGCAGCCACTAACTAGGGCCATACCCCTGAGTCTCAACAAACAGGGCTAATGCATTAGGATCCCATGACTCCTTGCAAGAGAGATATGCACTCCCCACTGGCCAGCTTCAGAACTGTCCACTGTGTTTATTAAGCGGCTCTTCCTGGCCCTCTCTGATGCGCTCGAGTTGGGAGTAGGTTACCCCTAGAATCACAGTCACTTGCTCATTAGCTTCCCTTAAACACCAGGCTCTGTGGCAGCCTTCCTGCCTTTGCTTTCCCAGTCTGTGAAATGGGTTGAATAACAGCTATCCACATCCAAGGAGGCACTATGGAGCACACATGTGAAATATTTGGGGGAACCTGGCAGCATCTTTCTGAAGATGCGAGCGGTCTCGTTTTCACACACATTGAGAAGGTTATCGGGGGAAATGGGGCATCTGCTTTGGTCTGTGCTATGCACTCAGTATTCTGCTGAAGAAAAATGTCCTTTCAGCACCAAACGCAGATGGCCTAAACACAGCTTTGTTACTGGGTGGTTCCCTGGCAGCCTGCAAACACTGGGAGCTGAGTGTCATGAAAGAGGGGTGGTTTTCTGCATGAAACTATGGTTTCTGGGCTCAAATTCAGGATCACAAACACTGGTCCCACTTCCCAGCTGGGCCAAGGAGTTCTGAAGCTGCCATCCACCCCACTTTATCAATGACCATGGAGTTGTGTAAAGGGATCAGCAATGGGGGAGGGGCCGGGAGGCAAGTCCCTAGTCACCCTTGAGTCATCAGCATGGGACACGGAGGCGCAGAGCACCACCACTTGCATCGGTGCTATTCACCGCCTTGGCCACGAGCTTCCTTAGATCCACACGTCTAACCCCTGCCCCGCCCCGGTCAAACATAACCCTGAGAGCACAGCCCTGTCTCAATCCACTGTGTCGTCCCACAATGCCTAGCACAGGGTACATGGTCCAGACGTGTCTGGGCACATGCCTGCCATGGGCTGCACTGGTGCAGAAGCGTGGGAGACACAGCTTTGTGCGACACCCCTCTGCCTCAACAAGCCACCAGCCTCCTCGGGAAGGACAGACCTCTGCTGCACATTCAGCCACACAGACGGACACACACCCACACACGCTCTCCAGGAACTCTGGCCAGTCAGCATCCTGCTCGCTCAGAGTCTGTGACTAAATTTGGGGCTGAACGCAAAGCAGTCAACGCAAGATTGGCCCAAAGGTTAGCTCCAGGCAGCTCAGCCCTCTAAAGCGCTTGGCTGGCCTCTGCCAGAGCACGTGGTTTGGGCCATCAGCCCCTCCAGACCATGGCTCTACGCCTCCGTAATGTCGTGCTCCTCCTCCTCCTTCACCTGTGGCTCCCACCTGCCACTCCCAAGGGCAATGGTCTCAGGGGAAGAGGAGAGGCCAGGAGGTACCACGTGTCATCGCAAGAAGATGGGCTTTGGAATGAGACATTTAATTGGACATTAGCCTCATCTTGGTGTGAGTCTAAATCTCCACTTTCTGATTGTGAATTTCGCTAAGTGAACCTCTTTGATCCTCGGGCTCCTTATCAGTAAAACAGGAATAATATAATAAGGATAAACTAGGGTGCATGAATCCTAACACACGCTTACTAAAGGTTAACGCAAGTCAACATTCTCTCTTGAATTGGCACTAATGAAGAGAGGCCCAAGGGTCACACCACCCTCCTTCTCCCATCACTGAAGGACAGCAACTGTCCTCGGGTAACTTCTCCCAGCGCACTCCAGAGCAGAGCTGGCCCACCTGTCTTAGGGGAACAAACAACACCCTGTCCATCTCCTCCATGCCACATCTCGGGTGCGGGGCTCCCTCCCTTCCTTGAATATGACAGCCCACACCAGTCACCACACAGATCGGGTTACAGGACATCCGAGCCACAGGGAGACACATCTTCCATCTGGCCAGCAGTTTACAAATATTTGACCTCATCAGGCTTGAATTAGAAAAGAAGGATAATTGAAGTTTCATAGGAAATCACTGTGCAAGTTACGTATGACCCAATTTGGCACACAGGGGGTGTGATACTTCCACTTGTTTGTTCCAAGGCTGCTTTATGTAGAGGCTGGAGGAAGCCGGCAGGCAATGAAGCCTTAGCCTTCCTGCCTTTCCCTTGGTTGTTCCTGTCCTCGCTTGAATCAGTTGGCGCCCCAGAGCCATTTCCCTAAAGCGTCACATATCTTTTCTCCTCTGCCATCCAGGGCAGCCTCAGACTTTCCACAGCCAAAGGGAGAAAGCACCCTGAGAACACCAGAGGAGAAATGAGGGCTGTGGGAGGGTGGAAACAGACTTGGCCACGGCAGTGCTGGACAGGCCCTGCCTGGATGCTGTTTCTACCAAACCAGGGCAAAGAGTAAGGCTAGAAGGACAGAATAAGAACCCTCCCTACAAAACCTTTATACGGAGAAGGCCTAGTATAGATTGAATAATGACCACTTTCCTTTCTCCCCACCAGAGATGCCTTTGTGCCTTTCATTTCTGCTATTCCTAGGAAAAAGAAAGTTTGAGATCAAGGCAACATAGTGAGACTGTCTCTACACACAAACAACAACCAAAAAAAAAAAAAATAGCCGGAGCTACAGGTGTGCACCTGTAGTCTCAGCTACCTGGGAGGCTGAGGCAGGAGGATCACTTGAGCCCAGGAATTGGAAGTTGCAATAAACTAGAATTGTGCTGCTACATTCTAGCCTGGGTGGCAGAGAGAGGCCTTGTTTTTAAAAAAAGAAAAAGAAAGAAAAGAAGGAGGGAAAAGGGGAGGAAGGGAAGGAAAGAAGAAAGAAAAGAAGAGAAAAAAAGATGGAAGGGAGGAATGAAGGAACTTTGCAGATGTGATCCAGTTAAGGACTTTGGAATGGGACGACTATCCAGGTAGGGCTTAGAGCATCACAAGGGTCCTCCGAAGAGGAGGGCAGGAGAATGGAGAGGGGAAGATATTACGCTCTTGGCTTCCAGGTGGAGGAAGGGGCCACGAGCCAAGGAAAGCAGGCAGCCTCTAGAAGCTAGAAGAAGCCAGGTAACATATTCTTCCCCTAGATTATCCAGATTGCCGGAGACCAGCTCCAGCCGGGTTCAGGGCACCCCAAAGGTGGAGACGGTGTCGGCGATTGGGGGGAAGAAGAGAGAAAGAGAGAGAAAGAGAAAGAAAGAGACTGGACTCCGGTCTAGTGCAGAAGCGATGTGTGTTATTGGGAATTACAACAGGTCTTTTATACACAAAGTCAGATGTGGGAGGGGCGTCCCCCACCCATGAGAAACCTTAATCCATGAAAACTTAATCAGTGATTGCCTTTAAACCCTTTTCATATGATAATCTTAAAATCCCATAACAAAGGATAACCTAATCCGTGACTGACACATTCTATAAACCTTTTTCATCCTAAGCTGATTGATTTATGCCAAGTTAAACAATTCTATAGAAGCTTAAGTATTTACTTTACAAATGAAAGTGGCCCATCCCAGAATGTTTGGAATGTGGCCCAGTCCAAAGTTCACAGTGGGCTACCTGCAAGTAACCCAGCCGCATTCTTTCAACAAAATGGCTGTCTTCTAAAACTATATTCTACAATTTACACCTCCAATAAATCCTAAGATCATGACCCAGAAGCCTGTGACCAATACTAAGGCTCTCAGGTGTGACATGAGTTTGAATTATAAGTTGTGTGAAAGCCAAAACTGCAGTTTGCGGAAGAATAAGAGCAATGAGTTTCTAAAGTTAGCTTGTGTTCATCCCGGTCTCAGAGTTTTTATGTTTTGAGCTCAAAGGAGCTTAATCTGGTTAGTGCTGAGTAGAAAGGGGGAGGAAATGGGGTCAATAGCTAGTGGTCTTGGGGTCAATGGCCCTTCCTAAGATCATGATCCCTAACGCTCAGTGGGCCTCCGTGGCTGGCTCCCAACACCAGATGAAGTGCAGCCCTGCGGACCCATTTTAGACATCCGGCCTCCAGAAATATAAGATAATAAATGTGAATTTTTTAAGTCACTAAGTTTGTGGTAATATGTTCCTGCAGCAATTGGAAACGAATGCACCCAACATCTCATCTGTGTAAAATCATCGCAGGGTGGAAGCAGAAAGCAGCAGGATGGGCAGAGGTAAGTGATCTCCAGGTAATTTGGCCAGTGGGGATAAGTGATCCTGTACTTTGGGCCTTCTCGAGGAGGAAGTCCCTGCAGCCCTCTGCTTCCTCTGGCACGGGGTGGCTCTGGCCATCTCTGCAGAAGCAGGCCAATCTCAGGTGTCTGCAGGACATGGGTAGAGCTGAAATAATAATAGAGTCTCTGGGGGTTGATGTTTAAATGGACAAAAGACTTGGAGAGACATTTCTCCAAGAGAATATCCAAATGGCCAGCATCCCAGGAATCATCAGTGAGATGCAAACACAAACCTCGATGAGTTATCACCTCACACCCATTAGAATGGCTGCTATCAAAAAACAGAAAACGACAAGTGTTGACAAGGAAGTGGGGAAAAAAAGAACGCTCCTGCACTGTTGGTAGAAATGCAAAATGGTGCAGCCACTGTGGAAAACAACATGGCGGTTCCTCAAATATTATGAAACTAGAACTACCATATGATCTAGCAATCCCTCTTCTTACATCCAAAAGAACTGAAAGCGAGGTTTCCAAGAGATTGCACACCCATGTTCACAGCAGCACTGTTCACAAGAGGCAAAAGGTGAACAGAACCCAAATGCCCATGGACAGACAGACACAACGTGATATGTACATACGATGAAATATCAGGCAGCCTTAAAAGGCAATGAAACACAGACCCATGCTACAACATAGATGAGCTGTGAGAACGTTATGCCAAGTGAAATAAGCCAGTCTCAAAAAGGCAAATGCTGTCGGATGTCACTTGCACAGGGCTCTGAAGTAGTCAAACTCATAAAAACAAAGAGTTGAAGGGTGGCTGCCAGGGCAGAAGGGAGGAGGAAATGGGGAGTTATTTAATGGATACACAGTTTCCATTTTTCAAGAAGAAAAAGTTCTGAAGAACTATTCCACAACAATGATGTGAATATAATCAACACTACTGAATTGTAACACTTATACATGATTCAGATGGTCAATTTTACGTGTTTTTTGTTGTTTTTTTTTTTGAGTTGGAGTCTCACTCTGCCACCCAGACTAGAGTGCAGTGGCCGCTCCTGGCCACCACAGCCTCGACCTGCTGGGCTCCGGCGATCCTTCCGCCTCAGCCTTCCGAGTAGCTGGAACTACAGGCACGCGCTACCACACCCGGCTCATTTTGATTTATTGTAGCGACGAGGTCTCACCAAGTGACCCAGGCGGGTCTCGAACCCACGGGCTCAGGCAATCCACTCACCTCAGCCTCCCAAAGTGCTGGGATTACAGGCTGAGCCACCGAGCCCGGCTACGTGTTTTATTTTTTAACAACCTAGTTTTTTTATTGGAAAAGTCTCTGGGTATATAACATGGACCAGAAGAGCCCAGTGGGGCCCCAAGGACTCTCACAGCCTGGGGTAAGCGGTAGGTGCCATGACTGCGCCTTTATTTCTTCATGCATCGCAGCCAGTTTGTTTTTGGTTTCATGTTTCTTTTTAATAGAGACGAGGTCTCGCAGTGTTGCCCAGGTTGGTCTCAAACTCCTGGACTCAAGCGATCCTCCCACCTTGGCCTCCCAAAGGGCTAGGATTACAGGTGTGAGCCACCGTGCCCAGTCAATAACCTATTTCATGTACATGTTTGTCTCCTCCAGGAGAACAGGAGCTCATTGAGGACGGGAGTCAAGTCTTACTATTCCAAGTAACTCACACATCACCCAGCATGGTGCTTAACACATAGGAGGTGCTTGATGAACTTCGCTGAATTTAATTTTTCTTTTTTTTTTTTTTTTTGAGTTGGAGTCTTACTCTGTCACCCAGGCTGGAGTGCAGTGGCACGGTCATGGTCACCCCAGCATTGACCTGCTGGGCTCCAACGATCCTTCCGCCTCAGCCTTCCAAGTAGCCAGAACTACAGGCGCATGCTACACACCCGGCTAATTTTTTATTTATTGTAGAGAGGAGGTCTCGCCAAGTTGCCTGCGTTGGTCTCAAACCAGTGGGCCCAGGTAATCCACTCTCTTCGGTCTCCCAAAGTGCTGGGATTACAGGCTGAGCCACCGAGCCCAACCAAATTTAATTTTTCAAAAAGAGTGTGGCCTTCACCTTGTGCAAACTAATCCTATTCTTCCAGAGTGGTGTACAGTCTACCACTCATCCCCCCACCTCATCCATGGCTTGCCTTACGATCAGGGTGACAGGGAGGGGTGGCTAACTGCTTATGGAAGAGGCCCAGACTTTAAGGATGGCTATTGTCTACACACTCACGGAATTCCACTCATGTACCCCCTGCCCCAGCCTTCCTTATGTTTGTGAAGTCGGTTAAATCTCTCGAGAACACAGAATCAGCAGTAAAAGCAGGACTCGCAGGGATCGGGGAGCTGCTCCAGTCTGGTTCGACCACAACATGCAAAGTCTCAGAGCCCCACAGGCCCGCAAGCCAAACCCTCCCTATCATTTAACACCTTGATTCATTTAAGAGCATCAACAGTCAGCAAGTACCCAACCTGCCCAGCGTACCAGAGTCCTCTGATATTCCCTCAATGCTGAGATTACATATAATAACCACTTCAACTAAATCCTATCAACTGAAAAATTGGTTTCTCCGTGTGTTGATGGTCATCTCGTAACATGACTTGAGCCAGCACGAGGACAGTGGAAGGGTCCTTCTTGTGTCTGAAAGCACAAAGGCTGCCCTGGGGTCCTTGAAATAGATGGGAGGAGGCTGTTTATTCAGCAAGTAACCAAGGAGGAAGTATCTGAGGCACACACACAAAAAAATCATAGTTAATACTTACCAGGCAATTCCTACGGGCCAGACCTTCTTCTCACAATTTTGCATATATTAATTGATTTAATCCTCTCAACATCCCCATAAAGTAGGCATTATTAGGATGTCTACTTCCTAGATGAGAACACTGAGGCACTGAGCGAGTGACTCATGTGTGCAAAGCCACCAGTGCAAACCAAGCAGTGTGACAGCAAGATGTGCTTTAACGGCCTCGCGCACGGCTCTGGCCTAAGGATACTGGCTTCCAGCAACTCCTCTCTCCCCAGCACTGGGTACCACTTCAGCCTACTCTAGGACAGGCACACACTTTTAAGGAGTTATTTCTAAGAAACAATGTTTTCAAAAAAACAAAAACAAAAACTGCATATCTTGAGGCAAGAATGAAAACACCGGACAAAATTAAAGGTGTATTTTGAATTCCCACAGGACGTTGTACTTGTATATTCTGAAGCATGTTAGAAACATGAATTATTTCTCACTCAAACCTCCTGAGAAATCATCCTGTTCCTATTCCCACTTAATAGATGAACAGGCCATCAAAAGAATGGAGATGTGGCCTGCCCAAGTGCGTGACCTGCAGAGTGAGCTGGTGACAAAATAGGTAATGGAATTCAGACACCAGAGTTCCTGAAACCTTACAAGACAATGCCCCTTCCATTTAGGAAATGATTTGGAAATACTACCCAGAGACAAATACTTTCAGTATGAGTATCTCTCAAATGGCATATGAGTCAAAAGCATAACACTCGGCACTGTTTGGTGTATTTTTTTTCAAGGAATCACAGAACAAGAAAAGATTTTGAGTTTGTTCATCCATCTCCTGCACCCAGCAGGTCAGTGTTGAGGCACTTGAGATGGGCTCTTCCACTCAAGGTTCTTTCCAGAAAAGTACATTACTTAACCTCTCTCAGGAACCCGTGATGGTATCCCAAAATTCAAGGATACGTGAACTCTTTCTTTGTCTCTTACCTAAAGATCTCACACTAAAATGTAAGATACTTGCTTCTTTTTCAGAGGAACTAAAGGAACATTTACTCCAACACAACCGCCTTTAGAATTTTTTTAACCCACATTTCACATATATGTAAAAACTGGCTGTGCCTTTCAGGTTTATCTTCTTCAAAACATATAGCCCTCCAGCCTAGGCAACATAGGGAGACCTCATCTTTGCAAAAAAAGTAGTCAGGCATGGTGACACGTGCCTGTAATCCCAGCCACTTGGGAGGCTGAAGAGGAAAGATCGCCTGAGCCCAGGAGTTTAAGGATGCGGTGAGGCATGCTCGTACGGCTGCACTCCGGCCTGGGCGACAGAGTGAGACCCTGACTCAAAAAAAGTGGCATACGGGCAACCACCTCGGGTCCCCTCCCACTCTGGTCACGTTTCTGTCCTCTCAATAAATCCTGCTTTCTGAAAAAAGAAGACATACGGCCCTGATTCTTTCGGCTTCCCAAAGGCCAGATTTTCCAGTGGCTCTCACAGCAACTCTTTAAGTTCTCTGATTGTCTCTAAAAATAGAGTTCCAATTCATACTCAGTACTCCTCAGAAGGACTTAAAAGCACAGGACATTGTGAAAGGCCTCTCCCCTATCATGCTGGGACTTGGAAGGGGACGGGCTATTGCACGAGGAACATGCCCAGCAATAGCAGGCCGGCCCCCAGGATCAGATGGTCCAGGCCCAGATATGAGAGCAAAGCAGAGGTGCGGAGTCAAGTCCAGACAAGTCAGCACGCAAAGAGGAGTTAGGTACCAACTGACAAGAGGTTTGAGAGAACAGAGAGGCAAAGAGCAAAGATCAAAAACCCAGGATGGCAGATAAAAGATCAAAGGGCTCGGAGCACACAAAGTGTCCTAGATCAGGGTTCCGGAACACAGCTCCGGGAGGCATGAGGTCAGAGCCTAAGAATGGCTCAGAGACTATTCATGCTCACCAATGTCTGTGTCCCCCTTTTCTTCCTGGGGGCACAGATAGCCTAGATTTTCCAGCCTCCCTGCTAGTTAGAGATGGCTGGCCACGTGACTAAGTTCTGGCCAGTGAGAGGTAAGCAAAAGTGATGGGCGCTAGCCCAGACTGGCCCACGAGAACCTTCCACATACCATCTCTGGTTCCTTATCTGCAATGGTTTCTCTTTCTCCATCTATTGAATAGAGAGGACCTCAGAGACCTCAAAGAAGGCAGAGCTGTAAGGTAAAAGGTAAAAAGGTAAAAAGTAAAAGCTGTAAGCTGTAAAGGGACCTGGGTCCCTGAGTCCCCACATGGAAGGCTGCCTGCAAGGAATACCTGCATCAAACTATGATATAACTGAAGGTGTATTTTGAAGCCAATGACATGTGGGGGTTGCTTGCTGCAGCTGCTAACCTTCCCTAACCAATACAGAGTCGGAAAAACACACGTGTAACTAAACAAAGCGGAGTTACAAGGAGCCTAGAGTAAATTAGAAATTATACGATTTAGAACATCTATGGAGAAAAAAGCCAGATTAATGTCAAAGTTCCCCTTTTACTTTTCTTTTTTTGGGGGACAGGGTCTCACTCTGCTGTCCAGGCTGGAGTACAGTGGCACAATCCCAGCTCACCGCAGCCTCGACCTTCTGGGCTCAGGCGATCTTCCTACCTCAGCCTCCCAAGTAGCTGGGACTACAGGCACGCGCCACTGTACCTGGCTTCTTTTACTTTTTCAATAGGATTACAAGTCCCATAAATCAAAGGGATGCCACAGACACCGAATCATATGGTAATACTGAAAAGGGAAAGTAACGTCACTCAATCCAGGTAAATTAGAAATGAGCTGTCAAGTCTTCCATCTACCCATTCGTTCCGCAAACCCTGAGCGTCTACTCTATGTGCTAAAAGCAGTGACTACAATTATTTAAAAAAAAAAAAAAGAGCACAATCAATGCCCTACCGGGGTCCCCAAACAAGTGGGAGAGGCAGACATGCAGTTACTCTACCCTGTGCTGACAGGCTGTCTAACCAGTATGCTTAAAGCATTATGGCTCCTCAGAGAAGGGACGTCCAACTCATTTTGGTGCTGTGGAAGGGGTCCCAAAAGAGGGAGTGTTTGATGTGGGTCCTGAATAAGCAATAAAAGTTAGTTGACTAGAAGGGACAAAAAGGCATTCCAGGCAAAGGGAACAGCATGTGCAAAGTACAAATTAACATACCGCAGTTGGGAATCTGCAGTAGACAGTACATCTAAAGTGCAAGATTTGTAGAAGGAACAGTAGGAGATGAGGCTGGGACCAGGCATGACGGCTCACACCTGCAAACCCACCCCTTTGGGAGGCAGAGGTGGGAGGATTGTCTGAGACCAGGAGATCAAGACCAGCCTGGGCAACATAGCAAGACATCGTCCCTACAAAAAAAAAATTAAAAATTTGCCAGGCGTGGTGGCATGTACCTGTAGTCCCAGCTATTCAGGAGGCTGAGGCAGAAGGATCAACTGAGCCTAGAAGGTCAAGGCTGTGGTAAGCTATGATCATGTCACTGCACTCTAGCCTGGGCGACAGAGTGAGACTCTGACTCAAAAGAGAGAGAGAGAGAAGAGAGAGAGAGAGAGAGAGAGAGAGAGAGGGAGATGAGGTGGGCCAGACAAGGAAAGGATTTGAACTCTATTTTTAGAGCCAATCAGAGAACTTAAAGAGTTGCTGTGAGAGCCACTGGAAAGTCTGGCCTTTGGGAAGCTGCAAGAATCAGGGCTGCATGTCCTTGCCATCATTTACAGTGAACGGGGAGCCAGCAAAGGGCTCAAGGAAGTAAATGACATGATCTGACCGGGGCTCTGGCTTCCTGAAACAGAAGAGGATGAGCTAGGGCCAGGAGCAGGGGACCTAGGCAGAAGGCTCTAACAACTGTACAGGCAAGGCAGTTCAGAGTCTGAGGAGTGGCCTGAAAGCGGCAGATGCTCTCAGACCAGCTGATTGGATTACCTATGGAGTCAGAAAAAAATGAAGGCCCTAAGAATGCCGAGTTGGTGGTGCATCACTGAAATAGTGATCACAGAAAAAGAGGAAGGTTTCAGAGGGCAAGGAGATAGTGAATTGATTGTGAAAACCTTGAAACAGTCTGCAGATATCCAGTAAAAAAAAAAAAATTTAAATACAAACTTGAGACAGATATCTGGGCTGAAAAGCAAATTCAAAAGACAAAATCCTACCAATGTGGTTCAATAATGGACATGGTTGACCCTGCCTTAAAGATGGAATGAAAGAGTCAGAAATAGAACTCACATCACCAGTGTGGATAATACACTCAGGTGGGCCTGTAGTCCGTCGAGCCTGAGACGCTTTGATGATTGACGCATTCATAGATGAACTGCTTCCATGCACAGATGCCTAGGGCACTGGCTCACTGCTGCATTTACACTTGGAAGGTCTCTCCTGATATGACCCAGGGCCCTGGCGCCGGCTCTAGCTTTTTTAACACTGAATTAAAAGACAAATGTGTCAAATGTGCTGCTGACACAAATCTGGGAGGAATAGCTAGTAAATTGTAAGGTTGAGTCAGGATGAAAATGACCTCAATAAGCTGAAACTGTGGTCCTCGCTAACAAGATGAAACAGAATATGCCTGAATGTAAAGGATTGCACTTAGGTGGACAAATTTCACTGGCTAAACACAGGGTGGGAGGAATGCTGGCTTATTTTATCAGTAATTTCTATGACAAGGACCCTGGGGGTTTTAGTAGACTGCCACTCAATGTGAGTCAGCGGTAGAGCCCAGCTGCCAAAAAGGCAAATGCAATCTTTACTTCTTCCACAATCTACACTCAGAGCCCGGGATTGGGAAAGCATCAGGCTGGGCACTTCACCCAAGACAGCCCACAGCTGAAGCGCGTGTCCCTTCTGGGCAACAGACAGCAAGGAGAACACCGGGAAAGAGGAGACTGACCAGTAAAGGGGGGACTAGAGGGTGAGGGGTGAGGAAGGAAACTGTAAGAGAACTTGGGTAAAGAAAGCAGGGACAAGAAGTCTGGGAAACCGGATGAGAAGAAATGTGGTAGCCTACCTCAAAAACCGGGAGGTTTTTTAAAATGAAAATGAAAATGAAGCAACTGCATTTCGTTTGCTCCTGATGGCGGAAACAAGGTTGATAGGTAGAAGTTACAGGATGGCAGGTTTCACCTTAATGTAAAAAAGAACATTCAAAAGATAAAGGCTATTTAAAATTGGAATGGCTGCTTTCGGAGTTAGTGAGGTCCCCTTATTGGAAGTATCTGAGTAGAAACTAGATGACTACCTACTGATAATGCTAAAGAGAGGTCTGCATTGGGCGGGAAGTTAAGCTAGATCAGTCATTCCTAGGCTGGATCTCAAGAAGCAGCAACATCTTTTATTATTTTGTTATGCAAAAGGTTTTGTCTAAAATCAACTACCATCAACTACTATCACCGTCATACAAACGAAGAGACATTTTAACACTTAAGAGCAGGATGGTTATACCATCAGCATAAAGAACAATCCTTTAGCCGGGCTCGGTGGCTCAGCCTGTAATCCCGCTCTTTGGGAGGCTGAGGTGAGTGGATTGCCTGAGCCCGCGGGTTCGAGACCCGCCTGGGCAACTTGGCAAGACCTCATCTCTACAATAAAATCAAAAAATTAGCCGGGTGTGGTAGCGCGCGCCTGTAGCTCCAGCTACTTGGAAGGCTGAGGCGGAAGGATCGCCGGAGCCCAGCAGATCGAGGCTGTAGTGGCCAGGAGCATGCCACTGCACTCCAGAGTGAGACTCCAACTCAAAAAAAAAAAAAAAAGAACAATCCTTTATATTGAATAATTTAACCTTATGAAAACAACACACCTGCCAGGCGTGATGGCTCATGCCTGTAATCCCAGCACTTTGGGAGGATAAGGCAGGAGGACTGTGTGAGCCCAGCAGTTCGAGACCAGCCTAGGCAACATAGTAAGACCTTGACGCCACAAAAAAATCAAAAAATTAGCAAGGCATGGTGGTACGTGTCTGTAGTCCCAGCTACATGGGAGGCCAAGGTGAAAGGATCACCAGAGCCCAGGAGGTCGAGGTTGCAGCAAGTCATAACGGTGCCACTGCACTCCAGCCTGGGAGACAGAGTAAGACCCCAATTCAAAAAAAAACACCTAATTTTTCTAACTTTGCAAAAGCCAGAGGAAACATTCATCATGACTCCAATATTTTTATTCACTGTTGTATTCCCAGTGCCTGGCGTTTGGTAGGCACTCAATAAATATTTGCTCAATGAATGACCAAATGAATGCACGCATTTAATATATAAAGCACTGGCTTCCACGCTGAGTCAAACAGCTTCTCCACCTCATCATTCATCAATATTTATTGACAGCTCTTCGTGGTTCCTGGCACTGAACTATGGTAGAACAAGGGCCATTAACTTTCCACAATACATTCTCCAAGCACCAAGAGTAACAATGCCTTACATTTGTATTGTGTTTTAAGGTTTACGAAGCATCTTCTCTTGTATCATCAATGCTCTTCATGATGTGAAGGTAAAGACCATCAATTTACAACTGGAGAAACTGAGGATCAAAGGATTTCCCGAGACCACATCTGAGATGGTCGGCTGAGTCAGAATATAAACCGGCTCCTGCCATGGCAAAGTGGATGCTGTCTCTACCACCTCAGCAGTCTCCCTGATGACCCGATCCTCTGACACAGGGCTGTCTTAGCCACCAAAACACAGGACACAGAGCTCAACAACACAGGCTACCCGGGCAGCGCTGAGATCTACAGCCAGGGCCTCTTTGGGGAAAAAGCAGAGACTGCAGGAGCCCCTGGCTTCCATCAGCAGCAACCCAAGAGCCTTTGTTCACCCTTAAGACACCATCTGTCCACCAGGCCTGCTCACACTGGCAATTCAAACCAGAAACCCCTCTGCTATGGATTTGCGCTCAGGTCTACCCAAATGTACCAAGGAAAAAACCTCAAAAGAACAATGATAGTGTGTGAGGACCCTGAGAACATTCAGAGGTCCTTTTCATTCTATGCTCAAGCCAGGCCATATGGGACTACCTGATTAACTGTTTTAGCCTAAATTTAACCAGCAGTTCAGGAGACCAGACAGCACACTCCATGATTAAACAAACCAAACAGGCAAAAAACAAACGATGACAAAAAATTATTCTCACAGACTTAACCAGTTATCTGGGATCCAAAGTAGACTTAAGCAGACGTAGGCTTTTGTTCAAAATACATGAAACCGAATGAAAATTCCTCGAACAAGGTACATCTCGTCCTCGGCATCTCTTGTCCAGCGTGTGACTAGAACAAGGTCCAGTGTAGCTTAGCTACCCCAGGCTCTGGCTTTCTCCCTGATAATTCCTCCATGAAAGAAATCCAAGTTCTAAGTCCCACGGTCCAGAATGCAGTGGTGCATCTCAGCGTGGCGGGGTTAAGATGCCAGAAGCGTCCTGAACAGATGGTAAAGGCAGGTGTGTACAGGAGGGAGGAGAGACGGCCCATGCTCAAGATGCTACAATCACTACTGCATTTCCTAGCAACACCATGCTGGTGATGTTGTCTGAGCACCACACAGAAACTGGGAGAGACAGCCAGACCAGGCTGGTTGAAATCAAAACAAAGATCTGGGAGACTCTGCTGGCCCGTCTGACACAAGGAAAGACACAGCCAGGGCAGCAGGTCTGACTGGGACAAGTCACCCAGAGCAAAGAATGCATGAAAGGGGAAAGCAGGGCATCAATTTCCAGGAAGTACAGAGCCAGCGGGGCATCAATTTCCAGGAAGTACAGAGCCAACGTCTGACTATCCAGAAAGTCATTTACCCAGAGAAGGAAATAGTCAGGGAGAAACCGCAGGGATTCTGAGGCTAGACCGACCTGTAGGGAAATCACTTTTCTTTTCTTTCTTTCTTTTTTTTTTTAGGAAGCAGGATTTATTGAGAGGACAAAAAAGCTCCCACAGTAGGAAAGGACCCGAGGGGGTTGCCTGGAAATCACTTTTCTAACACATGACACTGGCAAGTTGCTTACTGTAGTTTAATCTCAACTTGGTTATCTTCATATCTTCAACCACACTTACCAAACACATACTATTTATCGTCGTATTTTATTTTGAGTAAGGAGAGTGCAACAGTAAATATAACCCTCTGTTTTCTTACCTCTCAGAATAGAGACATTCTCCTTTGTTCATATGGTTGCTGTGAGATTAAATGAAAAAACGTAATAAAAGACCTTGGCACACAGTGAAAACTCAGCATACATTAGTTGTTATTCCAGTGATAATGATGGTACCCAAAGGTCAATGTCTGGATATTTCTCTACTTTTTCTTTTGAATTATGAAATATTTCAAATAATAGTTCATTATTCCTCTGAAAAATACCAAGACCTTAGAATACATTAAATTCTGATCTTTGCACTCACCCTGTCTCTTGCTAACCTTCCACCTCATTGCTGTTCAATGTCTAAAACCACCTTAATTTTGAATCATCCTAAATCTTAATCTTCTTTTTAAAACATTATGTTCACAATGTCAGGTTCATTAAAAAAATTAATACTTCTTTATAAAACCTGTCCCTTGGTAGTGCTCTCAGTGAAGACCATTTTAGAGATAAATACTCTCAATCTCTGTTTGTATGAAAAATGCCTTTTCATCCTAACTCTCAAATGATAATCTAGCTTTGTGTAGAAATCTACTTTGATATTCACCGAGCACTTTGAAGACATTATTCCATTGTCTTCAGGCCTCTGCTGTGGTTGAAGTCTGCTGTTTAAAGAGAAATAATCTATCTTTTTTCCTTGGTTGCCTTTAAGATTTTCTTTTTCTTTTTCTTCTTTTTTGACATTTAAGCAATTTTCTACATTGAGTGTCTAGATGTAGATGTATTTTTAATTACCCTAATACTCTGTGTGCTATTACAACCTAAAGACTAATATCTTTCTTAAATTTTGAAACATTCTTGGCATTATCTTTAAGGTAATTAATACCTTTCCATCATTCTCTCTATTGTTTCCTAGAACTCCATTTAGACATAAAGTGAATCCTCTCATTCTATCCTCCTAGTCTTTCAATGACTCTTTCATATATCCAGTATTTTAATCTCTGGGCTATAATCTGTGCGATTTCCTTAGGTTTAACTTCCAATGCATTGATTTTATGTTCTGCCATGTCTAACCTGATGTTTAATCCTCCACTAAGGTATTTATTACTATATGTTTTTCATTTCTAAAAGTATGATTGGGTCCTTTTTTCAAATCTCTTTTTTCTTACAGTACAATTCTTTAATTATATTCAATTTCTTTCTTTAACTCTTTGCTTTAAACAAAGTTATTTTATATTCTCTTTAAATTATCCTGTTACTTTAGTTCTTGGGGTAGTAATTCTGCTTATTGTATCTGCTGACCCTTTCTCAGGGTAGTTTCTTTTGTTATAAGGTTTATATGTTTATTGTTAGCTTATCTTCAGTCAGGATGACTTGTTTTACAAAAGTTTTAGGGACCCTGAACTGCAGAAGTATGTTTCAGACTTGTCTGTGTTTATTTTTGAAGTGCCCTAGGGGTATCAGTTATCCTAGATCTAGTTTTATGTTTTTGTTGTAGCAAAACACACACACACACACACACACACACACACACACACACACACACAAACATAAGACATACCATTGTTATAGACAGAATGTTTGTGTTACCCCTAAATACATAGTTAAAATCCTAACCCCCACTGTCAGGGTATTAGGAGGTGGGACATTGGAAAGTATTAAGGAATTTATTTGGGAAGTAATTAGATCATGAGGAATGAGATTAGCATCCTCATAAGAGCCATAAGTATGTTCTTCGGCTTTCCACTCTCTGCCAATCAGGATACATTGTGAAAGCCGCCATCTATAATCCAGAAGAGAGTCCTCATCAGACACTGAATATGCTAGCACCTTGATCTTGGACTTCCCAGCCCCCATAATTGTGAGAAATATTTGCTGTTTAAGCCACCCAGTCTATGGCTAATTGATTATTAATTTATTATAGTAGCCAAACTGACTAAAACAAGCATCTTAACCATTTTTAAGTGTACAGAAAACTAGTATTAACTAAATAGACACTGTCGTAAACAGATAACTAGAGCTTTTTCTTCTTGTATGATTGAAACTCTATACCCACGGAAAACTCCCCTTTGCCGCTCCTCCTGGTACCCCCACAACCACCATTCTACTTTCTAAGAGTTTGACTACTTTAGATACCTCATGCGAGTGGGATCACACAATTCTTTTGCAACTGGCTTATTTCACTTACCACGACATCCTCATGTTTCATTCCTGTTGTAGCATATGACAGGATTTCCTTCTTTTTTAAAGGCTAAAGAGTATACATGTATCTTAGCTCATGCTGTCATAACAAAATACCATAGACCGAGTAGCTTAAAATCTAGAAATTTCTTTCCTCACAGTCCTAAAGACTGGGAAGTCCAAAATCAAGATGCCAGTATGACGGGTATCTAGTGAGGGCTTTTCTCTTGGTTTGTGGGTAGCCACCTTCTGTCTGCATCCACACATGGTAGGGAGAAAGACTGAGAGCAAGCTCTCTGTTGTCTCTTCTTATAAGGGCATCAATCCCATCATTTGGGACTTACCCCCGACCTCATCTAAATGTAATTCCTCCCAAAGGTTCCATCTCCAAATATCATCACTGTGGGGTTAGGGTTTCAACATATTTATTTGGGGAGACAATTCAGTTCATAGTAGTATGCATATACCCCATTTTCTTTATCCATTCAACCATCAGTGTCCTAGATCTAGTTTTTAATGTCCATTTTAAGTCCCTGTAAAGTGCAAGTAGTATAAATTCAGACTCTACACATCTGTGAGTGATACAGGCTTAGAGTCTCTCTTTCTCAAAGGTCATAGAGCAAGCGCCAGGATAGATAGTAAGCTTCTTTGATGTTGACTGCAGAGCAACAAACAGAGTTTTCCTCCTCTGTTTACCCTCATCTCCCTTCCTTGAACAGGAAGCTTTTGAAGGTTTTGGGCTCTCTGCAAGGGCTTCATTCTAGCTCCCCTAACTCTCATAGGCCTGCAGTCATAACTCTGTCCCTCTAGCCCTAAATTCTATACCTTATATCCAGCTCTGAACTTCTATGGACCACTATGGCATTAGCTATTTTGAACCTATTCTATTTTGCAGTTAAAATATTCATACCTGTAACACAGGTTCTGATACAAGCCCTGGTATATATTGGATACCCAATAAGGTATGGCTCCTTTCATTTTCAAATCCCAACTCAGTTCAGTGTAGCCAAAATCACTCCCCTTTCCCTTAAAAAAAGCAATAAACATTAAAAACTGTGATAGACAACATTACCCACACATTAAAACATGCTCTTTCACTTGAAAACGACAAGAGAAGAAAACACTTAGAAAAGAGATATCTGCAGTCAATTGCAGATATCATCATGTTTATATTAGAGATACTCCAATAGGAATCATTTGCCTAGAGGTTTAGCCAATGTTCAAATTTAAACCAAATGCCCAAAACTCTCACCAACCTAACACATACACACACACACACACACACACACACACACACACACACACACACACACACACAGTTATTAGCCATACCTAAATTAAGTTTCCCAATTGATCATACAAGATACACATCTTAAGTCAAATCTAAGCGAGCAACATGCTACATTGAACAAAAGTCAACCCCATCAATAAACATTAATCTAGAGCTACTGAGCTATACAGCTGTACAGCTAGATTATGACAGTCTGTCCTGTCCCAATCAGAGTTTGTGTCCCTCTCCAGGATTCCATGGGTGGCCGGTCCATGTCCCTCTTCTCAGTTTTCCTTTTAGTAGAAAACATTTGGCCAGGCACCGTGGCTCACACCTGCCATCGCAGCACTTGGGAGGCTGAGGCAAGAGGACTGCATAAAACCAGGAGTTCGAGACCCGTCTGGGCAACATAGGGAGACCTCATCTCTACAAAAAAAAGAAAATCAAAACATGGTATACGCCTGTAGTCCCAGCTTCTCAAGAGGCTGAGGCAGAATCATCACCTGAGCCCAGGAGGTCAAGGCCGTGGTGAGTTGTGATCATGCCACTGCATTCCAGCCTGGGGGACACAGTGAAACCAGGACTTAAAAAAAAGCAAACTATAGAACAGAACCAAGCGTCCTTCACACACAAAAACTTCATGTGCAAAGACCAGGAGGCTTCCTGGGCTTTGCAAACAGGGGGGCCCACCTAAGGATTCGCACTGTATAAAGCAGGGTTCACTGGAACTTGGTCATCTCACAGGAAATAGCAATGGCTCTGATACAAGTATCTTGGACTGTAGAATAAAAGAGAAGCAAACCTGGAAGAAAAGGCAGAGGCTAAGAATTCTGTGCCTGAAAAATACATGGTGCGAGAGATGAAATCTCTGTTGTCCTTTCCTACTCCCTGGAAAACTGTTTTGTCTAATGAATGAAAATGTATTTTACTTAAGGAAGGAAGAAAAAAGTGGGGGAGAAAGAGAAGAAGAGAGAAAGGGGAAGGAAGGGGAGATAAACACGGCTCATCCCCAAAAGCAGCAGAGCCACGCAGCCACCATGATTGATGTGTACGTACCCCTTTATTTTTTGTATCCTCTTGGAATGCTTTCAGAGCAAGAACATTAAGCGTGTGTAATATCCAGAAGTGAAAACAGACCCTCTAGACATTGCTCTGCAAGTTTCTGCCCTAAATTAGACAGCGAATCAGAAGGTTACACCTGCGGGTGGCTTGCAGAGAGAAAATTGGGAGCCCTACCACACGCGGGCAGGTTGGAGAAAGACTGAATCGAAGCCTGTGTGAGGATCTTTTTTTCCAAGTCGGGAAAGGCAGATCCAGGAGCATCTTGTTTGACTGCAGTGCACACAGTGACAACTTCAAACTGATAAAGAAAGACCCTAAAATAGGCCCTGTGTATCAGGCTGGCCTGTGTTCCTGGGAAAGGGCCTTGTGTCAACTGGACGTCAACCCGAGCATTTTCTTACTGACCCACCTCCCTGACTTTTATCTCTGAGCATGCAGATAAACACATACGACAGTCTCTGGAGATTATTTCTAAATTTACCAACCCCTGTTTATACCAAAATGGATTCCTTGACTGTCAGTTCTCCACGGGTACAGGCGGACTCCCAAGTACAAACCCTGGCACATCCGCTCCCAGGAGAAACCTGGGAGCAGAACCGAAGCCAAGACCCTGGCTCCCACTGTTTGACATCTGAGGCTGGGACAAAGACAAGCCCGTAGTGCTGACACCACTTCTACAACGACACACATTCCAACCCCAAACTTGCCTCTGGCTGGGAGAGATCGGGACAGTATCCACAGACTTGTTCTGCCAGCCTATGGGCTGCCGCTACTTAAGCAACCAAGAAAGGTCTCGAAAGCCCAACAACAAACCATCCAAGTTAGAAAAGAAACCATCTAGTCACGGCAGAGCTTTTTATGAGCAAGGCTCGGAAAACAAGCTACCTCGGTTCAAATCCAGACTCTGCCACTTATTGCCTGTGTGATCTAACGCAAATTAGTTAAGCTCTTCAAACGTCAGTTTTCTTTTCTGGAAAATGGGGTTTCTGTAAATGTAAAATTTTCGGTAAAATGTAAAATTTGTGAGGTCCTCACCCCATCATGGGAGATGAGGATTAAATGAGATAGTATATGTGATGCACTTAGTATAGTGTCTACCAGGGGCCCGTGAGCAGGGCGTATGTCCACACCCAGGGAGCAGCTAACACTCCTGGAGGAAGGGCTTGAGAAACAATAGCTTAAGAAGGACCTCCCTATCATTCCTGCAATCATCAAAGTCTCCGGTTGTAGAAACAAATCCGAATGGAGGCCTGGGCTAAGGAGAGCAGAGGGTGAGAAGATGCTGGCTGTCATGACTCTAAACTGTTTATAACCGAAGGAATGCATTAAGACGCTCACACTCAGGGAGCTGATTTATGTTAAGTAAATGGCCCCACGTCCCTTGGACGGCTCCACTTAAGCTCTCTCCACAGCCCGGCCATTTAAACACACGGCCCGATCCGGGTCCCCACGTGGGTGTTGGCAGGTTGAAAGGCATTTCCAAAGCCAACGAGCTCTAGAAAGCCAAATATGGACAAGCTCAGAACACGCGTGGTGGACCACAGGGAGGCCCCCCACGGGTGCCGGGAGATGGGAAGGGGTGACTCAGACGGCATTAGCTGACAGCTTTGGGGTATGAATGGTTATGGGCTATTTTCATTTCCAAACAAAATTTTCCACCCTATAAACCCCGAAGTATTTTATCAAAGCAGTAGGGTCTAATTCATCCACTTGCTGCTAAGAGGGCAACCTCTTCGGCAGAGAATTGACAGCTACTTTGAATCACGGCACCAACATACAGTCTCTTGGCCCTGAGAGACTACGTCAACAAGAATCCATGGGATGGAAATTTCCACCCCGTGGAGGAGACCCCAAAGAGTCCCAGCAAGTTCATGGTACAAAGGAAAACCAGGGCCAAGCCCTCACCTGCTCTCGACGTGCCATGTGGTCAGCAAGTCAGATTCTCTGAGCATCAGTCTTCCCACCATTACATTAGAAACAAATCTGACACAGGATCAAGTGAGAATAAAATGAGACAATATGGGTGAGATGTTTTGAAAAACACTTAGCAAGAAAGTGCAATAAAATGATAAAAGTACTATCTAGTGATTCCTGCAGGGAAGTTGAAACAGAAATTAGAAACTCTCAAATAAATTCACCTTTAAAAATATGTCTATGATTTACCAACTTAGCTGAATAAAAGGTGAAAAATATAATTTTTTTTTTTTTGAGTTGGAGTCTCACTCTGTCACCCAGACTGGAGTGCTGTGGCCGCTCACGGAGTGCACTGCACTGGAGTGCAGTGGCCTCGACCTGCTGGGCTCTGGCGATCCTTCCGCCTCGGCCTTCCAAGTAGCTAGAATTACAGGTGTGCGCTACCACACCTGGTTAATTTTTTGATTTATTGTAGAGATGAGGTCTCACCAAGTTTCCCAGGCAGGTCTCAAACCCACGGGCTCAGGCAATTCACTCACCTCAGCCTCCCAAGGTGCAGGATTACAGGCTGAGCCACCAAGCCCGGCTTAAAAAATAAAATTTTTTAAAGGGTAGATATTTTTTCTATATTATCCAAAGACATATTTCAATAGATATTTTTTTCAGAGTTGGCTATCTGTTTGACAGAACTGCTTGAATACATTCGCTATATAAAATACAACCTAAGCATCTCTCCAGTTCTGCCAGAAATGGTCAAAATAGCAGGTGCAGTGCTTGCCTTCCCTCCAACCTTAGCCTGTGGCAGACATCACTAATCCATCACTGAACACTTTCCCCTGGGAGCTTAGGCAACAGTTCAAAATCCTTTCAACACAGCACTCCAGGCAGTCATAACCAGTCCTGAAACTGGCTTATAATCTTCGATAACTCCTTTGCCTGATGTAACTGGAAATCCCAGGCTCAGTAAAACCACCCATAGAGTGATTGTAGCTTTAGTCTTACTAATTCCTCCTGAACTTATTTGCTGATGCCTGAAATTCCTGGAAAGGAAACAGAATCTTTCATTTCACAATTAGAAAAGAGGCTGAACATGCAACTACTTCAGAGACAAGATAAAATGACTTAAATTTATACAAAAATGTAAATAGTTGCTTCCAGTCTCCCTCTGAGCAGGATCCAGGTGGCCTTACTCCTCCTGCAAGGTGGACGGGACTCTCAGCTGCAACCTTAAAGGGACCATTCTTCTCCCACCTGTGGTTTCTCGCCAGGAAGTCAGCCTGGAGGGACAGCCAAGCTCCTCCAAACACCCGCAGGGTCACCAGCATGAGCAACAGTGCTGCAAGGGTCTTTTCTCTATGGAGCATATTTTGGCATAGGAAGGGGAGATAAAAGGGAAGAGACCAGGGTCCCCGAGGGTATAGTGAGAACGCCCCACAGCAATGCAAAGGGCACCAAAAGGTAAGAGGATGACCAAAGATAAACTTCAATGGCACAGAGAGAGCAACTCAAACCCCATTTTTAAAAGTCATATTTCAGCCTGTGTTTGACTCCCTTGTACCAAAAGCTGCTGAACTGCTGGACTAGGTTTAAAAAAAAAAAAAAAAACTTGATCCTTGATGGGATTAGGGTATCCGTCTACACTTTGGGGCTCCATAAAAACTGAGCAAGACTTTCAGAGACTGAGGATTCACCCACTTCTCAAACAGGCATGGCTGTAACAATGGACTGTGTTGCCACCACTGAGAAGATGCATGCATTTCAGCCAGTGGCTCCATTGCAAGTTCTAGCACAGCAGATGCCCACCTGTTTTATCTATCAATGGATCTAGCACTATGTCTGTCCGGCAGTAGACACTTAATACATGGCTGTCAAAACTGCTCATGCTTGCTTATATCCTCTGCCAAGTGACTATTACGGTGCCAAACACTCTGCAAGCACTCGTTTAACATTGATTGATTGCTGATTGACAGTCTGTCTTGTCTTTGGTTCCTTAAAAGAAGACAGTAGAATGAGTCAGCCTGAAATACCTGGGATATACCTCATATGCCTAATTTGCCTAATAGATATCTAAGGTACCAAATAGCATATTTTAATGTAGGTCTCATGTATGCCTCTTATGCCAACTTATACACCAAAATATTAAAAAGGAGAGACAATGGTCTAGCATCTTGAATGTTTACAATACTCTGTGAGTTAGTTCCATGCGACAGGTTAGAAATGGCTAGATGTCATGAACAGGAGTCATGGAGATAAGCTACTAAATGTCAGCATGTCACATTGGTTTCTGAGAGCTTCCTCTTATAAAGATGATGTTACTAAGTGTCTGGTTCAAAGAACGATCATTTAGCAAACCATAATCTTTCTCATAAATACAGCAATACTTTCAAAGCACACCCACATTCATTATCTCATTTATCTCCTCCACATTCTTGAGATGGAAGAAGTGTGACTAGTGGTTTATAAAACACAAGTGCAAGTTTCCAGTTCTAGCAATATGGCAGGCCATGCATAGACCACCAAGGAATGGAGAATCCATGCACTTATTCACAATAGAAACCATAAAGAGAAAAAAAAAATACTTTATTTAAAAAACTAAAATATTTGAAAAAAGAAAAAATAAAACTTTTAGGAATAAAAATTTATTGAAATTAAAAATACATTTAAAGGTTAGGCAGATACAAATGAGGAGGAAAGTGGCGAACTGGAAGACAGAACAGAAGAAATTACCCAAAATGTAACAAAGATAAATACAGAATAGGAAAGAGCAGAGCATTTTTAAAGGAAAAAGATAAATATATATGTTTTAATAGTAGGTTTCCAGAAGAATAAAATAGAGACTGGGGAAGAGGAAATATTTAAAAAGAGAATGACTAAGAATTCTCCAACTGAAGTAACTCACAAATCCAAGCAAGTTTTTTTTTTGTTTAAATTTTAATCTATGTATTAACACAACATTGTAAAACTGGGTAACACTAAAGACAAAGAGAATATCTTTTAAAAGATTAGAATAGTGATTATTCATTTGGACTGACGGCAGACTTCTCATCAGCAGCAAAAGAGTCTAGAAGATTGTGGAATATCTTCAAATTGCTGAAGGAAGATAACTACAAACACAGAATTTTGTACCTGACTAAATCATCAGTCAAGAGTGAGAGAAAAAAAAAACAGATGACAATTTCAGACAAAAACAGAGGAAGTTTAACACTCAGAGATCATTGCTGAAAGAACAACAAAATCTATGCTTCAGTATTAAGGAAAGAAACCAGAAAGAAGGAAAGAAATGCAAGAGGCAATAAAACTTCCCACCAAAGACTTTCTTGGAAGCAGGCATGACTTCTTAGTCACATCTACTGCCTATAAGATAAAGCAACCCCAACTCAAGACCCCCTCACAGTCATTTCATACACAAGGCCATGGAAACACGGGGCATCCCCATGCCTTTAAAACCAAAGCCGTTTTTCCCTGGCACTGTTTTGGAAGTCATGGAGCAGGTTCCTTTATATTCTTTCTGCTCTGCCCCCAGGACATTATTTCTTGTGCAAACTTAGCTCAGAAATACTCCTTAAGCATTTGAGCCTGTACTACAGTTTCCCAATGCAGTTGATAGATAGTACATAAAGAATCAGACACAAAGTTTCTTCCTGCCATATTTCAATCCATCCCTTTTCAATACTCAAGTAACGGTCATTTATAAATAGGGTTAAAAGAATAAATAGATTCTTAACACAGAGGGAGGAGGAGAGACAGATGCAAAATCCTAGACATAGGGAAGTTAAATAATTCAACCAAAATGCCAAAGCAAAAGGAAGAGGTACATCTAAACAAAGATATCCTGTTCCCAGATACAGCTGCATCTTGTGACAACATGCTGCCTTTTCAGGGTTTCAAGCTCAGTCACACTGCTTTCTCCTCCTTTCTTCTCCTCCTCCTTCTCCTCCTCCTTCTTCTTCTTCCTCTTCTTCTTCTTCCTCTTCCTCTTCTTCTTCTTCCTCTTCCTCTTTCTCTTCCTCCTCCCCTTCTCCTCTCTCTCTCTCTCTCTCTCTCTCTCTCTCTCTCTCTCTCCACACACACACACACACACACACACACACACACACACACACACACCCTCACATGCAAATCAAAGAATTTGTAAGCATATGGCCCCCAAGTGTTAGAAGAACCTTCCCATAAGAGTCTTTGGTTTAAAATTCCTGTTTCCTTCTGGGCCTGAAAGACACGAGTGAGATGATTTTTACTGCCATTTTACCCTCTCCCTTTCAAACTGACCACAACCCAAGAACAAACATTAGGAGACACCAGCCACGCCAGCCTAGGGCCAAGGATGCCCAAGCAAGACTGCATGCTGGGTTGTCTATGGGTCTCTAGAAGGAGAGTTGAACCTACATCCCAGGGGCACTAGCCCCCTCCATGGCTTCACCCAACTCAAGAACATTTCACCCTTGGTCATTTTCTCCTTCATTTCACTAAAGCCAAGCCAAACTCCAAAGAAATGCCGAAGATCAGTCGTCTGGAGCATGACAACAGCTGGAATTGAGGAAGCCTATCCATCTGGACTCTGAGTTCATTCCACAACTGATACCCTCAGAGGAAAACATTTCATTCTGCCCAAGTTTCACTGGAGTGGAAAAAAGGAAGAATCCCAAAGCTTTTTGCTGCCCAGACCCAGCAAGAGATCGAGCTGGGGTCAGCGCTACCCTTGAGGTTCATCAGAATAAGGCCAAACTTATTCTGCAAGTAGGTTTTCCAGATGAGGCCAGACAGGGTGAAATGGTGACCACAGCGCCAACCATGCCAACTCCCACATGGGCTGTCATAACACACTGTTTCTGGGCAAGGCAGACAGATGACTGGTGCTACTTTCCCGGTCAAAGCCGGTGAAATAAAGAAAAGGACTTGGGGCCACTGGACTGTCTATGCATTTCACCGTGATGGGCTAATCCTCCACTCCAAATTGGCATCTATGGCTGAGACGTCAACAACTGTCCCTCTTTTGGGAGCAACGCCAACATATAAGAATGAAACTGACCTCTGTTTGATTCAGGGCCCTGGCCAGTACAGAAAACTAAA
This sequence comes from Cephalopachus bancanus, assembly GCA_027257055.1. NCBI lineage: Eukaryota > Metazoa > Chordata > Mammalia > Primates > Tarsiidae > Cephalopachus > Cephalopachus bancanus. The sequence continues at coordinate 762,811 of JAPVLO010000308.1, forward strand.
GTGAAAAACAGGAATCTAGCCTCCCTGACTCAAGAAACACCAGGCCTTTGCAGCCACCCACCCCCAACCCCTGTCCACTGCTTCTGGGAAAGGCCTCTCGTCCACTCACACTGCCCACAAGATCCCTCACAACCAGAGTTCCCTGCACATGTGACAGGGACTGGGGCAGAGTCTGGGGTTACCTCCTGGTCATTTACTCCTTCCTATATCGAGACTAAACGCAGAACATATTTCCAGAGAATTCAAAGACTGTTACTGTCTTCGGCACCAAAAACTCATATCCTTTCAAGAAACATTCGGGGTATCATATTTTTTCCTGATTATGGGGAAATCCAGGCATCGCAAAGCTCAAATGGGATCCGACCTGAGACTTCTCGGTAGCTTGTAACATTTTTGTTGCAGAATTATAACAAGGGGAAGGGATAAAAGAAGAATAATAAAATGTTCTGCTCTCAGGAATTTGATCCTTTGATATAATCATACAGATATAAAATCATAGGCCTTAACACTCCGTTAAGGCTAGCCGGTTCTCTAGAGATCACAGGCTAGAAAGCTTGGTGGGTATAGATGGGGGTCCCAGGGGAGACAGGGGTGAGAAGAACTTGGAGTGCCCTAAGGTAGGCCCTTCTGGCCTGAGTTGCCTAGAACAGGGGTCCCCAAACCCCAGTTCATGGACCAGTACTGGTCGGCAGCCTGTTAGGAACCAGGCTCACAGCAGGAGGTAAGCAGCGGGCAAGCATAGTTCTGTCTTCTGTCAGATCAGTGACGGCATTAGATTCCCATAGGAGTGTGAAACCTATCATGAACTGCACATACAAGGAATCTAGGTTGCACACTCTTCTGAGAATCTAATGCCTGATGACCCCCCCTTCTGTGGAATAATTATCTTCCACGAAACTGGTCCCTGATGCCAGAAAGGTTGGGGACAGCTGGCCTAGAACACTCTTCTCTACTGTAGCACCATGACCCCACTAGCAGTGTACACACCTCATCTGTGATGCCTCAGGCAGTCTGTAGGAAGCCTGATGCCTGACATCCCCTCTACACCTGTCCTCATAGCCCCTACTTCCTTCCACCCAAGTCATGAACATGACCTCAGTTCTCTGGGCTGTGAGCCTTCCCCCCTGCACCCACTAGAAAGCCTATAATGTTTGTCTTCATGTGCCTACCCTTACAAACACACACACACACACACACACACACACACACACACACACACGTGTGCACACATGCATGCACATATGCCATCTTGTTCCTGTTTTCATGCCTTCTAAAGAAAGTCTACTGGCCCCTTTGTACACCCACTCAGAGCTCAAGGAGTCAACCAGCTATTCCAATGAATAGTCCATGTAAATAGAGAGAGGCTGGAGGATTCAGACTCCCTGACTCCTACTACAGTTATGTGTTCTGGGACCTGATCCCACCAGCCACCTCCACTATCCCAGGCAAACTCCCTCACTTCTCCTATCCCAGCTCTACTTCTATATATTTCCCTACAGAGATGGAGACCTTTGTCCCTGGACCTAGTTAGTGACCGTCTTACTTTGCCAAACTCAATTCTGAAGGACGTTTCTCTAGGAATGTCAATCACTCTTGGCCCCTAACTCATGCTTCCTGACCTCAGCCAGTGGCCTCTGAGACCTGGGAACCCTTGGGGCTTTCTGGGGGCGTCCTGTAGTGTTTCCCACTGGCTGCTCCCTCTCCCTTAAGTGCAGACCCCGATCCTGCTGCTTCATCTCTCCCAGGATCCAACATCCCCTCCCTGAGACCCTTAATGTCCCTCTTTCAGCTTCACCCCCCCATACCAGTCTATATTTTCTGTCCTCCGCCTACTTCATGTCTATTTCTGAAGACAGGGATCCCTCTCCTTTGCTGAAATTAAGCCTTGCACTCTCGTTCCTGACCCCACCGCCTCCTGGCTTTTTCCAGATCTGCTTCCTCAACAGCCCCTCTCTCTTGCATTTCCAGCCTCTCCTGTGCCAACACACCCTTCCCCTCTCCTTTCATTCACAGCCTAAGTCCTCAACAAGTGGCCCCAGATGTGCCCCGACATCATGCCCACCACAACTCAGCACTGTGCAACCTGAGTGGGCAACAATCACTCTGAGCCTACCCTCAAAGGCCACCAACACCACCAAAATCATTCAATTCAGGGGTTCCTTCTCAGCTCCCTTCCGCTATTCCACCCAACACTGATAACCTCCTGGCTACACTCTCCCACCTTGGTCTCCTCCACCCTGCAGCAGTCAGGCTCTCCTCCCCCTCCCTCACCGCTCTGTCTCCTCCATTTGACCTTCTTCCCATCCATCTTCAGTCCTTCATCATTCCTCCTCTCTGTTCTGACCCCCTAATAATTTCGCCATTTCCACAGATTCGAATAGCACCTTCTTAAACAGAACTCTAAATCAGCATGGACGCTAGGCATCTTCTATTCGCCTCCAAATACGCCCTCTACTCTTCCCGTCGTGCTGGACTCCCTTGTCCTCTGGCTTTTCGTTAGGAAAATCACTCCTACCCTCTCTTGTCTGGACAATAGCAGCAGCCTCAGGCCTGCAGTGTCAGTTCCTCCTCCCCTCACCCTGTAGTCTGCAGCCTGACTACTCTTCTGGAACAAGAACTCTGACCATACCCTTCCTACCACTGCCTGCCACATGGGATGCAAACTCTTCAACCCAACACCAGGGTGTTCCACGTTACCCCCTTCCTGCCATTCCAACTTTCTCTCCCACTTCTGCCACGCTGCATAAGTTGTGCTCCAACCAAACACAACTCATCATTCCTTTGAAACCCAACGACCATGCCTATCCATATATGGTGGACCATCCCTTCTCTCTATCCGATTTTATCCACCTTTCAAGGTTTAGTTGCGTCGCCACCTTCATCATAGACACTTCCTCCATTTTTCCATCTTGCCTGTATCACCCTCCTCTTTTAAATCTGTGAGCCCCCAGTTTTTATTTCCTTGCAACCTCTAGAAAATTCTGCTTTTTATTAGTTGTAGGTGTCTGTGTGTTTGTGTGAGGGGACATATCTTACCTCCTATTAGATTAGATTCCCCTTAAGAGAAAGGATAATTGAGGGTTGTCACCTTAAGGTCCCCTTGAACCCAGAGAGCCTATGAACGAACTGGCTGACAGATAGCAGATGCAATAACCTTTTGTTAATGACGAGTCATTCCAATTCTGGGGGTGGGGAAACTGTTTAGAATTGTTTTCGTCACAACTGGCATGAGATATTTCACTCCCAGAGATATTTCACAGTCAATTTATTCTAGAAAAGGCTTCTTATCTCCTGGTCTTTCAGACAGCTGGGCATAGGTCAAAATTTTTGCCTCTTAAATAATTGAAAAACAGAGGCACAAGATCCTATCCACAGCAGACCAAATATGAGGTCTGAGTCACTGCAAGTCATTTGGATGTGGAGCTTGGATCCCTGGGACATCTCGGGCAGCCAGACATGGATGGTGACAGAAGAGAAACACTGTGCAACATTCCAGCTCTGGACAGCAGCCAAGACACACCTATGAGCAGTATGAGAGACAGGATGCAAAGGCAGAGCCCATGTAAGAGGAATCTACTGATTAAACTAAGTGCATTGGCCTTCAGAGTGTGAAGACTTCTGAGCATCACACGTCTCCTTGAGCCTGTGCCATTTTGTTGTCCATACCCAGGACTCTGATTGGTGGGTTCAGGTAAGACATCAATGTGTGTGTTTACTTCTTCCTTAGATCTGCAGAGGTCAGCATGCTAAGACAGAAATGCAGCCAATGATGTTATCACTTTTAGGTAAAATGATTACCCAAAATATAGCCATCCCAAGATTTGGAGGAAGCTTCTAGAGTCATCAAGCCACAGCAAAGGGCCTATTGTATGTTGCTTATTCACGGTCTGCTTGCCTTCTTCCTTTCCCCCTTTCCTGATCCCACCCTCCACTGTTTACTTCTCATGTTTTTGCTTCCCTTGCCTAGACTTTAGATGTGTGTGGAGCAGGTAAGAGCCTGGGAAGCTGCTTCCCCCCTAAGAAGGCAGCTTTCAGGCCGAAGACTGAAACCTCTTATGAAGCAGCCATGCTTGAGGCAGGGCAGCCGCCCTTCGGCCGGCACGGAACACAGAGCAGTCTCCCCCACAGTTCCGAGGACTCAAACCATTGAGAGCCATCCTCTCCACCATCCTGGGAATTGTTGGACTGAATATCACTGTCCATGGGTATGAGTGCTCCTGGACGAGACAGGCAGGCAAAGGGAGAGACAGAGACAGACTAAATAGCTTTGCCTTGTCAAACACCAATTTCCTGTTGAGTTACAAAGCCAGGTCGGCAATGAGGTGAAAGCTGAACTGGACATAGAGACTCTCAATTTTTTTTTTTTTTGGAACAGAGGCAGTATCAGTCACTCCTCATCAAGAGGCAGCTGCTAGATTGTTAAACACCCAATTAAAGTCAAATTTCTGATACAGGCACAGGGAGCCCAGAAAAAATACTAGACCCTCACTACTGATAGAACAGCATTTTTCTAATGCTGTGTTCGCATCTACAGGGGATTCAAGCTCAGAAAACCACATGAGGAAGTGGCCTCTTAACAACTAAAAAAGTCATAATTCAGACCCACTCCTAGGAATGTACCCGAAAGAACTGAAAATGGACTGAAACAGACACTCGAACGCTAATGTTCACTGCAGCATCATGCACAATTGCCAAAAGGTGGCAACAACCCAAGTGTCCATCAACAGAGGAATGGACGAGCAAAATGTGGGCTATACCTACAATGGAATATTATTCAGCCATCAAAGTGAACGAAGTTCTGTCACATGCTGCAACATGGATGAACCTTGATAACATGGTGCTAAATGATAGAAGCCAGACACAAAAGAACACACGTGAAGTCTGTAGAATGGCAAATTCACACAGACAGAAAGTAGATTAGATGTTGCCAGGGACCGGAGGAAGGAGGGACTGGGAGTTTTGTTTAATGGTTACAGAGTTCTGTTCAGGGTAAAGAAAAAGTTTTAAAAATAGTGTTGATGGCTGTACAACACAGTGACTGTCCTTAATGCCATGGAATTATACTCTTTAAAATTGTTAAAATGGCACATTTAATGTTATATATATTTTGCCACAATGAAAAAAACATTAAAGATTAGAATTCACATCTTCTTCAACCCTCAGGAGGTCTGATGTACAGACCCAGTTTTACTGAGATACTTCTTAAAAACCTTAAAACTACCTTCTGTCTTTGTTTGTTTGTTTGTTTAGAGTCAGAGTCTCACTCTATCAACCAGGCTGGAGTGCAGTGGCGTGATCATAGCTCACTGGAGCCTCAACCTTCTGGACTCATTCTTCTGTCTCAGCCTCCCTATTAGCCGGGACTACAGGCACATGCCACCACACTTGGCTTTAAAAAAAAAAAAAAAAACCATTTTGTAGACACAAGGTCTCACTATGTTGCCCAGGCTGGTCTTGAACTCCTGGATTCAAGCCATCCTCCAGTCTTGGTCTCCCAAAGTGGTGGGATTTCAGGTGTGAGCTACTACACCCAGCCAGCTTTTTGTACAATTAAAAGAAAGTGCTTAATCCCACCTCCAAGTGACACCCAGGTCCCTAACTAATTACATGTGCTTTGTCTTAACTCCGTCATTCAGCATGTAGACAATCACCACATACCTAGGTCTGAAATTCATGAGATGTGTTGCCAATAGTCAGACTACACAGCAAACTCCAACTGCAGAATGATTATCACCGTCAGTAATGCATGCAAAACCACAGGGACGAAACTAAATTTGAGGGTGTCAAGGGCTGGAGGGAGGGAGGAAGAAAAAGTGATGGCCAGTGGATACAGGGTTTCTTTCTGAGGTGATGAAAATATTTGGGAACTAAACAGTGATGGCAGTTGCCCAACTCTGCAAAAACCCTAAAGGCCACTGAATTGTCTACACTGAAAGGATGAATTATATCTGAACAAAGCTGTCCTTGCAGAGATGGTCCTATGGACTCATGGAAATCTCACTGGAGAATGAAGGTCTATTTTCCAGGAAGAAGTGACTGAGAAGATATTCCAACAATAGGTCATGCAACAAGGCCACACCCTGAAGCGGTTTCCCCAGAGATGAGACTTGCTGATCTAGGTTATCCATGAAGGCCTAGAGAAGGATCCAAAGAACCAGAGGCCCTGGCAGAAACCACAGGAAGAAGAGACTAGCCAAAGGATGGGGAGTAGGAGGAGCTGGGTAGAGCGACCACATAGCAGCCATGAAGTAAGAACAAAGACTCAGCTCCCAACCTCCTATACCTGGCCAGCAGGAGCAGGGACTTCCTCCATGCAAATTTAAGCAAGGTTCCTTAAAGTTAGGACAAATCGTTTTTCCGAGACAGATGGGTAGTGGGTTCCTCTTTCTAGACTCTCCCAAGTGGAAAAATAACAGAAAGGACAAATGCTTTGAAAGCCCAACAGACCTGAGTGTAATTCCCAGCCACAACACTGTCTGGGTGACTGTGGCCACATTACCCAACACCTAGGTCCTCAGTTGCCTTATCTGAAAAATATCATTAATACCCATCTAGTAGAATTGATGTAAAGATAAAATTCTACTAAGCAAGTAGAACACCAAAAAAAAAAAAACAGTGCCTGAAACACACTGAGTATTCAATAAATGGTAGATATTACTCCAGCCCCGATCTAAGAATATAAAAAGGTAGATGTTATTTTTCAATACAGTTTTTTCTTTTAAATGAAAATTAAAGCATGTATTGCTCCACAGATCACGGGACCAGAGGCTGGGAGGAGAGCAAGGTGTGAACTGAAATGCAAAAGTTTCCCTGCACACTTTTTGATGACGGGATTATTTTTGCTTTGGGAAACTAAAGGCTAATCCATCACTTAAAATGTGATGTTAAAGCCCTTTCCTATTTTGATAAATGTCTTAAAGAGCAGCATGGAACTGTTCCCTCTCTTTATCTACAAACCTCCAGCACTTTTGCTATGAAAAAAAACTAGTTTATTTTCCAAAGCCAAGGCTTACGTTTGGAGCAAAGTTTTATTTTCCAGCCCGTCCTCCTATACTGGAAGTCGTGTTTAGGCTTAGGGGACTCACGCTGGACAGTGAGGGACTTTGGCTGGCCCAGGTATGTCCTTCTGCTCTCAACAGTCCTGTTCTCAGATATTCAGTCCATCAAAGAACTTCCAGCCAGTTGGCTTTGCATTTGAGGTTGAAAGCAGGGAGCCATGTGCCATGGCGGTGAGGGGACTATAGCGTGATACGTGGACAGCTGTAAGAGTCAGAAAACCCTGCAACCCTGGGTTTGTATACTCAGGCTGGAAACAGCAGTCCAGACAGCCCCACAGTCCTTGGATTCCACTGGCCACAGGTGCTGCCCCTCTGTAAGTCCAAACACCAGGCTCATCTTACCAATGTTGTACTTCCTCCTTGATTATTCCAGTATCAGCCAGACCACCTCAGACTCTGTTTCTCTTTGTTTTTACATTTCATCTTTATAATTCTGAATAATGTCAGTCCTTCAACCCCACCTCCCAAGCTGTCTGAAAGGCTGTGCGCGCTATTTCGCTGTGTTGCTTTCTCAAACTCTGGTGTTCTGCTCTCTGATGGGGAGAATAAGAACAGCTGATACCTGCACAGTGGTTTACACTCATTCTCCCATTTGGAGCCTTCTGGCTATCCTGGGAAGTGGATTGGCTAAGGGTTATTATCTCTGTTATACAGATTTTAAAAAATGAGACTTGATTCCTTCAAAACTCTCACAGAAAGAGACCAAGTCAACAAGTATGACTCAAGTCATTTCTAGCTAAGCCTTATTTATTTTGTATTTAGTCATTTATTTTGTTACTTTTGCTAACTAGCGTCTTTGAAAGGTTTTAGCCCAATGTAGATTATTTTAGAAGAAAAAAACAATATAAATGATCATGACACAACGGTTATAAAGTAAATAGAGCTTAATTGAGTAATCAAGTCAACATTTCTGCCCACAGGCAATGCAGAGAAGAACATTCGTTTACTGTCTGGATTTTGGCTTGGTTCTCTAAAGGACAGGAGACAAGATTATTTTATTTTTCTTTTAGCTAGGTTCAAGCGGGCAACACCAAGTGTAGCCGAGTGTATTAAAAGAAACCCCTGTTGGCAAATTGGCAGCTTGAATATTTCATGAAATTATCGCAACACTATGTTCTGAAATGGTGGCTTTCTCCAGGGAGCTCAAAGGGCGCATCTCTAGGCGTGAGGTTGGCTCATGCCTCTGTCTCCAAGCAAGTCTAAAGCAACCTCAAAGGCCTTCCAGTTTCTTGGAGATGACATAGAAGACTATCAAACAAGTCAGTCGGTGACGCTCTAAGGATGATCTGAGTGTCAGAGGCAGGTCCCAGGTGACCTCTTTTCCATATGCTGAATCTAAATGTCTCCTGGACAGAGATAGGCGGTCATAGGAGAACAAACCTGACAAGGCAGCCCGGAGAAGCCCTTGCTTACCCAACTCAGGAAGAGACCATGGCAGCCTATCCTCACCACCTCTACCCTGGAGCTCATCTGTATCTCAGTGTCCTGTCCGACAGCAAAGCTGGCCTGTCCAGGAAGAATCCCAATGGCTTGCCACATCCTAGCATCCCATCTCCATCCCACTCTCCCAAAGGGGCCGAAACTAGCCCAGATCAGGGCACAGAGGAAGCCAGTAAATAAAAAGGCAGATCTGTTTGCAGACAAAATCGTGATCTGAATTCTACAGGAATTTCCTGTGGACACATACGAACTACTCTGTAGTCTAAGAAATTATTTTTAAACCTTTCCAATGATAGATTCACCTGCACCCTTCCAACTCTGTTCCTAAATCCAACATTTCAGGAATTATTTTCAGGCGGTACAAAGGTGGAAGCAGGGGGAGGAGGAATAAAGATAGGTTGAGAGATTCAGTAAGCAAAATGTAACCAAAAGCACCAGACAATGCTCTCTCGGGGGCTTAGCAGACAACCAGTGTGGCCAAGGGAAGGCGGGAGGGCAAAGATATTGAAGACCTTGTAGTCATCTCCCTGCCTCAATGACCCTTTAGGAGCTCTGGAAATGGGAAGTGACCCTAAGGATCCTTTACCCATAAATTGTCCTGATCCTAGAAAGTAAACTCCCAAAGAGACATTATATTTTATTCTATATTTGACTAGTCCTTTGAAGAACATTACTTGAGTTTAGAAACACCCCCCACCACACACACACACACACACACACACACACACACACACACACACACACACACGGTACAGCACACGCGACCATTTCAAAGTGAATGTATTATGGACCGAAACATTTTGTGGGGATTTGGGAAGGAGAGGGGCTGAGGAGTTTGGGTTTCTTGCCAATTAACCTCCCCTTTCCTCACTCTGTTCAAAGCCAGACGAACTCTTCCTTTGGTTCTTTTGGTCTCGGGGAAGCAAGAGCCTTTTTCAACCTCTGACTCCTGAGCTCCGGGCCCAAACTTCTCTCCTTACAGTTCCTATAAATTGAGTTCCACTGTACGAGCGGTCACTGTGTACCCCTGTGAGCTCTAACCTTGTCTCCCAACCACCCTTCCCAGACCCCTAAGTCAGCTGAGTCTCTTCCAGCTTTTCCTCATCTTCTGCACTCCTGGCTGTACTTCTGTGCAGGGTCATCCAAGGCCCAGTCTCCCAGTTGGGGTCCCACCCACACGGAACCCACAGCTAGACCGGACGCAAGGCTCTCAAGGGTCTCCCGGCCCCCGTCTATGCCCTCCCGCCATACTAGGCAGCTGCCTTCCAAGTGTGTCTCAACTATAGAATCAAAGAGGATTCTGTTGACAAGCTCCAGGCCTGTGTCTACACAGGGTCAGTAAAGCCTGGTTTTGAGCAAATAAGCACCCATCCGGGAATTAAGGCCTAGAGAAGACTTCTTTGGGAGCACCTGGGATTTAGATTCAAATGATGGTATTCATTGTTTCAGCCTCCATTTTGCTTTGTCTGCAGTGGGTTCAACTGAAATCTATGCGCCTGGTTTCTAAACGGCACCGAAAAACAAACGTCCCATTTTCCCAGAAGGATCCTGTCACTTTTACTTGTTTTATGCAGTATCTAACCTTGAGGTGCATGTAAACAGGTGTTTACTAAATTATTTTAATAATGACAGCCATGGCTCGGAGTGCTGTTTCATTATCAGAATGTTTAGCACTTATGTCGCTAAATATTTAGCACCTGATATTTTGCAAAACAGTTCCCTATGCTTTTTTCTTTTTTAATCAATCTTCTGTTCTCCACAGTGCCCGGTATTAACCCAGGCAACAGTGAGAACGGAATCTAGAAACAGACTAAATCAGTGTGATTAGTTTGTTAATTAGTCTTGTTGTTAAGTCTCCAGGTGTTTCCCAAACAGTCTATCAGCTTTCTGTAGTCCATACTGGAGAAGAAAATTATCTGCTGAATTTGAATGCCGAGCACCAATTTCAGAGTCCTGGCAAGGAAGAGGTGGGGTGATGCGGGCTGACCTATACCTCCTGCAGAAAACAAAAAAAAAACCAGCAGCTGTATCAGGCAGGAAGAATTACTGTAAAAGGAAGAAATAGCTGCCAGCTCCTTGGCCCTCCCTAACACGGTGCCCAAGGGCTTCTCGGGCCTCCTAGAACTTGCCACACAACTAAGAAAAACCGAGGGAAGAAAGGGATAGAAGAGAGAACACCAGGCGCCGGGAAGCATCCCTGGAAATTAGAACAAATCGCAGTTACTCCCTAACCTAGGTCTCCGGAGCTTTTCTGCCATTACCCAGCAGGAGAACCAGGCAGACTCATAAACAGAAATCAGCGGTGAAGTGTTCCCAGTTGTTTTTGTGTGCCTTTCCCTGTTAAAGGTAGGAAAACGTCTTCTAGCCTTTGAGCTGACAAGCTCTGCAGCAGCACAGGTTAGAGTTTCCAGATTCCACGCTTCAGGTCACCTTATGCTCCACTGGGCTTGGGAACCGCTGGGCCCTCTGGTTACTAAACCATGCGTGGTAAATCAGGGAGAAAATTAATATGCGGCCATAACAAGTTCAGCTAATCACCCGCAAGGCTCCCTCAAGGTTCTGAAGGATGCTGGCTGGCTGTGCTGGAGATAAACAGAAGTCCGAGGTAAGAGTGAGGCCGCAGAGAGGAAGAACTCCAAAACCGGGTTTCCATTCCCAAAAGGTGAAAGGGTCACCCAGGCATCCAGGGAGCTGGGTTTCTCGGTGACACGGCGAGGGCCTCCAGAGTGTGTGGCACAGTGGGGACACACACCGGTCTTTCGCTCACCTGCACCGGGGCAGGTATAGGCATGATGAAAGCTGCCACGTGGCTCTGGGAAATTGTCTTCAGACTCCCCCCCAGGACCTTTCCTCACCAGCCCGACCTGACTCCTAAGCCCTGTGGCGCCACCTACTGGAGGAGGCAGAAGCCACATCCACTACGGTAGGTCTTGCCGGCCGCCTTCATTCGTTCATGCCGGCATTCATTCGTTCATGCCGGCATTCATTCAGCCTTCCATCAGGGCCCTAGAATGAGCAGGAAGAAGGGATCCGAAGGTCAGCAGGGCCTCGAAATCTCCCTTCAGCGTGCTCCTTGGACGCCTTTAGTAGGTCTCACCCACAGAACCCAGCTCAAGCAGTTTTGGTGAAAGAAAAAAATTGAAGGAAGAATCCTATGTCCCTGCCAGGACTCAGAAATGGCTCCAGGGGGCTAATGGCTCGCCACTTCATCTCCTAAGCACCATGCCTGTCGCATCTACCTGTATAGAGTGAGTCCTCCCTTCATATGAGGAGGAAATGCCCAAACAGTCTCAAGAGATGACATTATCAATTCTCCTCTCTGCAACACCCTGGGTCCCTGAAGTGCAGTAGGTTCTTGTGTAATCTATTTAAAATAGCTATTTCTTATTCTGTGTGTGTGTGTGTACAGCACACATTTAAATACTGTTAGCAGGTATTCTACGAGAAAATGAATAATTGACTCTTTTTAATATATTCCATTATGTCACACTCATACATTGAAAAGTACCTGAGAAAGAAAGAGTAGGAACAATATCTTGAATTCCAAAAGCCCCTTTTCTCTAGTTTCCTCCACACAGGATCAAGAGAAAGTGAAGTTAATGTCATGCTCTCTTTAAACTGCACACGCGGATGTGCAAGCGACATTGTTCTTTGACCATCTGTAAAGAGAGTTAGCTGTGATCATTATTATTATGGCTTTATTATGACAATTATTATTCTGCTATATCGCTAAGTAGTTAAAAGACACAATGTGTCTTCCGCTCCCAGAACACATGTTTCTCCCCTCTGCCTTGTCTCCAGCAGATAAGGGACATTCTGATGTTTTATTTGTTCAACGATTGACTATTAAGACACTCATTTGCTAGCTGGAACCTGCCATGGAAAATCAGCCCAGAAAAGTGGGAGCCTGGCATGGCACCAGAACGGACAGGACACCAGAGGAGAGGCGAGGCTCGGGCGTGACCCCGAAACCCAGGGTCAGAAGCCAGTCCTTCCATGAACTTCCAGGCTGTTCCCACGCACTGACCTCCAGTCTCCATCCTGACCCTCAAAACACACACACAAACACACACACCCCTGGGGGGTCAAGGGCTGATGCATTCAGTGCCTTGAAGCACGGCAGGAACTGGGAACTTTTTTTGGTTCTCCACTCTTTGGTCCGAAACCATTTGTGGAGGTCATCATTTGCAGTCAAATGCTCTACCCCTGAGTTATACCCCCACAACCCGATCTGAGGTCATCACTTGCTTCTTCTGTCTCTAACCTTCAATTAGGGCTCACGGCCCCTTTAGTGATTACCCACAGCAACCTCTTCCTTGTCAATATTCGTGCTCTTCCAAGTGTGCCCTCCCGGCCTCTGCCGCCCTCCTCCCCTGTCCTCGCCCTAAAACCGAAGCGATGCCAACCAGCCAAGGAAGAGAAATGGAAAGCAGAGGGGGTGACAGGGATGCTGGCGCTCCCTCACCTGAGAACTGCATCTGGGAATGGAGGCAAAATTGCTCCTGTGAATTATATAATCACTGCAGCTTCAAGGGAGAGAACTGGAATTCAGGTTGCCATAGTGTTTGCTGGCCTGTTGCAGGAAAGGTAGCACTCCTGGCCACCTGCTCCCTCACTCTCTTCCCCTCTGTCTTTCTCAGGAACCTCTTTGGGGTTGGCATTCCTACTTTTAATGTCTGCTCCCTGCCCTGCATGGGGTGGTGGGGGAGGGTGTTGAGAGGTAAAAGACCAAAAGAAAAGAATAAAGAAATGGGCTCTCGGAAGGGATATACCCTGCACTAAGAGGAGATCTTGTCAACTATCTAAGACGATCATCACGTGAATAACTACTATTATCACCACAGTATACTGCCACTGGCAGTAAGAGGACAACACTGCCGAGCTTGTTTCTTCAAGGTTGCCCAGACTGAGGAGGTGCAGTCTCTCAGACCCTGGAGGGAGAGTCATTCATCTGACTGTTCAAAAACGCCACCCCTTCTTTGGTGTCTCATTCCCTCCCTCCTCACCCATCCACTACCCCGTCACTAGGAAAGGGACAGGAGATCAAGTGAGGGATGCGGGTGCCAGCAGAGAAATCCAGGGACACAATCTGCCCTGGGGACCCCAAAGCCCTGGCTCACCCTAGAACCCGTGACCCTTGACAGGATCCCTTCTTCCAAAGGAGGCCAAAATACCCAGGCTGCTCCCCGTGCTGGAAAGCAGAGACAACTGGCCCCGAAATCAGTTTCAGGATGGACAGAGACCAGGCAGGCAGACCAGCTGGCGGCTTCTGGCTCTAGAGGCCAAAGGCCCTCCCCAAAGGCTGGAGATGACAAAGAGAGCTGGAGACTACTTTCACCAGGCCGGTCCTCAGAAGATCACTCGGAAGGACCCAGGGAGGGAGCCAACAGTGGCAGGCTTTCAGGGGAAGAGATGGAGAGGAAGAGTGTAAACAGCCAGGCTCGAGGAGCTGGAAGAGAAAAGGAAGAGACTACACCCAAAGAGATGGAGAGAGCAAGGAGAAAGATGTCGCCGGAGGCTGCCAGACACCCCAGCGCGGCCACCCCGTCTACACCCCATCCTAACCTTAAACGCTCAGTTAAAAAAAACCAAAAAAACTTGTTAATAGGGGGGTGAGGGGCGGCGGGGGATAAAGTTTCCAGGAAGTGGGGAGTTACCTGAATGCCTTTCACCATGGCAGGGGGAGCTGGTGACACTCGCGGCCGAGGATGGAGATGCTCAGAAAACACTGGGCAGTAGTATGGAGCCGCGTGAGCCAGGCACACCCTTTCCTTATTTCCTTAAGACACGAAAGCGCGGAGCCCACCCACCGCCCGAATCCTGCCCGCTTCCATCCTCAGGTGCCAGCCCACATGTGGTGCGGAGAAGAACACACGAGGCGTGGGCGCGCTCGGGGTCAACGGCAGTGGAGAGGTGGGTGGGTGTCGGTGAGCCGAGCAGGAGGGAGGGAGCGAGGGAAAGACAGAGCGAGGCCGGGGAAGGGAGGCAGAGGGGAAGGGAGGGCGAGCGAGGGACGCGCGGAGACTCACATCCGCCTCCCCGCCCCCACCGCCACCTGGAGCGCGCTGCCCGGGGCAGGGGCGCCGGGAGCAGAGCGCACGCCCGGCGGCCCGAGGGCGTCCGGGGGCGGCCGGGGGGCGCGGGGCCCGCCCGGCGCGGGGTGCACGCGCGCGCGCGCGCACGCCCAGCCGCGCCCCGACCCGGCGAGGGACCCCGGCCCGCGGGGCTGCGCGGCGCCGACGCCCCCGGCCCCCGCGCGCGCGTCCGGCCGGCCGTCGGGCTCTCCGGGCGAACGCGAGGGCGCGAGGCGGCGGCAGACACTTGGGGAACTTTTCCCCCCTCGCCTGGAATTTCATCGGAAACACATGCTCGGGAGAAGCCGGGCCGGGAGCGGGGGAGGGGCGGGAATTTTCCGCTCCGTCTCGCGCGGCGGTTCGGGCCCCGGTCCCGCCGGGCTCCCCGGCGCCCCCCGCGGACGCAGCCCGGGCCGCTCCGCAGGGACCGGCCCCGGGGCCGCGGGGCGCGCGCGGGGAGAGCGGGCGCGGGGCGGAGCGGGCGGGGCGCCCCGGCGGGAGCCCCGGAGAGGCGGCGGGGTCCAGCCTCACCTTGGTGGTTTTCCTCCGGAATGTACATCCTCGCGTTCTCGTTGACCATGGGCCAGAAATTGTCAGGAGAGGAGCAGCCGCCGCGGAGAGGAAGAGACGCCAGAACGCCGCCCCGGCGGGTCCGGACCAAGCCCTCCTCGGGGTCGGCGGCTTCCGCGCAGGATCCCAGGAAGCCGCGGGGCTGCAGTGCTGTCTTCTTCCCGTCGACGCTTACCTGATCCCCATGATCGCATCAAACCCCGAAAGCGGCCCCTCGCCACGACTGCCTCCGCTCGGGAGACGGGAACGCATCCTCATACATCCGGGCCCCTTCCAAGAATTCAGCCCCGCACCTCTGGCAGCCGCACCATCCGAGAACGCCGAGCGGGCGAGGCGGGGGGCGGGCGGGGGCCGCGGCGGACCCCGGGCGGGGGGCGCGCGGGCCCGCCCGGCCGGCGGGGCCGGGGCGTCTCCGCCGGCGCTCGGCGGTCCCCCGCGAGCCCCGGTGGCTGCCCGCGGTCCGCGCGAGCCGCCAACTCCCGGCGAGGAGGCAGGAAGCGCCGCCGCCGCTCCGGGCCGCGCCGCGCCGCGCGCCGTTCTGGCAGGAGCTGTTTCTGCAGAGGCAGGGAGAGGGAGACACCGGGCGCGCGGGGGAGCGCGGCGCTCACTCCCTCCCAGCCCGGCCCGCCGCGCCCGCGCCCGCCCCTGCCCGCGCCCGCCCGGCGCGCTGGAGCAGACGCGCTGAACGCTTCCAGATGTGGCGGCGGCGGCGCGCGGGGAGCCGGGCGCACGGCGCGGGGCGCACGGCGGCGGCCTCGAGCCCCGGGTTGGGCACCCGCTCGGCGCCCGCGGGCGCGCCCCCCGCCCCCGTGACGTCAAGGCGGCGGGCCCGGGCCCCCGCCCCCCACCCGCCCCCCGCGGGGAGGCCGGGGCGCGCGCGGGAGGCCGGGGCGCCGGCCGCGGCGGCCGCGGCGCGGACACACCCCCTCGCGCCCCGCCGGCGGCGCCGCGCGCCCCGCGCCGGCCCGCGGCCCCCCGCCCGCGGCGCGTCCCTGCGGGGCCCCCCGCGCCGGCCGGGCCTGGGTGGGCGCAACTGCGAGGAGGGGACACCCTCGGCCCGGCCGCCCGAGTCGCGTTCCGGGCGGGCCACCGAGCAGAACGGCGGCCCGCGCCGGGGCCCCGCCGTCCGCGGGCTCGACTGTCATCAGAGCGGTGGTAGCAGTGACACCGAGAGGCGCGGACGGGGCGCGGGGAGGGGGGCGAGCCCGGGGGGCGGAGCCTCGCGGGCCGGGCAGCGGTGCCCAGATGTCGGGACGGGTTCACAGAGCCGGGTTTGCTGCGCCCTCGGAGGCGGCCGAGCACGTGTTCGGCCAGGCTATCCTCGCCGCCTTCTTTAATCGTTTCCGCCACTCCGGCAGGAATCCGTCCAGCGCCTCTCCTTCCCGGAGCAGCAAACCCTTCTCTCCGCTGCCCACTGCAGCCGCAGCAAGTTCCGAGGCACTCCCTGCAGGCCTGGGATCCCTCGGAGTGGGGCTTCGTGAGCCCGTTCCGGCGGCCCACAACTCCTTCCACCTGCCCGCCCTCGCGCCTCCTCACCTCCCCCATCCACGCCCATTCTTTGGGTGACCCTGGCATCCCCACGGCTGCAGCAACGGGCTGCGTCAAATGCACACCTCCAGCCCGGACCTCTCTCCTGAGTTCCAGACTACGGTACAGCCAACTCCACTTGGGCATGCAGTGGACATCTCACCCCTAATAGAGCCCAACACTGAATTCCCGATTTCTGCAAAGCCCGCCCGTCACACAGCTTCCCCGCCTCCGTTGAGGACAACCTCATACTCAGGTCAAAATCCTGGGGTCATCCTTGACCCCTTTCTCTCATCATCCCGTGTCTCCACCTCCAGGTAAATCCAGACACCAACGGCTTCTCAACTCCTCCCTGGGCTGAGCCAGCATCCTCCACGTGGGCTTCTGCAGTAACTGATCTACCTTGCCTCTCCCCTTAGGCATATTCTCAGTACAGCTGTCAGCATAATCCACCCAGAATGTCACAACACAGCACTCTGCTCAAACCCCTCCTATGGCTCCGCATTTCACTTAGTAAAAGCCAAGGTCCAGGCCGGGTGCGGTGACTCACGCCTATAATCCCAGCACTTTGGAAGGCCAAGGTGAGAGGACTGCCCGAGCTCATGGGTTCGAGACCAGCCCGGGCAACTTGGTGAGACCTCATCTCTACAATAAATAAATTTGTTGGGTGTGGTGGTGCACACCTGTGGTTCCAGCTACTAGGAAGACTGAGGCAGAAGGATCACCTGAACCCAGCAGGTGGGGGCTGCGGTGGCCGTGAGCGTGCCACTGCACTCCAGTCTGGGCAACAGAGTGAGACTCTAACTCAAAAAAAAAAGCCAAGGTCTTTGCAGTCACCTGCAGGAACACCCTACAATTCTCTTATATCATCTCCTACTAGCCTTTTTGCTGGTAGCACTCCGGGAACGGTCCCCACACAGTACACCTTGAGTTCCCTGTGCTAGCTGTTCCCACTGCCTGGAATATGACCTCCCCCTCCAAGACGCCCCTCAAATTTCACCTGTTCAATGAGGCTCACCCTGACCCCCTCCTGGTTTAGTTCTATGACTACCCAACCCCCACCAGCATTCCCAATCACCCCTTACTGTTTATTATTCAGCCCCAGCTAACATATATATATCGTTTACTTATTCATTAATTTTATTGTGTAATGCCTGTATCTCCCACTGAAATGCAAACCCCACGAAGGCAAGTGTCTGTGTTACTTTGTTCACTATTACATGGCCCGGAGTAAGTATGAAATATGTGTTCAATGAATGAATGGATAAATGAGTGCCTGACATGGTTTCAGGCATGTTGCAATCCACTGTGTCAGAATGTCTCCCTCTGTCCCCTTGTTTGTTGTTTCACAGTGTATTGCTTTGTCACCCAGGCTGAAGTACAGTGGCATAATCATAGTTCACATAGTTCTCACCCTCCCAGGTCAGCCTCCTGAGTAAGTGTGCCTGCAGGCGTGCACCACCACAATCAGTTTTTTTTGTTGTTGTTGTTGTTGTTTTTTTGGAAAGACAGGGTCTCATTATGTTGATCAGGCTTCTGGCCTCAAGCAATCCTCCCACCTCAGCCCTCCATAGTGCTGGGATTACAGAGAGAAGCCACTGCACCAGGCCTTCTGGTTGACACCTGAAACCTCACCACTCCTGCTTCATTCCTTTGTTCATTGGTTTTGGCCCCAGTTTAAAATGCAGGTGCCCCTGGGAGAGGTAGTAAGCTTTATCAGTCATCTTCATTCTAATGTGAATAGCACCCTAGATGTTGGTTACAAGAGAAATGTGGCCTCTTTGCCACTCTGATGTGTTCATACTCAATTTTCAGCCTAATAGAGAAAATTAGAAATGACACAAATTCAAATATTTTCCATTTACTTTGGGATGCACTGTAGGCCTGTGTTTCAGAGGTCATTGTTGCTGATTATTTGTTTAAACGAATCATAAAATTGGTTTGCATCTTCTTTTACACACTGCAGTGCAGGAATAATAATAACAGCTAGCATTACACATGCTTTGTGCCAGGCCCTGTGATGGGCATTTCGCAAGCCTTGTGTCCTTTAATTCTCATTGTAGCCCAATAAGGGAAGTGTTGTGAGTATTACCATGTCCATTTTACAGATGTGGAAACTGAGACTTAGAGACTTAAATTTCAGTGTCCAGGGTCACACAGCAGGTAATCTGTGCAGCCCGGGCTTACCTCAGGCATACCTGTCACCAAACTCAGGCTTTACCATTATCTCACTCTCTCCTCTGAGGGCTGAGTTGGTGGGGATGGAGCTGCAGGGAGATGAACAGTGTAAAATGATTGCAAAATGTGCTGCAGATAACTCACAAAGAGCCAAGTCATTGAGAACAGAGTGTATGTGTGTTAGAGGGTCACGTGCTGGATTTATAGCCCAGCTTTTCTAAAGGTAGGCACTGTATAAATCTAGCAAGTAAATATTACCTTCATGCTTCTTTAGTTTCATTTTTCACTTCTCTTTTCAGCTGTGAAATGTGCTCTTTCCTTTCCAGAAAAAGGTATTTCCTAAATATTTGGCCTTGCAGTATACACCCATATTCCTGCTTTCAACTTTGGAACACAGCCCTGGGAGCTTGCTTTCAAGGTAATCAATTCTCAACGTGACAAGGGGATACCACTCTGAAGTCTGATTTGGAGATTTGGGAGGTGGTGGGAGCAGAGGAGGGAGTTTGTCTTTCTCTTTTGTTGAATAATTTGATTCTTCAGTAGAGGTATTTGTTATACATTCTTCCTTGTTATACACTTTTTCTACATAGTATTTTGTGTGTGTGTGTCTCACTCTGTCGCACAGGCTGAAGTGCAGTGACACAATCACGACGATCATGGTTCACAGCCACCTCGACCTTCTGGGCTCAGACAATCCTTCCTTCCACCTCACCCAAGTAGCTGGGACTACAGGCACGTGCCACCAGGCCTGGCTATTTTTTTTTTTTCCTTTTTTTTTTTTATAGAGACAAGGTCTCACTATGTTGCCCAGGCAGATCTCAAACTCCTAGGCTCCAGCAATCTGCCCACCTCAGCTTCCCAAAGTGCAGGCATTGCAGGCGTGAGCCACTGTGCCCGGCCAATAGTATTTCACTTATGTGCCACGTGCAACTTCTCCTCCGTCTTCTACTACATTTCAAATGTCACAGGAAGAGAACTGTGTTCATTCTCTTTGTGTCTAACATAATGCTTTGTACATATGGACACTCAATGTGTGTTGAGAGCGTGATTCACTCTGAAAAAAGATTCTTTAATGTAACCACAAATATTTCCTTTGGAAGCAATTAAGAGCGCACTGAATTTGTTAATTACAGTGTATTTGTAAAAGTGGAAAAACTTGGAAACCATCTAAATAGTCTACAAAAAAATGTTGGTTAAATAATAACAAGAGACTATTCTAAGTGCCTCACATATATAAAGTCACTTGTTTCTCCAAACAACACGATGAGGCAGGGGCTCTTGTCCCATTTTACAGATGAGGAAACCAAAGCACAGAAAAGTTCTCTCAGCTGACCATGTTCTCATAGCCAGTAAATGCTAGACGTCCTGGCATCTGGCCCACAGCAGAGTCTACGCTCTTAACCACTGCCTGGATAAGTAATGGTACACTCATGCAATGAAATCCTACACAGAGGTGAACAATATGGAGGAAGAATATTAGTGACACGGAAAAGGATGATTTTTTTTTTTTTGAATCTGAGTGTCACCCAGGCTGGAGTGCAGTGGCATGAGCGTGGCTCACCACAGCCTCAAATTCCTGGGCTCTGGTAATCCTTCCACCTCAGCACCCCCAGTAGTTGGGATTACGAGTGCACACTACCACACCTGGCTATTTTTTTTTTTTAACTTTTGTAGAGACAAGGTCTCACTATGTTGCCCAGGCTGGTCTCGACCTCCTGGCCTCAAATAATCCTCCCACCTCAGCCTTCCAAAGTGCTGGGATGATAGGCGTGAGCCACTGCACCCAACCGAAAAAGATAATTTACACTACAAGAAAAACAGGTTACAAAGTTATTATATAAGGTATGATTTCGTGTTTCTTTCACATTTCAGTTTTCTTTCATTTTCTTCTAAAGACAGGTGTATAATTGAACTAAGAAAAAGGCTAAAAAAGGTTCAGAGTAGCTTTCCTTGGGATGCGGAATTACAGATACATTTTTCTTCTTGTTCTCTATCTTCCCAAAGGCTTAGAAAGCCAGAGTGCCAAGCAGACTCTTTCTCTTTCCCAGGCATACATACACCTCTAGGACAGAACCCTTACCCAATGCACAGAATGAAATGCTCTGGAATAACTGCCATAAAAGCCCAAGGTGTCCTCCCTTCCTCTTTCTCTGCCCACCCTCACAGCCACTCAGCACTAAATGCTGCCAACTGCCCTGGCATGGTGGCTCAAGCCTGTAATCCCAGCACTTTGGGAGGCTGAGGTGAGGGGATTGCCTGAGCCCACGGGTTCGAGAACAGCCTGGGCAACTTGGCAAGACCTCGTCTCTACAATAAACCAAAAAATTAACCACAAGTGGTAACGCACACCTGTAGTTCCGGCTACTTGGAAGGTTGAGGTGGAAGGATCGCCAGAGCCCAGCAAGTTGACACTGGGGTGGCCGTGAGTGTGCATGCCACTGCACTCCAGCCTGGGAACAGAGTGAGACTCTGACTTTAAAAAAAAAATGCTGCCAACCACCTGCAAAAGCTATCTGTCCAATGTCTCAAGCCCAAATGCACTGCATGTCTCTCATTGCATTCCAAGGTGCCTGGCTTAAGTGTCAGCCACCCTGTGCCATGGTAGAGAGCCAGGGCACCGAGGCCATGGATAAATTTGAACAGTGGCCTTCTGGGAATATGCTAATTGTTTAATTTCTCCTCCAGAGGATTGCCTGTGTATAAACCAGGTAAAAGTGATCGGCAAAACCAAGGAGGAAAAGGTGTGAGTCGGAAGGCCCAGCTTAAAGGTGCCGTCCAAAGATTAATAGGTCCTTATATAAGTGTTCCTTCTCAAAAATCAGAGTTTGAAACATCCTTGTGGTACTCCAACTGGGTCAGTTCAACTAAGCTGGAACCATATTTCCCAGAATTGCCCTCCTGTGTGGTTCCGGGTTGGGGTTGTCCGCAGCAGGTATGGGTGACGCCTTTGGAAGGCAGATGTGACGCAGCAGATTCCCCGCCGTGATGGTCAGTGCGACTGCTTCAGCCTGCACACATCATCACCCACCTGCTGGATGACCCTGCCACTGGGACCCAGGGTGTCTTCCACCTACTTCCACATCCCCTCCTTCAGCTTCTCTGGGTCCTGGGCAAAGAGTACATCCAACCCCATAGTCAATGTTCCAGCTTTGTGTCTCATAGTCAAAGTCAGAAGCAGTCAGAGACAGACAGAGGTTCCATTTGTTCTTG
The DNA here is from genome assembly GCA_027257055.1 of Cephalopachus bancanus. Lineage (NCBI taxonomy): Eukaryota > Metazoa > Chordata > Mammalia > Primates > Tarsiidae > Cephalopachus > Cephalopachus bancanus. The sequence continues at coordinate 784,868 of JAPVLO010000308.1, forward strand.
TGGGTTCCACTGTGACCTCCCTGTCTCCCATCACATCCTGCTTTTCTTCCTACCTCCTGGCCCCTCATCAGATGCAGAAGCAACAGCCTTCCATTCTTTCCTACCTTCACAGTTGGGTAAATCTAATCTCTCTGGCTGATCTCTTCTTCCGTATCCGTCATGGCAGTCCTGCTTCTGTGATCACGCCAAACTGATGCGTCGTGTCATCAGACATCCCACCTTTTACCAGGTTACTTGCTTAGATGTTTTTATGAGTAAAGGGTGCTGGGCACACAGATGCCCTCAATGTATATTCGTGAATGCATACGAGTTATCATTTGTTAACACCTAGTGAATATCAGGTACTATGACAAGCACTTCAAACACAGCTAAAAGCCTGGGCTTTGGAGACAGGCCAGGCACAGAACCAGGCTCTCCCTGCCATGAGCTATGGGAACTTGGACACCCAGCTTTACCTCCCAATGCTCAGTTTTTGCAAAATGGAGCTAACAATGGCACCTACCTCCATTGGGTGACTGGGAGAATTGAATGATATTTCATTTAATCCACATAAAGGGTGTGGCATGCACCATATGCTCATTTAATGTCAACTGTTGTCATCCTTCGACCTCATAGGAAAGACATATTGGATACTTACTATGTGTCCTGAATTCATCACAGCCCTGCCAATGAGACTTACCACTCCCGCTTTTCAGGTGCAAGACGGTAGCTAAGAGGTTAACTTTTTTGCTCAAGATTGCTTGGTCTGAGCTGGCTCACTGGCTCAGCCTGTAATCCCATGCTTTGGGAGGCTGAGGTGAGTGAATTGCCTGAGCCCATGGGTTCGAGACCCGCCTGGGCAACTTGGCGAGACCTCATCTCTACAATAAATCAAAAATGAGCCGGGCGTGGTAGCGTGCGCCTGAAGTTCCAGCTACTCGGAAGGCTGAGACAGAAGGATCGCCAGAGCCCAGCAGGTCGAGGCTGCGGTGGCTGGGAGTGGCCACTGCACTCCATTCTGGGCGACAAAGTGAGACTCCAACTCAAAAAAAAAAAAGATTGCTTGGTCTGTAAATAATAGAATTGGCACTTGGACCCAAGTCTACACAAACCCAGAGGCTGCGCATGGTCAGTCCACTACTACACAAGACATTCCAGGAACTGGAACTTAAATGGGGGAAAGGAAGTCTTCCAGAAAAGAAGCCCAACTCACAGTACATACAGCAGAGCGGAAGAGAGTGTGAAGGAACCCTTCTCCTTCTTTTAAAAGACCCATAATGGCACTGATGCCTTCACAACTCATGTCAATATTTAAGAGCCTCTGCTGGCTGAGTTCTCGCTTATGTCAGATCAAACTGTTTCCTCCTGGTCTACTTGTCTGGAAACCACAGGACAGACAAGATCCCTGCTAACCCACTGGGCTATCTTTCTATAGGGAAAACTCTCCAGACAGCTCAGCCCCAATGTCCCTGTGAGGGGAATTCAAGCCTCATTCTACAGCAGCCTAAGCTGCTAGGGTAACAGCACTTGGTAACATGACTACCCTTGTGATTTTCAGCAGTACTTAACCCCCAACGATAGAGAGCAGCAAGATGTCTACAGCCTCATCCTGGAGACTGGCTCTCCTGGTAGGAGAATGTATATGCCACGTGTGAATTCAAATGATGACCCTCTCTTCTTCAGCAAGTCGATGAGCCATACTCACTGTGTAAGGAGCCTGTACCCCTGTTTGCTCATCTGCAAAATGGGAGCACAAGCCCTCATCTCCTGTGGCTTTTTGAAAAGAGAAGTTGATACCCATAGAAGACCCAAGTAGTAAAACCAATATTCTTAATTACTTGTTAAGGCCCTGAAAAAGCTTGTTTCATCTGGGTGACCTGCTACCCTGGTAGGAACCCTCTCAGTCGAGGCTCAGACCTAGTCCACTACTGTGTCCACTTTCTGAGGTGCTCAAAGGTCAACACAAAGTGGAAGCCACTCCCATGTGTATTTGCTTCCTAGGGCTGCCATAACAAATCACCCCTAACTGGGGGTTTTAAAACAACAGAGATTTATTCTCTCACAGTTTTGGAGGCTAGAAGTTCGAAATCCAGCAGAGTCCTGCTGCTTTCAGGGACCCTAGAGAAGAAGATGTTCTTTGCTTCTCCCAGCTTCTGGTGGCTGTCAGCATTCTTTGACTTGTGGCCACATCACTCCAATTGCTGTCTCTGTGGTCACATTGCCTCCTCCTCTCCTGGTTGTCAAATCTCCCTCTGTATCACTCCTACAAGGACACTTGTCATTGAATTTAGGACACAGCGGATATCCCCATGACGTCTTCTCTCAAGATTGTAAAGTTAATTGCACCTACGAAGACCCTTTCTTCCTGATAAGCTCATCCTCATGCATTCTGGGCATTAGGACACAGACGTATATCTTGGAGGCCACCATTGAAGTCACTGCACTACCCTAACCTCCACTAGCGTCCCTTCATATGCTTGCATGTGAATCTCAAGTTCAAGCATTCTGGGCATTAGAACATACACATATATCTTGGAGGCCACCATTCAAGCCACTGCACTATCCTAACCTACACTAGCGTCCCTTCATATATTTGCATGTGAATCTCAAGTTCAACATTGACTAATTCCTGAAAATTTAGCAACTTCTTTTTCTCTCTGAGGCTCCATTTCTTCATTTACAAAAGAGAAATGATGACCAAATGTCAAAACTTAAATAAGTGGTGAATAAATTCAGCATAGCTACTGGGATATAGTGTTCCCTTCCCTCAATACTCAATCTCTCACTTATAAAAACTCTTCAAGTTAAACATTATCCTCGCCGAGCTACGGTGGCTCAGCCTGTAATCCCACGCTTTGGGAGGCTGAGGTGAGTGGATTGCCTAAGCCCACGGGTTCGAGACCCGCCTGGGCAATTTGGCGAGACCTCATCTCTATCGTAAATCAAAAATTAGCCGGGCGTGGTAGCATGCACTTGTAGTTCCAGCTGCTTGGAAGGCTGAGGCGGAAGGATCACCGGAGCCCAGCAGGTCGAGGCTGCGGTGGCCGGGAGCAGCCACTGCACTCCAGACTGGGTGACAGAGTGAGACTCCAACTCAGATAAAATTTAAAAAAAATTTTTCCTCGGTTTTTTTAATTAGAGAAATTGAATGCCTGGAGAAGGTAGGTAACTTGGCCAAACCAACTCAGGTAGGTAGGAGTGGACTTGACTTTTACACCCCAAAGCTCAATCTACTTCCCATATCCCAAAACCCCTTCACCTTTTTCAACTGTTCCACGTCAGTTCAAAAAGTATTCACTGGGGCTAGATAGAAAATGTTTTCTCAAAGTAGGGTGAAAAATGTTATCTCTGGTAGGCCTTCCAGAATGTTCTTCATCTAACCAGTTTTTCATAAACAGTCTCTCCTCTCTTTCTACCTTCTCTGAATGCATTCCAAGTTCTCTGTCATCTGAAAAACATGGTCCTGAGAGTAAACACCTTTCTCTGCCCATCAGAAATCAGCTATCAGTTCTCTTGTGCTATTCACAGCCTGCCTCTTAATGTAACTCTTGGGAATTTCACTTTTTTCCTTCCATATTTCAGCTGGCATTTCATCTATAATGTCTTCTTTCTCTGATCTTTGGTTCCTCTCCTTCTCACCCACAGATGAATAATAAGTGATGACCCAGTTCATATTTGCATTTTGGATTATTCTTTCCTGAATGGTCACTTTGCATGCATCCCTCTTAGAATTCCATGACATTAATGTCCAGCTTGCTTTCCTACAATATCAGAAATCTTGTTAGACTAGTGTAGCCTTGAATGTTTCTGGTTCCTAGTCCGACATGTCAGGTAACTTTTGGGTTAACCTGCAGCAGTCCCATCCCTGTATCAAGTTTAAAAGAATATAGGCTACACTAATAGGAATAATTCCAAATATTTACATTCTCAGAATGTTAAACCCAAATGCCCTATAACTAATTAACATTTGGTACTAGGTCACTCTGACTTCTAAGTTTTTGATCAGGCCAGTTTCCAAGTCCCAGTGGTCTGGAGAAGTTACAGCTAATCATCACCACCCTCACAGCGAGGTCAATGCTCTACAATACATCTAGATAACAACTTAGACAAAGTAAAATCATGTGGGCTTACATGGACTACAAAAGGGATATCTTCTTAGTGGTGACTATCATTATATTGCCAAGTGACTTCTATTCAGTGGTCAGGTGGAGCCTGGTGGAGTCAAGAACTTGGCAGAATTGTCAAGCATGGCAGAACACTTCCAACCATCTCTTTATATGACCCTGGGGAAGCAGTTCTACCTCCTAGAAAGGCCTTAGTCAAAGACATACTTGAAGGTACATTTCATTCTTCCAAAGTGTATCATTTTTGCCTTTTTTTTCATAGCAGACTCAAATTTTCTACCCTCATGTTCAGTCCTATTTGCATAACCATTTTTTGCAATGAATATAACCTCATGATTTTATGATTAATCACTAGCCTTTGGTAATCATTTTTTCCCCCAAGTTGGCCAATGCTGTTTATAAAATGCCTCTCATATCAACTTCAACCACAATTTAGTTAACAGGAATGTTCTGTTTTCCTCCCCCTTTGGGGCACATGGCAGAGTGTACTTCTCAACCACTCTGCATCTGGACACAACTATTGGACTAGTTCTGACTAATGAATTGTTAGAAGTGACTTGTGTCCTTCCAGGTTGAGGTGTGGAAGACCTATTGCAATTATCCTGCCACATAATCCAGATGGTTCAGCTACAAGATGATGAAGCATCCACCAGCCCTGGGTCCCTGAGTGACTTTGTGGAGCAGAATCTCCCACTAACCCCCTGGACAAGTAGTGTGATCAAGAAATAAGCCTCTATTGTATTAAATCTTAAGAATTTGGATTTCATTACCATAGTATAATGTTGCCTATACTAACAGACTAGCATAAATCAACAACTCTTCATATAACCCATGGGGGATTAGGTATTTGCCAAGTTCCGATCAGTTGAATTGACTTCCATTCCAATCAGCATAACATCAGTCAATGATTCTAATTCATAAGAGGGCAGACTGTAACCATCATCATTTTGTGATGAAGTAATGTTGAGAGCATTTATAATTTATATGGCATTAATAGTTTTTATTTGTTCTAGATTAATCAATGACAATATCCACTGCAACTGATTTTACAGATAAAATGCCCCAAAACACATTTTCTCCTTAAAATCTGTTGTAAAAAGTATAAGCATATTTATGCCTCTATTTATATTGAATATCTTATGCAAACTGTCCTTGTGTGGATGAATCAAGAACATGTTAACAATTTCCCAAGTGGGCTTGGAAAGGGTTTGGAGTAGTATAGGGCATCTTCAGACTGGTGTATGAGTATCCCTCTTGAAACATGGATGGTTTTATAGCATTCATTTCTAGATCCTCAACTTTTAAATGTGCTCCTAGGGCAGAGCCTGGATCCTGCCTGCCACTTCTCCTTTCTCTCAAAGGTCTCCTTCTCCTATCCTACAGAGGAGAGGCACACCTGTCATTCATCTCACTTCCTTCTCAGTCCATATACCTGTGGTGTGAACACCTCCAGAGCACCCAACAAGAAGATCTATGAAATGCTGGGACCCAAAAAGGAGACATTTGAAATATCAGTGTCTAGAAAACATCTCGAATCAGAACATACCCCTCCAATCATCTGTCTTTTTAAAAGCTAGATTTCCAATACTACCTTAATTTTATTTTAATAATTACTTTTTAAAGCTCATAATGTAATTATGTTGCTTTGCTCAGTGGTACATTAATCATATTTTTAATGATAATTCAGTCCTAAAGAAATGTGCAACACAAAGTCTGATGGTCACAGGACAAGTTTTTAATTTTAAATTTCAACTTACATACCTCTTTTTGTTGCAGAGTAATGTGATAGTGGGATCAATGAAAGACTTTCAAGCATAAAACTCTATTGTAATAAGGTAAAATTTTAAGACGGAAATGGAACGTGAATACGTACCCAAAGAGAAAAAGAAATGATGTGAAATCTTTGACTGTTAAAGTCAGGGCTATTATATAATTTGAATAGATAATAGAAGGCATCAAATTGCTATGGAGTTTACATTTTATTGGAAACTTTTAAAAAAGTAATGCAACAGTTTATGTTAAACTGTCAAGATTTACAAAGCTCTAGAAATTGTGTCGTTACAATCATTTAAAGATATGAAAATTTGGGGATGTCCACTTGAAAATGTCTGATGAGCCACATACTTTTTCAAAACTCTTTTGGGGCATGTTGCAAGCAAAACCACCTGGCAGGCTTCTGGAAGGGCTATGTTGGGTAGCACAGCTCAGCCTCTGAGCATTGGTGCAGGCTACTGCTCTTTAGAGAGAAGGGCGGGGCTACAGACCTAGGTTGATAAGTAAACGTTCATGAAACAAATGAGAACCTCTGCTTTCTCACTCTCCCTCTGTCTTCTGTTCCCAACATGATCTTGAGCAACCTGCCTCCCCTCTTAAGGTTTTTAATCTTTTTGATATCCACGGAGAAAGAAATGCACCATGACTTAGGAGCGCCATGACTCAGATACTCCTCAACAGTCTTTTTGACCTCAGATCGGTTTCACTTTCTTTCACAACATAATCGTTCAATTTTTAGGTTTTTTTTTTAACCCAGAAAGACCGAAAAGAGCAGGCACTGTGACTTCGCCGCCTAGATCTACCTTGTCAATGATCTGAGATTGAATTTTCCCAGCCTCAGAAGAAATCCTATCATTTCTGGCCTTCGGTCAGGATTTATCAGCCAGATCTGAATCTGCTGTATTTTTTACTTACAGGCTAGAAGACAAAAGGGTTACGTATCAGACTGTCCTCTGGGTTCAATGCTCGCATCTATTACCACCCGACTGTAACTTTAACCAAGTTTCTTGTGTTCCTTGAGTACCAATGCCCTCAACCATAAACTGGGAACTTTCAAAGAGAGGATTCTGGGTTCAAAATTAAATATTAAAAGTGTTTGGTAAGGAAAAGCATAGAAATAGTCAGGAAGATGGAATTTTCTATCATCTTTGAAAATCTCTCAAATCACCCAATAATCTCTCTTGTTCCAACCTAAATATCATTAGCCACCATCCAACCTTTTTGTTTTTGCCTCTTTTTTCCCTCTTTGGGAAAAGAGAACTAGTTGGTCACCTTCTCTTTTGTAAGAATTCATTTTCTATTTGAAGGGAGGGTATTTGAAACCAATTCTTCAGAAGTGGAAGGCAAGGGTCTTTAGTATCTCCACAGCACCCAACCTACCATTTAGACTTTGATAACCAAATTCTGCCAAATTCCTATCAAAGTCAAACTAAATTTCAACAATTTTATCCAAGTAACCCTTTTCTGTTTGAAAATGTCCCTTAAAACTCTGGAAGTAAATCCCAGAGGAGTAGAGGTCAGATTAGCTAAATCATTTGCTGTCACATCTATGCATTTAGCTAAGGCTCCCATCCACATGGGTGTCCTGCATTGGGCATGGGAAGCTTCCTGGGAGTATTACAGAAGTTTGGGAAGCATGAGGTTAACAACACTTTCCATCACATAAGGACCTCATTTAAGCCATCTTTGATAGTTCCCCAAATGCCCAAATCATGAATGTTAAAAACAAAAACACCTGGAGGCTTGCTGTCCAATCTCAAAATCTGCCGGTGAACTCGCTCCCTGCTGAAGCCATGGGTGGGCCACCTCTGGGTAGGAAACCACCTCGACAGCAAAGCAAATTGAATGAAGAGGCGATGACCTGAAAGAAAAATCTGGTGCTGTCATGCTTTTATAGGTATCCAAGTAGACACACTGGTCTCTGCCACCCTCCATCTCCTCCTTGCATAAATCCCGCCCCCATCTCCAGAAGCACTCTCTCTCCACACCTAGGCACCCAACACCAACATGATACCCCATGGGAACCCAAGATCTGTAATCCTCAACCCAGACACGGATGCTCACCCCTACCCACAGAGCCCGATGGTCCAAAATCATCTCTTATCCCTTCTTCCTTCCTATACCCATATTGCCAGAACCCGCCCTGGCAGGAGTCTGTCTGGCAAGCTCCCAGTCTTCCCTTAAGACAGCTCAAGAGTCATGGGTCGAGCTCTTCTTCCTCTGTGCCCCCACAGAGCCTTAAAGATGTCTGTATCGGCCAGGTATGGTGGCTCAAGTCTATAATCCCGGCACGTTGGGAGGCTGAGGCAAGAGGATTGCCTGAGCCTGCAGGTTCAAGACCAGCCTGGGCAACATGGTGAGACCTCGTCTCTACACTAAATCAAAAAATTAGCTGGGCATGGTGGCGTGTGCCTGTAGTTCCAGCTACTTGGAAGGCTGAGGCAGAAGGATCGCCTGAGCCCATCAGGTCGAGACTGCAGTGACCAGGAGCATGCCATTGCACTCAAGCCTGGGCGATAGAGTTAGACCCCAACTCAAAAAAAAAAAAAATGCACTAGTTATAATTCAGTAGTTATTTATTTACCTCCTTTATCCCCAACTAGACCCTTTGAGCATTTGTTTCAAGGACAAGAGCCATGTTCTACTTACCTCTGAATTTCCCTTACCAAGAAAAGTATTTGGCTCACAGTAAGTGCTTAATAAACATTCAATGAATAAATGAATGATTGTTCTATCAATCCCTGTTGGTGGCATTCAGTGTTAATTAAGAGGACTATATTGCTAATGGTGCAATTTCAAGCATACTGCAGGCTGGGAGAGGAGAAATTTGGGGACCAAATTCTATCAATCATTTCACAAACGTATCCGCATGAAAGGCTGCTCTTGAGCCTAATGCTCCTGGAAAAACTCCCCAGTCGGTTACCCAGGGAGATTCATTTGAAGGGAGGTGGCCACACTTGTCCTCTCATCATTGTTTAGTGAATTACTTAGCCAAACAGACCCTCTGTGAGGAGGATGGGACTCTCCATGAAAATTAGCCTCATAGTTTTCTTTTTTTTTTTTTTTTTGAGTTGGAGTCTCACTCTGTCACCCAGACTGGAGTGCAGTGGCATGCTCCTGGCCACTGCAGCCTCGACCTGCTGGGCTCCAGCGATCCTTCCGCCGCAGCCTTCCAAGTAGCTGGAACTACAGGCGCCTGCTATCATGCTCGGCTAATTTTTGATTTATTGTAGAGATGAGGTCTTGCCAAGTTGCCCGGGCAGGTCTCGAACCCACAGGCTCAGGCAATCCACTCACCTCAGTCTCCCAAAGCACTGAGATTACAGGCTGAGCCACCGAGCCCGGTCAGCCTCTTATTTTTCTATTAAGAGGCCTTTGTTCAGCCGGACTCGGTGGCTCAGCCTGTAATCCCGCGCCTTTGTGAGGCTGAGGTGAGTGGATTGCCTGATCCCGCGGGTTCGAGACCCGCCTGGGCAGCGAGACCTCATCTCTACAATAAATCAAAAAATCAGCCGGGTGTGGTAGCGCATGCCTGTAATTCCGGCTACTCGGAAGGCTGAGGCGGAAGGATCGCCGGAGCCCAGCAGGTCGAGTCTGCGGTGGCGGGGAGCGGCCACTGCACTCCAGTCTGGGCGACAGAGTGAGACTCCAGCTCAAAAAATAAATAAAAAATAAGAGACCCTTGTTCTATGCAAAGAGCTGGCTGTTGGCCCCACAGACCATCATTCACAACATCTGTTTTTGGCAATTTTCTACCTATAAAAGGTATGTTCACTTACATAACAATTTGCCATCCTTGCATTTGCCAGTGTCCTGTCTGTAACACCTGGATGTATCTATTTCCAGTTCCCAGGATCTGTCTTTTACGAGCTCTTACAGACAAAATTCGTGTTTAAGGATTTCACCTCTTACCATCCCTGGGCCCAGGACAGTCAGAGAATTGCTGTGAAGTTGGATTGGATCTCTAGGAAGTGACTTACATGAGAAAAATTAGATGAAGCAATAAAAAGGAGAAATACCATGCAGGCCAGATCCATTCACACAAAAACTGAAAAATAAAATAGACAAGCTGTGGTCATGTGTCAAAGCTGCCCAACAAACCCAGCACCCTATGAAGCGGGGGTTCAGCTCTCTCCAGGAATAGTTCCTGAATCATATCTCAGTGATTCTCTTCTTTTATGTTTCTTGGGCTTATCAAAGTCTCCTAAAATCCATTGCTTATTTTGAAAACTGGACTTTGCATCTTAAGTTGCGAAGTATATCAAAATAATAAAGATAAGAAAGAAGTTATCTGAGATGCAGCACTAAGAATGTACTGTCTGTGAGCACTAATTAAACTTACTGTGCTGAAAAGTTTTGGGGTCACCCTTTCAGTAAGGGGCAGCCTGTTACGAAGTTGGATTAAGTAGTCACCCACATAGTGTCATATGAACAGTTAAGAAAGTCACCCTAGCTGGGCTCGGTGGCTCAGCCTGTAATTCCACGCCTTTGGGAGGCTGAGGTGAGTGGATTGCCTGAGCCCGCGGGTTGGAGACCCGCCTGGGCAATTTGGCGAGACCTCATCTCTACAATAAATAAAAAATTAGCCGGGCATGGTAGCGCATGCCTGTAATTCCGGCTACTTGGAAGGCTGAGGCAGAAGGATCGCCGGAGCCCAGCAGGTCGAGGCTGCGGTGGCTGGGAGCAGCCACTGCACTCCAGTCTGGGGGACAGAGTGAGACTCCAACTCAAAAAAAAAAAGCAAGAAAGTCACCCTATTCCTCAGATATCTGCAGTCTCCATCAGAGTGCCACGGTGACTCAAATCTATGAACAGAAATGTAATTTTCAGGTTAAACAGTGATTCATGAAGTACCCTATTTTAGAGCACAATATCCCTATGAGAAAGAACCCTTCACATTTCTAAGTCACTAACAACTTCATATGAATTATTTAATCATGTCTCTCTTCTCCAGTATGTAAGGGACCTGGGCCATATTGAGTGCACAGTCTTTGTCATTGGGGTTTTGTCTGGGTTTTTTGGGGAGGGACAGGATGGAAATAGAGGGGAATGGAGGGAGAAGGAAGCTTGAATGAGAGAAAAGAATATTAAAAAAATAGAGTTGGTGGTTCCAAAGAAAAGCTGTACCTGTCCTGCAATTTTGCCTGGAACCATGCCCTCAGAACCCACCAAAAAGAACTCTTTTATTTTCCAGTGGGCTAGCCCAGTGTGCTTCAAACTAAATGTACATAAGAATCACCTGGAGAGCTTGTTAAACTATAGGTTCTAATCAGTAGATCTGGGGTGGGGCCTGAGATTCTGCATTTCTTAAAAGCTCCCGGGTGAAGTTGAGGCCACCAGACACCAAATCATACTTTAAGAGGTGGGAATTATGTAGAAGATCCAAGTGTCTTCAAAATCGTGTACTATTCTTCCAGCGGGGTACAGTTAGAATCCTGAGCTCATGGAAATCTTTCCCTGACTGATACAATAGTCGGAACCAGTTCTGCGGTGCACCCCAGCACTTGACCTGATCTGCACCAAGTGAGGATCACTATCCCTTCCTGGGAGAGTTGCATCTGGGTCTGGACCAATCTGCCTCCCCTTCAGAGGCCCAAGATTATTTTGGTGATACCCAGTGCCTTTTAACAAGTTCAAGACCGAGTTGGGTCCTAAGATACTTTAACTCCCAGCTAACTCTGAAATAATAATACAAGAATGACCGTCTGCAGACAGCGAGCCCTGCAACATCTGATGATACCAGTAATAAGGGCAAGAGAAATCCTACAATCTCACATTTACATGTGCAGAAGATTAAAATTCCTCGCATGCCTGCCCAACAAGGAAGTCTTTATTTCTCTCTCCTTTTAAAGAGCTCAAGGAGGTAAGAATATACAAGTGAATGGCAGATTAATCTGTCTCATGATGTGATCCAGTCATTGGCTGAAGTTGTATTTACTCGCAGGTACAGATGAGGCCCGGATGCTCCGAGCTTTGGCTGGTGGAACTTCGCCTGAGATGAACTCCGCCTGACGACTCTCCCCTAAAGGGAGGTAACTAGCGCTGCCTGTAGCAACAACTGACTCCTAAGGACACATACCAAAGCGAGCAGACACGAACGTTTGGGGAACAATGGAAAATAAGTCATCTCTGTCCCCAGCATCTTCTTGCTGCTTGTGTGGAGGTTTTGTTTTTGCTCTTGGCAAACCTCCCTCCCACTGGCACCCTGGATCCTTCTGTGCCAACCCCTGCAGTCTGGAGACCAGGGAGTTACTCTATGCTCCGCGTCCTTCCTTCTGATGAGGAGTTCGCTGGTCACGAAAGGGCTACCTGATAATGGCCTTGGGTATAACTCTTTCTAGGCATTTGCTTGAGAACAAAAATAGAAAAGGGCAGGGAGAGTGATAAATCCACCTTCCCATACAACTGCCATTGCCAGCATCCACATTTGCTCAGCCCTCTGGAGCTAGAGGCTGGGGCAGTACCCCAAAAGGGTGACTCTCCTTTTCTGTGCAATGGATGACCAGAAGGCCTACTCTGCACTGACTTCAAAAGGTCCAGTTGTGAACGCAATATCCTTGTGAGAAAGAACCCTTCACATTTCAGCTCCCCCAACCCTAACACACACACACACACACACACACACACACACACACACACACATTGCTCATTCCTTCCTACTGGCATACTCTCTGTCACTAAGGGAAAGGTGGCTTTCTGGATGAGGCCTATGTGGCATCATTTCGGATTTTAGCTATGCCTTTTTCATGCAACGAAGCATCATTAGTTCCACGAAGTATTGAATTGTGCAAGATATCGATGCAACACTTCTAATCTGAGAAGCCATAGCTTTCAGAGCTAGAAGAGTTTTTGGGAACCACCCCTAACTCACCCCTCCTCGTTTATAAATAAAGGCAATAAACCCCAAAGAAAGTGTTAATATGGAATAAATGATTCCCAAGGCAGCAAAATTAGGACCAGAATCCTCCCTTCCCCTGAAGCTTAAGATCCAAAGCGTCTAACCTCAAGGAAAAAGACTTAAATCACAACCAAGGAGATTTAGGTTCGGCATAAAGAAGAACTCGCTGGTAATGAAGATGATTAAATACTAGAACAGACAGCCACAGGGAATTGTGAAATCGTCCTCCCTGGAGATCTTTTAAAATAGGACAGTTAACCATCTGTCTGAGATGGTTTAAGTACAGTCCTGCCTTGAAAGTAGGAAAATAATAAGATGATCCCCTCACCTGTCATGTTTTGGGGCCCTAGCAGCACACCTGGGTGTAGGCGCCATGTTGTGGGGATCCCAGGTTGAATCTGGGTTGCATCCCCGGGAGAAATTCAGATGAGTCCAAGCTGTAGAGCGCGTGGGAGGCCACAGGACTCTGTTTGGATGAAGTGGGAAGGTGTCTGCGTGGAAGAAGTTCGTGCCGGGGTTTCTGGGAGAAAAGGGGGAGGTGGAAGAAATGGCGGTGTCTGTTTCCCAGGACCCCACCACCCCCGAGGGCCTTGGAGCACCAGCCTACCCACTCCCTGCCACGTAAGTCCAAGAGACTGCGGCTCATGCGGGCAGAGCCAAGGGAATCCAAGAAACCCAGGAACACAAGCAGCCTTGCTTTGTTTCCAAACCACAAGGCACAACACCCAGGAGGAGGGAAGAACAGTTTCCCCCAGTTCTTAAAAAAAAAGAAACCGAGATTGGCTCCGACCAAGTGAAAATGTCAGGGAAACGGCCCCCCTTTTCAGGACATTGAAGGTGAAATTTTGGAGCAGCAGGAGACATGGCCTTGAAACAGACGTCAATGTCCCGTGGAAGGCTCCTGCACCAAGGGTCAGGCGGCGGAGTGGCCACGCCCTCCGGGCCGTGAGGTCTCCACTGACCAGCAGGGGGCGCTCGCACCTGAAGTGGACGACCGGGCAATCTGAGCCACTGTCTCGTGTTGCTAGGGCTTTTACCCATTCTGTTTCCAGTGTCTCCACCTTTCTCCTCTGCATCCCTTCGTCTTGCTGGCTCCGAAGTCCTCTTCCCCTTGCCCACAAAGTAGGCTTCGGTGTCCCCGTCGCATCCTGTGCTTTGCTGATTATATTTACGCACAGAATGAAAATCACTTGTTTACACGTCTCTCTGCCTTTTCAACCTGCACATTCCTGGGCCACAGGGACTATGTGTGTTATTCACCACTCCATCTCCAGAGACTGGCACATAGTAGGCCCTCAGAAAAAAAATAAGGGAATGAATTCATGAAGAGGAAACCGTGAGTTTTAATAACACTAGCCGGACACAGCTCTTGAATTATTTCAAAGTAATTGGATATTGACCCAGCATATTACATTGACCTTCTCTTTGAGCTGTGTGTTTGGGGGAGGTTACTTTCGCATAATAAAACAGGAAGGGCTGGGTATGGCGGCGTGCCTTATCATCCCAGCTACTCAGGAGGCTCAGGCAGGAGGATCGCTTGAGCCCAAGAGTTCAAAACTGCAGAGAACTGTGCATGCCACTGCAATCCAGGGCATGCTTAGTTTTCCTAAGCAAAACAAAAGGAACAAACAAACAACAAACCAGGAAGGCTCATTAGGAGTCTCACAATATTAAATAACACCTGACTGCTCCCTTAGCCTCTGCCCGAAGGCCTCTGAAGGGCAGTTTCAACTGTTGTTCATTCCATTTCTGGATAATGGATAACTCTATGAGAAAGTTCTTCATTATGCTGTGTTGAACCTCTGTACCTTAGCCCTCTTTCCTGTAGTTCTAATTCAGTTCTCTGACATCTCACAGAGAGAGTGTATTCTCGTCCACACAACAGGGAGACTTAGAGGAAGAAACGTGGCCTTGGATTTAGAAAGATCTGGATGTGAATCTTAACTTTGCCAATTACTAAGTGTGTGAGTTTGGGCAAGTCACTGAAACTCTCTCTCCGAGCCTCAGTTGCGTCATCTGTATAATAGGAATTAAAATATCCACTCCATAGGGTTGTTGTGAGGACTAAAATGAATTAATGTGCGCCAAAGTTCTAAGATATAGAAGATATTAAAAATGTGGTTATTATTACTAATAAATGTTTCGCTATAGTCAGTATGTTATCTTCCACCTCTCTCAATGGATCTTTTCTTCTCCAGGCTAAAACATGAGCTGCGTTCACATCCTCTTCCATCTTCATCTCTCTCTCTCTTTCTCCCTCTCAGTATTCCTCTCCAAACATGCTAAGAGGGGTAAACTGTCTTCCAGGGGTTGTGATCAGGGCACTACAAACCATTACCACCTTCGTTTGGTTGCTATGCTTCTATTAGTCGTGCCTAAGTTTGCTTTAGCTTTACCGGCAGCAGCATCTCCTGCAGTAATTGGACATTTTGACCATGCTACTCTCATCTCGGCAGTGAGATGATTGCTGGAGATTTTATTTTTATTTTCATTTTCATTTTGAGTTAGAGTCTCACTCTGTCACCCAGGCTGACATGCAGTAGCATGATCATGGCTCACCACAGCCTCAGGTAATCCTTCTGCCTCAGCCTCTTGAGTAGCTGGGATTATAGGCATGCGCCACCACGCCTGGTTAATTTTTAAATTTTTTTTATAGAGACAAGGTCTCACTATGTTGCCCAGACTGATCTCGAACTCCTGGACTCAAATGATCCTCCCACTGTGACCTCCCAAACTGCTGGGATTACAGGCGTGAGCTACCATGCCTGGATTGCTGGAAATTGACTTGGAGAGTGATTCAAAATGAGAGGGAGCTGGAATTTTGTGGCTGTTCTCATCTGTTTTAGCATGAAGTTGCTAGAAACTCTTTGTCCATAGGATGATGGTATGAGTTATATTCAAAGCACAGAATACAGTACCCCACAAACCACAAGGACAGTGTAAGACCCCGGAAGACGTTAAGCCTGGAAGAATGGAGTGAAGCTTACTTTTCCAGGAAAGAGGGAATAGCCAGACTTTTACATCTTGAATAAGTTTGGAGGAAAGGAGAATCAGTGGTCAGGCGTCAGATGTCAGAGCTCCCCACTCAGCCTTCCAGGACAGGCTTGCAGGCCACATGGTGGCTGTGTGTGTGTGTACGACTGAAGGCTGCGGAGAGTGGGTGTCCTACATGAGCCTATGTCAGGAGTCAGAAGGTAGACCCACCTGGACACAAGAATGGCCTCTACTTGCTAGAGGAAATCCTGCCCACACACTCAGTTTCCTTGTAAGTCAAGGAATGGAGACAGAATAGGCCAGTGGAACTACCCAGGGATGGTTTAGCTATATTACCACGCCATACCAGAAATTTCCATCAGGGTCATAGGATTCACTTGGCATTTTCCTTCGCCACCACCTATCTTCAGCTTAAAATCCTTTTGATCAGATTGGCAAACCTTTGCTTTGGGGGGGTTTCCAGGAAGGACTCCCGAAAGCAAACACTGGAGGGAGGTCTTATATGGAGGGTGATTCTCTTTCCTGACTTGCAGTGTTATATCTGGCACAAGGGCTTCAGCGATTGTTAAATCAGAACCGGGTTCTATAAATATTTTGGATGTGAACAACCACATTCATGTTCTCTACTTCAAAATCCAAGTTCGAGACAGCAGCAGCATCTCATGGTTATGGAATACGAAGCAAACACAGACGACGGTGAGCACCAGCGCCTGATGTTCTGAGCCGGCTGTCCATAACTCAGAGGACAAGACAAGGTCACCAATAAACACCGCTGAGCTGTGTCTCCTTTCACAGGTTCTGCATAAAAATATTGCAGCCCCAGTGAACATCAAACAAGTGTAATGGATTGGTTTAATTCACATCTGAACACCCGCAAACGCGGCCGCCTAATACATTCCTGTCTCCAGCAGATTTTCGTGCTTGTCAATTATTCTGAAACATCAACCCTCCTAGCTCTGGCTTCGGCTGAAGTCAAGATGCGTTTGGTAGGTTTCGTTAATAGGGGAAGAAAGAAACAAGATGCTAGTTCTATCTTCACAAAATCCTTTTCAAGAGTAACAAAGTCCATTCTCAATATGTACCATCCTATATGTACCATCCGTAAGCACAGGCATGAGTCTCCTAGCTGGGTGTGCTAAATGCCCCCGGGAGACCCAAAGTGTGGCAGGTGACAGAGCGCTTGATGTTCATTTTAGGGTTTGCCTGTGACACTGAGGCAGATATCAGTCACCATGGTACAGATACTCTGATGAAGCCTCAAGCTGGGAAAGAACTCAAGCAGAGATGGATGGGCGTTTGGGACTACAGGAATCACCCCAAATGGCACCCCTAGAGAATGCCCTTCACCTCCAGTTACTGGGACTGCAGCAGACAGTGGCCTCACTCACATCCGAATCACCCCTCCACAGACCTTGCAGCATGAGAAGGTTCCAGATGGGAACTGTGGTTACACCACCTCCCCCCCCCACACACACACTCACTCACATTCACACAGAAAGAACAGCATGTTAGTCTCCAGGATGGAGTGTGCAAACGTGATTATTGCACACTCAGGATAAGACTAAGAAAAAGCTGCTCACAGCTGCACTCTCTCTCCTTAAGAGGCGGCCATTACTCAGGGGGTCAGTATTCTTGGGTATCGCAGGAAAGACTGAGCAGGACTTGGAGAACGCTTCAGGGAAAAAATTGTTAGAGCCCCAAAGAAGGTCACTGAACCATCTACATTCAAAACAGTACCAAAGTGCTCCTTGTTATATAACAAAATCCAATAATTGACTAGATTTGGGGTACAGCCTGGGCAGAAAGACTTTCTTTCTTTCTTCCTTTCTTTCTTCCTTTCTTTCTTTCTTTCTTTTCCTTCCTTCCTTTCCTCTCTCTCTCTCTCTCTCTCTCTCTCTCTCTCTCTCTCTCTCTCTTTTCTTTCTTTCTGTCAGGATCTCACTCTGTTGCCCAGGCTGGAGTGTAGTGGCATGATCACAGCTTACCACGGACTCGATTTCCTGGGCTCAAGTGATCTTTCTGCCTCAGCTCCCCAAGTAGCTGGGAATACAGGAGTGCAGCACCACACCCAGCTAACTTATTTTTATTTGTATTTTTTGTAGAGACAAGGTCTCACTAGGTTGCCCGGGGTGATCTCAAACTCCTGGGCTCAAGCAATCCTCCTGCCTCAGCCTCCCAAAGTGCTGGGATAACAAGCATTGGTAACTGTGCCCAGTCAGGATTTTTAAATCTCCCCAGAAATTCTGTTTTGCATTCAGACATTTAGGATAGGGGGAAGCAGGAAAGAAAGAGAGATAGAGACCCAAGCAGACTGACTTTATTTTTTTATTTATTTAATTTTTTAATCAATATTTATTATTTTAATTTGGGGTACAGGTAAGGGTTAGGTATACAAATATGCTTCGTTCAGGTACCCTAGCAGATTGATTTTAAAGATTCTCTTCCAGCCAGGCATGTGGCTCATGCCTGTAATCCCAGAACATTGGGAGGCAGAGGTGAGAGGATTGCCTGAGTCCCGGGGTTTGAGACCTGCCTGGGCAACTTGGCGAGACCACTCTCTACAATAAATCAAAAAATTAACCAGGCGTGGTGGTGCACACCTGTGATTCCAGCTATTTGGAAGGCTAAGGTGGAAGGATTGCTGAGCCCAGTAGGTCGAGGCTGCGGTGGCCTTGAGTGTGCCACTGCCTTCCAGCCTGGGCGACAGAGTGAGACTCTGGCTCTAAAAATACATACATACATACATACATAAATACATAAATAAAGATTCCCTTCCATAGAAAATAAGGATAGAAATTTTTAAAAAGAAACTCATTCTTCAATCTTTTCTGTTCAAACAAAATATATGGGACAAGGAAGGAGGCAGAGGAGACAGGCATGCATTGTCTTCTGGAAAGTTTAGCCTGGAAACTCAGCACAGCTTCCCACTCACCACGATGCCTACCTGTGTGCCAAGGATGCTGGCCCACCATTTAGCCAGCTCAAACTCACCTGGATGCCAGAGGACCCTGAGAAGGGAAGAGTGGACAAGCTCTTGGGTGCCATGGGTCTTGGTTTCCCCATACTGAATTCATAATGCTGAGAAAGACAAAATCCAGGTTGGAATCCCAAGAGAATGAGTCGATATCCCAATTCTGATGAGGAAGAGAGGGTCTATCTGATAGGGAAGGACCAAGGATGGCCACGGGCAGTTAAGCAGTGGGTCTCTGGGTCCCTTGGTTACAACAGAACAAAATCTGTCGTTAGCAATTACATTAGATGACCTCTGAGAAGCTCTGGCTGCTCTCCATCCTTAATTAGGGATAAGTTGCACCTGCAGAGGCCTGTCTTGCCTTCTCGCAGCAAACACACATCTGTGGACACTTGCCTGACAAGTGCAAAAGAGAAGGTCAAAGAGGTCAGGACAAAGCTTGCCTCTGCCTTAACATCTAAACTCATGGGTCCTGTCCCCAGCCTGTTGCTGGGTCTCAAGTTTCCAACTCTCTCACCTCTGTGACTGGCCTGAACCTTTCTGCCTCCATTAAGTTCCCTGAGTTCAAGCTCATGGTGTTTGGACCTATGGCAAGGCCTGATCCTTCAGCTGGCCTTGGGTCCGCCTCTGCTCTGCTGCCCATCAGTTCTCTGGCTTCCAGCCCTGACCCCTTACTGGCAGCTCTGCCCCACTGTCACCTATGCCTGTGCTCTAGAAAATCAGCTCAAATAACCCCATCAGCAAGACGGACACACCTTCACAAGCACCTAAAGAAACAGGACACAGGCTCCTGCATGTGGCCAAAATGCAGCCCCCAGGGCATACCTGGGAACCATGGAGAGGGACCAAAGCAGCACATGGACCACGGTGGGGTCAGGAAAAGGGAGGTGCTGCTTTTCAAAGCACAGCTCAAATAAAGACAACCCATCGATTTGGCTCTAAAAATGCATTTTTGGCAAAGTTGTCTATGAAGCTCTCGGTTTATGAGAGTAAGGAAATTAAAACAAAAAAAAAATCTATGTCGGGCAAGATTGTATCTTAACAATGTTCCTTTAACTGATGTAAAATGTGAAGAAATTGACCGTAATTGATTCCAAGGAAGGATGCCAGAGATTCCTCAGCGTTAGATTCAAGCTTTAAAAAGGAATTATTAGGCCTGATTAGTAGGGTGGTTTTATTTTTTTTTAATCTCTCCTCTACAGTTCAGATGTTCATGTTTACAGACAAGAGACTCACACCCATTAACAAATAGAGCTCCTCGACATTGCAAAATGACACTGTGACATATAGCTCTGGTAATCTGTGTTATGACAACATTGCCAAGACCCAGTGGGCCCACATATCAGCTTGGCTCCCTCTCAGGCTGGGGGGTGTGACAACAAGTTGGCAGAGATGGCAGTGATGAGGCTAGGCCTCTCCACCACCACGTGGGCTCTGTATGACAACCAGGTGGCACTTTGGGGCCAAATCGTCCAGCCCCTGAAGCCCCTTCCTTCTTTAAGCTGCAGCTGTCAGCCCCTCGCTGGGCATGAGCACGTGTCACAGTGACAGGCAGGAGGCCTCACGAAGTAGCCTTCACAGGACTAGCTGGTCTCCTGACCTGAGAAGCCAGGGACAGGTCTGCAGTAAGAAATGCAATCACAATATCGCCCTCTTATCAAAGGCCAAGGTTTGAGGTGGAAGGGGAGAGAGAACTATTAGAACAGAAAATAGTATTACAGTCAGCCAGCCTCACTTCGGGGGATGGCGGGAGAAAAAAGGAAAGTTATAGAATCCTTTAACCAAAATGTAACACGAAAGCCATAAAAACGAATGGAGTATTGATTTATGCGACAACGTGGATGAACCTTGAAAACATTATGCTAAGTGAAAGAAGCCAGACACAAAAGTTCACATATTATCTGACTCCATTTATATGAAGAATCCAGAATAGGTAAACTCATAGAGACAGAAAGCAGAGCAGAGGTTGACAGGGCCTGGGGTAAGGGGAGAAGGGGGAATGACTTCTTGGTGGGCACAGGGTTTCCTTTGGTGTGGATGAAGAAGTTTTTAGATAGACAGTGGTGATGGTTGTGCATTACAGATGTGCTAAGTACCCCTGGATTTTACACTGTATGCTGGTTAATGTTATGCAAAGTGAATTTTACCTCAATTTTTAAAAACTGAATGCAACATAAACGTATTGGTCCGATGTATGAGAAGTGGTTTTATGGTAGAGGGCAGACTCCCCAGAACTGTGTTTAAGGCATCTCTTCCTCTCTACCCTCCCTCTGGAAAACCCTTTACGATTAAGCTAGTCATTTCCAGTTATGGGGCTGGGCTTTTTACTCAGTTATTTGTGACATAAGATGAGCTTCCAGTTCAAACAGTCTATGACCCTATTGCTCCTCTCATCCCCATGGTAAAGGTTTTAACAGACATGAGGGGACACTTGCCCATGAACGTGGCCGTCCTCAACACAAGAGACAGAAAGTAGACAGGCTATGGCATATCTAAGGGAAACTTAAAGAAAGCCTGATGATATAAACTTTAAACTAAAAGCTAATATTTATAATTGACTGCTTGCCACATGCTATTCTCAGTACTTGCATATGCACTGATGTATTTCATCATCGTAGCAGCTGTTTTATAGATGATGAAACAGAGACAGGAAGGTAAGTAACTTATGCAAAGTTTCATGTAGCTAATACGTGGTGGAGTAGAGATTTGACCCCAGAAAGTCAAGACTGGAGCCCACATGTTTAACCTCCATGCTCCACAGTCTCTTCCTAGACAGGATCCATTTTATTTTCGTTCTAAGGTTGGTGCTGATAGGTCCAAGCCGGTTCTGGCTAAACTGAGGAACCCAATGTCAATGGGGGTAATTAAGAGCACTGGTAGACAGAAGATCAATGTTCTAGATCCAACTAGTCATGGGTATGGTGACTTTGAGCAAATTATACAACCTCTCTGGCCCTTAGTATTCTCCTCTATATAATGAGAAGTTGGACTAGATCCATAGTTTTCCAATTATCTCATCAGTGGAACTCCGTCTCCAAATGAAACCTTGCTTAGAAGCCCAGTACCTAAAGCAGATAAAAGTGTGGAGCTGTTCTGGCCTAAGGTGGGGGTAGAAGGATGCAGACTCTCCCTTCACTTGTCCAAGCAGTTCCTGAGACGCTGTCCAGGAACTCCAGAAATTTTGTGGAACACAGTTGGAAAACCATGTGCCTAGCTACTCTGAAGTTCTTTTGAAAATAAAACCTAGCCAGGCTCAGTGGCTCAGCCTGTAATCCCTCACTTTGGGAGGCTAAGGAGAGTGGATTGCCTGAGCCAGCAGGCTCGAGACCCGCCTGGGCAACTTGGCGAGACCTCATCTTTACAATAAATCAAAAATTAGCTGGGCGTGGTAGCGCGCCTGTAGTTCCAGCTACTTGGAAGCCTGAGGCGGAAGGATCGCCTGAGCCTAGCAGGTCGAGGCTGCGGTGGCTGGGAGCGGCCACTGCACTCCAGTCTGGGCAACAGAGTGAGACTCCCAACTCAAAAAAAAAAAAAAAAGAAAAGAAAAGAAAACCTAAAAACCTTACATTCAAATACTGCATCCTCAGGCATTCTAGTCACTTGCCTCAAAAACATTTGTTTGGATCAGTGGCTTTGTGCAGAGGAAGCAGAACTGTCAGGTAAGGAGGGCAAGGGGATACTTCCAAGTACATTTAAGGATGTTTAAAACCTAAACCTTCCAAGGAACTTAGCATTCATTTTAGCTAACTGCTAAATGTTGCTGGCCCAACGGCTCCCTCTTGGGAAGCAAACTGTTCTATTCTGAATCTGTGCATCTTATCCAAAAACTCTAAAATTATTAAGTTGGGTTATTTATTAGAGTTTTACATCAATTGAGGTAGTGCCACTTAATTCTTCATAAAACTGAATACTGACATCTCGCCTGGTCCTCATAACAAAATTCAGTCAATGAATAATTGGACAAAAAGCATCAGGGAGAGAATGAGTCTCTCATGCTCATTCTGGAAAGATCAACCGACGGAGGCCACCAGGGAAGGGACCTTCTGCTTTAAATGTCCTCACTCAAGTCAACCCCATTCTCTCCTCTCACTCCACAGGCGTTTATAAATTTAAGTTTGCTGCAGTGCTTGGGAGAGGTTATACAATTGTTACAATGCAATGTTCAAGGCAGACGGCTACTCATAACTCAGAGGCCAAGACAAACAGGAATATATTAATAGCAGCCATAACATAAAGATAATTTATTTTCAGTATCTGGGAGCAGAGGGGATCAGCAGATAGACTGTTAAGCATTTAAGCAAAGGAGCTTAACGAATAGGGGAGGAAGACAGAAGGAGAGAGAGGGAGAGAGGAAAGATTGATCTCCTTTGGAGACAGTGTAGCATCTGAACCAATTAACTAAAAAACAATTATGTAGTTATGGGCAACACTAGGCAAAAAGGAAAAGATATTTTCCCAAACCCCCTTGCTCTGCCATTTGGGTGGCATGTACCATCCCAGGGGCAGAGCACTCTCTCAGGGCTAGAATAGAGATTATGCCCGGAAATATTTTCCTTTTATTTACCCTTCCCGCCCCCCGTCATTGTCTGGATTGCTGGCCTGATGGCAGTAAACCAAAAAAGAACAGTTTTAATTTAGTAAAATATCACAGTATCTTTCTTTGGGGAATGGCAAGAAAGAAAATAGAAAGCTATTTCTCCACTAACTTTTTTTTTAACCCATAAAACCTGAAGGAAAGCATCATTTTTCCTTCTGTTTTTGTTCTTGTTTTGAAACATGGCAGAGTACACGTACTCCCAGAATGTATACCGTGTGCTTCTCAAAATGTCCCCTATAGTATTTCATAAGAAAATAGTCTGATAATCAACACTGCAAAGTCTTGTGCTCACGCAGTAAACTCTCACAAGAAATCTTTATGATCACTTTTTACAAAGAATATTCCTATGGTTTAACTCTTAAGAGTTCATGTCAAAATCAAATGTTCACAAAAATATATATCTTTTGCATATAGTGTTTAAAAATCAGCTGATATTGATCGAATGTGAGAAAAGACATGGCCTTCTGCAGAGGAGTGAAGGCGTCCAACATCTGGGACTCCTTCCATGTCCACCACTCACCTCCAGTGTCTCTCAAACGTCATTCATTTCTGCCCCCTGCCACTGCTAATGATCCAGGCCTCTCCCTCTCTCTCACCTTTGCTAGTGTCATCGCCTGGCAGGAAATTTGTATCTAACTGATTTGTCTGCCTTGAGTCTTACTTCCCAACCCGTCAATCGATTTTTTCCCTCTGAATCCAACATTATCATTCAAATACACATATGTGACCATGCCCCTCCCCTCCTTAACTTCTGAGACTCCCTACCGCCCACAGGAAGATCCAAAAGCTTTAGCAGAAACTGTAAGTACTTCACCAACTTGTCCAACTCATCTTTTCCTGTTCCTCTCCCTCCACATCCCTCCCATACCCAAATACTCATAGACCTTCAACCCTTCCTTTCCTCAAACGGTTGAACATTCACACTCACGCTTCTTCCCATCAGCAACTGCTCCCATTGGTCCCCACCATCCTACAGGCCAATAAAAATGCCAGCTCCTTCATGAAACTTTCTGACATTCCCAGAAAGTTGGCTTTCTTCTGGTCTTTCAAAGCATTTTGCTCATATGTCTACCAGTAAGGTAATCATTTGTCCTGTTGTTGCTTTCAATAACTGCCTTTCCTCCTCTGTTATCTTGGGAGGTGCTAGGGAGAGGTCTTCGTGTGCCCTGTATCTAGTCAACTCTAGTAAATGACTGATAAGCACATGAATGAAAGAAGCCAGGAGTTTGCAACCTAACTGAGAAAGGAAGACAAAAATATGTGAAGTTAAATACTTAATAGAGAGAAGTCACAGTTCAATTCGGCCAATAAAACGAATATGAGGAAGAATCAACAAGTATCATAAAAATTCAGAGGGTGGCATTTGGGGGGAAAGCTTCTCCAAGAGAAGGTACCGAAGTCTTAAAGGGATGAAAAAAATTTGAATCGGAACACTGAAGATGGCACAGCATTCCAGGAGGCTGGAATATGAGAGAATAAAAGAAAGCAGGGATTCAAACTGTGTTTAGAGGCTAAAAGTAAAACAGAACCATGTTTGGAGGCGTAAACTAGTCCTCAGCAGGAAAGGGTCTGCCACTTCCTTTCTGCAGACAGTGCAGAGAACTAGAAACTGGGAACTAGAAAAGTCACCCACCCATCCACTTCTAGGGTCCGTGACACACCCCACCACGCCCAGTGTACTTGCCTACTGGTGCTGGGGGAGGGTCAGACAGTGCAGCTCCAGCTGTGCTAAGACATCACTGTCTGGAATCAGCTCTTCCAGATATTGCATGGAACATGGAACCATGAAACATGTTTCTGCAGAGCCGGAGGTTGTTTTTCCACTTGGAATCTAAGTAGGAAGTGACCCAAAGGGGCCCCTTGCTTTCACGGCGACCATAGAATCCTACAGAGAGACACAGAATTCAGGTTAAGGGGACCGAGAGCTGTAGCCCTGTAGAGGCTACAGGGGGAAGCAAAGCCTGACTTCCATAGAAATGAGTGCTCAGAGGCCCACTTTGACAGATGCATAAACGAAGTTTAGTTCCTAGTGAGAAGAATTGTGAAGACAGGTTGACATTCCTGGTACAGTCCAGACAAGAACACTGAAAGATAATCAGAGAAGACCCCGGCCTGTACCGGCACAGAGACCACAGCCACGGCCACACTGCCTAAGGGTTTGCCTCTATTCCTCGGAGGAGACCTAGCCTGTCTTAGTCGTTATGGTTCGTTGCATATAGGTTCATAGACGAAAGTGCACAGAGATCTCCTGACAGGTCGGGAGTGCAGATGCTTTCAACAGACCCGTTGGCTCGTCTTAATCGAATCCCAAGATACAGACCACATGTCAGACCCTGCTACTTATCTGCCAGTAACCATTCTCCCACAGAGACTACATTTCCGATGGACTAAGCACTGGTTGTTGGGCTGGGAGCGAGCAGAAAGGATGAGGGCAACCTGCTTTCGACTTTCCTTCCTTTCGACTTTCTTATCACCTGCATTGTGGACGTGGTGAGGAGCTCTTTTTTGCCATGCAGAGGGCAACACTCTAGGGACACAAGAGCTACAAGACAAACAGGGCCTGGGTGTCTGACACCGAGACAGCCTAGATTGCTTGAGAGAGAAATAAGCATCTATTCTGATTTCATTCATTGTTGTTTTGGGTTTCTGTTACAGCAGCTGGCTCTGTGTTCCCTAAGTAAGGATGTCAACTGCAAATACCTGGCCCGGGTGAAACTCGCCCGACAGTCAGAGCCAAGATTCCATGACCCTAAGTGGAAGTCAAGAAAGCAGCCCCTTATGCAATGTTCTCATAATGAGCCTCGAGTTTGCCTGGGCAGGCTGCATATCACTCTGACACAGGGCTCGTGGCACAGAAAATGAAAAGACCTCAGTAAATACCTTTGGATTGATCGAAAACCTGTATTCACTTTGAGCCAAGAGAAGGAAACCCAAGCTCAACATTCATCCATTCCCCAAATAGGAAGCCTCATAAATTCCCGGACTGGACACCAAATGCAGGACTTGGTGATCACCTGGCTCAAACCCCGGAAAGATTAAGCTAGATGGAAATCCAGATTTTCTAACTCTCAATCCAGTGCTCTTTCTAAGATACCTTCCTGCCACTGCGAAGGAATTCATCATCCAAACGAAGCCTATTAAGCGGTGAGATATAATGTCAGGCACTGGTGTTATAAAGAAGGTGTTGGGTGGGTATGTGTGTTTACATGTTAAGTTTGTTCTTTTTCTTAGTTGGCAGCCCTGAGCCACACTTGCTTAGAAAGGCACGTTTTTCTTCAACCGGACGAAGATGGCGCTCCCAGCTGACTGTTCCCAGAACTGTGCTTCAGAGGTCCGGCTGCAGTTCCACATTGCATCTCTGCCCGCTCTTGTGCAGTCTGTGTTCCTGGCACTCCCAACAGGCAGAGGAAGTCATGAGGAGAGTCCAGAACCTCTGCCTTGGCCAAAAGAAAGACGCCCTCACTCAGCAGGTGGAAGTTTCTCCGGGGAAAATCCTGGAGGCTCATTGTTCCTGTCAACTACTATAAAGTGTCCATAAATTTCCTTTGACAGGAGATATAGTGTCTAAGGAGTAGAAAGAGACGAAAACCAAAAATGTAAAAGCCTTTTGCCAGAACTCAGCCCATCTGCCACGTGTGGTATTAAAGATACAAGGCAGGAGACCATTCTCTACCCCTGACACCCAGTCACCGCCCACAGCAGCTTTCCTGGGTGGTAAGAACGGGAGTCACAAAATGAGGAGTGGGTTCTAAAGGTGACTTCAAGGCAAGTTAACCCACAGAGCTACAGAACACTATATGCACCAAAAAAGAACACTATAACCCCGCCAAAAAAGGTGGTTGGTTTGTCAGCTTAATCGTTTTCTTTTGCTTTATTGGTAAATCCAGAACAAGTTAATAATCTGGGGGGTTCAGTGCAAAATAAAGATCCTTGTCCCAAATGTACTAAGAATTTCAAGACTATGCCAGGCTTGGTGGTTCATACCTGTAATCCCAGCACTTTGGGAGGTCAAGGTGGGAGGACTGGTTGAGGCCAGGAGTTTAAGAGCAGCCTGGACAATATGTGAGATCTCGTGTCTATAAAAATAAGAGGTAACTAAATTAGTCAGGTGTGGTGGTTTGCACCTGTAATCCTAGATACTTGAGAGGCTCAGATGAGAGGATCACTTGAGCCCAGAAGTTCAAGGCTGCAGTAAGCTATGCCTGTGCCACTGTACTCCAGCCTAGGTGAGAGAGCAAGACCCTGTCTCAAATCAAATAAAAAGGTATTTCAAGAGCATTAAACCAAACTCAGAGCCTTTCTTAGCAGAAGACTGTACAAGTTGCATGTCCATGAAGCCAGCCTTAGGTAGGCCCTACCTTCCACAATATTCTCTTTTTATAACAGGCAGAATGAACGGTTAGTTTATTAAGTACAGTAAGTCCTCACTTAATGTCATTGATAGGTTCTTGGAAACTGTGACTGTAAGTGAAATCACATTTAACAAAACCAATTTGACCACAGGTTAAGTGATATAAGCAAGAGTTAAGTTCCTAGGGCATACTTTTGGTCACAGGAACATGTCCAAACTTCTAAATAAAGGCCAAAACGCTTCTAATACTAAACATTGAAATAAATACATACTTCTAAGAAAGACTACTAGAAACAGGACAATGATTTACCCAATTATTCCAGTTCAGGGTTTCAGGTAGCCAGAGTCTTTCTTGACAGCTCCGGTCACAGGGTGGGATCCAACCCCAGACAGGACGCCCTTCCATCACAGGGTACATCCACTCACACACACGCCATACTCACATGCACAGTTTGGGGACGTGGGAGAAAAGTAGAGTAACAGGAGAAAACCCACGCAGACATGGAGAGAGCATGCAAACTTCACCCAGAGAGTGGCCATGGCCGGGAATCAATTTTTTTTCTCATCAGCATCATAATGAAAAAACATTGAATAAAATGATATTCTTCAAGGGCTTGCTATGATCTGAATGTGTTCCTCAAAATGTATATATTGAGACAATCCCCAGTGCAACAGCATTTGGAGGTGGGGCCTTTTGGGTGATGCTTAGATCATGAAGTCTCCACCCTTGTGAATGGATTAATGATATGATAAAAAGGGTTTACACAGCTCTCTTTTGCCATTCTGCCTTCTGCCATGTGAGGACACAGCAAGAAGCTCCTTACCAG
Organism: Cephalopachus bancanus; assembly: GCA_027257055.1. Taxonomy (NCBI): domain Eukaryota; kingdom Metazoa; phylum Chordata; class Mammalia; order Primates; family Tarsiidae; genus Cephalopachus; species Cephalopachus bancanus. The sequence goes on from JAPVLO010000308.1 coordinate 813,382, forward strand.
ACGCAGGCGACTTGTTCTTGGGCCTCCCAACCTCTAGAACCGTATACATTGCTTTATACATTTCCCAGTCCAAGTATTCTGTTATAGCAACACAAAATGAACTAAGACCACACTCTACCTTGTCTATATTTAAGCTGCCTGTAGCAAATTCTGACTCTTCTGCCTATACCCTGGGTGACTCTGAGAATGTTATTTTAGCTCTCTGTGCCTCAGCTTTCTTAACTCCAAAAATGACAACATAGAAAAGGATGTATACAAAGCTACTGGCATATAGTTGACACACTTGGCTGCTATCAGCTATTATTGTGACCTAGTAGGAAAGCAGTTGGTTAAGGAACACACTGGATGATAGTGATTAGGAAACATTTGTGAACTCAGTATCCAGAAACCATTTTACTACCAGGGAAAAGTAGTCAATCTGTGGATGTTTTCTTATTTACCCTGGGAACTATTTTATGAACGACTTGTTGCGTCTGGACCCAAGAAGTCAGTTCCCAGCCACCGAGTAAAATTACGGATCGGCAGATATGGGTTCCACACAGGGAAGACCTTTCCAATACACCACCTGTTGAGAGAATCTAATGAGTTCTCCATCTTCAAAGGCATTCAAGGAGGCTGAACCACCACCTTGTCAAGACGCAGAGCAAATGTATGTATTAGGCAGATGGCATTCAAGTTCTCTTCCACCCCTGAGAGTCTATAGATTCATTGCAGTTTCAGTGCTTCTATTCTGTAGCTACAATGTCTAAATTTATTCCTCCCATGGCCCTCCACCAAATCAGGCCTTCTGTCTCCCCTTCTTTCCTGCTGAACCATTTCATTGTAGCCAAGTGTACTTATAGTCTCAGGAAGCTTTACAGCATCTCGAATTCTCCTTTTCTACTGTATCCTCTGTTGCCTTAAGCAGTCCACCTTCTCTCGTTCCCCAGTACCTTCTATTTTTATTCCCTCATTCTTGTTATTTGCATGTAGACTTGCTTCAGGAAACCTATACTGATTAAATGACTTGAGAAGAGAGCAGACTGGTGCACAGCACAGATCTGGAGACACAGCCCTAGTCCCCCGTCCCACCTCTTCCGCCTACTGGGGGTGAGACTCTGGGCAACTTATTCAAGTTCCCTGACCCTCATTATTTTATCTGAAAAATCTAGAAAATATGACTACCTTCTTAATAGAATTATTCTGCAATTTGAGTGATGTAATGCAAGCAAAGTGCTTAGCATGGCATCTGACACATAAATTGTCCTCAGTGAAAGTTAGCTATTATTATGATTGCTGTCCACCAAAGGGCATTTGCTGATGGGATCCTAGCCTTTTCTTAGTTTCCAAAAGAGAGAGAGAGAGAGAGAGAGAGAGAGAGAGAGAGAGAGGTGTGTGTGTGTGTGTGTGTGTGTGCATGTTCGTGTGTGTAAGAGAGGGAGAAAGATGGAGGGAGAGAGGAATAGAAAGAGTGAGAGAGAGAGACTTTCTGCAAGAATTGTATGCCTTTTTCTGTCTTTAACACTACTTTAAAAATTGCCCTTCATATTCATAGCACAATAGTAAGAAATATAAAAAGAAATTAACAAATAGCTCTGCCCTGCAGAAAGTTTAAAAACATGAGACGGCTTTATGTCTCTATTTATTTCTCCGAAAGATATCTCTGCCTACCTATCAAACCATCTATTCCACACCCTTCTGGGCACTTGGAGACTCACAGAGTTCAGAGCCAAAGAAATGACTCAGAGAGTCACCCAGTCTGGCTCCTGCTTCTCCCCCTTCAGTTGCAACCACGAGAATCCCATCTGTCAAGAGGAGAGTGATACATTTTACTCTCTCGCTAGACAATGCTTAAGAAAGGGTTAAGCTTTTTTAAAAATTAAGGACTTGGGACCACCACTTTAGCCGGTTTGATTTATTTGCATGTTTATAAGAGAGCTGAGTGAGGAAAAAAAACACGACAAAAGGGTCAGGGAAAAGCTTTATCTTTGGTTTTATCATGGTAGTTCTACTCACATGTATATTTTTAGTACCCATTTAAAAATTTTTAGTACCCAGATTTCCCATGTATCAAGTTCTCTATCTCTGCCAGGTACTGGTCAAACTGAACTGAGTTTTCTTCCCAAATTAGTCGAGTCATGCTTATTAAAATAGAAGACCCAGATGAGCTCTGTAGCATCAGCTCCCGTCTCGTGCACTGTGTATACTTGGCTACATCTCAATTGATGGGTCAAGGGCTAGTCCATAACCATGAACTTCAGCTTTCCTCACTCCTTTGCTTTCGTCCCAACTGCCTCTCAACATTTTATCTTCCTTCCCCTTGCAGTAACGTACTGGATCCAGCCTGGATTAGCTCGTGCAATTCTAGCACTTTGGGAGGCCATCACAGAAAGATTGCCTTGAGGCCAGGCACTTGGAGACCAGCCTGGGCCACATCTTTCCTTCTCCTAGCAGTGATGTCCTGGAGCCAACTTGTATTTGCTTGTGAGAGAAGACTGTTCCATTTTCAGGAATGCTGTGAGCCAATAGTTAAACACGGCCAATATAAAAACAAAATCAAGTAAACTTGCAATTACATAAATTATATTAGAAATGAAGAGAAGAAATACTAAAAAGCTCACCACTTCCTAATGATTTTATGGCATTTTGCCATTATCTTTGTTTTCAGGCTGGTTATTATACATATTAGCCTATTATATCTGTACGGTGGAAATACTGTGCAATGACCTGCTATCTCCCATCTCTGCCTAACTCCACATTCAGGAATGTTCATGTTGAGATTTTGAAATCAAGTCACAGTGAGAATATTTACAACAGGGAGATCAACACATGCTACACATCAGGACTTGACATATTATTTTGTCAATTATTTAGACCAGAGATCTGCCAACTCTGGCCTGTGGTCAGTTTTTATATGGTCCTAGAGCTAAGAATGGTTTGTTGTTTTGTTTTGTTTTGTTTTGTTTTGTTTTTTTGAGTTGGAGTCTCACCCTATTGCCCAGGCTGGAGTGCAGTGGCATGCTCACAGCCACCACAGCCTCGACCTGCTGGGCTTAGACAATCCTTCTACCTCAACCATCCAAGTAGCTGGAACTACAGGCACACACTACCACGCCCAGCTTATTTTTTTATTGATTGTAAGACAAGGTCTCACCAAGTTGCGCAGGCTGGTCTCAAACCCCCGGGCTCAGGCAATCCTTTTGCCTCGGCCTCCCAAATTTGCTGGGATTACAGGCTGAGCCACCATGCCCAGTCCAAGAATGAAACCCAAGAACAGTCTTTATATTTTATTTTATATTTTTTGAGAGAGGATCTCATTCTGTCACCCAGGCTGGAGTGCAGAGGCACAATCATAGCTCACTGCAGCCTCGAACTACTAGTCTCAAGAGATCCTCTTGCCTCAGGCTCTGAGTAGCTGAAATTACAGGTCTCTGCCACCATGCCTGGCTCATTGTTTTTATTTTATATTTTGTAGAGATGGGGGGGGGTCTTGCATAGTGGCCCAGGCTGGTCTCGAACTCCTGGCCTCAAGCAATCCGACTTGGCCTTCCAAAGTGCTAGAATTTCAGGCATGATTCTACATGCCCAGCCTGGTTTTTATATTTTAAAGGCTTGTAAAAAATATTCAGAGTCTCACCTTGGTAGAGACAATGATATCGTGTTGGACCTGCTGAGAATACAAACAATGATTTTTCTAATTTGTTGTGCTAAGCCCCAATGTGAACCTTCAGCTGGGTTCTGCTTGCCTCTTCTGCCTCCTTACTAATTATGATGAGTCTGCCATTAGGATTGAACTGACAATTGAATTTGATGGAGCACAAGGCATATGAATCCAATCCTCTCACCGCCAGAGTCATATTAGCTCCACAGAACCAAGAACAGTAAAAATATGTTTTGACTGGTAGAAGCATTAGATTGGGGGGAAAAACAAAAAAAGATACATTGACTGAAACCATCTTCCCCTCATAATGTTAAGTGGATATCTGGCAATTATCCAGGTAATTGGATCGATGTAAATAGCCAGACCATCCTTTCTTGCCCACCACCCACCTCCCCTCCCAACCCTGTGAAAGCATCTGTCTAGGAGTTTAATGATCTGCATTGCCAAAATCAACTGGATAATTATAAAACCTAACAGTGTCCTTTTAGTTTTTAAGGGTGACAATTCGTCTCTGTATCATTCTGAAACCCACAAACGCTTGAGAGTTCTTGAAGGGGATGCCCAAATTCAAGGCCGACTTAATGAGCACCAGCTGAATTATTTTTTTTTTTTTTTTTTTGAGTTGGAGTCTCTCTCTGTCGCCCAGACTGGATTGCAGTGGCATACGCCCGGCCACTGCAACCTCGACCTGCTGGGCTCCGGCGATCCTTCCGCCTCAGCCTTCCAAGGAGCCGGAACTACGGGCACGCACTACCACGCCCGGTTATTTTTGATTTATTGTAAAGACGAGGTCTCGCCAAGTTGCCCAGTGGGTCTTGAACTCTCGGACTCAGGCAATCCACTTGCCTCAGCCTCCCAAAATGCTGGGATTACAGGCTGAGCCACCGAGCCCAGCTGAATTCTTTAGATGTTTACTAAGAAGGTCGAAATTAAATTTCAATCTGAAGACCAGCGGAAGCAAGGCATTGTAGTTGCTTTCCTTGCCCTTATTTCCCTCTGTATGCCAGGGCTTCTACGGATACCTGGCATCAGAACACCACCTTCGCAATCTAATTTAGGTCCTGGGTGGCATCCCTTCCTCCTAAAGATTTCCCATGTTCTACACTGCAGCCAGAATTATCTTTCTGAAACTTACGTGCCCCTTTCCCTTTTTAAAGACCGTCCATCGCACTGCATTGCTCTGGAGAATAAACTCCAAATTCCCAAAATTCAAGCCAGGTCCCACCAACCTCCTAATTGCCCAATGCCAGGCTATTTTTCCAGGGCTAGTTAAGTCCTCAAGCAGCAGGAAGCTTCTAAATCAGAGTTCTGGCCAGGCTTAGTGGCTCACTCCTGTAATCCCAGCACTTTGGGAGGCCGAGGTGGAAGGATTGCTTGAGCCCAGGAGTTTGAGACCACAGTGAGACCTTGCCTCTATAAAAAAAATCAAAACACTAGCCAGGCATGGTGGGGCACACCTGCAGCCCCAGCTACTAGAGAGGCTGAGATGGAAGGATCACCTGAGCCCAGAAGGTGGAGGCTGCAGTGACCCGTGATCGTGCCACTGCTCTCCAGTCCGGGAGACAGAGTGAGACCCTGACTCTTAAAAAAAAATAATCGAAATCAGTGTTCTCAAATTTCGATGTCCATTATAATTATCTGGAAACGTTAAAAAATGTCAATGCCCAGGTTACATCCCATGTCAATTAAATCAGAATGTCTGTGGGTGAAGCCAATACCTGGCGTCTTAGTTAATACCAAAACAATAATAGTATTTTGGTGCCCCAATTACCTGGAAGACCAGGCACTGTTCTTGCAAATTTTTTAAAAACAAATCTATTGTATTTCTTCCATTAAACTTTAAGTTCCCGGAAGGCAGAGCATGTGTTTCTTTTTGTCGTATGTATGTTTAGGTTTGTACCTGGCACCTAATTTCACTCAAAAATGTTTGTCCAAGAACAAGTGAATGAACAAATAAATGAATGATAACAAAAAGCAGACACTGAGCTAAGAAACAAGGTCGTACTGTCTTTCCTTTTAAGAGGGTCATTTTAAAGATAGAGCATCCCATTTGCCATTGAATTAATCACGATAGGCCTAGATAAACAATCATAGTGGAAAGAGCATTGCCCCGAAATCAGGATATCTGAGAGGTAATCCTGTCCTGTTGTTACCAAATACCGAAGTCAGTAATTGGTGTTTATTAAGTGCTTGCTATATCCTAGGTGCTTTACTTGCATTTTCTTATTTATTCCTCAACCACAATCCTATCAAGTGGGTGTGATGAGCAACCTCATTTTATAAAGAAGGAAGCTGAGGCTTACCGGGAACAAGTTCCCACCCTAGCTGAACCAGATTGGAACCCAAGAAGCTGGTTCTTGGCCCAGAGGCGCCAATCAGACCATCCAGTGGTTCTCCATCCTGCTTGCAGTTAGAATCGCTTTGAGATTTACCAGGGCCCAATCTAGAGAGTCCGATTAACTCTTCTGGGTGAGCCCTGGTCATGGAGTTTCTTTTTAAGCATCTTCCAGCAATTCTAAAGTATGGCCAGGGTTGAGAATTTCCACTCCAAGCTGATGTATGTAGCATTACAAAGTCACTACTCGGGGCTTCAGTTTCTTCTCTACAAAGAGATGGCTGAAACCACTTATCTCAGCGATGATTCTAGCTTGAATGTCTAGAAACTGTCCCTTCTCCTTTTCCACTTCCACTTCAGGACCTGGCAAAAAGGGGGCTCCTGGACTGTCTGTGTACGGCTCTAGCTAGCTTTCCCCTGGATTTTTCAGCCTCTCCTAAAAAGAGAACTTGGGAACTGGGATAAGCTAACACTATCTTAATTTTGCGAGATGCTGTAGAGAAAATACTAGCGTATAGCTCCTTAGGAAGAATAAGGAGGAAGAAACAGCCCAGTGGTATCCCTTGTTCGTCCTACTTGAGGAAAATTTTTCAGCTCTGGGTGAAGGGAGAGAAAGTTCAGGACCGTCCCCTAACTGATACTATCCCTTTCGTAGACTGACTGGGTCTTCTCTGCCCTGCCTCAAAGAGCAGAGGATCCAGTCTGTTCTCTTGGGAAAGGAAACTCCAAGGAGGAGAATAAGAGAAGGCCGAGCAGGCAAGAACCACTGGGGATTCAAGAATGTCCTATTCACAAAGGTGAATACCTGGGCCAAGACCCGCTAGTCCTTAAGGCAGGAGGGACTGCTTTGATTCCCAGTGCTCTGGGGACAGTCTTAGTCTGACATACCCTCAGGATAGTGGGGACCAAGGGGACTGTAGGATGACACCTACAGCACTACTCATTCAAGTCTCTAGCTCTTCCAAAAAGCCTAAAGCTCAAACCACCCGAGAAAAGACTCATATCCAGGAATAACGAGGATCAGCCTCTAATTCTTAGAACCATTCCACCCTGGTCTAGAAGTAGGTTATGACTCTCTTGTACAGTGTCTTTGTTTCATTGTACTTGAACTTGGCCATTTGTTTAAGGAAACTGAGGCCTCTCTTGGGCCTCTGCCATGCTTTCGAATGTCCTAAACTCTTCACACAGCATCCAAGCATGGTGATGACTTAAGTGTCTGTATTCCCAGTGAGTCTCTATACTGGAAGGCAGGGAACAATGCCTGTCTTGTTCACTGCAATATCCCCAGCTCTCTACCCAGTACCTGTCCCATAGTAAGAGCTTAATAAATATTCCGGTGGACAAATGATTAAATGTAAAGGCGATTTGACAAGCCAATATAGCATTACTTAACTTCAAGACAAAGTGGTGAGCCATGAGTTGGTATACTTATTATAAGAACTCACCCAGTGTAGACTAAACATGGCTTATTTGGGTTAAAAAAGGATTTCTGTTTTTCTGGCAGTCCCTTGTTTTCATATAAACTCCTTGTAATTTTTAATAAGAATGAACAAAACCAAACAATGATTTCAGTGTTTGGAATTGTTAATAAATCTACAAGTACTAAAGTCCCTCTGAGGCAGCAGCCCTGTGAACGTGGGTCTGGCTGGCTAGAGTCCTGGTCACTGCTCCTAGGATGTCTTCATAACAGCAGGGAAGGTCAAAGCACCGCAAGAAAGGGCTGTTTATTAACAACAGAAAATGTGGAAAACACCCTGCCCTTTAATCTTCAAATTACTTCAAATAAAACAGAAAACAATGCTATCACCAGACATTATCCACAAAGAACACAGAGCCTTCTGTGGATACTCAGACCCTGCTTTTAAAGCCTCATATTTTATGATTACATCAAAACACTTAAAGTGTTTCAAAGAGCTCTTTCAGCAATACTCACAACAGGCACAAAAATAAATGTCATTATCTCCTTATTACAGATAAGGCCAACTGATCTGGATTCTACATAATTTCTTCCATAATCACAGAAATGGGTGAGAACCTCCAGCTGTTGCCCACAAGGTATCTGGCACAAGGCTGGCACCACTGCACACCTGTCTTACCTCCAAAGACAATTGCTATAGGTCCTGGAAATATCCAAGATTCCTGCAGCAACAGCAGAGGATAGACCTGTATTTGTACTTTTATACTGTGTTCCCTGACCCAAGATTCCCAGGGACATGACAGAAACAAATTAGGGGTCTGAGATTGGTACGGTGCCTCACGCCTGTAATCGCGGTATTTTGGGAGACAGAGGCAAGACAATTGCCTGAGCCCGGGGCTTTGAGACCAACATGGGCAACTCTACAATAAATTTAAAAAGTAGCCAAGCGTAGGTGGCACATGCCTGTAGTTCCAGCTGCTTGGAGGGCTGAGCCGAGGGATTGTCTGAGCCCAGGAGGTCAAGACTGTAGTAGCCATGAGTGTACCACTGCACTCCAGCCTGGGTGACAGAGTGAGATTCTGACTCAAAAAAAAATAAAAAATAGGGGTCTGGCAATGGTGATAATGTTAAAAAATTTAAATCATAACCATTAGTAAACCAAATAATGGAAAGCAGTAATTCTGTACTTTAAATTAGCGAATTTTGTTACTAAACACAGAGTGCCTTTTTATTCTGGAAGTAAGTATGACTCTTTTGTCCAGGATATAAATCCTGCTATTCTCAGGAGTAAGAGTCAATGACTAAACACTCATAGAGGCCTATCTCTGTACCAGGCACTTTCTATTCTAAACATGTCACTGGCATTATTATTACCTTGTTCTCACCACAACCCTATTTTATAGATGAAGAAACTGAGGCCTAGAGTTTTACAGAAACTCCCAAGGTTATATGGCAGGAAGGAGATGGAACCAAGGTTTAGACCTGGGTTCCTTTGACGACAAAGCTCATTTGACTATATTCTCTCCAAAGAAAGACATTATGACTAGATTAAATTCTCTGTAGTTTAGGGAGATTGAAGGAATCCCAAATCCCAGAAAAATCAGTCAGCTCAAGTTACTCAGAAATATTTCTGGTCATTTAGGTATCCTCTAAGCAGAAGGCCAAAAATAACAGTAACTTAAATGACACTGGAGTAGTAATACAGGTCAAATCCAATTACAATGGCTCTCAAGGGAGCATCCAAGCTCTTATTGTATCCTGGACTTTTTTATTTTAAATTTTATTATCCCCAACTCCTAGAGGCCCCACTGATCCTCCTTCCTTTCCTCCAAATTCTGGTACGTCACAGTTTAACCCTGATTATATATTTTCTTTTATTGTTCACTATTTTTAAGCATGTGCTAGTCTTTGTCTCCTCAAATAGATTTTAAATTCCTTGAGAATAGAAATTGGGTTTCCAATCGACTGTGTATTTACAATGTGCATGAACTGTACCTACTAAGCATGTGGAAAGTCCTCAATATAACATTTATTTCTTTGTTTAAAAATAATAAAGGCCAAAAAACTTATGCTGTCAAGGACCAGAGAGTAAATATTTTAGGCGTTGCAGATTACATGGTCTCTGTTGCACCTACTCAGCTCTGCTTTTTCGAGTGCAAACAGCCATAGACGACACAATGAGTGTGGCTGTGTTCCAATAAAACTTTATTTATACAACAGGCAGAGAAGGGTCATATTGAGCCTATGGGTTGTAGTTTGCCAACTCAATATAGACTATTTACAATAGGCATGAGGGATCAGGCAGGGAAATAGTCTCAAATCTCACCATATGGCAGTCGGATTCTATATTTCCTTCTCATCCCTCTGCTAACCCCCACTATTAAAGTCCTTGCCCCTGATTAAGACAACTATTTTCCCAAAGTCTCTCACCTTGCACTTTTTAGTTCAGCACAATATTTTGCAGTTCAATTACCTCTAGGGCTTCATATGCTAGTTTTTCTTTTTTTTTTTTAAGAGAAAAATCAATCACAAAGTAAAAAGTGAACACAGTAGGCTGTAACAACAATAAGTAATTAGAAAATTCTTCAATTTTCTGAAGTCTCTGATACTCTTTCTGGCCTGCTTCTTATAGACTGCCACGTAAATCATCACAGACAATTTGAAATATGCATTTCACCTGGATTAACAATTTACAGAGTGAGTCAATCAGCCCTGGCAGGAAACCACCTACAGGGTGACAAGGGTAAATATTCCTTCCTCCCAAAGGCCAACAGCTCTCCTTTGAGAATGAGGGAACACAGCAAAAGAAAAAAGAAAAGCTTTTCTCCTTCTCGATCAAAGCATTTAGCACTAGGGTTTGAAATAACATCAAAGTCCTTAACGGGCTGCTACCCTGACCTAATTTCACTTTGGGATGTTTCCTTAAACAGATTGTTTAGTATTGCTTCTGGGTTTATCTATATGTTTATAAAGGTTTTATATGAACAGAGGTGGCTTAATAATAGAGAACCACAGAATTTGAAGCTGGGAAGCATTTTTCTAATTTAATCTCTTTATTCCACAGAGAGGTAAAGTGACTTGCCCAGAACTGTGGGTTATTTGCTCATCAAATAATTATTCAGGTCATCCCTCTATGACCTTAGAGCTATGGAGATCAGATAGCACACATCTAGTTAATGTGAGAGACCATCCAGTGTCTACCTTCAACCTCTCCTGTGTGTCATAGGACAAGACTCCTTTATGTGAAATTGGCCACAGAAAATAATGTCTTCCTTAATCATGTGACCCAGAGCCACCTGTGTTTTCAGAAGATTGGTGGGTAACCTTTACACAACATCCATCGTCTGCATTGAGAATAAAACGGAGATTTGTCTTCTGCAATCTTGACATCCTCTTTCTTTCCATCTTTTTGTCCCTCTTGGGTAATCAAGTGATTGATTACTTTGAGACACATGGACATTAGTTATCCTCATCAGGTCTTTGCATTTTAAGCCAATGGTTTCTTCCTGTGGAATTAAAGGCACTTTCTTGTGTCTTAGAGCAGTGCCCAAAGTGCCAGGAAACAACTAAAAAGATGTTATTGTAGGCCAGGAGCAGTGGCTCAAGCCTGTAATCACAGATTGCCTGAGCTCAGGAGTTCGAGACCAGCCTGGGCAACTTGGTGAGACCCCCGTCTCTACAATAAATCAAAAAATAAGCCAGGCGTGGTAGCACGTGCCTGTAGTTCCAGCTACTTGGAAGGCTGAGGCAGAAGGATCGCCTGAGCCAAGCAGATTGAGGCTGCGGTGGCCGTGAGTGTGCCACTGCACTCCAGTCAGGGGAACAGAGTGAGACTCCAACTAAAAAAAAAAAAAAAGTTATTGTAGAGATTCTGTAGGCCCACTAGGCCTTCACCTGACCCCTGACAATGATAGTAAAATTAATAGATTTTTGGGTCTGGCAAGAGCAACAAAGAGGGCTCAAGAGAGGTTGTGCATGTCTGGTTTCTTCACTCCAAAGAACCCTAATTATCCCAACCCCTCTCCAGGTCATGTTAACAGAGGTCTAGTCCAGGAAGCTGCTGAGCTCAGGTTGGAGAAGTTCTGACCTGCACAAAGGTACAGGCTACCACCTATCCTAGCAAAAGCCCATTCCGCAGGTCTCTGTCTTCTCCACTCCCCAATGTTCACCCCACATCTGCCTCTTATTCTTCTCTGCCCCCCAAATGATTGTTTCTACAACTTCGTGGAACACAGAACTATGTCTCCCATAATGACATCTTCCTCTGAAAGTTTCTGATAAATATATTTTATCTTTGTATCCTCTATCTTATAAAAATATTGGGAATGAGCTGCCCTGGGAATTAACGTGTTTTTTGTCCTTTATACAGAACTTTGTTGAGATGATTTGAACACTGGCTGGATAATTAAACTAGAAGTATCCCTTCTGGGTTTCCATTAAAATAATGATAGCTGGGCGCGAAGACTCAAGCCTGTAATCCCAGCACTTTGGGAGGCAGAGGCATGCCTGAGCCCACAGGTTCGAGACCAGCCTGGGCAATTTGGTGAGACCTCATATCTATAATAAATCCAAAAAGTAGCTGGGCATGGTGGTTCACGCCTGTAGTTCCAGCTACTTGGAAGGCTGAGGTGAAAGGATCGCCTAGGCCCAGCAAGTCGAGGCTGCAGTGGCTGTGAGCATGCCACTGCACTTCAGCCTGGGCTATGGAGTGAGACTCTAACTCAAAAAAACAGAAATAATAATGATAATTTAATAATAACCATGGAGATAATGATACTACTACTAGTAGTTTTTTGGTTTTTGTTGTGTTTTTTTTTTTCATTTGCAGAATATTTTACAGATCGCAAAGCTTTTCCAGGTACATTTTCTTACTTGATCTCATTCCCCTAGTGAAATTAGTCGGGCAGATATTATGATCCCCCAAGGTACAGGTGAGGTCACTTGTTGAAGGTCACGTAGATACAAAGAGGTTAAGCTAGTTACCCTTTCCAGAGTGCAGGGAGGTGCCCTTTCTACTGTGCTCTGCTGCTTAAAAAATGAATGAACCGTGCATTGAAAATAACTGATAACACACTGCTCAGCTGTTTTCCACCACTGGAAGAGAGAGTTAGTTCTTCACTTCTATCATGCTTTGGAATAAAATTTCTAACACAAAGGGCAAGTTCTCACAGATGGCACAAACAGAGCATCAGAGGTTGTATAAGTCATTTTAGAATCACAAACTCTTACCTCCTGTTTTGCTCTTCATTTTAACACATTCTACTATAGGACAAATGCCAAATGTAGAGGGTGTTTACACAACAAATAACAAAATACTAATAAAGCAGACGGTATATTTGTGTTTTAAAATTATGATGACAGGCCGGGTGCAGTGGCTCAAGCCTGTAATCCCAGTACTTTGGGAGGCCCAGGCGAGAGAATTGCCTGAGCTCAGGGGTTCGAGACCAGCGTGGGCAACTTGGTGAGATCTCATCTCTACAATAAATCAAAAAATTAGTCAGGCATGGTGACGCTGCACCTGTAGTTCCAGCTACTTGGAAGGTTGAGGTGGAAGGATCGCCTGAGCCCAGCAGGTAAAGGCTGTGGTGGCCATGAGAGTATATTTGTATACATTCGTTCATGGCTGTAAAATCAAACAGTTTTCAGTTACATCCTAGTTTTCAAACAGTTTAAACATACTGTTTTCTTACAGTTACGTTGATTGATTAAGTGGTGAATTTTCTTAGTCATTGCCATGGTATAAAAATCCCAGACCCAGACATTATTTTTTTTATCATACTACAAACTTGTTTTAAATTGCAGTATTCAACTTTATAAAACCAGTTGTTAGCACATATTTAATCTCATAATGACAATTATAAAATAATCATGAAACCCGAAATCACCAATATTTGTCCAAGGTATCATGACGAGGCTTATGGAAACACAGTGGAAGTATGCCAACACCGTAGAAGCCAACAGAAATGGAAGTTATATGGATTTAAAAAGAATTTGCCTATTTGAAATGGTCTTTTACTGATATCGAGCCTGCAACTTAGTATATTTGGATAAGTAATGACCTGGTTTTACAAACACGGATTATTCAAATAGAAAGTAGGCAGAAGTCTGGCGTCATCCTAGAAGGTCAGAGCTTTAGGCCTTTGGGGAAAAAAAAAAGAATAAAAAGAAAAAGAATAAAGCTCTGTGGGTCAGGGAGATTAACAATATGGCAGTGCTGAAGTCGCTGCAACATTATTTATCTCTTTTTTTTTCTGAATGCAATTTCTAATCTTCAAGCGTTTTTAGTTTAAAAATTAAAAAAAAACCCAAACCAAAGCCTTTCCATTTTGCCCCAACTCCCTTAGAATGTAAACTCTGAAAGATTAGGACTTGCTATTGTATGCTCTTTGAATTTCAGTATTCTATAAATCATGAGCTATTTTTTAAAAATGCTGACATTTAATAAGTAAATTCAACTAACTCATGGTTTAGTTCAATAGAATAAGCATTTTCTGAATCTTCAGTGTTCACAGGCATTGGTCCAAGTGCTAGGGAGATTATGGGATGATAAACATGAAGAAAATAAAAACGTATGCAACTTACTATTTCCCCTTTAACTTAGCTGTCCAGAAACTCAAAGCTAAATGTGTCATTCAATCTCAATAACTGTTTTCATACTAGATTTTCTGTAACAATCCTCTTTAATTATGATGACTTTTTTTTTGGTCCTTTTTAGAATTGAAAAAAACAATGTGAGGGGGACCCCAAAAAACCAGAATGATTTTTCTAGAGGGTGGGCCCCTTGTACGGCAGGCTTCCCCCACTAGGGAAGTGTTCTAGGAACCCATTAGCATCAGTGTACCAGCTAGCGTTTTTGTGAGAGTCTGAATTTAGCTTCAGGAACTTTTTTTTTTGGAGATTCTTTCAACACATTTACCCATTTCATGATGGGTGATTTACAAGCACACCTGCTCACACCTTGCTAAATATTCACCAGTTTTTGACCAAAAATGCCGTGACCCTCGTGCCCCACCCTCTCTAATCACCTAATCGCACAGCAAGTGACTTTTGTTTTGCTGTTGTTGTTTCCCTGGATGAAAACAGTCCTCAAAGAGAAATGTTTTGCCGATGTGGAAGAGGTGAAACCAAAAAAGGCAGAACATTAAAAGGCATCAAAATGGATGAGTTCAAAAACTGTTTTGAGCGGTAGACAAAGCATCTCAATAGGTGCATTGCATCAAACGGAGAGTACTTTGAAGGTGTCTGATGTTTAAACATGTAAGAATACATGCACAATTTTTTATAAATAAATTCCAGGGTTTTTTGGGGGGCGTCACCCTCATATATACCCTATTAACTAATTAATTAAGTCACTCTAGTTCAGGATAAGTGAGTTGAGTATCTTAAGACAAATGGCCACTGAGTGCACTGAGGATTCATAGAATGAAAGGATTTTTTGGCAGAAGGAGGCAGGAGGTGAGTTTTCTGGAAAAGGTCATTCCAAGATTAGGGAACGACTGAGCAAAGACACAGAGATGGGAATGTGTAAGATACTTGGGAGAGTTTACAGACAAGAAAGTTGAAGCAGGTAATGGGTTGTTGCCTTCTTTAATTCTTTACTAGGACTCATACTGGTATGCCGTTTACATATGTGAATCTATCAATAAGTAGGGTAATGATATGTTCATCTTGCTCATGGAAGAGATCAGGGACTGAGGACAATATGACATTGTAACTTCAGCACACACAAGCAACAATAAATCGTGAAAAATGAATGAATGAATTGCCTCAAGTGGGCAGTCATATAGGTCACCAAGTCTACCAGACATTTTTACTTTATGAATATTTAGGATTTTATCATGATCCCCTTATTGCCTGTCTTCTCTATTAAGCTGGGGGCCAGGATTTGTTCTTTACACGTAAGGATAGAAAGACTGAAAAATCACAAGGAAAGTGATCTGGAATTTAAGGGGCAAAAATTGGGGAAAAAGACAGCGACCTCCCATTCTATGAGGAGGGAGACCCCAAAACTTCAGAATTTATTTATTAAAAGTTGTGTATTCATTCTTACACGTTTAAACTTCAGTTGTCTTCACAGTACTCTCCGTTTGATGCAATACACCTACTGAGACGCTTTTTCCACTGTTCAAAACAGTTTTTGAATTCGTCAATTTTGATTCCTTTTAGTGCTCCTGCTGTTTTTTGTTTCACCTCTTCCACACTGGCAAAATGTTTTCCTTTGAGGACTATTTTCCATCGGGGAAACAAAAAAAAAGTCACTCAGGGTGAAACCAGGTGAATAGGAAGAGTAGGGCACAGGAATCATGCTGTTTTTGGTCAAAAACTGCTGAACATTCAGTGTGATTGTGAGGAGGTGCGCTCATAAATCATCCTTTGTGAAATGGGCAAATGTGTTAAAAGAATCTCAAAAAAAAAAAAAAAAAAATTCCTGAAGCTGACACGGCCACTTAAAACAATGCTAGATGCTGCACCGATGCCAGTGGTTTCCTAGAACATTTACCAAGCAGGGGAAGCCTGTACTACAACGGGCCCACCCTCCAAAAGATAATTCCAGTTTTGGGGGGTCCTCCTTGTATGAGTGAGGGGAATGCAAGGTATAATCTGTGAGTTCATGCTGAATACCCACAATTAGAACAGTTAATCTAGTGAGAGAGTGTCAGACTAGTTCACGAGTTAATCACAAAATTCTCCATTACCCATCTCACAAATTAAAATTGTTCTTAAAAGTACATATGTGATCGAGAGCAAAGAGAACTCAGTAATACTAGAAACAAAGTAGTGGATTAACATGAGAAGTTGTCTAGTCAGTTTTGTGCTGCTGTTCAGATGCCACGGGTCTACGTTTTTCAAACTGCAGGTCACAAGCTATTAGTTAGTCATGAAATCAGTTTAGAGAATCCCAACCAGCATTTTAAAAAATGAAATATATATGTAAATATATGTGTATCTGCTAACTATACCACTTAGTATTGCTTCATAAAACTTTTATTTTAGTTAATGTCAAGTAAAAATATATAAATGTATGTTCTGGGTCAGACTGCAAATAAGACCCAGCCATAGTAAAAAAAAAAAAAGTATGAAAGCCACTGCTTTGGGAAGTTAGGCTTGGAATTGATATATCTAAGGATTCAAAAGAGAGCTTAACCAAGAATTTCACAAAATTGAAATTGTGACTGTAAAGATCATATGGCAATTTATTTCTTCAAGAGGCTACATGTACCTATCTATGATATTTTTGTATCACATAGTAAAAATTCATGAATGTGAGCAGAGATTTCTATGCAATTGTTCTAATATTTAATGCTAAATAAATGGCTTAGATCAGCGGTTCTCAACTTCTTTGTCTCAAGACCCCTTTACACTCTTAAAAATTATTGAGAACTTCCTCAAATAATTAATGTTTATGTGTGTTGTATCCATCTATATTCACTGTATTGGACATTAAAATGGATAACTTTAAAAAATATTTATTCACTCATTTAAAATAACAATAATATTAAATATAAATATATTTTTATGAAGTCAATTTTTTCAAAGCAAAAAATTTAGTAAGAAAAGTAGCATTCTTCTACATTTTTACAAATATCTTTAATGTCTGGCTTAATAGAGGATAGTCAAATCCTCATATCTGTTTCTGCCTATAATTTATTGCTATATGTTTCATTTGATGTATATCAAGAAACTGGCCTCGTAGTGTAGTTGGAAAAGGAATGGATATTTTCATAGCCTTTTCAGATAATTGTGGATTTTTTTTATAATACATCAAAACTTGACAAGTAGCAGATTTTTAAAGCTTACCTGCAATGTGCTATCTGAAATCCTGTCTCTTAACTTTTCATACTCAGTTATATTAAAATCCATTCATTCATCCTGTCCTTGAATGGATAATCTACCTATGCATGATTATGTAAAATGTCAGACGGTCGTTTGGGAAATATTGGGTCACTGAGCTAAGCAGTTGACATTTTTCATTATACAGTATTTTTCAAAAGTTGCACTCAGCCGGGCTCGGAGGCTCAGCCTGTGATCCCACGCCTTTGGGAAGCTGATGTGAGTGGATTGCCTGAGCCCGCGGGTCCGAGACCCGCCTGGGCAGCGAGACCTCATCTCTACAATAAATAAAAAAATCAGCCGGGCGTGGTAGCGCCTGCCTGTAATTCTGGCTACTTGGAAGGCTGAGGCGGAAGGATCGCCGGAGCCCAGCAGGTGGAGGCTGCGGTGGCCGGGAGCGGCCACTGCACTCCAGTCTGAGCGACAGAGTGAGACTCCAACTCAAAAAAAAAAAAAAAGTTGCACTCGTTCATATCATCACTAATCTCATCAGAAAAGACTACGTACTGAGAAACTGTCAAGCTCATGGCAACAGACACACGTTTTCTAAACTTCTGATTCGATTGGAAGACTCCAAATTATCATTGGCAACAATAATCACCCCTTGTTCTCCTGAAAGCGACATACTTTATTTTTGGAAAAAAATGTCTGTCAAATACCTGTGTGACTAACCATAGTTTGCCCATCTTTCTTTCTAGCAAAAATGTGTTTAGTGAAAATAAAAATAAAAACACTAATTCAGTTCACAACTCAAGCACAGAAATAGTCTCCTGAAGACAAAAATGGCACTTTGGTACGCAGCAGACGTGCTTTATGCAGACTTTCTGCTTTTTCACACCTAATATTAAAAAGAAGTGTACTCAAGGATTGAACTTTTATAAAATTAATAATTTTTACTGCTTTACCAAGAATACGCTCAAGTGACACTGGCTCTGGCTTCTTCTTCTTCTTTGTACTGAGAATGCAGGGCAGTGACGCATACACACACTGACAAGTTCGGTGCCCCTGCCTTGATTTATGTGGAGCCACTGCACTTTTGGCCACCAGTTTGCACACGTCATCACAGTGAGCAAGTCAAATAAGTCTTAGCATTGCCCCAAACAAAAAAGAAACAAAAACCAAAAACCCCCCCAAAAAACTGTTTTGATGATCTTGCCGATCCCCTGATAGGGTCTCAGAAACTGTCAAGGGGGTTCCACGTCCACACTTTGAGAACCCCTCGGTGGGCACCGGTGCAGTCAGAAACCACCGTGCTCTTTCTCTTGAGTCATTCATTCCTGAGGCTTATTTATCATTTCTGGGCTTGATCGCTGAAGCGCCAAATAAAAGACTCGCCAAGGCGTCAAACACATCCAAGAGGGGAAGGTCCTACCGCGCGCGCAGCTAAAAGCTCTGGGCGAAAGAGAACAGTTCTTGGGAGGAGGAAAAAACCGGGATGCAGCGGGCAGGCCCGGGCTTGCCGTTGACATGGCAACGATCCTCGGCGGAGGAAGCGCGGCCACCGATTAGTGATGCCTCGCATCCGTCGGCGGGAAGCAGGGCGCGGGGGGTGGCTGGAGCCGGAAGGTCTCCCCGGGCTCGTGGTCGCCGCGGGGTTTCGGTGGCGAGGCGGCTCGCTAGCTCTGCGATCCGCTGAGAGCGGCTGCCGGGGGCCCCGTGTTGATGTCGGGAGGGAGGGAAGATGGCGGCCGCGACGGCGGCGGCGGCGGCGGCGGCGGTGGCGGGCGGCCCGGTGGGGAAAGGGCGAGACATCAGCTTAGCGGCCCTGCAGCGCCACGACCCCTATATCAACCGCATCGTGGACGTGGCCAGCCAGGTGGCTCTGTACACCTTCGGCCATCGGGCCAACGAGTGGGTGCGTGCGGACGCGTGGGGGCCGTGCAGACCAGGGCCGGGGGGCAGACGGGGGTGGGGGGCGTTGTCGGACTCGGGGTCCGAGGACCCGGCGAGGGGTGGTTGGGTCGCGACGTCCAGGAGGTGGGTGGATCGGGGCCTGGGGTCGAAGTCGTGGCCGTCGGACCCCTGGGCGCGGGGGTTTGGGGAAGGGAGGCCGATCTGGGAGCCCACCTGGAGTTGGGGGAAAGAGTTAAATATCTAAGATGCCCCAATTGGGGGGCTCGGGACCCTGTGAGCTGAGAGAGAGAGACAGGACCTGATGCCTCGAGCCCGGAAGACGGCCGTACTCCGAGAAAATACATCAGAGTTGTGTTCGGCTTCAACAGTGACCGTAGAGGAGTCAGGGACAGCAGGCGAATCAAAGTGGAGAGTCTGGGGACATCCAGTTTTAGATGGGGCGAAGTCTGGGTGTGAGCCCCGGGAAAACAAGAAAAGAGCCAGCATCGGGAAATGAAAGACAGCGTGGGGCTGGGTCTCCCACTTAGGGGGAGGCCGATGTGCTTGGGAGGATGATGACACCGCAGCCCACCAAGTTTGGTCCTGGAGCCCGCTTGGGAACCGAGTTAGTTCAGTGCTCTTCTCAAAGCCAGAGTCCCAGTAAATACTAACGGGGTGACGTTTACTTTTCCTCTCAATCAGAACAGGAGAGGACCGTAGGACGTTTGAGGAGCCTGCTGCAGGAATTGCAGCACGTAAATTTCGTAACCCACCCGCTTGGATGTAGAGAGATGCGATTCTATTTCTCTTTCCTCATAGTGATTTTTGTCCAACCCTCCATTATATAGTGCCCATTATATATATCTTGTTACATATGACGTCTGTTTCTTATTCTTCAATAAGTTATAAAACATTCCGAAGAATTTAGCCTGGAGGAATGGATTTCAGATGCACTTTCTGAAGTGTTCTCCAAGCCAGTAGTGAACATCAAAACTTTAGGAAACGTCCATATTTAAAGGTCCATCAATTTCAACACCCACATTCGTAAGCCTACTTATCTCCAGTATGGATCTTCAGCAACCCCTACTAAAAACTCGCCTGAGCATCATTAACACAAAGATAACACGATGAAGCAAAAAATGGGATAGAGGAAAACAGTCTTAAGTTCTTTGCTGAGGGAATTTTACCAAAGTGGGGCAAAGAATTCAAGTCTGTTCTCCTAGCCAAACCCAAAAGGAAAGCAGTAATAGGAAATGTACCACTTACTCAGGGAAGAGGTTATTGCCTCCTAGTTTCTAGAAGAATTTATCACCTGTCTGCATATAAAGGACATTGAACAACATAGTGGAAACTTTCTTCCGTGGTAATTAAAAAAAAAACCAAAACATATATATATATATATATATATAAAGTACACATATGGCTATCTTACTGCTCTATAGAAAAATGCCAAAGGTATAATGCCATAATACTGTAAAAATAATTCTGTGGTAGAGAGATAAGGACCAGAAAGTTAGATAGTTCTGTAAACTAATTTGACACTCGGATTAGAGTCTGGAGAATCCTGAGAAATTGTTAATACATAGAATAGAGCCTTTCTCTCGATTAGCAGGTTTTTTTGTAGGCTTTTGACAGTTATCTATGTGATAGATACCTTTAAAAATAGTTACAGAGGCTTATTAGAGACCCAGTGAAGCCCATCAACAAAAACCTTATCAGAAGGCAGAAGTGTCACAATACGTTATTGACAGGAGTTATGTTTTCCTGCTTCCTGAACTTGTTGCCTTCAGACAGGGCATAATTCAGTCAGGAAAAGGTCATCCTTTCAAAGTATTAATCTTCAAGGCTGTGGTAGCCAGAAAAAGAGAGAGACCTAGTTTTGCTGCAAAGCAGTTGCTGGAGTTGTCATCGCTGTCTCCATGTGCTACCTACCACTCAGGGTCTCTGGATGGGAGCTGTTTGAATGTAAACCTAATGAAGGTATAGAGAACGTCCTTAGGAGTGGAGGAGAAAGTACTGGCAAGATTAAAGGCAAATGGGATGTCAAAGAGGGAAATTCTTTTTATACTGAAAATAGATGAAGAGTGGCTTCAGGCATTCAGAGGAGGAGAAATTAGGAATGAAAGGGGGACAGATGATGAACTACTTTAAAGAAGGATTAAGAGAGGTTAAGCCATGACTGGGATAGGAGTTTTCCATCTAGACCTACTCTCAGTTGCCAGAATAGGTCTGCTCCCCTAAAATACCTGTGTGTCCATTGAAGACTACCGTCCTGATAGTATTTTCCACTTCTCATTCCTTGGAGCAGTGGCTCACAGCTGGATTTGATTTTGCCACCAGATGACATTTGGCAATGCCCAGAGATATTTTTGGTTGTCACACTGAGGGAGAGGATGTTACTGGTATTTGTAGGGCAGAGGCTTGGGATGCTGCTAAGCATTCTACAATGCACAGGACAGACCCCAGAGCAAGGATTTATCTGGCCAGAAATGTCACAAGTGTTGAGCTTGAGAAACAACTGCCTTAAAGTGAGTAGTATCGTATTTCTAGCTAGTGGTTTTCTAAGTTTTCTGTGTATTAGAATAATTCAAGAGTCTTTAAAAGTGCAGCCTGGCAAATCAAGACCCCTGGATAATGAGGCCCAGACATTTGGTACTGTTGAAAGCTTCATAGGTGACTCAGATGCGACATGCAAGATTAAGAGACTTGGAAGGATAAAAAGAGACCTACTTTTTTAATTAGTATTATTTTCACTTAGAATAATTAGTAAAATGGATATTTGAGTTTTTTCAAAAGTGTCAAACTGGTGAGTCCCCAAAATTTGCAAACCATAACTATTTCATATTCAATTTTGTTATTATTTTAAATTTTGAATTGCTTGTTACTTTAGCACTTGTTAGATTTTATAATAGAAAGTATATTAAATCATTAGATTGTACTTTTAAAATTTTAGCTAAAATACCCTAGGACTGTGAGGTAATACTTGAACATAAAAGTCTACCTTATTTGGAGGATCTAAGGAGCACCTAATAAAATCATATTTTAGCTATTCCACACACCCCTAACCCTGGACTTTGCTCAGAAAGAAAAAAAAATATGATTGCCTTTGGATTTTTTAGAGGGACCAGGAAAATGTATTAGTTTGAGTTGACTTAGCCATAATAGAACAGAAACTTATAGTTTCAAAGACCCCTTTATCCAGGTATCATATAGCACTTAAAAATATGATTTGGGTAGTATAAGCTGGTTATCTCTTTTCAGTGGAGAAACCAGAGATACAGAGTAATAAACTAATTAGGCCTGTATGATCTGGCAAGAACCCCACTCCAGGTCTCATTTGTAATTACTGAAACACAATTCCTTTCCATGAACGGATTCATTTTGTGTGTGTGTTATGCTAAATCTCAATTTTAGGAATTTCTTACTATGACTTAGAGAATATTTTCAGGAGAAGCATGCTTTTTACATTTCTAATTCTGGATCTTTCAAAACTAAAATGTGGCATTAGCCTTTTAAAAAAAAATTATTATTAAAGGAAAGGGTATTTCTATTACATCAAGGAAGAAAGGAAAAAAGCCAGAAGCTATTTAACTTTATGTGTGTTAATACACACACACGTACACACAGGGTGCCCATTTGAGGGTGCCAAAAAATGTACACACATATTTTTTTTTTTTGAGTTGGAGTCTCACTGTCGCCCAGACTGGAGTGCAGTGGTTGCTCCCAGCCACCGCAGCCTGGACCTGCTGGACTCCGGCAATCCTTCCGCCTCAGCCTTCCAAGTAGCTGGAATTATAGGCGTACGCTACCATGCCCGGCTAATTTTTTGGATTTATTGTAGAGATGAGGTCTCGCCTGCCCAGGCGGGTCTCGAACCTGCAGGCTCAGGCAGTCCACTCACCTCAGCCTCCCAAAGGCGCGGGATTACAGGCTGAGCCACCGAGCCCGGCCACACATTTTAAGAAAGGAAAAAACTGTTAAAATTGTAATAATAAGATGAATACAAGTCACATTTGACTTTACGTGCAATTACAAGAGGTGCTCAAAGTGGTTACCGTCAGCATCCAGACACTTCTGATTATGACAAACATCTCTTTACAGCTCTTAAAATGTGTATACATTTTTTGGCACCCTTGGTATATATGTATATGTTTGTGTGTGTACATATGTGTTTCTATATAAGTACACACACACACACACACACACACACACACTTATTTGGCTCTCTAAGGTGAAACAGTCCAAGGTCAAGTACTGGAAGACAGAATGTGTTTTGATCTTGTAGAAAGTGATCCTGATTATGCACAGAGGTTCTTCAAAGTCTAGTTATATCACCTGTATCTTGGCTTCAGTTTTCTAACAATGTAATGGATAATATCAAATATTTAGTTTTTACAAATGTATTCTCAAATGCTTTGTGGACTTGAAAATACTTGAAAACTTTAGAAGACACTCAAATTCTTAGACTATCTAGCTAGCATTTATTGTATCGTAGTGGACATTTTCTCAGTGATTAACACTGGGGTAGCTTGAATTTAAGTAATTCTTAGTGCACTCAGCATTTCGATTTCTCAACAGATAAGAATTAATGTTTGTTTACAAAGAAATATAAGTAATGTTTCTGTATATACTTTTTTCAGTTTTGACTCAAGGTATTTTTCAAAGCATAGTAGCAAATGGGCCACATTTGTGAAACAAGGATACTTTTCACAGTACACTGGAATGATTTCTACAAACTTCGTAGTAAATCCAGTTTAAGGATAAACTCCCCGATTTTCTTACCTATGATTATATTTTTAGGAAAAAGACTGGCTAAAATTGTTTTAACTGTTGTAAATTATTTCTATTTGCATATGTTACTAAGTAATGATTTTTTTGTAACCCTTTACTCTTTTTTTTTTTTTTTTTTTTGAGCCAGAGTCTCACTGTTGCCCAGGCTGGAGTGTAGTGGCATGCTCTTGGTCACCGCAGCCTTGACCTGCTGGGCTCAGGTGATCCTTCTGCCTCAGCCTGGAACTACAGGCACATGCCACCATGCCTGGGTAATTTTTTGATTTATTGTAGAGATGAGGTCTTGCCAAGTTGCCCAGGCTAGTATCGAACCCGTGGGCTCAAGCAATGCTCTCGCCTCCACCTCCTAAGCCATTTACTCTTAATAAACAATGTTTGATAATAGTTTGATTTGTGCCATAATGGATTTTGTTTTCATGACTTCAAATATAGTTTCATGGGCAGAGAATATGTTATTGAATGAAGGCAGTGGTTCTCAAACTAGCATACATCAGAATCACCTGGACAATTTAATAAAAAACAGATTGCTGGGCACCCCTCTGCCTCACGTTTCTGAATCAGTAGGTCTGGAGTGGGGCCCAAGAATTTTGCATTTCTAACAAGTTCCTGGGTGATGCTGATGCTACTGATCTGGAAACCCCACTTTGAGACCCACTAAATTAAGATAAGCAAGAAAATTACAGAAATTACTTGAGCATGTGAGCACACTATTTTTTTATCATTTTAATGTTCCACCTTTTTTCTTAGACTGTATTTTTCAGCAGAATTGTAGAATACTTAGTAATAGATATTAATAATAAAATATTGAGAGTTTAAGTAGAATACTGAAGTCCATGTAAATAGCAAAAGTTACATTTTAAATTCTGAGTTATAATAGTCTGATTACTAGTTAATCAAACAAATGGAAATATGTATTTAGTATGCATTGTATATATGAATGTTATCATCAGGGCCTGCCTTTGGAGAAATAGACAAGAACTACCAAGTGCACTAACTCAATTACCATTTTAACTTTGCCACCTCCCCCAGATTTTTGCAGGCAAACTTCTTGAGCCCTAACTTGTAATACTTCTAACTTTACTTCAAAGATCTTGGGTCATAACTTGACTCTAAATATTCCATACCAGGTAGGTGACTGATTCATCTGAGAACTCTGAGGCATGGTTATCCTCTCTGTCTAGCAGTTACAGGAGAGTTAGTGGCAGATCATCTCTCCTAAGTGACAGGATATGGCTAGATAAAATGAACCAGGAAAATCAAGTGAAGGATAATGAAATGCAGACACCAGCGACTGCTGCTTGCTGTATGGCTAATTTGGTAGATGGAAAAGGCAGTGCACTTATTCTCTCCCATCTCTTCTTTCTAATGAAATGCATGGAGCACACTTTCTCATTGTTTCAGCTGGAGGTGTGTTGCTATCCCTGCGTTTGGTAAAGAGAGATAATGATGATTTGTTTTGTAAATGACAAAGACTGCTCTCTGCTGCTTAACCAGCAGAGCCGGGAGGATAGCCAGGACCTGCTCTCTCCTTTCCCGAAGAATATCTCCTCATGTTGTGCCCAGGGCAAGTTTCACATACCTGGATATAGTTCTGATTCCACAAGAAGTTTATGTTCTCTATTGCTGTGAACGAGGGGAACATACATTTGTTGTGTGTCTTATTTTTATTTCTTAGGAGAAGACTGATGTGGAAGGAACCTTATTTGTTTACACAAGGTAAGAGTATTTTACTTTTATAAAGAAACTGACAATCTTTGAAATAACATTTTAGCTCAGTTGTGTCATTCATCTTCAATACAGTTTTAGTTCACAGAGAAGTAAGAGAACTAAATTTTAGTTTGAAATTATTAGTTGACATGAGGAAGGGAATACTGAGTAATGTCACCAGGTATGTGCTGAAGAATACTAATTTCAGAATATAATTGAAACTTCAATATAGATAAACTTAAATCTCTGTGCTGTTTAAAATAGTATTAAATACTTCTCCTTTGATTCAAATGACTGGCCAAATATAATGAATGGAATGCATTGGCAAGAACACTGAGGAATATTAGATTATTTAATCAATATTTGGAAAAGGGTTTTATTGATCACTCTTCCTCCACCCTTGACTGTTTAAAAAAGGAAAATCTGAAATTGAAGATGTCTTTCAGTCCTCCATTGTCTAGTTAACAGAATATGTTTCAGGATAGATTTAATAAACTCATGTTTTTAGTCATTTCTTTTTATCAGGTATTATTAACATTACAAGTGCTTACAGAGACATACCGTATGTATACTGATGCAATAGATACGATTTTTATTCACATAAACATTCATGTAAAATGTCATAGCTGAAGCTTGTCACCTTCAGTTAGGGTGCAAAGATGAAATCCAAAGGCCTGCTACAAACCATTCTAAGGGTAACAGTTTCACTGGGGAGACAAAGCACATACACAGACACACACACACACACACACACACAAGCATATATATTTTTACACATATTTTCACATTTTAGATAGACCACAATACAGGATAGGCTCGTCTAAGTGCCAGTGGATAGGTTATAAGCAACGAAAGGGCTGCTGTGATTGTGGAAGGCTTTGTGGAGTGATGGGTCTTGAGCTGGGCCTCAGGAGTAAGGTAGAATTTAACTTGTATAGTGGAGAGGAATGGGTGCTCTCGACAGGAAAAACAGCAGAGCAGAGGCATAGAACCTGGTGTGTTTTAACCAGTTAATGAAAATGACTTTGGTGCAGAGGGTTCTTATTAGTTAGCAAAGGTAAAGAGATTTGCTGGCTTGGAAGAGCAGACGAAGGATTTTGAGATTTGTTTTCTTAGCAGTAGGGAGTCCTTGAAGGCTTATGAACAGGAGAGTAATAGAGTTATGAGAAAATGTATGGGAAAGTCAGTATTAGCATTAGGGGATGCATTGGTTCTAGAAGAGACTGGAGTTAGGGTGACATTGAGAAGATTATTGCAGTGGAGTAGACATGAGATGATGAGAATTTGGACTAGAATGATAGAAATAGAAATGGAAAGGCCATTGCAAGACTATGTGTAGAGGAATGGTGAAGTTAAAAAATAACATTAATGTTTTGAACATGGAAACTGAGAATTACAAAAGCATTGGTGGCATAGAAAGGAGATCAAGAATCTGGCTTAAGAATATGTCGTTTTATTTTGAAGCAGTGATCTTGGTAGCAGGTCATTCAGGTGGAGGTATCCAGATCCTCGGTATAGGGGCAGGCCTAGAGAGAGGGAGTTGAGAGTTGTCTGAAGCAATTTGGTAGTTTAAGCCATGAGACAAAACACATTCTCTGAAGGAGTGAGTATAAAGGAGACTGATGAGGGCTAATGGTTGGGCTTTAGAGTCAGCAAGGACACACAGAAGAGTCAGCTGGAAGGGGAAAAGCAGGACTAGAATGGAGCAGAGAGGCCCGTGGACACAGCACAAACACACTGAGGGTCTGGGGGGGAGCGGACATGAGGGAGGCCAACCCTGGGAAGGCAGGTCTGTTTCAGTGCAGGCAGCAGTGGAAGTGGGAAGAAACAGAGGCCAGGCCAGTGGACTCTGTGAAGAGGAAGTCAGGTTCTTCAGTCTCAAAAAAGCAGTGGGAATGCCCAAAAAGCACTGGCATGTTAGTCTATATCGTGTTCCCAGACACCCACAGCACCAGAGCATGTCGCCAGGTGAGTTCATTCAGGGGTGTATGATGACTTGGGAGCACTTGGAGGTGTCAAGAGAAAGCCAAACAATGGAACCCTACTGTGTGCCATACACACAGGATGCATTCTCATTCATTTCTCACCAGAATTATTACTCTTTTTGATTTTGTGTGTGTGTGTGTGTAAATGGAGATGGGGTCTTGCTATGTTGTCTAGGCTGGTCTCGAACTCCTGGGCTCAACCAATCCTCCTGCCTTGGCCCCCAGAGTGCTGGGATTACAGGGATGAGCTACCATACCTGGCCATTTTTACTCTTTTGAGACATGAAAGAAAAGGTGTATTAATGTATATTAATTATTGATTTTAGGGAGTTTTAATGATTTTTTAAAAATACAGAAGAGTAACAAATTATATAAATTTTTTTTTTCTTTTTTTTTTTTTTTGAGTTGGCGTCTCACTCTGTCGCCCAGACTGGGGTGCAGTGGCCGCTCCCGGCCACCGCAGCCTTGACCTGCTGGGTTCCAGTGATCCTTCCGCCTCAGCCTTCCGAGTAGCCGGAATGACAGGCACGCGCTACCATGCCCAGCTGATTTTTTTATTTATTGTAGAGATGAGGTCTCGCCAAGTTACCCAGTCGGGTCTCGAACCCATGGGCTCAGGCCATCCACTCACCTCAGACTCCCAAGGCGCAGTATTACCGGCTGAGCCACCGAGCCCGGCTAATATTTTCTTTTTCATACCCAAACTAAATGTACGTTTGTATGTTCAAATACTTCTTAATAATACTTCAAGTCTCTAATGGCGCTGTTACTAAACAAACTATTATATTGAGAAAAAAAATCTTTCCCTGTCTCTTAATCTGTTTCTCAAATCTAACATCTCAAGAATAAGATGGTTCTCCCACTCCCCTGTGAAAAAATAAAACAAAAACTAGAAAGCACACCCCACCAGATTCCAGCACATTGAGATCTTTCCTCAGTAGAGAATGACAAAGCACATAACAATCAAAAGGGAATCTTGGGTACAACTAGTGGAGCTGACAGTGATGTATTATGACTTCTTTTATAAGAGTTGCTGTAGCGCAATTGGCATATTTATCCCATTTTATAAATTATGAGGTTGTATCGTGACCATATTATCAAAGAGGTGAGATTGTGTTGTGATACTAAAACACATGAATCAAATTCTGATTCTTGTATAAAAACAATCTCATTTTAAAAATCATTTCTTTATTTCTTCCGATGTCATCTTCCTTTCTGTAATAGAGAGTTCATAGAGACACCCACTGGTGATTTCTGAACTTGACACTTCCAGAAGACCCTCTCACAGAGCTCTTAGGGCATACATTTTCATTCTTCCTCTGAATTTAGGTGGAAGTAATTATCATAATTATTTCTGGTACTGATGATATGCCTACTACCACTTTACCTTTTTGTAACATAAGCTAGGCAAGGATTGCCTTCCATCCATTTTAAAATTGGAGGTTTCAAAAGAAAATCCTGTCAGTGGTAACATAGCTGTATTTAACTTCTTTATCAACATCAAACAGAAGGAAAATAAAAGTGAGATATTAACACCACTTCTTCCTGTTGCTCATAACCTTTCTGAGGGTTTGTTAATAACAACCCTAGCACTCTAGTTTAAAGCAAATAAATGAATTCTGCTTGCTTCAACTTGAGTGTGTAATGTGTGGTGTTTCATTTATCACCAGAAGTTGCTCAGTTGAATCACTATGTGGCTGTCACCCAAGGCTAGACAAATGCACATGTAGTTGTTAGAGTTCATACTCTGTATAATTCGGGTTCTTTCTGCCTAGCAGAATAGACATTCAGGGTTTATTGAATGAATTGAAAATAAGTCTCTAAATGCCACATTTTCAAGGAGAAAACCTTTTATAGTAGATTAATCCATGAAACTATTTGCTTTATATTGAAGAAAACAAAACACTTGTCCTTTGCACTGTTACACAAACTTTTAGTTTATGCTTAGCTCCTCATAAGTTCATCGATCAGAGTTGCCTCATTCTCTTAAGAGATTTTGCAGCTCTCAGTTTCAGGCCGAAATAAACATGTTGTATGAAAGTTTTCTTTGTACAATTGCGAAGTACACTCTATATTAATTACCAAGATTCGTTAAAGGTATCTTTAATTAATTAAATTAATTATTTAAAAGTATTATTTAAAAGTCAGTAGCCGGGCTCGGTGGCTCAGCCTGTAATCCCGTGCCTTTGGGAGGCCGAGGTGAGTGAATTGCCTGAGACCGCGGGTTTGAGACCCGCCTGGGCAACTTGACGAGACCTCATCTCTACAGTAAATCAAAAAATTGGCCGGGTGTGGTAGCGCGCGCCTGTAGTTCCAGCTACTCGGAAGGCTAAGGCGGAAGGATCGCCGGAGCCCAGCAGGTCGAGGCTGCGGTGGCCGGGAGCGGCCACTGCACTCCAGCCTGGGCGACAGAGTGAGACTCCAACTCAAAAAAAAATAAAAATTAAAAAAATAAAAAGTCAGTAATGTTTTAAAAGGTAGTTACCATCTTTGTCTAAAAAAAGAATTTACAACGTAGGTAGGGAAACAAGATATGTATATACACACAAACAGTTTAAAGAAGTATGACTCAACTTCACCAGAAGAATTATGGCTATCATGCTGTATTGCATATGAATTACTATATAAGAACACCAGTGGTAAAGAAATAATTTGTTTGTATGCAATCTGCTTGTCTAAAACTGTATACAATACAAAAAGGTTAGGAGACACATCAGAAGGTAGTTATACTGAAAAGGTAGTATACTGAGCAACTTGTCTGTTAATTTCTCCCTGACCCCTGTGATTTTTAGATCTGCTTCTCCAAAGCATGGATTCACCATTATGAATAGGCTGAGCATGGAAAATAGGACCGAACCCATTACTAAAGACTTGGATTTCCAGCTCCAGGACCCTTTCCTTCTCTACAGGAATGCCAGATGTGAGTCTTTCTTACTACGCTGGGTAGTTTTACTTCTGAAGTTTGGCCAAGTGTTGAAAATTGTACAGTGTATGCCACTGTGTTTGCGTTTAGTGTCAGTGACTCTAGGGGTCAGCATTTGTTAGCTTGGAAAATGCGTGCCTAATTGAGGGAATGGCTTCTTCCTTGGAAAAGTTTAAGTGAATGTGAATATGATGATATGTCTTTAAACCCCGTCTTCCACAGCTTTACTAGTCTGTAAACCCATCATTGATCTTAAGACTGAGCAGGGATGGGTGAGGTAAATTCTTGGTCAGGAGACTACAGAGGGACACATAGGTGGTGCCACCGAACATAAAATTAATGATCTGCTATATTCCTTATATGCCACCTCTGGCAAAGCATACTAATAAGATGTCTGAGGGAGAAGGCCCATATTCTAGAAGTACCATCTTCTGAATGCATGGTAAATGAAAAATCAAAGTCTAAAATGTTCCTTTTATCCATAAAGTATTTCATAATAGTCATTATAATGTTGAGGTTTTAGTAAGTAACTAAATAAATGGTCCTTTCAGATTTGAAATGAGGTGGTGGTCACTTGTCTAATATTCTGTCTCCATTTTACTCCCATCTTTTCTGACCACTCTGTTGGACTGTTGGATAGTCCAGAGTCTGATGAAAATATGCCAATTTCAGGGGTATCTCCATATTCAGAAAACAACAGCATACTACTCAGTATATAAATAGTTGTGTATGTGTGTATGTGTGTGTGTGTGTGTACGCACATGTACGTACACTTGTGCCCTGTGAGCAGCTTTCTTTTTTTTGAGGTGGAGTGTCACTCTATCTCCCAGGCTGGAGTACAGTGGTACACTCACGGCCACTCCAGTGTCAACTTGCTGGGCTCAGGTGATCCTTCCACCCCAGCCTTCCAAGTAGCCAGAACTACTGGCGCACACTACCACACCCGGCTATTTTTTTTTTTAATTGTAGAGATGAGATCTTGCCAAGTTGCCCAGGCTATTCTCAAACCTGTGGGCTCAGGCATTCCCCTCACCTCAGCCTCCCAAAGTGTTGGGATTACAGGCTTGAGCCACCGCATCCTGCTGTGGACAGCTTTCAGAAAGACCTTGTAGTTAAGAAATGTTTTCTATACATTTTTCATCCTACTCTTTGAGCTCAAGATATAAGAATTTGCTTACAGTTTACTATTAGGTGTAATTTTAATAAGGAATGTAATGCAAAGAATATTTGACATTTTGACCACAATTGTTTTGAAGTAAATATAGCATCATTTTAATACATTAAATATGATGCTATATTTATTTATAATTAAATTTGCTTACAGTTAAGTTGTCATGAAAAGTGGTCAGCCTATTTAGAGAGTACAGTTAAATTTTTATGAACAAAACTTAAATCTGTTAAACTAATGTGACGTACTAATGATAGGTCATGATGGTAAAATGAAAAATTTTATAATTTAGAGAAATACTCTGTTTTGTAGTCCTATTTCTTTGCTGGAAGGTATGCTTTACCAGTTGTAGCTTACAGTTTGAATTGTTTGTGTGCTTATAGTTATGTCAGGTTTTATTTTCTTTTTTGAGAGAGTTTATCAAATTAATAGATAATTCAAATTCTAATAGACAAAATAACTGCAAAAGTAAATATAGAATACATGAATATTAGTGATGTATAATAATCATTTGGATAACTACATGGCCTAGTTAGTGTAGATAATATTTTATTTTAAATTCTTATTATATATTACATATTATATCAAGTACTATACCAAAAATATAAAAATATAAACTCTATTTAATGTATCGCATTTAAAAGTAACTTTCCTAAGTCCCACAGGGTTTGTCTAATAGGAAATAGTACTTGGATCTAATAAACTTATTTTCAGCCTCACCATGGTTCTAGGCATATGCTGTCCAATGTGATTGTTACTAACCACCTGGCTAGTGAGTACTAGAAACGTGGCTAGTCTGAATTGAGCTGTACTGTGAGTGTCAAATACATACCAATTTTCAAAGACCTAGTACAAAAAGAAGAAAAATGTAAAACAAAAAAACTCAATAATTTTATATTGATTAACATGTTGAAATGATTTTGGACATATTGGGCTAAATAAAATATAATATTCAAATTAACTTCACCTGCTTCTTTGTATTTTTTAATTTAAAATTACATATGGGGCTCACATTTGTGGTTCACTTGATATTTCTACTGAACAGCACTGTTCTGTTTTCATCTATTTTTCTATATTTTCATTTATTTTTCCACATTAATAATCCTTTTCATTTGTTTTACCATATTTAATAATCACAACTTTGTAGAGTAGACATTTTCACTGCCATTTTGCAGATGAGAAAACTGAGATACAATGAGATGGCAGACTCCAAACAAACCCACACATTCTGATTTCAGTCTATTGCTTTTTCTGCACCACCTGTACTGCTCTCTCTGCTATTAAACATGAATGAGAATTGAAGGTAGCCTTTGGGATACATATTAAACTGTTTCTAATGAATTTCCATAAAAAAGAAATGAAATTCATTGAACAACAAAGAATGGAAGGGCATGGATCTAGTTACTTTTCTGGATTTATTTTGCTTTTTTTTTCTCCTTAATATCTGATACTGATTGCCTTTGTAGCCAAAGTCATTTGGTTTTAGGTTATTTATTTGTAAAAAGCCTTTTCAATCTGTGATATCAGAGGAACACAGAAGGGTTTATCACAGGTGCTGTCAGAGTCTCAGATACCTCTTAAATGTTTTTATACAATTCAAATATGTTATATACTAATTGCATATGGTGTAAATGTTTTTTGATGAAGTTATAGATTCGTTTATAATTCTTTGGACAAAAAAATCAGCCTCACTCAGAATTTTTTTTTTTTTTAAACTATTCCCTCAAGGTCTGTATAGTCAAGAATCTCTCTGTTTAGTCTTGGCATTTCACAATGGCCTATGTATATCATAGGCCATATTTGGGCATTTCAAGTAGACAGAGGTAGAGTTGATACAAGGTATCTGTTAAAGTTAGGGCAAAAAAAGGGCAAAACATTCATTCATTCATTCATTCAGCAAACATCTACTGAACATTTATTTTCTTCCAGGCACTTATGGGTTATTTCATTTCATTCTCATAACTTTTTCTTGGCAATGCTGTTATTCCTATTTTATAAATGAGGATACTGAAGTTAAAGGGATTATGAAATATACCATGGTCCACTGCTTTGAGATGGCCCATTGGAGCCAAGACGACCTAACTTTAAGACCCCAGACCCCAGCAGTGACAGACCAGCAGTGAATAATGCATTTGAGCAAAGTTTACCTTTTAAGATATACTTGATCTTCTTAGGGTATGCTTCAAAGTTCAAAAAGCAAGTTGTTGGTTTTTGAGAATCAAACATATTTCAGTTATTAGAGATTAGTTTTTATCAAATAAAAACTAATTTAACAAAAAGCTGAATTTGACCAGTTACTTTATATTTATATATTATGTATACTTTTTATATTTATATATACTTTATATATTCCTCTATATTAACTACTTACTGTCTTTTCCATTCCACCACTAAATAAGATTTTAGTATATATAAATGTATTTTCCCAAATATAATACTTAAGATAAATTATAGATAGCAATGACAGGGAGATTTCAGAGCTAAGCCAACATGTTGAATATATTATTATCTAGGGTTACAGGATTAGGATTAAGTTCTTTTTAGATGCTTGATTTGATTGCAGACATAAGTCTAGAATTTAGACCAAGTCAGAAAAGACAAAATCAAGATATTTAGGATCAAAGTTGTTTTAGAAAACTTCCTCTAAGTTTTAAAGTGAATTTAAAACTTATTGGGTGGTTTTGTATTAAAAAAGAAGTAGTAATTCATATCCTTTTTGACATCTGTAGGATTTGGGAAAAACTACTATAAATCATGGAAATGGTACCCTGAATGATAATGATAATTATGAGTAGCCCCATCTTCTAAATAGGCCATGTTCTGGAAATTCTCTTTGAAAGTGATTTGTTGGTGAACTTTTGATTAAACACAGCAGATTGAGTACACTCCTCAGTCTGCCACAGAGTTCTACTGATACTCTATTGAGATGACAGTAAAGAAATAACAAAGACAAACACAAGAGGATGAGGGTGCAGTTCATGAAAAAGATGGAATAAACAAAGAGGAAGACGTGATGATAGCCGTATTGTTTACGATTATTAACTTTGCCTTTGTGTAGAAGATTATATAGCTCTGCTCTGTTGATGTCTGCATTGATAGATGATTTGGTTATTTGCCCTCTAACCCACCCTGAAGGAGGATATTATGTACTCACCCTACTGAACTCAAGTTTGCTTATATGAATTGCTTTGGCCAGTGAAATGTGGCTGAAAGTAATATGTTACTTCTGGGCAGATCATTTTAGCACTAGCTCAGGATTCACCATGCCTCTTTTCCTTCTGCTCTGATGACCAGCAGTGTTCTACGCAGAGGCTGCTTTGTCAGCCTGGGTTCTGAACTGAAGATAACATGTCACAGAGGTAAAAGTGACCCTTGATTGACATGTAACTTACAAGAAATAAGTCTTTGTTATTGTAAACCATTGAGATTTTGGAGGTCATTTATTACTGCAGCATAACTTGGCCTATAGTAACTGATACATAAACCATCCAGGAAGAAGGAGATCCATATATATAAGCTGGTAGTAAAGGGACCCTGAACATTTATCATAATACTCTAAGAAAGGGATTGGCAGTAGTGGGACACTGCCAGGGGAGGGAGGGCACAGGACATAAATAAAAGTACCCACATTTTACCTGTATGATGACCACATATGTACCTAACCCTCATTTGTACTCCACATTTTAAAAATAAAGTAATTATTTTTTTAAATGATGGAAATAAGGAGAGCAATAGTTAAGAACAGTCCAGTCTCATAATTACCCCTGGGCAACTGGAGGGGATCTATGCACCTAAGAAAAGTCTGTTGAAATTAAAGCCAAAGGATGAAGAGCTTCAGGAAGAGTATCCACGAAAAAATTAAAACTGATAGTTTGAATCTATTCAGACATTTACAGTCACTGTTTAAGAGAGTCTGGTACGATATAAGGAGTACTGAAAACGAAGAGAAGGACAAACAAAAGAAGGCCTTTCTTAATTCCTTGGAAACAAAATATTGTACAAGAAAGAAAATATAATCATAGTACACTATGTGGCTCTAAAGATCAAAATACATAATTAAATTATAAACACAATGTGAAATGGTGGTATATTGAAAAGGTGATGGAATATGTGTTAGTGTGTATTTGTGTTATTGTAACAGAACTGAATCCTCTTCAAACAATTTTAGATTCAAGAAGTAGTGTATACGTGATATATGGGAAAAGAGATTTAAATCCCAGAAGAAAAGTTGGGTGACAAATAAATAGTAGAAATAGCTGTCATAGATGTAATTATGATTGCTTTTAGAGTATAGTAATCAAGAATGGAATGGCTAGAGGAGAGGTCTGCTATTTGTCATAATAAATAATATTATTACATAATATTATTTGACTTACAATTATGTATATATATTGTTTTGATCAAAATTAAAACTATAATTGGATATTAAATTATATTATCCCATAAAAACATATTTTAGTTGGTGACTAGGTATCTCAGTCAACTCACAAAAGCTTTTTTAGCGGGTGTACATCTAAGAATAGCACACTAGTGTTATATTGATGTACATATGAAATACAGCACTAGCATATATAGCATTATTTCTGTAGGAAAATTTATTCAAGAGTAAAATCGTATAGACTCCAAGAGCATAACTTCCTTAGCAGCAAGGCAGAGAACTTCTAGTGCCCATTTGTATTAACAAATCATATGTAAAGCTAGGAGTTTCTTTAAGTACTGGTCCATGACCTGGGGTTGGGGTCTCCTGTTTCTAGAGGATGAGAGCTGGATAAGGAGATCTCTTAATTCTGTATAGGAACTGGCACAAGTCCTAGGCTTATACATGTAACAGAGCTAAAGAAACATAGCAGCAGCTTTGAGAACTAACCTACAATATAAACCACTATTCCAAACTCTAGAGTAAATGGTATATGTAGGAGGTAGACATAAACAGCTTTGAAAATGGAAGTGACATGGAACTCACAGATGGTAAGACAGAGCTTCTTATCTAAACCTAATTGAATTGATTGCCTTTTCATGCAAACAAAATCAGCACTCTCAAGAGTCTTTTAGTAGGCCCATGAGTCTCACAACATAATCAAAATGCCCAGGATACAACCCCAAATTGCTAATCATACAAAGAACCAGGAAAAAAGCTCAACTCTCAAGGGAAAAGCCAATCAACAGATGACTACCCCAAGACAACCTAGCAGTTGGAATTATAAGACAGTGGCACTAAGACAGTTGGTCTCATACTCTGTGAGATAAAACTGAATACTTTTTGAAATGAATGGAAAAATAGAAATCCTCAGCATAGAAATAGGTATAAAAAATAACCAAATGGAAACTTTGGAACTGTGTAATACACTGTTCATTGGATAACCTTAATAGCAAAATGTAGATGATAGAAGAAAGAAGAGTTAGTGAACTCATAGATAGAACAGTAGAAACTTTTTAACTTGAAGAATATATAGCAAAAATATTTGTTTAAAAATGGATAGGGCCTCAGAAACCCATGGGGTCAATATCAAAAGATCTAAATTTGTTATTGAAATCTAATAAGAGAAAGAGACTTATATAGAAAAAATATTTGAAAAAATAATGGGTGAAAACTCCAAATCCAATGAAGGAAACAAGTGTATAGATTCCAGAAATCCAGTGAATCTCAGACAAGATATAGCTCCCCTAAAAAACCATGCCTATAAGTGTCATAATGAAATTGCTGAAAACAAAGATTTTTTTAAACTCGAAAGCAGAGAAAAATAATATACTACATAGAGGAACTGTGTTCGGAATGATAGATTTCTCATCAGAAACTATGGAAGATGGAAGACAATGGAGCAACATTTTAACATGCTGAAATAAAAGAACTATTAGCCGGGTTTGGCAGCTCAGCCTGTAATCCCGCGCTTTGGGAGGCTGTGGTGAGTGGATTGCCTGAGCCTGCGGGTTTGAGACCCACCTGGGCAACTTGGCGAGACCTCATTTCTACAATAAATCAAAAAATTAGCCAGGCGTGGTAGCGTGTTTCTGCAGTTTCAGCTACTTGGAAGACTGAGGCGGAAGGATCACCGGAGCCTAGCAGGTAGAGGCTGCGATGGCCAGGAGCGTGCCACCGCACTCCAGTCTGGGCGACAGAGTGAGACTCCAACTCAAAAATAATAATAATAAAATGAAAGAACTATCAACCTACAATTTTGTCTCCAGCAAAAATATCCCTCAGGGATGAAGGTGAAATAAAGACATTCTCAGATAGAGGAAAATAAATCATTTGCCAGAAGATCTGCTCTAGAATAAATGCTAAAAGTTTTTCAGTCTGAAGAGAAACAGTATCAAAGGGAAAGTTGGAACTGCAGGATGAAGAAATAGCAGATTGTCAGACTGGATTTAGGAAGCATTACCCAACTATGTGCTCTCTACAAGAAACCCATTTTAAATGTAATGATATAATGATAGTTCAACGGTAAACAGCTAGAGAAAGATATACCATGTAAATACTAATGAAGAGAAAGGTGGAGTGGCTAAATTAGTATCAAAGTAGATGTCACAACAAAGCAAATTACCAGGGATAAAGAGGGACATTACATAATGATACAAAGTTCAGTTTATCCAAAAGGTTTAACAATCATTAATGTGTATGCCCTTAACTACCTAGCTTCAAAATGTATCAAGCAAAAGGTGACAGGCCTGAAAGAAGTTTTTTAAAAATAAGCAATTATTCTTAAAGATTTCAGTACTTCACTTTCTTTTCTTAAAAAAAAAAATTTAAAGATGTAGGGTACAATTCAGGGTTAGGTATACAAATGTTCATTATGCAAGTACCCTTGTTGATGAGGTGTGGCCCGCCCCCGTCAGTTTCCCACTAATGCCAATCCCACACCCACCCTCCCCTGGCAGTTTCCCACTACTGCCAATCCCTTTCTTATAGTATTAAGATAGTTGTTCAAGGTCTGCTTATGAGTGAGAACATGTGATACTCGCTTCTTTGTTTCTGTGATAGATCACTCAGTATTATAGCCTCTAAGTCCATCCAAGTTACTGTGAAATTCATAATTTTGTCCTTCTTTATGGCTGCATAATATGCCATCAGTACTCCACTTTCGATAATCAAAGTAAGAAGAGAGAAAACTGCAGGGATATAGACCTGAACAACACTAGCAACTAACATGACACAGTTGACATTTAGGCAACATTCCATCTACAACAGCAGAATACTCATTCTTCTCAAGTGCACATGAAACATTCCCCAAGGTAAACTTTATCATGGGTCATAAACCAAACCCTAAAATATTTTAAAGAATTGAAATCATATAAAATATGATTTGGGACCATGAAGGAATTGAATTAAAAATCAGTAAAAAAGATTTGGAGTATCCCCAAATATTTGAAAGTTAACAGCAAACTTGCAAATAACCCATGTGTCAAAGAAGAAAGAAAATTAGAAAATATTTGAACTGAATAAAAGTCAAAATAAAATGTATGTGTATGTCAGATGCATCTAAAGTTGGACTTAGAGGAAAATGTGTAGCATAAAATACTTATATTAGAAAAGAGAGCCGGGCTTGGTGGCTCAGCCTGTCATCCCGCGCCTTTGGGAGGCTGAGGTGAGTGGATTGCCTGAGCCCGCGGGTTCGAGACCCGACTGGGCAGCGAGACCTCATCTCTACAATAAATCAAAAAACCAGCCGGGCGTGGTAGTGCATGCCTGTAATTCCGGCTACTTGGAAGGCTGAGGCGGAAGGATCGCCGGAGCCCAGCAGATGAGGCTGCGGTGGCCGGGAGCGGCCACTGCACTCCAGTCTGAGCGACAGAGTGAGACTCCAACTCAAAAAAAAAAAAAGAAAAGAAAAGAGGAAAGGTCTTAAATCAGTAATTCAAACCTCCTCCTTAAGAAAAGAGAGAGGAGCAAATTAAGCACCAAAGCAAGCAAAAAGAAGGAAATGAAAATAAAAGCAGAGTTCAAGAAAATAGAAAACAGGAAAACAATAGAGAAGATAATGGAAAGCAAAGCTGACTCTTTGAAAAGGATCGATTAAACTGATAAATCGATGGGGAGGCGGGGAGAGGACACAAATTAGTAGTATCAGGAATGAAAGAGGGGTTATCTACAGACATTAAAAAGGATAAAAAGGGAATAGTATGAGCTATTCTGTGCCCATAAATTTGACAATGTAGATGACATGGAGTAA
This sequence comes from Cephalopachus bancanus, assembly GCA_027257055.1. NCBI lineage: Eukaryota > Metazoa > Chordata > Mammalia > Primates > Tarsiidae > Cephalopachus > Cephalopachus bancanus. Next base: position 853,180 of record JAPVLO010000308.1, read on the forward strand.
GTCTTTGAATACACAAATCATCAAAATTCACTCTAGAAGAAGTAGTATAATCTAAAGGGTACCATATATATTAAATACATTGAATTTATAGTTAAAAATCTAACAACAAAAACCATAAGTTTAGATATTTTCACTGGTGAATTCTACCAAATATTCAAGGAAGGAACAATACCAATTCAACACATTCTCTTTCAGAAAGTAGAAGAGGGGGGAATTTTTCCCAATTCGTTTTATGAAGGCAGCGTTACCCTGGCAAAACAAGGCAAAGACATTATGAGAAAATAAAAATTATACACCAATATCCTTTGTGAATATATATACAGAAATCCTCAACAAAATACTAGCAAAATAAAGCTATAGCAGTGTTTTCACAATAGCCAAATGGTAGGGGGAAAAAAATGTTGGTCAGGCTCAGTGGCTCAGCCTGTAATCCCAGCTCTTTGGGAGGCCAAGGCAAATGGATTGCCTAAGCCCACAGTTTCGAGACCAGCCCAGGCAACTTGACGAGACCTTGTCTCTACAATAAATCAAAAAGAAAAAAAAATTAGCCGGGCATGGTAGTGCACGACTGTAGTTCCGGTTACTTGGAAGGCTGAGGCAGAAGGATCACTGGAGCCCAGCAGATCGACACTGGGGTGGACATGAGTGTGCCACTGCACTCCAACCTGGGTGACACAGTGAGACTCCAACTCAAAAAAAAAAAAAAAAAAAAGTCTATCAGCAAATAAATGGGTAGACAAACTATGATATATACATATAATGGGATATTGTTCAAAAAGGAATAAAAATGTGATACATGCTACATAATAAATAAACTTTTAAGACATGCTGATTGAAATAAGCCAGACACAAAGGGACAAATATTGTATGATGCCGCTTCTATGAGTTACCTAGAATAGTCAAATTCATAGAGACAGAAAGTAGAATAGTGGTTACCAGGGTCTTCATGGAGGGGATAATGGGGGAGTTATTGCTTAATGGGTACAGAATTTTAGTTTGAGGTAATGACAGAGTTCTGGAGGTGGATGGTGGCAATGATTATACAGCATTGTGAATGTACTTAACAATGCCACTTTAGGATGACCAAAATGGTGAACAATACAAGGGGAGAAGCCCCAGCAAATTGAATCCAGCAATTCATTAAAATGATATGCTGTTAGCTTTATAATGCATCTGGCTTGTCCCTTCCATTAAAAAGCACAGCTAGATTTGTCTTCCTAAAGCACAAGCTTAATCAAGTCATTTTCCTTCTCAAGAAAAAAAATTTTTTTTTTGAGTTGGAGTCTCACTCTGTCGCCTAGACCGGAGTGCAGTGGCATGCTCCCAGCCACCACAGCCTCGACCTGCTGGGCTCCGGCGATCCTTCCGCCTCAACCTTCCAAGTAGCTGGAACTACAGGCGCGCGCTAACACACACGGCTAATTTTTTGATATATTATAGAGATGAGGTCTCACCAAGTTGCCCAGGTGGGTCTTGAACCCACAGGCTCAGGCAATCCACTTACCTCAGCCTCCCAAGGCGCGGGTCCTTCTCAAAATTTTAAGTGCCTGTCTAGTACAAATTTTCACCTGATATTTAAAGCTTATTATAGTCAGATCACAGTGTAACTTTCTGGCCAAGTCTACTGCTACATTTGTACACTTACCTAATGCTCTTAACTAACCACAGCTATGTTTACACTTTTCCAGAATACTCTTACCTCCATGTCTTAAATGTTTCTTTTTTTCTCCTTGAATTCTCTCCCTTATTCTTACCAATCTCTACGTAAATTCTACTTATATTTCAAACTGAAAACTACCTCACCGGATGTTTTTGTGATCCTCCTATCTAGCTGTGATGTCTCACTCCAACACATCTTTTATGTTGTACGCCTTTCGTGTTAACCTTCATAAGTGTTTATTGAGGGCTGGCCTATTGGTACTGCTTCTCTGCTGGGTTTTGGAAGTTCTGTCATTAATAGACACATCCCTTCCTCTTAGAGTTGACCATCCTAGCAGAAAAGACAGACATAGAAATATATCTGTTCAAAATCACATGCTAAATGCTGAGCTAGAAATAAACAACAGGCACTGTTTGTACTTATATTTTACCTTATATGTAATATTTGTCTTAGTATCTTTATAAAGTGCAGATACCTTCAGGGCAAGGTATCTTGCTACCCCCTCCATAGCAGTTAATTCTTTGCATTGTGTGCATAATTAAATATTTGAGTTGTTTTTATTGGATTTTTAAAGTTATTTTTATTGGATTTCTTTATTCAAGGCAACTAATAAAACTTAACCCAAGCTTTCACAACTTTTTTTTCGGCTTTTTCTTTTTGGGCATTAGTCAACAGTTATTAAACAGACCATAAACACTGTAGTTTTTTGTAAAAACAATAAATAATTTTAGAAACTTACATAGGAACTACTTTGCTTCTCAAGGTTAATTTCATACAGATAGTAGTAACATTTACCTAAATGTTCACAGAAATAACTGTGAGTTGTGAGAATGCTATATATCTTCTTCATGGGAAATTGTTCTAGGAAGAGATATATAATGTGGGAAAATGTTAATTTTTTTTGTCATCCCAGCCCAGTGGGAGAAAAATGCTATTTTATGAGATGATATATAATGCACGTATGTATATACATATATATAACATATGTATATAATAATATAAATGTTCTTTATAGAACTTTATTTAGGGTCATAAAAAATTATCTAGTGATGCAGACTTCAATTTGTTTTACTCCTATTGCACTATTGTGATTTGATATATAAGACGTTTATTCAGTATTCCAAACTTGGTATTTTAATTATGATCTATGAAAACAGGTCATGTCTCTGGTTTCCCATGATCATGTTAAACTATGACCATATAGTGTAAACAGTAAAGTTTATAGATATTTTATCTGCAAGTGGAATAAGAAATCTTTTTTCATTTTGATAGAAGCAATCAATTATGTATCTCTTTATTAAAACAGTTAAGAACAGGTAGTATTACAAAACACTAGGTTTAAATGGAAGTTTGTTAGCATTTTCTATAAAGGAAAAGATGACAAATTGTACCTCTCCAAAAGTAAAAACTTCATGAAATCAAAAACGTATACTTGTCTTAAAATACCTTTAGGAAAACGAAAAGGCAAACCACAGACTGGGAAAAAATATTGAGAATACATACATATCTGATATAGTACCTACGTTGGGATATATAAATAACACTTAGAAGTTAATGACAGGAAGGCAAACAAGTCAATTAAAGAGACCTTAAAAAAAAGGAGGCCGGGCTCGGTGGCTCAGCCTGTCATCCCAGCACTTTGGGAGGCCGAGGCAAGTGGATTGTTCGAGACCCACCTGGGCTACTTGGCGAGACCTCATCTCTACAATATATCAAAAACTAGCCGGGTGTGGTAGCACGTGCCTGTAGTTCCAGCTACTTGGAAGGCTAAGGCAGAAGGATCGCCGGAGCCTAGCAGGTGGAGGGTGTAGTGACTGGGAGCGTGCCATTGCACTCCGGTCTGGGCAACGGAGTGAGACTCCAACTCAAAAATAAATAAATAAATAAAAAAGAAGATATACAAATAGCCAGCAGACATCTGAAAAGACGTTATTCATTAGAGACTTCCAAGTTCTTGTGTATACAATAGTTTAATGCTTTTTATTGCTGTATAGTATTCTATTGCATTTGTATATTACAATCTACTAATTATTCTCCTATTGATGGATATTTGAGTTCTTTCCAGACTTGAGCTACTCTGAATAAAGTTGCTATGAACATTCTGATTCACATTTTTTAGGTGGATATATGTGCTTAGTTGTCTTGGGTTCTTACCCGGAGCAGAATTGTTCGGTCATGGTACAGGGGTTTGTTCAGCATTAGCAGATACTGCTGAACAGCTTTCGAAAGTTATATGCCTATTTATAGTCTTTTCTATAATGTCTAAGAGTTACAGTTGCTCCATATCCTTGTCAACACTTGATGCTGTTGATCCTTAAATTTTAGCTATTTTGGGAGTTCTGAAGTGATATCACGTTGTGGTCTTAATTTGCATTTTACCATAACCGATTGTGTTGAGTGTTTCTCCATATGCTTTTCAGACATTGACTGGATATGCAAATTAAAGCCAGAATGAAAATACCACATACTCCTTAGAATGGCTAAAATTAAAAACACTCACATGACCAAGTGTTAATGAGGATGCAAATTAAACTCTCATGCATTACTGGTGAGAGAGTAATATGTTACAACCACCTTGCAGAACTATTTGGCAATTTCTTATAAACATATAATTATCATATGATTCAGCAAGTTCCACTTACAGATATTTACTTAGGAGACATGAAAATATATGTCTGCACAAAGACTTTTATATAAATGCTTATAGCAGTTTTATTCAAAATAGTAAACAAAACCAAAAAAACCCCAAGATACCCATCAATAGCTAAGTGAATAAACAACTGTTGGGATATCCATATAATAGACTACTACTCAACAATAAAAAGAAATGATCTACTGATATGTTCAGCAACACAGATAAATTTCAAAAACATGCTGAGCAAAAGAAACCATCTGTAAAAGAGTATATACTATGTGATCCCATTTATGTAAAGTCTAAGGCAAAACTAATCTACAGTGACAGAAGTCAGAAAAAGTTGTCTCTGTTAGGGTTGGTGGTGGAAATAAGGGTGTGGTTGTTGACTGGAAAAGGGTGATAGAAATGTTTTATGTCTTATTTTGGGTAATGGTTACACGACAGTGTATTGTCAAAACTCACTGAGCAGAACACTTTAAAGATCTATGCATTTTATTGTAGATAGTTCTCAATGTAAGAAAGCAAAGATAGACTGGGCTCGGTGCCTCTTGCCTGTAATCCCAGCACTTTGGGAAGCCGAGGCGAGTGGATTGCCTGAGCCCGCGGGTTCAAGACCCACCTGGGTAACTTGGTGTGACCTCGCCTCTACAGTAAATCAAAAACTAGCTGGGTATGGTAGCATGTGCCTGTAGCTCTGCTGTGTGGAAGGCTGAGGTGGAAGGATCCCCAGAGACCAGAAGGTCGAGGCTGCAGTGGCCAGGAGCATGCAATTGCACTCCAATCTGGACGACAGAGTGAGACGCCAACTCAAATAAAAAAAGAAAGCAAAAATAATTGAACCTTACAAAATAAAATGTTAGAGAAGTGAATATTTAAGTATAATTTGTTGCCTTTCTTGTTTATATTGACCTTTTTAAATCACTGTTTCAGCTAACCCTGATCTCTTCTTCCAAGTTGACCAGAATATTATACTAACTCTTCTCAATTTGCATCTTGGCTTTTTCAACCTGGACCAAAGCAGTCTTTGTTCTAAAACATACCTTCAGTACTTTAAACCAACATGATACCAAAAACCTTTCATGTAACTTGACCTCAACTGAAAATTTTAGGTAATATGAGGTAAGAGAAATAGTTGCATTTTCAGATCATTTAGAAAGGCTATGCCCTTTATCTGGCTTGGAACATCTGCTTTCTCCCCATGATCAGATAAGAAAGGTTTCTTTTTGCTGAAAGTATGGAAACTATCCACCTTAATATTTTTCCTGAGTAGAAGGAATTAACTCTCCACTTCTCAAGAGTCAATTTTTTAAAAAGTCAACTTTCTAACAGAGAGAAGCCTTAGTGTCTGATCTGCAATCTTTTCCCTAGAACAAAATGTGTAGTAAACAATTAGTAAAGTTTAAAATGTGTGGTAAACAATTAAAAAAGTTTTAAAATATAGTTGTAAGCTGGGCTCAGTGGCTCAGTCTGTAATCCCTCGCTTTGGGAGGCTGAGGTGAGTGGATTGCCTGAGCCCGCGGGCTCGAGACCCGCCAGGGCAAGTTGGCAAGACCTCATCTCTACAATAAATCAAAAATTAGCTGGGTGTGGTAGCGCACACCTGTAGTTCCAGCTACTTGGAAGGCTGAGGCGGAAGGATCGCCGGAGCCCAGCAGGTCGAGGCTGCAGTGGCCTCTCCCGGCCACTGCACTCCAGTCTGGGCGACAGAGTGAGACTACAACTCAAAAAAAAAAAAAATATATATATATATGTATATGTAAGGTTGTAGATATTTTCTCGGTGGCTATTATAGAACATCTTACGAAGTGTAAACTTAAGTTTCTTCCACGCTTCAGTTAAAGTGTACCTGTATATACCCATGATATAATAAATAAGGCAAGCAAGAAAGTCAAATTTGCAGGAAAATGGTGGATCATAATTTTGAAGCAACCTTGCTCACTATACTTAAAATGCATTTTGTGAAACATTGCTCTGCCACTGTATTACCATTAATTAATTGTTTGCTGATTATCTAGGCTATTGAGATGGCATGAGTAATAAATTAAAGGCCCCTATGAGCAGAGACCATATCTTATATATTATATCTGTATTCTGTAGTGTCAAACAGACACAAAATAGATCTGGATAGGATATAGACATATACAATATACTTAACATAATTCCCAAATTATTTATATTCTAGAATTGTTATATATGTCTATATGTCTGAAGTTTTTTTTTGTCTACCATTCTGGAACATCAGTATACTTAAGACAGAGCTTTGAAGATATTCTGCTTGGAGCGATTGAGAAGGAATGACAAAGTTTCCCAGCTGTCCAGAATTCCCTATTCCCCACCAGTTATTGTAGATTGAAAATACCACCTCTTGAGTGACTGCAAAGCAGTCACCAAAGCTGAACTGTGTATTCACTCTTTCCATGGCTGAGGATGCTAATAAATCTTTGCTTTCTAAGCCTTCTCCTAGACTTCAGGCTACACAGAAGAATAAAAACTGTTCCAATGTAACAAATGCTAAGACCCTGAGACTTTATCTCCTCTTTTCTTAACCTTGCAATCAGTTCAGGCAATTATTACAAAAGTAATTTGGAAGGTTAAAAGTGAACCTTGTGTAAATTTATTACTAAGAAAATGAAAGCCACATGATCTGCCCACAGATAATAGAGTTTATTTTTCCATTCTAACATATTTACTGGTATATTGATAGCCTCAGGTAGTAGTTCTTAATCTTCTTTGGGGCACAAATCCCTTTAAAAATCCAATGACTTTTTTTCTTCCCTTTGTTTCTTCACTTCTTCCTTCCTACCTTCCTTTCTCTCTCCTCCTTCCCTCCTGTCCTCCCTTCCACAAATATTTTTATTTGCCTACTATGTGCCAGACATTGTTCTAGAGGGTTGATGCTGTGCACTTCTCCTCCCCAGATGTTTATTTGTATATGAACACACCGTTTTGCATTCAATTTTAGGGATTTTATTGAACCCCTGAAGCCCTCTAGGGTCAGGAAACATCTGAAAAGTAATTATATAGCTAAAAATACTTGGCATTCTTGCCAAGCGGAAACTTACTATTTGCAGGAATAATAATAATAGAATACTTTTCTTTACAGGATCTGACTAGCCATATAATATCCTCAAACTCATTCAAATAGTAAGCAGTATGGAATGGGAGACAAGGAATTTGACATTTCCTATTCTATCAGAATAGACAATCTTGAGACTGTTTTACTGTATGTGATAGGAGTTGTTGGTTGTACAGCTTTCAAGGACCCTTTAAGTCTATGCTGCTTTTTAAATTTTGAATCCCAGTCTAGGGCACAGTGGCACGCTCACGGCCACCACCGCCCAACCTGCTGGAAGTCTGTGCTTCTTAATGAGAAAGAAAAGCCACCAAGATGTAAAAAATTATAATGTGGTCACTGAATCTTACTTGTGTCCATAAGTCTCCTTTACCATTCTAATTGAAAAATAGATCTATTTATTATGCACCACTGCTTAGAGAGCTAATGTGTTTTAATATGTGATTAAGGGTCACACATCTACTGTGACTTGAGTGATGAAACTTATCACTTTGACCTTTAACCCAGAATGACATTTTTGTTCTCCCTTTGTCGGTGCTCCACTCATGCTGAAAGGAAGGAACTCAACTCTAAAGGAGACTATTTATCTAAAGAACTGGCATTCTGTCAATTAGGGAAGACTCTGAAAAACCTCAAGTAAAGCAGAATTTCACTCTTGAGCCTTGTGGTATCTCTGGATTTTATATTTTTGTTCTTCTATGTGTTGAGTTGTGAGACCCGATAGCTCCTTAAAACACACACATAAGCAGATACACTGTACAGGCAAGCGATACTTCTCTCCAGTTTACACAACTTCTGCACTTCCATCATAAATGATTAGAGGACACATATATAGAACTTCCATGTGAATTTAATGGGAAAATGTATATACATCACTAAACTTTTTTAACTTAACAACCTGGCATGCTTAGATGAGGAAAAACCCATGTGGCAAAGTCATATGGTGATATACAGCTACTATGTGAGAGTGAAATTAAAGTGAAGTCACTTATTTTATCCTGAGCTATAAAGACTTTTAAGATTCTCAGCTTTACCAAGAAATCATCTACATAGAAAATGCTATTCGGAGTCATACACTGCATCTGTGGCTTGGAGATGTAGCGTATTTTATGTTTTGTGTTTAAGAGAGCCCAGTTTGGGATGGTAGAAGTCGAAATCTTGGCGGGGAAAACTGGATCGCAAAACGTTTTCTTAAATGCTCAGTGAGTGAACCATCTCTTAGTTTCCCATTGTAACACAGTGCTTTGTGTATAGTAAGTGGTCATTCTGGTCTCATTGAATGGTCATGTGTATTCTTTTAGATTCTGGGGTTTTTTTTGTTTGTTTGTTTTTTGTTTTTTTTTTAGTTGGAGTCTCACTCTGTCGCCCAGACTGGAGTGCAGCAGCACACTTCCGGCTACTGTAATCTCGACCTGCTGGGCTCCGGCGATCTTTCCGCCTCAGCCTTCCAAGTAGCCGGAATTACAGGCATGCGCTACCACGCCCGGCTGATTTTTTGATTTATTGTAGAGATGAGGTCTCGCTGCCCAGGCGGGTCTCGAACCCGCGGGCTCAGGCAATCCACTCACCTCAGCCTCCCAAAGGCGCGGGATACAGGCTGAGCCACCGAGCCCGGCTAGATTTTGTTTTTTATATTGCTGACTTTTGTCCAAAAGCCACTTAGCAAATTGTTTCAAAAAGTCAAGTTCTGGAGTCATCGTAATGTACTTCTTAACCCAAAGAAGGAAACATTATAATTATTCCATGTTCTTACGGGTTTTATAGAAAGAAAACAATTTTGGCCAAAACTGGTGTTAGAATTATCTTCTATACAACCTTAGGGCTCTTATTTCATAGTAGAACCAAAACATGACTTATATTTATGTTTACAGCATAAAGGGCTTTTGGAAAAGTGCTCTTTCCTATATCCATATTCATGGATTAAGGTAAAAATGAAAAAGTACAGAAACTCTGATTCACTTTTCTTTCATCAGGAAGTAGTAATAGGCTTCTCTGGCTACTGCTATGTAAAATCTTAGAAATATTTCAGTGATCATGTGTTTTATAGTTAGGCTATTTTCAGCAAAGCTATTCCTATCATTGTTAAACACTTGACTAAATCATCTGATTCAAATATGAGGAAGTCTTTTCTTCATTGGAACAAATTTTGGCCTGTAGAAATGCTCTGTTTTATGTTTAGCTTAAACATATCTCTCTCAAAAACTACAATTACATAAGACTGGACATATTTCCTGACATTGAGATTCACGTAGGATAATCGATTTTCATTCTGCTGCTGGAATAATTGACATTGCATATAAATCTTTTGTTTTTAAGGGTCCTTTAGGTACTTGTATATGTAAGCTTGAGACTACCATTATCAGACATGGCTGGAATATGAATATCTTAGTTTTCTTGTAAACCAAAGTAGTATTAGTTGTGTACTCTGTCCTGTGTTTTCCCATAATGAAGAGAAATGTATGTGATATTGCAGATTTATCGCATTCTTTGAACTCTTAGTTGCCAATGCCTGACAAGTAGTCAGTCAGGAAGAATGGTATATGACAGAACTATGATAATAAATACACATAAAATGAGTACATTAGTGCCTACAGTGTTGAATCAATAGAAATATACAGTCTCTAGGAGCTCATATCCTAATGACAGAATCCCATCAACATCAGTTAGGCCCAAGAAGATAAAATATTTGAAGCAAAACAAACTTAGTGAAGTTAGAAGAGAATAAAAGGGGCAATGTGGGGAGACTATGCTGTCATCTCTAGTAGAAGGTGTGATAAATTGATAAAGGATTCTAGCACTTTCTGTCCACAATGTGTTAATTAAGCCAGATTAGTGATAATTATTGATATTTGCAATTACAATGATTATTGATGTTATAAGAGCTTGAAGCCTTAGATTTCCGTTCAACTTAGCAATTATTTGTTGAATGTCTCGCATAGGCTAGTTGGCTATGCTAGGTGTATTAACAAAGTCCTACCTTCCAGGAGTTAATAGTCTAATGGAAGGAACAGATATGTAAATAGTCAATTTAATACTTTTTTTAAAAACTGCAGGAATATATGAAAAACTATGTTAGCAAAGAAGTTGGAACTGTTTATCCCTTGAGGAATGAGAAAGCCTGGGTCTTCAAGGAGGAGTAGGAGCTCAGAGAAGGGGAAAGATGTTTTAGGGAATCCCTGCTTGATATTTGTTGCCTAGGAGAGTTTGAAATTTTCAGCAGGATTATGAACAAATGAAAATATAAATTTAAATAATAAGTATAAATTTAAATGTACTCTGCCAACAAAGCAGAATAAGTTGTTTCTGTTTCTATTTATTACTAACTGTGGCTTTTTCTGTAATTTTGGTAAAAGTTTATTTACTCTGTCAACTCCCTTAGATTAAATGAATGAATAAAATTAGGAAATTAGTATATAGTGAAGAAGATTCCATCTGACCTTTGGTGAACCTGAGAGTGAGTTGGAGGGAGGATAGTGACCTCTGGAGATTAGGAAGGTCTGATGAAACGTGTCTCAGTGATAAATGAAAACTTAAATCCATCTTTTGCCTTGAAGGTAATAAATTCTTATTTATAGTTAGAGAGTATATTTGATCCAAATGTGTGTGTTGCTTTAAGTAAGAGATTTTTGTTTGTTTTCAGTGGCATTAACTTTCTAACAGAGCCAATTTATCCATAAAGGGGAGGGTTGTTTCTACCGTTTCCCCCAAAATGTTCATGCGTATTAGTCACCCATAAAATAGAAACTGCTTCTCCTCTACTGTGTTCCTTCCACTGTTCCCAGGTCATGGGATCACTGATTTGTGAGGGGCAGTAAAACCATGTCATATGAAAAGAACCAGACAGGGGCCAGAGATAACAGTGCTATGTAGACTCTCAGCGGCCAGTGAAGATTTTGTTTTACACGATTGTGTCCGTGTTTGGTCAGTAAGGCTAAGGCATGAGGTTAATGAAAGAACATTACTTTAAAGGCATTAGAGAATGTGCCAAAGGAAAGCATTTTTAGTGAAAACATTCCAAATGGCAAAGAAGTACAGAATCAGCTGGAACCGGCCACTCGTCGCCTTTGTTTCCCATCTGCGGATGCCAACACACAGGCAGCGTGATTGCTGCTCCAGTTAAGCGCTTGCAAAAACACCGCCGCTACCAGAAAGCTTTATTCACTGCCTCTTTCTTTTCTCTCTCGTTTTCCCCGCTCCTTTCCCTCCTTCCTTCACTCCTTCCTCCCTCCCTCCCTTCCTCTCTCCCTTCCTTCCTTTTTTCCTTTTTGAGTGTTTACATGAAGCTTGGTTTAAAAAAGACTAATTCCAGCCTTTTGTATCCAAGCCAAGGAATCAATCAAATATATAAAAACATTTTTGAATACTTTATTTTGTTTGTAAGGCTGGGGGAAGGGCATCTTTTAGAGAAAACAGATTGAACCAAGAAAAATTAATTTGGCTAACTCATTTAGCCTCGTTAGACCACAGATTCCTTGTTAATGGAATAGATTATTGAGCCACAGCCTTCTTAGCTGGCCTCCAGCTCTAAAATTTCGTGGTTCATTTTTTAAAGTGTCTTGTGATCTTTCAGAGGGGTAGTAGCTGTGTGTGCATGCTTAGTACCAGATGTTAGTAACTAGTCATCATCAATATGGTCAAACTTACTAAAGCTTAACCAGATATATTGTGCAACACATCAAGATACTCTATGAGAATGAAGTCTCAAAAATAACTGCTTATACCAAATATGATTAGATATTCTTCATTCTTTCATAGCTTATTATTTAAAAGAGGAACGTAACTGATTTCCTTGATGAATACTGGCTAAGAAAAACACGTTTCCCTGTCCTTTTGAGAGGGTTAGTGAAATTATGTAAAAAAGAAAGAAAAAAGAGCATTGCCAAAACAGATGTCCTACCTATTAAAAAATCTGCAAGTTATATAATTATGTGTTTATTTTATACTTACTGTATGGGTATATGTCTAATTTTATTAACACAAATCTTTAAACAATTACAAGCTGCCATTAATTATTTGGAGCTGAAAGGTATTTTCTAAAATATAGAATAGATGATAAATATCTTAAAAATAGAGATCGAATAGAAATATTTATTAGGAACATAAACAGGATGGGATAGGTCCCCAGGAGACATCCAAAATGAACCAGTGCACCATGCTAGTAAGAATCAGAGGGCTCCAAGTGAAAATGTGCATTTAAATGACATTTGATATTGCCTCTAATGACCCCTTAACTAGCCTTTTAGTATTTGATCAGCTTTCAGTTTTTCTGCTGAAGAAATGTTTAAAAAGAAGAAAATACCATTGTTGAATATAATCAGCTTGCTCTCTAACTTGTCTTTGTGTATCTAATTCAGACATGAAATCTAATAGGAAAATTTTGATCTCCTTAACTTTTCTCACAGAATTAAATTAAATCTCACAAAATTAAAAGGAAAGTTGACGATTGGTGTTTTATTATGTAAAGGTGATATTGCATTGTCTGTTGCCCAAATACCACTTTATTTTCCTCAATTGAGAATTTCCAAAGAATAGCATGATAGGACAGTGCAGTTTTAGGCAAAACTGTACAACTTTGCTGTTGAAAGTCCTGATTAAACACAAAGAGATGACCCCTTAGATTGAAGGAGTCACATTCTAGGTATCATTACAGTGTTAGAGTAAATTTCAACACATTTTTTTCTATTCCTTATTCCGCTTTAGGGTTTCTTACCTCCAGGAGAGATGTAGAAACAATTGAGTTGAGCTTCACGCACCAAAGTACCCTTAAACTTGACCTCCGTTTCAGCAGACAGGTGACTGGGAAGTGGCTGGTATGCAGGTGTAGAAGGTTGAACAAAGGCTCGGAGCATTGTCAATTTCCAGATGTATACTGATTGGTTGATTTTGAAAATTAAATAATTATCCTGCTCATGATCTTCTCTCCTTGTAGTTTTTTTAAGACTCAGAAGGCATTCCCGCAGTTACAGTTTAGTGCCACAAAAGCTTACATGACCATATAACGTTGCTGCAAATGTAGGTTCCAGTAATTACTTTAAGTTTTAGAATTAAAAAAAAAAAAACAACCCACACCTTCTTTCTTGGTTCTTTTCAACCTTGCCTTTTTCTGTCTTGCCTGCTCGCTGCCTGTGTAGGGATGGGCCTCCCACCAGTGGCTTTACAGGAAAACTTGGATTGAAACGTGAAGTTCATGGTTTCTGTCAGCCTGTCAGCTCATCGCCTCCCTAAGGCATGATGATCTCTGGTTTTTATATATCACCACAAGCTGCTTTGAGAGACCCTCTTGTGTGGAAGAGTGATAGGTTTGTCCAAGGGTTGGTAGACCTTGGGCCTAAGAGGCAGAAAACTTCAGTTGGAATGTGTACTTTAATGGAATTCACAGCTCCTTTCTAAGTGGAATGCAGCTCAAGTTGCAAAACTATTTTAGGGAGAAAAAAAAGTTAGTCCCAGTTCTACATTTTATCTTGGTGCCACCTTTCAGTAGCCAGAACTGTTGATAAATCTGTTTTTCTTTCTCCCTTGGCTATTTAAATCATATGTTCAAACTAAGTATTAACCGGGATGAAAAGAGGCATTTCAAAATGATCCCATTTTAATTTTATAACCATCTTGCTTTAAAGAGATAAAAGGTTTGGTCCTAAAGAAGTCTCCACAATGTTTTAAATAATTACTGCCAACCCAGTCTTTCCTTCGTTCTGCTTTGACATTTGAAAGATATTTTTGTAGCATTTTCCCTCACTAAATCTTCATTTCAGTATCTCATAGTAACGACAATGTCAAACTGTTCTTCAATTTCTATCAACAGTTAAAAAAAAAAAAGATACCCAAGGCTGGCGTGGTGGTTCATGCCTGTAATCCCAGCAATTTGGGAGGCCGAGGCAGGAGAGTCACTTGAGTCCAGAAGTTTGAGACCAGGCTGGACTGCATAACGAGACCTTGTCTCTACACAAAATCAAAAAATTAACTGGGTGTGGTAGCGCACACCTGTAGACTCAGCTACTGGGGAGACTGAGGTGAAAGGATCTTTTATGCCCAGGAGGTCAAGGCTGTGGGGAGCCAGGATCATGCCACTGCACCTGGGTGACAGAGTGAGACCCTGTCTCAAAAACAAAAAAAGACACTCAAAAGATCTCTATTAATAGAGTATACTGATGAGACACTAATGGCCATTTTTTTCCTCTGCCATTGGGCCTTGGGTTTGAGTTCCACTGTGTTTTCTTCCCTTTCTATCACGTTTTTCCTTTGATAGTTTTAGAAAGCTCAGTCTCCAGGGGAAGAAAGTTTCCACTGTAACCAAAAAAAAAAAAAAAAAAGTAGACCAGACTCTTAGTTTTGTAACAAAGATTAAAGCCACCAAAGCACACAGACATATCCAGATGTAGTAGGTGATTGAATGTCAGCGATCCAATCTGCTTTTACTTCAAGAGCAGGAGGGTGGAAGGGTTAGTATATAGGAATCTGTGTAGGGAATAAGTCAGGCATTAGTGCTGATGGACTGGAAGCAACTTTGAATATGAAGTTTCAAAATACACATTTAATGATCCTGAGATGAAAGAATTTTGTTTTGATGTAAAAGCTTTCACAGCACGTGGGCTTCAGAGCTCAGATGTTCTTTTAAAAAAAGAAAAAGATTGTCAGTGTACCAAGGAGTATGTGTATGTATTTCTGTCTAAGAGGGTAAAATGGTCATGTTCAAGAAAAAATTGCAATTTTTTCCCCCCACTTTTTCCCCCTTCACATGTAGGTAAGTAAGATAAAGATTGGATATGCTGATAATTACAAAAACAAAGTTTAAAACCCCATTGCTACCTTTTGGCAAGTTGGTAATTCAGATTTATCAGGTTCTTCTTCAAGGTGTCTACTTCAAGGTATCTACTAAAAGCTAGGTGCAGTGGCTCATGCCTGCAATTCCACTGCTTTGGGAGGAGCCAGAAGTATCGCTTGAGCCCAGGAGTTTGAGACCAGCCTGGCCAACATAGCAAGACCTCATCTCTACAAAAAAATACAAATACAAAAATTAGCAAGGCATGGCAGTATGTGCCTATATTCCAGCTACTTGGGAGGCTGAGGCAGGAGGATCACTTGGGTCCAGGAGTTGAAGCTGCAGTGAGCTATGGTTGTGCCACTGTACTCCATCTTGTCTTTTTAAAAATAATGCTGGCCGGGCTTGGTGGCTCAGCCTGTAAGCCCAGCACTTTGGGAGGCTGAGGTGAGTGGATTGCCTGAGCCCGTGGGTTTGAGACCCGCCTGGGCAACTTGGCGAGACCGCGTCTCTACAATAAATCAAAAAATTAGCTGGGCGTGATAGCACACACCTGTAGTTCCAGTTACTTGGAAGACTGAGGGGGAAGGATTGCCAGAGCCCAGCAGGTTGAGGCTGCGGTGGCCGGGAGTGTGCTACTACACTCCAGTCTGGGTGACAGAGTGAGACTCCAACTCAAAAAATGATGATAATAATAATAATAATAATGCTAAAAAAACATTTCTTATACCTTTGAATATCTCAGTCATTACTGATGAAAAACAGAAAATCCATGTCTGGGCTTGACCAGGTAAGGGGGATAAGAAGGTGTAGTTAGGATATAATATTAATAAAGTTAAATGTTCTAAAAGTTTAAATTTAAATTTTTTTGTTTGTTTTAAAAACATATTTTACCTGGGCATAGTGGCTCACACCTGTAATCCCAGCACTTTGGTTGGCTGAGGCTGGAGTATTGCTTGAGCCCAGGAGTTCTAGACCAGCCTGGGCAACATAAAGAGACCTCATCTCTTCAAATAAATTTTAAAATTAGCCAGGCATGGTGGTGTACACCTATAAACCCAGCTACTTGGAAAGCTGAGGACAGAGGATCGCTTGAGCCCTGGAGTTTGAGGCCATGGTGAGCTGTGATTGTGCCACTGTCCTCCAGTCTAGGTGACAAAGTGAGACCAGACTCAAAAAAAAAAAAAAAAAAAAAAAAAATGTTGGTTTCATTGCTCTATCATAATATTGCTGCTATTTTCAGTGAATGTTTTTTTAATGTGTATGTAGTTAGTATATTATTTACATGATTAATGCCACCAGATCCTCAACTGGATATTATAAATGTGTTTTGGAACTGTTTCAACCTGTGCTATAAAAATGATATAGATTGGCACATACTAAGGTATACGTGTCTTATTTAAAAATTACTAAATGAATCAATAGCAGCTATATTATACCACATTTTCTTTCATTACTAAATGATTAAATCATAGTCATATCTAATCTTTCAACAATTGTGAATTTTCTACAGATATTTATTATTTGCTGTCAGAGATTTATTATTAAATTTTATTTTTTTCCAGGGGCCTATCCCTAACTTACAGCTTACAAAGCCAATTTTTCAGTTAACATACTATTGGGAGAAGGAGAAGAGAGGGCAGTTTCTAGGCACAATTTGGGAATCACGTTTCTGAACATTTACTTATTTATTTATTTTTAGTCAGAGTCTCACTCTGTCACCCAGGCTGGGGTGCAGTGGCCGCTCACAGCCACCCCAGCGTTGACCTGTTGGGCTCAGGCAATCCTCCCACCTCAGCCTTCTAAGTAGCCGGAACTACAGGCATATGCTACCATGCCCAGCTAATTTTTTGATATATTGTAGAGATGAGGTCTCACCAAGTTGCCCAGGCTGGTCGCGAACCCCTGGGCTCAGGCAATCCCCTCACCTCGGCCTCCCAAAGTGCTGGGATTACAGACTTGAGCCACCGTGCCCGACCTGAATATGTAAAAATAAAGATGAAATGTGTTTACGAAGTGTGCAAATGGATTATAGAAACAATGATATCTCAAAACCAGGAAATTTTGAAATTCTTTTTTTTATAATTAATCAGTATTTTTTATTATCGTTTTGTGGGGTACAGTTAAGGGTTAAGTGTACAATTACGTTTCATTCAGGCACCCTGTTGATAAGAGGTGTTTTCCCAGTCCCAGATAGATATTAGCTACTGTTAATCCCATCCCCCCCCATAATTTCCCAGTACCGTCAGTCAAATTTTGAAATTCTAATTTCACTTTCAATTTGTATTCATTTGTCTAAGAAGAATTTACCTAATTCCTATTGTGTTCAATATATTTTAAAGGAAAACACACTTTATTGGATGTGTGTATAGCTATGTGTGTGTGTGTCTGCCTGTACACAAAACCACCACAGATTTCTTTGTGGGCTTAAAAATTCTGATGCTAGATTTTTAAACTTTTCCAAATGATTGGCTTTTATTCATTCAGTAAGTATTGAATAAATTAATTCAATACATAAACTATTATGTATTTTTCTTTAAGATGGAAATGGGATGTTTTTCTATTTTGTGGTTTTAAAGATGTTCATAATTTCTTTGATGTGTTTTTTATAGTGTCCATTTATGGAATTTGGTTTTATGATAAGGAAGAATGCCAAAGAATTGCAGAGCTTATGAAAAAGTAAGTGCTAAAAGGCGAAATATTTTTCAAAACTCGGTGCTTTTGCTTGTATTTCTAAGTGTAGGTAACTACACTATCATTTTAACAGAATATTTATCTTACCACAGTCCTTTTCACAGTTGTTAGGAAAACATTTAGTATTACTTAATAAATGAAAAATAGACTTAAGAAACAACTTTCTACATTTTCACTAGGTAAGATTTATCATTAGAATGTCTCAAATCATTTCTTTCTGCCTATGTAAAATATATTTGAGTTGTTCCAGGTGGCAATTTTCTTTAATATTTTCCTTATAAATTGGGGATTTTTTGCTTTGAAAAGGTATCAATAAGTCTGTCAGTAAAAAGAGCATTCAGAGCCATCCTAAAAGTCTGTTCCAGGGTCTCTGAAATCTTTCATTTCCTTCCTCCTTCTGGTGCTTTCCTTTGACTGTGTATATACAGTGTTTGTAGGAGCTCAGAATTTCCTCTCATGTCTCAGACACTGAGTACCTAGGATAATCTTCATTTTCAATCTCTTTGGAGATTGCTGAGTTATTATTAGCTTAGTGATCAGTCAGTAGACACTGTACGTCTCTCTCTTTCTTTCTCATTACTAGTCTCTTTCTTTTAATCTCATAATATACACCTGGTGATTTGTCCCATTCTACATTTTGGGAAATTTTAAAATTACTGTCAGACTTTCCCACTTCTGGCTTCCTGATGGCATGCATTGAAAGGAGGGCCCAGGTAAGCTTGCTCTCTGCTCTGCAATTAGTGGACTCTTTGATCAGTTCTTGGGCCCCAGGGCTGCTCACTGTGAGGCATTTCCTTCCATGCTATTTATGGGGATGGGTCAGAGCCTCAAAATTAGGTGAGTTTCCTGCTTGTGCCGTGCCTCACCCTGGGCCTGGACTCAACCAAGCACGAGGGATGGCTGCTCACGTGGATGTGACACTGCAGCTCTGCATGCAAAAGAATCAATTCCCACTTTTAAATCCTGGGGCCATGAAATGACTAGAAAGTGACCCCAAGGAAATGAAAATGGGAAGCATCTTTTTTTAAAAAATAAGATTGATTCCTGAAAATCTAGCTTGTGATAGCTAATTTTGGGTAACTAGCTCAAGTTGCAGTGTGATTAAATGTGTACAAATTGGTACTTAGCCACTATAACAACTAGTTCCTACAACATTTTGGTTATTATACATTGTGCAGTGGATGATAATAACAGGATTTGATACAGATTTAAAAATACCCTATAGCTTAGCCAAGTGGCCACTGTAAAATTGTCAGTATTCTGCAGTGATTACTTTATAGCTTAGGCAAGAAATTGATTATTACTAGCAATAGCAGCTGAGTTGTGTGGTTTCGGACCCCTTCGTAAGTTAGAATAAAAAGTCTCAGTAAACTCTCAGGGCCAGGCTCGGTGGCTCAGCCTGTAATCCCAGCACTTTGGGACCCTGAGGTGAGTGGATTGCCAAAGCCCACGGGTTCAAAACCAGCCCGGCCAACTTGGCGAGACCTCATCTTACAATAAATGAAAAATTAGCCAGACGTGGTAGCGTGTGCATGTAGTTCCGGCTACTTTGAAGGTTGAGACGGAAGGATGGCGGAGCCCAGCAGGTTGACTCTGGGGTGGCCGTGAGTGTGCCACTGCACTCCAGCCTGGGCCACAGAGTGAGACTCCAACTCAAACAAACAAACAAAACCTCTCAGGTCTTTTTTTACCATAAACTTCATGGCAGTAATAAAATGCTGAAAGTCAGTGCACACAAAAGGAAAAAAGTATTTTTTTCGCCATCACCTAACAGCATGTAGTAGCAATCTGGTCTCTCTTCTGTAGTGTTTTCAAGGAACAAAAGAACTCTTCATTGCTCTAAGGGTTTTTTAAATGGCTCCTCTTTTTAGAGATGGGATGGAATCTTCACTGTGTTTCTAGACTGCCAAAGAACTATAGGATTTGAGTTGCTGGAGTCAACCTTGCCTTGAATTCAAGGCGCTCTGTAATGGGGCTGGGGGGAAACGGGATCTCTTTGCCATTCAGTTTCCTGATGTTTGAGAACTCTAAGTTACGCTTCCTCTGCAATTAATGAGAGAGAGCGAGAGCGTCCTTTCAAATGCACTAAAGGATGAGTTGACAAACTTTCGTCTGAAGGGGGCCAGAGAGTTCATAGTCTAGCCTTTGCAGTCCTTAGGATCTCTGTTGAAACTACTCAACTCTGCTCCTGTAGTTTGAAAGTAGTGGTAACAATGCATAAACAAATGGGCATGACTGTATTTGTAACTACAAAAGCAGGTGGTAGGCTGGATTTGGCCTGTAGGTTATAGTTTGCTGGCCCCTACTCTAGATTCGTATACAAGGGGGGGGACCCAAAAAAACCTGGAATTTATTTATTAAAAATTGTGTATTTATTCTTACACGTTTAAACTTCAGTCGCCTTCAAAGTACTCTCAGTTTAATACAGTATACCTATCGATGTCCATAGCTCAGAACAGATTTTGAGCTCATCTGTTTTGATGCCTTTTAGAGCTTCTGCTATTTTTTGTTTTACCTCTTCCACATTGGCAAAATGTTTCCCTTTGAGGACTGTTATCTGGGAGGAGGGGAAGGTCACTCAGGGTGAGACCAGGTAAATAGGGAGGGTGGGGCTTGGGGTTCATGCCGGTTTTGGTCAAAAACTGCTGAACACTCAGTGCGGTGTGGGCAGGCGTGCTAGTAAGTCACCCGTCAGGAAGTAGGCAAATGCTTGAAAGAATCTCCAAAAAGAAGCTCACTCACAACAGCGCTAGCCGGTCCACTGATGTCGATGGGTTCCTGGAGTACTTACCTAGTGAGAGAACCCTGTAGTACAAGGGGCCAGCCCTCCAAAAAGATAATTCCGGGATTTTTTTGTGTCTCCCCTTTGTATTAGTCAGGACCTGAACTCTCATTGTTCTTTTTTAAACTCCTCAGCAGTCTTACTTCTAATATGCTGTGACAGGATGGAAACAACTGGGTGAGAATTGGGGTGGTTTTACATAAAAAGCATTTATGTAGAATTGGTTTTTCTTATGTGGATTTTCCCCTCTGTCTTTCTAGCCTAACTCAGTATGAACAATTGAAAGCCCATCGGGGAGCTGGAGCAGGACTCTCCCCAATGATCCTCAATTCGGGAGAGGGCAAAGAAGTTGATATCCTACGAATGCTCACCAAGGCCAAAGATGAATACACCAAGGTGAGTTTTTACCCTTCCTCGTGATACATACGTACTTCAGTTCCACAGTGGGAATATTGTTGAGAAAGACTGGGTTCTGCAGGTACTATTCCTTCCATCACACCAAATCGTATTAAAAATAAAATCTCTGTTTTCAGGAAGCCAAAGAAAACTGTTTGCTTTTTAATGGATTAAAAGTTAACCTGAGAAATCAGTAGCCTTTATGTATACAAACAGTATCCAGTTAGAAGATTTACTAGAAGACCCTTTACAGCAGCAACAAATGAATATAAAACTCTTTATAATAAAATTTATAAGAAATGGGCAAAACCTATATGAGGAAAACATTTTTAAAGTCCTGAAAGGCATAAAAATAGACTTGAGCAAATGGACATATAGGCCCTGTTCTTGGATCAGAAGATTCAGCTTAAAGCTCTCAGTTCTCCTTAAATCTATAAATTTAAGATGATTCCTAAACAATCACCACTGGTTTCTTCTTTTCCTCCTCTTCTTCCTCTTCCTCCTTCTCCTCCTCCTTCTTCCTCTTCCTCTTCTTTTTTCCCCCCAGGATCCAGACAAATTGACTATAAGGTTCATGTGGAGAAATATGCAAGAAAGAATAGCTGGGAAAACCTGGCAAAGAACAACAATATTGGCAGGGTTGGAGGTGGGGGAGACGAGGGGACAGATGGGTGGGGTGTAGAGCAAGTTCTACCTGATATCACAACATTGATGCCTAAACATGTAAAACAGTATGGTGTTGAGGGTACTGATTCACAAACAGCCAGATAGACAAATGGGACAGATTCAAGATTGTAAGTCCAGAATTACACTCAAGTACATATGAAATCTAGGATATGATACAGATGATAATCTCAAGTCAACTGCTGCAGTGATTTTTTAAATAAATTGTGTTGGGGCAACTGGTAGCCATTTGGAAAAATACAAAATTGACACTGTACCTCACACCACATACCAGGATAAATTCCAAGTGTATTAAAAATTTTAATGTAAAATATAACCATTGAGGTGCCAGAAGAAAATGTGTATGGATTTCTTTGTAATCTAGAAAAAGGGAAATTTTCCTGACTATACCTTAAAACCTAAAACAATTCAACTACATACAAATAAAAACTAAACATTTTACATGGTTTAAAAACAACACAAGCTGTGGAGGCCAAAGCAACTTCATCTTGGATGCTGATCTACCATGTTACTTCTGATGAACCCCAGTTCTGGAATGGCCTCTGAGAGTTATAGTTGATCTATTATTCCTTGTGTAAGAGCACGTACTTACCGTAAGTCCTGCTCTGGATTGAGCAACCTTGATGTTAATCATACTTCAGTTGTCCTACATATTCCTTCTGAATCCCCCTTTCCCTATGATAAATAAGCCTTGGTTCTGGGGATAGTGGTACAGGGATCCACCATCTCATCTTGCCACCACCCAAGACACAGTCTTGGCTTTTGTTCATAAGGCCCTGTTAGATGTTTCATTTTAAGAAACTGGATTTGTTAGCCTCTTTCTTCAGCCTCTCAGCTTCCTTGGACTTTGGGGGTAGGTTTGTATAGATCTGCCCACCACAAAATGCAAGCAGAGTAAAAGGATATAAAAACAATGTAAGAAAAAATATATTTACACTAAAATAACAGAAGGAGGATTAATTTTCCTGTTTTATAAAGAGCTGCAAAAAAATTGAAAAGTAAAAGATTAACACTCCCTGGGAAAAATAGGCCAAAAACTAAAATCGAGGAAAAAGAAAATAAAAATTATAGAATTTAGAAACTAGCTGAAACAAATGTATGTAACTAAATATCATACTATGACATAATTACTTAGCAAAAAATTAGAATGACTTCAAAACCCATTGCTTGCACTGAACACTCTTAGGGGGTTATATTTTCAGGACAAAAAAAGTGCAAGAGATTATAAACTTCATTCATTGGTTTGTTGTTGTTGTTGTTGTTTTGCTTTGTTTTGTTTTGTTTTATTTTGTTGAGTTGGAGTCTCACTCTGTCGCCCAGACTGGAGTGCAGTGGCCGCTCCCAGCCACCGCAGCCTCAACCTGCTGGGCTCCAGTGATCCTTCTGCCTCAGCCTTCCGAGTAGCTGGAACTACAGGCGCGCACTACCACACCCGGCTGATTTTTTGATTTATTATAGAGATGAGGTCTCGCTGCCCAGGCGGGTCTTGAACCCGCGGGCTCAGGCAATCCACTCACCTCAGCCTCCCAAAGGCTCGGGATTACAGGCTGAGCCACCGAGCCCAGCTCATTCATTGGTTTTATTGGTAATGTTGAGATTGTAATTTTTCAACTATTATGGACATAATAAGAAATTATGTAAATGTGGTTGGAACTAAAACCTTAGTGTAAGGGGAAAAAATGAAGTCAAAACTGTATACTGTTAAATGGAAATATGAGAATTAGTTCATATTTTGACTCAGACAGTGATCATAGCAATGTTAATGTATGAGAAAGATTGATGGAAACTTGACCATGGAAAATTCAGGCTGCCTCTACCTGAACCCCACTGACCAGCATAATTTAATGTTAGATAACCAGATATTATGGCTTCATAAAGTGATATGAGGTGAAAAATACAGCACTACCTTGAAATATCTTTGCCAAAAGAGTTGATCCTGAACCTAATTAAGCCTTGAGTTCTAGCTTTCTATTTTACAGAAAGTGAAAGGGGATGGGGGAAGGAGGGGTCAGGTAGAAAAATTAATTAAATGATATCACAAGGCAATAATCGGAAAAGTCCTGAATGAAGTGGAGCATACCGACAATTGACCAGTTTTCTTCAGCATGCCTTTGACTTGACTGTTAGAGTGTGAGCTTCTTGAGTATGAAGAACATCCTTCACTCTTCTTTATTTCCCTAGTCATCTTCAAAGTAGTTAGCTCATGGCGAGTGGTTCATAAGGATTGTGGAAGGAAGGAAGGAAGGGATAGGAAGGAAGGAAGGAAGGAAGGAAGGAAGGAAGGAAGAGGAAGGAAGGAAGGAAGGAAGGAAGGAAGGAAGGAAGGAAGGAAGGAAGGAAGGAAGGAAGGAAGGAAGGAAGGGAGGAAGGAAGGAAGGAAGGAAGGAAGGAAGGAAGGAAGGAAGGAAGGAAGGATTTGGACATAAATAAGCCACAGTTTCATTATCATTCTATTGTAGGGCCTGGGCAGAAATACCATAATCCCAGCTTCAGATAGTAACAACTGTTTCTCTATTAGTTTTTATTTTTCTTTAAATCCTCAAAAGGCATTAACATAGATCCCGATGATTTGACAACTAGTCGAACAATTGTCCTTTATTATTTTTTGTACCGTATTAAGCACACTAAAGATTAATCTTTAGGAGGTGACAGTTCTGTCCTCTAGGAACTTTCCTTCTGTGAAGACAACATAGTAGTGGTCAATAAATAATAAATACAAATATTAAACAAATTATTTTCTTTTCTCTCCCTCCTCTCAACACACACACACACACACACACACACACACACACACACACACACAGTTGTTTGTATTTTTTATCTTCTATATGCTATAATGCTTTGGCATTTTATTTATTTAAATTTTTTTTTAAGAGGCAAAAAAAAGATTTATTTAAAAAGAGATTACTTCCCACATGTGGCCATCTGGGGTACAACCCAGTGCCGCATGGAAGATGCCAAGAATTACACAGAAGTCAGATTAAAATGGCTAATGGCTGCTTGTGGTTGAATCCTTTTAACCATTCCCCTTGATGGGGAAAGATCATTAAGGTTCAATTCATGGTTCAGCTTTGGCATTTTAAAGACCTTTCGAGCTGGGGAGAGACTGCTCCTCCTAGGACCAGCCAGTTCTTAAAGCTTACAAAGGGTTCAGGCAGGATCATGCCTTTGATGTGCAAACCAACCAATCCAGAGCCAGACCTCTTCTGTCTGGCCTACACAATATTCCTCTGCCTTAATCAGAGGGCCTGGTTGCAAACAACTAGGGACCACCACTATAGTTTAGAGCCTCCTGGAATTACTTTTGCCCATCTTCAACTGTTTCTCAAGTCCAGCCTTGCCTCTTCTGAGGAAGAGTAAAGGCTTTAGCCTAGGCTTTCCCCTTTCTCCTGACCCCGAGGCTTCCACAGGGGGCCCTGCGCAATGGGGCATGCCACTTGTTTCTAAGACCTGTGAGTATAACACATTTTGTTTACCTGAGACTCTTCTGTGTCTCCTCTGTGGCCTCACCTAAGTGACCATCACATAAAAGTACACAGCACACACTCTCCCAGAAACTGTCATGCATGATTTTGGAGATTTAATTTAGGCTATCACTTTATACTATACCTACAACTTGGAATAGTTGGAATAGTTCCCCGTTTTTGGTTTGCCCTTCAGAATCTACATATCCTTCTAGGCCCAGTAAAAGGGCTACTCTTTACCTAGAGTTTTCCCAGATCTCTTCAGGCAAATGAGTTGTTCTTTCCACTGAATTCCCCAGTCTGTTGCTATTTAGAACTTATTTTGTTCTTCCTCATTTACTAAATCTAAGTCAACTCCCACCTATGCTGTGAACTTGTTGAAGTTCAAACAATGTTCTATTCATCTTTATGCCCCCATGGATTTGTTACAATGTTGACATGGAATGCATATGTTTAATTAGTGTAAAGACTATCTTTTCTATAAAAATCAAATACATGTTGTCATATGCATAATGTCAACTGCTCCAACTGTGAGATAAAAAATAATAGAAGAAATTATTCCTTCTTTCATTAATAGCCAGATGATGTGATATAACATTCCAGAAGCACCTTCATGATCACGTTACTTTCCCAGTCTAAGTTTTTCTTGGTTTGTCATCACCCAGTGCATGAACTCTTGGACTCTTCAAGCCTTCCATCACATGGCTCAGATCATTCTTCTAACCCTACTACCTTCTGCAAATATTTGAAACACCAGCCAAACAGAATACTGAGTTTCCTTCATGCCTTTTCTCATGCTTTTCTCATATTTTTTCACCTGTCAAAATATGATCAGTTCCTCAAGACGAGCTTCAAATGTTCTTTTCTCCCATGTTGTTTCTGATCTACTCAACTAGTGTACGTGTTCCCCTGTCCCGTCTGTTGCCTTGTGTCAATCCTCTTTCTTACATTTGTGTTGTCTCTTCTCCCACACAGACATCTCAGAAAATGTGGGAATCCGTAAGTAGTTCTCAGGTATAAAAAAAAGGAGGGAAATGGAAAGAGGGCAAGAAAGAAAGAAAACAGATTTTTTTTCCCCTCAGAATGTTGTGGGGAAGTGAGTCTGTTACTAGAAGTGTTCAAGAAGAGATTGAACAATTACATACTGGTGATGTTATAAAATAATTTCACTTCTCTGGGTAAGAATTAAACTAAAAGACTTCTGAAGTGCCTTCCATCTCTAGAATTATTTTTTTGAAGTTTAAAAAAAATTTTTAAATTCTTAATGAAAAATTGTATATATTTATGGTGTACAATATGATGTTTTGATATATGTATGCCTAAGTCAAACTAATTAGCATATATTACCTCACCTACTTATTTTTTGTGGTGAAACATTTAAGATCTCCTCTCTTGGCAGTGTTTATTTCTGTATGTATGTATTTATTTATTTTGAGTCAGTCTCACTGTCGCCCAGGCTGGAGTGCAGTGGCACGCTCACAGCCTCTGCAGACTCTGCCTGCTGGACTCAGGCCATCCTTCTGCCTCAGTCTTCCAAGTAGTTGGAACTACAGGCACACACCACCACACCTGGCTAATTTTGGGGTTTATTGTAGAGACGAGGTCTCACCAAGTTGCCCAGACTGGTCTCGAATCGCTGGGCTCAGGCAACGCTCTCGCCTCCACCTCCCAAAGTGCTAGGATTACAGCCATCACACCAGGCTCTTAGCACCTTTTAAATGTATACTATATTGTTACTCACCATAGTCGTCATGATGTAGATCTGAACTTCTTCTTCCTGTGTAACTGAAATTTTGCACCCTCTGACTAACTGGCTCCCCGGTCTCCCCGTCCCCAGGCCCTGGCAACTACAATTCTCCTTCCGCATGACTTTTTTGGATTCCTCACATGTGGTGATCATGTAGTCTTTGTCTTTCCTTGCCTGGCTTTTCCCACGTAACAAAGTCTTCCAGGTTCATCTGTGGTATTGCAGATGACGAGATTTCCTTCTTTTTTAAAGACTAAACAGTATTCTATTGTGTGTTTGTGCCACGTTTTCTTTATTGATTCATCCATTGATAGACAATTAGGTGGATTCCTTATTTTGGCTATTGTGAGTGATGCCGAAATGAGCGTGTGGATACGGATATCTCTTCGATATACTGATTTCGTTTTCTTTGGCTGTATACCCAGAAGTAGGATTCCTAGATCATGTGGTAGTTGTATTTTTAATTTTTTTTAGGCACCGCCAGATTGTTTTCCATAATAGCTGTACTAATTTACATCCCCACCAACAATATATAGGGATTCCCTTTTGTCTACATTCTTGCCAACACTTAAGCTTCATCTTTTTGATAATAGACATTCTAGCAGGTTTGAGTTGACATCTCATTGTGATTTTAATGTGCATTTCCCTGATGATTAGTGATGTTGAGTATTTTTCATATACCTATTGACCATTTGTATGTCTTCTTTTTAAAAATGTCTATTCAGATTTTTTTTGTCTGTTTTTTAATCAGGTTATTTGTTTTCTTTTGATTGAGTTGTTTGAGTTTCTTATGTATTTTGGATATTAACCCCTTACCAGGTATATGGTGTACAATTATTTTCTTCTGTTCCACAGGTTGTCTCTTCACTCTGTGGTTTCCTTTGCTATGCAGGAGCTCATTTGATGTAATCCCATTTGTCAGTTTTTTGTTGTTAATTGCCTGCCCTTGGGGTTATATCTAAAAAGTCATCTCCCAGACCAATGCCATAGAACTTCCCCTCTGTGCTTTCTTCTAAGTAGTTTTATAGTCCCAGGTCTAATGGTCAAGGTTCTCTAGAATTTTTAAATTTATGAAAATCCCAAGAAGTAAAAGTAGGAAAAATTTTGAGCTATAGTATGATACTGGTAAAGTAAAGTCTAGTGACACCAGCTACAACTTTTTACAGAAGTTGATAAATAATTAGAAAACCTTATTTTGGCCAGTGTTTCTGCACTCTTCCCTGAGAAATAACTTTCTATGAATCTGCTTTAAAGTAGCAGTGATGTTACACTATACCTCCTTTTATCTCCTCCCTGCTCAATTTCTAGTTGAGATGAAAATGAACAATAAATTCACCAAAGTTCAGTAAGAAAAAAGGACCAGGGCCAGAAATGATCTGTAGGATGCATGGTTATGCTTACATATTCAGAAGTGTACTGTTTTGTGTCTTGGGGTTTAAGACAAGAATTAATGGTTGCTTTCTGGATGTAGCTGTGACTTATTTATGGAGTTATTGATTTTAAGTGTCTTTTGCTCTTGAATGAGAAAATTCAGCAAAGTATAAAAAAGAAAAACCACCTGTCATCCCATAACCCAAAGATAGCTACTTTATACACTTTTATTGTATTTTCTTTCACACTTTTCTCTTGGCATAGATACATGTTTGTGTGTGTATGTATTCGTGTGTGATAAAACGGGATTATGTAACCGAGTTTTTGACGTTTTAAAGAAATGCCTGAGGTGCTCTATGCAGAATCCATAATATACTTTTTCAAAACCTGTGATTTTTTTCCCAAGTACTTAAAAGATATTTGGACTGGGAGAAGCATAGAAAATTAAACAACTGGAAAATGAACTACAAACTATCGAGGTAGATGATTAATTCTGAGCAATCTGATAAGAGGGAGCAATTTTCACATAAAAGCAAGGCTTAGTAGATAGGTAGACAGTTGTAACAACATAGCTTCAAGAGCTTCAAGGATGCGTTTTAATTAGAAAAAGCTCTCTGGGGGAGGGGTTATGCATATCAAGAGACAAAGCAGCCTCCTGGTCCTGTATGGATATGGATGTAAAGAAGGTGGGAAAAATCTGTTTTTCTCTGCTGAACATAGACAGTGAAGAAGGGTCATTCAGTGAAA
Source organism: Cephalopachus bancanus (assembly GCA_027257055.1). Taxonomy (NCBI): domain Eukaryota; kingdom Metazoa; phylum Chordata; class Mammalia; order Primates; family Tarsiidae; genus Cephalopachus; species Cephalopachus bancanus. The sequence continues at coordinate 882,192 of JAPVLO010000308.1, forward strand.
GTAAATATCTGCTTTCTTTTAAGTAGCAAACGGAAATTAAAGACTTTAAAAAAAATTTTTTAGATTCAGGGAGTACACATGCGTATTTGTTACATGGACATATTGTGTAGTGGTGGGATTGGGTTTCAGGAGGCTCATTCCCCAGACAGTAGTTTCTGAATCCTAGCTCCCCCCTTCCCCCTTACTGGTGTTTTTCAGTGTCTATTATTTCCATCTTCATAACCGTTTAGCTTCCACATATGAGTGAGAACATGCGTTGTTTTGTTTCCTGTTTCTGTGTCCCTTTATTTAGGATGATGATCTGCATCTCCATCCATGTAGCTGCACCGTACATGATTTCATTCTTTTTCATGGCTGCATAGTATCCATACTAACGTTTTGTAAGGGACTGTATCTTAGGCTGTTTTCTTGTTTTGGTCAGACATGTCTTGGGAAAGCCAGGCCAGTTGGTCCATGCAGCCATGCCATTAACCACCATCATTTACCTAAGAATTGGACATAATACTTTGTGATTTATAAAGTGATTTCCCATCACACTTAATGCTTGTGCCAAATATCTAAGTTATTGACAGGATGCTTGGAAAAAATTAATTGGTCTTTTGTATGGTTAGCCTTACAAACTTAAGTGCACACAGTGGTAGTAGACCCCACACCTCTATGTCCTTGCATTAGAAAGCATACCCTAATAACTGTAAAATACATCCCTACAGTGTGAAATATTTTCTGGCCCAAGGACTCAACTATACAGTTGAAATTAACAATGACATAATCTGTAGTACAGAAGGTAGCATTTTTATGTTGTTGTATTTGGTGTTTTAGCAAAGTAGACACCAACTTTATTGCTGTGCTCTTTTTGTTATGAATCCTACTGTGTTGGCAATTGTGTGGTTGGTTAGATTAATGTATGATAATGAGTCAGTGTTTGAAATGATGAGGCTTGTCTTTTGTCTCTTTCTCTATGAAATTCTAATTTGTAGTGAGTGGCTCAGAACGTTCAGATTTGAATTATTCTATTTATACAAGAAGTCATTTATTAAATAAAGATGATGTTAGTAATTTTTAAATCAGTGAGTTGTCTCAGCTATACTTTTTGGTTTGTAGACTAAAAAGGTTTATTTAGTTGCTTTGATGAAATTTACTCAGCAACTCGCCAATATTAAGTCAACAGCTAATGGAGGAAAAATACCCTACTGTGGTCTAGATGTGTGCTTCAGGGAGTAGTTTCTACAGTTGCTTCTCATCGAAAAGCATTAGACTATATATTTTTAAATATATGATCTATATACTAAGCGTGTGTGTATGTTTAGCCTTTCAATTATCCATGTGTCTAAAAACCCCTTAGTACTACAGTCTGATGTTGATAACATTTTAGAACACTGAACTGTGCAGCTAAGAAAAATTACATTTGAACTTGTTTTATATTTAATTATAGGTCATATCATAGAATTTTAAAGGATTTTCCATTGTGCATGAAAATACTTAGAAAAATAACCATCTATCAGTGCGATAAGAAACAGAAGATATGCTCTTTAAAGAGACTAAAGCTTCTTTTGCACCAAAAAGAGGTTTTTTTTTTTTTTCCCATTTCAGTGTAAAACCTGTTCTGAGCCAAAAAAGATAACCAGTTCATCTGCCATCTATGACAACCCCAATCTCATCAAACCAATTCCAGTGAAACCCAGTGAAAACCAGCAACAGCGTATACCTCAGCCCAGCCAGGTACAAAGTCCTCTGCTTTTCATATTCAGCACCTCTGTAGGATTTTTTTTATTTACTTGTTTCATATATATATTTATATATGGCACAGTTTACATTACACAAGAAGGCATGAGAACATGCTGAAGATTCCATTGCTTCCATTTTCTCTTCACGTAGGATCTAGAAAGGACTTTATTACATACAGGATAAACAGCCAAAAGGTCTGCATAGAACAATCTCTTTACAATACTGAAAGCTGCCACTACAGTTCCGATGTACATAATCCCCAGATTTGTTTTTCTATGTAGTTGTTGTCTAAACACTGTACAACATCTAGAGTTCACAAAAATTGAAGCTCACAACTAAACCTTCAGTTTACTACTGAAATAGATCTCTCTACTTATTAGAAACAGTGGTCTGTAGTTAACTTTTTTTTCCTTCAAAACCAGGATAACAACATCAGATCGAACTTTAATATACTATCTGCAGGATTCTTAAAGAACTTTGACCAATAGTATAGTTAAGGAAGGGCCTGGTGCTTTGAACCATGCTTCAACATTCAGATAAATCTAAGAAAGGGATTTCAAATTAAAGATTTTTTTCATTATTAATAATTTACTCTTTCTAGAAAAGGGTTAAAATTTTTTACTTTTGGCATTTTGCGTTAATCTCTCGTGGACTTGAAATTCTTAAAAGATAAAGCATTAAAAAAAAAAACCCAGAAAACTAACAACATTGTCAGAGATAACAGGAATGCTCCCCACTGGGTCCATATTCTTCTGGAATAGGTGGTTTCCCAAGGCTACTGAGAGAACCACACAAGGCAATAGAATGCGTTTAGCATTTCTGAGCACCTCCTTTTTCCTGATACCAGGTACAAGCTAGCACTGCGTCTGTAGATTGGGATAACTGTTCTCTGAGAGCTCAGAGTCTAAAAAGTGGCCTAGAATTCCCCTTTAGACCTGATGCCTTGTCGCTATATTTACAATCATATATAAAGGTTATAGCAGCTCTTATATTAGTGTACATATTTTTCAAAATAGTAGAGTGATGACAAAAACTACCAATCTGCAGGTCTCATTATTGATTGTAAAATGTGTCATTTTATCATGATTACTCCTAATTTTAAGTTTCTTTTGAAAAGGAAATTACTTTAAATCAGTTTTGAAAATGACCATGGAACCAAAAGTCATAAAGACTGGCTAATCAAAGTCTTATATTGAATTTAAAAATTTTTTTAAAGCAAGAAGTCTTTTCTAATTGTTTAAGCTTTCTTTTATTGTTTGCTTTCCAAAGAAATTTTTTTTTTTTTTTTTAAGTTGGAGTTTCACTCCGTCGCCCAGACTGGAAGTGCAGTGGCCGCTCCCAGCCACCGCAGCCTCGACCCACTGGGTTCCGGCGATCCTTCCGCCTCAGCCTTCCGAGTAGCTGGAATTACAGGCGCGCGCTACCACGCCCGGCTGATTTTTGATTTATTGTAGAGATGAGGTCTCGCTGCCCAGGCGGGTCTCGAACCCACGGGGAAATTTTTAAATTATATTTTCATAGAGAAGCCAGAATATGTTGACTTTAGAATGAAGCTCACATCTTCATAGTGCGACAACACAGAAGTAACAGAGGACCTAGAGGTGATATACAGAGCGGGAAGGAAGTAGCTTTGCAGCTGGCTGGACCCAGCTAGATTTTATGTGCCTGATGATTTTTTTAAACACCACCAGTATATAGTTGAGAGGGTCAAGTTAGACTAAATGACACGTTTCTTGCCAGCCTTACATTTCGACAGTTCTGTGAAAAGCTACCCGGAATCCTGAAATGCTCATATTCCTGTGTACTCTCAGTGTCTTTGTGTACTCTGCAGGGTTAGACAGGCTTCCTAGTGAAGAGATTATTTATCTTTTAGCATATTAATTTCGTATCATAGTAGCCCCCAATCTGTGAAACCCCAGGCCCCTCAGGGATCATATGGCTGTTTTATCCATCAGCACATACTAAAATATAACAACTGTCTCGGGGAGAAGAGAATGCTGTGAAAATTTTTGACATTTAAAAGGAGGGCTCACATTCTGAAACTTTATTCATCCTTTTTCATCTTCTCTAATCGATCCTTTGTAAATAGAAGAACTCATCAGTCAAGCAGGCTATATTTCATATTTCATAGCCCTTCCCCATATACCCGAATTGTATGTGGACCCATCTCAGGTATCTTTCTTTTTTGCAGACCTTAGAACCTGAACCCCAACACTTGTCCTTGACAGCTCTGTTTGGGAAGCAGGACAAAGAACCTCCACAGACTCTCTACCACCACCATCAGCAGCAGCAAGAGAAGCTTCTGATTAGGCAGGGGATGGTACGCTCTCTGTCCTATGAGGAACCCAGAAGACACTCACCCCCCATTGAGAAGCAGCTCTGTCCAGCCATTCAGAAGCTCATGGTCAGGAGTGCAGACCTCCACACACTGTCAGAACTGCCTGAAGCCCGGCCCTGTGAAAATGGCAATACCCATTCGGCAGGGGAAGTTTTTACTGGACTTGTCCAGCCAGGTTCTCCCCATAACATGAGGACTGCTCACAGTGTGCAAAGTTCCAGAACTCAGAACCTCTTAGAGAAACTTCAGAGTGCTCCGGGAGCCGCAAACAAGTATGACCCTATTCCACCAGCAGCTGCCAGCTCAGCTGCCCTGAACTGCAGCAGAGCTCCCTCTTCTGCCACCCTTGTGGCTCCAGGAAAGGGTCTGGCTCAGCCGCCGCTGGTCTATTTCAATGGCTCCCTTCCACCTCAGGCCCTAGGACATCAGGCTCATGGGAGAGAACAGTCCATACACCCAAGACAAATGCTCCCCATCCCTGGCAGTCAGACTAGCAGTTCCGGAGTGGTCTCTCCTCAGGAGTTACTGAAAAAGCTGCAGATCGTGCAGCAAGAACAGCAGCTGCATGCATCTAACCGCCCAGCCTTGGCAGCGAAGTTCCCTGTGATCCCTCCCAGCTCTGGAACTGGGCGACCCTTGGAACCCTGGATCCACAAGGCCTCCAGCACAGAAAAGCAGACTCCTCTTTTGCAGGTAAATATCTACCCAGGGCAAAAAACCAAGCCAAGAAAAAGGTATTACGATGATGCAGTGAAATTTAAAGTCCACTTATAGGCTCCAGGGGCCATGTATCATATAAGCTTCTGTTTAGAACAGGGTGCCAAAAGCCACATCTGTGCTTCTTGATCGCCTTAACTTTCTGTCTGGAAGGAGAAGCTTCATTGTGCCTAGCAATCTGGGAACTCCCACACTCGCTCCCCCTTTTAGAGAGAGTTGATATGAAGAATTAAATCTTTATGATGTTATAAGTTCTGAGAACCAGCATAGACATAGGAGAAAACCCTAATCTTTGACTGTGGAAATTTAGTAGGGTCTGCTTTGAAATCATTTGGGGATACCAAACATCTGACTGCTTGGTTTTTTTCAGTCTACAGTAAGTGGTTGTTTATTCATTTATTTAGTAAATATTTTTGAGCACTTACTGCATGTCAGGTATTGTAGCTACATCTGGGTACATAATGATAAAGAAAACTCCCTGCCTCTACAGAGCCCACGCTGTAGGTTCTTGAAGTGAACAGAAAACTCTTTAAGAGTACAGCCTGTTTTTATCTCTCTCTGCATCATCAGTGTAGCTTAATAAAGATCAGGAGAGGAATAAGTAAGTCGCCCCCTCCCACCTTCACCTCCCACACAAACTTCCAGAGAGGGGGAAATACTGTGAATTTTAGAAATATTCTGTCCTTTAAGGAACTTTTTTCCCCTTTGGATTAATACAAATTTATTTTAAAAGTATTGGGTTTAAAAAATGGGAAAGTTAAGCCGGGCTCGGTGGCTCAGCCTGTAATCCCGCACCTTTGGGAGGCTGAGGTGAGTGGATTGCCTGAGCCCGCGGATTCGTGACCTGCCTGGGCAGCGAAACTCATCTCTACAATAAATCAAAAAATCAGCTGGGCGTGGTAGCGCGCACCTGTAATTCCGGCTCCTCGGAAGGCTGAGGCGGAAGGATCGCCGGAGCCCAGCAGGTCGAGGCTGCGGTGGCCAGGAGCGGTCACTGCACTCCAGTCTGGGCGACAGAGTGAGACTCCAACTCAAAAAAAAAAAAAAAAAAATGGGAAAGTTCTCCTACATGTCACATATATCGTTGACCTTTGTCGTGTGTTGTCGTTTATAACCGTTCCTTAAATTCTTTCACATTTTGGAAAACAAAGATCTTAGGCACAGATTTTTTTTGTAAGTCTTTGTGTATGTGAGACCCCCTAGTCAAAGCATTCTCATTTGATATTTATTAAAATCCCTAATCTGAATACCTACTGCCACAGAAACAATATTTGTGATTCACCCTCACCTTCATTTTGGTGTCACATTGTCCCTCTTTTTAAAATGTCTGCTTTTTTTTCCTTTGGTGATTTAGAATTAGAAAATTGGGATTAATAGTCTGACTTGCATGTCTGCATGTATAATTCTCGTTACTTTTCAGCACTCACAAATGTCAAGAGCCAAGTAAGGAAAGTGCACGTTTTGTCAGCCCACACCATGTGCTGAGTGCTCTAAGCCCTCCTTAGGGAAGAACCAGTTCCCAGCACCTCTCCTCAAAATGTCAAATAGGGACAAGTTAAAAGAAACAAACAACCTTCTTTTCTCTAGGCTGGTTTTTGCTCAAAAAGGTGTTAAGAGAGTGATTATAAAATTCCAGCAACTTCTGGATTGCTGGCCTTTATGTCTCCCTTTCAGGAGTTATTTTGGGGTACCAGGAGGCTCATAAATAACATTTTTTTCTTACCTGAGGTAAAAACAAACGATAGCTGTAGGAGTCAGTCAGATAGGGATCAAAATGTCACTTGCATAACTGAAAAGGCTGTTGGAAAACTCAGTTTGAGGTCTGTTAGCCAAGTGGGTAAGACCGACTCATCCAGAGAGATAAGGCCCTGGCAGCACTGAGATGGGCAGCCCCCAGGACTATGCCCAACATGCCAGGCTGCAGAAGCAGAAAATGCATGCTGTCTGCATCAGGCAGACCCTGCCAGGGAAGGGCCCAGAGCAGGTGGACCCATAAGTCACTGTCCCTCCAGTGAGGTGTGAGTGAGGCCACAGAGGGGGCAAGAGGACTGCTCCCACTGCGCTTTCTCTGCTCAGAGGGTCAAGACGGGGAATAGAATGGCCCTGACAAGTAAGGGCGACAACTTGTGTAGCTTGTTAGACCTTCAGGTCAGAGTCGTAGACACCCAGGCCTGCAGAAAGGGCCAGTGGCCCTAAATGCATGTTGCCAAATAAGGATAGTAAGCCTGAGAGTAAAATATTACCCAGAGGCCAAGCTTTATATGCAGTGGGAACAGTGGTTCCCACTGCAGGCTATACCAGAGCTGCTCAGTAAGGATGAAGAAAAACATACAGAGAATTGGACAGGAGTCAGTGATCTATCAGCTTTTCCCACCTCGTGGGGATGTGAACGGTTCAATCCACCAGTATCCACGACTGTGAGGGCCGCTCTATCTCTGCCTGTCATTTCAGTGAGCTACTCCCTAATCCCACTCTCTGTGTGTGTATTTGCCACAGCAGGTCATCTCACCTCAGTGCATCCCTGCTACGGCGGCTCCTTCTCTGCTCATGCCCCCCATGGTGTTCACACAGTCCGCCTCTGTCCCACCAAAGGAAAGGGATAGTGGGCTCTTGCCCATGGAAAGCCAGGAGCCACCCGCAGCTTCCAGCAGCCTCCTTCTGCCTGTGCAGAGCCCAGATCCCTCCGTGGTCACCGGCAGCCCACTCAGCAAGCTCCAGCTCCAGGAGGCACTGCTGTATCTCATCCAGGTAAGGGGACACACCATCTCTCCGGACCCCACCAAGCCTGTCGACCTGCTGGTTGTGACTCTGCTGATACCTATTTAGTGCTCCCCGAGAATAAGAGGGCGTACTAGCAAACCCCAACATTGTCTGCGCTCAGTTAGCTAGATGATATTTACAAGGCCAAGTGGGGTTTTGGGTTCTCAACGCTTGGAGGGTTTGTCATTTGGAGGAGTGACTAAGGCCTCCACGCTGTCACCCATCAGAAAAGAAGGAAGCGTATGCAGATGATTCAGCCGTCACTGAGAGGACTCTGGGTGCTGCAGGGGACCCAGACTGAGACCTCCCCATAATGGTGGTCAGAGCAGTCCTAGGCAGGTGCCTGTCCTCGAACAGAGAATCCAGCAGACTGTTGGGCAAATCAGACACAGGCGGGGAACTAGAAATATCTGTGGCTGCTCAAGGCATATCTCACAAGTAATTTTGAAACCTGCTCGTTAGGACAGTATGGAGTGATGAGACTCCTTGTCAGCCCCTGTCTATGAAATAATAACAAGAACAGTTATTATCACACTCACATGTGCTGTGTGCACATGCATTAACTCATTCGGTCCTTACACAACAACCCTGTTATTTTTTCTGTTCTAGACAAGGAAACAGGCTAAGCAACCGACCCACGGTCACTCAGCTTGTAAATAAGCAGAACTGGGATGTCCCAGAGTGCCTTTTGCTACCGCATTCCACTGTTGGCTGCTTTAGCAATGCGAGTGTCATGGTGTCAGGCCGCCTAGCAGAGCTCACCCAGAAAATGAATGGCAGCCTTGGAAAGTGGACACTTGGAATCAGCTGGACTCCAGACACCTCAGTTAACGTATTTAGGTATCTTTTGGGTAGAGAGTCTTTCAGAAAGCTTCTGTGGCACTTTGCTTAAGCTCAGATGACTTAGAGAGAAGGCCAACCCTTCTGCAGTGGTCTCATCCTACTTAAGAAGACAGTGTTACTTAAAACAATTTGCGATAAAAGGTACGATTTTAGAGCGAGTAGAAGGATGGGGCTGAAATCAGCATCTGTATGTGGAAGCATGAAAACCATCTGATGTAAAATAAGGTCAACAACGAATGGTTGAGCCTTTCTGATTCATAAGTAATATCAGCGTACACATGTTTTCCACTTTTTTAAAGCTATTCATGATAATGAGGATTTAGAAAGGACATCTGTGAACTAATGTACTGTGAGCAGGAAAGAAAATAATAAACTGAAGTTTGAATTTTAAAGACCCTTATTTTTCTGGCCCATTTTATTCAGATCAGCTTGTTCCAAGACTCTGGAAGTCTAGCGCAGTTCCCGTCCATTGCTGTTAGGAACGACATTCCTGTTCCCTCCACTCTCTGCATAGGTTTTTCTTCTACCCATGTTCTAACCTCATCTTCTTGAAACACTGCTGTAGAAGTGACTCAAGCAGTCTGTTTTGGAGTCGCCCATTGTTAAGACAAATATTTCATCCATAGAGACTTTGTGGCTACAACGTAGAAAAAACGAGGATAATATCACTCTCTCCATTGCATGAGAATAAAGCTGACTGTGTGTGGGGGGCGCCAAGAAGCAATGAGAGTGTGGGTGAATTACTAACGCTTTAGAGAATTTGGGTGGAATAGAGGAGTCTCTCGAATTAAAAATCAACAAAACCACTGATTAGACTGTGATTCTCTCTCACCCCTTCACCAGGCAAAAGAGCCCAAAGACCAGCAGTCTAACTCCTGCCCCATTGCCAAGGCCAGAAACTTTTCATAACTCATGGGAAGACCTATCCTGACTTTGATGAAATAGTGACAAAGCACATTGCATGTAAAATCCTAATACCCAAACTAGATACCTTGTTGGTGACTTGGAGAGTCTTTAGCAACCATAGCAATCTCTTAACCAAGCTTTGAGACCACGGACCTAGATCAGCTCCTCCCAGTCCATCCCTCTGCTGGGGCCCTGGGTCTTTTTATGCAGCAGAATCAGGCTGTTCCTGCGTAAACCATGCTCCAGACTGCCCCGTGGCTGGGTTGCCCATCTGTGCTGCGTGTCATGAGCACTTTCTGCTTCATCCTGACTGTTGGAAACCAGCAGCTCTGTCCAGCCCGGCTGTCAACCTCACTTCACATTCACTCATGCACTTAAAAACCACCACCTGTTAGGTCAGACAAGTAGCGATGAGCATCTTAGTGTCTAAAATGCCAGTTAGGCGCCAACACAGAAGAAGCCTTTTGTTTCTGCCAACCAAATTACATTCCCTTGGGTCTTGTGATTTGTTTTCCAGAATGATGACAACTTCTTAAATATAATCTATGAAGCCTATCTCTTCAGCATGACACAAGCAGCCATGAAAAAGACCGTGTGAGAGCAAATCCTCTTAAAACTGATTTTCAAGGTTCTTCTAGAACTCCAGCTCAAGGTTCTTTCATGTCAAATGGTGTTTCCTGAAATGTTTCTGCCTTTTTTAAAAAGTATGTGTAATATGAAGTAAAACGTTTCAGACTTTTTCTGTATAGTCAAGTGTGTTGTTTAAATAGTATCCTTGGCCAGGTGCAGTGGCTCAGCCTATAATCCCAGCATGTTGGGAGGCCGAGATGAGAGGATTGCCTGAGCCCAGGAGTTCAAGACCAGCCTGGACAACTTGGTGAGACCTCTTCTCTGCAGTAAAAAAATCACAAAAACTAGCCAGGCATGGTGGCGTGCGTCTGTAGTTCCAGCTACTTGGAAGGCTGAGGTGGAAGGATCTCCTGAGCCCACCAGGTCGAGGCTGTGGTGGCTGTGAGCGTGCTACTGCACTCCAGCCTGGGTGTCAAGAGTGAGACTCCAACTCAAAAATAAATAAATAAATAAATAACATCCTTCAGTATACCTGGTACTAAGAATCGAGTGGGTGGGGAAGTCCTTTGCTCAGGCCATGCGGTTAATGCCAAGCTTAAATTATTTTTCTTCTTACACGATGAGGCCATTCTTAGAAGAATCAGCCTCTCCTTAGGAAGGGCTGTTCTTGGAACTCGGTCGCTTTATTTATTAATAGTTCTGGTTATTCTTCGAACACAGTGTGTCATTTCCCCGTTGCTGAACTCTGTGTGCACAGTGCATGCCGACCACCAGGCGGCAGTGTCTTCCCACAAGTTCACCTACAAAGGCTTTAATGAGCCACTGGAAGTAACGGTTTTCTTTTACCAGACAAAGTAAACCTTTCACTTGTAAAAATCCGGTGGGCATGTTTTACCCAGTCCTTTGAAGGAAAATTATTTCTAAAGTTTTTATAGCTAGTTTCTAGAGGACGGTTGTTCTAGGAGTCGATAAATGACCCAAATTTCCAGCAACACTTCCTCTATCCCAGCTCATGCTATTTCTTTTGGACCCAATCAGCAGGATATGTCTGCCTGTGCTTCCAAATGAACAGTCTCTCACTTTTAGCAGAACGTGCTAAGGGGAGGTCACCGGAGATTGTAAAGCCTTTTGTTGGCCTGCATGAATGTGGATGTTCATGGACGTAATGATAAGGATTCTTCGAGCCATGTAGCAGATTGATTTTTACGTTCCCAGAGATGAGGGGCTTAGTCTTGGAAGGAGTCGGAAGAGCCCTTGCCAAGTTGTTGAGGCCCCCAGAGTATGTATGGAAGTCAGTCTCTGCTGAGTGTTAGTAATAAATAAAGCTTTGCATTTCTATGGCCCTTTCATTCTCGGATCATAAAAAGATCCTTAGATTAGTGCACGGCAGACAGGTTTTATTCTCATTTTATCGTTCATAAAATAGAGGCATGAGGAAATAGGTTTCCTTGCGGTTTCCGATACCTAGACTTGGACTTGGCGCTTTAGACCTTTGTTCAGACACAACATTCTGTGAAAGGGTTATTAGAACACCTCCTCCCCCTTGCCCCGCAGGAGGTATTTTTCTTCTAAGGAGCAAAGGTGGACAGAAACGGAATTGACTTTGACTGAACCCTTGTTACGTGTCATAGTTTGGCTGAGGAGTCTACTGTGTTGTCCTCTGACCCTTAGGAAGGTCGAGTTATTTTGTTTCTTCAGTATTTCCTACAGCATCTAACATAGTGGTAAACCCATGTGAAGTTCTCAAAAGATACTTGAAATTAATAATTGCACATATACTATCCCAATGTTCTTATGAGGAGAATGGAGCCAGGAGAGAGTCACACCTGGATCTGTTATCCCAAAATCCATGGTAATAGTGCTTGCTTCAGCAATACATGTACAAAAATGGGAATGAAATCAATGATACACTTCACTGCTGGCCAACCTTAGAAGAAATCTACTTGATCTTAATTACATGTTTAGAGTTGCCTTTGTAGCTAGGGACAGATGAGCTCTGTTTTAAATATTTCTAACATATTTACTAGTTTCGTAAAATATTTTTTCTTTTGCTTCAGAATTGAATAAACAAAACAGAAAGAAATCCCAGTTGCAGCGTCTAATGTGAAAAAATGCCCGTGTTCTGATGTGATAGAGAAATGAACCCCAGCCCAGCGTGGTCAGACCTACCCTGCAGGCTTCAGTCAGGCCTTTTTAGGTCGACACCACAGTGATCTGTTTTGAAAAATAATAAATTCTTCATCCTTTACTGGAATAAATCACTTTAAAAGTGACAGGCCCAATTCATTTAGACCAAAGACTAAGTCACCCTTTTAAAGGGCAGTTGGTGATAGAGTGCTTATTTCTTCTGTATAGCAAAGCAGATGAGAGCCTCTTTGTACAAAGATCTTTCTCTAGAGAATCCATGAAATAGATCATAAGGGCTATCTAAGGTACCCAAAGTTAGCTTTCATAAATAAATTAACTTTTCTTCTTCCCACTCTCCCCCTGAATTCTGAGACCATCACAAATGCCACTCCTGGGTGCCACTGGCTCTCAGGCAGCAGTTTTAACCTCACTGAATTCCAGGTGGAATCCTGAGACACTTGTTAGCAAAGACAGCATTATGTAATACGGTGATTTCAACCTTGTGGAAGTTCCAGAAGTCACAGCTCTGTGGTGTGGAGGACAGAGGGCATGGTCTTTGGGGTTGACAGACCCAGCTTCAACTCCTGGACAAGTGAATCTCTCTGAGACTTTGACTTCTCATGTATAAAATGAAAGACCCAGGCCAGGCACGGTGGCTCAAGCCTGTAATTCCAGCACTTTGGGAGATCGAGGCGAGAGAATTGCCTGAGCCCGCGGATTCGAGACCAGCCTGGGCAATATGGTGAAACCTCATCTCTACGATAAAATAAAATAAAAAATGAGCTGGGCATGGTAGCGCGCGCCTGTAGTTCCGGCTACTTGGAAGGCTGAGGCTGAAGGATCGCCGGAGCCCAGCAGGTCGACGCTGGGTTGGCCGTGAGCATGCCACTGCACTCCAGCCTGGGTGACGGAGTGAGACTCCAACTCAAAAAGGAAAAGAAAAGAAAGACCCTCACAGGGTCCTTATGACAATTAAATGAGAGCAACATGTGTCGAAAGGTTCTTCCATGCCGTGTGCTCTGGAGCCTAGAATTCTCTCTGCCCCTCTGCAATGTGCACGGTTCCTGGTACTCCAGCCACTGGAGAGGCCCACAGCTGCTGCAGTGGAATCCCTAATTTGCTGTCCACCATGACCCAAGCCTGATGTTGGCACCTGGGTATCTGTGGGGTGGCTTTGCCCTCTTCTCCCCTTCGTTGCTTTAGCAATGAAATGGAAACAGTAACACGTATCCTTCCCTACTAAGGAAAAGCCACAAGCTCTTTAAGACAAAGGTGTCAGTGTGACCCAATCGTATTATTATCTATTAGCAGTATTATGCGAGTATTGTTACCACCCCTGCATTTATGGATAAAGCACCATATTCACTGCAAAGCCAGAGACAGCAGTGCAACTTGATAGGATTCGTGCTTTCTGGGCCTTCTAAAAAGAAACACACTGCTCAGTCTTCCCGTTCCGAAGCCAGGTGTGGTGAGAACTGCAAAGGGAGAGAAATGCTTGTCAGAACACCCAGTCCTGCCGAGACCCAGCCACCTACAACTGGCTTCTTACAGCCCTTCTAGAAGGCAGACCCAGGGCAAAACAGCTCCCAGGCTGATGGATCTCCCCTGAAATCACACTGTTTGCATCTGGTAAGTTCATCCTTCCCTCAGCCTTTCGACTTTTCACATATCCCATGACTGAAGGACTCTGCTTTCTTCCTCTCAAATGCGAAGGGTGAAAACCAGAAAAAAAATGGCCTTCCTCCTAAAGAAACCCCAACTATTGAGTCACGACGGCCCTCTCCAGGTCTCTTGGGTGAAAAATGAAAGCCAGCAGTTCACACGTGATGAGGCCCATTTTCCTGGAGTGTGTAATACTGAGGCTGGGCGGTGGCACCTCAAAAACGAGTACCCTGACCCCAGGGTGGCTCCAGCCCTGTGTCAGTATCGATGCAGAGAAGGTGAGGAGCTCGGAACTGAGCTGTAACGACAGTTCTTGTTTGTAGGGCAGGCTGAGGTGGGGTGAGGCGCTGGGGACAGTTTTAGGAGTGATGTCTCCAGACGATAGAGTGATTACTCACTCTTATTACCAATAAAGAAGGCTTCTCATGGCTCATGCCTGTAATCCCAACACTTTGGGAGGCCACAGTGGGAGGACTGCTTGAGTCCAGGAGTTCGAGACCAGCCTGGGCAACCATAGCAAGACCTCCTCTCTACAAAAAAAAGAAAGGAATAGCTGGGCGTGGTGGTGTGCACCTGTAGTCCCAGCTTCTCAGGAGGCTGAGAAGGAAGGATCGCTTGAGCCTAGGAGGTTGAGGCTGCAATGAGCCATGATCGCACCACTGCTCTCCAGTCTGGGCAACGGAGTGCAACCCCTGACTCAAAAAAAGAAAAAAGACTTCTTTTTTCCCACAGGACTTGCTTTCTTCTCAGAGGAATCTGCCTGCCTCCCAGACCCTGGGACGCGGCATTGTCTTGAAGGTTAAGTGCATCGCTCGCAGCCAGCAGGTTGTGGCCACACTGCACGCGTCGGTGAGTCGCTCCAGCATTCGCCGAATGTTTGGTTTTCAGATCTCAGATGCTCCACCCCCCACTCCTCTTGCAATTAGGGGAGCGAGCAAGACAGCTACAAATACTTGGTATATTTAACTCAACCCCGGGTATCTAGACAGATTCCCTCCAAACTGAGTCATGTGCAATGCCTTCCAACAACTTAGAGCCTTGAGAAAAGTACACAAATAAAAACCGCGTGTGCAGTCTGTGGTCTTCAAACATCGGGGGGGGGGGCTAGGGCAGAGTGCCATCGGTAACTGACGTCCCTGGGGCTGGGCCGGGAGCCAGCCAGCAGCCCAAGCTGTGCTGCCGAGTTTCCGAAGGAGGGAAAAGTAAGAAATCCACGCCTTAGACAAGTTAACTAAGGACACAGCAGGAAGAAAGGAAAAACATTCCAGATAGGCAAGAGAGAGTCATGGACCAAAGTCATGGACCAAAGTCTAAGAATGGACCAAAGTCTAAGAATGTCCCTGGAAGTCTTAGAACCACGGTGAAAGGCACTCGATGTCTAGGGCAGGGCCAAGGTAGAACGTTGAGGGTGGCAGACACTGAAACAGACACTCAAGGACTGGAAGTCCCCAGCATAAGAGATGCCGAGGGCCAAGCAGGGCCCCCTGTCTCCACGACCAGACGCTCTCGGGGATGGAAGCTGCAGCCCCTGGCTGTGAACGCACGCTCCTCCCCACCACCCGACAGGAATGCCAGGCTTGTCTTTTCTCAGCACATCTGGTACCAACACAGGCTAAGGGCTCAAAGGCCAAGGTGGCAGACCCAAGATCCAAGCTGCCAGGGGACCCCTGTCCCACGTGATGTGGTGCAGAGAACACTACTTAGAAAGATCTGGATTCTAATCCCACCAACCTCCTCCACTTTCTCTGACCAAATGAGTCTGGGGGGGGACGGGGGAATAATTCTCTATCATGTTTATGACAGGAACACAGAATTGGGGTCAGAACCATTCGTGTTCCACGGTCGTCTGTGTGTTCCGTTGAATGTCAGTCCTGGGGGCTATACCACAGAAGGCTGGCTTTCCCTCACCCCCTGTCAGCCTCCAAGTTCTGGTGTGTCCCAGCGATTCCTTTCTGCCATTTGTGTCTCAGTCACAAATCTGTCCAGAATTAATTGTTGATGTTGTCCCATTTCCTGCCCATGACCCTTTTCTGGGAGGTGAGTTTCTTGTCAGCCCCTGCTATGTGAATAGTGGTTTCTCCAGAATGTTTTGCAGCTGAGAAACTGGCCTGACAGAAAACCTATATATAACAGGCCCTGAAAGCACGAGAGGCTCTGTTCTGGGGGAAACGCCCTCCATGTGTGGGAATGTCAGTGACCCAGCAGATACCTCTGTCCTGCCCGGGTCACACTCAGTGACGTCAGCCAAGAGGCAGCTGCTCCTGGTTTGGGTTCCTGGAAACATCTCATCCTCCTCAGTGCTATTTATTGATTGGTTTATTTATTTCGTGTCAGAGTCTCACTCTTGCCCAGGCTGGAGTGCAGTGGCACGCTCATGGCCACCGCAACCTGGACCTGCTGGGTTCAGGTGATCCTCCCGTCTCAGCCTTCCAAGTAGCTGGAACAACCACACCCCTGGCTAATTTTTTGATGTATTGTAGAGACGAGGGCGTGCCAAGTTGCCCAGACTGGTCTCGAACCCCTGGACTCAGGGAATCCTCTCGCCTCCGCCTCCCAAAGTGCTGGGATTGTAGTGTGAGCCACCGCGCCCAACTTCTCGGTGCTTTTTTTAACCCTCTTGGTCTTCCTTCACTCGGAAGGTGTCAGGACGCCTGGGTCCATTTTCCATATCCAGAAGGTGCATCTGCCTTTTCCAGTCATTGGGAATGAGCTGCTTCTGCCCAGACGCCTCACCACAGGCCACATTCCAGGCAGTTCAGTCCTCTATTGAGCGAACATGTATCAAGCCCTCTGTTCGGGGGCCATGGGCGTCTCTGTGCTGGAGACAAAGAGATGCGTGAGATCTGGTGTCAGCCCCAAGGATCTCATGGTCCAGGTGGGAGGGAGCCTCACCAATAAGACAACATTATAAGGGCAATATTGACAGGCATAGGCCGCTCTGCAAAGGGCACCCAGGACAAGGTGATGCCTGAGCTGGCTCAAAGACAGGTGAGAGTTGACAACACTGGGAAGCAGGTGTTGAAGGCAAGAGAGATGTGACAAGCAAAGACATGAAGGCAAGAAGCAGCATGGGGGCGCGGGTGCCCGTGTGTGTGTGTGTCTGTGTGTGTAATTGAGTGGGAAAGGTGTGGAATACAAGCCATTCGGTGTGCTGGAACTTTAAAGAGACCGGTGGGAGATGTGGCTGGAAAAACCGTGTAGACTCCAGGCAGCGAGAGTCACCGATGGATCCGGGCAAGAAGGCGCACGGGCAGGTCAGTCCCTCACGCCCTAGCCACTGAGGGGAGCAGGGCGGGCGAAGGAAGTCGGATGGGGGCGGCTGCAGCAGTGGCCCGGGGCAGGAGAGGATGGTGGCCTGACCCAGGGCAATGGTAGCTGAGATTAAAAAAAAAAAAAAAAAAAAAAACCGGGCTCGGTGACTCAGCCTGTAATCCCGTGCTTTGGGAGGCTGAGATGAGTGGATCGCCTAAGCCCGTGGGTTCAAGACCCACCTGGGCAACTTGGCGAGCCCTCATCTCTACAATAAATCAAAAATCAGCCGGGCGTGGTAGTGCGCGCCTGTAGTTCCGGCTACTTGGAAGGCTGGGGCGGAAGGATTGCCGGAGCCCAGCAGGTCGAGGTTGCGGTGGCCGGGAGTGGCCGCTGCACTCCAGTCTGGGCGACAGAGTGAGACTCCAACTCAATAAAAATAAAAAAGGTGGAGGGGAGGGGGCACTTAAGAAATACTCAGGAAACAAGATCAGATTTAGTTATCGGTCATCTGTGGATGGTAAAGAAGTCAAGGGTGACCCCTGTGCTTCTTTCTTGGTTGACTCGGTTGATGAAAGAGATTAAAAGAGGAAATGCTGGCTAGAGTTAATGATTACCGTAATTATAACAGATACTGCCTATTAAGCTCTCCATGAGTGCCAGGCATGATTCTCAGCCCTTAATACATTACCTAATTTGTCCCCTACTGAAACCCTGCAAGGTGTACTACTATTTCCCACATTTTATAGCTACATAGAAGGCCGACATTCTAGAAGTCAAATTCTTCTTAATTGCACCGTTTCACTCAATCCATCCAGAGACAGAACTGCTCTTTCTGCCCGGCTCAAGCTGAACCCCTGGAAAGGAACTGGGAGGCAGACTGGTCATGTGTGCCAGCCAGCCTTGGCTTGGAGAGCCCCCAGCACGTACCTCTCCAAATCCAGATTCTCTCTGGAGCCGAGGCCAGCAGAACAGGGTCAGTCACGGGAAGGAGGGAGTCCCACGGGCCCAGACAGGCAAACTCCCAGGGTCTGATCCCAACACTCTGTGAACATCTGGCCGTTGTGTCCTGGGTGTCCCCAAAGGGCCCACAGCCATGGCCTGAGCCCCTTCTGGAAGCTTCCCTGCCTCCTCGAGTGGATCCGGGCAGAGGTTCCCAGACAGATGACTCGGGGAGCCCTGCAAGCCGCCCTGCCTGCTCCAGCCGTGGGCCCCTCAGCCACAGCTGCACCTGCAGACCTTCACGTGGCCGAATGGATTGAGACCGGGGAGATGTGGGAAGGGCTGGGAGCAGGGACTACCCCCTCTGCTCCCTACTGCCCAGACCTGGCTGCTGAAGAGGCTGCAAGGCCAGGAGACCTGGGGTCTGGCTCGCGCGTGGCTGCTCACAGAACAGGGTCATGGTCCTGCCCCCACGGATGTCAGTTTCTCTGTAAGATAAGGCAGCTGGACTTGATGATAAAACGTAATGCTCACATCTGAGGAGTTCATTGCAGTTTCAGACTCAGCACACCTGTGAACCAGGTAGTGACGTGGATGAACTTCTCAGGAAATTCTAGACCCGGGGGGCCGCCCTGGCAGTGGGATCTCAGGGAACCTTCCTTCCACCATACCCCACTCTAACGGGGGCAGAGAAGAAAGGTGTCTCCACAGCATGACTTCAGCTGACGCCCGCAGAACACTTTGGAGCGATTTTCGCAGTGAACGGAGGTGCTTTCTGTCCTAAAAGCCAAGGACTCTGGAAATTGAAGTCCTCTTTCTTCTCTAGTGTCACGCAGTTGTCCATCAACAGAGTGACCACATAATTCATCACCCGAACTAGGCTACTTCCCGTGTGAACTATTAATAATCACACAGACAACAGGCAGAGACCTTAGAGTCCTGGGCAGATGGGAACAAATGGTCACTGAACATATCACCACATAAACCCTGCCAGACCTCCAGCCCCAGCGATCCCCTTGTTCACCCACGCAATTAGCACCATCCTTTGATGAGCCTGGGAGAGATCAGACCGCAGACCGGCAGTGCTCCGAAGCGGAGAGACTGGGCTCTGGGCCTGGCTGGTCATCACTTCCCACGTGCAGCTAAAAGCCAGGCTGCGAAAACGCGCCAAGCATTCTTAAAGGGTCTGTACCAGGTGTGGTTTCTTCCATCCTCAACGTCCAGCTTCCTTTCTCCTTTGTGGTCCCCCCACTTGTGGTTAAGATGTCAGCTCGGGGAAGGTCCCCGCTGAAGACGGCCACCTGCAGACAGGCCCCTCTAGCCCCAACCACAGGGATGCTGTGAAGCGTGGCGGAAGGTCTTTGCAATTCCGCTCTGGCTCTGCCTTCGATGAGGCCTGAGTTACCCAGCTTTGCTGAGCCTCCCGCAGGGAGCCCAGTGTCGGTCACATAAGCAGGTCACTGTGTGGGTGGTTCCAGGCTAGCGAGGTTGTCTCTGTGTGAGGAGCAGCCACGTGGCCCTGCCTGCTTCTCTCAAATGCCCTTTTATACTCAGCTGGAGACGACTCTGTGACCTTGGCCAAAGGCACTTTATAAAACGTGAGCACGAGGAAGGATCTTGAGCTATAGTCACAGAGAAGCTGCAACCTGGCGGTGGAGAAGCAACTGATTCATGGCAGGGCCAGGACCCAAACCTTGGTGTCCCCACTGCCGCTGCCTCCTTGGACTCAGATTGTCCCCTCCAGCACAGCACGGCTTCCCCTCTCCTCAGGGACTCAGGGATTAGTCAACCTTTAGAAGTCTGTGTTTATTTACGAAGCCGCTGCTTCTCCTTCCAGCATCTGAGAGCATTCTACAGACATTAATTAAGGAAGCTTCACAGCAAGCCCAGGAGGGAAGAATTTGGGAGGGATTCGTTAAAGGACCAGTTCCCCCTCCTGGGTGCCACCCGGTTTTTGTCTTTAACTGCTCGGTCTCTTCAGAACATGCGTGCACACCTGTGCACTTGCACACATAGACAGGCACACATGCATTAACATGCGCGCGCACACACACACACACACACACACACACACACACACACACACACACCCCAGCCCTTTTCCACCAGTTATCTGGCATCCTTCACAACAAACCTCTGCCAACGCCATCCCAGCATTCCTGAGCCTGGTCCCCTGTGGTGTGGCCCCCACAGTGGTGCCCAGCGGACGCTCTGCAACCAGAGAGACAGGCAAAACTTCTCCACTTCACCTCGCATAACCTTCACCCACAACCTCCACTGCTCACTAAAAATCCATTCTCAGATGTTCTGCACGCTTCAACTCAAGTCGTCTCCCATGCTGTGGAGAATAAACCTGTATCTCTGCCTCCCCTTAGGATGCGGAGGGGTTGGTAGAAAGACGGCTGAGGCCAAAAGAAGGGTAACTCAGTACCTGTGTTAGATGCTGTCACTTTCTTGAGGCTGCCCTAACAAAGCACCCCGGCTGGGGGGGGTTTACACAGCAGAGATTAAATTCTCACAGTCCTGGAGGCCTGCAGGCTGAGGCCAAGGTGTGGGTGGGGTTGGTGTGGAATCTGATCGGTGCCTCTCCGCTAGCTTCTGGTGGTTTACAGGTCATCTTTGGTGTCCTCGCCATGTAGAAACTTCACCCTGATCTCTGCCTTCATGTCACCTGCCCCCCTCCCTAGGGGCATGTCTGTGTCCAAATTTCTCCCTTTTATAAGGACACCACGGATTGGGGCCCACCTTGCTCCAATATGCCTCATCTTAACTAACTACACCTCAACGATCCTACTTCCAAGTAAGCTTACATTCTGAGGTACTTGGGGTTAGGTCTTCAACATATGAATTTAGAGGGGAGACGATTCAACCCAACAACTACGTTACTGAAATTCCATAAGGTGGAAGTCCTTCCTAGACAGGCGTTTACCAGGGACTGCTGTTGGTGGCTTGAGGGACACCAAGAGAAGTTTCTGTTCGGACAGCAAGACCATGGCCCACTGGCTGGCCCGCAGGGGGTTCTTAACTGGAGAGTCCAAATGATACTTAATGTTTGCTACATACAAGTTCTTCAAAACTGGACTTAGGTTTGCATGGATGAACTGGTACATGTACGACTCTGATTTACTCTGGTTTAACCGCCAGTGCTTCACCAGGGATGGGAAGAAGCTTGAGCCCTGAGTGACCAGAGGCAGGAACCCTGTCCTGCTATGTTTTGTCACTGTCTTGGATCTGCTCTTGACATTGAGCAGACCGGGATGGTCTAGACTCTTGAGGGTGGGCTTCAGAAGCAGAGGGGCCATGCTGCCTGCGCAGATTCTGCTACCCTCTCAGTGTTCATGAGTCCAAGTGTCTAAAGGCCTGTACGTTCCGCCTTCCCTCCTGTCTCTACTATTCTGCTGCTGCGATCTTTTGTTTCTTCACACTCCCCGGCCCCCAGCACACCCTTGGGCACACCAAAAAAAACCCTGAATTGATCACTCCTTAGTGTGTATAAACCTTCGTCACTGTTTGGACAAGGGCCCTTTTAAATTTTCTTAATTTCTGACCTTTTATGCCCACACCCCACTCCCATTCCCCACTAACCCCCACCACCATTATACTCAGTTCAGTGTGTTTCTTCTTGCTTGTCTGTATTCTTACAAAACTTATATTGTTCTGTGTGCATGAAATTTTCTTTTGAGTTGGGGTCTCACTCTGTTGACCAGGCAGGAGTGCAGTGGCATACTCACAGCCACCACAGCCTTGACCTGCTGGGTTCAGGTGATCTGTCCACCTCAGCCTTCTAAGTAGCTGGAATCACAGGCATGTGCCACCATACCCGGCTGATTTTTTTATTTATTGTAGAACGAGGTCTCACCATGTTGCTCAGGCTGGCCTTGAACCCCTGAGCTCGAGTAATCCTCTTTTTCTGAGTTGGAGTCTCACTCTGTCGCCCAGACTGGAGTGCAGTGGCACGCTAATGGCCACCTCAGTCTTCCAGGTAGCCAGAACTACAGGCGTGCACTACCCCGCCTGGCTAATTTTTTGCTTTATTGCAGAGATGAGGTCTTGCCTAGTCGCCTAGGCTGGTCTCGAACCTGTGGGTACAGGCAATTCTCTCATCTCGGCCTCCCAAAGTGCTGAGATTACAGCCGTGAGCCATTGCACCCAGCTTGTGTGCATGAATTTATTTTAATTTTTATTGAGGTATAACATGCACCGTAAAGTATGCAGAATCCTAAAAATACAACTCAATGAAAGTTATAAATAGCTGTATGTGTGTGTCTGCGTGTGTGTGTTAACCCACCACCCAGATGACGGCACAGAACGTTTTCAACACTCCAGAAGGTCTCCCGTGCCCCTTCCTAGTCAAACGAAGCCCCAGAGACACCCATCTGATTCCCGTCGTCATAGTTCCTGTCTTGCATTTCACATAAATGGAGTTCTATAGTATGTAGTCCTCACAGTTTTTCTGTTCATTTTTTAAATTGCTCTGTAGTATTCAGTTATATGAACCTTTGTGTTGTTGGACCTGGTAGCAGACATTAGATTGTTTCTAAGATTTTTATTTTTATGAACAAATCTACTAGGAACATGCTTTGTGCATGTCTTTTGGTGGCCATCTGAGCTTATTTCCTGGATACCTACCCAAGAAGAGGACTTGGATTATAGGGTAGCGGCCATTCCCTGTCACTCACCTGCTACATGTTGCACCATCTGACATTCCCTCCGCAATATGTGTGAGTCCCAGTGAATATGTATCCTTGCCAACTCAAGATGCTGTCAATCTTTTGTGTTTAGCCATTCTGGTATGGGGGGTGCTGTCTCATTATGGTTTTAGTCTGCATTTCCTGACAAGTAAGAGTGTTGACATACACTGTATGTGTGTATATTGGCTGTTTGTATGTGGTCTTCAGTGAAATGATCAGGTTTTCATACCCTTTTTTTGTTTTTTGAGTTGGAGTCTCACTCTGTCACCCAGACTGGAGTGCAGTGGCCGTTCCCGGCCACCGCAGCCTCGACCTGCTGGGCTCCGGCGATCCTTCCGCCTCAGCCTTTCCAAGTAGCCGGAATTACAGGCGCGTGCTACCACGCCCGGCTGATTTTTTTGATTTTATTGTAGAGATGAGGTCTCACCTACCCAGGTGGGTCTCGAACCCACGGGCTCAGCAATCCACTCACCTCAGCCTCCCAAAGGCGCGGGATTACAGGCTGAGCCACCGAGCCCAGCTGTCATACCCATTTTTAATCGGGCTACTTACCTTTCACATTAATTTGCTTTAGTGCTTTATATATTCTCATTTAAGTCTTTCCATAGAGAAATACCTTCTTCCTGTCTGTTGTTGACCTTTCCACTCTCCAAATGGTGTCTTTTGACACCAAGACAGATGCTCTTAATTTTAATAAAGTCAAAGTCAAAGTTATTAATTTTTTATGATTAGTGATTTTTGTCTCAAGAAATATTTGCCTAGGCCGAGCTTATATATGTATACATATGATAAACATATATATGTTTATTGAATATATGTAGATATGTAGCCAGATAGATAGACAAACTTTTTTTTTTTTTTTTGAGTTGGAGTCTCACTGTGTGGCCCAGACTGGAGTGCAAGGCCGCTCCCGGCCACTGCAGCCTCGACCTGCTGGGCTCCGGCGATCCTTCCGCCTCAGCCTTCCCAGTAGCCGGAATTACAGGCATGCGCTACCACGCCCGGCTGATTTTTTGATTTATTGTAGAGATGAGGTCTCGCCAAGTTGCCCAGGCAGGTCTCGAACCCGCGAGCTCAGGCAATCCACTCACCTCAGCCTCCCAAAGGCGCGGGATTACAGGCTGAGCCACCGAGCCCGGCTGTGTTCTTATTATTTACATCAGTTGAGTAGGGGTGTCTGCTACTTTCAGCCAGAAGCGCTAAATGGTATCCACTGCATCCCCAAGCCCTCGGCTTGTATAGGACACTCTTCTGATGGCTTTAAGTCCCCTGAAAAGAGGGCTAGGCAGAGTCTGTGCTCCACCCTTGGGGGCCAGTAGAGCTGCAGGTGTTTGCGACACAGTTGGGCTTATCGTCAGATGTAATCTGCCCTCACAGGAGCACAATGCAAGTCTTGGGGAGTGAGGGGCAAAGGCCCTGGTAGTTAGCTACTACCACTCGGGCCTCTTGGGTTAGAATTTTCTTTTGTGTCTTCTCAGCAGCCTCTGAGCTTCACCAGAGTGAGAGATTAGCCCCATGCTACGGGGTTCTGGGTCCTCAGGTCCCTGAACAAAGCCAGGTGTAGCCTGGGGACTCAACAGGGGCTTGCTGGGTACTGCTCCAAAGGAGGGGTGAGGGGCATTGAGAAACAGAGAGAAGGAGACGCAAGAGAGAAAGACAGAGAGGAATAGAAGGGAACGGAGTAAGGGAAGTGGGAGGAATGAGGAGGGGAGGTCCCAGAAAAAGTTGCGTGGAGTGTGGCTTCTTCATGGGGACCAGTGGATGCCCCGCAAAGAAAAAGCCAACCCTGTGAAACAAAAGGATGGAGACCAGGGGATCTGGACACCAGTGGCCAGGGACGTGTGAGCTTGAGAAAACATGTAGTTGCCATCATCTTCATCTGGTCCTCTCCTTCTTTTGCCAAGTGCCACGAGGGGGTTCCACCAAGGTCTGGTGGAAGGCCCATCACTGCACAGAAAGCCCATCACCGAGATAATGAATAATGCTGGGGAAGAAAGCCTTTTTAATGTGGGTGACATCAGCCAGGAGGCAGGATACAAGTCTCAAATCTGTCTCCCAACCAACTAACATCAGGGGGTTCCCACACACGTAACTGTGTGTAGGAAAACAGGAATTAGGTAGGGGTGAGGAAGAAGAGTTGGCCAACAGGCACAGGTGGTCAGTTCTAATGAATGAGGGGTCTGGTGTCTCATTGTCTGGATGTGTGATCTAGTAAGTTTCAGTTCCTTCTGGAAGGCCTGATGGTCACTTTCCTGAGAAAGAAACTCAGGACAAATGTACGTTTCTCAAGTTTTACAACCAGGAGTATAAATTTCTATGTTTATTTTTAAATTGTAAACATCAATTTAAGAAATAAGAATGGGCCAGGCTCGGTGGCTCAGCCTGTAATCCCGTGTTTGGGAGGCCGAGGTGAGTGAATTGCCGAGCCCGGGGTTCAAGACCCACCTAGGCAACTTGGCGAGACCTCATCTCTACAATAAATCAAACAAATGAGCCGGGCGTGGTAGCGTGCGCCTGTAGTTCCAGCGACTTGGAAGGCTGAGGCGGAAGGATCGCCGGAACCCAGCAGGTCGAGGCTGCGGTGGCCGGGAGCGTGCCACTGCACTCCAGTCTGGGCAACAGAGTGAGAATCCAACTCGTAAAAAAAAAAAAGAAAGAAAGAAGAATGAATGGTGATTAGGCTTCCAACACAGTTGCACAAGGAGATGTAGTGGCCAAGGGCACAGCTAGGCCCTGCAATTTCTTAATGGTGTGATTTGAGCCAAGTTACCAAACTTCTGACTCAATTTCCTTCGCTGTAGAATGCAGGCCAATGGTATCGCCCTGCAGGTGTCGGGAGGAAGTGAGATGGTGCATGTGACATTGGATTGGTTCCACTTTTCTCTCTCTCTCTCTCTCTGTCTCTCTCCCCTGCCCCCTCTCTCTGTCAGCTTAGGTTTAGAGGGATGATCTTTAAACTGAATTTAGTTCTAGCTGTGGTCCCCCAAATACCTTGCAAATTCGTCAGAACCAGTAAATTCCTCCTTGTTTCCTCACCTACTCCCCTAATTTTGCAACTCCAGAACAGCTGTGACCCAGGCAGAGGAAAGGCTATATCCAACAGGTGTCGCCTAGCCCACCCCTAGGGACGCTGCCGCAGACAGCCTTTCCAGCAGCACCCAGCTTCCTGCATGGACTGACCAACTCACGGACGGCAGCCACAGGCATGAGGATGATGGCAATGACAAAGACAGCCATGATGACCACAGGATTCACTGAGGGCTTGCCATGTGCCAGGCAGTGTGGGGTGATGTCACATCCACTATCTCACTTCCTCCCGACACCTGCAGGGCAGGTACCATTGGCCTGCATTCTACAGCGAAGGAAATTGAGTCAGAAGTTTGGTAACTTGGCTCAAATCACACCATTAAGAAATTGCAGGGCCTAGCTGTGCCCTTGGCCACTATATCTCCTTGTGCAACTGTGTTGGAAGCCTAATAACCATTCATTCTTATTCTTTCTTTTCTTTTTTTTGAGTTGGATTCTCACTCTGCTGCCCAGACTGGAGTGCAGTGGCACGCTCCTGGCCACTGCAGCCTCGACCTGCTGGGCTCCGGCGATCCTTCTGCTTCAACCTTCCAAGTAGCTGGAACTACAGGTGTGCGCTACCACACCCGGCTCATTTTTTTGGTTTATTGTAGAGATGAGGTCTCACCAAGTTGCCTCGGCGGGTCTTGAACCCGTGAGCTCAGGCAATTCACTCACCTCAGCCTCCCAAAGTGCGGGATTACAGGCTGAGGCACTGAGCCTGGCCTCTTATTCTTTCAAATTCAGATGCTACCTTCTTTGTGCTGATTTCTTCAGAAGTCTTGCCTGGATCCTTCCTTCTCATCTGAGGTTAGAGGTATCCTGCTCCTGCTCTGACTTCCGTTGTAGTTTGTAACGGTCCAAGAGCCCTTGTCACATTTGTCCTTGACTGTGACTGTCTTCATGTTGACTTTATGTCCTGCTGTATCGTGCAGACAAGTCTTATCTCCCCCTCTCTGTGTTGCCACTGTGGTGTCTGACATGGAGAGAGGTCAGTCACCCCACTAAGCCGAATTCAAACAGCACAGTGAGCGCAGACAGCCTGGACACTCTGGTCTTGGCTCTTCCGTTAATGGGGCATGACATCAAGAAGTCCCTTCTCTCCTGGTCCCTTATGCTTCTAGAAAACTGAGAATTGAATGCAGATGTTTCTAGAAGTCCGTTTGAGCATTGTCGTTTCATGTCTCCAACTCTCATTCGCCACTGTTTTCCCTGAGGCCATGTCAGGAATCTCTTCCCCAGTCCTCTAAGACGTTCCCAGGGGCTTTCTGAACCGGAACATTGCTCAGCCAAGGCAAGACATGGCCTGTCCCACTGGAGGAAGGTGGGCCAATGGAACGGGAGTTCACTGACAAAGGAAAGCCACAGGCACTAATGTCGGTGCCCCTAACTCAAAGTCTTCACCAGGAAACCTTTGCATCATTTGGTACTTTTCCCCCATTGGGTTGAAGTGGATGAATTCTTCCTAAGGTCAATGGGATTCACTTGGAACCCACATCGGTGCAGTTTGTAAGGCAATGTCTTCTCTATGGATTGCTTCAGGGAAAACCCGGCTCCACACCTGGGCTCCTGGCTGGTCCTTTTTTTTTTGAGTTGGAGTCTCACTCTTGTCACCCAGGCTGGAGTACAGCGGCATGCTCACGGCCACCGCAGCCTCCACCTGCTGGACTTAGGCGATCCTTCCGCCTCAGCCTTCCAAGTAGCCAGAACTACAGATGCATGCCACCAAGTCCAGCTAGTTTTTGTGATTTATTGTAGAGACGGAGACCTCACCAAGTTGTCCAGGCTGGTCTCGAACCAGCAGGATCAGGCAATCCTCTCAACTTGACCTCCCAAAGTGCTGGGATGACAGGCTGAGCCACCGCGCCCGGCTCCGGCTGGTCTTAATTTCTTGGCCCTGGATGATGTTGCCGGGTGTGACCCTCCAATATACACTTGACCGGCCCCTTCTGGCCTTCCTGGAATGCTCTCCTGGGGTGGTCAGAGCAGCAAATTCTGAGTAAGCCACCAGCCTGAACCAGGTATCCTTCCCAGAGTCTGGCGGGGTTCTCCCAGGAAACATTCCCTTCCCCCCAGGGCCACCCCCCGCATGTTCTAACTGCTCTTGGTGGTACTCCTCCAGCCTGCTGTGGCCTCTGGGGCTCAGCCCCGAGTGTGTGAGCTGTGCATGGCCACGTGTCAGCAACTATTTCCAACACCTCGCACTAGCTGGCGTGGGCTCTGGTATTTATAATGACAGAGCATAGCCAGGATGTGGCTGAGCAATTCTAAATTGAAGTTCCTGTAATTTCTCAGACTCAGCCCATGGTGTGGCCTGTGGGACTTATTTCCACACAGTCATGGCTGCCTGGCCAGTCCTCATTCTGATGCTCTCGGTGCAGATGCTATTCCAGCAGGCTGGCCCTACCTCCTCGGGGATATGACCTGTCATGGCTGCAGAAGAGCAAGTTTAAGGTGATGTAGGGAGCCAAAAGGGAGGCTGTTGGCCCTTCTGCTTTGGACAGGACTCTCCCAGGATTCCTTTCACCTCCCTGCTGACCTGCAGGGCAGCCAGGGCTCTCTCCGGGAGGGCCCCTCTGCTTCCCCTTTTCCTCCTCAGCCTCAGTTTCCCCCACAGGGGCAGCCTCTCGCCTGCCCGAAAGGGGTAGGAAAACCATAGGTGAAAGTGTCTTGGAGACCAGATTCCAGTGACACGACCCTCCTGGAGGGAGTCACCTGAAGAGGGCAAGGCGGAAGTTTCCAAAGCGAATCCACATCACTGCCACCCGTCCATATGGGGAGAGCAGCCTGGAAACCCCACCTGTCAGCCTGATGTCATGGGAGTGGAAGCCCACTTGGCCACTTGATGTCATGGGAGTGGAAGCCCAGCTGACCTCAGCCCCTGACAAGCCCTTTTCTACCACGTAGCACCTGGGCCCATCCTAACAGGCAGCTTGCGTGTATCTTTTTTTCTTTTTGAGTTGGAGTCTCACTCTGTCACCCAGACTGGAGTGCAATGGCCGCTCCCGGCCACCGCAGCCTCGACCTGCTGGGCTCCTGCGATCCTTCCGCCTCCGCCTCCCAAGTAGCCAGAACTACAGGCACGTGCTACCACGCCCGGTTAATTTTTGATTCATTGTAGAGATGAGGTCTCGCCAAGTTGCCCAGGCGGGTCTCGAACCCATGGATTCAGGCAATTCACTCGCCTCGGTCTCTCAAAGTGCTGGAATTAGAGGCTGAACCCCCAAGTCCGGCCTTACATGTGTCTTAATATTGGTATGTGGAATGCACATAACTCTACTTGTGCTGCATGCATGTGCTTGGATTGATACCTGTGATGTGTGTGCATGCATGTGTGTGTGTGTATGTTCGTGTGTGTGCTTACTGCTCCCCGTCCCCAGCCACTAAGCCCACCATGTCCCCTGAGGTTGACTTTGCTTCTTCCCCCGTGGACTCAAATCCACACACCCTCTTATATGATCCTCTCACCCAACTCTCTTGCATAGAGATGACAAAATTAAGAGGTCAAAGGTCAACGCCACACAGGATATTAGCCTCCAGGCGGGGACTAGAGACCAAGTCGTCTGACTCCTCGGTGGGTAAAGCTAGTTCCACTGCACCAAACTCAAAAGGCCATGCAGAAGATCCCAGGAGATGGGCACCTGCACCCTGCAGTGGGTCCTCGTCTGGTCTCTGCCCTTTTCTGCATACCTTTGTTTTCTCCTCCTCTGAAGAGGCAGTGCACCCTTTGCCGGCCTCCTAAAGTGTCCTGGGAGTAAAGGTCTGCCCACTGGTCCTTACACAAGAAGAAAACTCCCATGTGCTTTGTAATAGAGACTGTTCCTAGTGCCAGCCCCTGTGCTGAGAGCATCACATGCAGAATCTCACCTCGCTAGTCCCCAGAGAGAGGCAGACAAAGTCGCCCATATAATATCCATCCTTCTGTTCTTCCTTGCTAGCAATGCCCTGCCCCAGACAATCGACGGGGTTTGTTAGACCAGTCAGGACACCGACAAGCCCATCTCTCCAGCCCACCTTGTGGCTCAGGGTGACTATGTGGCCCGCATCGGGCCAATGAGTTGGAGGGAACAAGGCTTAGCTCCTCTCCTGTCCCCTGCTGTGAACTTGGATGTGATGTTTGGAATGACATCAGCCATCTTATGACAATGAGGTAGAAAGCATGAAGATGAAAGCCAGTGTGCCAAGGAAGGAAAGGTAGAAAGAAGGAGGCCTCCAGAGGAAATTCAGGCTTCAAAGATCAGGCATGGAGAGGGAAGACTGGAAGAAGTGCTGCGAGGCTCCAGCAATTTCCTCGCTTAACCAATAAGTGAGGGCTAGCCAGGAGCCCGGAGTGTGTGCTCTACGTCTTGCCATGTCATGAATGGGCCCCAGGACCCCCATGCACAAACAGGGAAATGGAGGCAGTGTGGCCATGTGATGCTGTCCATGCCAGAGACCCACCAGCATCCTGACAGATGGCAACTTCGCCATGGGAACACGGACAGGATTTCCCCAGGATTTCTGGGGATACCGTGGTAGCCCCAGACCAAGACCAGGTGCTACTGGAATTGCCTGCTCCAGACTTTGTGCATTGTTTTAACAAATATCTATTTGTTAGTTGGGATTTCTCTTACTTGCAGCTGAATACATTTCTGCCTGACACACACAGGTAGTATCATCCCTTTTTTACAGAGAAGAAAAATGAGATGCCTTGGACAACAGAGTTAGAAAGAAACAGTGCTGGGATTCAAACCCAGATCCCAGATGCTAGAGCCTGAGCTCTGGTATTGTTGTTTTAAAAGACAAGGTCTTGCTCTGTCACCCAGGCTGGAGTACAGTGGTGCAACCATAGCTCACTGCAGCCTTGAATTCCTGGGCTCACACCATCTTCCTGCCTCAGCCTCCTGAGTACAGGTGCAGGTGTGACACCACCTCTGGCTAACCTTTTTTTTTTTTAGAGAGACAGAGTCTCTCTATGTTGCCCAGGCTGGTCTCAAACTCCTGCTCTGAAGCGGTCCTCCCACCTAGGCCTCCCAAATGCTAGGATTACAGGAATGAGCCACCACACCCAGCTTCATATTGTCTATAAAGAGTTATGTAATTTACTTACTTCCCGTTGACCAGATCTGAGAAATAAAAAAAGAAAGAAAAAGAGTTATGTAAATTACTGATATAAATAAGGAGAATGTTTAGCCTATTTAAAAGGGTCATTACAGACAAGTTTTGTCTTCATCTTGAATAAGGCACAGAGGCCCTGGCTCTCGGTGCTGCTGGTGTCTTCTCTGTGGCCATGGTCACCAGGATAGCCCCTCATTAGACCACCTGGGCCTCTCCAGAGCTGAGCAAGGGCAAACTCTTCAGATCCAGGGCCAACTGCAGTGGGGCAGGGAGGCCAGGGGCCACCTACGAGAACATCAGCACACCAAGCCCCTCTTGCCTATAGATGGGGACACTGAGGCCCAGGGCGGGGAGTGCTTTGCTCAAAGTCACACTTCGAGTTAAGGCCAGAGCTGAAACCAGATGCCAGACCCCCTTCCCCGGGCAGGTGCTCTCTCTGTCCTCCCAAGTGGTCCCCAGGGGTCCTTCTGCTGGGCTGCAACTCTCAATCCACTGAGTCAGGACTTGGATCTGGGACTGAGAACAGAGCCTTTGCATCCTCATCTGTGTTCCCACAGTGAAGTTGCCATCTGTCGGGATGCTGGTGGGTCTCTGGCATGGACACCATCACATGGCCACACTGCCTCCATCTCCCTGTTTGTGCGTGGGGATGCTGGGGCCCACCCATGACATGTCAAGATCTAGAGCACACACTCCGGGCTCCTGGCTAACCTTCACTTATTGGTTAAGTGAGGAAATTGCTGGTGCCTCGCAGCACTTCCTCCGGTCTTCCCTCTCAAAGCCTGTTCTTTGAAGCCTGAATTTCCTCTGGAGGCTTCTCTGTACTCCTCCCAGGCTGTGAAGCCAGAGGGAGATGCAGAGAGCTGTGGAAATTCACCAACTCCTCCCTACCATTGAGTCCTCCCCCTAGACCCTAAATCCGAAATCCTCCTGTGTGTTTCTTTCTGCCTCAGTCTTCCTCTCTCTCTCCTCTCTCTCTCTCTCTCTCTCTCTCTCTCTCTCTTTCTTCTCAATCTCTCTCTCTCTCTCTCTTTCTCTCAATCTCTCTCTCTCTCTCTCTCTCTCTCAATCTCTCTCTCTCTTTCTCTCAATCTCTCTCTCTCTCTCTCAATCTCTCTCTCTCTCTTTCTCTCAATTCTCTCTCTCTCTCTCTTTCTCTCAATCTCTCTCTCTCTTTCTCAATCTCTCTCTCTCTCTTCTCTCAATCTCTCTCTCTCTCTTTCTCTCATCTCTCTCTCTCTCTCTCTCTCAATCTCTTCTCTCTCTTTCTCTCAATCTCTCTCTCTCTCTCTCTCTCAATCTCTCTCTCTCTCTTTCTCTCTCTCTCTCTTCTCAATCTCTCTCTCTCTCTCTCTCAATCTCTCTCTCTCTCTTTCTCTCAATCTCTCTCTCTTTCTCTCATTCTCTCTCTCTTCTCTCTCTCTCTCTTTTTCTCTCAATCTCTCTCTCTCTCTCTTCTCTCTCTTCTCTCAATCTCTCTCTCTCTCTCTCTTTCTCTCAATCTCTCTCTCTCTCTTTCTCTCAATCTCTCTCTCTCTCTTTCTCTCAATCTCTCTCTCTCTCTCTCTTCTCTCAATCTCTCTCTCTCTCTCTTTCTCTCAATCTCTCTCTCTCTCTTCTCTCAATCTCTCTCTCTCTCTTTCTCTCAATCTCTCTCTCTCTTTCTCTCATCTCTCTCTCTCTCTTCTCTCAATCTCTCTCTCTCTTTCTCTCAATCTCTCTCTCTCTCTTTCTCTCAATCTCTCTCTCTCTTTCTCTCAATCTCTCTCTCTTTCTCTCAATCTCTCTTTCTTTCAATCTCTCTCTCTCTCTCTCTTTCTCTCAATCTCTCTCTCTCTCTCTTTCTCTCAATCTCTCTCTCTCTCTCTCTCTCTCTCTCACACACACACACACACATACACATACACACACACACACACACACACACTTCCTCTAACAAGTTACCTTCAAGGTATTTATAGACCCAGCAGATCCCCAGGGGATCTTCTGCTTGGCAGACTGCCTCTTGGAGCTGCCTTGCTGCAAGCGGCCTGCCTGGCCAGCCTCTAATTAGCCCGCTGCCCTCTGCTCCAGGGCTTTGATGGGCCTCAGACTCTCCAGGCAGAAGGGACAAGCCGGAGGCCCAATGTCCCGCAGACAGGTGACGGCACCAGCAAATCTAGGATGATGCTAGGCTGATGCACTTGTTTATCACCTGAATCCAAGCTGTGTTTCTTTGTGAGTGTGTGTGTGTGTGTGTGTGTGTGTGTGTGTGTGTGTGTGTGTTAGTTGCAGGAGGCGTGTATTCAAGGGAGACTACAGTATTTTGCTTAATGGTCTTTTCCTCGCTTCCTCCTCCCTTGTTAAGAATAAAAATTGACTGAGCCATGATTAATGGCGTTAGAAATCTTTAGGAATCTGAACATGCCTCTCCCTTCCGGAGCTCCAGGATCCAGCCAGAATTGGCATTTGGAGGAATGGATGCTTGAAGAATGTGAAGCAGCCTCTGGGAGACAGAGTGGTGTCCAGACTGGTTTCGCCAGGGCAGCTGTGTACCGTACGCCCCACCTCTTTTTTCCTCAATTCTTTTTTTAAATTGTGATGAAATACACATCACATAAAATTTACCGTCTTGACTTTTTTTAGTGCACAGTGCAGTAGTATTAATCACATTCACAAGGCTGTGCAACCACCACCAACCTCCACCTCCAGAGCTCTTACAAAGCTCTTATTATCTTGCAAAACAGAAGTTCTGTACCCATTAACTCTCCACAAACTCCCCAATCCTCCCTCCATCCAGTTCCTGGCACCCACCCTCTACTTTCTGTCTTTCTGAATTTGACTATTTTAGCATCTCATCTAAATGGAATCATGCAGCAGTTGTCTTTCTGTGACTGGCTTATTTCACTTAGTGTAATGTCCTCAAGGTTCAACCATGTTGTAGCTTGTGTCAGAATTTCCTGCCTTTTTAAGATTGAATAATATCTCATTGTATGGGTGGACCATATTCTGTCTATGCATCGACACTTGGATTTATCCATGATCCATGTCTGTCCAGGATGGACTCAGGTTGCATCCAGCTTCTGCTATTGTGACTAACACTGCAACGAACTTGAGTGTGCAAATATCATAGATGCCGTTTTTGAGGGCTTCCTGAAACCAACCCAACTTCCCTGTGAACTAAGGGTTACAGTTTGGTTTCAATTTGAGTAAGCATAGAAATTGACCATCCCAGCCTTAAAGCTGCAAACTTACATTCATCTTATCCAAGTTCCTTTTTCAGGAAACCTACCCTCAGACCTATAGTATCAAGAAACTGAAACTCGCCAAATCACTGCATCCAGACAATGAGATGCCACACCACACCTGTTGGATATCTCCTCTCCCTTACTCCTCCCCAATTCCTGTTTAACAACTCCTCTTCTTTACTCCTCCCAAACTCCTGTTTCTACATTCATACCCCACTATATAAACTTTTAACTTCAGTGGGATGGGGAGATGGTTTTAAGACAACCTTGTGTTCTCTTTGGCTGATATCACCAAATAAAAAGCCTCTTCCCAGCAATACTTGTTGGTTTACAAAGGACTCCCTGAAAAGGTATGGATGTGGGAGAAGCACAGGGGGTTGCAGCTGAGTTGTTCCCACTCCAAGTCAGGGAAGGAAGCCATCACTGGAGCACAATGACTCACACCTGCAATCCCAGCAGGCAAAGGAGCGACCTGAAGGCAGTGCTGGCCTTGGGATGAGGGACGCAGCCAGTGGAGATGACTGCACTCTCATCCCTCTTTCCAGGCTCCTGCCAGGCTCCCTGTTGGCTGAGCTCAAGAGAAGCCAGGAGGCACTGGACTCCAAAAGGATGGTCCATCTAGATGAGCCTCCAGGAAAGTGCACAGAGCAGGATGAGCCAAGAGGGTAGAGGCTAAGACTGGGCAGGCCAACAAGACACCTACTTTCGCGGTAGGGAGACAGCAGCCATAATCCAGGACAGAGGAAGAAGAGGGCAGGGGGGACCAGGGGGAAGGGAGAGCAGAGCAGTTCTTCTCACAAGCTCCAACCTAAGCAAGAGGGCTTGGAAAGACTCTCACTGGCCGGCACTCACTGAGCAGCAGGCAGAGATGTGAATTCGTGCTCCGTGCCCAAAGTTGCCTAGTTTAAGTATGTATCTGTCCCTCGCCTTCTTAGCATCAGGGACTGGTTTCATGGAAGACAATTTTCCCATGGATGTGGGTGGAGGAATGTGCAGTCAGACCTCACTGCTCATGTTAATTTGTATTTGCAGCCACTTCCCGGCGCTAGCTTCTCTGCCTCAGTTCCCTTGCATGTGCAGTTCACTCTAGGGCTCACGCTCCTAAGAGAATCAAATGCCTCCACCGATCTGACAGAAGATGGAGCTCAGGTGGGAATGTGGACGATGGGGAGATGAAGCTTCGCTCCTTGCCTGCCGCTCACCTCCTGCTGTGCGGTCCAGTTCCTTCCAGGCCTTGGATCAACACTGGTCTGTGGCCCAGTGACAGGACTCCCATATATTTTGTTTCCCTTCTCCTGTTTCTAGGCCCTCACCCGCTGTCTGCCATATGCATTCATCACCATTCTCCAGCAGACCTTGGGTTGCAGCAGGCGAGATTTCAGTAAGACTTTAGTAAGAATTGGCGTAATCCCTTCCTAATCTAGGTATTAACCACCTTCCCCTTGGCGTCATCTCCTGCTGCTTCTTTTTGCCCCCCCCGACCCATCTCTTCCACTCTCGCCATTCTCCTTTCTCCTGGGTTTGAAACATCCACACATGTGTGACGCTCCTCCCACTGAGACCAGGCCTACATCTCCTCCCTTGGAAACCGGGGCTCACTGGAAACTGGCTAGCCTCTAGGATATAGCCAAGGAGATGCTAGATCGTGAGAAGCAGTACCCCTTCCATCTCATTCTCTTGGGAGTCTCACCTAGGAGCCTGTCCACCGATGCTGTGAAGAAAAACAGAGCCTGGCGCTCGGCCACAGCTGATTTCCCAGATGGCAGCCACAATACCTTGAGTGACCCATCTTGGAAGTGGACACCCTAGCTCCTAATACATTTCCCTGGCTGATGCTACATGGGACGAAGTCCTCTTGGCTAGGTCCGGCCAAAACTACAGCCATAAACTAAGTAAATGTTTGATATTGTTTTAAGCCACTAAGTTCAGGGGTAGCTTGTTATGCAGTATTAGATCACAGATCTCACCCCTTCTCCAGACACTGTGTACAATAGAACATCTCCGTGCTTTTCTACTCTTGTCCCTTCTCTGCTTCTTCTAACCTATCTGTTCCTTATAACTACCCCTACTCTCCAATTCGTGAACTCCTACTCATCCTTAAAGGCCCAATTCAAACATCCCTTTCTCTGTGAAGCCTTCCCTAAAATTTTCCTTACCCTTTGCCCACCGTAAGGGAAGTAACTGTTCCCTCCATAACGCTTCCCAGCTATTTCGTGAGAGCATCACAGCATTCAGCTTGCTTTAGCTGCCTGATTTGTTTGCCACCGGCCTCCCTGTATGAATTCTGAGCATTCACCTCAAGCGTTGTGCCTCACCTCCATTCCAACTCTATGTATCACATCCCCAGGGCCTACTGGGAGGCTGACACCAGGAAGAAGCCCTGTGAAAGTGGGTGAGGCCGAATTAAATCTTAGAGAATTTGAGACACAGGAAAGATTAACCACAAGAAAATTGAAATACCCTTTCTCTCATGGCTCTTGCAAATAAAAACCCAACATATCTCCCTTCCTAACTTGCATAAATGGTGGACCATCCTGGCCTGTAGCTAAGGAAATAGATGGATGGGCCCCTCAGAGTTCTGTGTTCCAAAGATCTATCTTAAAGATTGGTCATTCCCACCACTGTATGCTCTGCTCCCAAGCTGCACTTTATTCCTGCTGAGAAATCCCTCCCCTGAAGCCACTCAGCTCTGAAGCCCTCTGACCTCCTCACTGCCTCCCTGAGGCCTCGCCGGATTCCTAGGAAGGGTCACAATTTTCCTGAAATAAGAGAGGCCAAGGTCTTAGGAAACTAGAATTTGCCGAAATAAACAATGCATTTATTTTAGACTTATTTGAAAGGTATTTTTCTCTGTATGACCGACCGGCTAAGGCACAGTTACAGAGTGCAATACCTTAGGTGAGTCTTTTAAAAGATGTATTGCTTCATCCACTTCTAATATCAGTATTTTTCTTTCCAAGTACTTTGAGGGCTTCCTAAGCATGTCTAGGGGGCTTTCAGGGT
Organism: Cephalopachus bancanus; assembly: GCA_027257055.1. Lineage (NCBI taxonomy): Eukaryota > Metazoa > Chordata > Mammalia > Primates > Tarsiidae > Cephalopachus > Cephalopachus bancanus. Next base: position 919,115 of record JAPVLO010000308.1, read on the forward strand.
CCAGGTCACCACTGGGTCTGTGAAATGAGCACAAGGATGGAGTATGGAGCGCTCCAAGCAACAATTGTGCTTGTGACAGAGTGAGTAGGAGGTTTTCATGAGGAGGGTGCTAGAACCGGGTTGGGGGGCAGGTTCTGGGGGGTCGGAAACTTGTATAATTGGGGGGTGGTCATCTATAAGAGGAAAAGAATGCATGGCCAGACTCGGTGGCTCAGCCTGTAATCCCGCACTTTGGGAGGCCGAGGTGAGTGGATTGCCTGAGCCCACGGGTTCAAGACCCACCTGGGCAACTTGGTGAGACCTCATCTCTACAATAAATCAAAAATTAGCTAGGCATGGTAGCACACGCCTCTAGTTCCAGCTACTTGGAAGGATGAGACGGAAGGATCGCCGGAGCCCAGCGGGTCGAGGCTGCGGTGGCCGGGAGCGGCCACTGCCCTCCAGTCTGGGCGACAGAGTAAGACTCCAACTCAAAAAAAAAAAAGAGGAAAAGAATGCAAATTACAAATAAAAATATAAAAATAAATGCAGCCAGACATGGTGGCTCATTTCTCCAATCCCAGTATGCTGGGAGGCCGAGGCGAGAGGATTGCTTGAGCCCAGGAGTTCAAGATCAGCCTAGGCAACATAGGGAGCCTCATCACTACAAAACATTTTTTAAAAAGGCCGGGCTTGGTGGCTCAGCCTGTAATCTCAGCACTTTGGGAGGCCAAGGTGAGTGGATTGCCTGAACCCACAGGTTCGAGACCAGCCTGAGACCAGTTTAAGACCAGCCCAGGCAACTTGGCGAGACCTCATCTCTACAATAAATAAAAAAATTAGCTGAGCGTGGTAGCAGACGCCTGTTGTTCCAGCTACCTGGAAGGCTGAGGCGGAAGGATCGCTGGAGCCCAGCAGGTTGAGGCTGCAGTGGCCGTGAGCATGCCACTGCACTCCAGCCTGGGCGACAGAGTGAGACTCCAACTCAAAAAAATAAAATAAAATAAAATAAAAAATAAGCCAGGATGTCGCTTTCAATAACGACTCTCACACGATTCTTCTGCAAGCTGCTTTAATCCCAGGTTACTATATCGTTCTTCTTTCTCTTTTCTCCTATTCGTGACCTTAAATCTAGTATCTCTGCCAATCAATTAAGGTAACGCGGCACGCACCGATAGGCCCGTAAGAGAGGATTGTATGCTGACATCCTTTAGTTGCCTTATTAGGGCTTGTTTTGTCTTGTGGTCTGGCTGCTTCGGGCGCCATGTTAGGGCGGAGGCGCTCCACAGCTCCCCCTTTTTTATTTATTTTGTCAGGAGAGGGTAGTGGTCACAGCCCCCATATAACAAGGACCATGTAAGACAGTCTATCTCGCGCGTGTAATCGCCAGACCGACTGCCCACCTGTCCGACACCGATTTTCTGGGGATGGGAAAGGCGATGTCAACCCATATGCAGCTGGACATGCCCTCCACGGGATAACTCCTCCTGGGCCCCCGTGTGCAGTACTATTCTCACATCCTGCCCTGCTCTTATTGCCCTAGCGCGGCAACCCAGACCTGAGGGGATTGATCCACCTCCATGGCAGCAAAGGCCTGCGCTAGTAGCGCACGGTCACGTGCATTGCATCGATGCATACGGCAGAGACAATAGAGGCACAGGACACAACAAGAGAATAACAAAAGGGCCATAGAACCCATTCCCGCCCACTCTTTAAGATGGTATGCTGCCTGGGCGATCCAGGAGGCCAAGGTTTGAGCGACGACTGAATCTACTCTGGTGGAGTTGATGATTTCACGACGTAGAGCCTCCGTCAGGTTGTCAAACTCTTGGGACCAATTACCTAAAAGATGGAGGGAAAGCTTTCGAGAGAGGCTAGCAGCAATGGTCATATTGTGGTATGGGATGCCGGTTACGCATAAAGCAATAGTGTGCCATTCACACCCTATTTGCACCATGCGCCAGAGAATGTCTACTTGTTCTTGTACCACGTCAACTCTTTGATCTAAGATCATAATGCCGCCACACAAGTGACTGTTAATATTACTTTGGCAGCAACAGTGGAAGACAAGGTGTTTAAAGTGGTGGCGGTCTGTACTGTGGTACACATGGCAACAGCGGCTGTAGCAGCTGCAGCGGCCGCCATTGCAATTGCTGCAATGATGGCGGCTATAATGCCGAAGTCTCTCCTCTGTCTAAAAGGAGAGAGAGCATTAGGGCCCCAGCAAGAGTGTAATTGAAATCGGGGGCTGGTGCCAGTTAAAAATCTGGGGAAAGTACGTGCCGAATAAGTGTCTAGGAAATACTGTTAAAATTCCCCATTGTTGCTCAGCACGACTTATGGGGAGGTTCAGCATCAGCGTTCCCAGCAGAAGCCACGTCGTCGGACTCATCATCAGCAATCGGGGTTCGTTCCTCGGGGGTCTTTGTAGTGCGTGTTAGTCGCTCAGGTACCCACACCGGGTCTGGGCTGTCCTGTGGAAAAACACACACAGATCCTCTCGCCCACGTTAATACTGGGTCGGGACCTCTCCATTGTCCCGTGATAACATCTTTCCATTTAACATAGCCCCTTTTATGCGGTACTGCGCCCAGATGGCGGTCCGCAGCAGAATTGTTCTCGTTGTCCAGCTGAAGAAAATTTAAAGTTAATAATGCTAATGACAGTCTTTGTTTAGGTTTGTAACCCATGCCTATTCCCCCTTTTTGTTTTTGAAGTAGTTCTTTTAGTGTGCGATGAGCCCTCTCGACTATTCCTTGACCTTGGGGATTATAAGGGAGCCCATGGCGCAGGTCCACGTTCATTTGTGCACAGAACTGTTGAAATGTTCGGGAGGTGTAGGCGGGGCCATTATCTGTTTTGATTTGCTGAGGCATGCCCCAGGCGGCCCACGCCTCCAAGCAATGGGAGATAACATGATGTGCCTTTTCTCCAGCCATGGCCGAGGCAAACAAAATTCCGGAACAGGTATCTATGGAAACATGGACATACTTGAGGTTACCGAACTCTGCCACATGAGTGACGTCCATTTGCCAAACCCGTGAGGGGAGAAGGCCTTTTGGATTCACCCCCCATGAAGGGGGGTGGTGGAAAGTAACACATGATCCGCAAGATTTTACAATATCTCTGGCCACATGACGTGGTATTTGGAAACGGGTCTGTAATGTTTTTGAGTTAACATGAAACTGGGCATGAAAATCTTGTGCCTTTTGGGCAGGGGTTCGGGTGAGAGGAAGTAGTGCCCATGTTAGCAAAAAGGGGATCACCTCTACACCGAGGGGCCTTTAGATCGCCTCTTTACCGAGGACCTTCCAAATCGCTCTTACCGAGGACTCTTAAATCGCCCCTTTGCCGAGGACCTTCCCAATCGCTCTTTGCCAAGGACTTCCCAAATCGCCTCTTTGCCGAGGACCTTCCAAATCGCTTACCTTCCCAAATCGCCTCTTTACGAGGCCTTTTTAATCGCCTCTTTACCGAGGACCTTTCTAGTTTTTTCCCTCCCTTGTGGGATCTACATACCAGTCGACTGCCCTGAGCAGCTGCAGTTCTGAATCCAAGGATTTCGGCTTCTTCGAGTCCCCGTACGGGCCACCACTTGTCGCTTTCAGTAACGACTCTCACACGATTCTTCTGCAAGCTGCTTTAATCCCAGGTTACTACATCGTTCTTCTTTCTCTTTTCTCCTATTCGTGACCTTAAATCTAGTATCTCTGCCAATCAATTAAGGTAACGCGGCACGCACCGATAGGCCCGTAAGAGAGGATTGTATGCTGACATCCTTTAGTTGCCTTATTAGGGCTTGTTTTGTCTTGTGGTCTGGCTGCTTCGGGCGCCATGTTAGGGCGGAGGCGCTCCACACCAGGAGCCGGGCTCGGTGGCTCAGCCTGTAATCCCACGCCTTTGGGAGGCTGAGGTGAGTGGATTGCCTGAGCCCGCGGGTTCGAGACCCGCCTGGGCAGCGAGACCTCATCTCTACAATAAATCAAAAAATCAGCCGGGCGTGGTAGCGCGCGCCTGTAATTCCGGCTACTTGGAAGGCTGAGGAGGAAGGATCGCCGGAGCCCAGCAGGTCGAGGCTGCGGTGGCCGGGAGCGGCCACTGCACTCCAGTCTGGGCAACCGAGTGGACTCCAACTCAAAAAAATAAAAATAAAAAATAAGCCAGATAGTCCCAGCTACTGGGGAGGCAGAAGGATCACATGAGCCCAGGAGCTTGAGGCTGTGGTGAGCCATGATCATGCCACTGCACTCCAACCTGGGCAACAAGGTGAGACCCCCAACTTAAAAAAAAAAAAGTAAAAGTAAAAGTAAAAGTGAACATTTATTGTTGAAAGCATGTTCTTGAAGAGATATCTATACGCCCATGTTCAAAGCAGCATTATTTACAAAAGCTAAAAGGAAGCCACCCGAGCGTCCATTGGTGAATGAATGGATAAACAAACTGTGGTATTCAGAGATAATGGATATTATTCAGTCTTAAGATGTCAGGAAATTCTGCCACATGCTGCAGCATGGATGAACTTCAAGGACATTGTGTTAATAAGCCAATCACGAAAAGGCAAATATCATATGACTCCATTTCTGTGAGATACTTAGAGCAGTCGAGATGATAGAGACAGAAAGTAGAATAGTGAGTTCCAGGGGCTGCAGAGAGAAGAGACGGGAGTTAGTGCTTCATGGGTACAGAGTTTCAGTCTGAGAAGATGGGAGAGTTCTGGAGATGGATGGTGGTGATGGCTACACAGCAGTATGAATGTATTGAATAGCACCGAAATGTATACTTAAAATAGGATGGTCAATTTTATGTCATGTGTATTTTGCCACCATAAAAAAAACTGAGAAGGGTGAATATTTATTTCTTTTTAAAAATCATTCAAATGTTTACAAAACTGATGAGTACCACCCAAATCACAAAACCTAGAGAAATAATATCTTTTTTTAGTTGAAGTCTCAATCTGTTGCCTGGGCTGGAGTGCAGAGGCACACTCACAGCCATCCCAGCGTTGACCTACTGGGCCCCAGCGATCCTTCCACCTCAGCCTTTTTAGAAGCCGGAACTACAGGCACGCGCTACCATGCCTGGCTAATTTTTTTTTAAATTGTAGAGACGAGGTCTCGCCAAGTCACCCAGGCTGGTCTCAAACCCACGGACTCAGTCAATCCACTCGCCTTGGCCTCCCAAAGTGCTGGGATTACAGGCTAAGCCACCGAGCCCAGCTGAGAAATCACATTTGGTGGCTCAGCCTGTAATTCCAGCACTTTGGGAGGCCGAGGTGAGTGAATTGCCTGAGCCCACGGGTTCGAGACCTGCCTGAGCAACTTGGCCAGATCTCATCTCTACAATAAATAAATTTTTTAAAAAATTAGCCGGGCGTGGTAGTGCGCACCTGTAGTTCCAGCTACTTGGAAGACTGAGGCGGAAGGATCGCCGGAGCCCAGCGGGTCGAGGCTGCGGTGGCCGGGAGCGGCCACTGCACTCCAGTCTGGGCGACAGAGTGAGACTCCAACTCAAAAAAAATAAAAATAAAAAATAAATTAAAAATAACGTATTTACTGCCCAACTTGCCTCTGTAGTGTTTTTTTAAAACGTGTTTGATTTGTAATTCTGAAAAAAATACATGAAATTAATCTGAAACGAAGGCATTCATAGGAACAATTGAGATGCATTTAAAAATCACTGCCACATTGTATTGAGCCCCAGAACTGTGTAACCAGATTACTCAGATGCTACAACATTGACTTATTGATGAATTTGTGTAGGAGTTTTGTCCCCAGAACACTTTGATTCTGCAAGCACTTCACGGCGTTGGTGGTAATTTTGTGTACCATTTTGCTGGAACCGCCAGATTTTATCAAGGCGAGATGCATCAGCTACACGAAGAAGCAATTCAATACATGGACAGCAGAAAACTTGGGTCCCATCCCCCAAAGGACCCTATACCAGTCTGGGTCCACACACGCCCAATTTTGATCAACTCTGTTTTGTGTCATTCCCATCAGAAAAGAAAGCAACGGATGCTGCGTTTGCAATTACCTTCGCTCAGTATCAACTATTTTCCCAACAGGAGAGAACGTCTCTCTTGGCCAGGCCTTGATAAGAACCAAATCCTCTGCAAGCCACGGTATGCCTTTGGCCTTTGACAGTTTTCCACAGACGAGCGACTTACCCCATGCTGCCAGAGGTGGCGCTGCAGGGCCCTCTCACGTCATGGTGCCACCTCTCCCCGCCGCACCCGCGTGTGGGGTGCCCTGCTTGGGGGGGGGCGAGTGAAGCCTATTCCTTGACGTCCGTCATCCTACACCCTACACCAGCTCTACAGGAGACAGCCTGTCTCTACGAGGAAGTGACGGTGAGCCTCGTGCACATGCCCCACTAAGTCCCACTAAGCAAATGAAATGTTTCCCTCACTCGCCTTCCTCTTGGCTGAACCCCCCAAATGCCACAGCCCCCTACACGTCGTGCAACTAAGGGACAATCAGACAGAGGAGAAGTCGGGATAGAAAGAGACAAGGTCTTAACCAATTGTAGCCACAACTAATGGACAATCCAACACAGGAGAAGTGGGGGGGGAAGAGACTAGGTCTTAACCAATTGTAGCCAAACTGTCTTCCTGTTGTCTGTTGTCCAAAAAATCATTTGGCCACAGGAACATGTTGCTTGGGCCCCTCCAGGGAAAGGGAGGGGTCCGGGCCAGTGAGAGCCCTGAAGCTTCATGGACTGCACAGCAAATATGTCCCCAGCCCAGATGGGGAGGGGCAAGCGTGTAGAGTGCAAAGATGCTTGGCGTTATCTAGGACCTACCCTTCTGGAAACACCAGCCGAGGTCCCCACCTTTGCCTCCCAAGGGGGAGCTCCTCCCAGGATTGCCCCGAGGGTCAGCGAGAGAACTGATCGCAGCCCTTGGCCAGTCAGAGCATGTACAGACTTAGCGGTCGTCCTCTGGCCAGACTCACTGCGTCCTCCTCTTGGGTCTAGAAGGTGGTTCTTCAGGAACGAGTCTGCCTCTTTAAAGCAGAAGGGTGTGCTCTGACCCCCAGGAATGAGCTGCAACTAGGATAATCCCGCTGAGGCCACTCCCCATGCCCCTGCCAGCCCTGCCTCTCTGCTGCCAGGCAGGGATTAGAGGAGAGGCCAGTGGATTAGAGGGGTTCAAGTTGTCACAGCCCTCAGTCCCCCTCCCAGAGGCCTGCTGGTCAGGTGGGGCGGCTCCTCTGGGAGCTGCAGCTGCGGGCAGAGAGAAGCCCTGCCCCCTCCCTCCAGGGAAGAGGACCCCAGGCTCACCAGGGCCCAGGCAGAGAAGGCTCGGCTTGGGAACGTCCCGGGGGTCTGGGTGGCAGGCAGACAGAGCACACGGTCTGGGACGGCTCTGTCCTCTCCTCCCACCCACACCTCAGTGGGAGCACCATGCCCAGAGCCCCCAGCCTCCGCCCAAACCCCGGCTCTACCCGCAGCGGGATTCCCGGCCAGCTGTGGCCAACGGCCAGGGCCTTCCTGCGGACGACCTCGGCCACCCTGTGGCTGCTACTTTTCGGCACCTCCCTGTCCCCCACGTGGGGGCAGGCCAAGATTCCTCTGGAAACGTAAGCATCAAGTTCCACCCCACCCTGTAAAACCCCTCCGCCCTTTCCAGCTTCCTTCCCTCTGGCAAGCCTCCACCTCTGCCTCCCTTCCTCCCACCTCTGTCCTCCCTCCAGGCTCTTCCCTGGGGGCTGTGGCTGCCCACTCTCTTGCCGTAAAGACCTTTTCCCCACTGGCCTCCTCTTCTCCCAAAAGCTCGGCCAATCTTGAGTCCCACCCAGCCCCTCCCCAGAAGCCAGATGGCTTTCAGCAGAACCGATTGTCAGGACCCACTCTCTTCTTGGCATGACAAGCAGCTTCTGGGCACCTGTGGGGTGGAGGATACTTCCAGGCTAATCGTGGCTGAGGCAGCTGCAGGGGAGCCGGGTATGTGATCAATGCAGCTCCCTGAGGGATTTGTCAGAATGTGTCCTTGGACATTCGGAAAAGGCAAGACCGATCTGAATTCACAGAATGGTTCATGTACGCAGGAGTGGCTTATTCAGGAACCAGGGAAAATTGGATTTGGGTGGCCTCCGTCCTCCCTTTCTGCCTCCTGGCAGATCTTGATTTTACACCCCGTCGTGAAAACCAGATCCAGGAAAGACCTGCCATCCGTCATGTACACCGTGGTATAAATTTAAATGACTGTGCAGTCTCCCTGGGGTGTGCGTTTTAAGACCCCAGTTCTGGTCGTCCTAGGAAAGAACTTTCCAATATATGGAGAGAGCAAAGCCCTCTAGACTGGAGGCTGCGACTGGCCAGTCCATGTTTAATCCAGCCACTCAGGCCCAGCACGATGGCCAGGCCACCAGCAGAGCCAGCTTTTGACTATATGTCTTGGCAGAAGTGGAGACAGGGTAGCCAGACCATGCACCATGCATGTTGGTGTTCAGCCTTGTTGGGCAGAGACTTTGGGCAGCCTCGTTTTTCCATCAAGTTGCATAACTTCTCCTGGTTCTAGGCCTGGCAGTGAGCTATTCAGTGAGGGTGAGGTGGGTCGTACTTCCCCTATGAGGATGCAGGCTCAGGGAGGGTGGGTGATGCCCTCGAGCTCACACAGCCAGTAGATGAAAGTGCTGGGGTTGGAGCCCCAGGCAGCCTGGTCTGTGCTTTCACCACCATACCCACTGCCAGCCTCCAGAACGAGCTGGGGCTGCAGGAGACGCTGAGATCACTCTTTATCCCCAGAACACACACCAGCTGAGCAGAGGGCCGAGTCTGGGTAGTGGACCGAGGGCCAAGGAAAGATGGCTGGAATCCAGGTCTTCCTGGAGGAGAACTTGAGAGTGGGCCATAGTGCAGAGACCCCAGGAGAGGGCCGAGTGATGGCCTGCAGACACAGCCACGTCTGCCCCCCACCCCACCCCTTCCTTCTCTCCTCCAAATCCTTCTCAGTCTTTTCCACCCACAGACCCCCCAGCTTCTCATGCCCACCCACGTGCTCCCTCCCACCTCCCGGGTTTCCACCGTCCTCCCAAATCTGTCCTCCACAAGGTCGTCAAAGCCCTCCCGATTGCTCAGTCAACTCCAGTAGACATTTCTGGTCTATCTCCCCGACCCCGTTGCCTTGGACACAGGCCTCCGTCTTTCCTCGAATCCCAGTGCCTTGTAGTCCACAGTCCTGCCCTCTGCTGGTTCTCTTTGGGCGCCTGAGTTACCTCGTCTTCTGTGGTGGTTCTTTTCTTTTGCCTGCCCCTGAAATTGTTGGTGTTTCCCCCGTTTGTAGACATTCAGATTTTCTCATGCTGCCTACAGACTCTGCTAGAGAGAGTTTTCCTACTATCAGGATTTCAATTCTAGCCATGTAGTCATGACTCCCATCCCTGTCTCACCTGTTAGACTCACACACCCAAGGCCTACGAACAACTCTTTCTGAACATCACGTGCGATTTAAATTCAAGTTTGTCAAGATACAGCATGATTGGCGTCTTCTAGAGTTGTGCAGTGCACCACCTGCCCCATAGCCCTGCAATAGGAACCTCACATTCAACAAAGCCCAAGCTACACACGCTACCTCCCACCCTCCCCAGAGCTTGCCTCCCCCAGCCTTCCTGGTATTCTTAATTTTATTCAGTACCAACAACATCAGGTCAACAGCCCAACCTGGAAACCTGGGAGTTGTTTTTGTTTGTTTGTTTTTTTATTCCTCTAAGCTCTTCCCTGTCCTCTACCGGAATCCTCTTCCAAATTTCTTTGCAGAGCTAACCTCTACCAAACTTCTAACACTGAATTCACATCCCACTTCCTCCAGGAAGCCTGCCCTGACCAGCACTACCCCTTCAAGCATGCACTATGCTGCCTGCATATGAAGGGGTATCCCTCTGAGAGTTTTGTAAAGAAGAGGGCTGGCACATGGTAGGACCTCAACAAATACTCTCGCTGTCTCTGAGGTTTCCACAGAGGCTCAGTGGTTCCCAGTGGCTTCAAGTAGGAAACATGGAGTGAATGACACATTGAGAAGCCTCAGCTATGCATGGCAGCTCCTGTTTCATCCTTGGGTCCTTCTACCCTGGCCAGGGCCTGTCGCCTGCTTCTCCCCTCCTCCTCTCCTCTCTACCTTCCATTCTCCAAGCAGAGCCTTAGGGGTGTGGGCTCAGCCTGGGTTCTGGGCCTGTCAGCCCTGTCCTGTGACCCACAGCAGGAGAGCCGGCCAAGGGTGGTCACCACACATCAGTGCAGCAGCTGGGCCCCCGGAGGGGTCTCCGGGTCTCCAGAACTCCTGCCTGGGTCAGGGCTGCAGTTGTAGGGATGAAAGGAAGGCCAGGAGCTCTTTGTGTGTGTGTTTCTGGGCATATGTCAGTGTGTGTGTGTGTGTGTGTGTTGTGTGCGTCCATGCACATATGTGTGCATTCTGTATGCATTGTGTGTCTCTGTGTGTCTGTGTGTGCATGCAGGAATGGTCATCTATGTGTAGACACTTGGTTTTACGTGCGTGTGGCTGCGTCTATGCATACGTCTCTGTATCTGTGTGTGCCTGTCTGTGTCTGCCCCTGTGCATGTATGTACTGTTGTTCCCGGCAGAGTGAAACTGTGGGCAGACACCTTCGGTGGGGACCTGTACAACACCGTGACCAAGTACTCAGGCTCCCTCTTGCTGCAGAAGGTGAGTAAACCCCTTCCGGGGGGCTCACAGGGTCGTCGGAGGGCAGTCAGCACGAATCTCCTTCCAGGTAGCAACGCAGAGCCCCCAAGTCCCTGTGCATCATCTAATGCAATCCCCTTGTTTTCAGAAGGGGACACTGAGGCCCGGGGAGATGAACAATTTGCCCAACTCCCAATACAAGGCAGCAAGGTGGGAACTGTATGGTGGTGTGGTCAAGAGGGTTGTGTGGCCGGGCTCGGTGGCTCAACCTGTCACCCCAGCACTTTGGGAGGCCGAGGCAAGAGGACTGCCTGAGCAATCAAGGGTTCGAGACCAACCTGGGCAACTTGGCAAGACCTCGTCTCTACAATAAATCAAAAATTAGCCATGGTAGCACTCACCTGTAGTTCTGGCTACTTAGAAGGCTGAGGCAGAAGGATCTCTGGAGTCCGGCAGGTCGATGCTGGAATGGCCATGAGTGTGCCACACTCCAGCCTGGGCAACAGAGTGAGACTCCAACTCAAAAAAAAAAAGAGCGTTGTGTTAGGTCCTCAGGAAACCAATGCCAAGATGGAATTAGACCTGCTAGAGATTTATTTTGGGGGTGGGAGGTGCCTGTGAAGAACAAAGGAGAGAGGCAGGGAGTGGGTGGGGTGCAGGCCTAACACCTATGAGAAGGTGGGAAAAGGCAGTGGCTGGGGAGGAAGGAGGAGAGGCCAGCAGAGCTTGGGGGTGTGCTTGGGAGTTGCTTGGGCAGTAGAGGAAGGTGGAGGAGGACTGTGGCCTCCCTGCAGGGAGAGCTCTGCCCCTCCGGTTCTCAGGTCCTCCAGCAGTGCCCTGGGATGGAGCGTTTACTCGGTGCCCTAGGAGGTCTGAGCCCCAGCAGGACCTGTAGAGCAGACACCTTCAGCACGCCGTGCTCCCATGGATGAATTGTTTACGTGCAGGTTTACAACTGGCCTGTCATCTTACTGTGTTATAAATGATTTCATTTTCCACTAATATTTACAGCTCTCAGAGCAGCTTTAATAGCAGACTGTTCTTCTTTATTCTTACCATTTATTAAGAGCTTTATAGTAGCAATTTCATCTTCACCATCACTCCATGATATCTTCCCGGGTTTATAAATGAGGTTGAATCTTGGGCTTTTACACCCGCACAGAATCGCAGACCCTTCCTCTTCTCCTCCACCTCTCCGCCATCCTCCACAGTCCCCAGTATCCTGTGGCAGGAGGAAGTAGGAGCCAGGTGGCAGCTAAGACCCCACCTGGCCCTCCCAACACACTCCTATGTTGCAAAGCACCGGGTCATTTGACTTTCTCATTTGGACCCTCCAACCCCAAGTGAGAAAGATGGTGCAATAATGATGTGGCCATTGGGGGTAAAAGCATTCTAGAACACTCTTTAAGGTCATGGAAATGTCACATCTTACAGATGAGAAAAGTGATTGAGTGACTTGCGTTTGGTCATATGGCCAATTGGTTGCAGTGTCGGGTTGCCAGGTAGTCAGGGTATACACGCTCGCCGAGAGCTGGTCTCCTTAGGGCCCAGAGAGTGAACTTGAACCGAGTTTCAGGCTCTCCTGGGCTCACCGGCAGTTTATCAGGCAGCCACCCTCAATACCTGGAGTGACTGAACTCTGTTGGGACCGTGAGATGGAGAGTCACACCAATGTGCTTAGGATGACATTGACAGCATGAAGCATCTTCCATATGCTGGGGTTGGGTGAGCTGATGTTCAGGGTGGTTTCACAGGCCCCGAAAGGTAGTGTGACTCTCTACAGAGAACATGGGCCTGAACTGTGGGAGCCATAGTCCCATCCAGGGTCACCTGCTCACCTGGTGGTTTACCTGGGCCAAGTTCTTTGGCTTCTCTGAGTTGTCTACTCCCTTGCTGAAGCTGTTAACCATAATGTGTCTAGAGCCCCTGGAGCAGAGAGGACATTTGAACAGAGGCAATTATTATTATTATTATTATTATTATTATTAGGGAGATTATGCAAAGAGGAGAGTGCCAGTCCTTGCCTCCAGTTGAGTAAACAAGGCTTCGAGTGCTTGAATGCACTGTCGAGAGGATGAAGACCATGCATAAGCAGGTATAAACATCTTGTACAAAATGACATGTGCCCATCTCTCTTACTTTCCCCTGAACAGAAATACAAGGATGTGGAGTCCAGTCTCAAGATCCAGGAGGTGGATGGCTTGGAGCTGGTAAAGAAGTTCTCAGAGGACATGGAAAGCATGCTACGGAGGAAGGTCGAGGCTGTCAAGGTATTCCAGGATTCCCGGCCCTCTGAACTGTGGAGATTTCTTCCCGGTCCCATGACACCAAATGATCCTTGCCAGTGTCATGGCCCTGTATCCCCTCCCACTGACGTGACCCTCTCCTATCTTATGAGTTTCTGCCTTGTCTCTTTATTCACTAAAGAATTCTTGTTCCAAGCATCTTTGTAAAAGAGGAAATGATGGGAAGTAGAAGAAGAGGGGAGTGGCGATGCCCAGTACAGCAGGGCCAACCTGCAGTACTGAGAGGGACAGTGACTCACCAGATCATATTCTGTGACTTGCATAGAGCACTGCTTGGAGTGAGCACCTAGAAATCACTTCCCGGATGGATGGATGGACGGACGGACGGACAGATGGGTGGATGCACAGATGGATGGATGGATGGATGGATGGATGAAGGAACAGGTGGATGGATGGATGGGTGGATGGATGGATGGATGGATGGATGGATGGACATAAGGACAGATGAACGGATGGATGGATGGGTGGATGGTGGATGGACATAAGGACAGATGGATAGATGAATGAATGAATGAATGAACAGGTGGATGGATGGATGGATGAATGGATGAATGGATGGATGGACAGATGGATGAACAAATGGATGGATGGACGGATGGACAGACGAATGGACATAAGGACAGATGAATGGATGGATAGGCAGAAGGCTGGACAAATGGATGGATGGATGGTTGGATAAATGGATGGACGGATGGGTGGATGGACAGATGGATGGATGGATGGATGGGAGTAGAGCAAAGCAAATCTCCCTACACTCTCCTCCTATCCTCTTCCCTCCCTTCTCCTCATTCATCCATAAGGACCCACCTTCATGGTCCCCAAGTGCTCTGAGGGCCACCTAAGAAGCAGAGATGCTTACAGCGATGGGCCTTGTGACTCGGGCCCTGGACATCTACCAAGTCTGGCAGGGCCTGGTAGAAACAGAATGTGTCCCCTCCTCTGGGATGGAACTATCTATCCAATGTCTGTGGAGACCGGATGTGTAAGCCGGTAGATATGGTGTGGTTGGAGAGACACGGCCCTCCACTCAACCAGTCAGGAATCAGACCATCCAGAAGCAGTGTCTTACAAGCCCTCTGTAAGGGCTTGTAAGACTAACCAGGAGAACAGGAAAGAACTGGGATTGGGGGAGGGGCGGTTGGTGAGGGTGGCGAGGCTGGGGCCAACCCTAAGCAGTGGGGGGACTCAACAGATGAAACAGACGGGCCATGTGCCCCCCCAGTGAGCTGCATCTGTCACTCCTCCCCCATCACAGCCCACCCTCTGGGAGGAATCCAGGGTCAGGGTTGCTGGAGCCTTCTTGCCCACGTGTTGCAATGCGAAGCCTCTTTTCTCCAGGCTTAGGGGGAAGAGATCTTCACATTAGGGACCAATGAGGATACACCTGGGGTCCCAAAAGCCCATCCTGGCTTCCTAATTAAACACCGCAGCTGAAGGACACTAACCTCACACACAGCCTAGTGCTAGAAGTTGCACCCGCATGCTTCAGTCGGCAAGTGTGTAAACAGCCTCCCTGGATCAAACAAGACACTGGGGCATGAAGCACACCTGACTCGAGGCATGGGTCCTTGCAGTGCCAGGGCTGCAAACCACCCTGGGACACCACAGAGGCCGGCACTCCAGGCTTTCTGGGACTCCGGGCTCCCTTTCCACAACCTCAAACAAATAAAAGCTTGTCCAGCGGACTTTCTCCAAGCGCCTACTGGGGGTGGGAGTCTGTGGGGGCCACAGACCTTCTATGAGGGTGCCCAGGGGAAGTTTCCTGCAAAGCTGCGCTGTAATAAGTTTTTCCCTGTGGAATTTCCTCATTGTATCCTAGGAACTGGGGGCTGGGTGGGGAGAAGACAGGAACTATTCTACCCAATTTACAGTTGTATAAATGGAGGCCCAGAGAGGTTTAGTGCTTGCCCCTGCCGACAAAGCCAGAACAGGAGCTCGTGTGGTGTTTCTCCAGCCCTTACTTCCTCTGACACTCTGTGATGCTGGCCTGTTCTTTGTTGTGTTTTTAATTTGCACTGTGGTAAGATACACATAACATAAAATTTGCCATTTTAGCCATTTTAAAGTGTACAATTTAGTGGCATTCAGTATATTCACAGTGTTGTACAACCGTCACCACTATCTAGTCCCAGAACTTGTTCATCACCCCAATGCAGAAACCCTGCATCTGCTAAGCAATCACTCCCCCATCCCCCTTCCTAGCATCTGGCAACTACATCTGTCTATGGATTTGACTATTCTGGATATTTCACACAAAAGGAATCATACAATATGTGACCTTTTGTATCTGTCTTATTTTACTTGGCATAATGACTTCAAGGTTCATCCATGTTGTAACACATATGAGAACTTCATTCCCTTTTATGACTGAATAATTTCCCATTGTCTGGATATCCAACATTTTGTTTATGTGTTTATCAGTTGATAGATGTTTGGGTTGTGTTCACATTTCGGGTTTAAATATGCACACTACACATGTACTTTTTTTTTTTTGAGTTGGAGTCTCACTCTGTCGCCTGCTCCCGGCCACCGCAACCTCGAACTGCTGGGCTCCGGCGATCCTTCCGCCTCAGCCTTCCAAGTAGCTGGAACTACAGGCGCGCGCTACCACGCCCAGCTGATTTTTTGGTTTACTGTAGAGATGAGGTCTCGCCAAGTTGCCCAGGCGGGTCTCGAACCCGCGGGCTCAGGCAATCCACTCACCTCGGCCTCCCAAAGAGCGGGATTACAGGCTGAGCCACCGAGCCCAGACACATGTACATATTTTGATAGACTTTTTAAGAGCACTTTTAGATTCACAGCAAAATTGAGCAGAAAGCACAGAGAGTTCCCTTCCACCACCACCACTCTCCAATCCCCACATACCCACTACCTCTACCCCTTTCAACATCCTGCATCAGAGTGGTAGATTTTTTACCCAATGAACTTACATTGTCACTGAAAGTTCACAGTTTACATTAGGGTTCACTCTTTTTTTTTTTTTTCTTTTTGCGTTGGAGTTTCACTGTGTCACCCAGGCTGGAGTGCAGTGGCGTGCTCATGGCCACCCCAGTGTCGACCTGCTGAGCTCCAGCTATCCTTCTGCCTCAGCCTTCCAAGGAACCAGAACAACAGGCATGCTCTACCATGCCCGGCTAATTTTTTGATTTATTGTAGAGATGAGGTCTTGCCAAGTTGCCCAGGCTGGTCTCAAACCCACGGCTTCAGGCAATTCACTCGCCTCGGCCTCCCAAAGTGCCGGGATTACAGGCTGAGCCACGGAGCCCAGCCTGGGCTCACTCTTGATGCACATTCTGCACATGTGTAATGATAGGTAGCCACCATTACAGTATCGCACAAGAAAGTTTCACTTCCCTAAAACTCCCCAGCCACTAGCAACCACTTATCTTTCTACCACCTCCTTAGTTTTACCTTTTCCAGAATGTCATGTAGTTGGGATCATATGGTAGTCACCTGTTCAGACTGGCTCCTTTCACTTAGTAATGTGCATTTGTCTTTTAGCTATTGTGAGTAGTGCTACTATGAGCATTCATGCCTAAGTTCTTGTTTGCATTTCTGTTTTCAATTCTTCCAGGCATATGCCTAGGAGCGGAATTGCTAAGTCATACAATAACTCTTTGTTTAACCTACTGTGGATCTGCTGGGCTCCTTCTACCCATTCTTTCTCCCCTTTGTGTTCCCATCCCTCAGAGTCTGGTGGAAGCTGCCGAAGAGGCCGATCTGAACCACGAATTCAATGAATCCCTGGTGGTGAGTCCTGCTCCTCGTGCTGGTGCCAGAAGGTCAGGGTCACCTGAGTACCCGACATGGAGGTGGTAGTGAAGAGTGTCCACACACTCATTCCATGGACATTGATGACTCACTCCCCATGGACAAAGCAATGTGCTAACTTCTGAAGGGAGACTTACTCTTGACCTCAGGAAGCTTGCAGACAATAACTCTAGTATAAGGCCTGTAACAAGTGCGTACAAAGGGGTCAATGGAGTGTTGGAAGGATGCAGACTAGAAACGGGGAGCTGTTCCAGGGCAGGCAGGCCTGTGCAAACCTACTCCCAAAGTCTAAAGAAGCTCGGAGGCCAAAGAAAGAGGTGGACAAGTCCAGTTTCTCAAAAAGAAACATTTACTAGGGACTTATAAACAGAAGCCATGATGTTCCAGGCAGCTGCAAGACAAGATGGTAGATATCCCACCATTATCCCTAGACCCAGGGCTTATATAGCATACAGAAAGGCATGGATAGGACAACTGCTTAAAGATAGGATGTATTGCAAGTTATGTGTTCTTACACAGGAACAATAGATAAACCGGACATCTTAGAGGCCTTCCGGGCTCTGGGCTTCATCAGAAGTCAATATGACAGAGGAGTTACTTTGGTCTCCACAGTAAGGGCACCTAGAAACTCCTTCAGACTGAGAGGCTGAAGGCTGGGCTTTAGGCTGGAGAAGATCTGGGCAGGCAAGACCTGCAGAAAGGGTTTCTAGGCACTGGGAAAAGAGAAGACACAGAAATAAGAAAACACATGGCTGGCTGAGGAAACAGGGGGTGCTTGGTTCTGTGTGTCCAAAGGATGGTGACGCAGAGAGTGGCCTTGGGCAGGGGGTGGGGCATGGCGGGGAGCCTGAAGTGTCAGGGTAGGACTCTGGTCCTTCTCGGCAGGGAATGGCAGGTGTGGAGGGCTTGAGAAGAGGAGGGACGCGGCTAGGTGTGTGTCATGGAAGGCTAACACTGGCTACAGTGTTGTGAGGTGAACCTGGGAGCAGGGGTGAGCGTGTCACTGGAGCAGTCCTGGGAGGGTGTTCAGTGTGGAGGGAATGGAGCAGGGACTCCAAGGTTACAGTCCTAGAAGACCCTCCAGCTCTGCGTATGAGAGACAGAGGGCCACTCCTCATAGCGGGACTCGAACCACAGGGCAGGCCCGGAGACGCCTCGGGCTCCATTCTGGGTCTGCGGGACCCTTCTCACCCTAGAAGTGGGTCATGCCGATGAGCTCTTTGTCTCTTGATCCCTCCTTGAATCTGTCTGCCTGTCTCTATCCCCATCTCTGGCTGTGTGCCCACACACTAAGTGAAGGGAAGAACCTCAGAAACCATCAGAAAAATGTGCATCCAACACCAGCTTCATCAGCCCTCCACTCCAGCGATGTGGATTTTTTTGTCCTGAATCGCCCTGACCACTGCCCGAACTCCCGTCGAGGTTGCCCGTGTGGACACTGTCCCTTGTATCTGCATCCTCTCACCTGTGCCGTTTCTCTTCCTCTCTCCGCCTCTGCATGTCCTCATGTCTGGGCTTTCTCTGTCGGGCTCGTCTCCTCTGCCTCAGTTTAACTATTACAACTCGGTCCTGATCAACGAGAGGGACGAGAAGGGCAACTACGTGGATCTGGGCGCTGAGTTTCTCCTCGAGACCAACGCACACTTCAGCAACCTGCGCGTGAACACATCCATCAGCAGCGTGCAGCTGCCCACCAACGTGTACAACAAAGGTAGCCCATCACCCCCATGGCCTGGCGTGTTCACTTGACTGTTCTGGTGGCTGGGAGAGGGGGAGCGGTGACACTGATGGTTTTTAATAAGTTTGGCTCCATTTTGCTGAGATGCCCCGCAGGGTTCTAATCTGATACAATCTCATCCTCCAGACCCAGATATTTTAAATGGGGTCTACATGTCTGAAGCCTTGAATCCGGTTTTTGTGGAGAACTTCCAGAGAGACCCGACGTTGACCTGGCAATATTTTGGCAGTTCAACTGGATTCTTCAGGATCTATCCAGGTAAGGACACCGGGTGGCATCTCCATGGCCCTATGGGCTTCTTCTCAGGGACAAGGCAATAAGGCTGTAGGAGATGGGGCCTGGCATTCAGATCCCCCTTAAATGGGGTTGCCATCCTACCCAAAAGCATCGCTAATCCATTTTGACCCTCTTCACAGAATGATATGCACATATTCAGCTAAGAGCCAGTGGATGGATGGATGGATGGATGGATGGATGGATGGATGGATGGATGAATGAAACCATCAACAGCATGGAACCAGCCCATGAATGCCTGCATTGAGCCCCTGCTCCGTAAACAGCACTGTGGGAGATGCAAAGGAGGACAAAACATCTTTACCTTTAGAAGTTTATATCCTGGCTGGGTACAGTGGCCCACATCTGTAATCCCAGCACTTTGGAAGGCTGAGGTGAAAGGATTGCATGAGCCCAGGAGTTCAAGACCTGCCTGGGCAACATAGCAAGATCTCATCTCTACAAAAAAAATTTTTAAATCATCTGGGTGTGGTGGCATGTGCCTGTAGTCCCAGCCACTCAGCAGGCTGCGGCAGGAGGATCGCCTGAACCCAGGAGGTTGAGGGTATGATGAGCTGTGATTGTGCCACTGTCCTCCAGCCTGGACAAAAGAGTGAGACATTGACTCAAAAAAATAAAAATAAAAACAAAAAAGAAGAAGGAGAAGGAGGGGGAGGGGGAAGAGGAGCAAGAGGAGGAAGAGGAGAAAGAGAAGTTGTTTACAACATAATTGGAAAAATGAGGCTTAGGGTGTTCAACAACAATGCAGAAAATGCCACAGATTTCTCTGTGATTAGGGGCCAATTTAATAGAGTGGGGAAAGCTCCCTTATCCACAAAAACAAAACAAAACATGCACCACAAAGTTTGCATGAGTTCTACTTATTTTTATTTTCCATTTAAAATAATTCACTCCGGCTGGACTCGGTGGCTCAGCCTGTAATCCCGCACTTCGGGAGGCCGAGGTGAGTGGATTGCCTGAGCCCGCAGGTTCGAGACCTGCCTGGGCAACTTGGCGAGATCTCATCTCTACAATAAATCAAAAATTAGCCGGGCGTGGTGGCACGTGCCTGTAGTTCCAGCTACTCGGAAGGCTGAGGCGGAAGGATCGCCGGAGCCCAGCAGGTCGAGGCTGCGGTGGCCGGGAGCAGCCCCTGCACTCCAGTCTGGATGACAGAGTGAGACTCCAACTCAGAAAATAAATAAATAAATAAATACAATTTAAAAATAACAAAATAATTCACTTCTCTCTTTCACCTTCACCCATTTTTATATTTTAGCACACAGTCCAGGAAGTCTCAAAGATGGCCCCCCCTTTTCTGTGACAGGAAACCAGAAAGGCCCAAAGGGACCCTTCTGTGTCTGCAGGCCGGAACAGTCACTCTCTCTCGGCATGCAGAAGGACCTTTGGGTATAGCAAATTATCCCCTTCGGTACATCCACGCAGGCCTATTGTTATTTATTTAATTTATAGTATAACGAGTACCTGTCCATCAACACAAGATCCAGAATATCACCAATAATGTAACATCACCTGTGTGCTCCACCTCTGTCTTACCCTCCACTCCCTCACCCCCTCCCCGTCAACTGACCAGGTAACAGCTATCCTGAATTTTGGACTTTTCACTCTATTTGGATCATCTGACTTGCTTGTTTTGTTTTATCTCATATTTATACACATAAATACACACACACACCTGTCTTTTTAAATTTTTTTATTGTGGCAAAATACACATAGCATAAAATTTACCATCCTAACTATTTGTAAGCTTACACTTCAGTGGTGTTAAATACATTTGTATGATTTGTATTGTTGTACAACCCTGCCACATCAGGGCTTCCAGATGTGATGCACTAGTTTGTGTACAAACAACACAAGTCAGGTGTGAGCTCATCCATCAATAGAGAGAGGCCATTTCTCATACACACACCCATTTGTTCATATTGTTCACACAGTCATATTGTTCGTTTATTTTTTTGTTTTTGTTTTTGTTTGAGTTGGAGTCTCACCCTGTCGCCCAGACTGGAGTACAGTGGCCGCTCCCGGCCACCGCAGCCTCGACCTGCTGGGCTCCGGCGATCCTTCCGCCTCAGCCTTCCGAGCAACTGGAACTACAGGCGTGCGCTATCATGCCCAGCTAATTTTTGATTTATTGTAGAGATGAGGTCTCGCCAAGTTGCCCAGGCGGTTCTTGAACCCGCAGGCTCAGGCAATCCACTCACCTCAGCCTCCCAAAGGCGCGGGATGACAGGCTGAGCCACCGAGCCCAGCTTGTTAATTTATTAACATGTATTCATATTGTTGTATAACCATCACCACCATCCATTTCCAGAGTTCTTTTTATCTTGTAAAACTAAAACCCTTTACTCATTTAACAAATTCCAATCCTCCCTCCAGCTCCTGGCAATCACCATGATACTTTCGGTCTCTATGAATTTGACTATTCTCCATGTCTCATATAAGTGGTCTTTCTTCTGTGATTAGCATACTGCATGGCATCATTTTCTCAAGGTTCATGTTGCAGCATGGATCAGAATGTCCTTCCTTTTTGAGGCTGCATAGTATGGTCCCCCCAAAAAATGTATACATATTTTAAGAGCTGTTATCTGTGTATTACTTTGGGTTTGCCACAATCAGAAGTGTCTGGATGCTGATGGCAACCACTTAGAGCACTTCTTGTCATTGCAGAAGTCAACTGTGACTTGTATTCATCTTTTGTTATTGGTATGTAGTGACTATTACAATTTTAATACCATTTTTTCCTTTCTTAAAATGTGTGTACATTTTTTGGCACCCTCTGTACACACACACACACACACACACACACACACACACACACACACACACACACATACCACATTTTGTTGACCCGTTCATTCACTGGTGCGCACTTGGGCTGCTTTCACCTTTCGGCTATTGTGACTAATGCTGCTGTGAACATGGGTGTGCAAATAGCTTTTTGAGACCCTGCTTTCCATTCTTTAGGGCATATACCTAGAAGTAGAATTGCTGAACCATATAGTAATTCTATTTTTAACTTCTTCCTGACATTTTACATTCCCACAATAATGCAAAGCTTCCCATTTTTCTGTATTTATGCCAAAATTGTTCTCTCTCTCTCTTTCTCTCTCTCTCTCTCTCTCTCTCTCTCTCTGTGTGTGTGTGTGTGTGTGTGGTTTTTATGTTTTTGATAGTAGCTATCCTAATGGGTGTGAGGTGGCATCGCAATAATGGGTCTGATTTGTATTTTCCTAATTTTAGTGTTTGCTTATTGGCTATTTGCTTATCTTCTTTATGGAAATGTCTACTCAAGTCCTTTGACCATTTTGAAGTATGCCATTTCTTGTCACTGTTGTTAATTTAGACATTCTCTACATATTCTGGATATGAATTCCTTATCAGATACATGGTTTGCAGATAATTTCTTCCACTCTGTGGGTTGCCTTTTTACTCTGTTGATATTGTCTTTTGATGAACAAATGTTTTAAGTTGTCATAAGGTCCAGTGTGTTCATTTTATTTCATTTACTCTGTCTTTTTAGTAGACACAGGATCTTACTATGTTGTTTAGGCTTGTCTCAAACTCCTGGGCTCAAGGAAATCTCCCACGTCAGCCTCCCAAAGTGCTGGGATAACAGGTACGAGCCATCAAGCCCAGCCTATATTATCTTTTGTTACCAGTGCCCTTTGTGTCATGACCAGGAAATTATTGCCAAGTTGACTGTCATGAAGTTTTTTCCCTGTGTTTTCTATCAAGAGTTTTAGGTCTTACACTTCTATTTTGAGTTAATTCTTGTATATGTTGTTAGACAAGAGTTCAACTTCATTCTTTTACATGTGAATCTCCAATTGTTCCAGCATTGTCTGTCAAAAAGACTGTCTCTTCCCCATTGAATGGTCTTGTTACCCTTGTCCAAAATCACTTAATTATAGATGTGAGAGCTTATTTCTGGGCTCTTTATGCTATTTCATTTTTCTAATGTCTAGTTTTTATGCCATACCAGACTGTTTTGATCACTGTAGCTTTACAGTAAGTTTTGAAATTAGGAAGTGTGCTTCCTCCAGCTTTTTTTCCCCTTAAAATTGTTTTGGCAATTCATGGTGTTTTGAGGTTGAATGTAAATTTTAGTATGAGTTTTTCTATTGATGCAAGAAACATCATTGGGATTTCGATACAGATTACATTAAATCAGTAGATCACTTTTGGTAGTATTGATTTTTTAACAATATTAAGTATTCCAGTCCATGAACAGAGGATGTGTTTCTATTATTTCTGCCCTTAATTTCCTTCAGCAATGTTATATAATTTTCATTGTATGAGTCTTTTGCTTTCTTGGTTAAGTTGTTTCTTAAGTATTTTATTCTTTTTGATGCTATTGTAAATAGAATTGTTTTCATCATTTCTCAGATACATTATTAATGTATTGAAATGCAACTGATTTTGTGTGTTGGGGTTATGCCCTGCTACTTTGCTGAATTTATTTATTATTAGATCTAACGTTTTTTGTGGAATTTTTAGGGCTTTCTACATATGAGATTACATGACCTATGAACAGAGATAATTTTACTTCTTTCTTTTCGACTTGTACACCTTTTGTTTCATTTTTATGCCTAATTACTCTGATTAAATCTTCCAATACTATGCTGAATAGAAGTGGTAAAAGTGAACATCCTTGTCTTCTTCCTGATCATAGTCTTTCACCATTGAGTATGACATTTGTGGTGGGGTTTTTATATTATTTTCCTTCTATTGCTAGTTTGATGAATTTTTTTGTCAAATACTTTTTATTCATCAATTGAGGTGATCATGGGACTTTTTCCCCTTCATTCTGTTAATACAGTATATTACATCGATCAGTTTTCATATGTTGAGCTATCCTTGCATTCCAGGAATAAATCCCATTTGGTTATGATATAATCCTTTTAATATGTTGCTGAATTTTGTTTGCTTGTATTTTATCTTTATCCATTCTGACAGTCTCTTTTTTTTATTTGAGAGATTAATCCATTTATATTTAAAGTAATTACTGATAAGGAGGGATTTATTTCTGTCATTTTGGTATTTGTTTTCTGTATGCCTTATAGCTTTTTTAGTCCCTCATTTCCTGCATTACTGTCTTCTTTTGTGTCTAGTTGATTTTTTATAGTAAAACATTTAAGTTTCTTTCTCATTTCCTCTTGTATATAATCTATAGGTATTTTATTTGTGGTTACTCAGGGGGGATTGCCTTTAACATCTCAAAGTTATAATACTCTAATTGGGTTTATACCAGTTTAATATCAATAATATACAAAAACTCTGCTCCTTTATAGCTCCTTATCCATCCCTTTTGGTTGTTGAAGTCATAAGATTACATCTTTATATATTGTATGCCCCAAAACAAAAACTAATAATTCTTATAAACTTATTAGTTGCTTAAATTATTTAGAAAATAAAATTTTGTGTTACAAACCAAAGTTATCATAATATTAACTTTTAGACCAATGATTTATATTTTAAACATAATAGTCTCTAAAATTATGCAGACAATAAAAAATAGAGTTCAAACCAATGTTACAATAATACTAGCTTTTATGATTGTCCATATATTTATTTTTATGAGATCTTTATTTTTTCATGTCTTCAAATTATTGCCTAGTATCCTTTCATTTCACCCTGCAGGACTCCCTTGAGTGTTTCTTACAGGGCAGGTCTAGTAGTAATAAACTCCTTCAGCTTTTTTCTGAGAATATCTTAATTTCTCCCTCACTTTTAAAGGATAGTTTTGTCAGATAGAGGATTCTTGGTTGATAGAATTTTTTTGCCTTTTAGAACTTTGATTATATCAACCCAATAACTCTGGCTTGCAAATTTTCTGATGAGAAATTTACCTGTTATCTTATTGAGAATCTCATGTATGTGATGAGTCTCTTGTCACTTGCTACTTTTAAGATTCTCTCTTTGTCTTTGACTTTTAAAAGTTTGATTATAATGTGTCTTAGGTGGATCTCTTTGAGTCCATTTTAGAGTTTGTTGAACTTCTTAGATGTTTACATTCATGTCCTTCATTGAATTTAGGGAGTTTTTCATCCACTATTTCTTCAAATATTTTATCTGCCCCTTTATCTTACTCTTCTCTTCATGGGACTCTCACAATGCATATGTTGGCCAGCTTGGTGGTTTCCCACAGCTTTCTTGGACTCTATTCACTTTTTAATTTAATCTTTTTTCTTTCTGTCCCTCAAACTCAGTAATTTCCATTATCCTACCTTCAATTTCATTGATTCTGTCTTCTATCTTCTCAGATACGCCTTTGACTCTTTCTAGTTAATTTTTTATTTCAGTTATTGTATTTTCAGTCCCAGAATTTTAAAACATTTTTTAGATTTTTAATCCCTTTATTGATATTTTCATTTTGTTCAAATATTATTTCTTGACTTTCTCTACATCTTTCTTTAGTTCTTTGAAGATGTTAAAGACACTTGTAAAGTCTTCGGTAGATCTACCATTCGGTATTTTTCAGAGATAGTTGCTGTTGATTTTTTTCCTTTGGATGGGCCACACTTTACCGATTTTTGTGTTTGTTTGTTTTCTTTTTTGTATGCCTTGTAATTTTTTGTTGAAAACTGGACATTTGAATGTCATAACTCTGGAAATCAGATTCTTCTCCTTCTCTAGGGTTTTCTGCTATTTATTGTTGTTGTTGTTACTGTTGTTGTTGTTCATTGTAGGTTGTCTCTGTGCTGAGGCTCAGTTTAAAGTGTAAACTTAAGGTCTTTTCCTAGCCTTTCCTTGGGTATGCATGGTCACTTTCTAAGTTTCCTCTTCTATTCAGTTGTTTTGAATGTTGTAGTTTTTTGTGTCTGGCTCATATAGAGGGGAGGGGAAGAGGAGAATGAAGGGGGGAAAGGGGGCACAAGCCTTTTAAAGCTCCTTGAAGAAACTTCGGTCAGAGGGAGAGGGGTTTGCAATGGTGGGAGGAAGCACAGCGACATGGTCCAACCACTTCTTTATCTTCACATTTGTAGCAATCAGAAATAAGAGCATGGCTCCTCAATATGTAGAGGACAGAGTACTCTTTGCCTACCCTGGCTCCCATAAACTATGTGGAAACTGCTCCAAGAATAAAGACACATCTCCCTGCTACAGGGCTGGGGGGTGGGTAGCTACTACTGTGCTAAGAGCTGAAATAGACAGAAATTAACTGTAATTGACCATCCAAAACTGCTCCTGGAAGTTGCAAGCCTTAAATAGACTGCAGAGTTCCAAAATAGTTACATCAGACAGATTCTACCAGTGCAATTGTTGTCCTGATGGGGATACAGATTCCTAGTTCTTCCTGCTCCACCATCTTCTCAAAATCTGATCTCTGCTTGTTTGATTTTGAAATTTATAAAATTGGTTTAATATATAGACTTTTAGAACTTGATTTTTTCCATTCAATATTATGCTACTGAGATTGATCTGGGTTGTTACATATTCTTTGGGATAAATATATCACAATGTGACTATCCTCTTGATCCCTTCTGTGTTGTTTCCACCTATTTTTCCTTTGATTTTTCCTTTCATGAACGGTATTGCAATGAACATTCTTTTACATGTCTCCTGAGATATATTACAAGAGTTTCT
The DNA here is from genome assembly GCA_027257055.1 of Cephalopachus bancanus. Classification (NCBI taxonomy): domain Eukaryota; kingdom Metazoa; phylum Chordata; class Mammalia; order Primates; family Tarsiidae; genus Cephalopachus; species Cephalopachus bancanus. Next base: position 945,432 of record JAPVLO010000308.1, read on the forward strand.
CTTGGGCATATACCTAGGGATGGAATTGCTAGGTCCTAAGATACATGGGTGTATGCTCTAACAGGAAAATTCCAAATTGCTTTCCAAAATACTTGCACCAATGATCTTTCCACAAGCAATGAATAAGAGATACTTTTGATGCACCTTTTATCTAACTCTGCATATTGTTAAACTTAGAAAAAATTATCATTAAAATTTCTTAACATAAAATGGTATTTTACAGTGGTCTGGCTTTGCATTTCCCTGATTACTCATGAAGCTGAGTATCTCTTTATATGTTATTAGCTGTGTGTATGTCCTTCTCTGTAAAATCCATATTGTCTTTGCCTACTTAACTATTGGATTTTCTAATGTTAACAAATCCTTGTATTCTTTTTTTTTTTTTGAATTGGAGTCTCACTCTGTCACCCAGACTGGAGTGCAGTGGCCGCTTCCAGCCTCCGCAGCCTCGACCTGATGGGCTCCGGTGATCCTTCCGCCTCAGCCTTCTGAGTAGCCAGAATTACAGGTGCGCGCTACCACGCCCGGCTAATTTTTTTTAATTTCATTGTAGAGATGAGGTCTCGCCTGCCCAGGTGGGTCTCGAACCCATGGGCTCAGGCAATCCACTCACCTCAACCTCCCAAAGGCGTGGGATTACAGGCTGAGCCACTGAGCCCAGCTCAATCCTTGTATTCTTATTAAAAAAAAAACTAACTTTATTATAGTAAAGAATCCTTTTATGCACTGCCAGATTTGGTTAACTAATTTTTTTTTAGGACTTTTGTGTCTATATTTATAAGTGAAATGATCCTACAATTCTTTCTTTCATTTACTGTCCTTGTCGAATTTTCAAAGTTATGGTAACTTCATAGAATATATTAGAAGATATTATCTGTATTTCTGGTTACTGCAAGTATTTGAATAAGATTAGAATGATATTTTCCTTGAAAGTTTGATAGATTTCATTTATAAAACATTATTGGCCTGATGTTTTCTTCATGGGAATATAAAATTACTGCTTCAATTTATTGAATATGTGCAACATTAATGTGACTTTCTATTTCTTAAAATGTGGTGACCCAGGCTCGGTGGCTCAGCCTGTAATCCCGCGCTTTGGGAGGCCGAGGTGAGTGGATTGCCTGAGCCCGTGGGTTCAAGACCCGCCTGGGCAACTTGGCGAGACCTCATCTCTACAATAAATCAAAAATTAGCCAGGTGTGGTAGCACGCACCTGTAGTTCTGGCTACTCAGAAGGCTGAGGCAGAAGGATCGCTGGAGCCCAGCAGGTCGAGGCTGTGGTGGCCGGGAGCGGCCACTGCACTCCAGTCTGGGTGATGGAGTGAGACTCCAACTCAAAAAAAAAAAAATTGGTGAAATACCTTTATTCAGAATCCATTCATAAAAATCTGAGTTTTCAATTTTATTTATAAGATTGTATTATTCTCTTATCTTTTTCATCTATGCTCCATAATTGTGTTCCCTTTTAATTAACATTATTATACATTTTTTCTTTATCGATTCCCCACTGAGTTATCTATTTTGTTAGTCTTTTCACTTATTTTCTTTTGCCTTTGTTGATTGTTCTCTGTTTCTTTGTTTATCATTTTATCTATTTCAACTATAACTTTATGTTCAGCTATAACTTTAATTATGTTTGTCTACTTTTCTTTCTTCTAACTTTGTAAATGAAACACTTAGTTTTATTTTCTTAGCCTATGTGTATTTTTTTTTCTTTTTTTGAGTTTGGAGTCTCACTCCATTATCCAGGCTGGAATGCAGTGGCATGCTCACAGCCTCCCCAGTGTCAACCTGCTGGGCTCTGGCGATTCTTCTACCTCACCCTTCCAAGTAGCTATAACTACAGGTGCGTGCTACCACACTCCGCTTTTATTTTTATTTATCTTTTTATTGTAGAGATGAGTTCTCACCAAGTTCTGTTCTCGAACCCACAGGCTCAGATAATCCATTTGCCTTGGCCTCCCAAAGTACTGGGATTGCAGGCTGAGCCACCGAGCTGGGTGGCTAGTGGGTAGTGATTTTTTTTAAAATTTTATCTTTAATTGTGATAAAATACATATAATATAAAATTTACTATCTTAACCATTTTTAAGTGCACTTGCTAAAAGTATACATGGGCATTAAATGCATGCTCATTGTTGCGTGACCCTCACCACCATTTATTACCAAAACTCTTTTCATCTTGTAAAACTCAATAGCTATTAAATAATAACTACCCATTCCTTTCTCTCCTCGAGTCCCTGGCACCCAACCTTCCACTTTCTTTTTCTTTTCTTTTCTTTCTTTTAAAATGAGAAAGCAGAATTTATTGAGAGTACAGGAAAGCTCCCACGCTCCCACAGTGGGAAGGGACCCAAAGAGGTTGCCCAACATTCCACTTACATCTCTATGAATTTAACTGCTCTAAGTACCTTAGCATAATGCTATTAAGGTTCATCCATAGTGTATCAGAATTTCCTTCCTTTTTGAGGCTGAATGACATTTTATTGTACATATATGCCACATTTTGTTTATCAATTAATTCATTCATCAGTGGACATTTGCATTGCTTCCTCCTATTAGCTATTAAGAATAATGCTGCAGTGAACGTGAATGTACAAATATATTTTTGAGACTCTATTTTCAATTCTTTTGGGCATATACCCATAAGTGGAATTGCTGGCTTATATGGTAATTCTACTTTAATTTTCTTTGAGGACCTGTCGTACTGTTTTCTACAGAGCTGTACTCTTTTAAACTCCACAATAGTGCACAAAGGTTCCAAGGGTTCTCCATACATCTTCACCAGCTTGCTATTTCCTAGAGGTTTTTTGGTTTTGTTTTGTTTTTTTTTTTTAGTTGGAGTCTCAGTCTTGTCACCCAGACTGCAGTGCAGTGGCTCGCTCATGGCCACCGCAGCCTCAACCTGCTGGACTCAGGCAATTCTGCCTCAGCCTTCCAAGTAGCTGGAACTACAGGCACGTGCCACCACGCCCAGCTAATTTTTGTGATTTATTGTAGAGACGAAGTATCACCAAGTTGCCTAGGTTGGTCTCGAACCCTCCAGCCCAGGAAATCCTCTTGCCTCGGCCTCTCAAAGTGCTGGGATTATAGGCTGAGCCATCACGAGTTTTCTATTTGTTTTTATTTTATGAGTTTTTTGATAGTAGTCATACTAATGGTTGTGAGGTGGTATCTCATTATGATTTTGACTTGCATTCCCCTAGTGTTGAACATCTATCTTTTCATGTGCTTATTGGTCATTTGTACATCTTCTTTGAGAAATGTCTGTTCAAGTTCTTGGTCCATTTTAAAATCAGATTGTTTGCTTTTTAGTTGTTATTGAATCATAGAAGTTCTTTCTATATTCTGAATATTGATGTCTTGTCAGATATATGATTTGCAAATATTTGCTCCAATGCAGTGGGTTGCTTTTCCACTCTGCTGCTTGTGTTTTTTGATACAGAGAAGTTTCTCATTTTGATGTCCAATCTATCTATTTTTTCTTTTTTTTCTTGTGCTTTTGGTATTGTGATAGTGTTTTAATTATCATTTTCTTCTAAATATTTTTAAATTTCCCTCCATGTTTTATTTATTAAAAGGTATGTTTTTAATCTACAAATATATAGGAATTTGATGTTTGTCTTTCTATTATAAATTTCTAATTCAGATGCTTCATGGTCAGAGAACATGGTATATGGTACTGATTATGTGAAATTAATTTAAATTTACTTTAGTGATCTACTATGACATCAAGTTTTATAAATATTCCATGTATGCTTGAGAAGAATATGTAGCTCTCATGGTTGAATGAAAAATTCTACGTATGCCACTCGATCAAGCTTTTGAATTGTGTTGTTTATGTATATATTTGTTAATTTTACGTTTGTTTGACCCTTGTTAGTTCTTATGACACTTTGTATTTTAAGTCTCTCTTGTCTGATATTCATAAGTGACACCAACGTGCTCTTGGTTAGTATTTACCGAATATACACATTTTCTCCATCCCTTTACTTTTAAACTTTCTATGTCATTTTGTTTTAGTCATATTTCTTGAAAATAGCTTACAACTTTTAGATTTTTATACAAACTGGCAATCTCTTTTACTAGTTGGCAAGTTAAGCACGTTTATATTATTTTGAGTATTGATATATTGGAGTGCACTATCATCTTATGTTTTTGTTGTTCCATAATATTTATACATATTTATGGGGTACATGTGATATTTTGGTACATGCATAGAACGTGTAATAATCAAGTCAGGGTATCTGGGGTGTCCATTGCCCTAAGTATTTTTCATTTGAATGTGTTAGGATCATTTAAGTCCTCTCTTCTAGCTATTTTGAAATATACAGTACAGTGTTGTTAACTATAGTCACTCTGCTCTGCTATCGAACATCAGAACTCATTTCTTTTATCTAATTGTATGTTTGTACCCATTAACCAATCCCTCTCCGTTTTCCCCCCATCCACCCACACACACTTTCCAGCTTCTGGTATCTATCATTCTACTCTCTACTTTCATGAGATCAATTTTTTAGTTCCCACATATGAGTGAGAGTGTGTGATGTTTGCCTTTCTGTGCCTGTCTTATTTCACTTAACATGATGATTTCCACTCACATCCGTGTTGCTGCAAACGGTATGATTTCATTCTCTATGGCCAAATAATATCCCATTATGTATATATTGCATTTGGTTTATCCATTTGACCACTGATGGACAGTTAGGTTGATTGCACATTTTTTTCTATTATGAATACTGCTACACTAAACATGCGAGTGCAGGTATCCCTTTGATATGATGATGTTTTTTTCACTTGGGATAAATACCCAGTTGTGGGATTGCTGAATTATATGGCAGTTCTACTTTTAGTTTTTTTGAGAAAGCTCTGTATGGTTTTCCATAATGGCTGTATTAATTTGCATTCCTACCAATGGTGTATAAGAGTTCCTTTTTCTCCACGTCCTCACTAGCGCTATTATTGTTTGTCTTTTTAGTAATAGCCATTCTAACAGGAGTTCAATGCTATCTCATTATAGTTTTGATTTGCATTTTTCTGATGATTAGTAGTATTGAGCATTTCTTCATATCCCTGTTTGCCATTTATATGCCTTCTTTTGAGAAATATTTATTCATGTCCTTTGCCCACATTTTAATTTTTTTTTCTGTTGAGTTGTTTTTCTTGTATATTTTGGATGTTAGTTCTTTGTCAGGTGAATAGTTTGCAAATATTTTCTCCCATTCAACACGTTGTGTCTTCATTGTTGTTTTTTCTTTTGCTGAGCAGAATTTTTTTTAGTTTAATGTAGCCCCATTTGTCTATTTTTGTCTTTGCTGCTTGTGCTTTTGAGGTTTTAGCCATAAAATCTTCGCCTAGATCAATGTCGTAGAGTGTTTCTCTTATGTTTTATGTTTTCTACTAGAAGCTTTATAGTTTTTATGTTTAAGACTTTCATTCATCTTGAGTTGATTTTTTTATATGGTGAGAAATAGGGGTCCAATTTATTCTTCTGTGTATGGATATCCGATTTTCCTAGCACCATTTATTGAAGAGGGTGTCCTTTTCCTGATGCATGTTCTTGGTGCTTTTGTCAAATATTAGCTGGCTTGAGGCTGGGCATGGTGGCTCATGTCCATAATCTCAATGCTTTGAGGGAGCCAAGGTAGAAGTATCATTTGAAGCCGGGAGTTTAAGACCAGCTTGTGGAATATAATGCTATCTCTACAAAAATTTAAAAATTAGCTGGGTATGGTGACACATACCTGTAGTCCTAGCTACTTGGGAAGTAGAGGTGAGAGGATCACTTAAGTCCAGGAGTTTGAGGTTACAGTGAGCTATGATCATACCATTGCACTCCAGCCTGGGTAACAAAGTAAGACTCTGTCTCTAAAAATAAATAAATAAACTTTAAAAAGAAAATTAGCTAGTTGTTAATATGTGGATTTATTTCTGGTTCTCTGTTCTGTTCCATTGGTCTACGGGTCTGTTTTTTGTTTGTTTGTTTGTTTGACCAATATAATACTGTTTTAGTTACTGTAGACTTCTAACATCTTGAGAAGTCAGGCAGTGTGATGCCTCCAATTTTCTTTCTTTTCTTTTCCTTTTTTCCCTCGGGATTGCTTTGGCTGTTTGGGTTCTTTTTGGATTCCATGTAAATTTTAGAATTTTCTTTCCTATTTCTGTAAAAAATGACATGGGTATTTTGATAGGGATTGCATTGGATCTGTCAATTGCTCTGGCAGTGTGGTCATTTTAACAATATTAATTCTCTCAATCCATGAACGTGGAATGCATTTCATCTGTGTCCTCAATTTCTTTCATCTCTGTGTTGTAGTTTATATGCACAGGTCTTTCACCTCCTTGGTTAAATTTATTCCTAGGATTGTTGTTGTTGTTCCGGTAGCTACTGCAAATGGGGTTGCCATCTTGATTTATTTCTCAGCTAGTTCATTATTGGTGTATAGAAACATCACTAATTTGTGTTTGTTAATTTTGTATCCTGCAACTTTACTGGATTTATTTATCAGATCTAAGAGTTTTGGGTTGGCATCTTTAAGTTTTTCTGGATATAAGATTATGTCATCGGCAGAGAGAGACAGTTTGACTACCACTTTTTCAGTTTGGATGTATTTTATTTCTTTCTCTTGGCATATTACTCTGTCTAGTACTTCCAATACTATGTTGAATAGGAGTGGTGAAAGTGGACCTCTTTGTCTTGTTTCAGTTCATAGAGGAAGGATTTTTCTCATTCAGGATGATGTTAACTATGAGTTTGTCATATATGGCCCTATTATGTTGAAGCATATTCTCTCTATGCCTAGTTTGTTCAGAGTTTTTATCATGAAGGGATGTTGGATTTTATCAAATGCTATTTTTGCATCTGCTAAGATTATCGTACAGTTTTTGTCTTTCATTCTGTTGCTATAATGTATTATGTTTATTGATTTGCATATGTTGAACCATCCTTGCATCCCTGGTATAAGCCCCACTTGTCATGTTGTATTATCTTTTTTTTTTTTTTTTTGAGTTGGAGTCTTACTCCATTGCCCGGGCTGGAGTGCACTGGCATGCTCACAGCCACCCCAGTGTCGACCTGCTGGGCTCCAGCAATCCTCCCACCTCAGCCTTCCAAGTAGCTGAAACTGCAGGCACGCACTACCACACCTGGCTAATTTTTGATTTATTGTAGAGACAAGGTCTCACCAAGTTGCCCAGGCTGGTCTCAAACCCATGGACTCAGGTAATCCACCCGCCTCGACCTCCCAAAGTGCTGGGATTACAGGCTTAGTCACTGAGCCCAGCCTGTATTATCTTTTGGATGTGCTGTTGGATTTGGTTTGCTAGTATTTTGTCGAGGATTTCTGTGTTTATGTATATCAGGGATATTGGTCTGTAGTTTTCTTTTTTGTTTTTTGGTTATTTTTGCATCCTCGTCTGGTATCAAGATAATGCTGGCCTCATAGAATAAATTAGGGAAAATTCCCTCCTCTTCAATTTTCTGGCATAATTTGAAAAGAATTGATGTTAGTTCTTTAAAAGTTTGGCATAATTCAACAGTGAAACAATCTGGTCCTAGACTTTTCATTGTTGGAAGGCTTTTTTATTACTGATTCAATCTTATTACTCATTATTGGTCTGTTTAGGTTTTCTGTTTCTTCTAATTCAATCTTGGTAGCAGACATGTGTCCAGGAATTTATCCATTTCTTCTAGGTTTTCCAGTTTGTTAGTGTATAGTTGTTCATAATAGTCTCTAATGATCTTTTATATTTCTTGTATCCTTTTTAATTTCTGATTTTGTTTATTTGGGTCATCTCTTTTTTTTCTTGGTTAGTCTAGCTAGCAGTTTATTAATTTTGTTTATCTTTTCAAAATACCAACTTTTTGTTTTCTTGATTATTTGTAATTTTTTAGTCTCTATTTTATTTCATTCTGCTCTTTTTTTTTTTCTTTTGAGATGGAATCTCACTTCATCATCCAGGTTGGAGTGCAATGGCACACTCTCAGCCACCCCAGTGTTGACTTGCTAGGCTCCGGCGATCCTTCCACCTCAGTCTTCCACATAGCCAGAACTACAGAAGAGCACTACCTTGCCTGGCTAATTTTTTATTTATTGTAGAGTTGAGGTCTCACCAAGTTGCTCAGGCAGTCTCAAACCTGCAGGCTCAAGCAATCCATTCATCTTGGCTTCCCAAAGTGCTGGAATTACAGGCTGAGCCACTGAGTCCAGCCTGCTCTGATCCTTATTATTTCTTTACTTTTACTAATTTGGGGTTTGGATATTTTTTGTTTTTTATTCCTTGGAGTGGGGCATTGTTAGATTGTTTATTTGAAATCTTTCTACTTTTTTTCCCCTTTATCTTGTTTTATTGTAAAGATATGAGGTACAAGTCAGGATTAGGTACATAAGTAGTCTACATGCAGGTGAAGTTTGGGCCTCCAACTGGTCCTCACTTCCATTGGTTTAGGATCAAATGCGCTTAGTTCTACTTCTTAAATGTAGGCATTTATTGTTATAAACTTCCCTTTTACTACTGCTTTTGCTGTATCCCATATGTTTGGGTATATTGTGCTTCAATTTTCATTTGTTACAAGTAATTTTTTGATTGCCTCCTTCATTGCTTCCTGGACCCAATGATCATTCAGGAACATGTTGTTTAACTTTGATGTATCTGCATAGTTTCCAAAGTTCCTTCTATTATTGATTTCTAGCTTTATTTCATTGTAGTCTCAGAAGACACTGGAAATGATTTCAATAATTTTAAATTTATTGAGACTTTTTTTGTGTCCTGCCATCTAGTCTGTCCTGGAGAATGTTCCATGTGCTGTTGAGAAGAATGCGTATTCTTAACTGTTGGATAATATGTACTGTAAATGTCTGCTAGGTTCATTTGGTCAAATGTACCATTTAAATCCAATGTTTCTTTATAAACTTTCTATCCAGATGATCTATCTAATGCTGAGAGTGGAGTATTGAAGTTCCCAACTATTATTGTATTGGAGCCTATCTCTCCTTTTATATCAAATAGCATTTGCTTTCTTTACCTGGGTGCTCCAATGTTGGGTACAAGTATGTTTAGAATTATTATACCTTCTTACTGAATTGATCCTTTTATCGTTATATAATGACATTCTTTGTCTCTTTTGTCTATATCTGTCTTTAACTTAAAGTCTGTTTATCTAATTATAAGTATAGCTACTCCGCTTGCTTTTTGTCTCCATTTGCACAGAATATTTTTTCTGTACCTTTACTTTCAGTCAGTATGTGTCTTTATAGGTGAGATGAGTTTTTCATAGGCATCATATAGTTGGGTCTTTTTTTTTTTTTTTTTTTTTTTTTGAGTTAAAGTCTCACTCCATCACCCAGGCTGGAGTGCAGTGGCATGCTCACTGCCACCCCAGTGTCAACCTGCTGGGCTCTGGTGATCCTTCTGGCTCAGCCTTCCAAGTAGCCAGAACTACAGGCACATGCTACTGTGCCTGGCTAATTTTTGATTTATTGTAGAGATGAGGTTTCGCCAAGTTGCCCGGGCTGGTCTCAAACCTGCAGGCTCAGGCAATCAACTTACCTCAGCCTCCAAAGTGCTGGAATTACAGGCTGACCCACCAAGCCTGACTGGGTCATGTTTTTTAAAATCCATTCAGTTAGTCTATGTCTTTTCAGTTAGTGAAAAGTTTAATCCATTTACATTCAAAGTTATTTCCAACATGTGAGGATTTATTCCTGTCATTTTATTTATTAATTGATTTCCAGCTGTTTGTATATCCTTTGTTCTTTTTCCCCCCTCTTATTGTTTATTATTGTGGTTTGGTGGGTTTTCCGTAGTGGTAATATTTGAGTCCTTTATGTTTTTAATTTGTGTTTGCTCTACCAGTGAATTTGATACTTTTGTGTGTTTTCATGGTGGGAGATATTGTCTTTTCATTTTTAGGTGTAGGACTTCCTTGTGCATTTTTTGTAAGGTAGGCCTAGTGGTAACGAATTCCCTCAGATTTTGCTTGTCTGGGAAAGACTATTTCTCCCTTGTTTATGAAAGATAACTTTTCTGGGTATGGTATCCTTGACTGGCAGGTAGGCCCCACTCCAAGCAGTTTGAATGTATCATCACATTCTCTCCTGGAATGTAAGGTTTGCTAAGAAATCCACCATTAGTCTGATAGTAATTCCCTTATAAGTGACCAGAAACCTTTCCCTGCTGTTTTTAGAATTCTCTGTCTTTGAATTTTGAGTTTGACTATAATGTGCATGAATAAGACCTAAAACGGTTAAATTGTATTTGTTGGGGGATCTATGAGCTTCCTGTATCTCTATTTTTAAATCTCTTTCTAGAACTTGGGAAGTTTTCAGTTAATATTTTGTTACATAGGGTTTTTATCCCTTTTGTTTCTCTTCATCTTCCAAAACACCAAATATTTGAATATTTGGTCACTTGATATCCTGTATGCCACGTAGGCTTTTGTTTACTTTTTTGTTTTTTATTTTTGTATGACATGGTTATTTCAAAAGATCTGTCTTCAAGTTCTGAAATTCTTTATTCTGCCTGATCCAATCTGTTGTTGAAGCTTTCAAATGTATTTTGTATTTAATTTAATGAATTCTTCAGTTTCAAAATCTCTGTTTGGTTCTTTTTAATGAGGTCTATCTCTTTGGTAAATTTCATATCTGTATCCTGAATTTTAAAAAAATTCTTTGTTTTCATTTTCTGTCTTCTCTTATATCTCACTTAGTTTTTTTAATATTACTTTGAATTTTTTTGAGATTTTGTAAATCTCTTTTTATTGGGATCTGTTGCTGGAAAATCATTGTGTTCCTTTGGAGTTTTCGTATTTCCTAGTTTTTTCCTGTTTCTTGTGTTCTCCTATTGATATCCGTGTATCTGGTATAACAGTAGCTTTTCCTAATTTTTAAAATTTTCTTTCATAGGAGAGAACTTTTTCCTAGAGATGTATCTGTGGTTTTGGTTGGGTATGAAACTCTGACTTTGATTCTGGGTACATGCAGTAGTGTAGTCTCCATATTATTTAACAATAAACAGCATCAGTGGCGTCTGTGATTTTCCGACCTTTTTTTTTTTCGAGTTGGAGTCTCACTCTGTCACCCAGACTGGAGTGCAGTGGCATGCTCCTGGCCACCACAGCCTTGACCTGCTGGGCTCCAGCGATCCTTCCACCTCAGCCTTCCAAGTAGCTGGAACTACAGGCATGCGCTACCACGCCTGGCTAATTTTTTATTTATTGTGGAGATGAGGTCTCGCCAAGTTGCCCAGGCGGGTCTCGAACCCACAGGCTCAGGCCATTCACTCACCTCAGCCTCCCAAGGTGCGGGATTACAGGCTGAGCCACCGAGCCCGGCTTTGTGTCTGTGATTTTCTTATGCCATTGCAGTGGAGACAGCAATAGTTTTGATGGGAACAAGGATGCCAGGTGAGCCTGTCATTGGGCCCCAGTGGTGAAAGCAGTGGGCTGAGTGCACGTTCTTGGTCCCAGGGAGGTGTACCTTGGCACTGGTGTGAGTGGATCCAGACAGACTAATCATTGAGTCTCCAAGTGGCTTGCTCAGTGCCAGTAGTGGTAGTGGTGGGCCAGGCTGGTGGGAAGGTTATAAGACCCCAGGGCAATGGGTGCGGCATGAGTGATGGCAGCAGCAATGGCAGGCAACCTTCTGGCTTCCAAGTGGTCCACACTGGTGTTGGCAGTGGCTGCAATGGGCTGGGCAGGTCAGTCGCCAGGTCTGCAGGTGGTTCATATGGGTAGTTACTTCCTATGGTGGTAGCAGAAGATTGGGTGGGCCTAACCTCAGGCCCTCTGGAGAAATTCTCAGGTGCCAATGCTGGAGGAAAGGGCTGGGAAGTCCCTAGACCCCTGGACTGCATGCTCAGGCACTGAGTTGGTTGGGGGGCAGAGCCAGGCCAGGCAGACCTATCCTCAGGTCCTCCAATGGTGCATGCAACTACTGCCCATATGCCAGGGCAGGGTGGTCCCCTGTTCCCCAGTGGAATACCCAAGTAGCTCTGCTGCAGCCCTTTTACTGGGGAGGGTGGGGTTGCTTTCACTGGCAGCAGCCATATGCAGGAGGCTGGGGAACGCTTGTTTCACTTGGACTTCAGCCTGCAGTGACAGCTCACAGGGGCTGTGGTTACAAGCAGGGAAATTTGTCTTCTGGGTGTGTCCCAATGTGTGGTGGCTTCATTGCTGGAGGCAGTGGCATTGTTGTCAATGGCTCAGGCTTCGGCCATGGTAACAGCATTCAGCCACAGTGGTGGCTGTGGACAGGGCATGCCAATGGGCCTCCTGGGCCATGGAGATTCAGGAGCTGTGAGGGCCCCAGGGAAGATGCAGTCTTGGTGAAGACCGGGACCTCAATATGGTGCCTTGCAGCTCTGGGAATATGCAGGACCCAGCATGAGTGCCCCCTCTGGAGCAATGCCTTCACACAGTCTCCAGGCAGTTCCATACAGTAGTCTCGAGCCCTGTAAGGGTCCAGAGGCTCTTCCATAGCTAGAACTGCAGGAATCTGTGGTGGAAATGTGGACTGCTGGGGGTCTCCCACTTACTCCTTCCCTGTACTGGGGAGGTTTCAGGCTCTCATCCAATCCTGGCAGAGCGGGGTGTCTCACTTCTCTCTCTGTCTTTGTTTTAGGTGTTTTCTACCACTTCTCTGTCGAATTCCAGTGTTCTCTCTTGGATAATCTATTCCAAGTGTGATTATCTACTTGCTATTTTGGTCCTTCTTTGTGAAGGAGACAAGTACCAGATGCCTATAGTCAGCCATCTTAAAGCCTATTATCTTAATTTCTAAATTTGTACTTTGTCTCAACATTTTTAATATTTGCTTTTTTCCTTTGTAAGTGATTAACATTTAAAAAAATAAATTTCCCTTTCCCCAATATTTATTTTTTCTCTCTCTCTAGCAGCCTAGAACTTATCTCTCTGTTTCAATTATTTCAGTAATTACCCCTGCAATTTTATCAGGCATATTTAGCAAAATAAAATGTTAAAATTAAGCTGAGTACCTGGATCACATCTGTAGTTACAGCTACTCAGGAAGTTGAGACAAGAGGATCACTTGAGGCCAGGAATTTGAGACAAGCATGAGCAATATAGCAAGATCCTGTCTCTAAAATTAAAAAAAGAAATAAATATTTCTACTCTTCTCCTAGTCCATAAAAATCTTTAGAACTTTTGTGCTGTCTTCTCTTCCTCTTATACTGACTTCTTTCTATTGTCATCTAATATTTCAAATTTTTCATCACTACAAACCAGACACTATTACTATTATTTTATGTAAACATGTCTTATTTGGAATTAACTACCCTTTTTTACCATTTTATTTGTTCAGCATTCCTTCATGCGTCTCAGGCTGTCTTTCCCAGATCATTCTCCTTCTTCTGAATGTAAATCCTCCAGAAGTTTCTTTGCAGTGTGGCCCGCAATAATAAACTGCTTCAATTTGTGTTTATCTACAAATGTTTTCTTTCATCCTCATTTTTGAATGATAATTTTGCTGGGAATATATTCTAAATTAATGGTTGTTTTTTCTAAGCATCTTAAAACCATTTTTCCACGGTCTTCTGGCTCCCATTGATGTTGAGAAAATCTGCTGTCAGTTTGTGGGTGTTGTGGTCTTTTTGGCTGCTTTCAAGGTATGTATGTATGTATGTATTTGCCTTAGAAGTTCTGAAGTTTCACCACTATGTGTCTACATGTGGACATCTTTTTATTTATCTGGCTTGGGATATACTGCACTTCCTGGATCTGTGAAGTTGTGTTTTTTATCAGTTATGAAATATTTACCAAAATCATCACTTTAATCATTGCCTTTCCTCCATGCCCTCCCTTGTCTCTTTCTTGTCTCCAATAAGACATGAATTAGACCTTCTTGTTCTAGTCTTAGCAGGATTCTAGATAACTCCCTCAAGTGTGTGAATTTTCTTTTTACCTGTGAATAATTCATGATCCATTTAGTGTATTTTTTCCACCTAAACAATTTTTTATTCCTAAAAGTTTCATATTTTTAAGGCTGTTTCTTTGTTCCTGATCATTTATTGTCCTATGTTCTTCTTTTTATTGTATGTTTTCTCATACACACCTAATTTATATTTTATACTTGGCAGTTTCAACATCTCTAATTATTGAGAAAATAGATCTATGGCTCTTGAGTCTGCTGCTCCTCATTTATATGGGTCTGTTCCTTCTGTTTTTGGTAATCTTTGCTTGTGAGGCCATGCTGCTTGTAATCTGTGGGAATGCAATAGGCCTGTGCTGGGAATTCTCAAGGAAATTCACTTCATCTTAGACCACCAAAGCCTTCTTCTAAGTTTTGATTCAGAGCTGATAACCTCAAATTCAGCTTCTACTCCTCATTGATGTTCTAAGGATCAAATTTCCCATGACCATGTTGCTACACAAATGTGGTCTTAGGAAGGACCCACTTCTTATGGCCAGCCACAGATCTAGGTCAACTGAAGCTCCCACCATACCACCACACTGCCATGGCTCTGGTTCTGCTTCCCACCTCAAAGGCTTCGGCCACTGGCTGTCCTGGTCCATACCCCTCACCCTTGGGACTATGTTCTCATTTGTTTGGTTCTGAGGACATAGTTTCTATAAACCTCTCTTACCTTTGAGAGACCAGAAGTGCCTCAAAGGGTACATGTCATCTGAAGTCTAACTGCTGTGGAATAAGAAGGTCCCTTGGAGCTTTTATGATATGGCCACGTTTTTTTTTCCTATCCCAACCACAACATATTACAATTTCACCTGTTATTTTAAATCTTATTTTGAACTATTCCCGGTCATGAAAGTCTTTTCAAATAAAGATTATATTATAGATCATGTCAGTGTTTTCTGAGCATTTACACAATTTTTTATTAGACGAGTAGGACAAACTCTACTCCAGCACATTGCTACTTGGTCAAAGCAAGATTTTTTTTATATGCATTCATTTATCCTTTCATTCTGATAACAGACATTTATTGAGCATACTCTGCTAGGTGCTGGGAATTCTTGACCTCAAGGAGTTTATAGTCATATAGCCAAATTATTTCTCCCAGCCCAACCAATAGGAAGAATTATGAGTCCTAAAAATCTTAGCTTGCCTAGAGCCAAGTGGGCTAAAAGTCGGGACACTTGCCTCTCTCAACACTTTGTCCTTGTTTTGCTAGATGATAGTAGATGTTAAAAGTCACACTTCCCTGCAATTTTCCTTTCTACTATCTGACATGAGGTTTAGTTTCACAGAGGAGTCCTAGGTACCCCATAGGAGGTTCTGCCTGTTAAATCACCCTCATCTTTGGGTCTGGGCAGTCTGGATGGTATTTGTTGTGTCCCTCAGTTTACAGAGTATATTCTAGTGCTCCAGGCCCTACTTCTCAGCTCCAAAGCTGTTCTGCTCTGGGTCATGGCCATCCTGGGAGTCAGCACTCATCCAGGGGATCTGGGGCAGCCTCACTGAGCAAATAAAAGAACCAGCCATTATCTCCCCAGGTATAAAATGGACACCTGATGAGAATGGAGTCATCACCTTCGATTGCAGAAACCGCGGCTGGTAAGAGCTCATAGGAGAAATGTTTTGGGGCCTCTCATCTATCTAATAGCTTTTGGATCTTGCCTGGTTCTCCTCCATTCCCTGCCTCCTCCACCAACACCACCACTCAAGGGCCTTGGGTGTCTACAACCTTAATCCAAAACAAGCTAAGAAGAGTCGCCAGCTACATTTCTCCCTTCCCTCTACAACTGCCCTCGCTCCAGGACTGAGCACCCAAACTTCCTTCCAAGACACTGGATGTCTCCAAATCAATTCTCTGTTAGGCTCTCCTCTCCCTCAACACCCTATTTCTAGCAAATTTTTAACAGAATCTGAAGGTGGATCTCGGCCCTCTCCCTTCCTGCTGCCAGCCCCTCAGGGACCCTGGGTGGTTTAAATCAATGAAAACAAGGGTTACCACCAGGGCTTGACCTGGCCCATAAGGTGGGCATGTTACCAAACATTGCCACCCTTAATAGCCTCAGAACTGTCTCAAGTGGTTATGGGGCATGATAAAACCTGGCACAGATGGGGCATTGACCTGAATTTTGGGTGTACTTGGGCCAGAACCTGAATAGAAATAACTGGAGACTCTTATTCAGGTGGGAATTCTGGCTTTGGTTTTCCCATCTTGGGCCTGTCTCTTTCTCTCTGTTGAAGGTACATTCAAGCTGCTACTTCTCCCAAGGACATAGTGATTTTGGTGGATGTGAGTGGCAGTATGAAGGGGCTGAGGATGACTATTGCCAAGCATACCATCTCCACCATCTTGGACACCCTGGGAGAGAATGACTTTGTTAATATCATTGCGGTAAATGTGCCTTCCTGCTCTAGAGTAGCTGTCACTTGCTCTAGAAAAACCTTTCCTCTCCCTGCCTCCGAATGGCCTATATGTACAGCCACTTGATGCCTCCTACTGTAGAGTAATTCTTTCCTCTAAAGCTGAGGCTCCTAACCTAAGACCCCTGATTTTATCTAAGGATGGGCCTTAAGAAGTTCAGGCTGGGCTCGGTGGCTCAGCCTGTAATCCCAGCACTTTGGGAGATCGAAGTGAGTGAATTGCCTGAGCCCGTGGATTCAAGACCCACCCAGGCAACTTGGCGAGACCTCGTCTCTACAATAAATAAAAAAATTAGCCGGGTGTGGTAGCGCACCCGTAGTTCTGGCTACCTGGAAGGCTGAGGTGGAAAGATCGCCTGAGCTGAGCAGATCGAGGCTGGGGTGGCCGTGAGTGTGCCACTGCACTCCAGCCTGGGCAACAGAGTGAGACTCCAAATAAAAAAAATAAAAAAAGAATCACTTTCCCTGAGGAAGTACCTGCTTTATCCCCCGCACCCACGTGCTCTTGACTAGCACCCACTGTTAGGAGGAATGATCCCTGAGCTCTCGCTGAACCTCTTCCCCTTCCTCTCCACACCCAACTCCAGACATATCAGGAGAAAGGAGGAACAAAGAAGAAAGAAAAGGGAAGGTACAAGTTAGGAGAATGCTTTAAAATAAACGAAAGGGTGGACCAGTTAAGTCCTCTAAGGAGGCAGAGTTGACAACCACCTCCAGGGTATTGTTTTGAAAGCCACCTGATCTAAAAATTTCCCCCACCATTCCATCACATTCTTGACACTCTTTATCTTCAGTGGAATTTACTTATCTAGCAAAGAAATGCCAGGCAAAATTGTCTAACTTCAACATGATCTTGCTGGGGTGGGAGAATGCCCCCGATCCCTGAGCTGTTCCTTCAGAACCTCAGTCTACTCACCTGCATTATGCCTAGACTCCACTCTCCTCATGCTGGTCTCTTCCCCATCTCCATCCCTGGACCTGCAGCAGTGACAAGACAGCCACAGAGAACAGGTGCCACCCTCCACAGGAGAGGAACAGTGTCCACTGTCCCTCAGAGCCTGCCTGTCCATCCTCCCGCCCCACCTCCCTCCTACTCAGCTTCTCTGGCTGTTGAGTCTCCATCAGGGAAATCTTCACTCCCAACTTTCTCCCCAGAACACCCCAAGCAGTTCTACCCCGGGGTCCCCCACATCTCCCCTTTCCACCCCCTCTCTGTAAGAAGAAGGTGGACGAGGGAGACCTTGAAGATTTGTAGCTTAGCTATGAAGAAGTAGAGTGATTAAGAAAAGGGGGCAGTCCTTGTTTTTTTTTTTTCCTACTCCCATCCCCTGTGGATAGCCAAAGGATCTTCTTCATTTATGCAGGGCAGAGAGAAAAAGAGCAGTTTCTAATCGCCCCATCCAGGCATGGTGGGGCGGGGTCTGCACATGGAAGACTCTGGGCACCTCATCGGGTCTTGGGGGGCAGAGAGCAAAGAATTCTCTCAGCAACTGCAGGTTCTCCGTGTGCCCTCAGAGGGGGCCATCACTCAGGCAGCCAACAGAGAAAATGCCCCAAGACTAGGGTTTGAGGATGATTTTTCAGAGTGAAGTCCCTGTTGTTCTCTCTTAGAAAAGCCACCCAAGACAGAGTTCCCCAAGACACTTCACACAGGTGACCTGCAGCCCCCGCCCCCTGGCCCCCGCCCCGTGAGTTGCCTGAGTATTCTTGCTGGGCCCTGGCTTTCCAGACTGATTTTGTTTGTTTCCCTCTTGTCTGCTATCTACTGTCTGCAACTGCAGTACAATGACTACGTCCATTACATCGAGCCTTGCTTTAAGGGAATCCTCGTCCAGGCGGATCGAGACAACCGAGAGGTGAGCATCTGCAGGTGGCCCAGTGCTTCCGAGCCCGGGAGGATGGGGAATCGTCTCTGCAGGCTGCTTTAGTAGCCCCATTTTCTTATTCCCAGGGCACTTGGAAAGACAGCAGAGCAAGTCAGTAGTTCCTCATGCAAAGACACCCACAAAACCGCCCCATAGTCAAACTATACGGCTACTTCTCAGAGCAAGTAGCGAGCAACGAGGGCATCTCGTTTATTCAGGACTGGTTTTTCACTCTGGATTATCCAGGACTCAGTTTCCCTCTTTGCCTCCTACCTTGGCCTCTCTACCATGTCAGTCTCCAAAAGGGATGTCCCCAAAGGAAGACAAATTAAAAGCTGTTGGGCTGAGGACTTTATTCTGATAGAGTAAAAGGAGAGGCTGCGGCTACAATATTTTAAAGGGAGCTTCTCCCGTGATGGGGGGTTGGGGTTTGGCTTTTTCTGGAAGCCAGGCCTCTCCTCCAGGCGCCTCTGCGGTTTCTGCTCTGAAATGCACATCTCTAGGTTGAGGACTGGATGCTGAGGTCCTCCCTGCCTCCATCTGTGTTCCATCCTTCCTCTCATTTCCTGCCAGTTGTGGGCATGGGTTTGCACCAAGCCCTTCCCCTTCTCTCCGTTTGTCTTGGGGTCGTTTGAGAAACACCTATCTTAGGGGTCCAGCCCAGGACATAAGCTACATCGTGGAGATATGGGCCCTGCCATCACATCCTTCTGGACAATAGCCCTAGTCAACCCCCTACACCAAAGATAAAGGTTCCCTGGCCCTCTCAACCCCGTGACGCTCCTCTAATATCTCGTGCCTGGCAGCATTTCAAACAGCTGGTGGATGAGCTGATGGTCAAAGGTGTGGGGGTCGTGGACCAA
This sequence comes from Cephalopachus bancanus, assembly GCA_027257055.1. Lineage (NCBI taxonomy): Eukaryota > Metazoa > Chordata > Mammalia > Primates > Tarsiidae > Cephalopachus > Cephalopachus bancanus. Next base: position 964,506 of record JAPVLO010000308.1, read on the forward strand.
GCCCTGAGCGAAGCCTTCCAGATCCTGCAGCAGGTACCCACAGCTGCTATGGCCTGGGGAGAAGGGGGGTTAGGAGGAAGGGTGGAGGTGGAGAGCGGGCTTGGCCTGTGGCCACAGGATCTCCATTCCCTTCCTAGTTCCAAGAGGCCAGGCAAGGGAGTCTCTGCAACCAGGCCATCATGCTGATCAGCGATGGGGCCGTGGAGGACTACGAACCGGTGTTTGAGAAGTATAACTGGCCGGACCGCAAGGTGACACCTTCCTGGAGGAGGTCGGAGGGGGGGAACCTTCTCTCACTGCTGTGGATGGGTCAACCCATGGGGCCCCCAGAGGGACTGCCCTACCTTCAAATGTTCTTTCTCATTAGACCCATTCATGAATTTAGGTACGTCCCAATTTGTTGTTCCAAAATTATGGTGACCTCAGGCACAAAGGCCTGGTGTGAGGGGTTTCAGGGTGAGGGACCAGAATGGTGGTTTGGGGACGTCAGAATCGCCGGGCTGGGAACTTCGGGCTTGTACCTGCACCTCACCGTGGCCCTGGGTGAGGCACATGGCTGCCTGGGCCTCGGGGTCTTCTCTGACCACCTCAAGGCTGGAAAGCACTTGACCCAACATCTAAGACTCATGGAAGTGATGTCAGTCTCACTTCCGGTTAGGCGTTACACAGCTGAGTCCATCTGTGTCTCGTGAACCAGGTCCGAGTTTTTACATACCTCATCGGGAGAGAAGTAACTTTCGCAGACCGCATGAAGTGGATCGCATGCAACAACAAAGGTGGGTGCCGTGTTAGTCAAGCAGCTCGCAGCCCACACCTGGCCACGGAGACCGCGTGACCCAGGCCTCCAGAGGTGCAGGGCTCAGGCTCATGTGTGGGGCACCGCAAAGGAGCGTGCTGTGTTGGGAACAACAGCCTCTGCCCTCCTTTGGAAAGAGCAAGATGAGACGTAGGTTTCTCCACACTGTGCTTGGCTACCACTGCAAGGACGCTAAACCATCAAGTCACCTGCAGTGAACATGAGAGGGCAGCTATCTGCTGTCTGCACGAGAGCGAGAACTGTCTCTTCAGATAAAGCCTTAGACAAAAATCACAGCATAGAAAACGGGGCGAGGCAAGGGTGGGACTGAGGAGTGTTCTCTATGTCCCACCTTCATTCTCCTTGTGGCAAATTAAGCCATTGATGCTGGTTCTGTTCCCAGACAAAAAGCAGAAGGCCACCATTTTCTTTGCAATAAAGTTTTGTGGGCAAATGGTCCTCATCTATCTGACCAGAACCCAAGATCTGGGCTTTGCGGTGCTATCTTAGGCTTTGTCGATTCAACAAAAATTCATTGAGCGTCTACTCTGCACCTGGCACTGTTTCCAGGCACTGGGGAGTCAAGAGGGATCAGGATGGACTCGGGATCAGTCTTGCTCTTGGAACTGCCCAGCAGAGAGGAAAAAGAGTGGACCACCAATGACAAAACAACCTAAAATATGCTGTGATGGAGAAGAGGCAGAGACTGGTCAGGCTGTGGGGCTGGGGGACATGGGAGAGGCACTCCCCCAGTTTAGGGGATGGCCAGGAAGCATGTTCCAGGCATAGGGAATTGCATGCTCGAAGGGTCTGAGACAAATGCTGAGAGCTGAGAGCCACTGCGTCCGTTTGCGTGTGAAATGAATCCCAGGGAGGCTGGGAGCCATGACAGCAGAGAGGCAAACAGGCACTAAATCATCTATGGCCTTCTACACCACTTACTCTTTTCTTCCTTCCGTCCTTTCTTTCACTTTATCTATACAGATGGGGTCTTGCTATGTTGCCCAGGCTAGTCTTGAACTCCTAGGCTCAAGCAATCCTCCTGCCTTGGCCTTGCATAGTGCTGGGATTACCAGCATAAACCACCACACCTTCCCTCATGTGTTCTTTTAGTCACTGTGGCTCCAGTGAAGAGGCTGTAACACCCCACCCCATAACTCGAGGAAGGAAAATTATCAGAGAGGAGGAAGCGGAAGGGGATTGCTATCTCCAACTGGGCTCCCTGAAAACAGAGCCTAAGACAGAGTTACAGAAGAAGAGTTATTAGAAGGCACTCTCAGGAGATGCCCTGTAAGGAAGAGGGGAGGGAGGGCTGGCAGAGGGAGAAGCGGACCCCAATACTTTTGCAATTAAGTCTCTGCCGCTCCTCCCGGGAATTCTGGATGGGAGGGCCCTCCAGAGATCTCCCAAGGTGAGGCAGGGTGGGCCTTCGCCTCCCACTGGCTCGCGGCCATCCCCCCAGAAAGACGTAACCGTGGGGAAGAGCAGCTCTCTGTGGCCTGGGGCAGCTCCCAGAGAGGGCTGGCTGTGAGCCCCAGCAGCTGGGTAAGGGCTTTGAAGGGAGCCCTGCCTCCCAACCCCGTGGGTCCCTTCCGTCCGCCAGGCTACTACACGCAGATTTCCACGCTGGCAGACACCCAGGAGAACGTCATGGAGTACCTGCATGTGCTCAGCCGCCCCATGGTCATCAACCACGACCACGACGTCACCTGGACGGAGGCCTACATGGACAGCAAGGTGGGTCTGGCGGCCGTTCCCCTCCAAGAGCCCACCCCAGAGTTGAGGGGGCCCAGAGAGCAAGGAGACAGGAGCGAGGTGACTTCCTGGGCCAGGAGAGGGGTGGGCTGAGCACCTCCTTAGGAAAAGTTAAGAAAGGGCGAATGAAGTCTTGAAGTGTTTCCTCCTCCTTGGTCCAGCAGGCTGTCCCCAGACCCCCCAGCAGATCTGCCAGGGGCTGCCCTCCGTGGACAGGGTTCCCTGCTTCAAAGTTGTTCCTCCTTCCTCCCCCGTTGTCCTCACCTCCCTCCTTGTTCTTCTCTCCCACCCATCATGGGAAGGAAGGAGTCAGACCAGCAGTTCATCATTGCACAGCTTGATCATGAGTTCTCCCTTCCTGGGTCTCTGCACTTCCAAAAGACTGTGGGCAGCAGTGACTGACACGAAGGGGTACCTATCAAAGGTAGAACTTCAGATGAGACGCTTTGAGGGAAGGGGGACCGTCTGTCACCTCTCAAATCACATCACGTAGACAGCCACCTGCTTCAACGATGGTATATTATCTGACAGGGATCCAGGGAGACCTGGAAAGAGTGGCTTCAATAAGATACAAGTGTGTTTCTCCCTTGTGTAGATGAAGCCTAGAGGCGAGCGGCCCAGTGCTGGCCAAGAGCTCTCTGGTCGTCAGGGGCCCAGGCTCTTTCTGCTGCCCCTTCACCATCCCTAGAAGTGACCCTCGTCCTCCTGACCCCAGTGGCATGTGGAACTCCAGTCAGCCGAAACTGCATTCTAAGCCCCAGGTTGTTACAGAAGGGGAGAGGGTCATTCTCCACCTCTTCGAAGGAAACTTCCAGAGCGTCTAACCGGCACAGGAACATGCATCTCACAGGCCAGAACTTAGTCCGTTGCAGACTCCTAGTGGCAGAGAAGGCTGGGAATGTGAACGTCCAGCTTTTCTTCTGATTTGCTCCATGTCTAAGTGCGGCGGCACACTTACCTCTACCTGCTCATAATAGTAGGAGCCAAGTCGGGCTCGGTGGCCCAGCCTGTAATCCCGCGCCTTAGGAGGCTGAGGTGAGTGGATTGCCTGAGCCCGCGGGTTCAAGACCGCCTGGGCCACTTGGCAAGACCTCATCTCTACAATAAATCAAAAAACCAGCCGGGCGTGGTAGCGGACGCCTGTAATTCGGCTACTCGGAAGGCTGAGGCAGAAGGACCGCCGAGCCCAGCAGGTTGAGGCTGCGGCGGCTGGGAGCGGCCACTGCACTCCAGTCTGGGCGACAGAGTGAGACTCCAACTCAAAAAAAAAAATTAATAGTAGGAGCCATCTTGCCAAGTCTGAAATTAAAATCTCACTCATCTACTTTAAAGGGATATGGCCAATAAGGTCATGCCAATGGCTGCTCTCAAAGCCGGTTCTCAAAAGAAGCAAGCTTGTTTCCTTTGGGCAGGGTTCTCCTTTCCTTGTCTAGGTGTTTATTGTTCATAGGGCCCTGTCTGTCCAGGGTCAAGGAGAGAGATGGATGTGGGGTAAGGGGTTGGGAGGAGGGGACCTCCTTTGATCTTGTCTCCCCACGTGCCACATCTCATGCTTCTCGCTGAACCTGTTCTTCCCCAGCCTCTATCATCCATCCACCCATGTCCTGCAGTAGCCACAGGACAGAAGGGTCATGTCTCCCATGTACTCTGCATGTGTGCTGCCCGTCATGTGTGAGTATTGTGATCGTGCCACAGGAGCTGGGAAGTGAAGGTTTTCAGACCTAAAATCCAGCAAAAGGAGCCCAGCCCACAAGCAGTGGCCACACCTAGTTAGAGTGAACTGAAGTGTTGGGTGTGAGTCTGGCAGAAGTGGGAAAACCTTGCTTCCTTGTGACACTGTGATGACTTCAAACAGGTCATCCTGGGCATTCCCTGGACAACCTGACCTCCGTGCCGACAAAGGAGTCACAGTTTTTTTGTTTGTTTGTTTGTTTTGAGTTGGAGTCTCACTCTGTCGCCCAGACTGGAGTGCAGTGGCCACTCCCAGCCACCGCAGCCTCGACCTGCTGGGCTCCGGCGATCCTTCCGCCTCAGCCTTCCGAGTAGCCGGAACTACAGGCATGCGCTACCACGCCCGGCTGATTTTTTGATTTATTGTAGAGATGAGGTCTCGCCTGCCCGGGCGGGTCTCGAACCCGCGAGCTCAGGCAATCCACTCACCTCAGCCTCCCAAAGGCCCGGGATTACAGGCTGAGCCACCGAGCCCGGCCTGGAGTCACAGTTTTATCTTCACCTTCAAAGCGACACCTGTCCCCTCAGTGATGACGACCCCTGCACCCAGTCCCTACATATCCTCCGTCTTCCCTCCTTCCTTTTTTGTCCCTAACTTAGGAGTCCCTGAAGTCAAGCATCACCTGCAGATCTCCTGGACTCACTTCCGGGCCCTCTGAGTTGAGGAGGTCACTGCCCTGAGCCCAGAATAGGCGTCCCCCCTCCACGGATGCCCCGAGACAAGAGTACAGGGACAGCTGTGTGCTGGAGCCCACCCAGAGTGGAACAAGTCCTAGGGCAGAGCTGGGCAAGGGGGCCCTCCAAGAGCCTGGGAACTGCTTCCCTGAGAGGCAGGAGGGAAACTGGAAAGCCTTCATCTAGCCCACAGACACCTGTCTGAACTCAGGAAAAACCCTATGTCATGATGGCTCCCTTTTGGAAAGCCTTACTTTCAAACTAGATGGAACACTCAGGTGAGGTGAGGGTGGCCAAGAAGTCTACTGTGGACTTCCATGACTCAGCCACAGCCTTGAGTCGATCTCACAAAGGTCAGACTTACAAGCCACATCTATACACACACTTGTCAGGAATCTACCTTTTTATAAAGGAGAGCACACGAGCAGAGGAGGTAGTGCCGTGATGTCAGGCGGTCAGGGAGAAGAGCCATCCACTGGAAAGCCGGGAGTGATTCCGGCTCTGGCGGTGAATGGAGATCAGGTGTGGGTCTGTCCCTGTGTGTTAGGGACAGCTTCGAGGCAACCCATAGCCACCCACGGTCTGTCCTTGCAACGTGCTTCCTCAGCACAGGCGTGTGTTAGCAGGGGGCTCTGGCTGCAGGTTCTCTTAACTAGTCCAGACTATAATTTGTACCAACCTCAGGCTGACATCAGAGGTTTCTGGAGTTGATGCCGTGCAAAGCCTCTTTGCTTCTGGGCCGGGGCTGATAGGCCATTTCCCTGGATCCACACACATCCCTTGTCCTGGGTCTGGCCAAGATGAGAGAGCTTAATGAGCACTTGAGTGCTGGACTGTGGGCCCAGGACTCTGCTAAGTGACATCAGCCTAACCCTCCTCTCTGGGCACCTCTGTCTCCCGCATTCCTTTTGCAGAGAAGGAAACCCTACTTTGGGATTTCGTCCTGCCTGTTGGAAGGTGCCACTGGATAATTGACATTGTTGACTCTGGGTTCTCTGTGCTGTGTGCTCTGAGCAGGGTAAACCACGGGCCCCAGGTTTCTCCTTCTGACCCTTGCTCCTCCCTCTCTGACAGCTGCTCACCTCGCAGGCACAGAGCCTGACGCTCCTCACCACCGTGGCCATGCCGGTCTTCAGCAAGAAGAATGAAACCGTGAGTGGCCACTCGCCGAGGGGTCACAGCTGGGATGAGAATAGGGGATCACTGCTGGTGTGTTTAGATCAGTGGCTCTTGGCCCCCCACTGAGCCTGAGAGCCACCTTGGGAGGGCTTGAATGCATGTCCCCAGGCCCTATCCCAGACTAGCTACATCAGAATCTCATGGTTGAGGAGTGGAGCTGGGGTGTGTACTTTTCCGAAGCTCCCTCGGCAATACTGCTCATCAGCTAGGGGTCATCCCACTGCTCTGCACTTGGGACCCCTTGCCTTGGGGCTGGAAGGCTGGAGGGTCACCTGCCAGGCTTCCAGCAAAGCCACAGTTAATCTACCTATGGATAGATTAGAAGACTCCAACGTGTGTGTAAAGGCATTTCTAGAGGCTTCCATCCTCCATCTGGTCAGGAAATGTTTCATGATAGACCTCGTGTGCTTCAGAGAACCTGTGAGTTATGGTCCCTGAGATCCTAATACTTCAGCCACTGCTGTGAAGATTAATATTTCATCCAACTTTGTATTTCATTTAAATATTACAGTTTAAATATTAATACTGGGTATTAATCTTCCTAGCAGCTGAGATTGCTCTTGGGACCTCGTTCTGATAGGTTCTAGATTTTTATTCCTAGGAGCTCATCCTGAAATTTAACTGCAGGCCAAGCACAGCGGCTCATGCCTGTAATTCCATCTCTTTGGGAAGCTGAGGTGGGAGGATTGCTTGAGCCCTGGAGTTCAAGACCAGCCTAGGCAACATAGTGAGATCCTTCATCTCTATAAAAAAAATTTTTTAATTAACTGGGCTTGGTGATGTGCTCCTGTAGTCCCAGCTACTTGGGAGACCAAGGCAAAAGAATCACCTGAGCCCAGGAGGTCAAGGCTGCAGTGAGCCATGATTGTGCCACTGCACCCCAGTCTGGGCAAAAGAGTGAGACCCTGACTCAAAAAAAAAATCTACAGAGGAAGGACCACTTAGGCCCCAGCAGCTTCCTCTTCCGGGTCCTGGACAGGCCTAGGGTCCAGTCTGGGCTTGCACACAGGGCAGCAGTGCCTCCCCTGACCTTGACCCTCATGCTTTTCTTTCCAGCGATCCCATGGCATTCTCCTGGGTGTGGTGGGTTCTGATGTGGCCCTGAGAGAGCTGATGAAGCTAGCACCCCGGTACAAGGTGAGCATAGTCTGGTCCCTGGGGGTAGGGAGTCACAGGTCTCCAGGAGTGAGCTGCCAGGCTTGGAAGCCTCTCTCCAGACAGCAGCAGCCCAGCACAGAGCTGGATGGAGTTTCTCCATCTTGCCTGAGAGAAGTGTGGGTGTTAAGCATGGCAGAGCAGCTCATCTGCCTGGGTCCCTCTCCCATCACAAGCTACAACTTGCACTATGGCCTTCAGCAAGTCCTTTCCCTGCCCAGTGCCTCAGTTTCTCAGTTTGCTCCTCCATGCCACACAGTCCTGTTTGGAGAGTGAGTGAGATTACATCACTGAAGCACCTAGAGCACGTGGTGGGAAAGAGATCAGGTAGTGATACGCATTATTATGATTGCTATAAACGGTAGAATTTGGAAAGGACTTGACAATCAATGGGTAGAGGCATGACTCTAACTTGGTCATGTCCCAGTTTGAAACACTCGCTGCTGTGAGCAGCCATTTTTAACCCTGCCAAGGCTCCAACCCACCCCCACCCCCGCCCCCAGCTCCAGACACCCAGCACAGTCAACGGGTCTAACGGCCTCCATCCCTGATTTTGGCAGCTTGGAGTGCACGGATATGCCTTTCTGAATACTAACAACGGCTACATCCTCTCCCATCCTGATCTCCGGCCCCTGGTAGGTACAGACCTTCTTTGCCTTGGGATCCTAACTTTATGGGATTTGGGGGAAGTTCACAGCAACAGTTAAGACAGTGGACACACATTGGGCTCCATTTAGGAGCCCAAGGGTAATATGGGGGGGGAAAAAGTATATCTGAGTCATAGTCCCTGTTGCCAAGTTGGTCACAATCCAGCAGAAGAGACAAGGCCAAACCACGTGAAATGATGTGACCAGAGAACACATAATGAGGTGTGCGGTTCCGAGGTTGGAGAGCCCGTGAGGCCATCACCCATGTTCCCGTCACTGCCTCAGTGGCTCCACACTCCCTCTTGGAATCTGACAGATGCATTGCCAGAACTCTAGGTGTCCACCGGAGAGGTGTGAGCTCACCGTGGAAATGGTAGGGAAGGCCCCCCCCAAGCGATTGGGCGGCAGTGCCAAGGCCCCCCATGTTTGTCTTAGGGTGCCTTCCTGAGTGCTCCTACCCAATCAGCCCTCTCCACACTGATGCAGGGGCTGGGGTGTTTTTACACGAGTAAAACACTGAACAGCAGATGGCTGAGGAAGAATGTTGCATTGTTTTCTCCGGAAGCTCTGCCTCCGGGGCTAAGGAGCCAGTCACAGCACTTGGGCACTGTCCGTGGCCGTAATGGCCTCACCTTTCCGTGGGATTGTTGGGGTGGAGGGAGTTGAAGTCCCAGGGGAATCATAGCCCCTTGCCCCCACCCGCCTTGTGGTGAAGAGTGAATGGCAAGCCAAAGGCAATAGACAGAAGAGCACCTTCCGAAGAACTCACGAACGAATCCTAGGCCCAGGGGTCACTTGGAGAGATCAATCTAAGTCACTCTCCATTTCGTTTGGTTCAAATAGACACTGGGTGTCCACAAGGCAACCGATTGAGCTTATTTAAGGCAATATTTAAGGCAAACTCTAGGAATTCAGGGTAGAGAGAGATCAGGGTACTCTGGAAACCACTCTGCTCACTCTGTCTCCGAATTCAGACTCTGCTGAGCAAGTATCTGAACCCGCAATGTGTCACTCTCTTATACCAGTGGGTTCTAGGGGGGGCAGTCCCAGTGCCAGCAAAATGACTCACTTGGGGAAATAACAAATATGTGTATTCTGGAGCTGACTTGTAGCACTAGGGGGCACTGATCAGAAACCCACTTGTCACCATCCACGTCATCTAGATGAGTATGAGGCTTCAATCAATCCATTTACAGTGTGGCCCTCCTGTGTGTCTGACCTAATGCCGTGAAGAATGCCACAGACCAAAGTTTATACTCTAATTCGCAAAATCAGACTCACACAAGTGATAATCAAGGAATAATACCACATAGGACACCGTTTACACAATAAAAGATACTTTAGGCTGAGCTCAGTGGCTCAGCCTGTAATCCCAGCACTTTGTGAGGCCAAGGTGAGTGGATTGACTGAGTCCGCGGGTTTGAGACCAGCCCGGCAACTTGGTGAGCCCTCGTCTCTACGATAAATCAAAAATGAGCCGGGCATGGTAGTGTGCGCCTGTAGTTCTTGCTACTTGGAAGGCTGAGGCAGAAGGATCACTGGAGCCCAGCAGGACAATGCTGGGGTGGCCATGAGCGTGCCACTGCACTCCAACCTGGGCAACAGAGTGAGACTCCAACCCCCAAAAAAGAAAGAAATGGGGTCTCACTATGCTGGTCTCAAACTTCCGACCACCAGCAATCCTCCCACCGCAGCCTCCCAAAATGCTGGGATTACAGGTGTGAGCCACCATGCCTGGTCTAGGATGATGCTTTCTTGAAAAAAAGCAAACAAACAAAAACTGGTGGGAGCAAGACACACAGTGATAGGAGACTTCCACCATCTGAGTGTCTACTGGGGGCTTCATTCTGCTAAAAGCAGACGCTCTAATTAATTCTTAATGTACCTTGGTGATAAACAATCCTCTTTCCTTTTTTGATGGGGTTAATAAACTAAACCTGGGAAGTGCTGCAGACCTAATCATAGATAACTGATGATATCTGTCTTGGCGTCAGAAAGAGAGGAGTCAAGGCCAGAAAATAACATTCAGGGTGTTGATTAATGGCTCCATGTCAAGTTGAAAGGAGGTCTTATCAAGCATTGCAGATTTGTCCTTGTCTCTGTCCCATTCAAATATTCTATCACCAAGATGAAAATACAGAAGACAGATGCCATAAAGTCTGGAAGATATGGCTAATACGTTACGTGAGAAAATTAGTATTCAGAAAGCATTCTTCTAAAACAATGAGCTGAAACTAACAAGATGAAATGTATTAGGAATGCATGGGAAGCTCTGCAAAATACTCAATGCCCAAGCACAAGACTGTGAAGATGTGATTTAACAGTACATCCTACCAGGAAGATGAGGGGATTTAACTGACTGAAATCTCAATCTGGGCTGCCGGGACAGTGCAGCTCCTGGAGTTCTGACAGAACCCCAGGCAGAGGTCAGAGCTGCTTGGGAATTCAGTCCACAGATCACACCCCACGCCACACGGGTCAGACCCCATCGGAATATTGATTTTTTTTGTCCTGGGAACTCCATTTTGGGAGTGACACTGACGACAAAGTATGCCAAGGGATTTGGGGGCATATTTAGCTTGGAGAAGTGAAGTCTTAGGAATGAAAGGTACCTTTGCAAACCTCAAGGGTTGTTAAGGGGAGCACATTTTGTGTAGCTCGGGGGCAAAGAATGAAGGTCAACAGGTGAAAGTTACAGGGAGAAATACTTCGGCTCCGTGTAAGGAAGAACTTTCTAGCAATTAGAGCTATCCAGCATGATGGCAAGCTAACTCAGAAAACAGGGACCTCCTTGTCGTGGGAAATATTCACTTCAGAGGCTGTGAGACCCTCTGTCACAAATGTCACCAAGCAAAACTCTACATTGGGTGGAATTTGGGCCCAGATAACCTTAAGGAATCATGGATTGATTGGCTTATAAGAAACTATTTGATTTCACGAGTATTCCTGAAAGGCCATGTAGAAGAGATGAGACTTGAGCAGGGCCATGCACTAACCTCGTGTTTTTCTACCTGACCCGTCCACTCCAGTACAGAGAGGGGAAGAAACTAAAACCCAAACCTAACTACAACAGTGTGGATCTCTCCGAAGTGGAGTGGGAAGACCAAGCTGAAACCGTAAGTGGGATAGTTAGGAGGAAGAGAAACTAGCTTAGCTCTGTGTCCAGCTAAATGGGTCAGCTGCGTGGCTGGAAGCTTTGAGGTCACTCTGTTCTTCTCAGAGCAGTCCCAGAACCTGTCCGAGCCCAAGCCAGATGCAGCTCCTATAATGGGCAATTCTTTTAACAACTACAAAAATATAACAATATCTCCCTGAATCACAAAAGACTACTGAGCCTCGATGAGATCATGTCTATAAGCCACAAAATCTGAGTTTTAGTGATGTTTTAACTTGGCTTTTGGTCTCAGTATCTTGTTCTGGAGGAAATCGTATCTCGGTAGCATGACACTGTGTCACCCAATGCAACAGTTCACCTTGGAGCATTATCTTGACGGACGCCCAGAATTATAAGCTAAACAGAACCTAGAATCAGGTTTTCTTTCCCTCCCGGTATTCTTCTCAGAGGAAAAATTGAAGAACTAAAAGTGTTTCTAGGGATCACCCCTAATCTGGTCCAGAAAGTTCAATACCTTCATCGTCCCATGTGAGCCAAGAACTAATACCATTGTCTTTCCTCCTGAAGCTGAGAACAGCCATGATCAACAGGGAAACAGGTTCTCTCTCCATGGACGTGAAGGTTCCACTGGACAAAGGGGTAAGAGCTAGAGGCAGAGGTCCAGGAGATGACCTGAGAAAGCCAGTGCCTCCATTCATTAGATTGTGGATCAAAAAATTAGCCAAGTGTCGTGGCGGGCACCTGTAGTCTCAGCTACTTGGGAGGCTGAGGCGGAAGTATCACCTGAGCCTAAGTCAAGGTTGCCGTGAGCCGTGATCATTCCACTGCACTCCAATCTGGGTGAAAGAGTGAGACCCACCTCAAAAAAAAAATAGGTTTTGAGTGGTGATGAGGGTCTTGGACTTAGCCACGTTAGAGCTTAAGACTTAAGTGCTTGCTGTACCTGGAAGGCTTGACCAGAAAGCTACCCAGGGGGCCTCAGCCCTGAGAAACATCTGGCTGGGGAACCACGCGATTGCTCACGCCAATGCTTGACTCTTTGGAGACAGCTAAGCCACGCAGCACTCAAGTTAGCCAAGTCGTTTACAACTCTTCTTTCTTCCTTATGCTGCTTGCTATTGGCCCTTTTGTTGTTTATGATGAAAAGGGGGAAAGTGACAGTTAATTTTGCAGATTGTTAGCAGCTCTTGTAAAACATGTTATATGGAAAGAGATGGAAAATATTTGCTCTTCCCTAAAGCTGACTGTCATCTACCATCATCCTAGACCGTGACGAATCGTTACCCTCGCTGACACCACCACCCTCTTTACAGACCCGCGCATGATTTATAAAAGATCATTTCATCTTCTCACTTAAAAGCTTCCAATGTGTCTACTGAATTTGCATTGTCCCTTGACATATTTACAAATGTCGCCTCCTCCCTCACAGCCACCCCACCCCCTCCTCCCATTGCCCATCTGCCTCAGCGAAAAGAACACAGGCATCAGCCTGCAACAATTAGACCCAAGTTCTTCCACAACACAGACCTCCATGGAAGCCAAACAAGAAAGCACTGGGAAAGAGAGACGGCACTTTGCAACCCTTTTAGACCATGGGCTGGTTTTGGCTGGGACTGGATCCAATTTCTGTGGCATCTGCTTTCAAAAAGCTCATAAAAAATGAGTTCTGGGCTGAGAAGGGCTTTCTTCCAATAGACTGAGCACTGCCAGTGAGGTCAGACCACCAGTGGGCCGCTGATTCTTCTTCTGATCCAAAAACGTGGCGGATTCTTCCGTGGGCCCCCATCCTAATCCCAACCAGACTCCTTTTCACAGGGAATCTCTTGCCTAGCCCAGCCCTGCCTGTGCATTTCACCTAGGAAGGAAATGTTCGTATGTTTGTGGCACGCAGCAACAGAAAGATCCGAGGATGGCTATGCTATATCTAATACAGACTGACTCATGCCGTGGGTGAAGCTGTCCTCCACCCCCTCCTCCAAGCGTCCAGTGTTTTCAGGCTGCCTTCTACTTCCCGAAGCCACCAAGGCAGAGTCCTAACCAGATCCAGCAGTCTGAGCTTTTCCTGAAACCTCTGCCCACGCCTTCAAGATGTGTTCATTGCTGCTAATAAACCACCCGAATTACATATCTGCAATTTCACCAAGGCTTCCCTACATAGGGGTGCTTCAACATAAAGAAGCATTGTGACCTGATGGACATTTCATAGCACGTGGTGTTCATGTCTTACTACTATTAGTAAACTACTGCTGACAATCAACTAATGTTTGTCAGGAGCTGAGCTGAGCACTTTCAAGTATTCACTCATTGAACACTCGCAACCTATGAGGTAGTTCCCAATCTATCCCCGTTTCACCGACGAGGATATTCAGAGAGGACAAAAAATTGCCCGGGATCACCCAAACGATAAATTGCAAAGCCCACACATATCTGCTTCTAGACCACACACTCTAAAGTGCTGCTGTATAAGGGCTTTCTGGCTTGAATTCCCAAATCCCCAGTCTTAAACGATTTCCCCAAAGTGTCTTTAGAATGGCATCTCCACGCCACCTTTAACACCCATTGCTTTCTCCTCTCCCTCCACCCCATGGTGACACAACTCAGCCCTGTTTAATCTTCATCTCTTCACCCTCACCCCCAGGAGACCCTGAGCCAATACTGTATGTAGGGCACCTTGCTGGTATGTGGTCACTACAGGGGTATCTTTCCTCTCCCTGCTTTGACCTGCCATGATGCCCCTCTTCCCCGATACTGCTGCATTCCCGTCACTGCCAGCTGCTCTGTCTCCCCCATGCGATTCTGACAGAGTCAGTGCCTGCCCCATCATTTGCTTGCCTGGAGTCTGTCCCAGCCCTCTCAGCTCAGTGGCGTGTCTCAACTCACGAGCTTGGTACTCAGTAGAAACATCTAGGTCTAGGTCGAGATGGAGGAAAGCTTTCTTAAGGCATTGTGGGAACATCTGTTATCATTCCAACCATTCTCCTGGTTCGTGATGGATAACCTGCTCTGCTGTTTTCTCCAGGACACTTTAGAGCTATCCTTATTTCCTGTGGATCAAGTTACAGTTTTCTCCATCTCCCCTAAAATCCAGACAGGCAGCTACAGCAGTAGCAGCCCTAGGATGATTTAGTGTGCAGGACTCACACACCCAGAAGTCTGTGGGGCCAGATAGGTCACATTAAGAAATAAGAGTGAAGTTGGTATACTTGCGGTGGTTCATGCCTGTAATCCTAGCACCTTGGGAGGCTGAGACGAGAGGATGGTCTGAGCCCAGGAGGTTGAGAACAGCCTGGGCAACATGGACCTTATCTCTACAAAAAATCAAAAAAGTAGCCAGGTGTGGTGGCACATGCCTGTAGTCCCAGCTACTTGGAAGACTGAGGCGGAAGGATCACCTGAGCCCTGGAGGTTGAGGCTGTGTTGGCCATAAGCGTGCCACTGTACTCCAGCCTAAGTGAAAGAGTGAGACTCTGACTCAAGAAAATAAAGAAAAAGAAATAAGAGTGAGAGAAGCAGACAGGCCTCTGTGCTGAAGGAGACAGCCAAGACCTGCCTTTAAGATGTGCACGGCTGTCTCCAAAAATGTTAGAAGCACAATCTGGGCCAATAGCTGGGCTAGTAAACTTGTGAGGAGCTCAGCTTTGGCCCACAGGCCTCCTATTTGCCACCTTGATAGCAAGATGTTTGCCCCAAAATGCAGACCAAGAACAGGTGTCATCATTTCTAAACTATCAACAGCATACCGGTCAGATATCCTTGGACATATTAAAGCAAAGTATCCTGAAGCATCCAACCTGGACCCTTCTTATCATGCTCATATTGTTTGATTGTTTCAAACAAATAATTAACAATGGAGAAGGGACAGGGGCAGACATGGTGTTCTTTACTAGCCTTTGCATTCTTCCAAATCAACCCCACTGACTTTGGTACACGCATGTGTACACACACCAGCAGCACACATGTGTACACACACATCTACATGCCAGCAGCATGCACATGTACACACACCGATATACCAGCAATACTCATATGCACACACACACCAGCAATACTCGTGTGCGTGCACACATACCAGCAAAACGCGTGTGCACACACATACCAGGAATACACAAGTGTGTGCGCATATGCCTGCAATATACATGTGTGCGCATATACCAGGAATACGCGTGTGCACGCAATAGACTTGCAATACATGTGTGTGTGTGCACATACCAAAAATACACACATGCATGCACGTATGCCAACAATGCACATGTGTGCACATATATACCAGCAATACACGTGCATGCAGCAATACGTTTGCATACACATACAGCACTAGCAGCTGGCACACGAATTAGCTTTGCCTTATGTTCCTTTGGAGCCTTCGAATCCCTGTGCCTGGATTTCAGGGACACGGAGCTAGAGTGCTGTGTGGTTCTCTCTCTCTCTCTCTCTCTCTCTCTCTCTCTCTCTCTCTCTGTCTCTCTCTCTCAGACACACACACACACACACACACACACACACACACACACACACACACTTTTTTGTCCCGTAAAAGGAGGCAATCTCTAAAAGGAGCAGATTGTTCTGTTACCTTGTTATACCCAACCTCATCTTCCAACCCTCCTAGGCTCTCTCTGTTCATGGTGTCAGAGCCCATCCCCCCACATACCACACACTCTTCCTTTTACTTCATCCTAAAAGATGATCTCAAAGTTCTGATTCCATTCATGGAGAAGTAGCTTGTACTAGACTCACCCTCCAACAGACAACCATTATAAACCCTGGACAAAATACCAAAAGTTAAAGGCACTTGGAAGTGACCAAAAGCAGGCAGAAACAACCTTCGTGAATCAAGAGAACGCCATTAGTAAGATGCACATTTATATGGCTTGTTTTCCCCAAGGGCAGTCTGTTTGGAATGGAACATCTGAAACTCAAGCAGAAAGCCGCAGGTGTCATCTTGACGTGTCAGAGAACAGAATTTGGGTTTCCAGAGTGTCTGGAAATTAAGAGGGATATCTCAGAAATGGGGAGCCACAGAGAGGTTAGCCCCAAAATTTACACTCAGACTCCCTCAAATGCTTGACTGCCCCTGAACTATACATGCATAGAAGAACCTCTAAGCACACCAGTGGAATGCAGCACTGGAAGGCTGAAACCAGAACAGGGGTGGGGTTTCAGCTCCTGCCCATTGCAGTGGTGACAATTTGTGGTCTGAGTTACATAGAGGTGAAGAAGCTTGGTAAACACCTCAGAATTCCCTTTGCAAACACAGAAGAATAATACCTTAGGATTAAAGACTATGTCCCAAGACCAAGAGATTCATCCTACACCTAAGACAAATCTGAAGTGATGAAATGTAAACCCAAGCCTTTTCAAAAATCAACGCTTTGCAAAGGAAGACAAACCATCTACAACCTATTCCTCACAATATCTATTATACAACAAAAACTACTATACATGTAGGAGAAAAAAACAGGAAAAAACCCCCAGGAAAATCTATTACATAGTTAAGAGAAAAATCAGTCTTAGAAACTGACCCAGAGATGATGCAGCCGTAGGAATTAGAAGGATTTTAATGCAGATACTATACATGTACACAAGAAATTCAAGAAAAAGAGGGTCACCATGAGTGAATTGATGGAGAATCTCAGCAGGGAAATGGTAAGGGCTTGATCAAAGAACAGAACCACTGCGGATGATATGAATATAGGATTTTATTGTAGGGATTAGACCTATTATGAAATCATGGGAGCTGGTGAAGAAATCTGTGGAAAGTTCATGTCTCTGTTTGTAATGATAAGCTGAAAGCCACTGTAGGTCAGCAAAACCAGAAGTCGGGAAGGGAAGCAGGACAAGGCATGGGAGAACAAACTGGAACCCATGAAGAAAAACAGGAGTCCATGAAGACAGACCAAAACCTTGATCTCTCTTTCACTACCTCCTGCCCCAAGGCTGTGGGTGACCTGCAGAAAGAGACAGTGCCTTCCTGTGGAGCTGCATATTCACCAGAGCAGGTCTCAGAGAAACCAGAGGAGGGGCTCCTTGGATCTGGCTGAATCCCCATGCCAAGAAGGCATGCCAGCAGTAGGTCAGGGCAAACTGCAGTAGTGCCTGGCATGCTATACTGACCTTGAGTATACAAAATGGCTGCCGCTTCACTTCTGTCTTACAAATCTCACATCAACTCTCTTTTGGATGACCCGAACTTGGAACCACACAAAGAATTGAGTCTGGGAAATGTAGTTCCAGCTTAGCTAATTTGACACAGTACAAAATCACTGCAAGGACCAAATAGGAATTCTTTTTTTTTTCTTGCGTTAGCCCTATTTTTAAATTGTGTATATTTAAAGTACACAACATGGTATTTTGATATACAGTCATCTCTCGGTATTTATAGCGGACTGGTTCCAGGATCTCCCACGGATACCAAAATTCATGAATGCTTAAGTCCCTTTTATAAAATGTAGTATTTACATGCAATCTGCACAACATTCTGACCTGTTGGCCATTTTTATGTCTGCGTCTGAGAAATGTCTATTCAGGTCCTTTGCCCACTCTAAAATCAGGTTATATGGTTTTTTGTTGTTGAGTTGCGTGAGTGCCTTAATATTTTATATTAACCTCTTATCAAATATGTGGTTTCAAATATTTCCTCCCAAAACCCTAGATTCCTGTTTCATTTTGTTGGTTGTTTACTTTGCTATGCAGAAGCTTTTTAGCTAGATGTAGCCCCACTCATTTATTTTTGCTTTTGTTGTTTATGCTTCCAAATGGAAATTTTAAAACCAAAAAGTGCATTATCTGAAATGAAAATTGTACTGGATGGACCTACCAGCAGATAGGAGAAAAGGGGGGCTGTAAACTTGAAGATGGATCGAGAGAAATTATCCGATTTGAAGAACAGGAAAAAAGAGAAACAGGACTTCAGTGACCTGTAGGATGGTAACAAGTGGTCTAGCAGCATGCTCTTGGAGTCCTGGAGGGAAAGGAGAAATAATGGAGCAGAAAGGAATATTTGAAAACCTGGTGGCCAAAAATGTCCTAAACTTGGGAGAGAAAAAAACCGACTTAAAGATCTAACAATATCAGCAAACCCCAAGTAGAATAAAAGGAAAAAGAAAACCATCCCTGGGCATATCATATTCCAGCTACTGAAAATCAAAGATGTTCAGAGAAACTAAAGGACAAAAAATGCATCAAAGAGAGGGAAACAATAAGAAGACAGCCGACTTCTTATCAGAAACCGCAAAACAATGCTTTAAAGTGCTGATTGAAAAAAAATCTGTCAACTCAAATTTCCACCGAGAGAAAATATTCTTCAAAAAGGTGAAATAAAGACATTTTCAGATAAAAGAAGACAGAGGCTTATCACTATCAGACTCACACTACAAGAAATGCTTAAGAAAATTCTTTGGGCTGAAGAAAAATGACACGGACTGGAAAGTGAGCTCTGCAGGAGAGAATGAGCCAAACTGGAAATGGAAAATAGCATGTGTTAGTACAAGACTGTCTTTTACTTATTTTTTTAATTTCTCAAAAAGACAACTGACTATTTAAAGCAAAAGTTTTGACATTGTGTTGTAGAGTTTATAACGTGTGTGAGTTTAAAATATATGGCAACAATGTCACATAGTGAGGTTATCTCAAAAACGTAAAACTAATTTGGCATTGAAAACATTAATCAAGGTAATTTATCTTTTAACATCAATAGATGCTAAAAGAGCACTTGATAAAATTTGACTAATAACAGAAAGGAAATTTCCTCAATCTGATAAAAAGCATATATAAAAAACCTACAGCTGACTGTTTTTGGTTTTGTTTTTTTAAATAATCAACAGTTTTTATTATGATGTTGTGGGGTACAGTTAAGGGTTAGGTAGACAAATATGTTTCATTCAGGCACCCTATTGATAAGATGTGCTTCCCCATCCCCAGACAGATATTTGCTACCGTTAATCCCATCTCCCTACTCCCCCCATAGTTTCCCAGTACCGTCAGTCATTTTCTTATAATATTACATTGGATGTTCAAGGTCCATTATATGAGTAAGAACATGTGATTCTCGGATCTTTGTTTTTGCGAGAGGTCACTCAGTATTATAGACTCTAGTTCCATCCAGGTTGCTGCGAAATTCATGATTTTGTTCTTTTTTATGGCTGCGTTACAGCTAACTTTTAATGGAAAAATATTGACTACTTTGTCCCTAAAGTTGGGAGCAAGGCAAGGATGTCTGCTCACCACTTCTACTCAACATCCAGTATAGGTTCTAGCCAGTGCAACAAGGCAAGAAAACAAAATAAAAGGCACAGAGGCAAGAAAGGAAGAAGTAAAACTGCTTTCGTTCATGGACAAAGTTATTGTTTACTTAGAATAGCCCAGGAATCTACAAAACAGCAAGTAAGTTTAGTAAGTTCACAGAACACCAGGTCAATATTATAAAAATCAATTTTATTTTTATGCTCATGTAACAGCGAAGAATTGAAAAATGAAATTATTCTTAAATTTCAATTACAGTAGCATCAAATAACATAAAATATTTAGGAATAAATTTAATAAAGGTATATATGACCTCTCTACACTGAAAATTATAGAACATTGCTGAAAGATTATCAAAGAAAAAAATTAAGTAAATAGAAAGCTTTAACTATGTTTATGGGTTATAAGACCAATATTGCTAAGACGTTCATTCTCCCCGAGTTGATATATAAATTCAACACAATTTCAAATGAAAGACAGACTTCTAGAAACAGACACGGTGACCCCAAAATTTACAGGAAAATGCAAAGACCTAGAATAGCCAAAACTATCTTGAAATAGGACAAATTTGGACAATTCACAGTACCTGATTTCAAAACTTGCCAAAAAAGCTACAGTAACCAAGCAGTATGGTATTTACCAAAGAATAGACAAATAGATCAATGGAACTGAATAGAGAATTCAGAAATTACCCACACACCTATTATTTATGGATTTTTAATGAAGACACTTCTGCAAATCAGTAGAGAAAGGAAAGTCTTTCCAACAAATGATTCTGAAACCACTGAATAAATGTATGCGGGAAAAAACATTGAGTCATATCTCACACTACACACACAAAAAAAATAATTTGAGGAGAATCATGACCCTCAGTGTAAAAGCTAAAACTATAAAGCTTTTACAAGAAAACATAGGGGAAAATCTTCTTCTCAGCCTGAGGGTATGCAAAGATTTCTCAGACAAAAACATAAAATAACATTTGATATACTGGACTTCATCAAAAGTAAAAAATTCCACTCATCAAAAGGCACCAGTAAAAAAAAATGAAAAAGTAAAGACAGATGGTCTCCAAAATACAGGGAGAACTCCTACGAAGTGGTGCAAAAAAGACTAGCAACCCAATAAAACAATACTCAGAGTACTTGAGCAGATACTTCATACAAGAGATATACAAAATATTCAACATTATTAGTTACCAGGGAAATGCAAATTGAAACCACAAGCTTCCATTTCACATTTACTAGAATGGCTAAAATGTAAAAGATGAATAACACCAAATGCTGGCAGGGGTGTGGAGAAATTGGAACTCTCAGACATTGCTAGTGGGAGTATAAAATGGCAAAACTACTTTGGGAAATTGTTTGGCAGTTTTCCTACAAAGGTAAATATACATTTGCCATACGACCCAGAAATTCCATTCCTAGGTATTTACCAAGAGAAATGAAAACACATGTCCTTAAGATGACTTTTTCCGGAATGTTTATGGCAGCTTTATGCATGCTAGTTCCAAACCAGAAACAACCAAAATAATCCATCAATACGTGAATGTAGAAGCAAACTGTGGTGTGGCGATACCCTAGAATACCACTCAGCAGCAGAAAGGAAGAAACTGCTGATACACAACAACGTAGATGGATGTTAAAAACATGATGTTGAGCGCAAGAAGCCAGACACAAAAACGCACACATGCTGTAAGAAAAGGCAAAACTGATCTGCGGTGGTAGAATCCAGAACAGAGATTGCCTATGGAGAGGTGGGGTGAGTTGACCAGAAAGGGCAGACAAAGTAGTTGTAGAAGATGTAATTATTCCATATCGTGACTGGTTACGTGGTTGGTTACAAGTATCAAAGATAATCAAGTGATATATTCAAGATCTGTGCATTTCACCTTTTTTCTTCAATTATAAGAAGATAAGAACAAAAAAGATGCCCGGGCTCAGTGGCTCACACCTGTAATCCCAGCACTGTGAGAGATGGAGCCGGGAGGATTGCCTGAGCCCAGGTGTTTGAGATCAGCCTGGGCAACTTGGTGAGACCTCATCTCTACAATAAATCAAAAAATTAGCCGGGCATGGAGGCACACACCTGAAGTTCCAGCTACTTGGAAGGCTGAGGTGGAAGGATCAGCTGAGCCCATCAGGTCAAGGCTGTGGTGGCTGTGAGCGCGCCATTGCACTCCAGCCTGGGCAGCTGAGTGAGACACCAACTCGAACAAACAAACAAACAGAACAAAAAAGGTGATCTCCAGTTCTGACACTCAAGCCAGCCCCACACTGGAGCACAGTGTTCTACCCCCAAGACGTCTCCCAGGACACCCCACGACTGCTCTGATGGAGGGAAACTGCAGAGTGGATCTGACTGGGCAGAAGGGGCAGAGGGGCATTGCCGGGGGACAAGTTCAGTTTCAAGAACGGAGCATCCTGGTTTGGTCTAAAGCTGGTTTGCTAGAGAAAGCAAACCTCTCATGGCCACCCCCTCCCTCTGGGTCCCTTCTAACTCACTCCCATTTCCAAAATGAAAGAAGAAAAGTCAGAAGGAAGCAACTAGAGTGAGAACAGGTCCTGAACGAAAATGTGACCTTCCCAATGAGCTGAACTTGTGTCCACAGACAGGACACGCCACAAACCAGAACACCTCCTCACAGCTGCCTTGTGTAAGAGAGGTTACTTAGCCGGGCGTGGTAGCGCGCGCCTGTAGTTCCAGCTACTCGGAAGGCTGAGGCGGAAGGATGGCCGGAGCCCAGCAGGTTGAGGCTGCGGTGGCCGGGAGCGGCCCCTGCACTCCAGTCTGGGCGACAGAGTGAGACTCCAACTCAAAAAGAAAAGAGAGAGAGAGAGAGAGAGAGAGAGAGAGGTTACTGTCGGTGAAGATTTACAAATGAGAACACGATGCTTAGAGAAGTGAAGCGACTTACCCAGGAGCACACAACTCGGAAGCACTCGAGGAGGGCTTCCATCCGAGTCTGTCTAAGCCCAGCCTAAGCCCTGAGCCACTGTCCACCACTTGCTGCCCTGATTTATACAAATTAAACGGAAGCCTTAAAAACGGCAGCTCTGGAAGGAAAAAGAGTTGTGAACATGTGCCATGGCCTGGAAAGAGATTACGGTGGAGAGGAACTGGGGTGGACAGTCCGGAAGGCTGTAAGTGGGTTGTATACATATGGCCTTTAGAAGTTCTTAGTACCTGCTAACAGCCTCCTCTCTGACCCCATAGGGGCCCTAGAGTTGCTGTCTTCGTGTGCACTGCCCAATATGGCCGTCCCTGGTCACACTGGCGAACCCAATTTAAATGTATACTAACTAAAATTAACCAAAGTTTCTTGGCCTCACATTTCAGGCGTTCAGTGCCACACGTGACTGGGGGCTACTGTGATGCAGGGTGCAGGTGCAGAATGCTTTGTCCTTAAATACAGGGCTGTGGGTTGCTTGGCCTTGAGAGGGTCTGCCTACGGATGCCAATGAGATGAGACATGTTAGTGGGTGGTCAGGGAAGAGCTAAGAAGCAGGGGGTGTGCAGAGACGATGAAGACCCCAAGGGCACTGGGGTGGTGGTGGAGGCCAGGGGTCACTCTTCTCTCAACAACCTCTCTTGTCTGCTCTTTCAGAAGCGAGTTCTTTTCCTAACCAATGACTACTTCTTCACCGACATCAGCGACACCCCTTTCAGGTGAGGGACCATGCTTTATTTGCAGGGAAGGTGTCAGGGGGACACATAAATACAACTCTTATTTGGCTGGCAATTTTGTGGTAATAGCAAATGACCCAGGTCAGAATGCAGGAAATTTGGCTAGGCACGGTGGCTCAGGCCCGTAATCCCAACACTTTGGGAGGCTGAAGGAGAAAGATTGCTTGAGCCCAAGAGTTCAAGACCAGCCTGGTAACATAGCAAGACCTCATCGCTACAAAAAAATACATTAGCCAGACGTGGTAGCACACACCTGTAGTCCCAGCTATTTGGTAGGTTGAGGCAGAAGGATCACCTGAGCCCATGAGGTTGAGGCTGTGGTGAGCCATGACCATGCCACTGCCCTCTAGCCTGGGTGGCAGAGTGAGACCCGACAAAAAAAAAAACTCTTAGCTTCTGTCCAACTGTATACATATTCGACTCTAGCCGTTACATACATTGGAAAACACGTGGTCCTTATCTCACAATTACCTCTTTTATTCACAAAGCCCTGGTTCCCAGCCCTGATGGCTCATTGGAATACCTGAGGAATTTTATAAAATTGCCAGTGGCCTCATCCACACAAATTCAGTCAGAATCTCTGGGGGTGGCGCCTGGCACTGGTATCTTTTAGGTGATTCAGATATTCAGCCAAGGTCCAAAACCCATGTCCTTCCAGGAGAGGAAGGCATGGCAGGTGGAGAGGTGTCTCCTGTTTGTGGGTCACCTTGTGAAACAGAGAGACCTTCCTACATTTCAGGGGGTCCCTGTGAGATTCAGGATATGCCTTGATAAGACTGGAAGCTGAGGCCGGGCGCAGTGGCTCACATTGGTAATCCCAGCAATTTGGGAAGCCGAGGCGGGAAGATTACTGAGTCCACGAGTTCGAGACCAGCCTGGGCAACATACAAGACCTCATCTCTACAAAAAAATCAAAAAATTCGCTGGGCGTGGTGGCGTACAACTGTAGTCCCGGCTATTCGGAGGCTGAGGCGGGAGGATAAGCCCAGGAAGTCGAGGCTGCGGTGAGCCGTGATCGTGCCACTGCACTCCAGCCTGGGCGATAGAGTGAGACCCTAACTCAAAAAATGAGTGGGGAGAGCTGAGAGTTCTTGGTCTGTGGAATTTCTAGGTTCCTTCTCAGGAAGAAAGGCTGAAAGAATAGAAGTGCTGTCTGTGTTCCGGCGGGACAGCTGTGAGGCCGGAGGGGAAAAAAGGGGATACTATGTGTCTGCCACTTGTCATGGGTACAAAAACCTCATGAACTTAGAGCTAATGAAGTTCTAAGAAGAGAATCGGAAAACTGGCCGGCATTTGCTGTTAATGATGAGAGCCTTCTCTTCTCTCCCCACAGTTTGGGGGTAGTACTGTCCCAGGGCCACGGAGAATACATCCTCCTGGGAAATACCTCTGTGGAGGAAGGTAGGTCTGCCCCAACTGCTGATGGACAGTTTGGTGGGAAACATGGACTCCCCCGGGACCCGGGCAAGGCCAGCCCTGGGTGGAGGCAGTGTGACAGCTTCCTTGTTTCCAGGCTTGAGAGCAGCCTCCCAGAGCGGCACCCTCTGGCAAGGAGGGTTGGCAGGACCTGCCAGTCAGTCATCAAACCAACGAGGCCTGAGACTTACCAGCCACGCACTGTCAGAGGCCGGGAGGCTTTGCCGGACTAGGGGAACAGGGCCATCAAGGGACTGGGTCTTTCTGAACAAAGCTGAATTTTACCTGCCAGGAGACTGCAGGGAGAGAGAATGAGAAAGGATGCTGGGCGAAGTGAGGGAGGAAATCTGTGTTGTTTGCTAGGCCTGCCATAACAGATTGCTGCAAACATGGTAGCTTAAAACAACAGAAGCTTATTCTCTCACAGTTTTGGAGGCTAGATGTCCAAAATCAGATGTTGGGCAGGCCATGCTCCCTACAGAGACTCTAAGGGGAAGGTCGTCCTTCCTCGCCTTCTCCAGCCTTCAGGTGTCCCTTGTCTTCCAGTTGCAATATTTCAGTCTCTGCCTCCTGGTCACAGGCCTTCTCCCCTCAGTTGCCTCTGACAGTGTCTCTGTTTCCCTTCCTTAGAAGGCCACCAGTCATATGCAGTCAGGGCCCACCCTACTGACCTCCTCTTAATTTGATTACGTCTGCCAAGACCCTATGTCCAAAGAAGGTCATGCTCACGCGTACTAGGGGTCAGGACTTCAACATATCTTTCTGGGGACACAGTCTGACCCATACCGGGAGCTCGTGGTATGTGAACCTGAGTGAGACGGCAGGAAACAGAGGCAGAAGACAGGAGAGAAAGGCCCCACCTGTCCTCTCACACCTGCCCATGACCCACCGTGGCTGGAGCACCTTCAGAGACCAACACCTCCCTCCAGGGTCCAGGGATGGCTCAGGAAGCCCCTGGAAGATGTGGTTGTCATTCACGTCCTGTTCATCCTCCCTCCACTATCCCCAGAGTGCTTCTCATTGCTCCACTTTCCTGCCACCAGCAACGCTGGTCATCGTCGCCCCTCTCCTAGCTGGCCATGGTTGCCTCCAACTGACCTCCCGACCTCTTTCCCTCTCTGAACCTCAGCCAGAGGGATCTTTCTAAGAAATGCTGAATCTGACCTTGTCACTGCTAGCAGAGCTTCAGTGGCTTCTGCAATTTTTTTTTTTTTTTTTTGAGTTGGGGTCTCATCCCATCACCCAGGCTGGAGTGCAGGTGCATGCTCCCGGCCACCGCAGCCTCAACCCGCTGGGCTCCGGCGATCCTTCCGCCTCAGCCTTCCAAGGAGCCGGAATTACAGGCGCGCGCTGCCCCGCCCAGCTAGTTTTTTATTTATTGTAGAGACGAGGTCTCGCCAAGTTGCCCAGGCGGGTCTCAAACCCGCAGGCTCAGGCAATCCACTCACCTTGGTCTCCCAAAGTGCTGGGATTACAGGCTAAGCCACCGAGCCCAGTCAGCTTCTGCATTTTTTACAATTTTTAAAAATTATATTTAGCTTCCACACGCAGCACTGAACCTTCTGTGTTTCTCCATCCTTCCTGCCCTGGGCTCCGTGTGCTGCTGTGTGCTGTGCTCTCCCCAAGGTGAGCTCCTCCCAGGTCCCATCCTCCCAGCGTTGCTCACGTTGACCCGTTCTCGGGACCCAGCTCAGCTGCCACCTTTCTGGGAGCTGTCACAGGTAGATCCCCTCCCCTTGCACCCAGACTGGGTTAGGCTGTGTTGTGTTCACTTGTGTGTTCACCCTGTCATAGCACGTGTCATGGTGCGGGAACTCTCTCCTCGGTCTCTCCCCGTCCTCCCCACATCCCTGCTTCCGGGCTACACTTTTCTTCCTCTACTAGACACTCACAGGGTACATTTCTCCAGGGGACAGAGGGTGCTGTCTTTTACCCGCTTCTGCAGGTGGGACCGAGCAGTGGTCAGAGTTTTGGTGTCACAGAGTCATTTGGGCTTCTGTGAGGCTGCAGCTGTTTGTCTTGTGTCTGTGTCAGAGCAGGGATCTTTTTAAGGTTCCATAGATGCCCATTGGCCTCTCTGTTATTCTTTTCTTTGACTTAACAGAACTTTAATGGAACACCTATTTATTTCTGAGTTCTGAATTGGTGCCAGCAGGGCATTTGCAAACCGTTCATTCAATCACCAGCACACGCTGGGCACGGAGTCAGGCAGGCTCCACGCTAGGCAAGAGGCCACGAAGCAGACAGGGCCCATCTTGGGCCCTCCAACTGGCCATTTGGCTCAGTCAATAAAACCCATGAAGCCCAAGTCACTGGTTTCAAAGTATCAGCCCCTTTGAGCGAGACGCTAAGAGGAATTAGGTGCGATTTCTCCAGGTGCTGCTGTCTGGTTACCCTTTGATAATAACCCAACCCAGCCTGGAAAGGGAGGAGGGATGTGAGGGCTGAAGGAGGAGGAGGAGCTGGCCCCTGGCTGGGTGGGTAGCTCAGTGGAGGCGTCACGTTTGTCCTGAACCTTGAGGAACGGGTGGGATTTGGACTTGAGGCAAGGAAAGTGCATCTCAGGAGGCGGCGGCAGCGTGGACAAGGGCAGGACCCGTCCAGACCTAGCACCGCTCTGCTGGCCGAGTTCCTACTCGGAGTGGGGAGACAGAAAGAACAAGGCCCAGTCCTTCGCCTCAGAAGCTTGCTCGGCGCGTAGCTCTCGGGGTACACACCGTCCCAGCAGTGGGTGGGCGTCGTCCTGAGTGCAGACTCTGGTTTCAGGCCTGCATGACTTGCTTCATCCGGATCTGACCCTGGCCAGCGATTGGTAAGTGACGAGTCGACGGTGGGAGGGAGATGGACGGAGTTTCCCGAGGTAGCACTGACCCTCCTGGGTTCCAGGATCTACTGCATCACGGATATCGACCCAGACCACCGGAAGCTCAGTCAACTGGAAGCCATGGTCCGCTTCCTGACCAGGGAGGACCCAGACCTGGAGTGTGAGTGCCACTGCCCACTGAGACGAGCTTTTCCTCTGGGATCCTGCAGTTCAGAACTTTACAGGGTCTGGGGTAGGGGAGGTGAGGGAGCTGGGGAGAGGGGGTAAGGGGCGGAGGCTGCTACACCGCCCTATCCCTGGAGCACATGTATGGGTTAAGGAAAACAAGGAGATTCCCCCCAAAAAAGGGCAGAGCTAAACTTCTTACAGGGCCAAGCGGGTATCTAAGCATTCCTGGAACTATGGTGAAAAGTGTGGATCCTCAGAAAAGGGGCCAGGATCTTTTTTAGCCTCTATCAACCAAGCACTGTTGAGGCTTAGAAGGGAGCATTGTTCAGGGAATCCATCCAGCTGTCAGCTCTGGCTCTAACCCCATCTACAAGCAGGCTCCCAGGCAAGCAGCTGACACTTTGCACCCTGAAGTCCTCATTTCCACGTGTAGCCAGATGGCCTCTCAAAGCCCATGGTCTGCAAGGATTTTCTCAAGCCTGATCCTCAGGCTGACCCAAGCTCCCTGCACTAACGCAAATGGTGAACTCATTAGGCTACATCCTCAGCGTGCTTCTTTCTTCCTCTTTGGACAAAGAAGCAGATCACCTTGTCACATAAGTGTCATCTCCACTAAAAGATTCTGCATGCCAGCCCAACAGGACACTTGTTCATTTATTCCATCAGCAAATCTGTGCTGAGCATATATGCCGGGCCCTGGGGTAGCTGCAGAGATAACCCAGACAAGGCCTTTGCTATCATGGAGCTTACAAGCAAGTAAGAGCATATCTGCATATGTAGTGTGTTTCAAATCATGTAAGTACCATGAGTAGGGTGCTGTAGAAGAGAGAAATGGCTGCTTTAAAGGGATGGTTAAGGCCGGACTCGGTGGCTCAGCCTGTAATCTCAGCACTTGGGGAGGCAAAGCGAGTAGGTTGCCTTAGCCCATGGGTTCGAGACCCACCCAGGCAACTTAGTGAGACCTCATCTCTTCAATAAATCAAAAATTATCTGGGCATGGTAGCACACGCCTGTAGTTTCGGCTACTTGGAAGGCTGAGGTGGAAGGATCCCCGGAGCCCAGCGGGTCGAGGCTGCAGTCAACACCAAGTTGGCCAGGCGGGTCTCGAACCTGCGGGCTCAGGCAATCCACTCACCTCAACCTCCCAAAGTGCTGGGATTACAGGCTGAGCCACCAAGCCCTGTGTTATAGGAATTTTACCTCCATAAAAATAAATATATTTTTTAATAAGAGAGAGGGAAAAGAAAGAGCCACCCATGCAAAGAGTAGGGAAAAGAACATCTGGACCAAGGGAATAGCATGCATGTAGACTCTGAGGCAAGGAGGAGCCTGGCAAGGTTAAGTTCATAGAATTGAGGAAAGACAAAGACCAGGGTGTCCCAGTGATCAAGAAGCAGGTGGGAGGAGGTGAGATGGGAGAGACTGGGCAGATCCACACCTGATGCTACCAAGGGAGTCTCCCAATCCTAGAGAATGTTAGAACTGGAGCTGAATTGGCCATTCACCTGCACTCACATCTTTTTTGGAGTTGAGAGAGTAAAGACTGACAGAGGTGAGATGGCTTCCCCAGGCTGACACAGATGGCTTTGCCTGTTGCAGAGATACATCCATGAGGCACATCTTGTTCTTTGAACTTTGAAAATGTGGGTGAGCTGTGTTCATAATCATGGGGGAAGCACACGGCCCCTTTGGTTTTGTTCCCAGGTGACGAGGAGCTGGTTCGGGAGGTGCTGTTTGACGCGGTGGTGACGGCCCCCATGGAAGCCTACTGGACGGCGTTGGCGCTCAACATCTCTGAGTAGGTCCTGTCAGGCCCCCAGGATTCCCTTGGCTGAGTCACCACCTGGCTGGCAGTTCAGGAAACCACCCATGTCCTCTGGCCTAAGATGAACCAAGATGAAGACAGGAAAACCTGGGGCGTGGGGGAAAACGACCTCCACATACCCCAAGAAAGCAGAAGGATGTTGCTTTCTCCCCACTTTGACAAAACCTCAAGTGTAGGTCACCTTGGGCACAGGTCTAAATCCCTACCCCAGAGAGGCCCCAACCTCTCTCTGGGTTGGGCTCCAGCCATGACAGCTTATTAGCCAAAGTGCCCTGGTGAGAGCAGCTCAAATAGGCCAGAGCCTTGTTTCCAGCAGGTAAAGTCACAACACCAGTGAACTTGACCTCAGTGTATCCCAGCCCCTCACTCTCTTTGCCGGTCTTAACCTGAGGCCGAAATGTTTAGTGGCCAGATGAAAGAAGATGAGTGGCAGGTGAGTGTATATCTGTGTGTGTGTTTGAACATATACAGGAGACAAGGGGCAGTATAAGATGTTAATTAGGTTAAGAATTCAGGCCGGGCTCAGTGGCTCAGCCTGTAATCCCAGCATTTTGGAGGCCGAGGCAAGTGGATTGCCTGAGCCCACGGGTTTGAGACCCACCTGGGCAACTTGGCAAGACCTCATCTCTATGGTAAATCAAAAATTAGCCAGGCATGGTAGCATGCGCCTGTAGTTCCAGCTACTTGGAAGGGTGAGGTGGAAGGATCACCAGAGCCCAGTAGGTCAAGGATGCAGTGGCCGGGAGCGTGCCACTGCACTCCAGTCTGTGTGGCTGAGTGAGACTCCAACTCAAAAAAAAAAAAAAAATTCAATGGGTCATACTTTGCTACCAGATTGGAAGATTCTACATCATGAACATGTCATACCTCTCCTAGACAGTCAACAGGTTAGTTTTGTCATGCTATCCTAATAAATATGCCTACAGATTTTTTTTTTCGAGTTGGTGTCGCCCAAGCTGGAATGCAATTTCATGCTCACGGTCACCCCAGCATCGACCTGCTGGGCTCCAACGATCCTTCCGCCTCAGCCTTCCAAGCAGCCGGAACTACAGGAGCACACTATGATGCCCGGCTTATTTTTTTAATTTATTGTAGAGAAGTGGTCTTTCCAAGTTGCCTGGGCTGGTCTCGAACCTGCGGACTCAGGCGATTCACTCACCTCGGCCTCCCAAAGTGCTGGGATTACAGGTTGAGCCACCGATCGATCCCAGCCCTTACAGAGTTTTATAGGGACAATCTCCTATTGAAAAAAAGCAAGATGTGGGATGCTACCATTCTCTATAGTATATTGCATTTTTCTATAAAACAGGGGGACCTAGTACTTATGTGTATGTGCATACATATGTATAGATTATATAATATCTATCTATATCTGTATATACTTGCATGCCATCTATGGAAGGCTACTCAGGAAACAGTCCTTTTAATTGTTTCTGGTTAGAAAAATGGGTAACCAGAACAGAGATGGCAGGGACTCTTTACACCATATAATTTTTTGGTATAATTTTGAACCATATCAATATACGACCTGAACAAAGTTAAATAAAACTAAAGAAAGAAAAAGCATCTAGTGGGCCTCGCACTGCTCTGATTAGTGTATACTAACCCATTTGATCCTCACACAATCCTCTGATACAGGGGCTCTCATAACCCCCATTTTACAGATGAGGAAAACATTTTACAGATAAGGCATATGAGATCGAGCAACTCACAGGCCTCGTAAATGGCAGAACTGAACTTGGAAGCAGGCCACCTGGTCCCAGAGTCTAGACTCTTCATCTTGTCCTGTTGTGCCTTCTACAGGGGGTTGACTCACTAAGTTTGGAGAGAAGGACCAGGGTCTTCATCTTTCCAGGTTCGGAGATTAGCCACAGATGTTTTTTGATGCAGAGAAGCATTGAGAAGCAAATATTCTTAATCAGGGCATGCATCAGAAAAGACTACCTGGGGAATTCATATAAAATAACAGGAAGCTAAGGAGAAAAATGATATCGCTTTCGCCATAGGTAGAGAAAAGGCAGTGAAGAGGTACTAATAGTCATAGGTTTGTTGTTGTTGTTGTTGTTGTTGTTGTTTGAGTTGGAGTCTCACTCTGTCGCCCAGACTGGAGTGCAGTGGCCGCTCCCGGCCGCCGCAGCCTCAACCTGCTGGGCTCCGGCGATCCTTCCGCTTCAGTCTTCCGAGTAGCTGGAATTACAGGCATGCGCTACCACACCCGGTTGATTTTTTGATTTATTGTAGAGATGAGGTCTCTCTGCCCAGGCGGGTCTCGAACCCGCGGGCTCAGGCAATCCACTCACCTCAGCCTCCCAAAGGCGCGGAATTACAGGCTGAGCCACCAAGCCCGGCTAGTCATAGTTTTTTTTAAAATCACTCAGTAAAATTAACATTGGCCTCAGTCTGAAAGTCAATATCTTAACTGGACTAAAGGATCTCTCACTAAAGACAGGAACAAGACAGGAATGCCCACTCCCTATGTCTACTACCAAACAAGGTCAGAAGGTATTAGTGGAATTAGACAAGAGAAAGCACTTAAGGCAATGAGAATGGGAAAGAAAGAAGTAAAATTATTTCTATTTAAAGATGACATGAAAACCCCAACTAAATGAACAGGAAAACTACTACAGAATGTAGTAAAGTATCAGGTTATAATATCAGCATTCAAAAATGAGTAACTTTTCTCTTTTTAAAAACAAAATTTTTAATATATATTTTTAATTTTAAAGTCGTGGGTTACAGTTAAGGGTTAGGTATACAAATATTCATTGTGCAGGTACCCTTGTTGATGAGGTATGCCCCCCTTTCCCCAGATATTGATGGTAGTCAATGTCAGTCAGTAACTTTTCTCTTTATAAATAAAAACCAGATCGAAGATATGAGAAGGCTTATTTAGAATGGCAAGAAATGAAATACAACAAAGACTATAAGAACATTATGAGGGGGCCCCAAATAAACCCCGAATTATCTTTTTGGAGGGCAGCCCCCTTGTAGTACAGGCTTCCTCCGCCAGGTATGTGTTCTAGGAACCCATCAGCATCAGTGGACTAACTAGCATTGTGGTGAGAGGCTGCATTTGGCTTCAGTGAATTTTTTTCTGGCGATTCTTTCAGTGAGTTTGCCCGTTTCGTGATGGATGATTTACGAGCACACTTGCCACACCAAGCTGAGTGTTCAGCAGTTTTTGACCAAAAACGGTGTGGTTCCATGTCCCACACTCCCTATTCACCCGATCTCGCCCTGAGCGACTGTTATTTTGTTTCCCCAGATGAAAAAAATTCCTCTAAGGGAAATGTTTTGTGAATGTGGAAGATGTGAAACAACAACAACAAAAAATGGCACAGGCACTAAAAAGCATCAAAATTGACAAGTTCAAAACTGTTTTGAGCAGTGGAAAAAGAGGCTCAATAGATGTATTGCATAGGTGTATTGGATCAGAGAGTACTTTGAAGGTGACTGAAGTTTAAACATGTACGAAAAATACACAATTTTTTACAAGTAAATTCTGGATTTTTTTCGGGTCCCCCTTGCATAAGACATAAACTGTAAGAACTGTCCAGAAACCCATATAAGGAAAATTATGAAACACTGCTGGAAAAAAACACAAAAGTAGACTGGAACACATGGAAAGACAGTGTTTTGGGATGGGAAGATTCAACATCATAAAGATATAAATCCTCCCTAAGTTAATTTATAAACTTAGTGCAACGCCAATAAAAATGTCATCAGCATTCTTCTGCATCCAGATAAATTGATTGTCACATTCATTTGGAAGAACAAGCAAGAACAGTCAGGAAATTACTGAAAAGGAAAACCAATGAAGGGAGGTTGGCCTCCCAAGATATTAAAACACATGACAGAACTTCTGAGATTTATAAAGTGTGGTGTTGGCACTCGAAAAGGCAGGCAAACCAAGACAACAGAAAAGGAAATCCGGAAATTCATCTAAATGCATGTGAAAATTTAGTATATGACAGAAGCATCATGTCAAATCAATGAAGAAAAGATGGATTTTTAAATAACTGGCTTGAGAGCCATATGGAGAATGATAAAATTGTGTTCTTTTCTCACACCATACACCTGGATAAAGTCCAAATGACTCAGAGCTTCAAATGTAAAAAGTGAAACCATATAAATACTGAAAGAAAACATGCACCAATTGCTCTAAAATCTAGGAGTGGGGAAACCTTTCCCAACAATGACTCAAAATTCAGAAGCAGTTAAGAGGTGGCAGATAAATGTAACAACGCAAAAGAAAATGTTTCCGTGGCTAGGCATGGTGACTCGCGCCTGTCATTCCAGCTACTGGGGAGGCCAAGACACGAGAATCATTTGAGGCCGGGAGTTTTAGACCAGTCTGGCCAACAAGCGAGACCCTTGTCTTTAAAAAAAATTAAAATAATAAATTAGCTAGATGTGGTGGTTCACTTCTGTAGTCTCAGGTACTTGAGAGGCTGAGAAGGGAGGATTGCTTGAATCCAGAGAGTTCAAGACTGCAGTGAGCAATGACTGTGCCACTACACTCCAGCCTGGGCAACAGAGCAAGACCCTGTCTCTTTAAAAAAAGAAAAAAAAAAATTCTATAGCAAAAATGAAAACACAAACAAGGGAAAAGACAAATGAAAAACTGGAAAGATGTTTGTAACTTATAAAGCAAATAAACGATTCCTCTCTCTATATTATACATTCATGAATGACCTTAAAAATTGAGACATAAAAGACCAACCACCTTAGTAGAAAAACAGTCAAGAGATATTGATACTTCCAAGTAAAATTGCAAATATTCCTCAAACATATGAAAAAATGTTCGCCCTAAAAATTAATCTTAAGTGCATATTAAAACTATACCCAGATTGGACTTCTCACCTATCTTCTTGGTAACTACATAAGTTTGTCAGCATGCACTGTTGGTGAGGCTATGGGAACCCAGGCATTTCTGTATATTGCAGGGGGGATACAAAATGTATCAAGTCCTACGGAAGGCGATTTGATGACATCTAGCAAAATGATATGCGCATTTATACTTTGACTCAGCAATCTCACTTCTAGAACCTATCCCAAAAATACACTGGTGGAAATACGAAAAAAGGTACACGTGAGCAATTTATTACAGCACATTTTATAACAGTTAAATATTGGTAACAGCCTAAATGTCCATCAGCAGGAGCCTAATTAAATAAACCCTGACAGATCCACATGATGGAATGCTATGCAGCTGTAAAAAAACGAGAAATATCTCTCTAGATTGTATCTGTTAAATAATCTTCAGCAATAAAAGTGTGAATAATATGCCCACTGTTTATTTTTAAAAAGAAATATAAATATATTTTCATAATTACTTTTGCATATATACATATCAATATGTAAAGATATAAATCCTCCCTAAGTTAATTTATAAACTTAGCACAATGTCAATAAAAATGTCATCAGCATTCTTCTGCATCCAGATAAATTGATTATCGCATTCATTTGGAAGAACAAGCAAGAATAGTCAAACAGTCAGGAAATTACTGAAAAGGAAAACCAATGAAGGGAGGTTTCTGGTAAAGGAACAAAAAGATCAATACATACATATACGTATACTACACATTTTTAATAAGAAGTCTGAAGGAACGAGAGATAGGATACAGAGACAGACCCTTCTGAATATGCCGTATTTTTCATATTGATTTTGGAACCATGCAAATGCATTATCTAACTACAAAGCAAAATTCAATTTTAAAATATAACCCCTAAAAAATGGAGAGCAAACGATACAAGTAAACCTAGCTGTGTATCAAGTTCATGAAATTCCCTGTACATAGGGAAATTCTTTCAAGAGGCTTTAGAACTGTAAACACTAAGTCAATAAAATCTTAAACTGTGCTCAGTAATCACATTGCTAGAGATAATATTGGCACTGTTATCCTGAATAGAGCAAATAATATTATGTTAATGTCATTAGGAACCAAGATGGTCAGTGAGAGAGAAAAGAGATGCAAATTTTAAAAATTGAAGAAGTTAAGTTTAGATGCAATGCTAAATTTGAATTGGAAATGGCAATTTGAACTCGTGATGTATCTTTTCTTAAAGAAAGAAAAAGGATAGTCTAGCTCTTTCCACAGAAAGTCCAAACTCAGAGATTGCCTCTGGTTCCAGACTGTGGACTTTGAATGCCAGTTCTCATTAAAATGAGCCCATGCTCCTTGGAGAAGTGTCTGATTTCAGGACAGGAGCAGGAAATGTACAAGTGAACCTGGAATGTCTTGTCATATTAAGAAGCAAAAAACTACTGAAGATGAAAGAGATCGTTCCCAAGGGACCCCAGAGCCAACTTGTAGAGGCTCTCACTGACCAAAGGTGGATGATCAGAATATCAAAAGTATTTATAACTGCAGTGGGTTAAAGAACTTGAAATATGTTGAAGTCCTTGGGTTCATAATGATACTGGGGGAAAAAAACTAATGGGCCATCTTTGGAAACTGTTGGGGAAACAATTCATTGTTCCAAAAATTGGTAAAGGAGCAAAAAGAATCAAATATTTGTCCTGCCTCTCCTGTACAAATTGTAACCAAATATTGATGAGGAGAAGTTTTTCATCATATCAGCGTTTCAGGTTAGAAAATAAAATAAGGAAGAAATAAAGGAATATAGCTATTTTGCAACCCCTAAGCAGTCAGGCCATGTGTCTCGCGATAAAAAAAAAAGACACACCACCTGTAACGATGCAAACCTGATCTGGCCAGTCCCCCAGATCCAGCTGCTCATTTAGAGTGGATAAAAGAGCATACTAAATAACACCACAGTGTTGCAGCCAGCCACATGCAGAATGTGAGAAACTCCACAAGCAAATGGCTTCACTTGCTCAGCAAATAAATTGTAAGGAAAAGAGAAGGGGAAAGGGAGAGTGGCCAGAGAAGAGAATCAGGTAGAAAGAGGCTAAAGATGCCCACTTGGGGTTATGAGTTTCCCTTCTGGGGTGGTGAAATTGCTCAAAAGTCAACAGTGCAGATGGTCACACAACTCTGTGAATATACTCAAAGTCATTGAATTGCACACTTTAATGGCTGAGTTGTATGTTATATGCGTTACATCTCAATAAATACGTAGAGAGGGAGAGAGGCGGGCGAAAGAGAGATATCGACCAGTTGCAATGCATGGACCTTCGCGAGACTCTGATTCAATCAAACTTAAAAAAAAATTCATTAGGCCAAGGTGGGCAGATTGCTTGAGCCCAGGAGTTTGAAACCAGCCTGGGCAACATAACGAAGCCATGTCTCTACAAAAAAAAAAAAAAAAAAATTCAAAAAATTAGCCAGGCATGGTGGCTGAGGTGGAAGGATCACCTGAGCCCAGGAGGTCGAGGCTGCCATGAGCCATGATTGTCGTGATGGTGCCACTGCACTCCAGTCTGGGTGACAGAGTGAAACCCCAACTCAAAAACAAACCCCCCAAAAATTAACTAGGTCATTGGATTATCTGATGATATTAAGAAACTGTGGCCAATTTTTTAAGGTATGATAATGGCATGGAGGGTTTTTTAAAAATTCTTTATATTTTAATGATACAAGTTAAAATACTTATGGGTGACATGCCTGGAATTTGTTTCAAAATAATCTAGTTGAGGGGGTAGGGGAATGCTGGCCATAGGGTGGTAATTGTTGAAGCTGAGTTATAGGTAGGTAGTACGGCTCATTTGCCTACCCTCTTTCCTCTCTTTTGTTTTGTTTTGTTTTGTTTTGTTTTTTTGAACCATACCAGATTTCTTTTAAAATAGGCATTATTTTTTAGAGCAGTTTTACATTCACAGCAAAACTCAGCAGAGGATACAGAGATTCCCCCACGCATGCAAGTCTCTCTACTTTGGAATAGAGAATTAGATCAGGAAGCTTTTGAGAGATGCCCCCAGAAAGTCTGACTCCATGGGCCCACTGCAGGGCTCTGGCACCTGTGATGTTCCAGTCCCTACGACCCCAGTGCACAGCCCCAGTCCACAATACTTAGGGGGAGAGTCTCGGATCCTTTTCCTCAATGGTTTCCCAGACTTTGGGCCGAGTATTTCAATCCAGTTCCAGGTACTATCCACAGACTGCATGGAGCAGCTTGCAACTCTCAACCTCCTCCAGGGAAACTCCAACAGTCCTGCCTGTGAGCCTTGATGAAAAGACACTGCCCTTGGCAACACTTTGGGGACTGCCTGTCTTGCAAGCACGCTAAAACCCACAGACCCAGGCACTGAAAGAAATTAGACGACAGCCTCCAATAAATTGGGTTAGGCACGAGAATATTACCAAAGTTAAAAATGACAACATCTCACCCTGGTACCATCGTCAAAGCTTCACAGCTTCAAGTCTGGGAGGAAAATTCGATATGCTCCAGTTGGCCAGTGGAGTAGTCTTCTGTGAAGTTCATTGTCAGGGTTATGAAGTCCACTGGGATTCTCTTAGGTAGGTGTAGACAGTGCCTGTTCCTCATCCCTTCAGATTTCAGTAATTAGGGAATATGTGAAAAGGGCTTTGAAAAAAAATAGTGATGGGATCTTGCTATTTTGCCCAGGCTGGTCCGGAATGCCTGACTTCAACTAATCCTCCTACCTCAGCTTCTCAAAGTATTGGGATTACAAGTGTGAGCCACCACTCCTGGCCAAAAAGGGCTTTAAGACCATAAAGTAAGGCCGAGCTTAGTGGCTCATGCCTGTAATCCCAGCACTTCGGGAGGCTGAGGTAGGAGGATTCTTAGACCCCATCTCTAAGAAAAAAAAAAAGAATGAGATGCCCAGATGTATAGGCTGGTCATGAGAAGTTACTCTTCCTTAAGTCCCAGGACAAAATCTCCCTTCCCGAGTTCCTTCTGTCTTCCAGATCCAATGCCCCAAAAACCGGGTGATCTGACGAGGCAGAGGCCCAGGGGGTTCGCTTAACAGGGGAAGGGGATGCTGCCTGAAATCTGGGCCTGACGGGACGCAATGCTCACACTAGACGGGAGCAGAGCACATGTTCCTTCAACTCATCAAGAATCCCAACTTCGTGGAAAGACTCCCCTGAGCCACGTCGAGCATGAGCCAGGAGAGGCAGAAACCCCTGCGGGACTTTCCTCAGTCCTCTCCATGCCTCCCAGGGGATCTGCTGCCGTCCACGTGGTAATCACTTCCTCTTTGTCTGCCTCCCAGCGAGTCCGAGCAGGTGGTGGATATGGCCTTCCTGGGCACACGGGCCGGTCTCCTTAGAAGCAGCCTGTTCGTGGGCTCCGAGAAGGTCTCTGACAGGTGAGTCCTGCTGGCCGCCCCAGGAAGGCACTCCCTGCAGGGTGGAGAAGGACAGAGCTCTTGGTGTGTTCCTGCAACTGCGGGGGGACAGAGACTCAGTCTCTAGCGAGCTCGGCCCCTGGGAGCCCGGCGGGGACAGAAGGGCTGTGATTTTCAGACTGGGAGAGTGACAAAAGTAGCCTTCCATCGAGGCTCCCACGCGTCCTGGAGACGTCCCCAGGAGGGAAAGCCAGTAGGGGAAAGAGAGAGACTCTGAGGTTGGGAGTGGGTCAGAGGTTCCACTTATAGAAATCTCTAAGGGGGAAGCCAACAGTGCTCTCCTCTTTGGGACTGTCTCTGTATGAAAGGCTAAGTCTTCTGGCTGTTTCCCCTCCTCTGTAGACACTTTCCCCACCCCTAAGAGGAGGGGCCTACTGCCAGAGCCCCACGGTTCATGCAGCTCACCCCATGGCAGCTCCTTGGACAGCCCACTCCCTAACTCGGCACCGGAGGTCTGTGGTTCTTGCTCTCATTGGACAGAATTCCAGGTCCAACTCCCCGTGAGCATGGAAGTCTAAGCCTAAGTCAGCAATGCCCAACTGGGGTGAGCACTGCCTCCCTCCAGGAGACATTCGGCAAAGTCTGGAGACATTTCTGGTTGTCACAATGGGAGAGGCAGAGAGGTTGCTACTGGCATCTAGTGGGTAGAGGCCAGAGGTGCTGCTAAGCATCCTAGAATGCACAGGACAGGCCCCACGATTATCTGGCCCACAATGCAGTGGTGCCAAGGCTGGAAAATCCTGCTCTAAGCAAAGGCTGGATTCTGGGAGAATCAGGTGCCAGCCTACCCAGCCCCGCTGAGCCCGCCACCCCACCATGCTGCTACAACAGAGGGAGGATGGGAGCCCAGAGAAGGGTGAAGGGGGAGTGGAGCCACC
This sequence comes from Cephalopachus bancanus, assembly GCA_027257055.1. Lineage (NCBI taxonomy): Eukaryota > Metazoa > Chordata > Mammalia > Primates > Tarsiidae > Cephalopachus > Cephalopachus bancanus. The sequence continues at coordinate 1,003,875 of JAPVLO010000308.1, forward strand.
TGCCGCTCCACAAACCAGGAGGCTTAAACAGGCGAGGGCCCCCAGGCACCTGGAGAGCAGCCAAGGGCCCCTGCACTGACTTGACCCCGCAATCCTTGCTTCCCACCCACCAGCTGCTTTTCTCGCTAAATGCAGGCACACTCAGCCACGGCGCGCCATCTTTGAGCTTCTTCCAGGACTTTGTGACAAATCCACACTTGCTAAGCAAAGCTGAGGCTTTCTAGGAAAACAAATTAAGTCGCTCTTCCCGGCTCCTTCCCTCCTTCCCCCTCCCCTATTCTGAGAAAGGTGGAGAGGAAAGCACCCTGCGTCTCCCTGACCCTTCCCACATTCTCGGGGTTCCCCTCACCCTCTCTAAAAGGCCTCTAAGCATGGAAGGAAAGGAAAGCTCAAAACACACAGACCTGCCCAAGGGGGCAGAGTACACCCCCAGAGGGTTCCCTTCTGTGAACACCCCTGAGGGTTCCCCTCACCTAGACCCCGAGGGGGATGGCAGCCCAGGAATTGTGCAGCCAGGCAGGTGGTTGCTGGAACCCACAAGCCAGTCACTCTCAGAGCCAAGTCTCCGCCATCCACCCTGTGGATTATCCACAGCTATGCTTTTTCCTCCCCACCCCCACCCCCAGCTTCTCCACGCCTCCCACGCTGCCTCTGGACGAGACGAACACTCCCCTCCGTAGGCTGCTGGGTGTTCAGGGAATGCAAAACCATAATTAGCAAAGTAAAGCCGCTCAAGAAAAGGAAACTCACAACGCACTGGAAGCCTGGCAGCAATCCTTTTGAAGGAACCCTTTGGGGGGAATGGATGGCCCTCCGTTAGTGCAGCGAGAGGGTTGACTAGACAATTTCCTCCTTCAGACATGCCAACGAGCCAGACAAAAAGAAATGAGGCTCTATCCAAAAGGAATAAACCTTGCAGGCGAAAGAGGTTACATTAAGATGGGAAGTATTCCCTCATAATACAGACACTCTACCTCTTCCAGCTGCTAATGGGGCATCAGAATGCAACATCATTTTGATTCTGGAAAAGGCAGGAATTGCTGGGGAACATTGTCTGGGGCAATACTAATTTAGCGGCTAACATTTCCATCTATCTATCTAGCCATCATCTATCTACAACTCTGCCAAAGCAGAGAGGAATCACTCTCTTGCCCCAGCCAAGATGACCTTGTACGGGCAAAGGAAAAAGGGATGTGTGTCCCAGATTCCAGGGAAAGTACCAAATCTTCCTTCCTGCAGGAAGTTCCTGACGCCTGAAGACGAGGCCAGCGTGTTCACCTTGGACCGTTTCCCGCTGTGGTACCGCCAGGCCTCAGAGCAGCCTGCTGGCAGCTTCGTCTTCAACCTCCGCTCGCCAGAGGGGCCAGGTAACCCACAGCGCTGCGTTCCTGGGACTGGGGCCGGTGCTGGGAATCCCTCCCTGCTTTGCTCTTAGTGGGCAACGGGAACGAGATTTGGACAGAATGTCCAGACCACCAGGGTTTCCTCCACCTCCCCTCCTGGAGCCCATTAGCAACTTGAGAAAGCTCACTCATGCCTTCCCACGCCATGGGTCCCTACACCAAAGGTAGGGCCGATACTCCATCCCCTAGCCTGCCACTGAAGTTGGCGTTTAAGAATCCAGCATGGAGCCGGGCTCGGTGGCTCAGCCTGTAAGCCCGCGCTTTGGGAGGCTGAGGTGAGTGGATTGCCTGAATCCGCGGGTTCGAGACCCGCCTGGGCAACTTGGCGAGACCTCATCTCTACAATAAATCAAAAAATCAGCCGGGCGCGGTAGCATGCGCCTGTAGTTCCAGCTACTTGGAAGGCTGAGGCAGAAGGATCGCCGGACCCCGGCAGGTCGAGGCTGGGCGACAGAGTGAGACTCCAGCTAAAAAAAAAAAAAAAGAATCCAGCATGGGATAAAGGAAAGAGATTTGACCCAATGGCCAAGAGAGCTGTATTCTAGACCAAACTCCAAATATGATGTGATCAGAAGAGTTGCACCCTAAGATTCTTCTATTTCTAAAAACCTGCGTGTCTATGGAAGTTTCATAAACCACCCAGGTGAAAGTAACAGACTCTATTTTATTGCTGCTGCACAAACCAAGTTGGCAAAGCTGCCATGACTCTTCCCAAACAAAAAGGAAGGAGGTTGGGCGTGGTGGTGCACTCTTGTAGTCCCATCTACTACTTGGGAGGCTGAGGGGAGAGGATCACCTGAGCCTAGGAGTTTGAGGTTACAGTGAGCTACAAATGTACCACAACACTCCAGCGTGGGCAGCAAAGCAAGATCCCATCTTTAAAAAAAAAGTAATAATAACTTTTTTAAAAAGAAAGCAACCTGGTCCCCCATACCCTTGGTCTCACCTGGGAGCAGCGACACGGAGTTCCCAGCCTGCTCCCGAAGAACTTTGCAGGCAGAAGAGACCCCTGTGAAGGCAGCCGAGGGGACTTAAGGGTGTGGGCAAGCCACCCAGGATGGGGCCGTGACTGACTAGCCAGCAAATCCCTACAAAACCGAGGACCTGGAAGATTCTCAGAGCTGGCAGACACCCAACTCTGCTCTGGAAAATGGCCAAAAAAAAAAAAAAAAGAGAGAGAGAGAAAGAGAGAGAGAAAATGAAGTCGCTTTGACAGAGCACCAAGAAAATCACAAAATATTGAGACCTGAGAGGGACCCTAGCATCTGCACGTCTCTGTGCTCTTGATTTACCCTGAGACTGTGGCCCACGGAGATGGAGGGGCTTGTCCCTGGGTTCCAGAGCTTGTCACCACTGAGGAGCTGATCCCAGCACAGGATCCATGGGGTCTGCAAGTGTCCACAGGCTGGTGAGGGAGGGCCACAAGAGAAGGAGGGAAAACAGGGGCTGGGGATCCATTTGGAACATCCTCTTCCAGACGTGCTTCTCCCTAAGGCCCTCCAACCACCACTTGCACCAGAACCATCCTCAAGGCTCATGACAGAGGGAGGCCCAAGCTCCCGGGGGCTCCTCTCAGGGGCTACAGACAGGGAGGGCAGACAAAGAGGAGTGACCCCCCCCGCCCCTTTGGAAGCCTTCCTCACCTGGTGCCGTGCCCACCCCGCCAGCTTGTGCCGGTTCTTTCACCGATGTGCCCGTAACTAATGTGCTTTACTAAGTGATTTCCTGCATATAATCTGTCGCGTCTGCACAACCCCATGAGACAAGGGTTGTTATGATCCTCCAACTTACACGGGGAGAATCTGAGGCTCAGGGAGGTCCCATGACTGGCCCAGGGTCACACAGCCGGGGAGTCACAGCGCCAGGCTAGAAGCAAGGTCTATCCCACCTAAGTCCAGGCTCACCACACTGAATGTGAGGCAGGAACGGGAAGGCAGCAGGGAGTGTTCTTATTCCCAGTTCAAGCCCAGAAGGGAGGATCTCAAAGCCAAGGAGAGGACTCCCTGCCTGCCCTGCCCGTCCGCGGCAGAAAGAGGCAGCTCCTCTCTCCTGGCCTGCACCATTCACCACAGCACCAAGGGCTCCCCAAAGACAGTACCCACAGGAAGGTTCTCTGGGATGAGGCCCCAGCCACTGCCCCCTGGTCACTGACCCCAGTCCGTGGTGATAGGTTCCCTCCTGCCTGCACTGTCACCGTGTGATCACCGGGACTGTGGCTGCCAGTTTTTTGTTTGTTTGGTTTTTTTTTTTGAGTTGGAGTCTCACTCTATCGCCCAGACTGGAGTGCGGTGCCGCTCCCGGCCACCGCAGCCTCCCCTGCTGGGCTCCGGCGATCCGTCCACCTCAGCCTTCCAAGTAGCCGGAATTACAGGCATGCGCTACCACGCCCGGCTGATTTTTTGGTTTATTGTAGAGATGAGGTCTCGCTGCCCAGGCGGGTCTCGAACCCGCGAGCTCAGGCAATCCACTCACCTCAGCCTCTGCGGCGGCAAGGTGGGAGGGTGGGTGGGTGGCTAACTGTGCCACAGGGAGAAGGGAGGGAAGCTGAAGCCCAAGAGGGGGCCTGTGAGGGGGGACGCGGGAGCTCACTCCCTCTCACACTCTCGCTGGCTCCCTCAGCTCCTGCACATGCAGGGACATGTGGACCCCTCCACCCCAAAAGGAGAAAACAATTACACTTTAATGGGAGGGGAGATAAAATCTACGGGGGGGGAGCCGGTTCCTGGGAGTGGGGAGACATCCCCCGTCTGCATGCTGATGCCAACATCCATGCCCTTGCCTGGGGTCCTCGTGGACCAAGTTCTGGCCACATGGAGCTGTGCTTTGTCATCAGCACCTGAGAAACCCGCCAGCCTGCAGCCAGGTCTCACCAGTGCCCACGTGGCCCAGCCTATCCTCTGCCTTCCAGCCCGTCTGTCCGTGGACCAGCCCTGGGCCCCACTCACCCACATGTGGTTCTCTGCTCACTAACTCCAGGTGACGGGCTAGGTAACCGCTGTGACCCAGACACTGATATTCCTGAGGTCCTCAGAGACCATGTCGTCAGGGTCTCTTCACACCCTCACTTGGGTGTTTCCTACACGTTTCGTTGTCGGAAGCGTCACACACACACAGTGGAAGGCAGGCTGCAGAGCCCCAAAATACTGCAGGAGGTCAGCAGCATCGCTGTCTTCTAGATGTTTCTAGAAGCAAGGTGGGGAATTGTGGTCCCTTCTACTTCATCATGGCAGATCCCTAGAATCAAGGACAACCTTACAAAATGTAGGTTCCTAGAATCAGAGTGTAGTTTTAGGTTCCTGTGAGATATTTGATGACAGCAAGGTGAGATGGGTAATCTTGGCAATGTAGCAGACACGAGAAGCCAGTGGTTAAGTCCCATGACAAGTGACACTGTTGTAACAGCAGTCTCCACTCCAGATTCCCATGACCTGTTTGCTCTGTGCCACATCCGATATCAACACATTCTAACAAAATACGATAGCCCCTTTCTTGGAGGTTTTAGTAATAGTATTTGATCTGCTTTCTTTAAAATTTTGCCCCTTTCTTGGAGGCTTTAGTAGTAGCATTTGACCTGCAGACAACACTACTTTGAAAAGTCAGCCCAGGAACAGAGACTGATGAGAATTAAGAAGGCTGAGATAGGCTGGCCACAGTAGCTCACACCTGTAATCCCAGCGCTTTGGGAGGTTGGGGCAGGAGGATTGCTTGAGGCTAGGCGTTTGATACCAGCCTGGGCAACATAGTGAGACCCCGTCTCTAAAAAAATTGTCACCGTAATGCCCAAGACCAATGGAGTGCCTCCAATGTGCGGACCAGCCTTGGCATTGACTTCCTGAATGAAACTGACATGCCAGCATCTCCTCTGACACACACTGTCTCACAAAGGGCAACCCAGGATCACCCACACCACACAGGCCTGAAACGCAGCCTGTCCTCCCACTGGAGGGGACCATTCGGCGTAGCGTGAGTAATCCAGGTCAGATGTGTGCTGTGTGGACGGCCGCAGCAAGCAGACAGGCAGAAATCCCACAAGCGTTGTTTGGGCAGCCAGGGGCCATGCGTGTGTCTGGCCAGTCCTGGTGTGCACAAGGGGTGGGCAGCGTCTGACCGTCATCAAACCAGTGGTGGGGTCGCCACAACAGCAACAATGTCGCCAAACACAACCCCTCCCCGCCTCTGTTATTCCCAGGAGGGCTTCCCTGCTATTGATATTTGTCCAGGGGAGTGCCAGGACACCACCTGCCCCAACCCTTGCCCTTCTCTCGGGTGCTGAGAAAGCGACTTGGTCATCTTTGCTTCTCCAGAAAGTGCGGGTGAGCCAGTGGTGGTGACGGCAAGCACGGTGGTAGCCGTGACGGTGGACAAGAAGACAGCCGTTGCTGCAGGTAGGAGCGGCCCTTTGTGCCGCTGAGGCCAGGAAGTTGTGGGTCAGCGTCAAGGTTAAGGCCCAGGGTGACAGCGGGAGGATCCCTCCCGTGGGCTGTGGTACCACAGTCCTCTGGCTGTAGGTTTGCCCGGGTGAAATGCGGGGTGGAAAGGGAAGTGGCGTCTTCCTAAGCCATTTCGTCTACAAAACCCCAACACCTTAGATCTAAAAGAATCCATGCAGTGAGTAAAATGAAGCCCAGAGAAAGTGAGAGAGCCACTCAAGGTCACATAGGACGGAGACTGCACCCGGTCTTCCTCCCTACCGCTCTGCAGGTTGTCTTGGGCTCTGGCGTCCCCCTCCAGAGGGAATTGTGCTTGTGACTCAAAGCCCTAAAGTAAGCGCTCAATATGTGTGTTTAGTGTGTGCCAGACACCGTGGAAACCGCCTCCCGTGCACCTTCTCATTTAGTCTTCGGGGTAACCCAGTGGAGGCAATGTTCTTTTGGCTCCATTTTACTGATGAGGAAACTGAGACACAGAAGGGTTATTTGCCCAAAGTCTCACAGCTAATAATGAAGGCAGAATTTGGACGCAGACCACCTCTTTTTAAGGCCCCGCACCACGACCCTGCGCTGCAGTTTACCACAACTTCCGGGAGGAGAGCACCCTGTGACACCCACAAGCTTCTCCCGGCTTTGAGGTTCTCAGTGTATACAGCATCCTTGGCATCTCTGCCTCGCTGTCTGAGAACCAACAGGCCCCACGATGAAGCCCTCCTCACCCCCGTTTTGGCTTCTGTGTCCCAGACCCAGCTGCATTCTGAAAAGTTGTGCCATCCAAAGGGCACTCGCGCATTGGCCTTTTTGGCTCCGTGAACCGGGCTGTCGGGTGCCCAACATGTCTCAGGACCCCGGCCGGGTGAGGGAGGACTCCTGCAACTGCACTGGGACTGGGCAGGCAGGGACAGGGCAAAGGGGATGGAGGGAGCCAGTGAGGCCCTGTCCTCAAGCCTCAGAGAGGGCACCAGGGCCGTCCTGAGTCAGGGGCATGAGCTGCTTGCCACTCTGGGGAGAAAGAATGGCTCCTCTCACAAAACTCAGTGGCCTCGTCAGGAAGCGTTTGCGTCACCGGCAGTCTGCGATACAGCCGCCTGCAGCTTTTGGGAGGGACTCGTGTCATCCCGGCCGCCTGCTTCCTTTAGCTCAGGGCACACTCATCCCAGACCCATTTCCCCTTTCCAAACTTTGCGCCCAAACTCGTCTCCCTACAGACCCCTTCTGTGGTCCCAACCGAGCCTGTGCCTGTCCTGTTCCCCCTCCCCTACCCCCTGATGGGGGCCCTCTCAGCTCCTGTGCACCCAAAGGTCTAGGGAGGAGAAGGGACAGGGGGTCAGGCTGCTGGCTGTGCTTTCCCGCAGTCTCCAATTATTTGATAGCATTTTTAACTCGGAGCTGAATTAGAGCCCAGCGAGGTTGCCATGGCAACGGTGTCCCAGTGCCTCTGGTTTAACTCACTGCAGACAATCGCTCTTACGCTCTGGGGTGCACGGTTGCGGGAGGGAAAGGATGAGGCGCTGGAGACCTGATGCTTCCATGATTCTCTCTCTTTGGGTCTCCTTCTGTCATTTCTTCTCCCCGGCCTGTGGCTCAGCCTCCCTGATCGTGGGGACGGCTGGGGCCTGCGGCTCAGGGACGAGTAGGTGGCTCTTTTGCCGTCCCTAGAAATGGCTGGCACCGCGCGCACGTGTGCGTGTGTTTGTGTGTGTGTGTGTGTGAGCACCCGGCCTGGGTGCTGCGTGTCCCTGCCGTGTGTAACGCCACAGACACACACAGAAGGGTGGTAGATGAGGGAGGAGCGTGTGAATCTCTACGCAGGTGACTTAGCAACAGCTCAAGCAAAATTTCTAGAAATCTAACTTTTTGATCAGGATCCGTCTTCAGTTCTCCACATCCTCCAGGCTCTAGCTGGGTATCGTGGCCAAGCTTAGTGACGGTGCTACCATGATACACAGTGTCTCTCCAGCAGGTGGGCATTCTTCCAGCATGTCCTATCATCCATACGTGTCCTTCACAGAGGCCTTTTCTGCAGTCTGCACTGCATGAGGTCTCTCTCCTGAGAACTCTACCCAGTATGGATCTGGCCTTTGGATCTCTATGGGCTTTTCTCTGGGAACCATGACATTTGAGTAACATGTATACACACCACAGAGCCCTGCACCAGGCCTGGAAGGGGCTTAGTCCCCCACTTCTGCAGCGGGGCTTGGGAAGACTTGTCTTGGGGTCTGCTGTAACTGTTAGGGCTGGAGGAAGGCGCCATTTCTACCCATTCACCACCCGAGAAGGGTGAACAGCCCAGCTCTGTCAAGGAATGGAGCCGAACTCCACGGAGCCCCTGCTGTTCACCTCCCTCTGGGGTTTCCTCCTGGCTTACTGGGTTGGCATCCAAAGGAAGGCTCTCGGGAAGGAGAAAATTCCATCTTGGTCTCTGCAGACTAATGAACCACAGAACCCAGACGCGGTCAGCCAGAGGCCAGTCCTGCCCTCGAGGAGGGTCACTGGTCAGCCAGGGAGTCTTGTCCCTCACACGGGCTTGGAGTGCGCTGATAATCCAAGAGGCCTCACGCTCTTCCTCATTCCCTCTCCCCCGTAACCCCGCCCCAGCCCTTCAGTCTATAATTCGGAGTCCCCACCTGCTGAGCTCCATGGATGAGTCATACTCGTAAGCCCAGAGTGTGGTCTGTCTGTGCCTGGAGTCAGTCTTGAATGAGCAAGCCGGTTCTGGGTTAAACGGGCCCTCCTCCCCGTCAGCACCCCCACTCAGCCAGCAGAGAAGCTCCTTAAACTGCCCCCACCTCCCATCATGCAGCAGCATCCTCTGGGCAAGTGCCTTCATGCCACACAGGCCCATCTGTCCCGACTGCCAGGGCCGATTCACGTCAAGCCAGGGCGGATGCCGCCCGCAGGGTGCAGGGCTGTGGCAGGCTCTCTGGCTCACCTTCTTCACTCCATGTGCCTCAGCGCTGCCCAGTGAAGCCACCCTGAGGGTCACATAGCCATCCTGTCAGGCCAGAGCGGGGGTGGACTTAAAACCCCGGCTCTGCCATGCCCTGGGCTTGCTGCCCTCAGCCACAGAGCCTCTCTCTGTGCAGAACTCAGCCTCCCTGTCTCTCCCGGTGCTGCCCCGAGGCCCTAGGCCCTAGGCGGGAGGCGCCTGTCTGTCGCAGGGAGCTCTGTGCCTCAGGGTGACGTCCGTCAGCATTTTGTTCAGCTCTCTGGGAACTTGTGGGGGCAGGAAGCGATTCTCCCAGCACCCACATCCCCTTCCCACCCAATGAAACCAGGAAGTATGTAGGAAAATACAGTCTTTATTGGTCTTCTGAAACAACAAACCAGAAATATAATTTTGCCTTTAAAAATCTTCTGTCTCAGGCTAAAGATACCACCGTTGACGATGCCCTCCCCTCCCCCCAGTCCCTTTAGAAAATCCCAGATCTGGTATCAGCCCACAAGCCAAAAGGAGGAGGAAGACTGTGGCCCCAGCCTAGGGGAGGCTTGTGATTCCGATCGGAACCCGTGCCTGGGAGGGTGGCCTCTGTCCACTTGCTGAGAACAACTCCTCCTCCGCCGTGCGACTCACTTCACCCACCCACTGCTCTATGAGTAGGGGGCCAGGGGGACCAGGCCTGCCTTGACTCGCTCTGCAGACCCTTTGCAGCCACCGTCGAGACCTTCCCTCCCGCCAAGAGCCAGAAACGAGCCTGACTCCGCCTGACCCTCTCAGACCCGCGAAGAGGGGGCCGAGCTAAAAAACTCGCACAGCCCTGGAGGCAGGCGATTCTGTCCCAGACAGGACCCCCAGCCCACTCTGTGGTTTGAATCCCACTCCAGGTACAATGACATGCTCTAGGGAACCCGTCTGAGCCGACGAAACCTAGGAAGGGAGCCCCCTCTGGATGGCACGTGGCCATCCTTCCCCGCTCCTGAAATCTGCATGGGATAAGTTGGCAGGTGGCAGAGCCTTGGCAAGAGCCGCTGTGCCTTCCTCCTGCAACCTGTCTTCCCCAAAGAGTGCCACCAATCACGGAGCACCGCTGCGCCGAGGTCACAGGCCAGAAGATGCTGGAGATGGAGGGGTAGAGGTACCAAGTGATACCAGGTGACGGTGCCACACAGCAGGCTCCAGGAGCAGAACCAGTGGGTGTCCCCACGGGGCCCAGCGGCAATGATGTGCTTGGGCAGGACCGGGGTGACGCCAGCGGGGTGTGGCTGGGCTCTCGGCAGGCTGCCGTTCACACATGCGGCGGCTCCGGGCCCTGGGCCGGTGTCCCCGGGAAGCCCCGCAGGAGAGGTGTGAGTGGGTTACCATGGTGACGGGACAGTCTCCTCCAGCACCACCACTCTGGCCCATTTTAGAGGATCTCAAAGGATCCTGGTGTTATCGGTCTGGGATCCTGCCCCTATTCACTTGAGAAGATTGCAGTAAGCAGGCAAGAGGCCCTGTGGTCTCAGGCCTGAGACCCTGGGGGAAGAGTGTGTCTCTGCTGCCCGCGTTCTCACAGACCTCGTCTCCATGTGACCGTGTGTGTGCGCGCGTGTGTGTGCGCGCGCACGAGAATTGTCGTCTGTGTGACTGCGCTGGTGATGCTATGAGTTGTGCAAAAGAGAATGAGTGAATCCAGGAGCAGTGTAGCCTATAGCAGATATGGGTTGTGACGGCATCAGCCGAGGGCGTGTGTTATCATCACAGCATTGTGTTTCTAGGCGCAGGGTCCAGATGATAGGGTCGGTGTGGTTGCACGCCGGTACCAGCGGTTGAAAGTTGGACCCAGCATTCACTCTGCAGGGGGTTAAGAATATCCTTCTGGCTTAGGAGAGACCCTGCCAAGTCGACCTGCGGCCCCCAGCTCACCCCCTCCCCACACCCTCGGTGCAGATGGGGTGGGGACGAACAAGAGGTAAGAACAGTCTCCCGGCTGTTACCGTCCCCAGGGCTACAGGGGAATGTGCAGTCCAGAAGCCTTCATCTGCACCTGTGTTCTTTCTTTCCTGTGGCCAGAAGCTTAGGGAGACACCCCCCCCAGATGTCCCAAGACGTGGTGGCCCAGAGAGGAGCATCAGCCGGAGCCTTGAGCACAGCGGTGTCCAGGGAGATTTGAAATTCACAGAGAGAGCCACCCTGCGACGCATCTGCTGAAGGGACGGGGCAGTGGGCGGACTTGGGAGAGCTAGTGGCCAGGGCCAGGCCAGGGCAGTGGGAGTGACGGAGCCATCCACGGGGTACTCCCCTGTCCTTCCTACCTGGGTCAGGCAGGGCGGGGGACGCTCAGGCCACAGAAGAAATCTGCTTCTGGTCCTCGTGCTCACCCTCCGGGTCCCCCATCAGAGGCTGGCGCTTCTTGAGCTCCCGGTGGTACTTGGCCATGAGGGAGGCGTAGATGCAGCCGTAGGCCGCGGCCACCACCATCATGATGCAGACGATGCCACACACGACCCCCGCGATGATCACAGTGCCAATGGCCCTCCGCACGCTCACCGGCCGGTACCTCTGCTTCTGCGGGCAGGCTGTGCTGGGCTCTGGCTCGGGCTCAGCCCCGGGCTTGGGCTTAGCAGGCTCAGGGCTGGCCTTGGTGCAGGGTGGTCCGGGAATATCCAGCCCAGCAGAGCTATTCTCGTCCTCCAGCTGGGAGCAGTAGTTGAACATCTCCATGGGGACCATACGCATGTCTTTCCCCCTCAGCTCCTTGGGGAGGGTGCAGGCAAGCTGGTCCAGGCGGCCCCCTGCACGCAGGGAGAAGGAAAGGAGGGGCTCAGCAGACACCCAGAACCCGCACGCCCTCTCCCCATCCCCAGCTCCCCAGAACGGAAGGCCCAGAAGGCATCGTTTTTTTATCAGCAATGTAGTCAATCCTGTAAGCACCGTCTATAGGAGAGGAAGCGGAGGAGGGAAGACAGCAGTGGCTGAGCCAAGTCCCACAGCGAGTTACGTATATCGTGCCATTTAATCCTCACAGGAGCCGCGTAAAATAGATATTATCACTATTCCCATTTTATAGAAATGCACACAGCCATTTCAATCCAGCCCGCTCTCTCTAGGGTCAGCCTGCCTCGCAGGGGTAAGACCAAGCTACCATGGGGGGAGCCTGCCCGGACCCTCTGCCCCTGAATGTGCCTGCCCATAGCCTGTCTATGAACCGCAGGCAATGCTTTCAGCACAACCTCTTATCCCTCCAGGGTTCTTCCCTCTCCCAAAAAGGGACAAAAGTCAAAAGCCACTGCCCCCGCCACTTCCTCTTCATGCAGGACCCATTGGTTGCCTAAGAATAAGCAACTCATGGCAGGACACAGTGGCTTGTGCCGGTAATCCCAGCCCTTTGGGAGGCCAAGACGGGAGGATGGCTCGAGGCCAAGAGTTTGAGACCAGCCTAGGCAATCATAGACCTTGTCTCTATTAAGAAAATAAAAAATAAAAAAATTAGCAGCGCCTGTAGTCCCAGCTACTTGGGAGGCTGAGGTGGGAAGATTGCCTGAACTCAGGAGGTCAAGGTTGCCATAAGCCATGATCCCCCCACTGTACTCCAGCCTGGGTGGCAGAGTGAGACCAGAACTCAAAAAATGTAAGTAAATAAGCCGGGCTCGGTGGCTCAGTCTGTAATCCCGTGCCTTTGGGAGGCTGAGGTGAGTGGATTGCCTGAGCCCACGGGTTTGAGACCCGCCTGGGCAGGCGAGACCTCATCTCTACAATAAAATCAAAAAATTAGCCAGGCGTGGTATCGCGCGCCTGTAATTCCAGCTACTCGGAAGACTGAGGCGGAAGGATCGCCGGAGCCCAGCAGGTCGAGGCTGCGGTGGCCGGGAGCGGCCACTGCACTCCAGTCCGGGCGACAGAGTGAGACTCCAACTCAAAAAAAAAAAAAAAAAAAGTAAGTAAATAGGCAACCACCTTCTTGGAATAGGGAGGGAAAAGTTGGACAGGAAGGTTTTCCTTTTCCTCTTTAAGACCAATCCAGTGTCTCCGTGAGTGACCCAACCACAGGTCCTCTGGGTGCAAAGGCGTCTGGAAAGGGACACATGAGACCAAGGAGGAGAGCTAGGGCTCCTGAGGAGGCATGGGCGTGATGGGCACACGGGCTCACCATGACGTCTTCATGACGATGGGGAAGCCAGCGCGGCGTGGGAAGATACAGATGCAGAGCCAGGGTGGGCGAGAGAGAGGGTAGCTGAAGACAACAACCCGCCTAGACATCCCCTAGAAAGCGAAGGTTGGATGTGGCCCTCTCTCAGCTTCCAGTAAGATCCAGACACAGGCACTGGACCCCCTGCTGCATGGGCTCCTGCTCCAGCCACGCCATCACTGCCAACTCCCTCTCCCAGCCCATCTGCCACAAGTCTCTCACACAATAGACATCAATCTTTCCCCGGGATGCTGAGGAAAATGTCCCAGGATTTTGTTTTAAGGAGAACGAAGTTGAAAGCCACTCTGTTGTTGAAAAGGTCTGAAAAGGGCACATTCCCACGTGCGTGCCGTGATGTGCTGGGAATTCGGTTCCCGACTACTGTCTGAAAGGACAAGGATGTTTCCTAAGATGGCGTACTGGCCTGAGTCTGAAGACTCCTAGCCTCTGGAACCCTGTGCTGCTCGCTGACTGCCTGGGTGGCCTGCGGCAAGCCTTATCCAGTAAGCACGCATCCGCCCTGCTTGGGGCCACAGAGCTGGGTGCTGGGGTGGGGGTGAGGGGAGTGAGCCCTCAATTTCTTGCTCAGGAGACCCAAGGGTGAATCCCGACTGTGTCATCCTGTGAAAATTATTTAATTTATTTATGACACTTAGTTTTCGTTCTTGCTTGCCTTCTTACTTTTTGGGGGTCAGAATCTCACTCTGTCACCCAGGCTGAGGTGCAGGGTGGCACAATCATGGCCACCGCAGCCTTGACCTGCTGGGCTCAGGCTAAGCCTTCTGCCTCAGCCTCTCGAGTAGCTGGGACTACAGGCGCCCGCCACCATGCCCAGCTAACTTCTCGATTTATCATACAGACAAGGTCTCGATATGCTGCCCAGGCTGGTCTCCATCCCCTGGACTCACGCAGCCCTCTCGCCTTGGCCTTTCAAAGTGCTGGGATTATAAGCGTGAGCCACCACTCCTGGTCTGAGTCTTAGTTTTCTTAGCTGTAAAATGTCTATCTCAATTAGCTACCATAAGGATTAAAATAGGTAACGCACTATTTATGAAAAAATATTTGTAAATTGGAAGCCATACAAGTACTCATCATCACTCACAAAAATGGGATTAATTATCAGTGACTAACATCTCATGGTGCTTTATAGTTTGTAAAACGTTTCTAATTAACACAGGAGAATTTCAGGAAAACAATTGAGATCGTGACTAGATAGGAAATGGAAGTAGCAAGACTTTCACGAGAAGTGTTGGTGTTATTTTCAGCGAGTTTTAATATTTACTCATTCGGCAAACATTCATTGAACGTCTACTTTGTGCCGGGCACCAAACTGTGTTTCATTCATTCAATCCACTTAATATTTGACTCCTGCCGGCAAATGAGCAAATACATGGATGCTTTATCGAGGACTTACTGGGTACCTCCAGGACACTTTTCATGCATTTACCTTCTTTAACCCTCGCCGTGGTCCTGAGAGATAGACATTGGTTTCTTCCCATTTTACAGCTGAGGCACTGCTGCCCCAAGAGGTTAACCAACTTTCTTAAGATCCGACAGCTCACAGGTGGCAGAGCCGAAATTCAAACCCAGACCTGGCACTTCTCACCACTGTGCTCACTTGTTTGCCCTTTTTTTTTTTTCTTCTTCACTTCATGTGATCATTTCCTAGGCCATCACAGAACTTTCTCAGGTAAAAGAAAGGGGGAAGGGAGAGGAAGTAAAACTTAAACCGTCTGGCTTATTAGGAGTTTTGATAACAAAACTTCTTGCGAGAGGAAGTCGGCATCGCCACCAAAAGGAAGATTTGATTTTATCTGTGGGTTCAGTTATATTCCACCCTCCTATAAAGGGGGATACTTAAGAGATGGCTGTATTATTCAGAAGAAGGGCGGATCTTCTTCCTCTTTCTACACCTCCAGGCAAGCCCAGAGGCATACCTGGTGGGACAGCAGCGCCCAGAAAAACTATACTGTGTCTTTAGTTTCCCTCAATAAATCTACAAAAGGGAGATCAAGTTACAGTGAGTCAGAGAAGAACCAGGGAGGAACACAGAGCAGAAAGGAAGTAATGAGGGCAGAGGAGCAGCCCCAGCCTCTCTCCTGCTGGAGGGAAGGGTGATGGCATCTGGGGTGAGCCTTGCGACCCTTCTGGCCTAGCTGGCAGAGAGGCTGTGTTGGCCTCTTCTTTGCCCAGCCCACTCCTGAGTCAGCACCCAGCCACCAGGAAAAGGGGGGGAGGGATGGGGCGGAGGAATCGTTCTGCCAACCGCCCAGGCCTAGACAAGGCTGGCAGCACTCACCTCGGTAGGAGAACCACTCCATCCAGTGTTTGAACTCACGCAGGTTACAGTCACACTCCCAGGGGTTGTCCCCGACCTGCAGCAGCTGCAGGTTTGCCAGGGGTTCAAACGTCAGCCGGTCCAGGTTCTGCAGGCGGTTAGAGCGCAGCGAGAGGGAGCGCAGAGCCGGCAGCCCGTCGAAAAGGCCCGGGGGCAGCTGGGCCAGGCCGTTGATGGACAGGTCCAGGTGGCGGAGCAGGGGCGAGTGCTGCAGCAGGTCCCTGTCCAGGGTCCTGATGCTGTTGTTGCGGAGCTGAAGCTCCGTCAGGTTGGTCAGATCCCCGAATACGGAGCCGGGCAGCTGGTCCAGGAAGTTGTTGGACAGGTCCAAGCGCTGCAAGCTGGACAGGTTGGCGAAAGCCCAGCTCGGTAGGGCACTCAGCTTATTGTTCAAGAGCAAGAGGGATCGGGTGGCAGCGGGCACGTCCGGGGGCACCACGGTGAGGCCCAGGCCGCTGCAGTCCACCTCCAGGCTGCGGCTGTCGCACTTGCAGGAGAAAGGGCAGGTGGGGAGGGCCTCCGCGGCATACAGGGCGACCCAGCAGGTGATCCCTGGGGGAGGAGCAGACAGGCGGAAAGAAAGCAACAGCCTGGGCTGTAACCCCCAGCTCTACTCCCTCCTTTCTAGCTCACACCGTAAAGGTCTCTTGCCTTGCTCTCCTTGGGCCCGGGCCACGTCTGTGCACAAACATTCATTAACCACATAAAAAGGTCATTAACAAACCCAAAGCTACTTCTCTATGAATGGACACCGCACAGTGCCCTCGGGGCTCTGTGCCCCGCCGCACATCCGCCAAGGAAATCACTTGAGCGGAGAACGATCCCGCAGACTCCCAGGCCCGAGCCCAAAGGACAAGCAATGCAGGTGCATAGCGACACCCAGCTCACAAGGCCTCCAGCAGTCGGTCTCCTGGGGAGCCTGGGTCCCGCTGACACCTCCGATGTTGACAAAATAAAGGGTAGAAGGATGTCAGAGAAACTTGCCCAGATGTTCCTCTCCCAGGGTTACTGCCGGCCTCTTCCCCTCTGTACCCCTCGCTTGCCCTGAAGCTGCACTAGGTTCAGACATGCTGTGCACAGAAGGGGTGGGCACTTCTAACCCTGTCCCCTGTAACTATTCCCAAGTGCTGTTCCATTACACGGAGCCCACACCCAAGATGGGGCCACCAACAGAGAGTGAGTCCAGGCGGGGCACCTAGGGTCCTACTGTGAGGACAAGGGCAAGACGCACAATTCTACTTCAACATTGCCAAGTCACAGGGCCCAAGACAAGTTCCATGTTGAGTCTCATCCTAAAGCCATCCAGGCTCCTAGCCTGGGCTTCTGTGCCCAGGGGCTACAAGGTAGCACTTCCGCACGACAGAGACGTTAGCAGAGTTCCTTTTCCGGTGCCATCTTTTGTTCAAGACTTCTCTGAATAGCAAACATAGGGCCTAGTCTGTAGAGCTGGCGGAAGTGACCCTTAGCAAACGATCACATCAGAGCGGTACATTCCATTTCGGGGCAGCCCCCTCTAACCCTTCCTAACTTTCCTCTCTTTTTTTTTTTTTTTGAGTTGGAGTCTCACTCTGTTGCCCAGACTGGAGTGCAGTGGCCGCTCCCGGCCACCGCAGCCTCGACCTGCTGGGCTCCGGCAATCCTTCCACCTCAGCCTTCCGAGTAGCCGGAATTACAGGCGCACGCTACCACGCCCGGCTGATTTTTTGATTTATTGTAGAGATGAGGTCTCGCTGCCCAGGCGGGTCTCGAACCCGCGGGCTCAGGCCATCCACTCACCTCAGCCTCCCAAAGGCGCGGGATTACAGGCTGAGCCACCGAGCCCGGCTCTAACTTTCCTCTTGAGGATCAGAGAGTCCAGTCATTGTGAAAGATAAATGAGACGAGCTCAAAAGAGTACAGCCCCCTTCCCCCTGGGCCAGCCAACCAAGGTCAGCTCCTCCAAGCGCAGAGGAAAGATCCCAGCTGGAGATTGGATGGTGTCCGAGCCCCATCCAGCCTGTCTGACAGACTGTCAAGCCCTGTTGCTCTAATGAGATCTGCCCTCTTGTCCCCTAAATTGGAAAAGCTCAGGCACAGCTCAAAGCCCAGCTGGCCCCATCTCGACCTGGGTGCCTGGATGGGGCAGTCTTGAGACTCTGTCCTGTGTGTGTCTGGGTGTCTGATACTCCAAAGCGCAGGGCTTGAGGGAACAGGATGAGACTTTTCCCCTTGCCTGCCTGGAGGATCAGTGACAGCCGAGAGATACATGCAAGTCTGACACTTGAGCCTCTTTGCTCTTGCCGGGAAATGAGCATAGGTCTGGTCATGAAGCCAACCGGAGACCCTTTCCGGCTATCTAGGGTCACCTGCTGCTACCTCTCACCCTCTCACCCCTCTGAGCCCACCTGCTGCCAGGTCAGCCTGCCCCACCCCCCACGCCGCCCCCCCATGCCATTTGAAAATCAACGTTCTTCAGACTTTACTTTCCCAGGGAGAAAAAAAAAGTCCAACCCATCCAGCTTCCCTTTCCAAAGGATCAGTATAGCTAGAAGTCACTTGCCCCCTCCCAGAGTGGAACTGGCAGCAGGACCAGAAGAGAGCACTATGAAAAGAGCAACTCACTGCCTCCCCACCTTCTGCCCTGGAAATACAGAGTGGTATAAAAGCTCTGGTGACAAGAAAATATACTCCTGTATTGCAAGGTGTTGAGTGATTCTAGAACGAGGTTGAAAGGAGATCTGAGTTGCCCAGGGACCAGCAACTCTCACGTGGTGAATAATTCAGGCTGCTTATGGTGTGGGGCAGCTGGATCGCAGGGTTGACCGGGGCCAGGGGAGCGGTCAGGCAGAGTCACGTCCCACAGGACGGTTTCTTACCTCTCACTGTGGGGCCTTGGGCGGGCCAGCCCTCGCTGACCTTGTCTGTCTCTCTGCCTCCTCTAAAGAGAACACTCAGGGCTCCTGTCACCCTGATGGCTTTCCAGGGTCACTTCACTAACATTCACTGCTCTCTATGGGAGACAGAGGGCTCCGTTTGCCCATATGCAGAAGGATTAGACCCCCATCCCCAAGGTCTCCTCTAGCACGGCATCCCAAGTTCCTCTGTTTAGAGTTGACTGATGCCTGGGGAGCCTGAGAGACGTTTCCAGTCTCACCCAGCTGCTGGCCGAGGCAAGACGAGACGAGACGGCAGGTCTCAGAGCAACAGGGCTTGACAGTCTGTCAAACAGGCTGGACGGGCTCGGACACCATCCATTCTATTTTAAGCGTGTGGAGGCCCGGCCCCTCTCCAGCAGAGCTGTTCCCTTATTTTACTTGCAGGGAGCTCAGAGCCTGGGGAAGAACACGAAGAATTACCTGGGAAGGCAGATCAGCTGGTATGGCCTCCAGCTCCCCAGGTGACCACTAAAACGTTCAGCACCACCTTTCTTTGGCTATTGTGGGTGCTGTTCCCATGGGCATGGCCCCAGTTTCCCAGTACACGGCCTCGGGCATCCTGGGAAGATCTGTCCTGGCCCTCCCGCCACCCAAGATGCCCCACTCACTCCATGCCATGCCAACCACGCCACTCTCGCACCCTCCCACCCACCTGCCCGTCACGTCCCCCTCTCAGGGCCGGAGGCTACTCACAAGAGACCTGCCGCCACTGCAGGGCAAGCCTGGTCCTCTGCTCAGAGCCGCTGCCGGGCGCCAGCATGGTGAACCCCCCACGGCTCTCCGGGCCCTGTCGCTCTGGGGAGAGAGGAGCCCTCGGTGCGCGCTGCTGTCAGTCCTAGGGGAGGGAGGGCAGGTGCTCGAGCCCCGTTCCAGCCCAGGGGTTAGCAAGAGAGCCCAGGTGTCTCTTTACGCTCCCTCTCCTGTTCCCTCCGTTATGAGTCCCAGGTGGGGGAGAAGAGGAACCAGGGAGCAGAAAGAGAGAAGCCAGCAACCCTTCAACCTCCCCGGGGCAGGGGTGGGCCAGACTCTAGGCGTCCCCAGGAGCCCTCAGGCTGTTCGTAGCCCTGAGCTCTGAGCTGAAAGACCCCCATGTCCCCACCCAGCCTCTCGCTGCTGCTTCTTGCTGCTCTTCTGGGATGCTGATGACGACAATGTTCTCAAAGCAACATGGGCTCCTCTCCGGGCCCACCCCGTCACAAGTGGGGAAACTGAGGCCATCTCTCGAGGCAGGCAGAGTGAGGCCACAGGCCCAAGCCATCACCTTTCCCTGTCACTTGTCCCCACGGGCTTCCCTTGCCCAAGTCCCCGTTTCACCAGCCCCACAGCTGCTCACCATGGCCCCGGGGAGGCAGAGGCCAGGCCCTTGGCAGCGTCTGCAGACAGGTCAGGTGTGAGCCGCTGGGTGGCCCGCTGCTTCCCCCGCCACTGCCACTGCCACCGCCGCCGCCCGCGTAGAGGTGAATCGCAGCGCTGTGTCTTCCGCCAGCCAGGCTATAATAAGACTCATCAGCTCAGGGGTTCATGCTGCAGCAGCTGTTCACGGGAGAGACAGGGACACAGAGGAGGTGAGATTGCAGAGCAGAAGCACTGGTGCGGGCCAGGGGTGCAGAAGGCCGCTTCTCTTTGCAAGGGGACCCACAGGGCGCTCCCCCTGCTAGGGTCTGCCCCACCCAGTGTCTCCTCCGCAGAACATAGGCCCCGCTCTGGGGTCCCTACCTCCTTCCAGATGGGAGGCCAGAGACTCCTCGCTGCCAGCCCGTCAGGGGAGTGGGACAGAGTACTGCTGATGAGTGCCCCACCCCCTTGCAGCTGGAGAATGGCCTGGCCAGGAGGGAAGATGCCTGCACCCCTCCCCCTCACAATCCCACGGACACCCATCTTGCAGCCCACTACCCCTGGCTGGCTCCCAGAGTCTGACCTTCCTCGGTTGTCAGACTCCTCCCTCTCCCTGCCCCCGTGAACCTGCTTAATTCTGGGAGCCCGGGGCGCCCATGCCAGAGTGAAACTGACAGCCGAGGAGGTGGATGGAGCAGCCAGGAAGCTTGAGTGTTGAGCCCAGAATCTTAGCAGCTCTGCGCAGGCTTTGCCTCAGGGGCTGGGGTCCTGTGGCCCATCCCCTCTGCTTCCACCAGCGCCCGCCTCTGGTACTCCTCAGGTGGCCACAGCAGTGCTCAGTGAGAACAGGACAGTCCACTCTGCCCCCCAACCCCGGCAAGGGCAGCCTGCTCAGGGGAGAAGCAGTCCCCCTGGGTGTCTTTCCTCTCTTCCTCCAGCAGCGAGGGCACCACTCACAGAGGGCCCGGCAGGGGCCGGCAAGGAGGTCACAAGACTGGGCACAGATGTGGGAGCGGTGGCAGTCATCTTTTAGGTGGACCCGAGTTCCTCGCTTGAGGGTGGAAGAGCCCCCCAGGAGGGTCTCTGAGGTCCTTCTCTAACTGCTATCTTCCAGTCAGGTTCCTGGTACAGACTCACAGGCAGGTGGGCTCTGGGTTCAACTCTCTGTCCAGCCACTTTCAACAAATTGTTTAAACTCTCTGACTTCAGATTTCTTGTGCCTAAGAGTGGTGGCCATGATACCTAGTGTGTGAAATGTCTATGAGGACCAGTCTAGGGAAGAGAAGAGAGGGGATACGCTAAGTGCACATCACCTAGAGTTTCAGACGAGCGCCCACCTCTCAGCTTGCATGGGACTTAGCCCATGACAGGTCTGAGGAAGCAGCAGTTTCTCCTTCCTGGGAGAGGAGGTAGGGTCAGCATCAGGTCTGTGACTTCTCCCTTCCCAGGTCCCACCAACCTCAAACATGGGCTTATTTCTCATTCTTGAGCCCATCCCAGGCCTGTGGTATGTCTTTGGTGCATTTCCACCCCTCACACACACATACAACCCTGCAGACAAAGGACAGCGTCCACGCCCTCCGTCCCTCAAGCCCTGACCTTCAGAACAATCTCACTCCATCCAGAACCATCATATCAGGAACTCACAGCACCTGTGAAATGTCAGGCAACTCAATAGCCACCCCAGGCACAGAGATGATGACCTCTTTCCCAAGGTCACATGGTGACTCGGGGACTAGGTTGCAGCTTCTGAGCCAGGCTGGCCCCTCACTCCCTGGCGACTGTCACCCTGCAGCAGCCCTTGTAGGGAGATACTCTTGTGTGCACAGAGCAGAGTGCGCACACACAGGCCTCCCAGGCACGTGCTTGGAGCTCCGTACATAGCACGTGATGCAAACACACCCCCACAGAGAACCGTGCAGCTAGGCATGTGCTAACACGCGTGCTCTAGCATGCATGTGCACTCACACACACACACACACACACACACACACACACACACACACACACAACATGCACGCACGCACACACCTTGCTGGCAAGTCTTCTCCACCTCTCTCCAGATGCCAGCACTCAGCAGCAGAGGGAGATGCCTCGAAGTTCCAAATGCCCCCAGCAGACAAAGGCACAGGGACACCTCCCTCATAGAAATAAGGTCTAGAAAGAATCCCTGCAGGGCAGCCCCTTACCCAGATATTCCCTGTGCTCAGGGCCCATATGGCGCCTGGCCCTGCTTCTGTTCCCACGCCTTCTGGCTTCCTGCAGGGACACAGGTGTTGGAGAAACCCTCCCTCCCAAGCTCAGGCCCTGTTTCCACCTGAGGCCCTTGCCCTCCTCTGGGGAGGCTTCTCTTTTCCACCTCTTCCCTCCCTTTTCTGTCCCTCAGTGTCACCCCCAGTGTGAACCCAGCAAACAGACTATCAGTGGGGAAGGCGACCTCGGGTACAGGTCCTCACGCCCCGTCCCAGCCTTGCACGGGATGTCACCTGCCCAAAACAAGTCAGACAAGTCCCTACAACACAGACCCACAAGGTCTGTCTTGCGAGGTGGCAGGATATCATGGACCCGGGTAGCCTCTGAAGAAATGTGATGAAAACAAGGCCCCAGCTTTGTGTGGAGAGACCTTGTGCTCCCTGGGTAGTGGACCCTGCCTCCGTGAGCCCTTGGGGCTTCCTGCTAGATGCCAGGGCCTTCCTGAGAGCAGGACGAACAGCACACCCAGCAGAGGGAAGCAATCGTATGAGTGTGTGTGTGTGTGTGTGTGAGTGTGTGTGTGTGTGTGTGTGAGTGTGAGTGTGTGTGTGTGTGTGTGTGTGAGTGTGTGTGTGTGTGTGTCTCCCAGGGAAGGACACTTAGGGAGACGTGGGCTGGAGCCAGCATCTCCTAGCCCCTTGGCCCTCTGCCTACCAAGACACCTCCAACCAGAGGACCCTTCCCACCCCCAGAAGAGTCGAGCCTCCTTAGGAAAGGGGGTGACCTACATTGGGAAGCTTGGAGAGCAGCTGCTGCAACAGGCACTGATGGCTGCTGAAATAAATTAACACAGTCTGGGAGGGAAGTCCCTCTCCAAGGTGCAGAACGGGGGGCAGAAAGATCTCCTGTCCCCAAGTCCCACAGCCTCGTCAGCTGGATCCACTCGGAGGGCTGGACCCCAGCGGGGTCCCTGGGCCTCCATTGTTGGAGAAAGGATGGGACTGAGGAGCTCCAGGCAGCCAAGAGGGGAACCCAGGAGAGCAAGAAATATGGGGCTTTGACTCTAGCGCCTGGCTGCTCAAAGTGTGGTCCGTGGACCAGCAGCATTGGTCTAGCCTGGGAACTTTTTAGAAATGTGGAGTCTCAGGTCCCACCCAGACTGACTGAATCAGAATCTGCACTCTAACAAGCTCCCTGGGCCATTGAGTACAAATTCAAGTTTAGGAGGTACTAGGCGAGGCACCTCCCCGCCTGGACAAACAGCCACCCAGGTGGCCATGCTGGTCTGTCTCTGAGCGTTGAGGACCCATTGAGCAGCTGACTGGGACCTGAGGAGAAACAATTACCGTGGTCACAAACACTGAGATGAGTATTCTGATTACCAGCCCATTTTGCAGATGGGAGAAACTGAGGCACCAGAAGTTAAATAACATGCCTAAGGCTAGGCAAATGGAAGACTGCAGCTCTGAGCCCCAGCTGTCTGGCTGTTAATTCAAGTCTATCTGCTTACACATGGAGGCTCCTGGTACAAGAAAGGCAGAGACAGGGAAAGGGAGATGCCGCTTTTCATTGACGGTTAAGACGGCTGTCCTGATCCCCACCCTACTGGTGAAGAAACAGGCTTTGTGACTTGCTGGACTGAGACGCAACCAGGTGCCCCCTTCCCAACGCCCCTCTTTAAGTCCTGGGAGGCCAAGACATTACAGAGGGTGGAAGGGGCTTTCTAGAAGCCTTCCTGGTGGGGGGCTGTGTGCTGAGGTGAGGGAGGGTAGGCTGCAGCTCTGGGGATGCCGGGGCTGACGGGGGCTGAGAGGGAACAGAAGGGTCCATTGGAGCCGAGGGTTCCACGTGCTCAACGAGCTGAGTGGGCTGCAGCGGCCCCTGGAGACTGGGGGTGGGATCTGATTCCCCAGGAACGCCTGGCCAGCCAGCCCCAGGCACTCTTTCACTGCAGGGGGTTAAGGTAGGGTAGGAAAGTCCCGACTCTCCCCAGCCTGGCCTTTCTCTTCTACAGATGAAGGTTAATCCTCTAGGCAGGGTCGTTCAGCCTCCAGCATGCTCACCACAGGCCTGGTGTCCACGCCTGGTGTCCACGCCCACCCTCTGATGCTTCTCTGCGTGTTTATCCCTCCATGTCCAGTGTCCAAGCCGCACAGCCGGTTAATTAATCCCCATCGGGCCTCCACCCTGGAGTTCCTGAGTCCCGGGCCACTGTGCTGGCCTCACCGTGTGCTGCCTCCCTGGTATCTCCTCTTGGTCAAGGGTCCCTGACTCAGGACAAGGCCTCTGCTCTCCTCAGCATGGGAGAGTCACAGAATCCAGGAGATAAAAAGGGACTTCAGAGTCTCCTCTGCCACCCCCTTCACTCTGCAGAGGGTCAGTCAGAGGCAGAGCCAGGGCCCGGCCCTGGGCCTGCAGGGGCAGACCCCATGAGGGCTGAGATGGCGCCAGGACAGTGGACAATCTGAGCCCAAGTCCCGTGCAGCAGAGGTTCCAGGGTTTTGTATAACCAGGATGCAGCGGAGGCTACCACCGCCATCCGGGCCGGCTCTCCAGCTGCTGCCACTGGTCTGAACATCCAGGCCCTCTAGGAAAAATTCTAGATCTCCTTTCCCCCCGTCACCCCCAAACCACACACCGCCCGGGCAGTAAAGAGGCAGGTTTTTTAAAAAAATCTCTCTTTGTACTTGGAACAGACATATACCCTCCCGGTTGCTTTTAAAACACATGCCCCGTTCTCACCCCCAGCTTTCTGCACCCTCGGTTCCCTGTCAAATATTCTCAGCCCCAAACAGAGCCGCTCTCTGATATGAATAAGCTAAGGTGTCCATTGAGCCCTGGAGCTGGGTTCGGAGTGGTGTCCCCAGGTAGGGCCCGGGGGAGGCCTGATCTGGAGGCAGAAAGAGAAAGATCCAGAAGGGACAGGCAGCCTCTAGCCTGATTCCCTCCTCCTCTCCCCACCCCTAGAGCCCCCAGAAACCTCCAACCATTGCACGCACACCCCCTCCCCTGCTCCCCCCCTGTGCTGCACACTCAGACCAAAAAGCCCAGGAGTGGCCATGGGCCTAGAGTAGGGTTTGCTCATCCTGGACCCAGAGGCAGCTTCCAGTCAAACCCCCAAGAAGCGGATCTGTCGCTTAAGAAGTCTCCCTCTTTCTACCCCTGCCCCCACCAGGCCTGGCTTTCCTGGTCTCCTCTTTTGGCAGTGCTGGAGACTTTCTGCCGGTGGGGCGGTGGGGGTGGGAAAAGCTGGGCTCTTCTTGGCAGCTCGGAAGCTGCTGTCGGGTTTCCCTACCAGCTGGACTTCCCCGCCCCAGCGCCACGTGTTGGCTCCTTCCCCGCCCCACCTGATATAGTTATCTAAGCTGCAGGGGTGTCAATCTGAGTCACACGGAGGCACTGCCCCAAGAGCCCTGACGGCCAGGTGCCGACACCCCTCCCCCCAGAAATGTGGACAGCTTAAGGGTTTGGGGCAGGAGGGAGACGGAGCGGCCGAGGGGAACCCAGCCCCAGATATGCGGGGAGGTGCGGGAATTTGAACTTCGGACTCCTGGTCAGACCGCACCCCTCTCCGGTACTGCCCAGAGGGGGTGCTGAGAGCAACTGCCCTGCTCCAGCTCAGGGTGTCCAAGCCCCCCGGGGTCAGGAAGCCAGGTTGGTGTGGCCTGGCGGTGCAGCCCCCAAGCCTAGTGCCCTGTTCCACCCCCACTGAGGCACCCTGGCCCATCTGTAGTTGGAGGCCCATTATTCAGCTGCGGGACACCCCAGCGGTCTTCACAAGTCTGTCTCGCCCTCAGGCTTGCAAGGAGGCGCTGCAATACCCCTTTTTCCATCGACTCGCAGCCTCACCCCCACCAGCGAGGCTGGGCCTGCGGCCCACTGGCCCGTGCCCAGCTGGAGAGGGCTCCCCTGCACCCTTGAACAAGGACAGTCACCTGCAGGCAGCAAAACCAGCACTCGAGCAACCTGTAGGGAGGCCCGGACCCCGGGGTCTCTTCCCATGCCTCGGACAGTGTGGCCCTCCACCCTGCCACCCCCACCCCAAGCCTTCTTGGGCTCCGGCCCTGTCCCCAGCACCCTGCTGGCTGCCATCCCACCCCCTTTCCCGGCCGAGTTCCTCGGGCTGTCTGTGCTAAGCTGGGCAAGCAGACAGCACAAGGCTCTTGGCCGCCTCTCCCCATGCTGCAGGGACTGGTTTCTATGCCACCCGGGGCTGTCATCTGGCACCAGCACTGCCCTCCTTCCCCCTCCCCTTCCCTCCCTGCCCCCTCCACGGCAGAATCCACAGCTCGTGTCCCCAGCACTGTGGGGTCAGAGTTCCCAGTGTTCTGTACCTTGGGGATGCTCAGTCCTGAGCCCTGAGCAGCCTCTCCAGCTCCAGCAATTGCCCCCGGGCAGAAGGCAACCAGGGGGCAAAGAGACCCAGCAAGGATGATGGGTCCCCAGGTCCCAAGCCCCGGCCCTGTGCCCACCAAACCTCCGGGCGGGAGCACTCACCTCCCTGCAGTTGATGGATCGCAGCTCCTCCAGTCAGGTGGTTCTCAGCCCTCCAGTGAGACCCTCCTAGGATTCCCGGAGAAATCCAGGCACCGCTGGCCGCAGAGTGCCGTGGGCACCGGGCCGTCGCCCCGACTCCCCGCAGCCCACAGCACCGGGAGGAGGAATGCCCGCGGCGGGAGAGGGGCCAGGCTGCTGAGTCAATCGCAAACTGAGAAGGAAAGAGGGAGGGACGGAGGGAGCCGGAGGAGAGGGGGAAGAGAGGGGAGAGGGAGGAGGGCGCGCGCGTGTGCGGGCGCAGCGAGCCCGCGCGAGTGACAGCTGGGGTGCATCTGTGATGACAGCGGCGGCAGCACACACAGGCGCACACCGGAGGCGCCACGGCCGCGAGGGCAGCGCTCGCCCTGGCCGCGCTCACATTTCAGTGGGAAAAGGTGCCTGTGGATTCATCGCTTGGACGCTGGGGAGGAGGAAAGCGGCTCGCCAGCACCTCCATCTTCCTCCCGCGCCTGCAGGCTCTCCCCTCCCTCACCCCTGGCTGCGCCCGGCTCCCGTCCCTCTCGCCTCTCTCCCCTTCCCCTTGGGGCAGGAGGAGCAGGGCCAGACCACAGAGCCGGCCGGCTGACTTTTGTCCCCATCGAGGTCCCCCCCGGGAAGCTGGGTCTGTCTCCCGTTTCGGTCCATGCAGGGCAGGGTCTCTCATTCTGCCGGTGGGAGAAGGAAATACGGAGCCCATGGGCGGTCCTCCAGAGAGGGGCCCTGGGCCACACCACACCAGAGGCTGCAGGGGTCGCCCAGCCTCAGGGCCTGGCCACCGCAGGCCGGAACTGTTGAGGGAGCAAATGTCAGAGTAAGGAGGCTGGGAGCCTTGGGGATGGGGCTGCCCTGCTGGGCTCCTAAGCTCACAGAGCGTGTGCTCAGTGCCCGGGGGTGGGGTGGGGGGGTGGGGGGGGGTGGGTCTGGCTTCCCAGGGCTCTTCTCTGTGCTGGGTCAGGCATGCCAAGGGACAAGACTGGTATCCAAGAACTCAGGAGCCTCTTTCTTAACCAATCAGGACAAAGCAAGGCAGAGGAATGGAAATTCCAAGAAGTGGGAAGCATGGCCCGTCCAAGGGCAGAGTAAGCCAAAGACTAGGCCCCAGGGAAGCCAGAGGCCACCTCCCGGCCCAGAGCCCAATCCCTCAATGACCTTCCTTTGCATCTCTCAAAACCAGATGGAGCGTCGCATTGGTGGTATGTCAGGGTGTTTTCGCATCTGTCTTCTATCTCACCTGCTTTCCTGGGGGTGAAAGCTGGGGAACCCCCTTGACCAGGTCGCCCTTGAAAGGCTGCTCCTGCACCCTCCTGTCTGCTCTGCTGTCTTCCGTCTGACAGGGCAGGGCTTGGACTGCTGTCCCAGGAGGAAGAGAGCGTGTCTATGACCTCTCGGGAATTTCCCGCCTCTCCCCCTGCAAGGACCCTACACCCTACGCACCCCACTCTTCAAGCAAACGAGGCTCCCACCTCCCCCTAAACACACTTGCTGCCTCCCCTGAGCCTGGAACGCTCTCTCCACCCATAGGTGACTTTGCCCTTCCTTAGAAACTCAACCAGACCGTCCCTTCTGGTAAAAAGTTTCCCGGAAATCCCACAGGACTTGACCTTCTCCTCTGACCCGTGGCATGGTCTTTGGGCCACTCTTGCGGCTCTTGTTCCAGAAAAAGTTGCACCGCAGCTTTCCGTGGTGTTTTATCTCCTTTCCGGCACCGTGAGCGGTTCAAGAAAAGGGACCTGCCTCACCTACTCCGTGTCTTCCACATCCTACAACCTTCTTGCCCAGCAAGCAAAGAATGAAGAAGATGGAAGAGCCCACGACTGGGCTTCACGGGCCCCAGAGCTAAGACTCTTGCACAGTGCCTAGCTACTAGTCAGTTAATTAACTCGGCAGCCCCGGACCACGCTCCTTGGGTTCCTGTCCCATAGATTGAGGAGGTGGGTTGAGATCGCTGGTCTCCCTTCCGGTCCTGGCCAGTCTGTGAGTATTCAGAGCCCCCACAGATTGTTACAAAAGATGGACTCCCTCCCACCCTACTGTCTCCATCCGGTTAAATGTGCAGGGTGATCACGACAGAAGAGGAGGGAGAACAAGGTAATACAAGGGCTAGGAGGGGAAGGCTGGGGTTTCTGACTCCTGGGACCGTTGCGCTTGGCAGGGATCATTTCTGAGTGTGCAAACCCACGTGTGCGCATGTATATGTGTGCGCGTGCGCGGCTGTTTTGTTTTGCTATCAGTGATGACAAAGCAGCACGGAGGTGACAGTCAGGACGAGGAGCAAGGACGTACATCTTGATAAGCCGTCTGCCGCCCGGCCTCATGGAGGCTCTTTGTTAGGTTGTCTGCCAGCCGAGCTGGGCTGGGGAGATCTTAGGGAAAAGCTGCTTTGGAGGGAAGATGCGAAATCACTGTGGAGGGGCAGACCCGAGAGGAGAGGCAGGAGACAGCCCAGGGCAGGGAGAGCGGGAGAAAAGACAGGGACTAGAAGGGCTCTGAAATTTGCCCTTCTTTTTCAGGTCATGGCTGGTCCCCTGGGGACCAACGCAGGGTCTAAAACAGAGCCCCACCGTGCACAGGCATGAGGGAAGATCTCTAAATTACCCACTGGGGGAAGAACCCAGAAAGGCTAGGGGTCTCTTGCCCCTTTTGAGTGAATTTCTCTTCACTGAGAATTGCGAGCTTGTCTGCAAACGTAATTTCGTAGGCTATTATCTCCCACACACAGCAGGCTGGCAGGAGGTGCCAGGCAGGGGGCACATCTTCCTCCCGGGTATGGGCTCCAGTGAGGCCTCTGACAATAGCTGATCGCCTGAGTAGAAGGCTAGGCTCTCTCAGCGTCTGAGGTGGAAAAGCACCGCATGAGGAAGGAGTTGAACAAAAGGATTTTCTTTTTTTTTTTTTTGAGTCGGAGTCTCACTCTGTCGCCCAGACTGGAGTGCAGTGGCCGCTCCGGCGATCCTTCCGCCCAGCCTTCCGAGTAGCCGGAATTACAGGCATGCGCTACCACGCCCGGCTGATTTTTTGATTTATTGTAGAGATGAGGTCTCGCTGCCCAGGCGGGTCTCGAACCAGCGGGCTCAGGCGATCCACTCGCCTCAGCCTCCCGAAGGCGCGGGATTACAGGCTGAGCCACCGAGTCCAGCTGAACAGAAGGATTTAAAATGGTTAAAGCCAGGGGTGCGATCCGTTAGACATGGCAGAACTCAGTGGATTCACTGGAAAAGATAGAGTCACACTCCTCCCCAACCTTCCTCCCTGCTTTCAGCACCTTACAGTTCTTACCATGAGGAAGTTCTTCTTTGTGTCTCGCTTAAATTCCCCATTTCTTAGTGGATTGCTTCTGTGGTTTTCAAGGGACTCAGCACAGCTAACTCTCTGAGATCTGAAGTCCAGTATCATTAAGAGGGCGGGTCTTACTGGGGGAGGTCGGAGTTCAGCAAAGTCCTGAAGGGACGGTGACAACGTGTAAAATTTTGCATCCCAGCCAAGTGGCCGAATCCAGTTAATGTGTTTATTTAGCTCAGGAAATATAGAGCCCCCCTATGTGATAGGCCGTGCTCTAGGTGCTAGGGGTCTGAACTCAACCCTGGTGCTGTTAATTTTTTTTTCTTTCTTCTTTTGTTTTTTTTTTTTTTTCTGAGTTGGAGTCTCACTCTGTCACCCAGACTGGAGTGCAGTGGCACACTCACAGCCACCCCAGAGTCGACCTGCTGGGCTCTGGCGATCCTTCTGCCTCAGTCTTCCAAATAGCCAGAACTACAGGCGTGCACTACCACACCCAGCTAATTTTTTGATTTATTGTAGAGATGCCGTCTCGCCGAGTTGCCCAGGCTGTTGTTGAACCCGTAGGCTCAGGCAATGGTCTCACCTCGGCCTCCCAAAATGCTAGGATTACCGGTTTGAGCCATTACGCCCGGCCCGGTGCCACTATTCTAATGGAGCGAGACAGGCAATGGGCAAGAAATCAAATAAATACACCACATCACTTAGAAAACAAAAAAAGCGATGAGATAGAGGAGAATGGGAGGCGAAGGGGAGGACTGTTTTATCTGGGAAGGTCAGAGAAGACCTCCCTCTAGGAGATGATGTTTAGGCTGCGACCTGATGATGAGAAGGAGCCAGCCACGTAAAGTTCTAGGAGAAGAGCATTCCCGGAGGAGAGAACAGCTGATGTAAATGCCCTGGTGGTGCGAACGAGCTTAACATGTTTGAGGGAGAAAGTGTTTCAGGTCGAAATCAGAGACGTCAGCAGGGCCAGCTCCCGTGGTCATCTTACAAAGGAGTTTCGGTTTTGTACTAAGGGCAGTGGGAAGGCATTGGAGAGTTTTAAGCAAGAGAATGGTGTGATTTGATCTGCAGAAAGGTTGATCACTCTTGTGGCTGTGTGGCGAATGGATCGTGGAGAGTCCGGGGTGAAGCCACGAGAGCAGCAGGAGGACTTCCTGGGAGCCTACTGCATTAACCCAAGCGCGAGAGAGGTTGTCTTGGCCATGGGTAGTTGCAGCAGGGGTGGAGATAAGTGAACAGATGTATAAGGTTTGCAGAACCTCGGGGGGGGGGAGCGCATAACACTTAGGTAGCAAATGCACCCTGAAATGGGGAGGTCTTGGGTCAGGTTGGGAGAGGAAAGGCCCTAGTTTGGTTTTGAGCATGTGAAGTTGGAAGTGCCCATGGGGAGATGATATATCAGTAGACAATTGGACTGTCTTAAATTCTGCAAGAGACACCCAGGTGCAAAAGACACAGCGCCTGCCTCAGAAGAGCCTATGTTTCAGCTAGTGCGATGGAACCTTCTGTGTCCCAAGTCCCCCATTTCTACCCAAGGAGCCTCAAAACCTGCGTTTCATGAGAGAAGAATTAAGGTCCCACCCTCTCGAGACTCACCATTCTAGAATCATAGAACTTCTTCCAACTGGGAGATCTCATGATTCTATGAGGCCTGGCACTGAGCCATCTGGGTAGAAAGGCAGAGCGTCATTCTAGAAATAAGCTGAGACCTCTTCGACTATGGAGGCGAGAGACAGGGTGAAGGAAGCTTCTTAAATACCAAAGATCTGATCGTTCTAAGCATTAGCATGGTTCCCCTACAACAATTTTCAGAGGGTTCATCTTTCATTTAGCATCTTTCTACAGGTAAAAGAAATATGTCTAAAATGGAATCTGTCAGCCAGGCACGGTGGCTCACATCTGTAATCCCAGCACTTTGGGAGGCAGAGACAAGAGGATTGCCTGAGCCCATGGGCTTGAGAGCCTCCTGGGCAACTAGGCAAGACCTCGTCTCTACGATAAATCAAAAAATTAGCCAGGTGTGGTGGCGTGCGCCTGTAGTTCCAGCTACTTGGAAGGCTGAGGTGGAAGGATCACCTGAGCACAGCAGGCCGAGGCTGTGTTGGCCATGAGTGTTCCACTGCACCCCAATCTGGGTGACTCAGAAAAAAAGAAAGAAATCTGTCTAAAGTGAAATATGTGTAAAATGAATATCAGGGGTGGTCTCATAAGGAAAAAGAAGAGACTGGGGACCCCTGCATCCTTTGAAGCACATGTGAGCAGGAAGAGGAGCATGGCTGCACCCCAGGCCCAGCACACCCCACCTACTGACGCATGCTGTGTCTGAGGCTCTCCTCTTTGTCATGAACCAACAAGTGGGTCTGTCCATCTCCTTCCCACCCACTCCTACCAGTCACCTAGACCTTGAAGCAACAAGGAAGCCCTGAAAGAATTCAAGTGTTCCGTCCTATAGGACCCGTTCAAGAAGGTTAGCTAGAATTGCCCCAAGAATTGCCATGCGCTCCAAGGGCCTGTCAGGGCTTTGGTTTCTTCATTTGCAAACTCAGATTCGCTCTAGAACCACAGTGGCCACCAACCCTACATGGCTATTTAAATTTAAATAAATTAAAATTAGATTTAAAAAAAAAATTCAGGCCCTTAGTGATGCTAGCCACATTCTGAGTTCTCGGTGGCCACAGGTGGCTAGTGGTCTTTGTTTGAGACAGCACAGAGATATGAGGCCTCTTCACCATCTTAGAAGGTTCAGCCAGTGAAGCTTTTGAGCAAGCATTCCTAAAAGACAGGGCCTTGATGCAGTAGTATCAGCGCCACCTGGAAACACTTTAGACTGGGGTGGGGGGGGGTTAACAAATCTCCCAGGTGATTCTGATGCACACTGACATTTGAAAACTCAAACCCTAGCCTTACACGTAATCTCATTTGAGCCTCAACCATCTTGTATTCATTCTGCCACTCTAGGGTAAGTATGAGCATGACACATCTTACAGCTGAGGAACAAATTCAAAGATCACAACCCTGGGAAATGCAGGGCTCTGGTCCTTTCCGTCTTCCCTAGTCTCATTTTTCCCCCCATCAAATTTATCCAGGATCAGTCCAGACTGGGAGGATGGGGAGGAAGGGGGAGATACAATTCTGTATCTCTGGGCCATACTGGAACTCCAGTCTACTTGAGAAAAGCCAGTTGGATACTCAGGAAGTCAGAAGGATTGTAATGGGAAGTGTCTCCAATGGTCACTGGAGTGGACTTTAGAATTTCTCACGGCCAGGGCAGAATGGTTAAGAACCCAGATCCAGGCCGAGCTTGGCGGCTGAACCTGTCATCCCAGCACTTTGGGAGGCCCAGGCGAGTGGACTGCCTGAGCCCACGGGTTCAAGACCAGCCTGGGCAACTTGGCGACACCTCATCTCTACAATAAATCAAAAAAAAGTTAGCCAGTCGTGGGCGCGCATGCCTGTAGTTCCGGCTACTTGGAAGGCTGAGGCAGAAGGATCCCTGGAGCCCAGCAGGTTGACACTGGGGTGGCCGGGAGCGTGCCACCGCACTCCAGCCTGGGTAACTGAGTGAGACGCCAACTCAAAAAAAAAAACAACAAACCCAGATCTGTTCCCATTTTACAGATGGGGTAACTAAAGCTTGTACTCTGCCTCTCCTTCCTGACCATAAGAACTTGAATCCAGGTCCAGGGAGGAGAGAGGTTAAGTTACACCTAGAGACAGGCAGACCAGGCTAGAGTCCTGGTTCTATCATTTTCTAGCTGGTGACTTGGGCAAGCCATGCAAAGCCTCCAGCTTGGAAAGTCCGAATAATAATAACAGGTCTGGACTGCTGTGGGGATTAAATAAACGCATGCATGTAAAGGTGCCGGACACATCCTAAGCATCCAACACAGGTTTGATATTATTATACCAGACGCTAGGAAGATGGCCTAGTTTTAAAACTCTTGTTCTTTTCCATATAACCTGCCGTTTCTTTCTATTCATTGGCCCAAGTTTTCCTGGAGCTCTTTGTCCCAGATTTCTCTTAGCATGTGAGCACCCGCTTGGATTCTCCAAGCCTATTTGGGAATCAAAGAGGCAGGGGTGGCCCTTGTCAGCGGAGTCATCAAAAGCACACTATTTGCGGGCTGGTAGCACCTACAGTTTCCTGGAACCCGCCTGCAAGCCTGGGCAAGTCTGATCATGACTTTGAGGGAGGAAAGAGCCTCCTTAAAATGTGGGGGCGACCCTGAACAGGAATCAGGTGTAAAAGAGGTTCTTCCATCAGGGTTAAGACCTAAGGAGGCCGGGTGCGGTGGCTCGTGCCTGTAATACCAGCACTTTGGGAGGCTGAGGCGAGAGGATGACCTGAGCCCAGGAGTTCGTCTCTACAACAAATCAAAAAATTTGCTGGGCACAGTGGCACGTGTCTATAGTTCCAGCTACTTGGAAGGCTGAGGCAGAAGGATCGCCTGACCCGTCAGGGCGAGGCTGTGGTGGCCGTGAGCGTGCCACTGCACTCCAGCCTGGGGGACAGGGTGAGACACCAACTCAAAGAAAAAAAAAATCTATGGAGCCCCATGAGTTACCCAACTCCTAACAGCCCTGAATCCTGGCTGTGATTCTGACCACCTTGCACTCATGGCTGGGCATCTCTGGCCCCATTTTCCCATCTGTGGGAGAAGGGTCAGCCCAGTCCACCCGCCCCGAGTTCCCCGAGATCCAAGAATCCCAGCCTCATGGCTCTGCCGGCGTGTTCTGGGGTTGCTCTCCGGATGGGGACCATAAAAGCCACCGTCTGTCTTCTTCCCCCCCCCGCCCCTCCCACTCCCAGGAACCGCAGATGCTGACTTAGTTCTTCCAGCCATCGCCACCGGTGCTGTCTCTCCCCTCAGCTCCTGCCAAAGCACCTCCTCTCTTTAACTTGAATCTTTTTCTCCCTTTCTCTGTGTCTTCCCTCCCACCCACCCCTCCCCCAAAACACTCGTGTCCTCCCTCCTCCGGCGGCCCCGTAGCGGTGGGCATCCAGATGAAGCTGGAATTCCTTCAGCGCAAGTTCTGGGCGGCGACGCGGCAGGTAGGTGTGACGTCGGGGGCCAGGTCGGGGCTGGGGACTCACCAAGCTCTCCAGGGTGTGAGGGGCTGCTGCCTTCAGACCCCCTCACGCTGCCCCACTGTCTCTCCCATTCCCCGCTGCTGGGCCCTCGGTCTGCCCGGGCAGAGCCACCATCCCTGGCAGGAGCCGCCATCCTTGGCAGTGAACGCCATCGGATGTGCTCCTGGATCCTTACCTTCTATGCCTCTCAGTTCCCTGACGGCTGCAGACCAGGTCTCAGCACTGGTTCCCTCCCAACTCAGGCCTAGTGGCAAAGGGCAAACCCCGGAGTCCTCTCTGGGGCTGGCCTGCTCTCCACCCTATCTCGGTGCCCCAAGCTCTTGGCGTACCTCCCCGCCTGCTGAGGGAGGAGAGCCCGGCCCTCTCCACCATCCTGGGTCCCAGCCTTGATGGCAGGCGGCCACTGAGAACTCACCTGGCCTGTCTTTCCCCTTCTCCTTCCCCTCCAGGCCCCAGAGCCCCAGACTCGGCTCTCCTGGGTTTCTGAGCTGTCCTCCCACCATACTCCCCGGCTGAATCTCCCCCAGCACTAGGCCTCCTCTGCCTCCCTCACTTGTTGCCGGCTCTGGGCAGAAGCAGGGAGCCCAAGTGCAGGACCAAGACTAGGGGACGGGAGGGCCAGGAGGCCTGGGGTCGCCCACCTCATCAGATGACCAGGCACAAGAGTCTCCACAGAGAGCCGTCCTGGGAAGAGGCTGCGCCTCCATTCTAGGGCTCCCCCAGCCAGCAAGGACCTAAGCGCCCCACCCCACCCCCACGCAGACATTTCCTATGCTCAACGCTCTCACACACACCACACAACACACATACTGTCCACACACAGACACACACTTCACACACATATCCAGGCGAACACCAGCACACGCACCCCACATCCACATCACGTATATACTACACACGCAATGCTTTCTCTCTGTCACACACGACCCAAACCACACATATATACCCTCCACATACAGGTACTGGACACACAAATCCACGTACACCCATGCACAGACATATACACACCCCACGTTCGTGCCATATGTGTACTACACACACAATTCTTGTCTCTGTCACACACACCACACACATACACCCTCCACATACAGACACACCACATACATGTCCATACACACACATACACACGGTGTACCCTGAGCACACATCCGCATCACACGCCGCACAAAATGTGCCACACACGATGCTCACACACACGTGCCCTATCTACCCCACGTGTGCACACAGGCACACACAATTCAGTTTCTCCTCTTCCTTCCAGTGCAGCACCGAGGATGGGCCGTGCCCCAAGAGCTGCGAGGACAGTGTGAGTGCCCTGAGGGAGGGGGTGGCAGAGGGGCCGTGCCCCGCAGCCTCTCCCTGGGCCAGCGCCCCTCTTTCCCAAATGCCTCACCCCTGCCATGCTGGACACCACAGCAAGGGGCCTGCCCTCCGAAGCCGGTGGGATGGGCAGGGGAGCCGGGGTG
Source organism: Cephalopachus bancanus (assembly GCA_027257055.1). Taxonomy (NCBI): domain Eukaryota; kingdom Metazoa; phylum Chordata; class Mammalia; order Primates; family Tarsiidae; genus Cephalopachus; species Cephalopachus bancanus. The sequence goes on from JAPVLO010000308.1 coordinate 1,039,974, forward strand.
GGTGGAGGGGCCCTGGCCATGACCTCCCCTCTGGGTCTCCTCCCCAGGATCTGGACTGCTTCGTCATCGACAACAACGGGTTCATTCTGATCTCCGAGCGATCCCAAGAGGTGAGTTGCATGGAATTAGGGAGGGAGGGCAGGAGGAGACAGCTGGCAGCCCGTTCAGATGGAAAAAGAGCGGAGGGCCCTGGGAGGGAGCCCTGGTTCAGAGCCAGCCCAAGGCAAGGGTCAAAGAGCATGTTGGTCTTGAAACCAAAGCACCAAAGTCAACATAGCAAGATGGCAACATGGAACCCCTTCTTTCCCCGCCTTCCTTCCTTCCTTCCTTCCTTCCTTCCTTCCTTCCTTCCTTCCTTCCCTCCTTCCTCTCTCTCTCTCTCTCTCTGTCTCTCTCTCTCTCTTTTTAAGTTGGGGTCGCACTCTGTCACTCAGGCTGGTGTGCAGTGGCATGATCACGGCTCACCACAGCCTCAACCTCCTGGGCTCAGGCAATCCTCTCACCTCAGCCTCCTGGGTAGCTGGGACCTGGCTAATTTGTTTTTTGCAGAGATGAGGTTTTGCCATATTGCCCAGGCTGGTCTCAAACTCCCGGGCTCAAGCAACCTTCCTGCCTTGGCCTCCAAAGTACTGGGATTACAGGCATGCGCTACCACGCCTGGCCTGGAGCACTTTTCAACTCAGATGCTCAGAGCAAGGATTCCTTCTTGATTTTGTCAGTAACGCATCTGGCCTCATCCCACGGTTAGCAGGGAACATGTCTACACCACACAGAACCGAGGCACAGTTCAGCAGCACGACATCTCAGGGCCCCGCCTGGCCACACTGTGACGCGTGTCCCCTGCAGCGGCTGTGGCCCTACTGGCCTCGCCCTTGTAGGGGTCTGAGCACACCTACTACTCATCCTCTTCCCCACCATCCCTCTCCCCTCCCTTCTTTCCATCGTGGAGCCCAGAAGGGCCAACCTTCCCCCACTTCAGTTCCTTTTCTGTCTGGACTTCCCTCGTGGAAAATTCTAGTTACGCCCCCCCCAAACCTGGCCTTCGGTGAATTGGAGGGAAATAGGGAATGGAGGCGATGCCATCTCGCTCGGTAGCCTGGCCTGCACATCCTAATCGTCCCTCCAGCTTGTGGATACCTCGCTGGACCCAGCAAGTGCTCAGAAAGGAGAAAGAGGAAGTACGATAATAGCTATATTTGCTGAGCCCCAAAATTGATTATGTAGCCAGGAAGTAAAACAAAAAAGAAGCCTGTTCCCACCTGAACCAAACCCTAACCATTCACCTGAATGATGTCCTTGAAACCAGGTGGAAGGGACAGCCTCACCTCCCGTCTGATCCCCAGGGAAAGGGACTTAGTGCTTGGTTCAGTGTGGACTCTGCCACTAATTAGATATGTGGTTTGAGCAAGCAACTTCCATTACCTGTGCCTGTCTCCTGCTCTTCAAAATAAGAAGTGGGCGGGGGGGCTGGACTACATGATGTCTAAGCCAGGTCCAGCCTAGGATCCTAAGTGCCTGGTGTTGGCAAAGCTGTGGGAACAGCAGCTGGTGCATACACGGTCGTGGCCTGGGCTGTCTTAGCACCTCACGAGGTCTGGCCTGACCGGAATGGGGCTTAGAGCCCAAAATAGCCATCAGAGCACAGCAGGAGGCAGAGCCAGGGTGTCTGAAAGAGACTTGGGAGAGGGGAAATTGAGGAAGAAGGGGCACTGATGGATCTTGGAATTGAATTCCTTGAGGAAGGCTTTGTTGTTGTCAGGCTGGAGTACAGTGGCACGGCCACCACAGCCTCAACCTGCTGGGCTCAGGCGATCCTTCCGCCTCAGCTTTCCAAATAGCTGGGACTCCAGGTGTGCGCCCCCACACCCGGCTAAATTTTTGTTATTGTTGTCACAGAGACAGAGTCTCGCCATGTCGCCCAGGCTGTTCTCAAACTCCTAGGTTCAGGCAAACCTCTCGCCTTAGCCTCCCAAAGTGCAAGGGTGGCTTCTAAATGACCCACTTAATGTGCAGGACATCTCAGCAACAGGAGCAGTGAAGAGAGCAAAGATCCCTCCATTTTCCTGTGAGTTAGAGCAGCAGGTAGGGCTGACAATCGGGAGACTCTGCAGGCCTCTAATGCTCATAAGTGGCCCATCATGGCCGCCCCGGGCACCTGTCTCTGCATTCCCCTCTTCCCCTTCACACTCGCTTTTGGCCGTTTCGCTCTTCCCTACACAGGGCACCAGCCATTGTAGTATTTCTCAGTTGCTCTGGGAGAAGAGCGATGATGGCAGAAGTTGAAACCAGAGGTTGGCACGAGCCTTCGGGACAATCTGATGCCCTCATCGGATCCCTGCCGCCCTGGGTAACTGAGACTGGCCGTGTCTCCAGGCCTCCTGTGGTGTAGGCTTTCAAGGCCCAGAGGATGGGCCCTGGACCTAGGAGTTTCAGAGCGAGAGCTTGAGGCTTGGGCGCTGGGATGGAAGGTGGCAAAACGCAGGAGGAGGACGGCCAAGGCCGAGAAACCGCACCCCAGAGCTTTCCGAGAAAGGGGCAGATATTTTGGCTTTGGGCTTTGCGAGTCAAACAGTCTCTGGCTGCGACCACTCCGCCCTCCCATTGCAGTGAGGAAGCAGCCATGGATGATACAAAACAACGAGCATGGCATTGTTCTGATCGATCTTATCATGGGCATGGAAATATTATTCATCTTTTATTTTTCACCATCCCCCTCAACCACTTGAAAATGGAACAGCCATTCTCAGATCAAGGGCCCACACGGGTGACAGTGAGTCAGACTTGGCCCCTCACCCCAGGCAGTGGTCTGCCAGTCCCCACCCCCCAGAGCCAGCCAGGACAATCTCTCAGGGAGCTGGGCCAGGAAGGAAGCCACCCCAGCCTCAAGAGAAGTTGACAAGCGCAGGGGGCATGCCAATGACAGAACCCCCCACCCACCCACCCACCAAGGGGTCCTTCACATGTCCTACTGGGCCACTTTGGGCCAAATCTATTGCCACCACATTTGCTCACATGCCCTCACAGAGTATGAAGTCACTGGGAGCAACTTCGGATAAGAGAGAGCGGCCGGGCGCCATGGCTCAAGTCTGTAATCCCAGCACTTTGGGAGGCCGAGGCGAGAGTATTGCCTGAGCCCGGGGGTTCAAGACCATCCTGGGCAACTTGGTGAGACCTCGTCTCTACATTATATCAAAAAATTAGGCCGGGTTCGGTGGCTCAGCCTGTAATCCCAGCACTTTGGGAGGCCGAGGCGAGTGGATTGCCTGAGCCCGCGGGTTCGAGACCCGCCTGGGCAACTTGGCAAGATCTCATCTCTACAATAAATCAAAAATTAGCCAGGCATGGTAACACATGCCTATAGTTCTGGCTACCTGGAAGACTGGGGCGGAAGGATCGCTGGAACCCAGCAGGTCGAGGGAGCGTGCCACTGCACTCCAGCCTGGGCAACTGAATGAGACTCCAACTCAAAAACAAAAAATTAGTTAGGCGTGGTAGCACGTGCCTGTAGTTCCAGCTATTTGGAAGGCTGAGTGAGACTCTGACTCAAAAAAAGAAAGGTCAGTAGCATTCAGTTACTCAGAGATTCTGGTTTTATAAAGTATTTCCTTGCTTAGCTTATGTACCTCTATTTTCTCAACTATTCTATCTTTTCGCATATATGCAGTGTTTTGGGGTTTTGTTACTTTTTTTTAGTCGGAATCTTACTCTATCGCCCAAGCTGGAGTGCAGTGGCATGCTCACAATAGTGGCTCACAGCAGCCTCCACCTCCTGGGCTCAGGCGGTCCTTCCACTTCAGTATTCCAAGTAGGTGGGACTACAGGCATGCGCCACCATACCCAGCTAATTTTTTTTTTTTTTTAATCTTTTGTAGCGATGAGATCTCAAATTCCTGGGCTCAAGCAGTTCTCCCACCTCAGCCTCCCAAAGTTCTGGGATTAGAGACATGAACCTGTTGGGCAAAAACCACGGCTTTCACCATTCCAGTTTACATTTCAGGGAGGGGTCAGGGTCAGGGATGGAACAATTTGCAGCTACATGTTTGCTTCGTTCGGCCAGCCGGCCGTTGGCCAGGTGCTGTTTGCTCAGGATGTGGGAGTAGGGAATTTCCAAGAAAAGGGGGAAGTTACAGCTTAGGGGCTAAGGGCAGTTCTGGCTACACGCGGGGCTGAGGGCTGCTTCTGGACAGCAGGCATGCAACTAAAATGGAAGATTTAGTTACTTATGTCAAACAAGCTTTTACAGGATATTATAGGTTATACAGACAGGTCTTGCAGACATCTCAAGCCACCGCACCCAGCTGCATGTGGTCATTTTTTGTTTTTTGTTTTTTTTGAGTTGCAGTCTCACTTTGTCGCCCAGGCTGGACTGCAAGTGGCACACTCACGGCCACCCCAGCGTTGACCTGTTGGGCTCTGGCAATCCTTCTGCCTCAGCCTTTCAAGTAGCTGGAACTACAGGCGCAGGCTACTACACCCAGCTATTTTTATTTATTTATTTATTTATTGTAGAGACGAGGTCTCGCCAAGTTGTCCGGGCGGGTCTCGAACCCGCAGACTCAGGTAATCCTCTCACCTCGGTCTCTCAAAGTGCTGAGATTACAGGCTGAGCCACCAAGACCGGCCTGCATGTAGTCTTATAAGCCATCCCAAGCCCTCCGTGAAGTGAAGTCATGGCATAAACGAACTGATCTTCTAGAGGCTCTGGCGAGAGCCCCAAGTTCCCACAGTGCCTGGTTCACCCTCAGTCCTCCCACAGCAAGGACCTAGTAGTGGGGAGAGCTTGTCCCCGTCATCTGCTGTGATGTTATTAGTCTCATTTAACACAGGATGGAAAAACAAGCCTCCACAGGGTTAGGTTATTAACCCCCAAATTCACAGCTACAGGAAGGCCAGACTTCAAGCCCAGAAATACAAGTGAAGAGGAGCAATGGGGAGGGGTGAGGGGTTCTAGAAAGGCCTCTGGGTAAGGGGAACTAAGCAGGGAGAACACGGGTCCTGACAGGACTTGAGCATCAGCAGAGCAGGGTTGGTGACCAGGTCCCCACTCCTGTTTACTCATCCTCCCTGCCGGCTTACTTTGTCACTGCTCAGAGCAGACTCCATCTACTTCCTGCACTTGCAGAGACTTCCAGGATCAGGGCCAATGCCTCTGGGTCCTGAGAGCCAAGGCCCAGGAATCCCGAGCCGGGGGCTAAGCTCCTCGACGTGTGTCCAGGCTCTGAGAGTGGCCATGCTGTGGCAAGGCTCAGCTCTTCTTTCCTCACTCCAGACAACTCTAACCCTGTGACCTGAGCTGTGTCGGATTATGAGAGGGCACTGGGAATATAATACCCAGGCCAGCGACCGCCTCCCCTTCCCGGCATGATGCCAGGCACACAGCGGACACTTGGTAACTGGGGAGAACCGAACAGGCCTAAAGGTGAGGCCGCAAAGTAGTGAATGCTGGCTTGGAAGGGAGTAGAACACAGCAAGGTGGAAAGTCTGGTGCTAATGCTGTTCAGTTGTCTGTCTATCTCTCCAACTATCCTTTTTTTTTTTTTTTGGTGTTCTTTTTTTTAATTTTTAATTTTAAAGATGTGGAATACAATTCAGGGTTAGTTATGCAAATGTTCATTTTGCAGGTACCCTTATTGATGAGGTGTGCCCCCCTCCACCTCCTGGCAGTTTCCCATTACTGGCAATCCCTTTCTTACAGTATTATGATAATTGTTCAGGGTCCACTTATGAGTGAGAACATGTGCTACTCAGTTCTTTGTTTCTGTGAAAGATCCCTTGGTATTATAGACTCTCAGTCCATTCAATTTGCTGTGAAGTTCATGATTTTGTCCTTCTTTATAACTGCGTAATATTCCATTGTGTATGTGTACCACATTTTTTTATCCAATCCTCTTTAAAAGGGCAGCATGGTTGGTTCCATGTTTTTGCTGTTGTGAATATCAATGCTGCAATAAACACGCGCGTGCAGGTATCTTTTTCACAGAGTGATTTGAGTTCCTCTGGGTATATCCCCAGCAGGGGGATTGTGAGGTTGTATGGAAGGTTGATTTTTGGATCTTTTAGGAGTCACCAGACTGTTTTCCACAGAGGTGGTACTAGTTTACACTCCCACGAACAGTGTAGAACTGTTTGTTCCCTTCCCCCACCCCTGCATCCTCTCCAGCATCTGTCACTTTTTGAGCTGTTCGTGATGGCCATCCTGACTGGAGTTAGGTGGTATCTCAGTATGGTTTTAATTTACACTTCTTTAATGACTAGTAGGCTGAGCGGTGGTTTTTTTTCAAACTCATTCATTCATCAGTAGTAGCTATCACTTGCTGTGTAACAAATGATCCCAAAGTTAATGGCTTAAAACCTCAAGACTTCCTGTGTCACAGTCTCTGTGGGTAAGGGATCTGTGGCTTAGCTAGATGCCTCAGGCTGAGGGTCTTGCACAAGACTGCCATCAAAGGGTCTGGCAGGGCTGCGGTCATCTCAAGAATTGACCGGAGAAGACCTGTGTCCGGGTTCACCCACGTGGTTGTTGGCAGGATTCGGTTCCTCCGTGGCTGTTAGGCCGAAGCCACCTTAGCTCCTTGCCACATAGGCCTCTCCGCGGAGCAGCTCAAGGCACAGCTTCATCAGCACGAGCAAGCCAAGGTGGGAGTCACCGTCTTTTGAAGCCGGAACTCAGAAGTGACCCCCCATCACTTTTACTGTATATTTTTTTTTTTGAGTTGGAGTCTCACTCTGTCGCCCAGACTGGAGTGCAGTGGCTGCTCCCGGCCACCGCAGCCTCGACCTGCTGGGCTCCGGCGATCCTTCCGCCTCAGCCGTCCAAGTAGCTGGAACTACAGGCGCGCGCTACCACACCCGGCTGATTTTTTTATTTATTGTAGAGATGAGGGCTCACCAAGTTGCCCAGGCGGGTCTCGAACCGGCGGGCTCAGGCAATCCACTCACTTCAGCCTCCCAAAGGCACAAGATTACAGGCTGAGCCACCGAGCCCAGCTTTTACCGTATTCTTTTGACTAAAAGTAACTTACTTTTAGTAAGTGTAGGTCCAACCTACACTCAAGGGGAGTGGCTTACGTTAGGAGACGACTCCTAGGAGGCTGGGATCATTGTGAACCATTTCAGAATCTGCCCGCCACCAATTCCCACCCACCTCCCCAAACCTGACCCTGTGGCCAAACATGCACAAGTGCCATCAAGATCCACAGGGCCTGGCCGTCCCTCAACTCGTTCATTCTTCCCTGCTCCTTCCTAGGCCTCAGGTGTGGTTGGGAGACAGAAGTGTCAGCATCCGGGAGCTTATTAGAGAAGCAGATTCTCCAGGGTTCCACCTCAGACCTAGGGATTCAGAAACTCTGGGACTGGGAGCCAGCAGTCTGTGTTCAAGAGCCCTCCAGGCGACTCAGCACGTGACAGTTTCAGAACCACTACCCAGACCTTACTGCCAGGGACCGTTCCTCCAGATGCTTTTTAGCTGGCTGCTGATGCTTCCCTGACTGGGCAAATGTGCCAAAAGCCTCCAGCAACTCCTTGTCCCTGCCGAGGTCCCCCCAGTGCCCTGGAGAGAGAAAAGTCCATTGAGCTCCAGGTGCAAAGATTCTTCCCAAAGTCTTCCCACACCCTCCCTCACCCGAGGCCCTCTTCCTCAGCAAATAGTGTAAGGATCTCCAGGGGGGCCTTTCTGCTGCCTGCCCCAGGGAGTGGCTGCTTGGCTCTCTCTCCAGATCCTGGTGGCGTTTCAGGCATGCTGATTAGACATTCGGCCCCACTAGGCCTGTCTTCCAGCTCAGTGCTCATTCTTATAATAAAGAACTACAAGTGACAGAATTCAGCCCTCGTTGTGGAGCCTAGCAAGAGAAGCAGACATTTGGAGCCACGAGAGTGACAATAGCTCTGCCGATCTTTGTTTTTTTTGAGTCGGAGTCTCACTCTGTCACCCAGACTGGAGTGCAGTGGCCACTCCCGGTCACCGCAGCCTCGACCAGCTGGGCTCCGGCGATCCTTCCGCCTCAGCCTTTCAAGTAGCCAGAACTATAGGCGCGCGCTACCACGCCCGGCTAGGTTTTGATTTGTTGTAGAGATGAGGTCTCGTCAAGTTATCCGGGTGGGTCTCGAACCCATGGGCTCAAGCAAGCCACTCGCCTCGACCTCCCAAAGTGCTGGGATTACAGGCTGAGCCACTGAGACCGGCCTCTGCCGATCTTTACAGTGTTTACAGTGGTTCTGGGGACTTCAATTCCTGTCATTTGTCGTGGGTGACACCCACCCATGGAGCTTCGAAATGGACCTCAAAGAGCAGCCAAGCCTAGAATGTCAGACGTTCCATCCCAACACCTTTCTCTGAGGGACCAGGATCTCTCAGAGGCACAGAACCTCCTCCCTCCTCACCCCAGTCCAGTGAGCCAGGCTGGGCAAGCCCTCAGAGCAGGGGGACCCTTTTTGCCATCAGGAGGCGTCAGGCACGCCTCGCTATGCCTCAGCTCCTGTGTCACTCGGCTCCCTCGCCCTCCGTACCCCTTTACAGTTCCCCAGCCCAAGCTCTTTGTCTCCAAGCCCCCCTCCTCGCAGCCTGCCTCAACCACTGCCTAGACCCTGTCCCCTGGCAGAAGCACTCCCTCTGCCTTCCCAGCTCCCCAGACGGCCCTGCCCCGCTGAGTCCTTGAGGAGTAAAATTCATCTGGTCACGGTCACCACCCAGAACCCTGCGACCTCCCATCTCAGCAGTGGCAGGCTCTCTAGACAGCTTTCCCAAGAGTGCCGTGCTGGCCCCGACTCCTTGGCCCTCCTTTCTGGCACCCGTGTGTGACCAAAGGCTCTTTGTCAAGAGACACCGCAGACTGGGGTGCCAGGCGAGGCTGTTCAAGTTAGGAAGGGATGAAAGAAATTGATCCCTGCTAGGAGACAGGCACAGTGACCGCACGTGTGTTGACTCACTGACTCCCCACCTGCCTTAAGAGAATGAGTGTCCCCATCTTTAGAGAAGAAACTGAGGCTGTCCCTAGGTAAAGAGGTCGTTTGCTCTCTCTGTCACCAGTCAAGAGCATCCCTTCTGTCTGGGGACAGAGGATGTTGGCAGTTGTCTTGCTGACCCTGGCCCCATCTGCTTCCCCTCCAGGTTCCTAGGTGGCATTCACAGGACTGGCCTCCCTCCCTACTCATCACTGACTTGTATTCAAGGAGCCCCAGGCCCTTCTGACTCAGGCCCAGAACTCAGGCCGTCCATGAGTTCTGGGTGGTGGCCCAGGAGTTCCAGACCACCATTTACTTGTGGGCTATCCCCAGTGAAAGGGCGCTGTCGGGGGTCAAGCCTGCGTGATGCTGGGCTGTAGGAGGCCACGGCAAGCGTTGGGTGCTGTCCACGTGCGGTCTGGGGGTTCTAAGTTGACGAGGTACCCCAAGTCGATGTTTGGACCTTGGCTTTGCAGGCTCAGGAACTCGATTTGAGCCAGGGTGTTCGCTCTGACCAAGTTCAAGGGAAACTGTATCAGCCAAGGCATATGTTCTGCTGCCAGGAAGCCTCTCCACTGCAGTGGCTTAAACACATCTAAGGTTTATTCTCTCCAATTATGGACAGAGGCAGCCCAGGCCCGGCACGACCCCATCCCCACCAGCCCAGCATAGTTAGAGAAGCTCCTGCCTGCGAGTCCACTTTCTAGATCAGAACGTGGAGGGCGGCAGGCAGGTGGCCACCGCCGGGCTGAGCCAACTCTTTTGACAGCTTCCCGGAAGTCCCGCCCAGCTTCTCTGCGCGCACCCTATTGGCCAGTCCTCGCCGAAAGAACCTCTGGGATGTGTAGTCTTTTTTCTGCGCGCGTTGCCGCCATCATTAAAGTCAGGCGGCTTTGAAAGAAGGGAAGAATGAATATTTTCTGCTAGAGCGATAAATCCTAGAAAATCAAGTTGTTTCTTAGCAGAGGGGAATTTTTTCAGCATTCAAGATTTGCTCGTCTTATTTTCAGGATTCTCCCATCTCAGGATTAAGTGTCTGAACAACAGAATTCTTGGTGAATAAACCTAGAATTAGGAGGGAGAATGGAGGCCAGGTGCCGGGCTCACACCTGTCATCCCAGCACTTTGGGAGGCAGAGGCAAGAGGCTTGTTTGAGTCTAGGAGTTTCAGACCAGCCTTGGGCAACATAGCGAGAGCGCGTCTCTATGAAAAATTAGCCAGGCATGGTGGTGTTTGACTGTAGTCCTAGCTCCTTGGAGGCTGGGACGGGAGGATCACTGGAGGCTGCAGTGAGCTGGGATTGCACCACTGCATTCCAGCCTGAGCAGCAGAGTGAGACTCTGACTTTGAAACAAAAAACAGATCGGGACACGGTGAGATGCTGTGGGAACAGGAGTGGATTTCTTCCCTCGAGGGTGTCACTGTCTGGTGATGGAGGAACCACACATGCCCATGGTAACTGGAAGAGCAAAAATTCTTCCCCAGCTGAGAGGGATTACTCAAGCTGGAGGAATCAGGCAGAACTTCAGGTTGCTTTAGGGCTGCAGTTTTGAAGAGCAAACAGGATTTGGACCCTCTCGCCTTCCCACGAGCTACTCTGTCCCTGGAATGCCCCAGACACTCCCTGACGTCCCCCTGCTCTGTCCTCTGCCCTCTTCAATGCCTCCTGTCAGGCCTCCTAGTCAGAACTAGTGGACTCCCGTGTGTTTATCCCACGACTGGAGGTGCCGGCTACCAGACTTGTCCTGTGTTTGGGTTCAGGGGCGTCTGTCTGTCTATTTACACTGGTCTGAAGCTGTGGGTTAGTGTTCACTTCATTCATTTTTGCTACATGTGACCTAGCGTCTTTGCATAAAAGGTGATGAGCAGTTTTTGAGGACAGGCCGTTCCAGGCAAAGAGCTGGCAGAGCTTAGACAAGTCTGAGTACCTTTGTCTCTAATCCTCGTTTTCCTCCTATTTACTTTCTTTTTTGCTTTTTCTTTTTTATTTTTAAGAAAGCGGGATTTCTTGAGAGAACAGAAAAGCTCCCACAGTGGGAGGAGACCCGAGAGGGTTGCCCCATTCACTTTCATAATTAACCTGTCCGTCTTTGAGATTACAGTTTTGCCGTGCATTTTTAGTGAGTTGCATCCTTGCTTTTTAATTTTATAAGTGAGCTACTTCCAAATAGGAAGTATTATAGGACCCAAGAATAGATTTTCTTCTTTAATTCAAACTTGAAAAGTGACATTCCCTAACTTCGCCCCAGATGCCAGAGTCGGGTCTATTTGGAGACCTGGGGCCTCCTATGAGCTGACTGTTTTTACCACAACATTACAAACCATGCCGGTATTACTGGGGTTCTTACGCCAATACGATGCTATCATCTCTTACTACGAAGAGAAGTTCTCTGATTAATGGTGGGATGTCCAGGAGCCCGTGTTCTGGTTGACCCTTGTCTGGAATAAATCTCTCTTTCCTTAAGTGTCATAAGAGTTCGCTTAGCTGCCAAGGGCAGGTCTCAGGCAGGCTCCCAGGAAATACCTGACTTCCCTTAAGGCTGACCAAGCCCCTATGCCCCAGCTCCTGTGCCAGGGTTGCATTTATTTTTATTGGTAGTTATCACGCATGCCATTATTTTAGGGCCAGGAGCCTAGAAAACTCACTACAAATAATGTGACATGGCCATCAACCCAAGATCCCACCACCCTTCCCTGCCAATATTCCACACTGACTCTGTCCAGGTAGCAAGGTGCTTTGGGGAATGAGTAAGAGATGGTCCTTATTATTGAGTTTTGAATATTCCAGAGGGACAATAGATGATCAAACAGAATGAAGATGGGACAGAATGGGTGTGCAGGTCACATGCTATCAGAGTACAGAGGAAGAGGGGTTCATTCTGTCTGGAAAGACTTCCCAAGGAGAGTAAGAAGGAAAGTTCCTGGTGTGAGGACTGAGAAGGGCAAATCAGCTCAGAGAGACCAGCCACGCCGAAGCTGGACATCTTGTAACCATGGCGGCCATTTTCTGAGCATTTGCCGTGAACCACACACCTGGCACACATGATCCTCAATCTTTAAAACCACTGCTTCCAAGTCAGAATCCAGCGTCAAAGACCAAGCTCCTTCTGCTCTGCCATGCTGACCAAGCCAGAATCAAGAGGCCAGGGCAAGTGCGGAGGCCATGGTAGGCGGCCATGGAAAGGCGGCCCGAGACTAGTTCCAGCCAGCGGAAGCCTGGGGACTCGAGGGCACGCCTGGTGCACGGGCACAGGGGCTCACCAAACGCTGGATGGATACGATGAGAAAAAGGGCCCAAGGGAGGGTACCATTTTATTTTTTTGGAAGTAAAGAAGAGAGTGACCCACAGGGGCTGCATTTGAAAAAGAGTCCTCTGGCAGCGATCACAGGACTGGGAAAGGGATCCGTTAGGAGGCGAGTGGGCAGCGGAGAGAGGGCAAGGGTTTGGGTTAGGTCATTGTCCTGGAGTAGAGAATGACAAATCCATCGCGCAACTGGTGTGGGAGGTGAGGGCGGGAATAGCAAGGGGAGACCAGGCTTTCAAACCCATTTGACCGAATCAAGAGGCTACCAGAGCGTAGGAGAAAGGTGCTGTGTTTTTGTTTTTTACTTATTTTTTTGAGTTGGAGTCTCACTCTGTCGCCCAGGCTGGAGTGCAGTGCCACATTCACAGTTTACCTGCTGGGCTTCCGCGATCCTTCAGCCTCAGCCTTCCAAGTAGCTGAAACAACAGGCGCATACCGCCACACCCAGCTAATTTTATTTATTTATTTATTTATTGTAGAGATGAGGTCTCACCAAGTTGCCCGGGCTGGTCTTGAACCCCGAGGCTCAGGCAATCCTCCTGCCTCGACCTCTCAAAGTGCTGGGATTACCGCCATGAGCCACCATAGCCAGCAGGTGCTGTGTTTGATCTTATTTTGTTTTATTTTATTTTATTTATTTATTTTTAGTTGAAGTCTCACTCCGTTGCCCAGGCTGGAGCGCAGTGGCACGCTCACGGCCACTCCAGCATCGACCTGATGGACTCCGGCGATCCTTCCACCTCAGTCTTCCAAGTAGCCAGAACTACAAGTGTGCCCTCCACACCCAGCTAATTTTTTTTTCTCTAATTTTTTATTTGTTGTAGAGGTGAGGTCTCAGCAAGTTGCCTGGGTTGGTCTTGAACCCGTGGGCTCAGGCAATCCACTCGCCTCTGCCTCCCAAAGCGCTGGGATGACAGGCTGAGCCACAGAGCCCAGCCTGACCTTATTTTAACCACAACCCACAGAATGAAATGCCTTTCACATCCGACCCAATACACACACACACGGACACACACACAACAAATCAATTTCACAAAAATATCTTTAGCCTTGCTGCTAGCAAGCCACACTGAATTATTCTAAGGAATTCTGTACTCTCTCTATATATATTTTTTAACTCTGATTGCCACCTCTAGATGGATTTAATAGCCAACTAGTGGATGACCCCTTGGAGTTTAGAAGGCGCTGAACTAGAGAATATGGCGGGATAGTGGCGGTGAGGGGCGGGGGTGGAACAGGTTGGGTTTTGACAATGTGGACAGGCATCTACGGGCAAAGCCTGGCTGGCACCTTGAGTTTCCAGCTCAGAAACAGACCCAGCAACATAGCACTGGATGTGGACGTCTTCATCCTACTGTCTCTTTCTCTCCCTCTCTCTCCTCTCTCCCTCCCTCACAGACAGGAAGATTTCTGGGGGAGGTGGATGGTGCTGTCATGACCCAGCTGCTCAGCATGGGGGTGTTCAGCCAGTAAGTGGGACACCCTCCTCCCCAATCTAAACAGACACCGCAAAGGCAAGGGCTGATGGTGAATGCTGTGGACATTGACCTCCAAAACCCACTATGAGAGCCCCAGAGAGCCCCAAAAGCCACCTTTCTGGAGCTGGGGACGCCATCGGAGGTGGGGTGGGGGGAGGAAGGTCATGAGAGCATCCCTGGGAGGGACCCCCTCACCCCCAGCTCAGCCCTTAGAGGGAAAACTGCCCCGTAAAAAGAGCAAGCTGGTGGCACTCCATTTTCTTTAAACCACTCCAAGTGCAGAAGTGTAATTTTCAGCATGAGCTGTCTTCTGATCTGCTGTCCTAGCTAGGGCGCCCGCATGAATCTCGGTGGATGGAAGCCCTGCTGGAAGAGCCCCCTCCCCTCCACCATCTCCAGGCAGGGGCAGGGCATGGGGTGAGGCGGGGAGGCGACTTCAGACTCAGCACTTCCTGTTTCTGATTCCCAGAGTGACCATGTATGACTACCAAGCCATGTGCAAACCCGCGAGTCACCACCACAGCGCCGCCCAGCCCCTGGTCAGCGTGAGTGTCACCCAGACTTCCCCTCCGCCGGCCGGCCGGTCCTCTGCCCTGTCCTCGAATGAGGTCGCCCCATCCCCGTCCTCACCCCGGGGCCCGGCTCCGGGGCTCCACCTTGACTCTCTCCACCTGCTGAAGGCCACTCCCTCTCCCAGGCCCATGAGTCTGGCTTTGGGGCTTCAGAAGAATCGCTCACTCCGGCATCTGTGACAGAGAACAGACTGGCCCCAGCCTCAATTCCTAGTGCTGCCACGTGGCCACCAGGAGGAGAGGTTGCCCGGTCTTCTGGAACGGCATGTCTATCCCTGCCCGGGATGTTGAACTACAGAGGAAGTTCCCAGATAACTCAGCCTGGCTACGCCCCCTCTGCTGGGGAAGGTGGGCGGTGGGGGCACAGACAGTGGCTGGGGTGCTCTCTGGCACCTGGCAGCACAGCTGTCTGTCTGGTCTCTCGGAGGCAGTGTTAAGGAGAGCCCCCTGCCCTTGGACCTCAGTGTAATTGGGGTGCACTCTCTCCTCCCCAGCCAATCTCTGCCTTCCTGACGGCTTCCCGGTGGCTGCTGCAGGAGCTCTTACTGTGAGTGAGGGTTTGAGGTTGGGCTGGGAGCGGAGCTGGGGGAGGATGTGGCTGATGGGGTCCTTGAGCAAGAGGCTGGTTCACGCCTGTGATCTCAGCACTTTGGGAGGCTGAGGCAGGAGGATCGCTTGCGGCTAGGAGTTTAAGACCGACATGGCCAACATAGTGAGAATCTGTCTCTATTTTTTTTTAATCAAAAAAATTAGCCAGAGCCGGGCTCGGTGGCTCAGCCTGTAATCCCGCGCCTTTGGGAGGCTGAGGTGAGTGGATTGCCTGAGCCTGCGGGTTCGAGACCCGCCTGGGCAGCGAGACCTCATCTCTACAATAAATCAAAAAATCAGCCGGGCGTGGTAGCGCGTGCCTGTAATTCCGGCTACTTGGAAGGCTGAGGCGGAAGGATCGCCGGAGCCCAGCAGGTCGAGGCACGGTGGCCGGAAGCGGCCACTGCACTCCAGTTTGGGCGACCGAGTGAGACTCCAACTCAAAAAAAAAAAAAAAAAAAAAATTAGCCAGGTGTGGTGGCACACACCTGTAGTCCCAGCTACTCGGAAGGCTGAGGCAGGAAGATTGTCCGACCCAGGAGTCGGAGGCTACAGCTGGAGGGTACAGTTGGAGGCTACCGTGAGCTATTGGGCCACTGTACTCCAGCCAGGGCAACAGAGCAAGACCCCATTTCAAAAATATAAGTAAACAAATATAAATTTAGAAAAAAAAGAGGCTGCTGAGGCCTTCACGGCCCTACATTTGCTGCCAGAGTCCAGGGAAGGAGGGCACGGTCCCTGGGCATGAATGACTCCTCCTCCCTACATTCTGTTTCTGGGAGGGACCGCTCTGCTCACCCCAGAGCCCTCAAGCAGGGCAGAGGGTGACCTGGAACAGAGGGGGCACTGTGGCCCCTCAGGGAACCAGGTGAGGAGGGCTCCTGGGTCCCTGAGACATCTCTGTCCCACAGCTTCCTGCTGGAGTGGAGTGTCTGGGGCTCCTGGCATGACAGAGGGGCCGAGGGTGAGTACCCGGGGTTGCAGGGCCAGGGGCTGGCGTGGTGGCACTTGGTCTGCTCATGCGGAGCCTTTCGTCTGGGGGCGACGGGGGTGGGGAACTCTGACGCCGCTCGCTGTTCATATCTCATCCTGCGTGGCCTTTTCTCGTCACTTCCCGTCACTCCTGGCTCTGTGTGACACCACCTCATCTCGGGACGGCTCCATGCGTCACCACCACCCCGTGCCATCTGTCCTTGTGTGACACCATGCCCCTCCCGTGCCATGTCCACCCTGTGTCGGCCTCGCGTCCGGGCCAGCCAAAGCCGTCTTCCATCACGGTAAGTAGCACCAGCTGAGGCCACCCTGGCCAGCTCGGAGGGCTGGGGACGCAGCCGGAGCTGCAGAGGGCTAGCCCTCAACTCTCCACCCCAGGAATGGCCCCCAGAAGGGCTTGAGTTCGCTTCACGCGGGGCCATCTCTGACTCAGGGGACCCTACACTCCTCTCACAGTTGGAACGAGCACTCCTGGGGGTGGCGGACCGGGGAGTCCAGCCCAGGTCTCATCCCACACAAGGACAGTGTAGCCCTCTCCTCGGGTGAGCGCCTGTGAGCTCCCAGGAGGAAAGGGTCCAACAGCCACGACCAGGTGCAAGGTCACCCCTTGGGAGAGAACACAGTGACGCCCCCAGCCCAGATGTCCACCGGCCCTCGACAGGCCTCCAGGCTCAAGGTGAGGTCACCAGGAAGCCTTCAGGCAGACGCCCATCCAGGGACCTTGTGTCTGAGCACAGAGTCCCCCAGAGGCAGCGACACATGAGAAGGTCCTGAGCCAAGGAGAGGTCCCCCCGCTGCAGTGACCCCGACCACACGCCCCGGACAATGACGAGGCTTGGACTTGAAGTCCATTCTCACGTCCGCCACCTGGTTCCCCACTTTGGAGGACTTTGCTCAGCTCCATGTTTTTTTGTTGTTTTTGTTTTTGTTTTTTTTTGAGTCAGAGTCTCACACTGTCGCCCAGACTGGAGTGAAGTGGCCGCTCCCGGCCCCCGCAGCCTCGACCTGCCGGGCTCCGGCGATCCTTCCGCCTCGGCCTTCCGAGTAGCTGGAACTACAGGCGCACGCTACCACGCCCGGCTGATTTTTTTGTTTCATTATAGAGATGAGGTCTCGCCAAGTTGCCCAGGCGGGTCTCGAACCCGTGGGCTCAGGCAATCCACTCACCTCAGCCTCCCAAGCACGGGATTACAGGCTGAGCTCCATGTTAATACAGATTTTTCCGTGGGGTTCTGGAACCTCCCCGGCTCCCAGGCTGCTCCCAGGGCAGCCGTACCCGTCCCCAGCCAAGGGGCACGCTCTTCCCTCCCCGGGCAAGATGGAAAGCCGTTCTCTCGGAGTCTGGCTTTCTTTAAAAACAGCCGCCACCACCACCCAGCACATCCAGGAGACGCTTCCCACTTCAAGTGCCATTCCTGGGGTGCTGTCCCCTCTGGGGTTTGTTCTTCACCCTCCCCCTCCCCGTCCCACCTGCTGCCCTGGGCTGGGGACTTGCTCGGTCCCCAGTGCACAGGCCAGTTCCCTGCTGTGTTCCCAGACTCCTGCAGTCCATACAGGACTTCTCTAGGGGCAGGTCACCCTCACTGATGTCTGCGACTGAAACTAGGAACTCCGCGTCCCCGCCCACCTAGAAGCAGATCCCTTCCCGTCCCAGGAAACGCAGGGCTCCACCCCAGGAAAACGCACAGCACCCTCTCTGTCTCTGTCAGCCCTCCCTCTGCTCTTCAGGATTTCTCCAGGGCAGCGGTCCCTTCCCTCCCGGCAGGCCTGGCCCTGTCTGGCCAGGCACCGGTGTCCACAGGGAAAGAGCACTGGACTTGGAGTCCAAAGCTGGAGTGCGGGCGCTGCAGCCCCTTCCCATGACGTGGCCTTGGGGACCTGTGCGGGCCTGTCCCCTGAGACACACTCACCACAAAGGCTCAGGTGGCTGAGGAGACAGGCCCAGCCCTGTCCCAGGCCCCACTGGAGACGAGGCCAGAATAGGGGGCCCCGGAAGGACCCAGCATCTCCTCTTGGTTTCAAGGTCTAGTAGGATGCCTCTGGGTCAGGGGTCAACAAGACCTACAGGACCTATAGCTCTCCTATAGGACCTTGTGTGACCCTGTGAAGGTGACATCATGCCTGTGCTTCCATTTTTAAATGTCTGGGTCTATAATTGGGGGCCGCATTGCCTGCTCTACCTCTGTCTGTCCCAGGCAGGCTATGGGGACAGAAGAGGCATAGAGGGTGCTCTGGAGAGAGAGGCGAGCTGGACCCCAACCCCAGCCCAGGTGCTGACCCGGCTCTGCCTCTCACGCACCGCGGGGTGCTCCTGGCAGGAGTGGACGTGGGTTCCCCCAGAGCAGGCCTTTGGGGAGCGACACTGCCTTTTGCCAGGTCTCCCATCCTTGTCCCAGTGGGCTAAGGTGCAACCCACAACATCCACCCATCTACATCTCCGATTGTAGAGTGTTTGTTTGGCCAGCTGTCCCATCCCAGGTACTCAGGTGCTGCCTCGATTTCCGGGCTGGGGCCTGGGTGGGAAGTGGCCAGGGCAGGACATGCCCAGGAGCTGCATTTGGTCTGCTCACAGTGAAGGGAGGGGTGGTGGGATTAAGAGAGGCCCAGGCCGGGCACGGTGGCTCAAGCCTGTAGTCCCAGCACCTTGGGAGGCCGAGGTGAGGGGATTGCCTGAGCCCACGGGTTCAAGAACAGCCTGGGCAACTTGGTGAGACCTCGTCTCTACAATAAATCAAAAAATGAGCCGGGCGTGGTAGCACGTGCCTGTAGTTCTGGCTACTTGGAAGGCCGAGGCAGAGCCCAGCAGGTCGATGCTAGAGTAGCCATGAGCGTGCCACTGCATTCCAGCCTGGGCGACAGAGTGAGATTCCTACTCAAAAAAAAAAAAAAGAAAGAAAGAAAGAAAGAAGGCTGGGCTTGGTGGCTCAGCCTATAATCCCAGCACTCTGGGAGGCCAAGGTGAGTGGACTGCCTGAGGCTGAGGGTTCGAGAGCAGCCCAGGCAACTTGGCAAGACCTTGTCTCTACAATAAATAAAAATTTAGCCAGGCGTCGTAGCACGTGCCTATAGTTCCAGCTACTTGGAAGGCTGAAGCAGAAGGATCACTGGAGCCCAACAGGTCGACGCTGGGGTGGCCACGAGCATGCCACTGCACTCCAGCCTGGGCGAGGAAGTGAGGCTCCAACTCAAAAAAAAGAGAGGGGACCAGAGTCCCTCTAAGACATCCCTCGGCACCCCTGCTGCCTCTGCGCCCTCTCAGGCCCCACCTGGGGATACCAGTGCTGGGAGGAGCTTGGAAATGGCGCCCTTCCACTCCAGCTCACGTAAGGATTCAGGCTCCGAAAAGAGATGGTCACGGCCACACACCACCGAGCCCCGGGACCCTGCCGCCCGATGGCTGCCCTCCCCACCACGAAGCCATCTTTTCATTTCCTCTCCCTACCTTTCCCTCCCTGCTTCCCCCACCCACCTCCTCCTTACGTGTCCTGAGAACCGTCCAACAAAGGGGCCGTGTGCAAACAGACTAGGGGGTACACGCCCCACCCGTGCAGTGCTGAGGCTGAGATCGCCACGGGGGCCACTCCAGAGGCCCCTTCCCAGGAGTGACAGCCTTTCTCTGCCCACAGCCCACAAGCACAGAAAGCACGACCAGCTGCAGCCCTGTGACACGGAATACCCGTGTTTGTGTACCAGCCGGCCATCCAGGAGGCCAACGGGATCATCGAGTGCAGGGCCTGCCAAAAGTAAGGCCCCAGGGCAGCCGTGCCCGCCCCCAGCCAAGGGGCACACTCTTCCCTCCCCTGGTGAGAGGGACGTCCAGGCAGGGCCTGGTGGCCCCGGGGGAGCCAGCGGAACAGCGGGGAAGAGGGAGGGGGTGCGTCCAAGCGAAAGGTCGGGCTCCCAGGGTCTCCCCCTCCCCACGTCCTTTAGTGACACAGGCTGGGGACGGTGGCCGGTCTGGTGAGCCGCATCCGGGGATGGGAGAGGTGGTTCCCAGGCTCACAGCCATGATTCCTCAGCATCCCTGGGCGGGCAACTCCTCAGCCTGGCCCCTCGCGCCCGTCAGGCGTGTGCCACCCACAGAGGCCACATCCAGGCCCTCCAGGCCCAACTTCTGGGCCCTCCCTGCTGTGCAGAGAAGCCTGAAGCTGCGTGGGATTCTCCGAGGTGGAGGCTGGGGAGCCCTAGACCCGCCTCACTCCAGCTGGGGTCTCCACCCCGGCCCGTGGCCTCGTGGCGAGGTCAAGCTCTCTCTCGTGCAGAAGCTGTTCGATCCAACAGCTCTGCCCAGCCCTGGCCCAGGGAGGCAGGGAGTCCTGGCTGAAGGTTCTCTCCTGCTGGCCTCCTGCCCCCAAATCTCGGGAGGACCCCCTCACCCCAGGGATTTCTGTCCTGGGGCCAGGAGGAGTGGCTTCCTCCAGGGTGTACCCTGAGCCAGGCTTGCCGCTCACAGGAGACTTCTCAGATGGACCCTTAGACACCCTCTACTCCCACCCCAAACCGCCAGCCAATTATTTTAAAGCCCAACGCCTTAGACCTTGGCATCAGACAGATTCAGAATTCCACCTCTTCCTAGCGTGTGACGTCGGGTAAGATTTTAACCTCACCGAAGTCGTTTGCTTGAGACGAATTGCGACTTGGGCATGTCTCTCAGGCTTGTTGTGAGGATAAAGTAAAAGGCACAGGCTAAAGCAAGGGCTTTCGAGTAGACAGGCTGGAGTTTAAAAACTGGCTCTGCTGCCTCCCTGCTGTGTGACTTTGGGTGAGTCACTTAACCGCTTCCAGCCTCGGTTTTCCCATCTACAAAATGGGAACAAGACCACCCTCACCTAGTACTGTGAAGGCTACACACACACACACACACACACACACACACACACACACACACTCATGATGTGTGTGAATAAAACCACCCCTCCTGGCAGAGGAAGCCCTCAGTGAGTGGCAGCGACTGCTGTTATGTAACACTCCGGGCCACGTGCGCGACCCGCTTTCTGGAGCCCTTCGCCCCCCTCCCTCTTCGCCGGTTTCTGCGCCGTGTGCAGGAGCGCGGCGCCACCTGGTGGCCACGTCTGAGCACTGCCCCCTCCCCTCGGCGGGCCTCCCCACGCCCCACCCGCCGCTCACTCACCCAGAGCCGCAGAGCCTCGCCCCGCCGTTTGCAGGGAACAGTCCTGGTGTGTGCCTGTCGTCCCGGCCCGCGTGGCCTTTCACGCTGGGCCACGGCCTCGCGTGGGCCTCCTTGCCCCCTCGGATCTGGAGACATGCCGCTGCAAGGGCTGGTGGGACAGAAACCAGAAGGGACAGGGCCATCTGCCGGGGCCCGTCCCCGTTCGACCCACCTGCTGGTTCTGTTCTTTCCCTCGCCCTCCTCTCCGCCCCACGCTGCAAGTCTCCAGACGTCCCCTCCCTGGAAGCCCGCCTCTGGCAGCCGCCAGGTCTGCATGGAGAGGCCCACAGGTCCCCTCCCGTCTTTGCTGCAGGGTGTTTGTGCTGCAAGAGATTCCCAAGAGTAACCTCCTCCTCCTGGTGACGGACCCCACCTGCGACTGCGGCATCTTCCCACCTGTCTTGCAGGAGGCGACCGAAGTCAAATATATCCTTCCAGTCCTGCAGGCTGTGATGGCTGGGGGGAGGCAGGGGGAGGTGAGGAGCTCAGATATTGAGGGCTGAGGCCAGCCTCCTACCCCCACCACCCCTCCCCACCCCACAGAGTCCCGTCCCTCCCCCTCCCCTGCTGCCTCTTGACCCCAAAGCTGCTTTGGAGGCAACTGGTCTACCAAGAGGCTGGTTCGTCCAGACTTGAGTCTCCAGAGTCTGTTGACCTTAACGTGAGCGCTGCACATAACGCCTCGGTCAAGTGTGAGAGGATGCGCTCCCAGAAGCTGCGCCGGAGACCAGATTCCTGCCACGCCTTCCATCCCGAGGTGCGGGGTGGTGGGAGGAAGACGCGTGGGCTTGGGCTTGGGCTTGGGCTTCAAACCCTCTGTGCCTGTGCCCTTGCAGGCATGAGTGCATCTGGACAGCTGCACACGTGGGGTTCGGGGGAGACGTTCACACATGCACTTATGCATTTGTGACTTGTGATGTTGTGATATGATAAGAAATACAAATTTGGTCTTTGTCTCTGGTTCCTGGCACCGAGCTCCAAAACCCTTGGAATTTTCTGAGTGATGCAGCAACAGGAGAGCATCTTTTGTTCTATTTGGTCTTGGTCCCTGGTTCCTGACCCAAGTGTGTCTAAGAGTATCTTTTGTAGGCGAATGATTGGCTGGTTGACTGAAGCCCTAGGTAGCTTCAGGATGGGGCTGGCCACCAGAAAGTCCAAGGCAGGATTAGAAAGTTGGGATTTGGGGGCCAATTCTCTGACTTTTGGGGACGTGAAGGGGGCTGGAGATTGAGTTGATTACCATGGCCAGTGGTTTCATCAATCGTGTCTACATGATGTAACCTCCATAAAAACCCTGGACAATGGGGTTCAGACAGCTTTCGGGTTGGTGACCACATCCACATCCAGGAAGGTGGCACCTGGAGAGGGCATGGGAGCTCTGTGCACCCCGTGCCTGCCCTGTGTGTCTTTTCCATTTGCCTGCTCCTGGGTTGTGTCCATTGTAATAAACCGGTACCCAAAATGCCTTCCTCAGTTCCACAAGCCACTCTAATAAATTCTCCAACCAGAGGAGAGCCCCTCACCTAGCGCCAGTCTGTCAGAAGAGAAGGAGTCCGGGCCAGGCACGGTGGCTCACGCCTGTAATCCCAGCACTTTGGGAGGCCAAGGCGAAAGGATTGCCTGAGCCCAGGGCTTCAAAACCAGCCTGGACAACATGGCAAGACCTCTAAAAATAATAATAAATGTAAAAAAAAGAAAAGGAGGCCTGGGCTTGGCATCTAAAGTGGGGGGTGGTCTTGTGGGACTGGGCCCCTAAACCTATGGCATCTGATGTTAGCCCTAGGTAGACAGTGGCAGAATTGAATTGAATTGTGGGACCCCTAGTTGGTGTCCAGAAAGTTGGAGAATTGGCTGAGGTGAAGAAACCCTCCCCCACCACACACACACACACACACACACACACACACACACACACACACACAAACACAAAGTTTGTGGTCAGAAATGTTGTGGTACAAATATATCATTAACCAGCCGGATGTGGTGGCACGCGCCTGTAGTTCCAGCAACTTGGAAGGCTGAGGCAGTAGGCTCACCTGAGCCCAGTAAGTCGAGGCTGCGGTGGCCGTGAGTGTGCCACTGCACTCCAGCCTGGGCGACAGAGTGAGATTCCGACTCAAAAAAAAAAAAAAGAAAAGTGCTCCCAGATACATCACTAAAATATTAAGTCAACCAAGATCTGAGGGTGCGTCTACACAGCACCTTTCCTAGGGTTTGTCCCCAAGTGAGTTAAAATAGTTTTCCCATCTCGACCTCATTCCTGCTGGCTTTGGAAGATCTGAGCAGACAGGAGGAGGCCACGATGTGGATTATCATCGCGACTGGTGTTTCAGAGCGGCTGAGACCCAAGCATCAGGCCTGAGCCGGCGCTTTATACACAGTATGGTCTTTGCTAGGCATGGCTCCCTCAAATAGTCCACTTCAGAGAGGCTCCCGGGAGGAGGACTCTCCCAGAGTCATCCTGAGAGGACGACCCCATGGCCACTCCATGCCTAGGGGGCGAGTGGAGGCGCCTAGGGTCCACCTCTCAGGCCAAGTAGCCAGCCCCCACTGTCCCCTGAAAGGGAGGGGCCTCAGAGGCTGCGAAGTTCCCTCTTTTCCCACGTTTTGTTCCCCGCTGGCTCATGGCAGAGACCCCTCTCCCTGTCCTGGTCCCTTGTCCGTGAGTGCCGCCCTCTAACCTCTGATCTGGGTTTGCAGGAAAATGCCCAGGACTGTGGTGGCGCGTCGGACACCTCGGCCTCCCTGCCCCTGCTCCTGCTGCCTCTGTGTGCCTGGGGATTACCAGCCCAGCTCCTGCGGTGACGTGTCCCCCCCCCCCCCCCCCCCCCCCCCCCCCCGTCTGGCCTCTGTTTTGGCAACAGAGACGCTGGAAACAGTCAGCCCTGATGGTCAGGGTGTCACCCAGGCCCAGGCTCCTCTCAGTCCTGAGCCAATGGTCCCGGCCTGGATGGAACAAGAATCCAACCTTCCAGAGCCACTTCCCAAAGACACTCCAGGGTGCCTGGGACCCTCCGCCCAGGTCCCGGTGGGCATCCTTCTGTCCTTCCCACCTCCTCTTTGGAAAACCAGCATGAGCTCAGCTTGGACCAAGACAAAAGCATGGAATCTACTTGTGCTCGAGACATCCAGACCCAGCCACAAAGGGGTCGGCTATTTTGAACGAAGGAGAGTGGTCTCTGTGAGAACCCGCGGACTTCTGGGTGCCAAGAAAGGAACAGAATGGAGTCAGCAGCAGAGACGAGGCTATACAGAATGGGGCCCCCCTGAAAGCTGGATTCCCCAAGTGAGAGACAGTAAGGGCAGCTCGCTTTCCTAACCACTGCTCAGAAAACGTGTGTGTGTGTGTGTGTGTGTGTGTGTGTGTGAGAGAGAGAGAGAGAGAGAGAGAGAGAGAGAGAGAGAGAGAGAGACAGACAGAGAGAATGGAAAAGACTGAGAATAGGAACAGGTATTAAGTCCTTTTAGGAAGCATCAACACAGCTCCCTGTGATGCCCTCAAACGGCTGCTGTTAAAGAACTTCTAAAAACTTATTTTAAAATCCCCATCTTAAAGGAAATTTTGCATCCAATAAAAAGCCAGCAGCCAGATGTGCTGCTGCATTTGGAAAATGATGTGCATTCAAGAGACATGACAAAAACGGTTGCAGCCAAGGGGAGAGGTCCCAGTGAAAAAGAGAGGTCCTCGTGACGTTTTCTGGCCACTGAGCTACAAAGAAAACTACATGACTCTGTCCCTGGGCTGAAATCCTTGGAGTTAGAACTTTTGGAAACATTCCAATTTGCAAAGCGGAGTCAGCTGGGGAGGGGACTCTCTGCAGGAACTTACCCCTGGCACACATGCGCGCGCGCGCACACACACACACACACACACCCCTCCCCCAGGGTCCAAGGCCCTAGAGCCTCCTCCCCGCCAAGACCTGGATCCCAAGGGACAGCAGTCTCCACTGTGGGAGCAACATTAAGGGCAGAGCCATGTAGTAGTCTCCGGTCTCCTAGCTAACCAACTCCAGCACGGGCGGGGTGTCGGGGACCCTTCCCACTCCTCCACCACCCTCCACACCCCAAAGTCCAAGCTCTTCAAGTCTCCCACCAGCCATCAGCCCTAACTTCCCTCTAGAGTTGGCCAACTTCATAAAAACACGCTCCTGGTCATATCTGCCAAGTGCCTTCCATTAGAGATTATACAATGTCACTTCTACCGTCATTTACATCTCACAACAATCCTGCGAGCAGGTATTCATGCCCCCTTGACAGCAGAAAAAATTGAGGCTCGGAGAAACCAGCTGAAGTGGCAGAAAATGCCAATCATAGCTAAGGCTTACGTGTACCAAGTAAATAACATGCGCCAACTCATTAAATTCTCACAACAACCCTAAGGTAGTTACTATGACTAGTTCCATGTTACAGACCAGGAAACTGAAGCAGAGATGAAAATTGGCTCTAAATTATTGGCAGAGTAGTGTGAGATGGGATGTGATATATTCGTACAACATGCCTGAAACTTCCTGGCATACAGTAAGCACTAAATACATGTTAGCTGCTATTATTACATTACCTTGTTTCATGGATGCGGGGACAAAGAAATTACAATTTGGATGCCAGGAATAATAGGCAAAAGTCAACAGGTGTCCAGCAAGCCCAAGCAGACTAAGAAAGCAGCAGAGTACCCTCTCTCCAGCCCCCTCGGCTGCCGTCGCTGTGTCCCCACGACATGTCACGAAGTCCCACTTGTGACAGGCACAGAAGAATGAACACTTCCCAACTCCTGCCAAAGCCCATGGCCACCCACCCGCTGTTCTCGGGCATGAACACGTGTTCCGATCTCCAATAGCATTTGATCTCAGTGACTCAAGGCACTGACTGATAGTCTCTCCAGGACAATAGTCCAGTGTTGTCTTTTTTGGAGTCAGGGTCTCACTGTCACCCAGGCTGGAGTGAGTGCAGTGGCATGATCACAGCTCACTGCATCCTTAAAGTCCTGGACTCAAGACCCTTCCACCTCAGCCTCCTGAGCAGCCAGGACTACAAGATCATGCCACCACTAATTTTTTAATTTTTTTTGTAGAGATGAGGTCTCACTATGTTGCCCAGGCTGGTCTCAAACTCCTGAGCTCAAGCAATCCTCCCAGCTCTGCCTCCCAAAGTGCTGTGCTTTACAGGTATGAACCACCACGCTGGTCGTGTTGTCTTTTGGAAGGCTTATCTTCTCCACTCAGCCAGGAAAAGCATGTTCAGGTAAATTTACCAACTCTTAATAAGCCAAGCTTAGAAAGTGCTGGGACAGCTCCTGATCTCATCCACTTCATTGGGGACCCTCAATTCTGCACAGCCAACGGTGAACTGTAAGTTTTGGAAACCCTTTACTGACCAATGGAAGGAAAAACCACTTCTGATAAACTACCCCTGCTCTTCTCAACCTTGGAGAATATTCTCCTAAGTTTTGCCTTTGAAGGTCACAACTATTTTTTTTTTTTTGAGTTGTCACTCCGTCGCCCAGGCTGGAGTGTAGTGGCATGCTCACAGTCACCCCAGCATTGACCTGCTGGGCTCAGGCAATCCCTCCGCCTCAGCCTTCCAAGTAGCCGGAACTATAGGAGCGAACTATCATGCCCAGCTAGTTTTTTGATTTACTGTAGAGATGAGGTCTTGCCAAGTTGCCCAGGCTGTTCTCAAATCCGTGGGCTCAGGCAGTCCCCTCATCTTGGCCTCCCAAAGGGCTGAGATTACAGGCTTGAGCTACCATGCCTGGCTCTCCTTCCTTTTAACAGAATCACTCAAGGACAGCAGGTGGCAGTCTGGTTCACGCAAAAGAGCCATCACCTTGATTTCAGAAGAGCCAGATAGGAACCTAAGTCAGAATTTTAAATGAAACCTCTTTTCTTATCAATGTTGGACGCTTTTGGAGGACCAAGAGCTTAAGGATGCTGTCGGATCCTCCTTCCCCAGTACTAGGGACACATGAACTACTAAATCCACCTAGACACTGTGTGGATTTTAATAGCAGTGCTTTCAGGTAAACTTGCTTCCACAACCACTTACTTCATGATACTAGCTCGTTTCAGTTCAGGAGGGCAAGGGAGTGGGCATATCTTATGGTCAGAAAGTAAATACGGGCCTGGGGAAACTCGAAGTCCACAAAAGGAAGGAGCTAAGCAAGTTTGGCAGAAATGCCAGCCAATCCCTATGGGAAGTCTGAGAAAAAACTGATCAGTCAAGAGTCACAGCATCTCGGTGAGGAATACAGATGTAACAGTGGCCCCGTTTCAATGGAACACTGAGGCGAGAGGCGAAAATGGCTTCTTGCCTGTGTTCCATGGCAAATGGCAGAACTGGGATCTGAAGTTGCCCCTTTTCACTTCCGGCTAGCGTGGGCAGGGATGTTAGGATGGCAGTGTCTGGGCTCATGAACACTATTTCTTGCTATGCGCTCCCCCACCCCCACCCCCACCCATGCCATCCAACGCCTACACAAGTGAGCCAGACTGGCCTTGTTTTAGCCGAGTCAAACAGTTGAAGCAGAAAAGATTTGTACATTAGAAGGACATGGGGAGAGGTGAGCAACTAGGTCATACCCTCTGAGGGAAGATCGGAATGGAACATGCCGCGACTGAAGCAGAACATTCAAGGAAAGGATGCCGATTCTGGGGGTAATTTTAAAGTAACACGCTCAGAAGTTTCTCCAGTGCACCCTGAGCCCTAGCATTCAGAAACCCCAAATTCAAATGTGTCCTTATCTATTTCCTCTACAGTTTAATAGGAAGTCACCCAAGTAACTAGAACTATACAGACAGCTTTAAGCAAGAGCCTATGAAAAAACAAAGTAGGTTATTCAGAGGCCTTGGCTTGTTTTTTGGCAAAAGATGTGGCCCAGTGTCCTATATCCGGATAATGTATAGGAAACCCTACAGTCGTATCTGTATTTGTAAATGAGAAATCAGAATGGAAAGATGATCCCAATACTGGAAACTTTCCTGTAAAAATTAAATGTACCTAAGGGCAAAAAGGTCAGAATTTCCTCTTCTAATATAGAAGGGACCAGGTTAACAAACCCCCAAAATTTCAAGTCAACAGACATGAGACTTGTCTAATCAGAATAATAAATTCAAGTACAGGGAGAGCAATTTTCTCCCTAAATTGTCTTTTCATTCTTTTCTCCAATGAATACTTAAATTATCTAAGCTTGTTTCCTCATCTATAAAATGATATGAAAATACTACTGGCATGCAGGCTTACTATTATGATCATGAGATCAATAACTCCTAAATGCATCCTTCGACATGAAGTGTTCATTACGTCAGGTATCATTTTAATAAACATTAATGGTCAATTCAGAACGCCCCTTCCATTCCTGGTCCCAGTTACCATGCAAGCATTAGAGTTAGGAAAAGTGAGCAGGGTGGGCGTACAAACTTTGATCGGTGCAAGCAGAATGGGACGTTTCTGAAAGTCTCTTCGATGTCAGTGTCTAAATTAGGGCTTCAAAGAAGTGCCAAAAGCTAAAGGGGGGTGGGGGGGGCAGAAAAGACAATAAAAAAATATTCAACAAAGGTTCATAATTCCATTTGGTTGCTTTTATTAGAAGAAATTGAGAATACAGCAAGTAGGGAAATCCCACATGAATGGAACTATCACACAAATGCCTTTCGTGAACCTCAACCTTCTATGATCCCCAAAAATGTGCTTTGTGGCTTTAGCGATTTATAAAGGGGAAGGGGGAAAATACTGAAAAGGCCACTATTTAATGGTGAAAGAATGAAGCTGTAGAGGTCCTAACCAGCCTAGGGCCAAAAAAGAAAATTAAAAATTTGCACAGAGCAAGCAAGCCTCTGACTGCTGAGAGTAAGGCATTCAGGCACCAACCTGGTGAGAGTTCTCAGCGAGCACTGCGAGATCAAGTGCACATCGAGGCTGTTGGTAGTGAGCTGCACGTAGACACACACGGAAATGGGCACACGTATGCCCACACACACACACACCCGAGAGGGAGATGTTGACTGGATTACACATTGGTGAAGTTAATTTCACTTGTCCTAAGGGTTTGTGCTATGTTGAACCAGAGTCTTCCAGCTGTGGGCGTGGGTGACTGGGCCAGAGCCTGCTATCCCCATTGGTGGTGTTACCGGGCTGCACCCTGTACCCTGCACCCCAAAGTGCATGACCAAAGAGCAAGGCTGGCTTCTGATACGTGCTGTTGCTCCCATGAAACTAAGTGCGCGTCCACCCAGAGGGCCACCGTCCTGCTGGACTACATATTCTCAAAGGGATTAATACTATTCTTCAGAATTCTGTCAGGCACTGCACCAGTTCACCCACTGTCTTTTGCTCGGTCTACCTAGCACCCAGGGCAGTGACCTTATCCAGAACCAAAATACTCTTAAGTTCTTCCCAACTTCTACACTGGAGTCTTTCTTCATGGATCCCAGCTTTTACTGGACATTGGAAGGGGAAGAAGGGAGGAAAAGATCTGAGAAGACTCTGCTGAATAAATTAAGAGACCCATATCCCCAATACCCACTGAGGATACCAGCCCCTATGCTGAGGGCCTCAAGGTTTAGTTCTAATACAGTCCCCAGGATGTAATGGAGCCACCCCAAGTCTTTGATGACAGCAACCTAAGACTCGGGTGCTATTTTTGGTGGTTCACCAGGAGCCCAGATCAGAACTCTGTGAACCAGATACTTTCCCCACCACTCTTCTCCCTGACCCCACAAGATAACCCTGCAACATAAGCAATTGTTTAGCACTTCCAGCAGCAATTCAAAGACAGGGCCCTAAGGATTTTGGCAGACCCCCTGGCAATGACATACCATTTCCTTTAAGCTTTGCACCATGCTGGCAGCTCCACAGTGGGTACTGGACCTGGCTTTACAAGAGTTCTGCTGGCTTTCTTGTTCAATGAGTGCTGCAGTGTCTGTCACACCTAGGCTTACCAAGACTGCGTGCCAGAGGTGAAACTCATCTTTTCTAATCCAACGGAAGGGTCTCCCAGCCTATGTAACTGAGCTCAAAAGAAATCTGGACAAGACAGAATCTCATTTCTGGCCCCTCCATGCCAACTATGATGTCAGGGAAAGGTCCATTTGTATTCCCAGGAAGAGGAAGGGTAGTTAGGGCAGTGATTTTCAACAGAAGGAAGTATGCAGGGTGTTACAGAGCTCCACAGCGAGGAGGAGGAAAACTCTCACACCGCTCTTACAAGAGTTACCAAAAAATTGAGCAGAATGCCAGGAAGTGATCAGATAAGCCCATGCTAATATTTCCTGAGCCCTTCCACCATCCCCACCACCCTCACCAGCATAATGGCAGAAGCAGGTGGCTCTCCTCCACAGAAAGAGTAAGGGTCACTACCAACCTCAAGTCAGCTTCAGATGACACCTTAACTAGAGCCTTTATCCAACACATAATGTCGGCTATGTGTGTGCTGCTTCCTCGGAGAAAACACATACTACTTCCCTCGACCTCAGGACTCCCACAGGCTCCCAGGCTTGACAATGGTCAGTGATCACTGCGCTGGGGCTGTGCTCTGCCCCACTAGAGTCCAAGGTGTGTTGGCCTTTAAAGGCACCTTGGTGAACCAAGACACTGTACACTCTGGGGCTATCACCTGATCCTCCTTCAGTCACTTTGTGCAAAATTGAAACAGTGTGTGGTACTTGCATGTCTCATTCTATACAAAAATCCTCCCTCCCTCCCCTACCCTATGTTTTAAACATTTATAGAAATTCTTATTGAAACGGTAAGTTAGAAATCTTATTTACACTAATTTCTGTGTTCTCCCAAAAGAGCATCTAAAATCACACTCCCACCCCTTAATTGGATATAAATGTCCACCTACATTGGTTTGTATTATCATCCTAAGGAGAGAGAGAGGGAAAAGAAAGAACCACCAGCTCCACTGTTTCCCCATCTTCGACAAATAAATATGATACGGAGCAGAAGCCAGCTTGCCAAGGGTCTTGCAGAGCCCTTAATCGGTAGATCCCAAGAACAAGCCAGGGTTTGGGCTATTTCTCCTTTTCTCCAAATTGATGCACTTCGTCCTTTGAGGTATGATTTATTTTTGTTTTTCTCTTCTCAGTCACGTACCACATGGAGCCCCTGGGCTGTCACAAAGCCCATGAGGCTGTCAAAGTCTTGGGGCTCCTCTGGTACTGGCATCAATGGCCAGTGGGGAGGCCCGCAGGTGCTGCAGGCCCTGGGTCAAGGTCACAGTCCCTGGCTACGGGTAGGTATCACAGTGCATCCTCTTCACTGCAGCCCCCGCCAATCATGAAACGGAATTCCTGGAGGTTTGAGACACCATGGAAGTGAACGAAAGCTCCAGCAACCACGAAGATATGAAACAGCTGATGAGAGTGAAACTGGAAGGAAAAATAAAAGAGAACTCCATTATTAAGACTGCTAAAGATTCTCAGGATCATTTAGTTCTGGTTTCTGCTGAGCACAAGGTAGGGAATGGATGTGACAGAGCTCAAATTCAAGGTGTCCACAAATCCTGGACCATCCGTTAGGCATATCACATTCTGCTGAGTTGAAAGCCAGCTCTCCCCAAAGAAATAAAGGTGCAGCTCCTAAGTTCTGGCCCTGAAAGTGTGCCCACATAACATTGGAACCAGTGACAAGTGATGTACAGACTCTTGCCAACTGGTCACAAAGGTCCCGAGAATCCCCTGACTAGCTGTGGAGTAGGATTAGACACACAGGCATTTCCCTACTCACTGCTGAAGGACATTTCGTCATGAACAAGAGTAATAGAACTATGGCCATTTAAATGTTGTTCTGTTAGAAAAACTAAAGACATTTCAAGGATTGTGCAGAAGGTCACAACATAAGGCCCTTGGAATTTCCTCCAGCTCTGAGTCTGGAATTGCATTAACAATACAGTACACCAAAAACCTAGCCCAAGAGGGCCTTTTACTTCCGTCTCAAGTCAGAAGCTGGTCTACAAGCACATGATATTATTTCTGGTTTTACTTTTACTGTTAAATGCTACTTCACATCCGAAGAAAGATAATCAATTGCTCAGCACACTAAATATCACTTCAAAAATCAAATTTTCTCACTATACTCTCAAAATGAAGAAGTATAGTGGCAAAGCCGTATTTATCAAGGGAAAGACACCGACTTTAGAAGTGTAAACTAGGTTGGCCAGGCTTCGTGGCTCAGCCTATAATCCCAGCACTTTGGGAGGCCGAGACAAGTAGATTGCCTGAGCCCGTGGGGTTCGAGACCAGCCCGGGCAACTTGGCAAGACATCATCTCTACAATAAATAAAAAATTAGCCAGGCATGGTAGCACATGCCTGTAGTTCCGGTTACTTGGAAGGCTGAGGCAGAAGGATCACCAGAGCCCAGCAGGTTGATGCAGGGGTGGCCGCGAGTGGCCACTGTATTCCAGCCTGGGCGACAGGGTGAGACTCCAACTCAAAAAAAGAAGTGTAAACTAGAAGAAATCAAAAGTCACATCCCAGGAGATGTTTCCTAGGAAACCAAAGGGGATTCATTTTCCCCGAAAAAGGGGGGGGGTTAGTAAAAATCATACAGATGTCAAAGATTATGATGAAGTTATTATGTCTCAGGAAGAAAGATGAATTAGCTAATTTGAAGCTGGAAGGACGGCTTGAGTTCAGTATTATCGTCATTTTACAGATAGCGAAACTAAACTTTGAGAAATTAGATGATTGGCTTAGTCTGTAATAATCAGCAACAGGCTAAAAACAGAATTTCAGAGGTCAGATTTCACATTAAGCAACATTCCAATTCTGTATTGTTGAAAACGTTTCAGGCCCTCTTCAGTTACATCTTCCAGCCGTGCTAGTCCCCTATATTTTCTTTTCCCCCTTCTCTTGCCATTAGCCACAGTCCAGGCATCTGTCCCTTCCCTTCCAGCCAGACATACGTATACTCAGTCTCTCACTACAATCACTGATTTGTGATATCAAAAATGACCTTGGTAGAAATCTGTTCCTAAAAAGGACTTTGGTAAAAAGCTGGTCCATCACTCTTATTTCATAAACAAGGAGACCGGGACAAAGACTAATGAAGTGACTTTCACTTGTAGTGTAGTGAACAGGAGCACAGATTCTCCTATTAAGACTAGCCTGATTCAAATTCGGTTCTACCACTTAATAGCCACATGCCTTAGACAAGTGGCCTAACCTCCTTAAGCCTTAGTTTCCTGATCTGTAAAATGAAGGCATTAATAATAGTTATACCTTATAGGGCTAATGTATTAAATGCAGTAATCCACACAAAGAACTCTGTACTGTGCTGAGCACCAAGGGAGTCCTAACTAAATGTTAATTGTTACTGTACTTAGGGGCTGGAGAAACTCAGCTAGTTAGGAACAGAGTTAGGACTGGAATGCAAGTCTTCCAACTTTGAGTCTAAAACTTTTTTCAACTGCATCACTCCCTGACATGCTTACCCAGATGTCACATTTGCCAGGAAAGAAGCGTTCAGGGATCCGGGCAGCATACAGGGCAGCTCCCGTGATGTAGAGACTGGCCATCAACAGCAACCAGCCTATCTGCCCAATGGTGGCAGCCTTCAGGAATCCCTCCGAGATGACGTAGTGCAAGGTAGGAATGATTCCACTCAGACCTAAGCCCAAGAACACTCCTAGAAACCACAAGAAAATAAAGTAAAAATGCAGAAGAGAAATAAGGAAGAAGTCAACGTGGTAGCACAGTACCATTAACTCTGTAAACTGAGTATTTCAAAGTAAGATGCAAAATTAGCTTCTTGTTTTAAAGAAAAAGAAGGTTCTTCAAACTCTGGGACAGTCCCACAAGACAACACAGCTATATTCTAAAGCTCTATTTACAAATGCAGGGAGCCTCCTGCTAACAGAAGCTTAGCTTAGTAAGTCAGCAGTCTTCAAGGGTTTAGAATTATGTTGCTAAGTGTTTTAGAAAAGGACTGTAGGAGTTTGTTTAAACTGCCCAAAGTGCTGCCCTTTTACAGACACAGATTAAAATACAGCGCAATTTTACATGCTATCTTCTCAGCATCTCAAAGAGAAGAGGGAAATGGCAGTGCTGACCTCACAAGAGACAGGAAGCAAGCAGGCCTAAAGAATGATTTCCTACCTCCACTCCTCTAAAAAAATGATTATGATCCTATTCTTCCACTTGCTACTTGACATGCTAAGCAAAGGCACTAATGGTTTTACCTATCATTCTTTAAGTCAAAGGCTCAGGAATGTGGTTCTTCTGATGTGTTTGAATAGCAGAATGCTCAGCTCCACTCAGCAAAGACATTCTTATATTACGTGCTCAAAAAGGCTTAACGCCACAGTATTCCTGAAGTATACTGAAAGCCAACCCTAATCACTGTTCATCTGCACATATGAACACTTAAGGAAAAGAACAGTTGTTGTAACAATGGTCACTAATGAAGTTACTTCCACTTCTAACCTAGGTAACTGCAGATGATCTAGGGCTTGTGTTTTAATGCCAAATGGGTTTCTTGTTTTGTTTTAAGGAAAAAAGGAGGATGAAAGGAAAAATAACTCTTAATATTGCTTATTCATTCTCAGTAGGCACTGGATTTGACACTGAATATAAAATTGAAGACACAGTCCTGGCTGCAAGAAGTCCCCAGTCCAGTGGGAGACAAAAACATCTCTGCTACTTCCATAATATTACAAGGAGGCCCAACCAAGACACTGAGGAACTGCTGGTTTTCCATGTGATCTCCAGCTAAGCAGGCATTATCATAAATATATAAAGCCCCTTTATCCTTACATCAGAAGACAGAAGAGATGTATGGTGCCTCTTGAATAGAACATAATCAGTATGAAGACGAAGTCACATAGATTCAATAAAAACATAAAACAAAACAACAAAAGACTCAATCACCACAAACAGAATACTCCAAGCTGAAAGAGTGAGACAAATCACTGTTTACTTGACCATAAACAACACTACCAAATATATCACCTCATGCTCACCACTGCCCCTCAATCTTATAATGCCTTAAGACAACTCATAGACACTACTACTATTACTAGAGTAAAAGTCCTTCAACAACATATTTGTATCACAAATACATAATATAATGCTTGGCAAATGGCAGAGCTTTAATAAATGCCTAGTGAATAAATGAATGTTGATTGCAGAACCTCTGCATGCACTTACCTGCTCTTACTCCACGGTACTGAGGGGTGGCAAACATGTCCCACTGGGAGACTATAATGGCTGCAATGCCCAGCACACAGATGACAATCAAGTAGATGAAGCAAGGTTGTGGATTACAGTAGAAAGAATAATAAAGCCAAGGAACAAAACTTCCCATAATCAGAAGAGCAATACCAGAGTAGTCCAGTCTAGAAGAGAAAAAAAAAATCATTTAATGCAGTAATTTTTAAATTACTGACAACCATAGATCCCAATTAATCCCCAAAGACACGAGCTATTACCAATAGCTAAGAGACAACCTGGGATGCTCTTTAACTTTTAAAAAAAACTCCCATCAGATGGTATTAAGAATTCTGCCACCTCTGCTGGATTTTTTCCCTAACCTACTACCTCTAAATCAGTGATCAAAATATTGACTTTGGCTGGGCGCAGTGGCTCATGCCTGTAATTCCAATATTTGGGGAAGCTGAGGCAGGAGAATAGCCTGAACCCAGGAGTTCAACACCTGCCTGGGCAACACAGTGAGACCTCATCTCTACAGAAAAAATTGTTAAAAATTAGTCAGGCTTGGTGGCAAACACCTGAGTTCCAGCTACTCAGGAGGCTGAGGTGAAAGAATCACTTGAACTCAGGAGATCAAAGGCTATATAGTAAGCCATGATTTGTGCCACTGCATCCCAGCCTGGGCAAGAATGAGACCCTGTCTTTAAAAAAAAAAAAAAAGGACAACTTTACAGATACTTACTTAGAGAAGAGACGGGAGACCCCTTCTGAGTGGCAGTAGACTGTGTGGAAGAGCCATGAAAAAGAAAGGCAGAGAATGGCTCCTAAGAAAAATAACCCAAAGACCACCTTCTCCTGCAGAGGAGCCACAAAAGAGATGTTTGGGCGAAACATATAAAAGATCCCCAGGCACAGGAAGAATACACAACCTACGAAAAGAGTACAGGAGACAGATAAAACATCATCCTTTTGAACTCCTGGGCTGTTACATACCGATTCTGTTTCCAATCCTTCATAATTGCAATAATACTGAATGGAAGTTCCATGAGAACACAGAAGCTTATCCAAAATTTTGGTTTACTTCCAACATTGTTGGTATCATATATACTTCAGCTTCATACACTGGGTTTACAGAATATAATAATTTATTTGTCTGAGGGCATAATCTGAAAAAAAAGCAGACGATGCTGCTACTTCTTAGAAGACTAAGCCGGGTTTGGTGGCTCAGCCTGTAATCCCGCGCCTTTGGGAGGCTGAGGTGAGTGGACTGCCTGAGCCCGTGGGTTCAAGACCCGCCTGGGCAGCGAGACCTCATCTCTACAATACATCAAAAAATCAGCCGGGCATGGTAGCGCATGCCTGTAATTCCAGCTACTTGGAAGGCTGAGGCGGAAGGATCACTGGAGCCCAGCAGGTTGAGGCTGCGGTGGCCGGGAGCCGCCACTGCACTCCAGTCTAGGTGACAGAGTGAGACTCCAACAAAAAAAAAAAAAAAGAGGAAGACTAAATGAGTTCACCTCTACCTTTAGATCTGGATTGAAGTTTTATTTATAAAGTTTTTGGCACATACATATAGCCCAATTTTCAAAGGTCTGCTATGCTTTTGCTTTTGTTTTTGCAATAAATTCCAATACCTCTAAACCTTGCCAAGAAACACAGCTTTCCTCCACCAACAGCTATCAAAGAGTATTATGCTGTTTCTCTGGTCCTGACCAGTTGGTCTGGCAGATTCAAGAGTTAAGGACAGTAAAATACCTACTCAGGCCATTTCCTAACCAGTGTGTAAATGGTTCTCCACAATAAGATACCATGTTCCCACTGCTTAGGGAAGGGACACTCAACATAAGGAAGGTACAGAAATTTAGATGTTAAAAATTTGCTAAGTGATTTATCATTTGATTTAAAAAGTACCCCTGAGTTAGAAGTCAGCAACAAACTTGATTTCTCTATTCTACTCTCCCTATATCAGCAGGCAGGAACTTGGAAACACTGTGGAAATAAAATGTGTGATAAGAAATTCAAGTCAAATGGAATAAGGTCACAAACTTCTTAGTGTATTCACAAGGTTGTACAACCATTTCATTACATTTCTCAAAATATCTGATTTGTAGACTAACGATAATAAACTTCTTTTCACATGCATAGAGGCCATTTGTAGATCTCTGGGGAAATGTCTACTCAGATGTTTTGCCCATTTAAAAAAATTCATTGTTCTTATTGTTGAGTTGTAGGAGTTATTTACTAGATGCTTACCAGATAAATAATTTGCAAATACTCTCTCCCATTCTATGGGTTGTCTTTTTAATTTCTTGATAATGTCTTTTGACAGAAGTTTTTAATTTTGATGAAGTCAAATTTATCTATTTATCCTTTGTTTTCCTTTGCTTGTTTGTGCTTTAGGCAATTCTAAGAAGCTGTCACAGAATCCAAGGTCACAAAGATGTCTATGTCTGTTTTCCCAAAGCAGTTCATAGTTTAGCTGTTATGTTTGAGTCTCTTATCCATTTTTGAGTTCATTTTTGTATAGAGGGTGAAGATGGGGTCCAACTGCACTCTTTTAAATATAGCACAGTTTGTCCTAGCGCCACTTGCTGGAAGATTATTCTTTCCTTATTGCATTCTTTCCTTAATATACAATCACAATGGGGGAAAAATTACAGTTCCCAATCTACTTTAGGCCATACTGAAATTTAACTGTGAATATTCTAAGTGTTAGAAGAAAAATAAACTAACTTCTATTAAATAATACCTCCCTCTCAGTGGTCAGTAAAATATTATACCACTTTTTTTTTTTTGAGTTGGAGTCTCACTCCGTCACCCAGACTGGAGTGCAGTGGCCGCTCCCAGCTACCGCAGCGTCGACCTGCTGGGCTCCGGTGATCCTTCCGCCTCAGCCTTCCAAGTAGCCAGAACTACAGGCGTGCGCTACCACGCCCGGCTGATTTTTTTTTTTTTTTTTTTATTGTAGAGATGAGGTCTTGCTGCCCAGGCAGGTCTCGAACCCGCAGGCTCAGGTAATCCACTCACCTCAGCCTCCCAAAGGCTCGGTGGCTGAGCCACCGAGCCCGGCTGTACCACATTTTTTATAGCAACTTGTTCTTGGCTTGGTTTGAGGATAATGTCTGAAAATCTAGTAGACAGAAACATGACTTAAGTTCTAATAAAATCATAATGCAAATTAGGATGAGCAAACAGTAAAGTAGTGAGAGAATTCATCATTAGAAATTCAGAAAACAAAATAGCGTATCCCAAAAAATTTTTTAAAGTTCTGTTCTTATCCTCAAATACATGAAAATAAGAAAGAATAAAGTGAATCACCAACCCATTATACCACTGACATGACATACCTAAGAGATGTGTCCAGATGTTGCCTGTCTCTGTGTGTATTCTGAAAATGCTCTTGAAACAGGCCCGGAAAGAAGGCATAGGAGGCCGGTGTCCGTGTAAAAGGAAGTCATTATCCTTGAGCCAGTCTGGTAGTACATCATGAGGGATCACTCGCCACCGACCTTCCCATACCTGGAAAAAAGGTGTTATCAAACACTTCTGTGATTTTAGTTGTCAATCTGGGGACACTGATCTCAAACAACTACCTATTACTACTGTTTTATAATGGGGAAAATAATTTATTTTTTAAAAGGCAAATATATTCAAAATGTATAATGTCCTATATTCTGAGTCCTTAGAAATGACTGATGAAGAAGACACTTTTTTTTTTTTTAGTTAGAGTCTCACTGTCGCCCAGGCTAGAGTACAGTGGCAGACTCATGGCAACTCCAGCATCAACCTGCTGGGCTCCAAGCAATCCTTCCGCCTCAGCCTTCCATGTAGCCAGAACTACAGGCATCCACTGCCACGCCCGGCTAATTTTTTATTTATTGTAGAGACGGGGTCTTGCCAAGTTGCCAGGGCTGGTCTCGAACCTCATGGGTTCAGGCTAACCACTCACCTTGGCCTCCCAAAGTACTGGGATTGCAGGCTGAGCCACTGGGCCAGCCGAAGAAAACACTTTTTAAATGAACGGCTTTTCTTAGGAAAAGGAAAGCATAAGCAAATCTATAGAGCATGCCCTAAAAGCTCTGTTTCACTCTGGCTAAAGGTGGGGTGAGAGGTACAAAGTCCTACCCATACCACCCCTCTTCATCCTGAACAACAGACGTTACCCCTGATAAATCCCTACTGTATTTTTATAAGATCATTTTAAAATTTAATATTCTTAGTGGAAGAAAAAGAACTATATAAAATCAAACTTTTGTACCTTTTGCTAAAATCTCTCCCTCCCCCTTATTCTTTTCTTCTATTCCCACCAGAGCAAATATGAAGCAAAGTTGTCAGAAAATCTTGGGTCTCTGACATTAATTAGTTGTATGAGTTTTAATTAACTATAAAATCTCCAAGCCTCAGTTTCTTCATTTATAAAATGAGGATAATAACAGTGCTTCAATTACTTCATAAAGAAATTATGAGGATCAAGCAAAATGACACAAAGCATCTCATAAATGAGTGAGCAATCCCTAGCATCCATCCCAAAGATGGTACATGATCGAACCATCCACAGAGGCTATCACTTGTCTGAGAGTTAGTGACTGACCCACCTTTCTTTGCCTGCTGGACGGAGCGATGACAAGGAAGGTCAGCCTGAGTTGCCCTTCAAGTCCCTTGGACCCCTTTCCTCCCTTTTTCCTGTGGCTCCTCCCCCATCATATTCTAGAGGAAAAGAGATCAGGGATTTGTTATCCCCTCCTCAGAAAGTCTGTTAACCCTGTCTGCACTCTGCTCCTTTTAATGTTTCTCAACCCAGAGAGCTCGCAGCACTCAGATCACTTGATTCTGAACTAACTTGCTTCTCTAAGACGGAAAAATGTCAGGCACATGGTCTACCACCTTCCAGTTAATGTGGGCTTAGCAGTCCTTCCAGTCTATCACTCTACAAACAAGAATCCAGACTAGAGATCTGCAGGATTCACCTTCAGACAACGGCCTCTACCCCTACCTTCCATGGGTCTTGTAACAAACAACATGGCTAAGCCACAGAACCTTGGTCTCCGCTATGCTGCTATGCAGGAAGAGTGCCCATTCCTTTCACTTCACAACCTATTGCCTGTTCTCATGGACATTTGTAAAAGAACAGATCCTCTGTGTAACATCTCCTCTATCTCCAAAGGAAGTGATAACTAACAATTTTTTTTTTTAAGTTGGAGTCTCACCCCATCGCCCAGGCTGGCCACCCCAGCGTCGACCTGCTGGGCTCCAGCGATCCTTCCGTCTCAGTCTTCCAAGTAGCCAGAACTACAGCTGCGTGCTACCATTCCCGGCTAATTTTTTGTGATTTATTTTAGAGACAAGGTGTCGCCAAGTTGCCTGGGCTGGTCTCGAACCCGCGGGCTCAGGCAATCCACTCACCTCGGCCTCCCAAAGTGCTGGGATTACAGGTTGAGTCAGTGAGCACAGCCGATAACTAACAATTTAAGAACAAATGTGGCCTTCTTAATGCTCTATCAAAACTAACCCTCTCTTTCCCGTCCCACCCCCCACGCTATCTTCCAGCTCAAAACTTGGAGCCTATGATTACTGGTGCTGATCTGGCCATTCCATGTGTGTTCCTAACATATAATAAAGGAATCTAAAATGCCAAAAGACTAATCTAGATTTCTAATGTCTACCGCTGACAGTACTACCACTTATAAAAGTTGCATGACATATGAAAGGACATAACATGGATTTAATATGCCGGATGAGCAGCCACTTTTAACACTGCCTAAATCTCATGCTTTTCTAGCAGTTCACTTTGACTTACCATCACTAGCCAAGGGCAGAACTGGTTTCTCAGAGGCAGCTATTGATAGTTGCTTTACAACCCTCTCACCAGCTTGTTACTAATTTGTTTTTCCATTTCAAGTATTTGCCTCCACCCATAAGACCCACC
The DNA here is from genome assembly GCA_027257055.1 of Cephalopachus bancanus. Classification (NCBI taxonomy): domain Eukaryota; kingdom Metazoa; phylum Chordata; class Mammalia; order Primates; family Tarsiidae; genus Cephalopachus; species Cephalopachus bancanus. Next base: position 1,081,092 of record JAPVLO010000308.1, read on the forward strand.
TAATCAGCCCTTCCTAACCTTCATGACAGACAGACCCCACCACCATAGCAGCAATCATGTGACTAACCCCACCCCTCTGCCTGCTGTCCATCAGGGTCTGCGCTTACCTGCCCCCTTTGTAATGATATGGAGCAGACCACCATCCAATCACCTTATCAACCTCCACCCCATCAAGGAGGAATGTTTAAAAGCATTCAAACTTGAGAAGCCAGCCACCAGTGCTTTACCAGAGTCTGGTGTGGCCAAGTGCTCTTTGAGTTGTGGCTGCTGCCATGTTTCTAAGCTCTGGCCCTCTCTCCTACCCTTGGGAGAGGTGAATCTCCTTTCTCTTTCTCTCCTCTCTCTAATTTATTTTCTAAATAAACTACCTTTTCTAATCTGGCTTCTGTGCAATTCTTTGCATCTTTCATGCGACACTGGATCGCACACCAGGCTTCCCCCCCACCCCTCCACCCCATCCCCCCCAGTAGGTCTGACCTAACATTCTGGAGCCCCTGCTGGGAGTGTGACCTAACAATATATTCCACAGGATTTTATGGAAAGAAAGAAAGAGACCAAATACTGAATTTTTTGCATCGAATTTGAATTTGGGAAAGACATTATTGTTGAGATTAAACATACAAAATGTTGCTACGCTATTCTACTTTGAGAGAATTTTATTTTCTAAGGGAGGGGAGGGAAGGTAGAAATCAATCCTTAACATCTTCAAGGCAATTCACAAGGTACACACAGTTTTGCTGTGATGCAACAAAAAGTGTTAATGTGCTATTGCACACAGACAAAAAAGTCGTATGTTCTCTTTTTATATTCAGAAAGAATATGCTGAGCTTCTTACTACTTATATGCATATAATGTCAGAGTGACTTCCCCATTGTTTCTAAACAAACATTCCAGTTGTCTAAATACTGAGCCAGCCAGAGCTATACTTTCCTAATTATACTGCAATTAGTGACACATTCAAAAGATACTGCACCCTCAACTTGGGAGTCCTATACAGTCAGTCAAATGTTAACACAAACAGGTAACCTCTTTTACACCCTTGAATAAAAGAATGTGATCACAACTTAGCCAAAGACATATTTATTTACAAGTCTGATAAAGATAATGTCTACCATTAAACATCTTAGCAATGGTCCACTAGGTTTGTATTAGACCATAAAATGTACAAAAATTTTTTTTTGAAAAAAAATCCACAGCACACATCCTAGTCCCACATGGGCCTACTTATGCTGGTAAAATAACAAAAATCAAAGTCTGGAAAAAAGAGAGCGAGAGAGAGAGACACACACACACATACACAGAGACACACACACACCAAGACCAAACTTGGAAACTCTGAAGACTAAATTATTTTATTTTCCCTATTCCTGTAAAGAAAAGCTTTCCCAAAAGGAAAGGTCCACCAGTAAGGCCACAATACACCTCATTTTAAACTGTCTCTGTTTGCTTGCTTCCAACCCAAGAAACAGAATCCTTGTGTCACTAGACCTGGCTAGTGTTCAAGTGTGGTCAGTTGCACAGACACAGCAGGGTAGAGCTGCACGGGAAGCATATGTAATGGGTGCCTCTTCATTCTGCTCTCAGACAAACTGCAAGGGGATGCCTGCAACACTCATTTTTCTTCAGTAGCAGACAAATGCCCTGTCTTGTTTATTCTGTCATTAGCTGTTAAACTGAAAGTTTTATCTGCTTCACTCTTTGCTCTCAGTTCAGAAAGGAGAGGCAGAAAGGCAATTAAAGTCAGCTATAGTATTCCACTGACCTATAAATAGCATTCCCTAAAGGCCCAGACATTAAATTTGAGACTTTAAGAGATTTCTTCACACCAAATTTGCTTTTTGAAAAGCAAAATATATATTGTATACCCCTTTGTGCTAATTCTTCTGAGACAGTGATCACTAGAATAGATCTATTGTTTTGCTTAGCTTTTTCTTCACTAATTATCAAATACATTAAAATTGCCTAGGCTCTATGTAGACCCATACATGTTTATACTCCCACCAGACCCCGCTGGGCCCTCAGTCTTGGAAGAGATGCCCATGTTCAGATCATAACGTTCTCTTCTCATCCCCTGGTTCAAAGTATAGTAATCTAAGTCAACTGACCTCAGTAATTTCCACATAATTGTGAATGTAGGTAAACCTAAAGTTAGTTTTCAGGATCTAAGACCATGTGCATAAAGTGTTTTGGCTTCATGAAACCCGTGAAAAGCTAAGGGTCACAAAACTTTATCTTTAATGAAAGAGTTCTCCAGAAATGTTTAACAAATAAATTTATATACACATATACATAGACAGACAGCCTGACTTATGCTGACTAGATCACAACTGCTAGGGCCCCTAGTGATCTGATTAATCAAGTACCTACAAACTTACCAGTATCGCTACTGTATCTGAGCAAGCAAACCCAACTGTAGTTACCATCTTAAGAAAAACAAAATCCCACAACAGGTCCTACGGAATCAGACAGAGGGTTGGAAGATAGAGAAAGGCCACATAGAGTGGCTCACGCCTGTAATTCCAGCACTTTGAGAGGCTGTAGCGGGAAGTGAAGTCAGAGTTTGAGACCACCCTGGTCAATACAGCACCTCTACAAAAAATAAAAAATGAGCCAGACATAGTGGCACGCCTGCAATCCCACCTACTTGGGAGCCTGAGGCAGGAGATCACTTGAGTCCAAGAGTTCGAGGCTACAGTAAGCTATAATCACACCTCTGCACTCCAGTTTGGGCAACAGAGTGAGATTCTGACGAAGGAAGGGAGGGAGGGAAGGGAAGGGAAGGGAGGGAAGGGAAGGGAAGGGAGGGAAGAAAGGGAAGGAAGGAAAGGAAGGAAGGAAAGAAGGAAGGAAGAAAGACCTTCAAGACAGAAGATGTACCAGCTCAACTGAAATTGCCAGATGTGCAGGAAAACTGGAATATCAGTATCTCCAGAGCAGCTGAATTGCCCATGGAATCCCTATAAAGAATGTTTCCCAGAGCAGACAAAAAATAGACTCAAGGAACCTGGGAATGCCAGTTTAATATCTCCAGGCATCAATGACCCAATTTTGTTTCATACTGTCTTATCTAAATCATCAATAAGACATTTACATGTTAGCATTTATCAGGAAAGGTTTGTTTCCCAACTGGATATCCTAGTTTTAGCAGAGCTTTATCATAACTGGGCAGGAAGACAAATGTACTGTGCCTTGAACAGGGTTATGGTAAGAAGACTTTAAGAGAACTGACCTTAAGCTTCTGTCTCCATTTTGACACACACCTTCCCCAAAGCAAACCAAAGGTATTACCCTAAGGTACTACCTTTAAAAGTTTTGGTTTGGGAGGAGCTAACTATATAGCATCAGCCAAGTGTGGTAGCTCATGCCTGTAATCCCAGCACTTTGGGACGCCAAGGAAGACAGACTGCTTGAGGCCAGGAGTTTGAAACAGCCTGGGCAACATAGCGGGACCTCGTTTCTAATTTTAAAAAATTAGCAGGGTGGTGCATGCCTGTAGTTCTAGCTACTCGGGAGGCTGGGACAGGAGGATTGCTTGAGCCCAGGAGTCTAAGGCTGCCATGAGTTATAATCGTGCCACTGCATTCTATCCTGGGTGACAGTAAGACCCTGACTCTTAAAGAAACAAAGTAAAAATAAAATAAATATATACTTATATATGTACACACACACATAGCATGAAAGTGGCAAGAAATTACAATCTTACCTTACAAACAAACTCCTCCATTCTTTCCATGGCATGGTGGGCTTGTAAGAGAGGGGACATGCCCATAAAGCCCTCATCTTCCTGAGAAGCTTCGTCATTGCATTCATGTTCCTCAGCACTCTGCAAGGCAATCACAGGAAGGGTCAAAGACAGAGACTGGGAGCTAAATTGCAGATTTATAACGAAATTCTCTAATGGTCAAAACAAGGTCTCAGACAAGGATCAACAATACAATAAGTAAAGTTACATTATAGGATTATCAGTATTAAAAATGATCACCGGTTACCCAATTCTCTGACAGATGCCTGAACTGTCTACAACAGCAGCATCTGATATGGTTTCAATGTTGTCCCCTCCAAATCTCATGTTGAAATGTGATCCCCAGTGATAGAGGTAGGGTCTAGTGGGAGGTGCTTGGGTCACAACAGTGGATCCCTCATGAACAGCTTGGTGCCCTTCTTGTAGTCACAAGTGAGTTCTCACGCTAACAGTTCACACCAAGAGCAGGTTGTTTAAAGGAGCCCAGTACCTTTCTTCTCCCTCTTGCTTCCACTCTCACCAAGTAACATGCTGTCCCCCCTTGCTCTCCATGAGCAAAAGCTTCCAAAAAAACCTTCTGGAGGCCTCACAAGAAAGTGAGTAGATGTTGGCGCTGTGTAGAACCATGGACCAAAATCAATCTCTTTTCTTTAAAAATTACCCAGCCTCAGGTATTTCTCTACAGTAACACAAAATGGACTAATACAGTTCCTATGTGTGTTTCAGCAGCAAATTCCTTGAGTAACTTTTACTGGTTTGTTGTTGTTTTAATAACCATTTTCATATAATACATAATATTATGCAAAATTGTGGAATTACTGAGGGGAAAATCTTCAAGAACCCCACCTATATATACAAAATAAATAATTATAATACAACGTGGTAAGTGCTCTAGTAATGAAAGAAGGAGAGAAAAACATTTATTAAACGTTTAAGATACGTCCAACACAGAGAAAGGGACTTTATATAGGCTATCCAACTTAATGTTGGCAACCACCTTACTAGATAAATATTCTTATCCCCATTTAACGTATAGGAACATTAGGCAAAGAGGTCAAAGAAGTTGTCCAAGGTTAAAGCTGGTAAAGTAGAAAAGTCAAAAATCCAAAACTCATTGCCTTTCCATATTCTTAAGGAAATAATTTATTTGAGGAAACGGAGAAAGAAGCGACAATTTGGTAAGGTCTGAAGGGCTAGAGAAGATAGATTGATAGATAACTGATAGATAGATAGATAGACAGACAGACAGACAGACAGGCAGGCAGACAGACAGACAGACAGGGAATGGTGGCTCACGCCTGTAAGTAATCCCAGCACTTTGGGAGGCAGAGGCAAGAGGACTGCCTGAGCCCATGGGTTCAAGACCAGCCTGGGCAACTTGGGGAGACCTCGTCTCTACAAAAAATTAGCTGGTATGGTGGCATGTGCCTGTAGTTCCAGCTATTTAGAAGGCTGAAGCAGAAGGATCGCCTGAGCCCAGCAGGTCGAGGCTGTGGTGGCCATGAGTGTGCCACCACTCCAGCCTGGAGTGCACTCCAGACTCTGCACTCCTGACTCTGACTCAAAAAAAAAAAAGATAAGGATAATTTCTGCTTCAGACCAAGATTTATACAGAAGATTTATAATTTAGACAGAATTATACTGTAAGAAGGGCAATGCACTGGGAAATCAGAAGACCTAAGTAGTAAAGGCAGTTCTACCACTAACATCAATGGCTCCTTACCAGAGGTCAATCTTCTCATTTATATCTAAAAGCAGGAGTTCAAACAATCTCTACAGTCTTCCACGTCTCTAAAATTCTGTGATTCTGTAACTCAGTGAATAATGACAGCACAAGAGAACTACAATTCTCTATCTAAACAAGGGCCTGCTAGATCAACAGTACTGCTAACACGACTGCATGAAGAAATGAACTGATTCTCTACCTTTAATCAGAGAACTGGTAAGAATGAACACACAGAAGCTATAGGTAATCTACCACTATATGAACATGAACATATTTTAAAAGAAATTTTGAAATCTCATTTTCCTCCTCTTCACTTTTTCAAGACAGTAAATAGAGGCTATGATATGATGCAGCATGTGAAACATGTTACACATGCATCTCTGAATTTTTTTTAAAAAAGGAACATTTTTCAAGAAAACTATCTTGAATCTGCTCTCCACTATTCCCACAAATAAAATGCCCTCCCATCTTTGCTTACCTGAAACTTACCTATCCTTTAATCACTAGCCTATCATATTTCTTGTTTACCCTTCCCAAACTACTCCAACCTAGTGTTTCTCAATCTTTCATTACTGAAACCCTCCAGACCAGGAGCACTTTTAGATTGCTTCTTTCATCCCTATGAAATTTTAATAGCACAGACATACAATCTGTTTATGCATTGTAGTCCATTGTAGGACTCTAAACTGTAGTAACATTTAACAGTCAAACCCTCCACCTTACCAAGAACCAATTTTCACCAGACTGCAAATCCCACCTAACCCATAGCAACTGCGTCCTCTTCTGAACTTATTTAGCACTTAAGTAAGCACCCCTCATTTGACAATATCTGATTACAGCTCATTTTACTGACTTATACTATCTTATTTAGTATTTGATAGATTTCATGTTTTTGTGTGGCACTTTCTAAACTAGATTTAAGTCTTTTTCCCCATGGCTCCCAGAACATACTTACACAGTGGCTAAATTAATAAATGCTTTAAAAGATTTTCAACATTAAACCAAAGAGAACTGTACCTAATTAAACATAAAACAAAAATGATAAAATTCCATTAAACTACAAATTAAATGAAAACTGAAAATAGGTAACAGCTTGAAATGATTAGGAGACTGACTTTACAATATAAAATTTTATATAAAATATAAAACAGTTCAAGTATGTATGTATATTCAACATGTAACTGGCTCTTCACAAAAAGAAATAGAAACAAGGATTCAATTTTTATTCTCATTCAAATTACATCAGCAGTTTCAAAACTACAAATAAGAATATAAAACAAAATAAGAGTTAAATGTTTCCTGTACTATCAAGCATAAAACCTGATGAAATTGCAGTCTGAATCAATGGGACTAAGTAATCAATGAGATTACTTACTAATCAGTAATTCTGATTATCAGGCTGAGTGCAGTTAGATACACAGAGGAATACTAATAGGAAAAGGTAAGCTTGCCTCACCGGACAAAGAAAGGACACTTGATCTACTATTACAGACTTATATAAGGAAAAATGAGGAAAAGGATGCCTCTTTCAACACACACTCACTACTATACTCAACTATAAGAGAGAGAGATGAATGGTGCCACCAATCATAGGGAGGGAAGAAGAATGAGTTCCTTGCTCCTGGAAAAGGAACACTTTATGTCCTTAGCAGGATTAAGATATCTTTTCTGAAAGAAAACAGAGGTACATTCAGAATGTAGAACGATGGTCTGGGATAAACACTAGCAATAAGCCAATAACAATGTCTATCTATTCATCAAACATTTACTAAGTATGTTTTAAGAAAAAGTGGCTGATTGTTACAATGGATTAGGAGTGAGTTGAAGCCATTTAAACCTCAACTATACTGATGCATTCTATAATCTTTGACAAGATTACATTAATTCTCTCTCAGTATCAGTTTCCTTATCTGTAAAATAGCTTTAATAATACTATACCTTCACTGCAGATCTGTTTGATGATCAATGATAATGAATAAATAGGAACTATCACAGGGCCTAGGATTCAGAAGGTAATAAATAAATAATGCCCTTTATTACTATAACAAAGGGCTAGGAACTAAGTACATTAAGGTAGGTATTACAACCTAGTGGAGAAGACACATGTAAATAAACAACAACAGCAATGAGCTTAGAGAACTGTAAGAATAAGATCTGATGCAGAGACAAAATAGTTAACTTTGGCACTGTGGAATTTCTTAGAAAGGTAACATCTAAAGCAAGCCTTGAAAAATGTATAAAAGTTCACCAGATGCGAAGGGGAAAGGCATGAGAGGAAACGTAATAATAGCATGTATGCAAAAACACAGAAGAAAAGGCATGATACAAAAAATATGGTAGTTTAGCATGACTGCAGTAAAAAGTATATGTGAGCCGGGCTCGGTGGCTCAGTCTGTAATCCTGCACCTTTGGGAGGCTGAGGTGAGTGGATTGCCTGAGCCCGCGGGTTCGAGACCCGCCTGGGCAGCGAGACCTCATCTCTACAATAAATCAAAAAATCAGCCGGGCATGGTAGCGCGTGCCTGTAATTCCGGCTACTTGGAAGGCTGAGGCGGAAGGATCGCCGGAGTCCAGCAGGTCGAGGCTGCGGTGGCCGGGAGCGGCCACTGCAGTCCAGTCTGGGCGACAGAGTAAGACTCCAACTCAAAAAAAAAAAAAAAAAAAGTAAATGTGATGTGATGCTTTAAAAAAGTGGAGGTTTGGAAGATGGTGGCTGAGCCCGTTGGACTGTGCGAGTCCCTGTGTGAGTGAGAGAGTGTATGGAAAATTTTGAGCACGTGCAGGTGAGCAAGTGGGCGTGTGAGTGGTTGACTGAGTGAGGGCTAGGGAGCTAGCAGCCAAGGCTCTCCTGCTTCAGCGGCTGGTTGTGAGAACTGCTGGGCTTGGACCCTAGCGACTCCCAGGACACAGAAGCCGGTGCCATTTTTTCTTCTATTTTTTTTAATCAACAAACCCTCCCTGGGAAGAAAATGTTGGGAGAGACTGTCTAAGTGGGGGCTCATGAGCAAATGGTCAGGCCCCTGGTGCAACCACTGGTGCTGCAGCTTTTCTGCTTTGTCCCTGGATCTTCCCAGGTCGCAGAAGCCCAGCGCCATTTTTTTTTTTTTTAACGGACAAAAGCGGGCAGGGAGAAAATATCACCCCAGGCTCTCCCTCACCAGTGCCACAGAAGAGAGACTGCGGGCTCCTGGCTTTGCCTCACAACTTCAGTGCCTGTGAGGGCACTGGCAGCAGAGGCTGTGGAGAGAGTCCAGAGGCAAAGTCCCATGGAAGAGGACAAGAGAGGAACCCCACCACGGGGCAGGAAAGTGCTCTGACTTGCTCACCATGGAGCAACACACCCCATTTCTGTGACCGGTGGATCAACTACTCAGGGATTGATCATGACCCAGAGGGAATATCCTGAAAGCACAAACTTTGAGGGACCTGAAGAATGCTGAGTTCCAGGCACCCCATCCCCTACCCTGATCCAGTCACGGGACAAAGCGTATGGCCAGAAAAGGACGAGGAAGAACTCCAAAGAGATCAGTGGTGAGTCCAGGCTAACCCAAACCCCCTCCTCCCAAGCAATCCTCTAAACATCAGACCCACACAGCTGGGCCACGACTGAGAAGGACAAACCCTGGTGGAGCCTGGACGTCAGTCGCAGGAGGAGAATTCCATTCCAGGATAGGCCTGGTTGAGGCACCCCTGGTGAGAGTACATACCTGGGGAAGAGACAATTCTGGGAGGAGGAGACTTCCCTGACCATAAGACAGTGGGAGGGGAGGACTGCAACCCCACCCACCTGCACTGCCCCTCCTCCTTCCCTGCTTCAGACACTGAGAGTGAAAGAGGTGGCTCTGCAGAAGAGACCTGATTAGAGGAACAATGACACAGCCTGCCACAAGAGGGCAGGGTTTTGTTTTAATTTTCCATTTAAAAAAAATTTTTTTAATGTTTTTGACTGTTTGTTAGTTCATCTATTTTTAAAATATTTTTCCTTTGTGCATGAGTATGTATGTGAGGGTTTGATCTGCTCCCCCACAAATATTATTTTCTTTTTCTGTTTCTTCTTTTATTTGTTATTTTCTGTTTATGTGTGTATGTGAATGAGTGTTCATCTTTCAATTTTGTTGTTGTTGTTGGTTTGTTTTTGCTCTTTTGTTCTTCTAGGGTTTTTTTTATTTTCACTTTTTATAGTTTAAGGTGTGTGTCAATATATTTGTGAGGATTCGACCTGAATTCCATTCCCTCCCACCCTTAGGTCTTTCTGTTTTTCTTCTCTATTTACTTTATGTTAGGCATGTGTGCGTGTTTGGTTTTCTTGTTTTTTTGTTGTTGTTTGTTTTGTTTTACTTTGTTGTTATTCCAGTTTGTTTTGGGGGGGTGTGTATGTCTGTGTGTGTGTGTGTGTGTGTGTTCAATTGTTTTTTGCATTGATTTCTGCTTTGTATCGTCTTATAGAGTGATGGGGGGAGTGGGTCTCAGGGAACACATACCACAATCAGTGAACACTGTAATCTGCAAGTAGTTTCTGAATCCTAGCACCCCATCCCCTACTTTATTTGAATTTCAAAAACTACAAGAGACAGCAAAGCTTCCCATCTACTGTCCTACTTCAAAACAGAACAAATCCAGAGCCCGGATTAGGGAAGATACCAGGACTGAGCAAACATCAGAAGGGAAAGCCTCTCCTACTGACAATGAACAACAGAACTAAAGAGAAAAACAAATGAGGAAAAACCAAAGGAAGACCTCAGGCAATTTGAAATGTACCGAAGACAAAACTCCTGAAAAGTCCGACCTTGGTGCCCAAACAATGGAAATTACCAATGACTGGCCCCAGAATACAACAGGGATTAGGGAATGGATGGAAAGAGTGAATAAGACTAAAGAAAAACAAGATGCAACACTGAAAGAACTTTTAACAGAGATTTTGGCAATAAAAAATTTCATCCAGGAAATAAATAACAAGATGACAAGCATGGAAAGCAGAATTAATCGAGCTAAAGAAAGAATCTCAGAACTAGAAGACCAGAACATGGAACCAACCTGATCGATAAAAAACATAGAAAGAAGACTCAGAAAGAAAGAACAATGCCTACAAGAGATGTACGAGTATATCAAGAGGCCAAACCTACACCTGACTGGTATCCCAGAAGAAGAAAGAGAAATGGAGAACAACTTGGAGCAAGTATTCCAGGAGGTAATCCAAGAAAACTTTCCCTATCTCATCAGAGATGTGACCAGCCAAGCACAAGAGATACAGAGAACCCCCCATAAGACATCAAATGAGAAGGCCAACCCCTAGACACACAATAATTCACCTACACAAAGCCGGCGCAAAAGAAAAAATCCTAAAGGCATCAAGAGAGAAAGGTCAGACTACCTACCGGAGAAAATCAATCAGAATAGCAGCAGACCTATGGGCAGAAACATTACAAGCAAGAAGGAACTGAAGCCCTATATTCAAAGTCCTCAAAGACAAACTATTTCAACCAATAATTTCCTATTCTGCCAAGCTCAGCTTCATCAGTGATGGAGAATCAAAATCTTTCCCAGACATCCAATCCCTAAGAGATCATCCAGCTTCCAGACCAGCTCTACAGGAGACACTTAAAAGGTATTAAGCACAAAGAAAGAAAAAAAATACCACACATTTCCAAAGAGAACAGCAGCGCACAGAATCAACAGAGAAAACAGTGCAACAAGAAACTTGAAAACACACACATACATTAACCCCAAAGCCAAAAGAAAACAAGCAAAGAAAAAACTTTATAAGAGCCTCATGACAGCAATAAACAATCACATTTCAATAATCAACCTGAATATGAATGGACTAAATGCATCACTGAAAAGAAAAGAATGGCAAACTGGGTAAGAAACCATGACTCAATTATTTGCTGCATCCAGGAGACTCATCTCACTACAAGGGACGCACATACACTCAAAGTTAAAGGATGGAAAACAAGTTTCCAGGCAAATGGATCACAAAAGAAGGCAGGGGTTGTGATCTTAATATCAAACAAAACAACCTTTTAGGCTATCAAAAATTAAAGAAAATGCAAAAGGACACTAAATAATGATAAAAAGTTCAATCCATCAACAAGAAATATCCATCCTAAAGATATATGCACCCAAAACAGGAGCACCAACATATATAAGCAACTACTAAGTAAACTAAAAAAAATATTGATTCTAACACTATTACAGCAGGGGACTTGAATACCCCATTAACAGCCCTAGATAGATCATCAAGGCAAAAAGTCAACAAGGAGATGCAGAACCTAAACTTGACACACGACCAAATGGACTTAATAGATACCTACAGATTATTCCACCCAACAACCACAGAGTATACATTCAACTCATCACCACAGGGTGATGAATCCAAGATCAATCACATCCTTGGCCATAAATCAAGCATAAACAAATTCCATAAGGTTGAAATCTTGCCATGCACACTCAGACCACAGTGCAATAAAAATAAATATCAACACCAACAACATTTTCCCAAAGCCCACAAAGACATGGACACTAAACAGCATGATGCTGAACAACTACTGGATCAACACTGAAATCAAAGCAGAAATTAAAAGATTCCTGGAAACAAATGAAAATGAAGAAATATCATGCCAAAACCTCTAGGATGCCATGAAAACAGTTCTAAGAGGGGAATTTATTTCTCTATGAGCACACATCAAGAAAACAGAAAGATCACAAGTGGAGAGCCTAACAAATCACCTAAGGGAGCTGGAAAGAGAAGACCACCAAAGCCTCAACTTTAAAGAATCCAAATCAGCAAAATAAGAGCCCAAATATGGGACAGAGAAGACAAAAATATCATAAAAAACATCAACAAAACAAAAAGCTGGTTCTTTGAAATAATTAACAAGACTGATGGACCTCCAGCCAGAATGACCAAGAAAAAGAGAGAAAAATTCCAAATAAACACAATCAGAAATACAAAAGAGCAAATCACAACTGACCCTAAAGAAATACAAAAGATTATCAGAGATTACTATGTACACCTATATGGAAACAAACTTGATAAACTAAAAGAAATGGAGGACTTTCTGACATCACACAACCTCCCCAGATTGAAACAAGAAGACATTGAGACACTAAATAGACCAATAACAACCTAGGAAACTGACTCTGTCATACAAAAACTCCTACAAAAAAAAAGCCCTGGACCAGATGGCTTTCCAGCAGAATTCTACAAAACATAAAAGGAAGAGCTGATATCAATCCTTTTGAAAGTATTCCAGGCAATGGAGGAAGGAAGATGGAATTCTCCCCAAATCATTTTATGAAGCTAACATCACACTGATACCCAAACTAGGTAAAAATCCAACAAAAAAAGAGAACTACAGGCCAATATCCCTTATGAACACAGATGTAAAAATCCTCAGTTAGATTCCAGCAAATCGGATCCAAAAACACATCTCAAAAAACATCCACCATGACCAAGTAGGTTTCACCCCAGAATGCAAGGCTGGTTCAACATTTGCAAAACCATAAATGTAATTAAATACATCAACAGATGTAAAAACAAGAACCACATGATTATCTCATTATATGCAGAAAAAGCTTTTGATAAAATCCAGCATCGCTTCTTGATAAAAACCTCCAAGCACCTAGGTATAGAAGGAACATACCTCAAAATAGTAAGTGCCATCTACAATAAACCCACAGCTAACATATTGCTAAATGGACAGAAACTGGAAACATTTCCCCTAAAAACTGGAACAAGACACGGCTGCCCACTCTCACCCCTCTTGTTCAACAGTGTGTTGGAAGTCAATTAGACAAGATAAGGAAATCCAGGGTATCCAAACAGGAAAAGAGGAAGTCAAGTTATCCCTCTTTGCTGATGATATGATCCTATACCTTGAAAATCCAAGAGAATCTGTCAAAAACCTGCTTGAACTGATAAAGGACTTTTGCAAAGTCTCAGGGAACAAAACAAATGTGCAAAAGACAGTTGCATTCCTATACACCACAACACGCAGGTAGAGACCCAAATTAAAAGCACAATCCCATTCACAATAGCCACACACAAAAAATGAAATACCTCAGCATCATCCTAACCAGAGAAGTGAAAGATTTTTACAATGAAAACTGCAAAACACTGCTCAAAGAAATCTAAGAAGACACAAACAAATGGAAAACTATTTCATGCTCATGGATAGGAAGAATCAACATTGTTAAGCTGTCCATCCTTCCAAAGGCAATCTACAGATTCAACGCAATACCCATTAAGTTACCAACATCATTCTTCTCAGACCTGGAAATGACAATACAGAAATTCATATGGAAACAAAGACAACTACGAATAGCCAAAACAATCCTTAGCAAAAGAAACAAAACAGGAGATATTACACTTCCAGACTTCAAACTTTACTATAAAGCTACAGTCATCAAAACAGCCTGGTATTGGTACAAGAACAGGCACATAGACCAATGGAACAGGATAGAGATTCCAGAAGCAAAGCCTCAATTTCTCAACCAACTCATCTTTGACAAAGCCTCCAACAACCACTAGAGAGAGAAAAACCTATTCAGTAAATGGTGCTGGGAAAACTGGCTGATCACATGCAGAAGATTGAAACAGGACCCCTACCTATCACCATACACAAAAATTAACTCTAAATGGATCAAAGACCTAAACGTAAAACCTCAAACTAAGAATCTTAGAAAACGCAGGAGACACCCTTATGGAAATTGGAACTGGTAACCAATTCTTATTCAGAACTCTAAATGCCCATACCTTAAGAAATAAGATAGACAAGTGGGACTTCATCAAACTAACGAGCGTCTGCAAAGCAAAAGAAACCATCAAGAGAGCAGGGAGACAGTCCACAGAATGGGAAAAAAACATTTGCCAATTGTATATCTGACAAAGATCTAACAACTAGAATTTACAAGGAACTCAAATGCGCCTTAAGGAAAAAAACAAACAGCCCCATTAAAAAGTGGGCAAAAGACATGAATAAACGCTTCCCAAAAGAAGATATACAGAGGCAGTCAACAGACACATGAAAAAGTGCTCAGCCTCACTCATCATCAGAGAAATGCAAATCAAAACCACACTGAGATACCACCCAACCCCAGTGAGAATGGCCATCATTAATAAAACAAACAACAACAGATGCTGGCCAGGATACGGAGAAAAAAGGAACGCTTCTACACTGCTGGTGGGAATGCAAACTAGCACAGCCTCTTTGGAAGACAGTGTGACGGTATCTGAAAGAACTAGAAATTGACCTTCCATATGACCCAGCAATTCCCCAATTGGGAATATACCTAGAAGAACTCAAATCATTCTACAAAAAAGATACTTGCACACTCTATTTACAATAGCAAAAACATGGAACCAACCATGTTCCACACTGAAGCTGGACTGGATTAAAAAAAAATGTGGTACATATAAACAATGGAATATTATGCAGCCATAAAGAAGAACAAACAAACGGACTTTGCAGCAATTTGGATGGATTTAGAGTCAATCACACTCAGTGATCTATCACAGAAACAAAGAAGAGTACCATATGTTCTTGCTCATAAGCAGACCTTCAGCAATTATAATACTATAAGTGATTGGCAGTAGTGGGAAACTGTCAGGGGAGAGGAGGTGGGACTGGCAGTTGAGGGAAACTGCTAGGGGAGGGAGGGGCACCTCATCAACAAGGGTACCTGCATAATGAACATTTGTATACCTAACCCTGAATTGTACCCCACATCTTTAAAGTAAAAAAATTAAAATTAAAAATAAAGAAAACTGGGGGGGGGGGATTATGAAAATAACCCAAATGTCCACCAACAGATGAAGAGAGAAACAAAGTATGCCATATACACACAACAGAATATTGGTCAGCCACAAAAAGGAATGAAGTTCTGATATCACATACATCAACCTTAAAAACTTTGAGAGTGGCTAAGTAAATATGCCACTCTCAAAGAGATAAATATTGCAGAATTCCACTTAAATGAAATACCCAGAATACGCAAATTCAGAGACAGAAAGTAGTCTTGAGGTTACCAGGGGCTGGAGGGAGAAGGAAATGGGGAGTTATTTCTTAATAGGTACAGAGTTTCTGTTTAGGTGAAGAAAAGTTTTGGAAATAGAGAGTGGTAATGGTTGTACAACATTGTGAACGTACCTGATGTAAATGAGTTATACTTGTAAAAGTGGTTAAGATGGCAACTTGTCTGTTATGTTATACGTGTTTTTGTCATAAAACAGGAAAAAAGATAGAGAGACCCATGGCAGTATTATTCATAAGTCAAAAACCAGAATAACAATGCAGTTATCTACCAATAAGAGGATGGGAAAAACACATGTGATATATTAATATAATGGAATGCTGACTCAGTGATTTAAAAATTACTTTTGTACAAAACAACACAACTGAGTAGCAAACATGTCAAGTGTAAGAAGAAAAACATAAAGAGTTGTATGATTCCACTTATATTAAGTTTGGAAACAGGCAAAGCAAACATATTGTGATATAAATCAGAACAGTGGTTACATCTGGGAGTGGGGGTGTGGTGGAGGCATATTACTAACTGGAAAATGGCATAAGTGAAGCTTGGAAAGTGAAGGAAAGAAGCTGAATCTTGATCTGTGTGGTGATCATACACATATGAAGTGTCATTGTGCCTTAATCTAAGGTGTATTTTTGTCTTAATTATCCCCTAGTAAAATACTGTTTTTGTGTAGATTATCCCTCAATAAAATGTTTTTGTTTTTTTTTAAATGGGGGGTCGGCCGTGCTCAGTTGGCTTAGTCTGTAATCCCAGCACTTTGGGAGGCTAAGGCGAGTGGATTGCCTGAGCCCATGGGTGAGACCTCGTTTTTACAATAAATCAAAAATTAGCTGGGCATGGTAGCGTGCACCTATAGTTCCAGCTACTTGGAAGGTTGAGGCAGAAGGATCGCCAGAGCCCAGCTGGTCGAGGCTGTGGTGGCCAGGAGCATGCCACTGCACTCCAGTCTGGGCAACAGAGTGAGACTCCAACTCAAAAAAATAAATAAATAAATAAAAATGCAGGGTGGGGAGAGGTGATATTAGGTGGTAATCAGCTCTTTAAAGGTTTTTGGTATTAAGGTACTTTAGGCTTTGTCTTGGAGGCAAAGCTAAGTGCTTAAAAGATATAAGGTTAGAGAAAGCTGAATATTAATAAATCTGCATTTAGGAACTATTACTTTGGCAACAGAGAAAAGGCCAGATTAAAGATGAAAAACAAGAGCCAGGCTTGGTGGCTCAGCCTGTAATCCCACGCCTTTGGGAGACTGAGGTGAGTGGACTGCCTGAGCCCGCGGGTTCGAGACCCGCCTGGGCAGGCGAGACCTCATCTCTACAATAAATCAAAAGAAAAATTAGCCTGGCATGGTAGTGCGCGCCTGTAGTTCCAGCTACTTGGAAGACTGAGACGGAAGGAACGCCAGACCCCAGCAGGTCGAGGCTGCGGTGGCCAGGAGCGGCCACTGCACTCCAGTCTGGGTAACAGCGAGACTCCAACTCAAAAAAAAAAAAAAAAAGATGAAAAACAGGAAAGAAGGGAATTATGAAAATATTTAAATAGTCTAAAGCAGGCATGTCCAACCCTGAGGCCTGCAGGCCACATGCAGCCCAGGACAGCTAGTAATGCAGCCCCACAAAATCTTTTAACATCATGTGTTTTTTAGCATTTATTTTCTTCATGACCCCATGCGTGGTTCCATTTTTGAAGTTCACAATCATGCCTTATTCATGACATCGCTCTTTGGGAGCACATACATTTGTGAGCTGCTGTTTTCAATTATGAAGCACACAGACAGCAAAATTCGAACAAACATTTCTGACAAGCACCTTGAGAATTCACTAAGAAATGAGACTACTTCCACCAAACCTGATATTGATAGATTCGTTTTACAAAAACAAAGTCAAATTTACCACTAGTCTTATATTAGTCTCATTTTTCTAAACTTTATAACAAAACATTTTTTTTTTTTTGAGTTGGAGTCTCACTCGGTCGCCCAAACTGGAGTGCGATGGCCGCTTCCGGCCAAGGCGCCTCGACCTGCTGGGCTCTGGCGATCCTTCCGCCTCAGCCTTCCAAGGAGCCGGAATTACAGGCTTGAGCTACCATGCCCAGCTGATTTTTTGATTTATTGTAGAGATGAGGTCTCGCTGCCCAGGCGGGTCTCGAACCCACGGGCTCAGGCAATCCACTCACCTCAGCCTCCCAAAGGCGCGGGATTACAGGCTGAGCCACCGAGCCCGGCATAAAACATATTTTTTAAAAGAGGTCATATAATGTATATATACTAACTATATTATATAATTTATGTGTATCCCAAGACACATTACTCTTTACATGATGTGACCCAGGGAAGAAAAAAGGCTAGACACCCTGGTCTAAAGCAGTAGATCTCAACTAGGAGACATTTTTACTTGCCACAAGTGAATAAAGTGCTATTGGAATCTAGTGAGTAGGGCCAGGATGTTGTTAAACATCCACAACAAAGAACTAAGTGGTCAAAATTTCAACAGTGGTTGAGAAATTCTGATCTAAAGAAATGATAAGCAGCTGGGCGTGGTAGCTCACACCTGTAATCCCAGCACTTTGGGAGGCTGAGCTGAGAGAATTGCCTGAGTCCAGGAGTTCAAAACCAGCCTGCGCAACACGGCTAGACTTCATCACTACAATAAATTTTAAAAATCAGCCAGGCGTGGTGGTGTACACCTGTGATCCCAGTTCCAGCTATTTGAAAGACTGAGGCAGAAGGACTGCCTGAGCCCAGCAGGTTGAGGCTGTAGTAGCTGCGATCGTGCCACTGCACTCCAGTTTGGGAGACAGAGTGAGGAACAAAAAACAAACAAACAATCAAACAAGAGTAAACAATATCATGTGTTAACAGTAGGGAAAAAATAGTTGAATCTTTACTATGAAAAATGTTAATAATAAGGGAGCTACTTACTAAATGCATACTAGTGCCGGGGCAAAATGGTAAGCATTCATTAAAAAAAAAAATTAACGTATTCACTAAGCAGCTACCATATTATATATAAGGAACTCGAGGTTACATGATTTGTTCAAGGTTATACACCTAGAAAATTCTAGTCAGAAGTTCAACTAGCACCCAAGTAGTCCCAAAGTTCACGCTCTAGCCATTATATTCACATTTTTTTCTAGTTCTGAAACTGCTCAATTTGGGAGATAAACATTTGGCCAGAAGACCAAAACAAATACAGGAAAACCTTGCTTAGCACTGCAGCACAGGACAGTGAAAACCACTGTGCAAGCCAAAAACAGGCAAAGTAATCTTAATAGTTAACAGGGAAATGACTATTCCATGACCTTAAAAAAACTTTAACAAAACATATAAAAACTGTCACTTTTAAATGTATGGGGAAATGAAAATAGCTGGTATTTATTTAGTATGCTATCATTTAAAACAGAAACACTGAAAATTAAGTGTCTGTTATTTAAAAAAATTATCGAGAGTAGTTTAAATAGTGCAGGCCTTCTCTTCATTGAGAACTGAGACCTTTTGTAGTTACATAGCTTAATTATGAGAATTAAGATCTAAGGCCACTATACCAACAGAACTTTATTTGTTCCAGGAAATTCTTGTCCGGGAAGGCAAGGATGCAAACCTGTAAGTAACTTCATCATTACCTCTAGGAACTTCTCAAGAGTTCATTTAACTGTACGACAGACTGCTCAATCAGACCCTCGGAACGATAAACTGCTCAACTGGGCAAACGTACTCACGTATCAAGTAACTATTTGCTTATTAAGACTTAGCCCAAGAATTCTAATCTACCTTCTCACAAACTCCGCCCTGTCTCTGTCAGTAAGATCACCATATTGAAAAACCTGCCTTAAGCCACTTGAACCCAGACTCCAAAACCCTACAATGTCTACCCATAACCTCTCCTTTCTAAAACACTATGTACCAGCATTCTTTAGGGCAGTGTTCTCCCTAACTTGGCTTGGTTTGATCAACAGGTTATTCTGATAGTCTTTTTGACAAGTTAACAGGTTGAAACCAGCCTCAAATTTAGAAATTGGAAGTGTGAAGTAAGGGCATTAGTAAGCTGATACAGCTAACAAAAACACAGAGGTTGGCCAGGCACAATAGCTCAAGTCTGTAATCCCAGCACCTTAGGAGGCCGAGGTGAGGGGACTGCCTGAGCCCACGGGTTTGAGAACAGCCTGGGCAAATTGGCGGGACCTCATCTCACAATAAATAAAAAAAATTAGCCAGACGTGATAGCACGCGCCTGTAGTTCCAGCTACTTGGGAGGCTGATGCGGAAGGATTGCCTGAGCCCAGCAGGTTGACAGTGGGGTGGCCGTAAGCATGCCTGCCACTGCACTTCAGCCTGGGCGACAGAGTGAGACTCCAACTCAAAACAAAAAACAAAAAAACAACACAGAAATTAAGGGGTCTACAAAAAAAATGATAGCTGAAGAATGCATTGATGGATGTATGCCTAGTATCTTTGAAAAGGATAAATACAAAGTCTAGCCTATATGAACATTCATTCTGGCATGCTTAGAAACAGATATGCTCATTGATTGTATTCACTAGTTACTTCCATCAAAGCTTGATGGAAAAAAAGATCTTTAAAATCATTCCATTTTTTAAAATTCTCACATAGCAGTTCTCTCTGGTCTTAACTGAGTTTCCTAAGTAGACATCTCATAAAAATAAAATGTTTGACAGACAGGAAGAGTCCATTTATTTACAAGTTAGCTTTTCTATAATAAACTAATATACAGTAGCATTCTTGAGTTTGGTTGAAGTAAACCAATTCAACAGAGTAAGTTCTAGGTTAAATTAATGAAAGCTCCTCATCTCCCAATTTATGAAGAATCTGGAGCAGAGGAAAAGTAGGACAACCATAAAGGCTGATCTTTTATTCAACCTAAGATCTTGAAAGCTCAGAGATGTGGCGGGGGGACATAAAATTGAAGATCAGGGCAACCTGGTTTGAAATACCTCCTTTATATTTTTACCTAAAAGCTTGCAAAATGCTTCTTAACGATAAACTTTAACAAATATAGCTAAAATAGCACAGGCTTTAGGGTGAGAGACTTAGAAGCAATGTTCTAATAATTTCAACCAATACATAACATTATACAAAATGTTAATGCAAATTTCAAAAAGAATTCTGGATGATGGAAGAATATTGGATCAGGAGTTTAAAAATTGGATTTTAGGCCCTAGCTGCCTAGGCTTACTTGCTAACAAATCCTTGACCCCCATTTACCTTTGACCTTAATCCAGTTATACTGAACATTTTTCAGGTTTGAACACAGCATGTACACTCAATAAATACTAGCTACTATTATTACTATTTCCTAAAAGCACATTATGGTTTGCAGCTGAGTCTACACTTCTGCTAGTCCCTTTGCCCAAAATGTCCTCCAGTCTTTCTCTTAGCTTACCCTGAAACTCAAGTTTTACTTCTCTATCCCCACTTGCAGGTGGAGTTGCTCCCATAGTACTCTGTGCGTAAAATCACACAGTACTTACCACAAATGCACTGATTTAGCTGACTCCCCAATTAAACTGCACACTACGGTAGGGCAAAAAACCATGTCTTCTTTTTGCATGTCCTAAGCACCAATACATGGCAAACTAAAAAGATCTGTAGAAAGATTAAAAGCAGGGCCAGGCTCAGTGGCTCAGCCTGTAATCCCAGCACTTTGGGAGGCCAAGGCCTGGGTGAATTGCCTGAGCCCGCGGGTTCAAGACCCACCCAGGCAACTTGGTGAGACCTCGTCTCTACAATAAATCAAAAATTAGCCAGGCGTGGTAGCACATGCCTGTAGTTCCGGGTACATGGAAGGCTGAAGAGGAAGGATCCCCTGGGCCCAGCAGGTGCAGTGGGAGTGGGAGAGGGAGTGTGAGAGGGGGAGGGGGAGGGAGAGGGGAAGGAGGAGGGGGGGGGGAGGGGTGGTTTAAGATACATGGATAGCCGGGCTCAGTGGCTCAGCCAGACAAACTGGTATAGTTATGAAAAACAGTTTGGTAGTTTCTCAAAATGTTAAACATAGAGTTAACATACAACCCCCCTAAAAAATCCCTCCTGAGCATATACTCGAGATAAATGAAAACATATGTCTACACCAAAACTTGTACATGAATGATAACAGTAACATTCACAACAGCTAAAAAACCAAAATAACCCGTGTCCATCACCTGATTGCAGGATAAATAAAAGATAGTACAATAAGCCCTTGTCCACAGGGAATATGTTCTAAAACCTGAAAATTGCAGACAGGGCTGAACCCCATATATCCTATGCATATATGCCAATGATGAAGTTTAATTTACAAATTAGTTACAGTAAGAGATTAACAATAACTAGCAATAAAATAGAACAACTGTAAGAATATACTGTAGCCGGGCTCGGTGGCTCAGCCTGTAATCCTGCGCCTTTGGGAGGCTGAGGTGAGTGGACTGCCTGAGCCCACCTGGGCAGCGAGACCTCATCTCTACAATAAATCAAAAAGCAGCCGGAGGACATGGTAGCACGCGCCTGTAATTCCGGCTACTCGGAAGGCTGAGGCGGAAGGATCGCCGGAGTCCAGCAGGCAAGGCTGCAGTGGCCAGAAGCGGCCACTGCACTCCAGTCTGGGCGACAGAGTGAGACTCCGACTCAAAAAAAAAAAAAGAATATACTGCAATAAAATCTATATGAACGTGGTCTTTCTTTCTCCCTCAAAATGTCCTAGTGGACTGTACTCATCCTCCTTTGTGACCTGCTGATCTTGCAACCAAGGTGGCTATCAATGGGCAAGTAGTGACCAACGGGCGAATAGCATCTACAGCATGGACACGCTGAACACAAGGATGATCTTCATCCTGGGTGGGGATAACAGGGCAGCATGGCACAAGATTTCATCACACTACTCAGAATGCCCTGAAATTTAAAACTTATTGTTTATTTCTGGAATTTTCCATTCAATATTTCAGGCCATGACTGACCACTGGTAACAAACCACAGAATAAGAAAGTGCAAATAAAGGAGGACACCAGACATTCATACAACAGAATATTATTCAGTCACAAAAGGAATGAAGTATGGACACATGCTATACAACAGATGAACTTTAAAAAATTATGCTAAATAAAAAAACACCATATATTGTATTATCCTATTTATCTTAAAAGTCCAAAACAAGTAAAGCCATAGAGACAGAAAGTAAGCTAGAGGTTGCCTAGGGTTGGGGGGGTAACAGCAAATGGATAAAGATGTTTCCTTCGGGGATGAAGGAAACGTTCGAAAGTTAGATGAAAGCATCAGTTGCACAACTCTGTAACTATATAAAACCACTGAGTTGTACACTTTAAATGGGTTAATTTTATAATATGTAAAATAGCTCAATAAAAACGGTTTTTTAAAGCATCAACTATGATTAAATATACTGTTTCCTTTAACAAACAGCAAAATAAATCTAACCTTATTTCCCTAACAGTCCTCAGAGAACGTGCAAAGCACATTCCTGAGACTTTTTTACTATATTAACTATTCAATATATTAACTATTTTAAATAAAATAAAACTATTACTTTAGGCACTGGGTTGTTTTCTTTTGTTTTCTTGAGTCAAGATCTCACTCTGTTGCCCAGGCTGGAGTACAGTGGCACAATCACGGCTTACTACAGCCTCACCTCTTGGGCTTAGGTAATCCTTCCACTGCAGCTCCAGAGTAGCTGGGACGCCACCATGTCCAGCTTATTTTTTTATTTTTTGTTGACACGAGGACTTGCTATGTTGCCCAGGCTGGTTTCAAACTCCTGGGCTCAAGCAACCCTCCTGCTTTGGCCTCCCAAAATGCTAGGATTACAGGCATGAGTCACCACATCTGGCCTTAGACACTGGTTTCTAAAAAGTAGTGAGCATCTTAGTCACCTGTGAAACTTTAATACACACACACCCGGAACCCAAAGATTCTGATTCAGTAGGTCTGGAATGAAATTCCAGCATTTGTATTTGTTTTCTTTAAAGGATCATAGTGATCAGATGAGTACTTCTAATAGATTCATCGATTTAAAGAAACCTGGTGGCAAATAAACACTTGTACAAAAAGATATGGGACTCAGTACTCTGTAAAGCACACAGTAACCCTAAACTTAATTTTATAAATTCAGAGTTTCACTTAACTTCTTTTAAATTTAAGGAAATAAGGCGAGGCGCAGTGGCTCACGTCTATAATCCCAGCCAAGGATTGGAGAGGCCAAGGTGAGAGGATTGCCTGAGCCCACAGGTTTGAGACCAGCCTGGGCAACTTGATGAGACTTCATCTCTACAATAAATCAAAAAATTAGGTAGGCGCAGTGGTGCATGTTTGTAGTTCCAGCTACTTGGAAGGTTGAGGCAGAAGAATACCTGAACCCAGCAGGTCGAGGCTGTAGTGACCATGAGCATGCACTACAGCCTGGGCGACAGAGTGAGACTCCAACAAAAAAAAAAAAAAAAAGAAAGAAAGAAAGAAAAAAAATAAGACACCCCTGTTGCCTTTCCTATTACACTTTTATCCTTATGCATGACTGGCATCTGAAACAACACAAGAAAGCCTAAAAGCTCTTGTCATATTTTAAACAAAGCCTAACTAATTAATATATGTAAATTAGCCAGGCTCGGTGGCTCAGCCTGTAATCCCGTACCTTTGGGAGGCTGAGGCGAGTGGATTGACTGAGCCCGTGGGTTCGAGACCCGCCTGGGCAGCGAGATCTCATCTCTACAATAAATCAAAAAATCAGCCAGGCGTGGTAGCACACGCCTGTAGTTCCGGCTACTTGGAAGGCTGAGGTGGAAGGATTGCCGGAGCCCCTCAGGTCGAGGCTGTAGTGGCCAGAAGCAGCCACTGCACTCCAGTCTGGGCAACAGAGTGAGACTCCAACTCAAAAAAAAAAAAAAAAAAAAGTGTGTGTGTGTGTGTGTGTGTGTGTGTGTGTGTGTGTGTGTGTGTGTGTATGTAAGTTAAGCTCTAGAGCAGAAAGAACACTCAAAGTAAATGATGCAAAATTGTTAGAAATGTAAAAGACTAAGATATATTCATTTTACTTACTTTCAAAATAAACAGAAAACCCATTAAAAAGTTAAAATGCAGCCGGGTTCAGTGGCTCAGCCTGTAATCCCAACACTTTGGGAGGCTGAGGTGAGTGGATTGCCTGAGCCCGCGGGTTCGAGACCCACCTGGGCAACTTGCCGAGACCTCATCTCTACAATAAATCAAAAAATCAGCCGGGCGTGGTAGCGCATGCCTGTAATTCCAGCTACATGGAAGGCTAAGGCGGAAGGATCGCCGGAGCCCAGCAGGTCGAAGCTGCTAGTCTGGGTGACAGAGTGAGACTCCAACTCAAAAAAAAAAAGTTAAAATGCATGTGAGAAGCAAAATTACCCTGGCTTGACCTAACAGAAAACGAGGTGTGCAACAATTCTGACAAAAAAGAACAAATGTTGAATCTAACCTCTAGCCTCAACATAAATACTCTGGGGCAGGATCTGAAATTCAGAAACATCAAATCAATCTGGTATGAGTTCCCATAATGACAGCTTTGTTCAACAGAAAGAGTAGTCAGAAGACTTAGCACATGCTCTCATGTAGTCATGTGACCTTGGGCAAACTACTATACTAACCTTTCTATATCTTATGTTCATTCACTCTCAAAAGAAAGCATATCTGTTCTCCCTATTTCAGAGTACAATTTTGAGAAGAAAATGAGATAACATCTGTGAAAGTGCTACATACAAATTAGGACATTATTAGAATAACTGAAAAGGATACTCTTCTTGCTAACAGTTCAGATATTTCAACTTCAAAACTGAAAATTACAAGAAATGAATCCTTCCCCCAAATACAAACAAGAAATCAGTACACAAAACTCTTCGTCACTTGAAAATATTAAGTTAATATTTTGCCTGCAATTTCAGTCTCAAAACTGCAAAGTATTCAATAACTCTATCCCCCCCTCTTTTCTAGCACCCATGTTTAGTACACACTAACCCCAAAATCAGCCACAATGGATAGTTAATGTATATAGATTCTCTTATACAAAGAACTTCAACTCCAAAGAGAAACACACATGGGACAAATTTTCATTAAGAACAAAAACACACAATTTCCTCATTGGTAAATTGAGAAAGGTAAACAAAATTATTTCAGAGGGCCTCTACAGGTATAACATTTCACAATCTATGGATCCTCTCCTTAACTCCTCAAACTCCTCATAGAGAATCTGTTAAAACAGATGAGAATAAAAAATTGTTTTGTTCATACTGCTAACTTTTGGGTTAACTCTAAGACTAAAGAAAAAAATCAAATACAGGTTTTCAAGACAATATAATGAGTTCATCCAAAAGGATTTTTTAAAAATCATATTCATTTAATTATTTTTTAGTGAAATAAAAAACCACTTACTTTAGAAGACACCACTCTATTCAGAGACGATAGTAAACAAAAATACATAGCACAAGGGGGGACCCAAAAAAAATGAAATTTATTTATTAAAAAATGTATACTTATTCTTACATGTTTAAACTTCAGTCACCTTCAAAGTACTCTCCCCATTTGATACAGTACATCTATAGACACTTTTGCCACTGCTCAAAACAGTTTTTGAAATCATCAACTTTGATGCCTTTTAGTGCTTCTGTCATTTTTTGTTTCACTTCCTCCACATCAGCAAAACGTTTCCCTTTGAGGAACTTTTTCATCCAGGGAAACAAAAAAAAGTCACTTGGGATGAGATCAGGTAACTAGGGAGGGCAGAGCATGTGGGTCATGCCGTTTTGGTCAAAAACTGCTGAACACTCAGTGGGGTATGGGCAGGTGTCCTCATAAATCATACATCATGAAATGGGCAACTCATTGAAAGAATCTCCAAAAAAAAAATTCCCTGAGGCCAAAAGCAGCCTCTTACAACAATGCTAGCTGGTACACCGATGCAGGAAGGGGCCCGCCCTCTGAAAGATAATTCCAGGTTTTAGGGGGCCTCTTAATAACAACAAATAGAAAGTCAATTAATGTGAATGTGACAAAAGGAATTGGGTAGGCAAATTCTGAACTTTAAAAACATAATTTACTATCTCATAGCTAAAATATAATTATTATTATAAAAAAACTTTGTTGCCATTTTTAATCTCAAATTGGCTAGTCTGAATTCTTCCAAGTGTGAAAATTCCTTAGATTCCAAAGCACAAGCATCAGCTTTAAAAATAGCTAGACAGTTACTGTCTCCTCAATATCTATCTGCTCTAAGATGTCTAATGAGAATCTCATACTTCCAAAACAGAACTCTTACTTCTCCCCTTTAAACCTGCTTCTCCCTCTCTTTTTACCAATTTCATTTTTAGCTTAGGCCAAAACATCCAACAATCATCCTTGATTCCTCTATTTTCTTCACTCTCCACATCTAATCCATCAGAAAGTCCTTTGATTTGATATCTTAAATATATCCAGAATCCATCCACTTCTCTCTATTTCTGCTGTTACCACCATGCTGCTTCAAGTGACATCATCTCTCACCTATAATATTCAAACAGATTCCTGGTCTCTGTTCTTCTATTCTGTCTTCAAACAATCCATTCCACATCGAGTGATCTTTTTAAAAACATGAATCTCTCCTTCATGTTTAAACACCCCCAGCTGGGCTTGGTGGCTCAGTCTGCAATCCCAGCACTTTGGGAGGCTGAGGTGGGTGGACTGCCTGAGCCAGTGGGTTCGAGACCAGCCCAGGCAGCTTGGCGAGACCTCGTCTCTACAATAAATAAAAAATTATTCATGACCCGCCTGGGCAGCGAGACCTCAGCTCTACAATAAATAAAAAAATCAGCCAGGTGTGGTAGCAGGCGTGGAAGGATCGCGGGAGCACAGGTCGAGGCTGCGGCGGCTGGGAGCAGCCACTGCACTCCAGTCTGGGTGACAGCGTGAGACTCCAACTCAAAAAAAAAAAACTAGCCAGGCATGATAGTGCGCACCTGTAGTTATGGCTACTTGGAATGTTGAGGCGGAAGGACTGCCAGAGTCCAGCAGGTTGACGCTGGGGTGGCCGTGAGTATGTTACTGTACTCCAGCCTGGGCGACAGAGACTCCGACACAAAGAAAAAAAAAACACCCCCAAAGGCTGCCTACTTTCCAGGCAAGTTTATTAAAATAAAATTTAAATTCCTTTAATAAATCTACATGATCTGTTTCCTGAAGGACCCACTGACCTCATCTCATTTCACTTCTCCCACAAGTTCCTTATGCTCTAAATGCACTGGCCTCTTTTTAGCCCTTTAAAAAAAGAGGGGGGTGGGAGAAAGGAAGAGAAAGGATGACACACAAAGGGAAAAGGGAAAGGAAAGGGCAAAAAGGAGAAGGGAAAGGAGAGGAAGACAGCACATTCTTACCTTTGGACCTCTGCACTACCTTGTTTCCTCTACCTAGAAACACTCACCATCCCATGTCTTTGCTAGCCTTGTTCCTTATTCAAGCCTCAACTCAAACCCCACTTCTTAGAGAGGCCTTCCTTTACACTATATCTAAAGAATCTCACTAACTGCCCCATTGCTTTAGTACTTTTGTCCTCATAGCACTTATCACTGTTGGTAATTATCTTACTCATTTGTGTCTGTAAGGACCTTACTGCCTGTGTCTTCTTCACTTGCACTATGAGGCAAAAGTCATGGAGGTCTTATTCATCACCATATTCCTAGCACTTAGAGAGGCACTAGCTCAGAGGAGGCAAACAAGGCCACTGTGTTCCACCATGAAGCACAAATGAAGACAGACTGTTTACATGGGTTATGATTTGATGACATCTCTTGGAGATTTGCAAAATGAAACCCCTCCCACCCGTAAACTGCACTGCTACAATATTTCTATTGCTAAAAAGTGTAACAGTTCTAGATATACAATGTGCTACTGAGGTAGTTAGAATATATCAGGTTTATCAACCTCAGTACTACTGATATCATCAGTTAGATAATTCTTTTGTGTGGGGACTGTCTATAGATTTTAAGATGTTTAGTACCATCCCTAACCTCTACTCACTAGATGCTAGTAGCACAACACCCCTAATTTGTGACAACCAAAAACGTCTCCACACACAGCCAAATGTCTCCTAGGAGTCAAAATTACCTCAAACTGCAAACTACTGAAATACGTTGAAAATAACAACAAAAAAAATTATAGTCATAAGACCTGAATGCCAGTAATTTCATTTACTTGTAAGCTCTGTATCACTTGCTTTCCCTGTCCCAGATTTCTCATCTCTAACACATAGGAGCTCAACATAACACAGATTAGCCAGTTCAGTTGTACACACTATTTTACAACAATCTGAGGAAACCTTTGAATATTTTTTTTTTTTTTTTTTTTTTGAGTTGGAGTCTCACTCTGTCGCCCAGACTGGAGTGCAGTGGCCGCTCCCGGCCACCGCAGCCTCGACCTGCTGGGCTCTGGCGATCCTTCCACCTCAGCCTTCCCAGTAGCCGGAATTACAGGCGCACGCTACCACACCCGGCTGATTTTTTGATTTATTGTAGAGATGAGGTCTCGCTGCCCAGGCGGGTCTCGAACCCGCAGGCTCAGGCAATCCACTCACCTCAGCCTCCCAAAGGCGCGGGATTACAGGCTGAGCCACCGAACCCGGCACCTTTGAATATTTAAACTGTTTTTGTTTTTTAACCCAATGCTCATAATTAGAATTCAGGGCAACAGATAGGAAAAGAAAAGCAAACATCAAATCTAACTAAAAGCCAAAAGAATTTTCACATAAATTCCCACAGTATTCTTATAATATCCATTTAGAAGGTATAACATACACAGTGTTATTACTTTTTTTTTCAGAGAAATTATCGTACTGAAAAGTTTTACAAATAATAGGCCAGGAGCAGTGGCTCACACCTACAATCCTAGAACTGAGGCTGAGGTGAGAAGATTGCCTGAGCCCACAGGTTTGAGACCAGTCTGGGCAACTTGGTGAGACCTCGCCTCTTCAATAAATCAAAAAATTAGCTGGACATGGTGGCGTGCACCTGTAATTCCAGCTATTTGAAATGCTGAGGTAGAAGGATCACCTGAGCCCAGCAGGTCAAGGCTGCAATGGCCATGAGCATGCCACTGCACTGCAGCCTGGGCAACAGAGTGAAACCAACACACACACACACACACACACACACACACAATAGTCAGGAACTTGATAAACAGATTTTATATCACTGTTCCCAATTGCCCACTCATTTCACTCCTTCCCCACCAAGGAATATAATTCCTTCCAACTATCATTGGACTGGCCACATTCTGCTTTGACCAATGAAACAAAAGCAGATGTAACATGTACCGCATATGAGCAGAAATTTTAAATGAAAATGTGTGATTTGGTTTGGCCTCTGGGACATCTGCAATCTACCATAAGAACATGTCCCAGAATGAGAAGACATGTGGAGCTGACCTGTAGTAGACTAACAACCTAGAGCACTCATTCAATAGGCCTCATGTAATGTGTATGTTTATTGTTGTAAGTCACTGTGCCTTTTGAGCATTTACTTCCTGTGGCAAACACTGACTAACACAGGACTAAGTAAGTTTTTCTGGTACAATAACATTAAAATATTTTCATAACTAAATTTTAGTGTATGTGAAATTATAAGTTGTAATACACATATAAATACTATTTTAGTTTCTGCTTTTTTCCATTTAACATTAATATATAAATTATGAGATTTGAGACCCGCCTGGGCAGCGAGACCTCATCTCTACAATAAATCAAAAAATCAGCCGGGTGTGGTAGCGCATGCCTGTAATTCCGGCTGCTCGGAAGGCTGAGGCGGAAGGATCGCCGGAGCCCAGCATGTCATGGCTGCGGGGGCCAGGAGCGGCCACTGCACTCCAGTCTGGGTGACAGAGTGAGACTCCAACTCAAAAAAAAAAAAAAATTATGAATACTGTTAGACTAAAACTTACTATCCTCAGTGTCTGCACTGAAGACAGTTAACAATTCAAAATTTACATTTTGATATTTAAAATACCATAGAAATAAGCATGGCATGGATTCCAAATACAAGTCTACAGAACCCAGGAAAGAGTCTACATAAATCTACAGTTCAAATATAGCAGGCCTTGATGTCTTCCACTTAAAAAAAAAAGTATTAACTTTTGTAGTACAAAAATACCTTTAAAAAAAACCCCAATACTATTTACATCTACATATTTGCCACCAGTGGACTTCAAAATGTAGTCATCTAAGAAAAAATGAGCAATAAACTAAAGGTTTTACTGCATTCTAGGTACTATTCTGTATGGAAAACTGGAAGGTTTTTAAATAATTTCAGCTCATATCAAACATACTTGACTTGTAAAAGTTCACTTGTTTGAAATATTTTTTCACATGACAAAGAGTGAACTGCATGGATACTTATCACCTGCAATTCACAATCTGATCTACTCCATGCTTAGCTTCTGTTCCCACCTCTCCACCAAAATAGCTCTATGGATCATGAACACCATGCTGTCAGAACATGATCATTTTTCTACCCTTGTTATCCTGATCTCTCAAGCAGCACTACACACAACCAACTCACTGCTCCCTACCTCCTCCTACAAACACTCTCCTGGGTTTACTCCTCTCACTGGTTTATCTTTCCTAGCTTCCTCAACTTGCTTCCTCTCCTTGAAATGCCCTGTGAATGCCGGTGTTCTTCAGGCTGAGTCCAAGGGCCCTCCTCTCTTCCTACTCCCCATTCCCTCCCCTCCTTATGTAACCTTAACCATTTCCAAAGTTCTAAATATCACTTATAAGCTGGTACTTCCTAAATGATCTCCACACAGACCTCTCTTTGAAATTCGACATAGACATCTCATAGGCTTTTCATATTTAACATGGCCAACAGAAGCAAACTCTTGATCCACCCACCTAAACCTGCTTCATCTCCAAACTCATCCTCTAGTTTGTCTACGCTCAGAACATGGTACATAACCTCCATCAATTCAGTTATTCATTATATTTATTTTTTATAGCATTATATTATATTTATTCATTATACCTTAAAGTCATTCATTTTACTTCCTTCTCCCTTAACCCATTACATCCAGTACACCAACAAAACTTGTCAACTATACCTCTGCACAGCTCAAACTTATCTACTTCTTGCCAGCTCCACTACCACCATCAACCCAGACTAACCTACTAAAACCCTTGCGTAAATTTCTGTAGCATCCTTCTAACTCATCTTCAAGTTTCTTTTTCCAACTACCTACATACCCTGCTATCTTTACATAAGAGCCAAAGAGTAATCTTTTGGGAATATACAAAAGATCTTACCACTCTCCCCTGCTTAAAACTTTTCACTGGCCTCCAAAGCACTTTCTCTATAGCATGGTCTACAAGGACGCTTACCTACATTTCTTTAACCTTATCTCTTACCATCCTCCCTCTCTACCCATTTACCACACTTGTCAAATATGTCAAGTTCTTTTCAGACTCAAGACCTTTATACACACTACTGCTATTGCTTGAAGTATCTTACACACACTTCCTCTTTTCCTCTTCTCCCCTTTCAATCGGCCTTTACTAATCTTTCAGCTACATAGTCACCCCTAGAAATTGCCAGAGGAATTATTTTCTTCATCACTATCAGTTCTTTAAATTGGATATGAATACAGTTCAGAATATTTCAAAGTATACATTCTGAAAATCTTTGAGAACATTTCTTAAAATCAAGAAATTGATAAAATTGTAGAATCCTACCATAACTAGAAGGAAACAACAGAGATCATCTATTGTCCTCACATTACATATGAAAAAAAATCCAAGGAAAGTAAATAATTGTCCTGTTCTACAAGGTACAACATAGCCTTCTGACCCTATATTCAGAATCTTGGTCAACTCTCTTCCAATTATGTTTATTACATTAAGATAATCCCAGTCACAGAAAAAAAAATCCTAAAATTCATATGGAACCAAAAAGGACCCCAATAGCTAAAACAATCTTGAGAAAGAAGATCAAAGCTGGAGGTGTTATACATCCTGACTTCAAAAGCTATAGTAATCAAAACAATATGGCACTAGTGTAAAGACAGACATATAGACCAATGAGACAAAATAGAGAGTACAGAAATACACCCACAAATAGACAGTCAAATGATCTTCAACAAGTGGTGCCAAGACTATACAACAGGAAAACAATAATGACTACAGCAAATGATGTTGAAAAAACTGAATACCCACATGCAAAAAAAAGAAAAAAGAAAAGAAACTGAACCCTTATCTTACACTATACACAAAAATCAACTCAAAATGGATTAAATACTTCAGAAAATTCCTACCAAAAAAAATAGTTTTGAGAAAGCTTCACAATATTGGTCCTAGCAACAATTTCTTCAATATGCCACCAGAGGCACAGGCAACAAAAGCAAAATTAGACAAATGGAACTCAAACTAAAAAGCTTCTGCACAGCGATAAAATAATCAACAGAGATAAAAAAGTAACCTATGAAATGGGAGAAAACATTTGTAAATCACATAACTGATAAGCAGTTAAATAGGGGGTTAATATCCAAAAAATATAAGCAAGGCATACAACTGAATAGCCAAAAAAATAACTTTTGGGTATTTATTCAAAATATTGAAAAGAGAATCTTGAAGAGACATTTGCATGCCTGTATTCAATGTAGCATGAGTCACAACAGTCAAGAGATGGAAATAACCTAGATATCCATCAATGGATGAATGGATAAAGAAAATATGGTATACAGTTACAATTAATCCTAGGATATGCTACAACATGAGTGGATCTTGAAGACCTTATATACTTAGTGAATATAAGGACAAACATGGCAAGATTCTACTTAGATGAGGTAATCAAAATAGTCAAACTCATACATGATAGTTCCCAGAGAAGGAGGAAATGGGAACTTACTATTCAACAAGTATAGAGTTTCAATCCCACAGATGAAAAAGCTCCAAATCTCTGCTGTGCAAAAATGTGCATATAGCTAACAATACTTGTTAGAAGGGTAGATTTCACGCTATGTGTTTTCTGCCACAATAAAAATAGAACAAAAATAATAATAATTTCAGTCATTCATCCAAACCTAATGATACTTCTTATTAGTTGAACAGCAATTGCATTGACAATTGTTTAGGTCTTAACAGCGACGGATGGCAACTCAGTTTTCTCAGCCTGGTTAGGGACACTTAAACTCTACTATACTATATTGTAAAACAGCAACAAGAATGTTAAGCCTCAAAGGCAGAAGCTAGTTTTTGCTCTAGATATTTGTCCAACTTCTTTTCAAACAGTTTACACTATATCAAACAACATTATACTTTAAATACAATAGTAAGAATTGTATTTCATTTATTACTCATATTTATATACAAACTGTAAAACTAAAAAATGTCATCAAATAACATAGCTTAAATGTGTATTACTTACTGTATGCATGTAGCTCAGCATTTTTTAGTGCTTTACAATACTAAAATTAACTTCACAACCTGGTAATAGGCACAACCCACAGTTTGAGAAATACCGTGCTAGCATTGCAACATCAACACAGGCTACATAATGTAATACTTCCAAAGTACATAGCAAAATATCTGTAACAATGACTTTCAGATGTTGTTCACAAATATTTTCTCTCTTTGCTCTCTAGGTATAGCTTCCTGAAGACTGCTCTTTTCTCTAGGAAGTGAAAGGAAAGATTAAAATCGCCTTCCATTCTCAGAATTCTACTGACTCCCAAGGTATGCACTACAGATAAAACAGTTTCTGGAGAAATAGTCCTAGCATACAATTGGAATTTCTCCTGAAATATCACTGATAACATTATAGCTAAAGTATGGTCAAATTAGAAAGGTTACATAGTAATAAGACCCTATCCTCCCTTAAGCAACATAAAGCAGATTAGGTATTATTTTAAGCATCGGCAGAAAAAGCATAACTATAAAATAAAATAATATCTGAGCTATTTTTAAAAGAAACCTTAAGTTATCCTGAAGAAATACAAATGTACTCAGAGTTCCTTCTCAACACTCCCTCCTCGTATGTTTTTTTTAATGTCCTCCCTCCTGCCATATCTCCACAAATTTTTTCTTTGTTTACCATCCTTCCAACTTTACTTACCGTTTTATGATGGGAAGAAAGAACAGATGCCTCTAAAATGGACTCCAAATCTCCTTGGTGGTTGTCATTATCACCTCCCCTTGTACCATCAAGTTGGTGCCCTTTTCTGAGCCTTATGTCTGGCTCTGGAGTCCTACTGCACCCCAATCGGTTTTCTGCTGGCTCGTTCATGGGACACCCACGACTTTAGTACAAAGCGATCTTTCTGTTCTTTCTTCTTGGGAGAATAAACTTTCAGGATAGTGAGATGACCCTAAGGAGAAGAAAGTTTTGAAAAAATATATTTTGAATCACTGTGCTAAATGAGTGCTGGGGAAAACATCAGTTATATCATTATATATTCAAAAAACACAATATTCACCAATCATTAATAATAATAAAAGAATAGTGTATTTAAAAAAACAAACAAACCTCTATTTGCTGATAGGGAAGACCACCAAAATCTTTCTTAAATGAAAAAAAGAGGATGCAAGACAACATGTATAATATGTTCCCATTTATGTTACAAAAATATTAACTATGTGTAGGTGTGCGTGCGTGTGTGCGTGTGTGTGTGTGTGTGTGTGTGTGTGTGTGTGTGTGTGTGTGTGTGTATGTTAGAAAAGTTACTGGAAAATATTCAAATCATGCTCTTAATATATAAGTACACAGGAAAAACCTAAGGTCTTAAGTGAGAAAAATACTTTTCACTTTGTTCAGTCTGCATTTTTTTAACCATATAACATATTACTTTTCCAATTAAAAACATATAAAGAATATATACAATTAGAATTTAGAATTAGAAATTAGAATAGGATATATGTAAGTTTATACCTTACAGCTAGGTTTTACATATTCAATTTCATTTAAACATCACAACAACTCTATTGGTTAATTTTATTTCCATTTCACAGATAAGGAAACCAACATTCACCAAAATTTGTAAGCAAAGTCTGAATTTATACAGCACATATTATTGGTAATTTTTGTATTCAAAATGCTTTGTCTGACTTTTCAACATTTTTTAGTTATTTTTGTTTTTTTTCTTTTAGAATACTGGTGCATTTTTTATTAAAGAAGAGAGTAAAGCTTTTGTAAATATATTTCTCTCACATATACTTCAAAGGTGACGTTGGTCAGCAACTTCAGAGCTGGGGAGCAAACAGACCAGCTTTTAGTTGTTTTGAACTCTAACTAGACTCCTCTGGAAGAAACTCAGGACCAGAGCATATTTTTATATCCATGTGGATTCTCAGAAAGTAATATGCACATAAACGTTTAATAAATACTACATGATAAAAAATATTTCAATTTTCTTTCTTTTGTTTTGAGTCAGAGTCTCACTCTGTTGCCCAAGCTGGAGTACAGTGGCATGCTCATGGCTACCACAGCCTCGACCTGCTGAACTCAGGTGATCCTTCTGCCTCAGCCTTCCAAGTAGCCAAAACTACAGGCGTGCGCTACCACGCCTGGCTAAATTTTTGATAATTGTAGACATAAGGTCTCACCAAGTTGCCTAGGCTGGTCTTGAACCCCTGAGCTCAGACAATCCTCTCACCTCTGCCTCCCAAAGCGCTGGAATTACAGGTTTGAGCCACCGCACTCAGCCTTAATTTTTAATTTTAAAGATGTGGGGTACAACTCAGGGTTAGGTATACAAATGTTCATTATGCAGGTATCCATGTTGATGAGGTGTTCAATTTTCTTGAGTGGTAAAACATTTTCAGAAATCATCAGTATCTCTAAACAAGACTGGCAAGTAAATTACCTAAAAGTCCAATCTTCTCAAGTCCTTGGCACTCTACTTCTTAACTCATGGTACACAAGCTTATTTTAAACAATTAGTTGCATATCCAAATAAGGATTATCACAGCCAATCCAACCAGAAATACCAAAACAAGAAGAGACTGGCAAAGTGGGAGGGTCTAGATACCATAAAAAGGAGACAATGGGGTATTTAGTGTTCATATATATGAATACACAGACTAAGAATTAGTAGAAGAAATTAGAATTAGACTAAGGATTAGCCAACCATTAGTTTCAAAATCATATGTTTGCTGCAGGATTTCTCTAAGGGCTTTCAACATTTATGGAAAAGGAACAAATACAAATCTTTAAGTATCACCAATGTGGGCATGTATTATCATTCAAGGGCCTAAACAAACACATTACTCCTGAGAATGTAAACTATGCCATGAATGTTCATTTCTGAAAGAGAAAGCAATACTAATATTTTATATTTAATTATTTACAACTTAAAAAAGCTATTTCACATCCACCATTTCATTCTGTTTCAGGAAAGAGGCAGCTAACATTTACTGAGGATCAACAAAGATAAATTCTATATCAGAGAATTTACGTGTTATCACACATAATCCTTAAATATAGCTCTCTGAGGTATTATTATCCTCCATTCATCAGATGTGGAAACTGAGGATCAGAGATTAAATAACCCATTCAAAATCATCGGGATACAAACAGGAGCAGCTGGGATTTATATCCAGGTCTTTCTGGACCTCATGAAATTTATGTGCTTTCCTCTGCCCTACAGAATTAAGACTGGGGTGAAAAAAGATAAGAAGCTGAATTCTAAAATCAACTGATCTACATCACAAGTAAACTGTAGAGTCAAGATCTTCATTCTCAAACCTTAGCAAGTAGAATAAAACTAAGTAAGATAGAGGGAAGAGACAGAGACAGAGAGAGACAGAAAGAAGGGAGGGCTGAGGAGGGAGGGAGAGAAAGAGGGAGGGAGGGAGGGAGAGGAAAGAAAGAGAAAGAGAAATTTAATTATATTCACCACCCTACATATATTAAAGCAGGAAGGTCCATCAGTATCATTTCTTTTTTTTTTTTTTTTTTTCCTGTCACCCAGACTGGAGTGCAGTGGCCGTTCTTGGCCACTGCAGCCTCGACCTGTTGGGCTCCGGCAGAGATCTTTCTGCCTCACCCTTCCAAGTAGCCGGAATTACAGGCATGCACTACCATGCCCAGCTGATTTTTTAATTTATTGTAGAGATGAGGTCTCGCCAAGTTGCCCAGGCAGGTCTCGAACCCGCGGGCTCAGGCAATCCACTCACCTCAGCCTCCCAAAGCACGGGATTACAGGCTGAGCCACCGAGCCCGGCTCAATATAGTTTCAACAAAAGAACTGTCAAAGGAAACAGCATTTATGACAACCCTCAGGTACACACAAATTTCACAAAACAGAATACCACAACTCTAGAACATTCTAGAGAACTGAAATTTACTATATATCTGACTTTATTTGCATTCTACCCTCTGAAAAAATGAGATCCTACTAGAATGCAACACTATGAAATAAAAAGCAAATGAGTCTAAAGTAATCAGGGTTAGGAAACATATCCTTTATAACCTGTATTATTTAACTCCGCCTGGAGGTTTTAATTAAATGAGATAATGTAAAAATTGAAAAGAAAAAGGTAAAACTATAACTATTTGCAGATAATTTGATTCCTTTATCTATAAAGCCCAGAAAAATTAACTGAAAAAAATGTCTAAATAAGAAAATTCACTGATGTGATTAACTATAAAATTATTAAAGTGGGTATATCTAGCTTTCATCCTAAAACCCGATAATATTTGGTCTTTATGGAAGACTATATCACAACAGAAAAAAAAAGATAAAACACTTCAAAACAAATCTTAAAATACTACTGAGGAGCTACAAAAAAATTTGAAGAAATAATAAGTGAGTTCAGCAAGGTCACAGGATTCAAAATCAACACTCAAATATCACCTATTTTCTGGTATATTAACAATAAACATGTGAAAAATGAAAATTTAAACAATATCATTTATAACTGTTCCAAAGAAAATTAAATAGGCCAGGCTCGGTGGTTCAGCCTATAATCCCAGCACTTTGGGAGGCCAAGGTGAGTGGATTGCCTGAGCCCACGTGTTCGAGACCAGCCCAGGTAACTTGGCGAGACCTCATTTCCACAGCACATCAAAATAATTAGCTGGCACAGTAGCACGTGTCTGTAGTTCCAGCTATTTGGAAGGCTGGGGTGGATGGATCACCAGCGCCCAGCAGATCGACAGTGGCCGTGAGGGTGCCACTGCACTCCACCCGGGGCTGAAGGAGTGAGATTCCAACTCAAAAAAAAAAAAAAAAGAAAATTAAATAAGTAAATACTTAAAACATACACAGGTTCTGTGTGCTAAAAATTATAAAATGCTAATGAAAGAAACTAAAAATCTAACAAATACAAGAAACTGAAGATTGTCTGAGTTCAGAAGCTCTATGCCAGCCTGGGCAACACAGTGAAACCCTGTGTTTAAAAATTTTTTTTTAATTAGTAGGGCATAGTGGTATGCACCTGTAGTCTCAGCCATTCATGAGGCTGAAGCAAGATCACTTGAGCCCAGAAGGTAGAGGCTGCAGTGAGCTATGATCATGCTATTGCACTCCAGTCTGGGCAACAAAGCGAGATCCCTGTCTCTAAAAAAGAAAAAATCTAAACAAATACCAACATACTATATTCATGGATTGGAAGACTCATAGTAAATTCTCTCCAAATTGCTCTGTAGGCTTACTGCAATTCTTATCAAGATCCCAGCAAGGATTTTGTGGATATAAACAAACTTATTCCAAAATTAATATGGAAGCCATAGTTCTAGAATAGCTACAGCAATTTTGAAAAATAATAAAGTAGGAAGAACCCCTTTACCTGAAAGAAGGTCTGATATACAGCCACAGTAGTCAAGACAGTGTGATATCAGCAGAATATACACATGGAGTGCTGGAACAGAATAAAGAACCCAGTAATGACCCACACAAGTATGCCTGTTATTTTATAAATACGTCAAAGCAATTCAAGAAAGGAAGGATAGCCTTTTCAGCAAATGGTGCAAAAAAAAAAGAACCTCAATCTAAACCTTATATAAAAATTAACTCATCAAAGTGAATCATGGACTTAAATGCAAAATGCAAAACTACAAAATTTTGCTTAAAAACATAGGGGAAAATCTAGAGTTAGGCAGAGATCTGAGAATTGACAACAAAAAGCACAATCCATAACAGGTAAAACTGATAAACTAACTTCACCAAAAGCCCTGTTAAGAAGTTGAAAAGTTGCTGGGCTCGGTGGCTCAGTCTGTAATCCCGTGCCTTTGGGAGGCTGAGGTGAGTGGATTGCCTGAGCCCGTGGGTTCGAGACCCGCCTGGGCAGTGAGATCTCATCTCTACAATAAATAAAAAAATCAGCCAGGTGTGGTAGCACGCGCCTGTAATTCGGCTACTTGGAAGGCTGAGGTGGAAGGATCACTGGAGCCCAGCAGGTTGAGGCTGCAGTGGCTGGGAGCGGTCACTGCACTCCAGTCTGGGCAACAGAGTGAGACTCCAACTCAAAAAAAAAAAAAAAAAGAAGTTGAAAATTTACTGACTAAAAGAAAATATCTGTATACATACTAGAACTAGTATCTAAACTATATGAAGAACTCTCAATAAAAAGCATGAAAACTAATGATCCAACTAGAAAATGGAAAATGACATGAACAAACATTTCACCAAAGAGGATAGACATGCTCATAGCAAATAATCACATGTAAAAGATGCTCAACATCATTAGACATCAGGGAAATGCAAATTAAAACCACAAGGAGATACCACTAACAATCTAATCAGATGGCTAAAATAAAGAACAGTAACAAAAAGAAGACTGACTTTTGGCATGACAGTGAGGCACTCCACAGAGAAACTGGCCTGCTCCTCCAAGAAACTGGTGAAAACTAGAAAAAAAATTAAAAACCTCTGGAAACAGTCCAAAGGGCAAACAGCAAACAAAGAAACATCTATTTGAGAACATCTATAAAAAGTCAGTACGAAAGGCAAGCCTGTGGCATTTGAACCTCCTAGCTCAGAGGAGCAGATTCTACTCTAGACTGATACAGGTAAAAACACAGGGCTTCCTCTGCCCCAGAATCCAGTCAAGGGGGTTTCTCCCCTAGAGGTGCAGGATATGTTTCTCATCCTTCCCCAGCTATTTGTTGTTGAGGCTAAGACCTTCACTCACATGGTTTAGAAATGAGGGTTCCCTTCTGTCCGGGCCCCACTTAAGGAATGGAAGCTTAACCTAGGGCATGGCACAATGAGAATAATGAAACCCTAATCATTCTGAATAATTATAATGAAACCCTAGGCCAGCACAGTGGTTCACACCTGTAATTCCAGCACTTTGGGAGGCTGAGGTTAGAGTAATACCTGAGCTCAGGAGTCTGAGATCAGCCTGGGCAACATGGCGAGATTTTGTCTCTACAATAAATCAAAAAATTAGCCAGGCATGGTGGCATGCTTCTATAGTCCCAGCTACTTGAAAGGCGGAGGCAGAGGGATCACCTGATCCCAGCAAGCTAAGGCTGCAGTAGCCATGATCATGCTACTGCACTCCAGCCTGAGTAACAGAGTGAAACTCTAATTCAAATACTAATACCCTAATAATAATACTGAGAAAACCCTAATCATTCTCCTGATATGGAGATGTTGACTGCAAAGTGGCTTGTCACCTTCTAAAGTGGGTTGTCACTCAGAAACTTATTACTCCCATTTCCACACCTCTAGAGCCCAAGCTCAAAGTCAGCCTGGTGGGAGAAGAGGTAGACAAAAAAAAAACCCAGATAGTTCCTAATCTTTTCCCAAAGTACCTGACTTCATTTGCAACACAGGGTGAAGAAGTCAAAGTCTAAAGAACAGTGGAGATTGAAAGGCAACTGTAAAGAGAATCAAGATATGTAAGCAATTCGAAGGAGAATCAGGAGACAGGCTAAAATGTAGGTTAGTTTGCAGGAGAGTATCAAAGAACAAGATAGCTAATATGATCAGAACAAAAATGAACACTGAACTCAGAAATTATTCCTTAGTTTAGAATCAGAATTTGGATTATTCTGCAGAACATTTTACCCCAGGACACTGGTTGAAATCAACAGTACATTCAGCCAGCAATAAGTGAGTTTAAAAGCTTGGTGTAACCACTTCCCCTGAAAACCAGAACAAGATAAGGTGCCCATTCTCACCCCTCCTGTGCAACATAGTTTTGGAAGTCCTAGCTAGAGCAATCAGACAAGAGAAGGAAATCAGGGGTATCCAAATAGGAAAAGAGGAAGTCAAGTTATCCTTCTTTGCAGACAACATGATCCTATACCTTGAAAACCCAAGAAAATCTGTCAAAAACCTCCTTGTACTGATAAAAGACTTTGGTAAAGTCTCAGGGCATAAAATAACTGTGCAAAAGACAGTCACATTCCTATACATCAACAAAAAACAAACAGAAACTCAAATAAAAACCACAATCCTATTCACTACGACACAAAAAAATGAAATACCTTGGCATCTTCCTAACCAGAGAATCAAAGACCTTTACATCTAAAACCACAAGACACTGCTCAAAGAAATCAAAGATGACATAAACAAATGGAAAAATAGTCCATGCTTGTGAACTGAAAAAATCAACATTGTTAAGACACCCATCCTACCCAAAGCAATCTACAGATTTAATGAAATCCCACTAAATTAACAGCTGTGTTCTTCTCAGACCTGGAAACGACAATACAGGAATTCATATGGAAACATAAATAACCACGAATAGCAAAAACGATCCAAAGAAGCCAAAAAAAAAAAAAAAAAAAATAGGAGGTATCACATTCCCACTTTACTAATCTTGTAACTGATATCGGTACAAGAACAGACATATGGAACAATGGAACAGGATAGAAATTCCAGAAGCAAAACCTCAATTTCTCAACCAACTCATCTTCGACAAAGCCTACACCACCAACCACTAGGGAGATGAGAACCTATTCAGTAAATGTTGCTAAGAAAACTGGCTGACCCATATGCAGAAGATTAAAACAAGGCCTCTACCTATCACCCTACACAAAAGTCAACTCTAAATGAACTTAAATGTAAAACCTCAAACCACAAGAACCTTAGAAAATGCAGGAGACACCCTTATGGAAATTGGAACAGCAATCAATTTCTGATTAAAACCCCACATGACCATGCCATAAGAGATAAGACAGATAAGTGGGACCTCATCAAACTGACAAGCTTCTGCAAAGCCAAAGAAACCATCAAGAGAGCAGGGAGACAGCCCACAGTCTGGGAAAAAATATTTGCCAACTGTATATCTGACAAAGCCCTAACATCTAGCTTGTATACCATGAGTTAAGAAGTAGAGTGCCAAGGACTTGAGAAGACTGAACTCTTAGGAAACTTACTTGCTGCAGTCTGGTTTAGAGAGACAGACGATTTCTGAAAATGTTTTACCACTCAAGAAAATTGAACACCTCATCAACATGGATACCTGCATAATGAACATTTGCATGCCTAACCCTGAATTGTACCCCACATCTTTAAAATAAACAATTAAAATTAGAGTAAAAGCTTGGTGTGTTTCAAGAAAAAAGAAAGCCCTAAGCACTAACATCCCAGGATAACTAAAGGCATATCCAAAATTATGCTTTCCTGAGGAACAGTATCAGGGGCTGAACACTAGGGAGGGAAACAAACTCCTCTAAAATGATTCAGCCAGTCACTAAACAAATAAACAAGCAAATAACAATAACAATAGCCTGGAACAGGAACAAGTATCCAGAGTAGATACAATGTATTATCTAATATGCCCAGTGTCCAACAAAAAATTATGAGGTGTGTAAAGAAGTAGAAAAGAATAGCCCATACAGAAAATGTCTGAGACATCAGATAGCAAATTTATCAGAAAAAGGCTTTAGAGAAACCATTATAAATATGTTCACAGAAATAAAGGAAAGCATGAGTAAAGTAGTAAAGAAAAACATAATGACAATGTTAGTTCAGATGAAAAATATCAATAAAGAGACAGAAATTGGCTGGGCACAGTGGCTCAAGTCTGTAATCCCAGCACTTTGGGAGGCCAAGGCGAGAAGACTGCCTGAACCTGCAGGTTCAAGACCAGCCTGGGCAACATAGTGAGACCTCATTTCTACAATAAATCAAAAAATTAGCCGGGCATGACAGTGCGCACCTGTAGCTCTGGCTACTTGGAAGGCTAAGGTAGAAGGATCGCTGGAGCCCAGCAGGTTGACGCTGGGATAGCCATGAGCGTGCCACTGCACTCCAGCCTAGGCACCAAAGTGAGACTCCAACTCAAAAAAAAAAAAAAGAGACAGAGACAGGAAAAAAAATGGAAATTATGAAGTTGAAAATTATGATAACTGAAATAAGAAAATCACCAGAGGAGCTCAACAGCAA
Source organism: Cephalopachus bancanus (assembly GCA_027257055.1). Lineage (NCBI taxonomy): Eukaryota > Metazoa > Chordata > Mammalia > Primates > Tarsiidae > Cephalopachus > Cephalopachus bancanus. The sequence continues at coordinate 1,124,895 of JAPVLO010000308.1, forward strand.
AAGAAAGAAGTAAACTTGAAGATGGATTGATAAAGATTATGCAAGCAAGGCCAGGCACAGTGGCTCATACCTGTAATCCTAGAAGTTAGGAAGGCTGAGGTGGGAGGATTGCTTGAGTCCAGGAGTTCAAGATCAGCCTAGGCAACACAGCAAGACCTCACCTCAACAAAAATTAAAAAGTTAGCCAGGTGTGGTGGCACACGCTTGTAGTCCCAGCTACTTGGGAGGCTAAGGCAGATGGATCACTTGAGCCCAGAAGGTCGAGACTGCAGCAAGCTATGAATATGCCACTGCACTCCAGTCTGAGCAACACAGTGAGACCTGACTCTTAAAAAAAAAAAAATCAACTGTATAAAATTATATGTATATTGCAACATTACGGTATATTGTGTTTTTGCTTCTTGGGTCTCAAGATATTTTCTAATTTCCATTGTGATTTATTCTTTGGCCCAATGGTTGCTTATGTTAATTTCCACATTTGAGATTTTGCCAGTTTGCCTTCTCATATTTCTACTTTCATTCTATTGTGATCAAAAAAGACACTTTGTATTATTTCAATATTTTTAAATGTAAGAAGAGTTTAATGATGAAGCATATGGTCTATCCTGGAGAATGTTCCACGTGCACTTGAGCTACAGGCTATTGGAGTGTTCTATACATTTCTGTTAGGCCAAACTGGTTTACAGTGGTGTTCAAGTCCTCTACTTCTAACTAGACTAGAACCTCTGTCTAGTTGTTCTATCCAATATTGAAAGTGGGATACTAAAATTTCCAACTATTACTTTAAAACTGTGTATTTCTCTCTTCAATTCTGTCAATATTTGCTTCATATATTTTAGAGCACTATGTTTGGTGTATAAATAACTGAAATATCTTCTTCATGTATTAACCCTTTTATCAATATGTAATTTCCTTCTTTGTCCCTTGTAACAGCTTTTAACTTACAGTCTATTTTGTCTCATACAGGTAAGCCGCTCCAGCTCTTCTTTAGTTACTACTTACATGGGATGACTTTTTCAATCCTCTCACTTTCAATCTGTGTGTGTACTTACATCTAAAGTAAGTCTTGAACAAACAGCAAATAGTTGGATCATGTATTTTTTATGCATCAGGAAGATGAGCAAGGAAACTGGGTAAGTGAAATAAGCATAGGAAGAAGACTTACTTTTTATTGTACATAATCTAGTAACTTTTGAAGTTTGCACTGCATTTAAGAGAGGTCTTCCAAAAGTTCATGGAAAATGTGTATTGCAAAAAAACTATGCACTAATTTCAAAAAATGTTTACACCAAAATAAACTCGCACTAACTTGTTATATGTCTGAACAGGATCTAGTTTGAGACACTAAAAATAAGACATCAGTTTGAAAAGAGTCCCTATCACAGCAACATGAATTCTGCTAAAATTGAAGCAAGAACACTTATGGTAGAGTTTGAGTTGAGGAATGGTGAAATCACTGATGCTTTACAAAGAGTTTATGAGGACAATGCAAAATGAAGCCTGCAGCAGCAGACCATCCACATCGATTTGTGAGAGAAAAATTTCATCCTGTTCATAACCTATGTGAAAATGATCAACAATTAAAAGCACAAAGAATAGCCAACACCATAGACACCTCAACTGGTTCAGTTTACACAACTCTGATTGAAAAATTTAAGTTGAGCACTTGATGGGTCCCAAAATCATTTCTCATTTAAAATTAGCCACCTATTACTAAGGTTCCTGTTTCATGAGGGGGGGACCTACAGTTCAGAGATTAGAAATCTAACCATAGAAAAAGTGATAAAAACCAGACCCAGATCTCAGAACTCTCTGATTCCTGTGAGTTCAACAATCATAAAATTTCTATTTTTTTTTAACTTTGCAGTCAAGTCCAGCCAAGAAGCAATAAAATTCATCTTGACAGAAATCATTCAAATTTTCAAGAAGAGAGTCTTAATCTATTCCATTCATCTTTACCTATCATTATTTTATACATTATATCCACTTTCACCAAAATCTAGTCCATTTTAAAAAACCATTTACCTTGGAATAAAGAAATCTAAAGAAAATCACTTAATGGCATGCATAGTCATCTCATCAAACCTGTCCATTATTTTAGGGACTCTTCGGGGATTTTTAATTCCAAACAGGTTATTTGTCCCAAAGGCACACTTTATGCCAAGGGAATTTATAAATTTCCTATAGGTTTTCTAGTAGCTATAAGCCTGTCAGCTTAACACAAACATAGCACTGTTTCCTTGCTTTACATTTTCCTATTTAATTACTGAAAATTTTACCTTTCCAAATTATATTCTATACGTTGCTGCTATAGCAATCACCTGATTTACTAATTCTGTAGTTTTACTAGCCATAGTGGACAGTATTACACAACAATACTGACAAAGATATTTCCATACCCAATTGGCTAGCAAATACTTTGGATTCCACCTCCAAAATATCTCAAATTATTTCCATTTCTTTTCCTCTTACCTGCCACTATCTTAAGATAAACCACCAATATCTCTGACCTATAATACTTTCATAATCCCCTATCTTCTACTCATATCTGCAGCTTCCTCTCTATTCGACAGCCAAAATGCTCTTCCAGACAGAAAGATCACGTCACACCCCTGCTAAAATCCCTCCAGTAGATTTTATTCCTTGTGCAAAAGAAAATCAAAATCTACCAGAATCTCCACAGGCCCTTCATGACTTTATCCCACCAATCTCTCCAAACGCAATTTATAAAGCTCCCTAATTGGCTCACCAGACTTTTGGTCTTTTTCCATACTAATCACAATCAGCATCAGAACCCAGAAACAGGCCTGGGCACTCCACTAGCTAGCTACCCCTTGCCATTTAAGCTCTCAAGTGAAAGGTCAACTTTTCAGGAAGCCCTTATGGACCACCCTTATCTAAAATAGCATTACTGGGCAACCCCTTTGGGTCCCCTCCCACTGTGGAAGCTTTTCCATCCTCTTAATAAATCCTTTCAAAGATAAATAAATAAACAAAAATAAAATAGTATTACCACACCTTTCACACCAATCACTCTAATATTTTCTTTACACTGTTTAATTTCCTCCATAAACCTTACCACTCTCTGAAATTGTTTTGTCTTTTGCCTTTTCAATTGTCTGCCTTATTCACCATACATATCTAGAACAGTATCTGTCACACAAGACACCCCCAAGATTTGCTTAATGGATAAATGAATGAATTCTATCAGAAGTAAATAATGGAAATTAATTTCTATTAGAAATTCCTTGGTGGTGTGGACTGAATTATCTTCTCAAAATTCATATGTTGAGACCCCAACCCCCAGTGCACCTTACAATGTGACTCTAGTTGAAAACAGGACCTTTAAAGAGGTAATGAAGGTTCAATAGAGTCACAAGGATGAAGGCCCTAATCTCACATGACTTATGTCCTTACAAAGAAGAAGCAGAGGCCAGGCATGATGGCTCACACCTGTAATCCCAGCACTTTGGGAAACCGAGGCAGGAGAATCACTTGAGTTCAGGAGTTCAAGACCAACCTGGGCAACATAATGACATTACAAAAAATACCAAATTAGCTAGTCATGGTGGTACGCGCCTGTATTTCTAGTTACTCAGGAGGCTGAAGTGAAAGAATTTTCTGAGCCCAGGAGATCAAGGCTGCAGTGAGCTGGCATCATGCCATTCTACTCCAGCCTGGGTGACAGAGGAAAAAAATCCATAAAAACAGTATTCATGAACAGAAAATGAAATGAGATTGTACCTTTCATACTATACCTACAAAGTACACCAACTCCTAAGGCTCCCACCCTTGAAAATGTTGGCAGTTCTGGACTTCCTTTTTAATCACCATTTGATGTATGTAGAAGCGTGTAATGGGAGTTGAGTTATCCAAGGATAGACTGGGCTGCTTATCTACTGCTCTCTACTCCAAACTCATTCTTTTGATGCAATGTGAAAACTATCTGGGACTTTCAAACATTTTTCCTTAGCCAAGGTCATAATGCGAAACTGTGTATGTGTAAGAGATGGGATCTAGCTCTACTGCCCAGGCTGGAGTGTATGGCATGATCATAGCTGACTACAGCCTCGAACCTCTGTGCTCAAGCGATCTTCCTGCCTCAGCTTCCCAAAGTGTTGGGACTAGAGGCATGTGCCACAACACCCACCTCATAATGTTAAGTTTTGTCACTAGAGGGTACTGCAGAGATGCACAGAAGAGAAGGTTTTGTTTCTTGGTGTCCTAACTTGGCAGGGTCCTGCAGCTTTCACCAACACCCTAAAGGGTGAATTTCCAGAAAATTCCAGAGGGTATATTTCCAACAAGTTCTGCTGGCTCAGCACCACAGCAACTTCTCACCATTCTCTACCCCAGCCATGCTCTCTAACAAGATTAGATTTCAGGCAGGGTTGGGAATAGAAAGTTCTCTTCCTTGTGTACGCTATCTCAACCTTAGGGATAGTGGCTGGCCCTTACAACTGCTACTCTTATCTCTTTAACACTATCTTTGTTTCTTACTGGGCAATTCCTCATTATCCCAACCCCTTGTTATAGTTAGTAATTTTTTATATTATCTTCCCTGCTCAAATCACTCTACAACCTCATCGGGTCCAGATCATTTATTAAAACGTTGAAACAATTAAATTGATGACCGTGGACTTCCAATTCATACTGCCTACCTATGATCTTCTCTAGCTACATCGCTCAAGAAACTCAAGTTAATCTGAAATTGGGAAAACATAGCTCCAAGACTGCGGACAATCACAGAAAAGGCAATGATACAGCAATGGACAGTTCTATGTATGTATCTTTGCTTGCTTTAAAGAACAGAAGTTAAGACAAATGCTTAGTCACTGGTTAAGATACTGGATCTCAAAGTATGGATAAAGACCTCTGGAAGTCCCTGTGATCTTTCCAGAGGTCTATCAAGTCAAAATTAATAATACTAAGACATTACCTTTAGCACTCTTTCTGTCATAAGGAAACAATGGAGTAATCCAGAGGTTACGTGATGTGTGGCATCAAAACAGATTTAATGTGGGTGCAGATAAGAATTCCATTATCTTTTTTTAATTAATCACTTACTTTTTATTTCAAAGATGTGGGGCACAACTCAGGATTAGGTATGCAAGTGGTCATCACACAGGTAAGGTTTGGGCCTCCCTTTGGTCCCCACCTTGCCTGGTTTGAGATCAGGTACCCTCACTGATGTTGTGCTCCCCCTGCCACTCCTACCCCAATAGTATCCCACTACTGCCAATCCTTTCCTTTTTTTTTTTTAATTTTAAAGTTGTGGGGTACAATTCAGGGTTAGGTATACAAATGCTCATTATGCAGATACCCTTGTTAATGAAGTGTGTCCCTCCCTCCCTCCCCTGGCAGCTTCCCTCAACTGCCGATCCCACCATCCCCCGTGGCAGTTTCCCACTACTGCCAATCCCTTTCTTATAGTATTATGATAACTGTTCAAGGTCCACTTATGAGAACATATGGTATTCCGTTCTTTGTTTCCGTGACAGATCACTAAGTATGATAGACTCTAAATCCACCCAAGTTGTTGCAAAGTCCATATGTTTGTCCTTCTTTATGGCTGCATAATATTCCATTGTGTATATGTACATTTTTTAAATCCAGTCCAGCTTCAATGGGCAGTATGGTTGGTTCCACGTTTCTGCTATTGCGAACAGAGCTCCAACAAACATGCGTGTGCAGATATCTTTTTTGTAGAATGATTTGAGTTCCTCTGAGTACATTCCCAACAGGGGGATTGCTGGGTCATGTGGAAGGTCAATTTCTAGTTTTTTCAGACATCACTACATTGTCTTCCAAAGAGGCTGCACTAGTTTGCATTCCCACCAGCAGTAAAGAAGCATTCTTTTTTCTCCACATCCTTGTCACCATCTGTTGTTGTCTGTTTCATTAATGATGGTCATTCTTACTGGGGTTAGGTGGTAACTCAATGTGGTTTTGATCTGCATTTCTCTGACGATTAGTGAGGCCGAGCGCTTTTTCTTGTGTCTGTTGGCTGCCCATATATCTTCTTGTGAGAAGAGTCTATTCAAGTCTTTTGACCACTTTAATTCCGTTATCTTTAATTAACCCCGGCATTAAAGAAATTTGCAAAGTTTCTCACTAATTTTTATCTTTGGAAAAGAGTGACTTTTAAATAAATTTTTTTAACATGTAACAGATTTCTTAAATGAATTTAATTTCCAATACAGTAAAGTATACATGCACGCCATGTCTCTCACAGAGCGAGAACAGTGGTTTAAAGGTCCTCAATATTCAAAGGTATAAAGGGAACTCCTGGACTGAGAGTCCAGAATAAATAAGAAAGGGACAGAGAGTAGACTGTGATTTTGGTCTCCAACAATTTCACCATATCAAGAAACACCTATATTCTGATGTTTGTAACATTTAAAACCTTTTCATTTAGTTAAAGTAAAATAAGGTAATGTTTCATCCCTACTTAAAATCCTCACATGACTGCTTACAGTCTTCAGAATAGCGTTAAAATTCCTTAGTGTGGCACACATGGCATCCACCCTCACTATCCTTACCAAAAGGTCATTTCTTCAGGCACACTGAACTCTAGAGTACCTAAAGCACTGGCTTCCTCTTGCCTCCAGATGGTCTCCACGATGCAGTCAGTCTGGAATGTACCTTGCTCCCTTGCTCCCACTCTGATTTTGCCAACCTTCTTCAGAACTCAGGCCAGGCATTCTCACTTCCTTAGGAAGCCTCTCAAGCTGAGTGACGGTCTGTGTGTTATCATGTACCTACCACTATAATGACACCCTCCGCCCATTGTTTCTTATTTGCCTTTATCTACCACTAGACTTACATGTGAAGATACAAAGACAGAGAGCAGTACCTTAATCATCTTTTTTTTTTTTTAAGTTGGAGTCTCACTCTGTCGCCCAGACTGGAGTGCAGTGGCCGCTGCCGGCCACCGCAGCCTCGACCTGCTGGGCTCCGGCGATCCTTCCGCCTCAGCCTTCCGAGTAGCCAGAATTACAGGCGCGCGCTACCACGCCCGGCTAATTTTTTGATTTATTGTAGAGATGAGGTCTCGCCTGCCCAGGCGGGTCTCGAACCCTCGGGCTCAGGCAATTCACTCACCTCAGCCTCCCAAAGGCGCGGGATTACAGGCTGAGCCACCGAGCCCAGTCTTAATCATCTTTTATCTTCAGAGCTAAGTACAATTCTTGGCACATAGTAAATTTTCAACTGTCTTCTGAAGGAATTCATGTTTTATTGTTATTTGACTTAAAATGTTTCTTTCAACTGTACTACTGTCCCTCTAAAATTAAAGTTTTTAATTTAAAGTTAGAGTTATTTCCCCAAAAAAAATTTATGGCAGTATAAAATTATTACAAAACAAATTTCGTTGAATAGAATGACTCATAAAGAAATGTTAATCTTCGAAAACAACTGATCTATCCCTAAATATATTTAACAGAGATGGACTTTTTGTTGTTATAATTAATGCATTAATTCTCATTTGAGAAAAACATGACTTTGTTCTTCAAAGGAAACGTGAATCAATCTAAAAATTCGGCCCCTGATCACAATAGACAAAAATATCCAATAGGGTTCTTCATCCAGCACAAAAGAAAATCTGTCTCTTAAGCCTACCTACTCCACTAATAAACATGTGAAGCTGCCAGATAGTTCTGACTGACAGAACTATCCAAGGTAAGGGTTAATCCAAGGTGAAAGAAGGTGAAAATGGTACCAGCATAAACCCCTAGCAATTCAAGATAAAGTCATTTCTGCTTGCTGGAGAATTAACTTAATAATCTGGTATATTTTCTCTTTTAGGCTCTAGAATTCTACCAAACTCTCTTTAAAGAAAAAAAGAAGAGGAAGAAGAAAATACAAACTCCCTGGGGAAGGAGAAAAAGAATTTTTGGCTTCCTCTAAAACAAGAAATGACAGTGTTAGAGCTTTTCTGGCTCAATATGAGAAGTTAAACTGACAAAACACAGAAACTACTAAAACTTAAAAGGTGGGAGTATACGAAAATAACACACTAAAATGAAGTAGTGATAAATGTTCTAATATCTATTCTGCCTTAAAATGTAGAATATAAAAGAATTATTTTTTAAAGTGAACTTGACATATGGCAATTTAAGTAACTAACCAAACTTTAAATTAGAAGCATGAATACACAAGGAGCAGGAATAATGCTGTGAAGAGTCAATCTGTATACCAAACTATTTCCTACGCTACGCGAAGATTGGCAAACAAACTCACTGGTGTACTCCTTCCCAGTGTTCCTTTAAAGGCTCATCTTTCTATCTGCTTTGGAAATTATTATAAACAACAACATGAAGACAACTAGACCAATGCTAGAGGGAAATGACTGAATCTGAAACACAGCTCAGTCTGAAACAGAGATGAACTTTTTGTTATTACTAATTAATGCAACAATTAATTCTCATATGAGAAAAACATGCCTAAAACCTAAACCCTGACAGTAAGTAAACATGTATTTTCCACATGGAAAATTAACAATACTTGAAAAAAAAATCCCCATAGGTAACTTGGATCCTCTCTTTTTAAAAAAATGCAGCAAAACAAACAAACAAAAAACTCAACTATGAAGGGTGCGTGAGATGTACCTAAACTCTGTGTCTGAGGAACACGTATCTAGGCCCTCTGAAAATATAACATATCTAGGCTACAATTTCAAACATCAATAATTACATGTTCTTAATATAAACATATGTTGTCAGGTGCCCATGATCTCATTTAATCTTCCTAACAACCTTAAATATTCAACACCTTGCTTCTATAGCTGAGGAATCCAAGACTCACAAGGTAAGCAGGCTGCTCAGTCACATGGCTGATAAGTAGAAGAACAGAGTTCAATATCAGGTCTTTCAGGCTTTTTCCACTCAGTCATAATGCCTGAGTAGAAATGAAAATAGGCTCAGTGTGTACACACTAACGCTGATCAACTTTTCTGAATTAAAAATAAGGACGAGCCGGGCTCGGTGGCTCAACCTGTAATCCCGCGCCTTTGGGAGGCTGAGGTGAGTAGATTGCCTGAGCCCGCGGGTTCGAGACCCGCCTGGGCAGCGAGACCTCATCTCTACAATAAATCAAAAAATCAGCCGGCGTGGTAGCGCATGCCTGTAATTCCAGCTACTTGGAAGGCTGAGGCGGAAGGATCGCCAGAGCCCAGCAGGTTGAGGTTGCGGTGGCCGGAAGCGGCCACTGCACTCCAGTCTGGGCGACAGAGTGAGACTCCAACTCAAAGAAAAATAAAATAATAAAATAAAATAAAATAAAAAATAAAAAATAAAAATAGGGACGCATGGTTTACCTAGAAATATATTTTCCCAACTTATAAATTCCTGTACTTAAAAGATAGTTTTTAAAGATCAAATTTAATGACTTACAAGAAAGAAAAAGTCCAGATCCAATAACTGTATTGATACTTAATTTAAAAAACAAAAATGTTAGCCAGGCACAGTGGCTCACTCCTGTAATCCTAGCTCTTTGGGAAGCCAAAGGGAGGAAACTGTACGAGTCCAGGAGTTCAAGATCAGCCTGGGAAATATAGCAAGACTATGTCTCTACAAAAGAATATAAAAATTAGCCGAAGGAAGAAATGATTATTGTACACACTGAATTACTTTGCATGGTGTCATTTTGAGATAATTGGTGTAAGAATCTTGAATCTTTTATATTTGGAAACATCAAATAAAAATAGAACTTAAAAAATAGAATAAAAATTAGCCAGACGTGGTGTGCACCTGTAGTACCAGCTACTCAGTAGGCTGCAGTGAGCTGTGATCGTGACACTGTACTCCAGCATAGATGACAGAGTGAGACCCCAACTAAAAAAAAAAAAAAAAGTTAATGCAGTTCTCAAGAATTTAACTGCTCTCAGGACCATATCCAAGAGCATGCTTCTCAAGGGACACCTCAGTTTCTCCACCTATCTAAGAAAGTATCTGTGAACAATTATCTTATTTAACAACATTAAATACTTATACTGTGCCATAATAAGAGAAGAACATCAAAAAACTATAACACAAAGTTCTGAAGTAATCAAGAACAGAAGAGCCAGACAGCAGTGACTTTTTATCACAACAAACAGTAGGGAGGCTTACTATCATTTTAAGGGAAACCAATGAAAAAAAAATAAAGCTATGTCTTAAAATTACACAGATAGCTGATGCTATTTTTTTGTCTGGAAAAACTACCAAATAAAATAAACTACAGCAAGCTTCCACTGTAAATCCAACAGGGTTCCCTATCAAGAAATCCAAGTGACTATCAAGAATTATCTAAAAGGTTGTTGATCCCAATAAATCTACTCTAAAATTTCTCCTTAAATTTTATCCTAAAGCAATACACAAAAGTATATTTGCAAAAACATTTATTATAGGGAGAAAATGGAAGCAATTAACCAATAATAAGAATAATAAAGTATATCCATTTTCTCATTAGAATATTAGGGAACATGTTTTCTTTTTTTTTAGACACAAAGTCTTGCTCTGTCACCCAGACTGGAGTACAGTGGTGCAATCACAGCTTGCTCTAACAGCAAACTCTTGGGCTCAAGAGATCCTCCCACCTCAGCCTCCCAAGTAACTTTTTTTTTTTTGGTAGAGATGGAGGTCTCAGTATGTTATCCAGCGGGTCTCAAATTTCTGGCCTCAATCAATCTTCCCACTTTGGCCTCCAAAGTGTTGAGATTACAGGTCTGAAACACTATGCCTGAGGAAGCATTTTTTTAAAAGCATGAAGATTACTCATGGTATCTTAAAATTATAACATAAAATTATTACAATGAGGTAAGTTTTACAACTACACAAAAATGCACAAAAGTTAAAAGGCATATGATTTATCCAAATGAGTTGAAACTACTGTCCACATAAAAACTTGCACACAAATTTTTATAGCAGTTTTATTCAAAAATGCCAAAACAAGCCGGGCTCGGTGGCTCAGCCTGTAATCCCACGCCTTTGGGAGGCTGAGGTGAGTGGATTGCCCGAGCCCGCAGGTTCGAGACCCGCCTGGGCAGCGAGACCTCATCTCTACAATAAATCAAAATATCAGCCGGGCGTGGTAGCACATGCCTGTAATTCCGGCTACTCGGAAGGCTAAGGCGGAAGGATCGCCGGAGTTCAGCAGGTCGAGGCTGCGGTGGCCGGGAGCGGCCACAGCACTCCAGTCTGGGCGACAGAGTGAGACTCCAACTCAAAAAAAAAAAAAAAAATGCCAAAACTTGGAAGCAACCAAGATATTATCTAATAGGTCAATGGATAAACAAACAGTTGTACATCATACCACACCAGTGATAAAAAAAAAATGAGCTATCAAGCCATAAAAAGACAAAGAAGAACCTTAAATGTATACTGCTAAGGGAAAGAAGTCAATCTAAAAAGACTATATATTGTATGATTCCAACTGTATTAACCTTTTGGGAAAAAAAAACAAACTAGGGAGATGTTAAAAAGATCAGTGATGGAAAGGGTTCAGGGTGAACACAGGACTTTAAGGACATAGGTGAACACAGGATTTTAAGGACAGTGAAACTACTTTGTATGAACCTGTAATGGTGGATTATCTAGCATGCATATGTCAAAACTCGCAGAAAGTACAACATAAAAGAGTGAGCTCTAATACAAACTATGGAATTGAATTCATAATAATGTATCCACATCAGCTCATAAATTGTAAACAATGTACAACACTAATACAAGATGTTAATAACAGAGGACACTTGTGGAGGTATTAAGAGGGAAGTGGGTATATGGGAACTTTATACTCTCCATCCAGTTTTTCTACAAACCTAAAAATGACCAAAAAAAGCAAAGTGTATTAATTTTTAAAAAAGAAATGAAGCCGGGCTCGGTGGCTCAGCCTGTAATCCCACGCCTCTGGGAGGCTGAGGTGAGTGGATTGCCTGAGCCCATGGGTTCGAGACCAACCTGGGCAACTTGGCAAGACCTCATCTCTACAATAAATCAAAAATTAGCTGGGTGTGGTAGTGCGCGCCTGTAGTTCCAGGTACTTGGAAGGCTGAGGCGGAAGGATCGCCGGAGCCCAGCAGGTCGAGAGCAGCCACTGCACTCCAGTCTGGGTGACAGAGTGAGACTCCGACGCAAAAATAAATAAATAAATAAGAAATGAAATTTTTAAATGGATAGAAAAACCACAAAAAAGTGAGAACAATTTGATTCAGGCCAATGTGAATAGTATGCCTCAGAAGAAATTAGCTATATCCTATTTCTTTTATTGATCTTTTACTGAATACCACACAATTAAATTTAAAATTCCCACAAAACCATCCATTAAAGTATAGCAATGTGATTGATGACAAGATACTATACATTTACCACAAATCCTGTGTTCACCCTGAACCCTTTCCATCACTGATCTTTTTAACCTCACCCTAGTTTTGTTTTTTTTTTCCCAAAAGGTTAATACAGTTGGAATCATACAATATATAGTCTTTTTAGATTGGTTTCTTTCCCTTAGCAGCATACATTTGTCTTTTTATGGCTTGATAGCTCATTTTTTTTTGTCACTGGTGTGGTATGATGTACAACTGTTTGTTTATCCATTGACCTATTAGATAATATCTTGGCAGCTCCCAAGTTTTTGGCATTTATGAATAAAACTGTATTTAATTGTATTTTGTATTTTATGTTATACTAAGTACGTTTTTAACATACCAAAGTCAAGTTTCCTATACAGAAAAAGATGAAATACAATTCTAGTAAAGTCTATACTAGCTTCCCAGTCCCCAAAGAGAAAAAAAGCACTTCAATTCTAGTTTTACCTATATAAAACTGAAGACCTACACGTTACCCATCTGGAATTATAAAAAATTATCCTTAATATAAAAACAAGAAGACTTGGGTAGCAATTATAAATTATTAAGTCACGTTTTAGGGGAGGACAAGGGAAAAACCATATAAACCATAAACTCAGTCTGCTTAATTAGTGATTGGTGATTCCCAGAGACTAATTAAGGAAGTAAAGGCCAATGTGAATAGTATACCTCAGAAGAAATTAGCTATATCCTATTTCTTTTATTGGTCTTTTACTGAATACCTCTCAATTAAATTTAAAATTCCCACAAAACCATCCATTAAAGTATAGCAATGTGATTGATGACAAGATACTATACATTTACCACAAAAAGGTAACATGAAATGAATGTGCAACTGTGTTTGTCACATTTCTCAAAAGCCAGAGCTCTGTCCCAAAGCTACAACTGAAAATAAGAATTTAGGCCTGTAATCCCACACTTTGGGAGGCTGAGGCAAGAGGACTACTTGAGGCCAGAAGTTTAAGACCAACCTGGACAATATAGTGAGACCTTGTAAAAAAATAAAAATAAAAGAATTAGCCAGGCGTGGCAGCATGTTTCTGTAGTCCCAGCTACTCAGGAAGCTGAGATGGATCACCTAAGCCCAAGAGTTCAAGGCTGCAGTGAGCTGTGATTGTGCCACTGAACTCCAGCCTGGATGAAAGTGTGAGACCCCAACTCAAATTACATAAATAAATAAATGTGTTTTTCTATGGACATGAATTATATATCTGTTTCATAAGAGTTCAACATAAGATTAATCTTAAATCATTCTGAATTTTTTTTTTTTTTTTTTTTTTTTGAGTTGGAGTCTCACTCTGTCGCCCAGACTGGAGTGCAGTGGCCGCTCCCGGCCACCGCAGCCTCGACCTGCTGGGCTCCGGCGATCCTTCCGCCTCAGCCTTCCGAGTAGCTGGAATTACAGGCATGCGCTACCACGCCCGGCTGATTTTTTGATTTATTGTAGAGATGAGGTCTCGCTGCCCAGGCGGGTCTCGAACCCGCGGGCTCAGGCAATTCACTCACCTCAGCCTCCCAAAGGCGTAGGATTACAGGCTGAGCCACCGAGCCCGGCTCATTCTGAATATTTTGTGACCAAGATTATATTACGTTTCATCTGGGTTAACATATACATAGCTAAGTTGTGTTCATGTCATTAAAAGCCTTATAATCTAATATAAAGTTAAGCATCATTTAAAAAGGTGCCTACATAGAAGCACTGTTCACAACAATAGTCCAAAGGTGAGGCAACTCAAATGTATCAACAAATGGGCGAAAAGTAGTATAAACGTAAAATAGATAGTATTCGGTAATAAAAAGGAATGAAGTTGGTCTTTACATGCAATGGAATATTATTCAGTCATAAACAGGAATTAAAATTCTGATACAAGCTATAACATGTACGCTAAGTAAAATAAATCAGACACAAAAAGACAAATACTATATGCCTTCATTTACATGATACCTAGAGTAGAAAATTTAGAGTCATAAAACATAAATGAGGCTACCAGGAACTGGGGGCAGAGAAGAATGAGAAATTATTGTTTAATGTACACAGATTATCTGTGTAGAATGATGAAAAAGTTCTTAACTAGATAGTGGTGATAGATGTAAAACGCTGTCAATGTACTTAATGCCAATGAATTGTACACTTTAAAACAGTTAATACAGGCCGGACTCGGGGGCTTGGCCTGTAATCCCAGCATTCTGGGAGGCCGAGGCGAATGGATTGTCTGAGCCCGCTGGTTCGAGATCAGCCCACGCAACTAGGCAAGACATCACTATGATAAATTAAAAAATTAGCCGGGCATGGTAGTGCACACCTGTAGTTCTGGCTACGTGGAAAGCTGAGGTGAAATGATCACCAGAGCCCAGCAGGTCAACGCCGGGGTGGCCATGCATGTGCCATGGCACTCCAGCCTGGATGACAGAGTGAAACGCCAACTCAAAAAAATAAATAAATAAATAAGGCCGGGCATGGTGGAAAGGAGAAAAAAAAAATTTTATATATATATATATATATATATATATACACATATATAAATATATATATATATAGAGAGAGAGAGAGAGAGAGAGAGAGAGAGAGCGCGAGCGAGCACAAGTGCAAGCGCCAGGCATGGGGGCGTGCATCCTGGAAGGCTGAGGCAAAAGGATTGCCTAAGCCCAGCAGGTAGAGGCTTTGGTGGCCATGAGCATGCCACTGCACTTCAGCCTGAGCAACAAGAGCAAGACTCCAACTCAAAAAAAGAAAACAGCTGGCAGTAAGCAACAAGTAACTAAGAGGTATTCTGAGTTCATAAATAGGTGTGGAAATCCTGTCAAATTTGACCACTGCATTTTCAGCAAGGAGGATAGATCTACTGTCCTTCAATATCTCTGGGTAGCCAGGAAATGATGCTGAAGAAGGAAAGAAAGAAACTACTACTATATGTGAGCTTTTCAATTCCTGAATCTCCTCATTGGCAAAGTTCCTCCCACCAATATCAAGATTAAATTTTATTTACAAAATACCTGCAGTGTTTGCTGGAAAAGATATTCAAACATGTTACACACCCTACTACTTTTCTCTTTTAAAAATATCTTCTTACAAATTAATGTAACACAGGCACAGAATGGATTAAAATTGTGCTAAACTTCCCCCCAAAAGACAATAATAAAGTCTATTCTGCAGACAACAGAATAAAAAACTAAAAAACAGAAACATAGTGCAGAGACCTGACCTATATGCTTTAGGAGCAGAGACTCAGCAGCTACTAATTCTGCTTAAAAGAAATGGCATGGCCAGGCGCGACGGCTCAGCCTATAATCCCAGCAGTTTGGGAGGCCAAGGCAAGAGCACTGTCTGAGCCCAGGGGTTCGAGACCAGCCTGGGCAACTTGGTGAGACTTCATCTCTACAATAAATCAAAAAATTAGCCGGGCGTGGTGGTGCACGCCTGTAGTTCCAGCTACTTGGAAGGCTGAGGCGGAAGGATTACCTAAGCCCAGCGGGTCGAGGCTGCGGTGGCCGCAAGCATGCCACTGCCCCTCCAGCCTGGGTGACAGAGTGAGACCCTGACTCAAAAGAAAAGAAGAGAAAAGAAAGGAAAACAAAAGGCAAAGGCTTTACAGGAGGTAACATTTGAGCTGGACTTGAACCGAGTTGGAGTTTGCCAAGCAGAGAAGAGGAAAGGCATTTTATGCAGAGAATAGAACATGCAAGACAAGGAACACAAGATCTATCCTGAAATTAGAGAACAAGGGACAGATTCAAGACACAGGCCGGGTGCAGTGGCTCATGACTGTAATCCCAGCACTTTGGGAGGCAGAGATGGAAGGACTGTTTGAGCCCAGGAGTTTGAGACTAGCCTGGACATTTGTGAGACCCTGTCTCTACAAAAAGTAAAAAAAAAAAAAAAACAATGAGCTAAGTATTATGGCATGTGTCTGTAGTCCCAGCTACTTGGGAGGCTGAAGCAAGAGGACCGCTTGAGCCCAGGAGTTGGAGGCTGCAGTGAGCCATGATCATGCCACTGCACTCCAGCTTGGGCAACAGAGCGAGACCCTATCTCAAAAAAAAGATACACTCAAAGGAACCAACATTTGAATGAATGAATGAGGGTCAATGAAAAATAGAAAGAAATCAGATGACTCAGGTTTTTTGCCTAGGCAGCTGGGTATACAGCAATGCTATTTGCTGAGACGAACATATGATAAGGAAGGGAAGCAAATTCAGAGTAGAACAAAAATGAGTTTGCTTTTGGAAATGGAGTTTGAAATACAGAAATGTTCAGTCAGCACTAGGAAACACATCTGGAATTCAGAGAATGAACTTCTTGATAATTGGAATTCTCACCAAGACAGATTATTGGTATAATTTATAACTTCACTTATTTTTTATTTTAACTTTTATGTTGCCCCCAATTTTTAAAAAGTAGACAAGCTACAGAAAACATTATGAGCCAGGCTCGGTGGCTCAGCCTGTAATCCCGCGCCTTTGGGAGGCTAAGGTGAGTGGATTGCCTGAGCCCGCGGGTTTGAGACCCGCCTGGGCAGCGAGACCTCATCTCTACAATAAATCAAAAAATCAGCCAGGTGTGGTAGCCGCGCCTATAATTCCGGCTACTTGGAAGGCTGAGGCGGAAGGATCGCCGGAGGCCAGCAGGTCGAGGCTGCAGTGGCCGGGAGCGGCCACTGCACTCCAGTCTGGGTGACAGAATGAGACTTCAACTCAAAAAATAAAAATAAAAAAAATTGTGGCAGGTCCTCAAAAAATTAAAAATGGAATTACCCTATGATCCTGCAATTCCACTTGTGGGTACACACACAAAAGAGCTAAAGGCAGGATCTCAAATAAATGTTTGTACACCCATACTCGTAACAGCACTAGTCAGTCACAACAGCTAAAATGTGGAAGTAATCCAACTGTCCATCAATGGAGGAATGGATAAGAAAAATGTGTTATTATACAAAATAGAATATTATTTTGTTTTTAAAAGGAAGAAAATTCTAATATATGCTACAACTTGGACGAACTTTGAGAACATTATGCTAAATGAAACTGGTCAGTCACCTGTCACAAAAGACAAATACTATATGAATTCACTTTTGTGTGGTACTTATAGTAGCAAAAAAAAAAATCACAGAGAAAGAAAGTGGTGTCCAGGGGCTGGGGGCAGAAAAAATGAGGGGTTACCTTTAATGGATAAAGTTTCACTTTTGCAAGTTGAAAAGTTCTGGAGATGGATGATGGTAGTCGCACACCATTGAACTATATGCACTTAAAACGGTTAAGATAGTAAAGTTTATGTTATGTGTATTTTACTGCAATTAAAAACTGAAAAAAAGCCAGTCCCAAAAGGTTACAAACTGTATGATTCTATTTATATAACATTCTTGAAATGACAGAATTATAGTTTGGTGGTTGGTTTCAGGTATTACGGAAGGGATATGAGTGGGAGAAAAGTGGGTATGACTGTAACAAGGACCACAAAGGATCCTTGGGGTGACAGAAATGTTGTTATGTTGAGTTTATCAACATCAGTATCATGGCTGTATTATTTAGTTTTCCTAAATTTTACCAGTGGGATAAACTTGGCAAAGAATATGGTGAATTTCTCCATATTATTTCTTATAACTGCATGTGAATCTACAATTACCTGAAAATTAAAATATATATATATTTTTTTTTAAATAAGAGCAGGTAAGACCAGTTCCACCACATTATACATAATATTCTACACCAGAAATTTCAAGTGAAGTAGAAAATCATGCACAGTTTCCAATAAAACATGCATACCACAAATGCTAACAGCAACTGGGTGCAAAAAATGATTTCTCAAAAAAGCACATTTCGCTAAATGATGACAATGATAATGATAATTTAAAAAAACAGTAACAGGTTCCTCAAAAAATTAAACAGAATTACCATATTACTCAACAATTCCACTCCTAGGTGTATAATCAAAGGAACTGAAAGCAAGAACTCATACAGGTACTTGTAAACCAATGTTTACAGCAGCATAATTTACAACAAATAGTAGAAAAAAATCCCAAGTGTTCATCAACGGATGAATGGATAAACAAAATGCAGTATAAACACAGCAGAACACCATTCAGCCATAAAAAGGAATGAAGTTCTTAATTCATGCTACAATATAGATGAACTTTGAAAACACTGTGCTAAGTAAAACATACCAGACACAAAAGAATAAATATTCTACTAATAAGAGGCATCTAGAACAGGCAAATTCAAAGAGACAGAGTAGAACACAAGTTGCTAGAAGCTGAGGGGTAAGGGGAGGATAGGAGCTATTGCTTAATGGTTACAGAGTTTTTGCTTTGAGTTATAAAAGTTTTGTAAATAGAGACTGGTGATGGTTAAAAAGTGAATGTACTTAACGCTGCTGAACTGTAAGCTTAAAAACAGTCAAAACTTCATGTTGTATAAGTTTACCACAGGATTGCCAGAGCCCGCAGGTTCAAGACCTGCCTCGGCAACTTGGTGAGACCTCATCTCCACAATAAATAAAAAATTAGCCAGGTGTGGTAGTGCGCGCCTGTAGTTCCAGCTACTTGGAAGGCTGGGGCGGAAGGATCGCCGGAGCCCAGCAGGTCGAGCTGCGGTGGCCAGGAGCGGCCATTGCACTCCAGTCTGGGTGACAGAGTAAGACTCCAACTCAAAAAAAACAGTAATAGTAGCTACAACTGACTTACCACTTACTATATGCCAAGCACTGTGCCTTATAAATAATATACAATAATTAACTCATGTAAGCATCTAAAACCTATGAGAAATTAGATTCTCCATTTCACAGATGAGGAAATAAAGCAATACATACATACAGTTTGGGGAATTAACACACAGCTAGTAACTAACTGGAAACCAGAATTTGAATCCAGTCAGTCTGGCTCCTGGAGCTCAAAACCTAATCTATTTCTATAATTTTACTAACAAACGTTCAATATCAGCCAAAAAAAAAAAAAGCTTATATTAGTTATCTACTAATTATCAATTCACTGATCCTTATTTTGAGAATAAATAAAAAGAAATAAATGTATTTTTAAAGTCAGATTACCATTAAAAATTGGGTAAATAAAAGTGATAAAGAGAAATTATTTCAAAAAACATGCTCAGTTTAGTGCCCAGAGAGTCCACAGTTTATGAAATAAGGGAACAAGATATCAAATTAAAGTTTTATGAGATGATAATCAAGGCTGCATTTCAGGAAAATATAATACCATACAGTATCTGTACAGTAAACTTTTTATTGCCGTAAAATATGCATACAAAAAAAGTACACAAAGTTCACAAAATAGGACTTGTGTAACGAGCATGAAACAACATTCCAGTACCCAAAGGAACCCCTCTTCCTTTCCTTGCCGATTAATGTATAAAAGACTAACATATTTAATATTACTTTTGATAGTGATAAAAAAAACTTGGCTAGTATTCAAAAGAAAATCTGGTGCTTATAATATCCTTGCTGATTCTATTTTTAAATAAATTATTCCATCCTAAAAAAAAAAAATCCCATTGCATTACTAGCAGTTTTGAATTTGTATTCACTATATGTTACTTCTATAAGACGAGGTAATGGTGGACACAACATACCAATACTTCTACATAGAACATTTTGTATTACTCAGGTTTTCAGTCAAGAGAAAGTATGTACTTGATACCAGAAATCTCATTAACCACATACCAACTTCAAATACATACTTCACTGTGGAATGCTATGCAAGGATTTCAGTATACAACTTCTAAGTCACTTTGAAACTGTCTACTTTCACCTTAGGGGAAGCCAACAAAACCCTGGGATGCATTTTGCAGCCTGTCCTCTCCCAAGGAATAATTCAGTTATAGAATTGGAAAACAATGCCACTAGGCTTAAACTACCAAATCCCATTCATCATGTCTCAACTAATACAGAGGTACATTGCACCACTGGCCCTTGGAATTTTTGGATTTAATATCTTAATTTTTAACAAGCTCAAAGGTCCATAACAGATGGCAAATTAATCTAAAAGAGGGTTAACAATCTCTACTTCTAAGTGATTGTGAGGACTAAATAAGTAACAGAAACAAAGCACCAAGCATGAATTTAAATCATGACCTATAAATCTGGTGGTAGAGCTGAATCACTAGTGAGCAAGTCCTGACAGATACTGAGCAACCTCAAGTAGTAGTATTCACATCTGAAGATTGAAAAGTCTCTGATCATAGCAGACCAAACATTCTTTAAGAATCTGGCCCTCTTCTCCAATCTTGGAGAGGTGGATCCAACCTTTTTCTCTGATCTACTTTCTAAAATAAACCTTCTTTTCTAACCTAAAAAAAAAAAGTCTCTGATCATAGCAAACACTAATGATAAAATAAGCATTAAAAAAAAGTCACCTTAGCCGGGCTCGGTGGCTCAGCCTGTAATCCCGCGCCTTTGGGAGGCTGAGGTGAGTGGACTGCCTGAACCCGGGGGTTTGAGACCCACCTGGGCAGGCAAGACCTCATCTCTACAATAAATCAAAAAATTAGCCAGGCGTGGTAGCGTGCGCCTGTAGTTCCAGCTACTTGGAAGGCTGAGGCGGAAGGATCGCCGGAGCCCAGCAGGTCAAGGCTGCAGTGGCCGGGAGCGGCCACTGCACTCCAGTCTGGGCGACAGAGTGAGACTCCAACTCAAAAAAAAAAAAAAGCCACCTTAATGTCATGACATGCTAAATTTCTGCATATTATCCCTTTGCCATTTTTCCTTTGGAAGACAGGAGGTAACCACAGTATAAAAGAGAATTAGTAGGTATACAAATATAACTTTTAAAATAAATGGCTGAAGCCCTAGCTCATAATCTTTTTTTTTTTTTTTTTTTAATTGGAGTCTCACCCTGTTGCCCAAGCTGGAGTGCAGTGGCACACTCACAGTCACCCAAGCGTCAACCTGCTGGGATCCGGTGATCCTTCCGCCTCAGTCTTCCAAGTAGCTGGAAGTACAGGCACGCGCTACCACGCCCGGCTAATTTTTGATTTATTGTAGAGATGAGGTCTCGCCAAGTTGCCCGGGCGGGTCTCGAACCCGCGGGTTCAGGCAATCCACTCACCTCAGCCTCCCAAAGCACAGGATTACAGGCTGAGCCACCGAGCCCGGCTCATTTTCCTAATTTCTATTCATTTTCTGAGGTCTTACTGAAGTCTACCAAATTATTTTACAAGCCTTGAGAATAAGAAGCTCAGATATGTGATGTTAAGTATACATGTAAAATGCATGACTCACTTACTACTTAAGTACCAGAGAGCATTCCTACAATAAAACTTCTCCTAAATTTCTGAATTTGTGTTTGTTATACTTTTTATTAACAACTGTAATGAGTTAACTTTTTGTTTTAAATGACAAAATTAGCTACATGATTTGTGTTCTGTTATCTCCTCAAGTTTCTTATTTTACAGAATTTCTCCCAAGGAATCTGTCATTTACTGGATTTCAAGCTTTTAAACTATTTTCTTTTAAACTGTTTTCAAATAGTCTAGTCACTTTTTATTGTATCCACTTCTATCTTTCAAAATACATAATATGATATAAAATAACAATGATAGGCTAGGCACAGTGGCTCACGCTTATAATCCCAGCACTTTAGGAGGCTAAGGCAAGAGGATTGCCCAAGCCCAGGAGTTTGAGACCAGCCTAGGCAACATGGAGTGACCCTGTCTCTAAAACAGGCCAAGGCAAGAGGACCACCTGAGCCCAGGAGTTTGAGACCAGCCTGGGCAACATGGTAAGACCTTATCTCCACAATAAATCAGAGAATTAGCCGGACATTAGTGATGTGTGCTTCCAGCTACTTGGAAGGCTGAAGCAGAAGGATCACCTGAGCCCAGCAGATGAAGACTGTGGTGACTGTGAGCATGCCACTGCACTCCAGCCTGGGCGACAGAGTGAGACACCAACTCAAAAAATAAAATAAAATAAAAAACAAGGTATTGGAGATGTTAGACTTTCTCTGAGTATTTTTTAAGTTTTAGAATTTCTACTTCAAAAGTATGATAATGACCATCTCAAGAAGTCTAACAAACTGTTTTTTCAAGAACTTTAAATATCTCAACTGCATTCTTTCATTTCAAAATAAGAGTAACTCTAGGCCGGGCTCAGTGGCTCAGCCTGTAATCCCAGCACTTTGGGAGGCCAAGGTGAGTAGACTGCCTAAGCCTGCGTGTTTGAGACCAGCCCAGGCAACTTGGTGAGACTTCGTCTCTACAATATAATAAAAAAAAAAATAATTGCCAGGCGTGGTAGTGCTCGTCTGAGGTTAGGGTTACTCGGAAGACTGAAGTGGAAGGATCGCTGGAGCCCAGCAGGTTGAGGTGGCTGTGAGTGTGCATGCCACCTGCACTCCAGCCTGGACGAAGGAGTGAGACTCCAACTCTAAAAAAAACCAAGAGTAACTCTATACCATCACAGCCCAAGTACCATTGTGAAAGAGGGGCTATACATAACCTGGCAGTTTAAAACTCTAAGTAGACTTTTTTTAAGCCTACAGTTTACCATTCAACTTCATAAACATCCAAACAAATGCCCAAATTTAACCCGGATGATCTATAAGTCAATTCCCTGAAAAGTATTTGTACATGTAAATTGATACTGTTACTTTATTACAGAATATGAAGACTTTAAAATTTATCTACTGGCCAGGCTCAGCCTGTAATCCCAGAGTTTTGGGAGGCCGAGGTGAGTGGATTGCCTGAGCCTGCAGGTTCGAGACCCACCTGGGCAACTTAGTGAGAACTCATCTCTACAATAAATCAAAAATTAGCAGGTGTGGTAGCCTGCGCCTGTAGTTCCAGCTACTTGGAAGGCTGAGGCGGAAGGATCGCTGGAGCCCAGCAGGCCAAGGCTAGGGTGGCTGGGAGCGTGCCACTGCACTCTAGTCTGGGCGACGGTGTGAGACTTCAACTCAAAAAAAAAAAAAAAAAGAAAAAATTTATCTACCGTCCATAAATTGACTACACTTTTGCCTTTTGCTAAAAGAAACTATAAAATCATAGTTTCAAGCATTGTAGTAAAATTAAGCACATCATTTAACAATTATTTATTATGTATTTATCCTATGTCAGGTACTGTTCTAGGGACTAATGATCCAGCAATGAACAAACAAAAGATATTCCATTTTACTAAGTTTATTTTCCTTATACCAATACATAATTCTAATAATAAAGCCCACACAGTTAAATTGTATTGTTCCCAGTGCCTTCAGAGACTCTGTGGAATCTAACCAAATCTAAACATTATGTTCTAAGCAATATAACCGAAGCAGAGACAACCACTAAAGATGAGGGTAAATATTTTAAGGAATAAAAAGTCAATACTTCCTAATCTAAACAGACTAGAAAACAATAAAGTGACTCAGAAAACTTTAAAGAACTTTACACAGTTTGAAAATTACAAGTGAACAACTTTAGGAGAAAAACATCTCTCTACTCAAATGCTTATCAACTCAGGACAGTAAAAAATTCCAAGTCTTACAACTACTCCTACCACAGTAGGCTAAGCAGATGATCAACACATTGTCACATTTCAACTTAAAACTAATTTTATTTCTTATGTTTCAACAGTAGAGCTTATGTTTGAGTATTTGTAGCCAACGACAGACTATTATTATCATTTAATGTCTGTTGCCTGCTTAAGATTTAACTTAGGGTTTTCTTGCTGAATATGATGAGGAAATGAATGAAAGCATTTTCTCCATATATTCTCTAGTAAGAAAAAGATTCCAACCATCTCCCATCTGGCAAACAAACAATCAAGTAATTTTACCACTAATACTACCCAATTAGATAGAGTTTGTGGGGAAAAAAATCACACATGCAAATGATCATAATGTGAAAAAAGCTGCAAGAAAAATTGCAAAAATTAATATTTAGGAAATAGAGACTTGATAAATACCAAAAAGTTCATTCAAGTACAGTACTGTATTTGACCAAGCCAGATGCATTTTTTATGAATCACTCATTATACTAAAAGTGTAAAAAAAAAAAAAAACACCTTCTAAACTTGAGATTTCATACTCTGCAATACAGTCCTGACACAGTTGGAAATGCAATTTTTAATAATTCACTAGCCTTTTAGTCAGAACTGTTAGGAATACCACATCACAAAGAATCAAAGGTTAAATCCAAATATTAGATATCTCATACATAATGACTAAGAGCAGTAATATTAATTATCGCCCATGGCAAATTAAAACAGTTCCCGTCTATGGTCATATTAATAATTATAAACATTCTTAAGGTTTGTTTTCAGAAATCCAAAAGATGATAAAAGGGTAATAAACCAATCATCAATTTCATTCCATTTTTAACAGACAAATGCCTATATGTATCAACAGAATTACACTGATTGCTTACAATGCAGCACAAGGTAAGCTCTCTTATGCTAAACACATGCAGTAAAGTCTCCAGAGCCTAGAGGACAATCTTCCCCACCTTTTCACCATGTTTTGGCACCAAGAACAGAAAACTCTAGTGAGAATACAATCTTGGACAGGCTAATGAGATGTAGTATCAAGGACACAGCTTAAAGAAGACAGCTATATTGGGTCAACATAGCAGGTTTGGCTAAGAAATAGTAAAACCATCTGATACACACACAAAGTAAAGCAGTTAAGCCAGTAATAGACATGCTTGTCACCCAAAATGTAATCAAATAAAAACAAGATTATTCTTTTTTCTTTTCTTTCCTGGTGCAGGGGTCTCACTATGTCACCCGGGCTGGACCTCTGGGCTCAGGCAATACTCCTGAGTTAACTGGGACTACAGCATGCACCACCACACCCGGCTAATTTTTCATTTTTTTTTTTTGGTAGAGATGAGGTTTCACTATATTGCCCAGGCTGGTCTCGAACTCCTGAGCTCAAGCAATACTCCAGCCTCCACCTCCCAAAGTACTGAGACTGCAGGTGTGAGGCACTATGCCCAGCTCCCATTTTATTTTTTTGAGTCAAAGTCTCACTCTGTCGCCCAGGCTAGAGTGCAATGGCACGATCACAGCTCACCAAAGCCTCAACCTCCTGGACTCAGGAGAGCCTTCTGCCACCGCCTCCCCAGTAGCTAGAACTACAACCCTGTGCCACCACACCTGGCTAACTTTTTTTTTATTTTTTGTAGAGATGAGGTCTTACTATGTCGCATAAGCTGGTCTCAAACTCCTGGACTCAAGCAACACTCCCGCCAGCCTTCCAAAGTGCTGGGATTACAGGCATAAGCCACCACACCTGGCAGATTCCTCTTTTTAATAATGCTACTCAAGTACTTTCTACTTTAAAAAATTAATATAGACCAGGCTCGGTGGCTCAGCCTGTAATCCCAGCACTTTGGGAGGCCGAGGTGAGTGGATTGCCTGAGCCAACGGGTTCAAGACCCACCTGGGCAACTTGGCGAGACCTCATCTCTACAACAAATCAAAAACTAGCCGGGCGTGGTAGTGTGCACCTGTAGTTCCAGCTACTTGGAAGGCTGAGTCGGAAGTATCGCCAGAGCCCAGCAGGTCGAGGCTACGGTGGCCAGGAGCAGCCACTGCACTCCAGTCTGGGTGACAGAGTGAGACTCCAACTCAAAAAAAAAAAAATTAATATAAATACTGAATATTAGTTCACCGTTTTAAGAATATCAACTCTGCTTTTCTACAACTGTATATTTTCATCTGTTGAATGCTCTCTACATGTCTCCATTTATATCCATTGTTATACATTTTTCCATAAAATTCAAACTTCTATGCTTTAAATTTAGAGAAATTAAAATAAAGCATATAGTCTTATAAATTCATAATCCATTAACATTCAGAGATAATCTCTTCTTATTTCATATGGTTCTTTTCCCCAAAAAGTCAGATAAGAGCAAAGTAAATTCCATCTGACTATTAAAGGATTTCTTCACGTGAGACAGACCACCAATCAACTGTAAAGTATATACTAGCAAAAAAATTCTTTTAAATAAAAATTTTTTTAAACATTAAAGCACTTAAAATAATTAGAAATAAATCTAGTAAAAGATGCCCAACACTTCTATACAGAAAGCTACAAAAGTGCTGACAGAAATTAAAGAACCAAAAAACAAAACAGTCTGGGCTCGATGGCTCAGCCTGCAATCCTAGCACTTTGGGAGGCCGGGGCGAGTGGACTGCCTGAGCCCGCAGGTTCAAAACCAGCCTGGGCAACTTGGCAAGACCTCATCTCTATAATAAATCAAAAATTAGCCAGGGGTGGTAGTGTGCGCCGATAGTTCCGATCACTTGGAAAGCTGAGGTAGAAGGATCACCAGAGCCTAGCAAGTCGACGCTGCAGTGGCCATGAGTGTGCCACTGCACTCTAGCCTGGGCGACAGAGTGAGACTCCAACTCAAAAAACAAAACGAAACAGAAAGATGCACCATTTTCAAGGACTGACTCAATATTGTTAAGATGGTAATTTTTCCCCAAATGATCTATACACTCAATGCAACCCCAACTGAAATCCCAGCAAGCTTTGTGGTAGATACTGACATATACTAAAATTTATAGAAAAGGAAAAAATCTGGAATAACCAAAATATACAATAAAGCTATGGTAATCAAGAAAATGTACTATTAGCATTAAGAACAGACATAGATCAATGCAATAGAATGGAGTACAGAAAAAGACCCACATGCATATGGTTAACTGATTTTCAACAAAGGTGCCAGAGTAATTCAATAAGAAAAAGAAAGTCTTTTCATCAAATGGTGCTTGAACAACCTGATATCTATATATGGGTGAGGAGAGAACCTGAACTTCGACCTCATATCACAGACAAAAATCAATCTGAAATAATCATAGACCTAAATGCAATGTCTAAATCTATAAGACTTCCAAAATAAACACAGGCAAAAATCTTTACAACCTTGGGATACTAAATACTTCTTAGGACACAAAAAGTACTAACCATAAGAAAAAAATAATAAATTGGTCTCAACAAAATTAGGAACCATCTGCTCTTCTAAGACTCTGTTAAGAAAATAAAAGGCAAGTCACGGAATAAAACAATACACTTGCCTCTCAGTATCCTCAAGCGATGGGTTCCAAAACCAGTCCTTCTACCCCCACCCACCCTCATGGATGCCAAAACCAAGGATGCTCAAGTCCCTTACTAAAACATGGCATCATATCTGGATATAACTTATTCACACCCTCCCTTGTACTTTCACACACTCCCTTATACTTTAAATCATCACTAGATTATTTACAATGTAAATGTAGTTTTTATACTGTATTTTTCTAGTTCCTTTTTTTTTTATTTTCATACTGCTATTTTTTTCCAAATATTTTCAATCTGAGGTTGGTTGAATCCATGGATACAGAACCCTCAGATAAGGAGAGCCAACTGTATGTTCAAAGTTCATGTCTGACAAAGTACCTGTATTCAGAACGTACAAAGAACTTTTAAAACTCAATAATTTCAAAAAAAAAAGTTTTAAAACGTATGTAAAAAATGGACAGGCACTTCACCTAAAAAAGGATTTAAAATGGCCAATAAGCACATGAAAAAATGTTCACCATTAGCTATCAGAAAAATGCAAATAAAACCACAACGAAACACCACTTCACACTGAAAAAATGTCCAAAATTAAAAACACCACTAAAAACCAATGAGAACTAGTACACTGATGATAGGAGGATAAAATGGCACAACCACTTTGAAAAATTGTTTAACTTATAAAGAAACTACCAAATATACACTATATGACCCAGCTATTCTATTCCTATTTACCCAAGAAAAATAAAAACATAAGTCCACAAAAAAAAAAAGTGTACATGAATGTTTATAGCAGCTTTAAGTATAACAGCCCAAAACTGGAAACCTAAACATCAGGTAGACGAATAAACAAATCAAGGTATGGCCATACCATAGTGAATACTACTCAGCAATAAAAGGGAATAAACTGCTGGTACACATAGCAACATGAATGAATCTCAAAAACACTATGTGGAATGAAAGAAGCCAACATGAAAGAATACATACAGTCTGATTCCATTTATGTGAAATTCTAAAAAGCAAAACAAATCAATGCTGATCAGCAGTTCCCTTGGGCCATATATGAGGGGAAGAAGGGGGTGGACTGACTACAAGGGACACAAGGGAGCTTTTGAAGAAGATGGAAATTGCACAATTTGATTGTGGTGACTGCACACATTGTGGTATCTGCGCACATACATTATCAAAATTCATCTAACTGTACACAAAATGAGTATATTCCATTGTGTTTAAATTACACTTCAATAAAGTTTATTTAAAGTGTTAAAAAAAAGCTAAAGTTTATTTACATAATCATAGGTTATACAAAATTTTGAGAAATTGTAAGTCTTTTTGAACTAAACAATCACATTATTTGTATCTTGGTCAAATAATAATGGCCTTCTAAAGAGTCCTCCTTCAATGAATACTCCCTAATCCTTCTGCTTTCTCCAACCAAAAGAACTTCTTGTGACCTACTTCAGAAGCATAATATTATTGCCTATTACCATAAAAATTTAGAGATTACCGAGTGTCTGATAAGGTGAGCTTTTATACATATTCTTACTTAACTTTAAAATCCTGCCTGTTACATAGGTAATATTATCTCTATCTCCAAAAGAGAAAACTGAGAGTGAGACTGCCTAGATAATTTCCCCCAAAGTTATAGAATGTTCAAAATAGAGAAGCAAGAATTGGCCTACTTTAGGTCCTCTCCATTATACAACACTGCCGCCCACAAAGGTAAGTGGTTTCACTCTTCCTATATTATGATGTTATCTCTTTGAAGGCGGTGAATTGCTACTTAACACTTATTGAAGACAACTTTGAACTGGCCAGTAGTCTCACTTAATCCTCTAATAATCCTTATGAAGCAGGGTCCCATTTTATAGATGAAGAAACTGAGGGAGAAACTCAGGGAGACCAAGGAATTTATTAAGAATACAATCTTAAGTATTAGATCCTGAATTCAAATCTTTATCTGCCTGGTTCCAAAGTCCATGCTTTTACCACCCCTTACAGGGCTGCATTAAAGACATAAATAGTACATTATAATCACTGGTCATAGTCAAGGCTAAAAAATACAATATTTTTAAAGGAGAAAAGTATTTTTCAACTCTTTTATAGCCATATTCCAACGTTTATTCCCATTTCCCAAGATCTGAATATTGTTTCTAAAACAAAGATTTTTTTTTAGTAAAAGTTGAGTATCTCTTACTCGAAATGCTTGAGACCAAAAGTAAGTATTTGCATATACAAAATGAGAAAACACAAAATCAAAACACAAAATTAATTTGTTTCATATACATACAGCATGAACAATATTTTTAATAATTTTGTGCAGAAAACAAAGCTTTGACTGCAACTCGTCACATGAGGTCAGATGTCAATTTTCCACTTGTGTCATATCAAATACTCAAGAAGTTTTGGATTTTGGAGCATTTCAGATTTCAAATTTTTGTATTAGGGTTGCTCAATCTGTACACAAAAATACAAATATAAGCAAAGGAACAGGAGTACTAAATATTACAGTAAGAGAAATCTTGAAAAATCCAAGCTATATAAGTTGTCATACTCATACAGAAAATATATAAAATGTGCAAAGACCTCCTTCCATAATCATCTGTACTATAATACCACATAACCCACTGTTTCAACTGCTCCAGAAATAAAATCTGTTCAGATAAAATACTTGGCCTATAGAGTCAACCTTTCAGGCAAAATCAAAACTCGACTTTGAAAGTGGCAGAGCACTTTTCTCCCATTAGTAAATAACAATTATTCAGGGTTCTATCTCATCTCTCATAGTACCCTCCAGAACACAGATCTTTTTTTATTTTTTTTTTTTTATTTATTTATTTTTTCTGAGTTGGGAGTCTCACTCTGTCGCCCAGACTGCTGGGCTCCGGCAATCCTTCCGCCTCAGCCTTCCTAGTAGCTGGAACTACAGGTGTACGCTACCATGCCTGGCTAGTTTTTGATTTATTGTAGAGATGAGGTCTCGCCAAGTTGCCCGGGTGGGTCTCGAACCCACAGGATCAGGCAATCCACTCACTTTTTTTTTTTTTTTAAATAATGCTGATGAAAAATCTAGGTAAGTGGTTAATTACCTTTCTCAATATTACAAGTCTAAGAAATCAAAAAATAAAACCTTGTATCTACAACCTTTCTCAATAATGCTCAATTCCACTAAACCAAGGGACCTTCTTATCACCAGTATAAATGAAAGAAAAGGAATGGAAAGAAAAAAGAAAAACCTAGAATATACATTTGCAGGGCTCAGCAAAAAGTATAATTAAAAACCCTCTTAAGAGAAAACAAAAATAGTTTTTCTTCTTAAACTAAGTGATTTATAGTGCTTTTTAATCAAACATCCCAGAAAGGTAAGACTCAAATTTACATAATATCCCTAAAATCAAAATCAAAAGCCTCAAATTTCAGAATATATGTGATAATAGCAACTAGATGACTAAATACATATACTTATTCTCAAGTTTTAGATAAGGATATCGATCAACCTCTAGTTTCTAAGGTCTGTGGATATTAACCAGCAAAGCAAAAAACTAGCAATTTGTTTCCTCATTAAAGTATATCCTCAAACTGTCTGCAATCCAATTTCTATTTAAACAGTGGTTAAGAGAAATGACATTTGAGTAACAGCAACACGCTCTATATCTATCTTCTCCTCTACGTTCTATTTCTGGATCAACTAATCCACCAAACATATTACTCTGACCTAGAGGTCACAAACTTGAACATGTGAAAGAGCCTGGTGAAAGACAAAAAGGCTGTAATAGTGCTGAACAAGAAACCACACCCTCCTTAAAAACTTATAATTCAAATTTTTTAAACACTCTGTTAACAGTGCTGTGGTAATTGGGTATGCCACAAAAATAAATAAATGAGATCCTTGCCTCACATTATATAACCAAAAAAAATTTTTTCTGGCAGAATCAAGACCTAAATATACAAAGCTAAACTTCTAAAATTTTTAGAAAAAAATTGGCAAATCTTAATGAACCTGGAGTATGGAACTGATGTCTTAAATAAAACACAAAAGACACAAACAAATGAAGAAAACAGTGATAAGCGTGAGATTCATTTCTATTCAACAAAACAAACCATATAAAAAGTTAACAGATAGCCAGGCTCGGTGGTTCAGCCTGTAATCCCACACCTTGGGAGGCTGAGGTGAGTGGATTGCCTGAGCTCGCGGGTTCGAGACCCGCCTGAGCAACTTGGCAAGACCTCATCTCTACAAAAAAATCGAAAAATGAGCCAGGCGTGATAGCGCGCGCCTGTAATTCCAGCTACCCAGAAGGATCGCCGGAGCCCAGCAGGTCAAGGCTGCGGTGGCCGGGAGAGGCCACTGCACTCCAGTCTGGGCGACTGAGCAAGACTCCAACTCAAAAAAAAGAAAAGTTTAAAAATAATAATAATTAAAAAAGTTAACAGATAAACCACACAGATTGGGAGAAGACATTTGGAATCACTTAACAATCACAATATATAATAAACTCCTAAAATCAATTTTTTTTTTTTTTGAGTTGGAGTCTCACTCTGTCACCCAGACTAGAGTGCAGTGGCCGCTCCTGGCCACCGCAGCCTCGACCTGTTGGGCTCCGGCGATCCTTCCGCCTCAGCCTTCTAGTAGCTCAAACTACAGACGCGCACTACCACGCCCGGCTCATTTTGATTTATTGTAGAGATGAGGTCTCATCAAGTTGCCCAGGCGGGTCTCGAACTCGCAGGCTCAGGTAATCCACTCACCTCAGCCTCCCGAATCGTGGGATTACAAGCTAAGCCACCAAGCCCGGCTTCCTAAAATCAATTTAAAGGACCACCCAACTGGCTGTGGGAGGAAAGGAACAGCCAATTCAAGAAACAATAACCGGTATAGTCACCCAACATTTGAAAATATACTCAATCTCATAAGTAATCAAAATATTAAAAATTAAGAGAATGTGATACCATTTGACAAGTATCTGATTTGCAAACATCTAAAAAACCTGACAAGGCCATGAATCATAATAATCTAGAGACAGCAAATTCTCATACTCTGGTGCTAAAAAATGCAAAGTGATATAATTTGGGAAAGCAATTTGACAATATTCAACACAGCTAAAAATTCCCAGAACCACCAAAACCTTCAGCCCAATAACTGCACTTCTGGGTAATTTGCCCTACAGAACTTCATTTCAAACTATATATACACACACACACACACACACACACTACACACAAAGAAAAATTTTACAAAACATTTTATCCTCACTGTTTGCAATATATTGTAACTGGTTTTTGTTGTTTCTGTTGTTTTGCTTTGTTTTTGTTTTTTTTTTAAGTTGGAGTCTCACTGTCACCCAGGCTGGAGTGCAGTGGCATGCTCACAGCCATCGCAGCCTCAACCTACTGGGCTCCAGTGATCCTTCCACCATAGCCTTCCAAGTAGTTGGAACCACCGATGCATGACACCACACCCAGCTAATTTTTTTATTTATTGTAGAGACACGGTCTCGCCAAGTTGCCCAGGCTGGTCTCAAACCCCTGGGCTCAAGCAATCCTCTCGCCTCAGCTTCCCAAAGAGCTGGGATGACAAGTATGAGCCACCGGTCCTGGCCTACTGCAACTGTTTAACTGCCTATCAGCAAAGTTTTTTTGTTTTGTTTTGTTTTTCCGAAGTTGACAATGACATGTTGAAGTTAAATCTTCCCATTTCTGATGAAAGTTTACATTGCTGTGACCTCTTTGGATGGCAGTCTGGTAATACACATCAAAATGGAAAACACATTTTCTTCAACCCATTTCTCTTCTGTTTTAAACCCTGAATTGATTTCATAACTTATTAATGGGTTACAACATGCAGTTCAAAAAACTTGTTAAAGATCTTAAATACAGGTACAAGGATTCCCAGTGAGGAATGTCCAATGTAGCATTGTTTTTATTTTATTTTATTTTTTGAGTTTCACTTTGTCACCCAGGCTGGATTGCAAGTGGCACACTCACAGTCACCCCAGCGTCGACCTGTGGGCTCCAACGATCCTTCCGCCTCAGCCGTCCAAATAGTCAGAACTACAGGCACGCACTACCATGTCTGGCTAATTTTTTTTTTAATTGTAGAGACGAGCCAGGCTCGGTGGCTCAGCCTGTAATCCCGTGCCTTTGGGAGGCTGAGGTGAGTGGATTGCCTGAGCCCGCGGGTTCGAGACTCGCCTGGGCAGCGAGACCTCATCTCTACAATAAGTCAAAAAATCAGCCAGGCGTGGCAGCACATGCCTGTAATTCCGGCTACTAGGAAGGCTGAGGCAGAAGGATCGCCAGAGCCCAGCAGGTCGAGGCTGCTGCACGAGTTCAGCCACTGCACTCCAGTCTGGGCGACAGAGTGAGACTCCAACTCAAAAAAAAAAAAAATTGTAGAGACGAGGTCTCACCTAGTTGCCTAGGCTAGTCTCAAATCTTTGGGCTCAGGCAATCTACTTGCCTCAGACTCCCAAAGTGCTGGGATTACAGGCTGAGCCATCAAGCCCGGCCTGTTTTTATTACAGGAAAAACTAGAAACAATCTAAATGCCTACCAACTTGAGAATAAGTACATTTAAACTAGCTGTATTCATAAAATTTTATGGTAGATAAAAGTGACGACTAGGCTGAGCTCGGTGGCTCAGTCGGTAATCCCAGCACTTTGGGAGGTCGAGGAGAGTGGACTGCCTGAGCCTGCAGGTTCGAAACCAGCCCCAGCAACTTGGCAAGACCTCGTCTCTACAATGAATAAAAAAATAAAAAATAAAAAATAAGATGGGCGTGGTGGCGCATGCCTGTAGTTTCGGCTCTCTGGAAGGCTGAGGCGGAAGGATCGCCAGAGCCCAGCAAGTCGAGGCTGTGATGGCTGGGAGCGGCCATTGCACTCCAATCTGGGTGACAGAGTGAGACTCCAACTCAAAAAAAAAAAAAAAATGTGGACTATAGTTATTAGGTTGAACCATATGAAAACGCCATTTTTGTAGGTCAAAACTAGTAAAATATCAACAGTTTCATTAAAAATTTTTTTAAAAACGTATTTCATGAAAGACAATTTATAGACTAGGCAGGCTATCATCTACAGAAAGTATGAAAATATATAAAATATGATTTGCTTATAAATGTATGCCTCTGTAGTAATTATATAAAAACACGAATTAGGAATATTCAGTACCATATTCAGGATAATGGTTACTTCTAGGATCGTCAGCCAAGATACATCACCCTCTAGCACATGGTATTCTCCAATCGAGAAAATTTAAAACCAGGGGTAACATTAAACAAATCCCCTATTTAATCAATTCCTCAACTTCCAATTTCTACCAAATGTACTTATAAAATAAGTTAATTATTCTATCATGGGTCGGATATCAAGGTCCTAGGATATCAATTAGTCCTGTTTATCTCTAGAGATAAAAGATGAGAACACACACCAAAATGACAATTTTATGCTACAGTTTTTCAAGTTTGTATTTCACAAAGATTTTGAAAACATTATTTTTAACAAAGTTAACGTACTTTACTCGGCAATAAACTCAAAAGAACATGAACCAATTTAGGTCTTAAAAAGACCATTTAGGCCGGGTGCGGTGGCTCACATCTATAATTCCAGCACTTTGGGAGGCTGAGTTAAGACGACTGCCTGAGCCCAATGGTTCGAGATCAGCTTGGGCAATTTGGCAAGACCTCATCTCTACAATAAAAGAAAAAAAAATTAGCTAGGCATGGTGGCACATGCCTGTAATTCCAGCTACTTGGAAGGTTGAGATGGAAGGATCACCTGAGCCCAGCAGGTCAAGGCAGCAGTGGCCGTGAGCATGCCACTGCACTTCAGCCTGGGTGATAGAGTGAGACTCCAGCACAAAAAAATAAAAATAAAAAGACCATTTATTCACCACCTGCTGCCAGTAAATATGAAAAAAAGCTATATGTTTCTAACTGTCAGGAATTATACATTCTATTAGGCAGTCACTCATTCTTTTTGACCAGTGTTGGAAGAACTACAGAATGCATGCTCCACCTAAATTCTAAATTAACTCAGAAAGAATGTTGTTATAATAAAACACATCTCTCAGTTAGACAGATAGAATATACTGCAAATGGCTGGGTTCGGTGGCTCAGCCTGTCATCCCAGCACTCTGGGAGGCAGAGGTGAGTGGATTGCCTGAGCCCACGGGTTCAAGACTACCCTGGGCAGCTTGATGAGACTTCATCTCTATAATAAATCAAAAATTAGCCAGGTGTGGTAGTGTGTGCCTATAGTTCCAGCTACTTGGAAGTCTGTGGCGGAAGGATCACCAGAGCCCAGCAGGTGGACGCTGGGGTGGCTGTGAGCATGCTATTGCATTCTAGCCTAGGCGACGGAGTAAGATTTCAACTCAAAAAAATATACACACACACACACACACACACACACACACACACACACACACACACTGTTTAACCGCCTATCAGAAGTGATGAGCACAAATTTTTTTTTTAAGTTGGCAATGACATGGATAAGCTAAACCCCCCCACATTTCTGCTGTGACCTTTCTGGATGGCAGACTGGTAATGTACATCAAAATGAAAAACATGT
Source organism: Cephalopachus bancanus (assembly GCA_027257055.1). NCBI lineage: Eukaryota > Metazoa > Chordata > Mammalia > Primates > Tarsiidae > Cephalopachus > Cephalopachus bancanus. Next base: position 1,160,799 of record JAPVLO010000308.1, read on the forward strand.
ATTTTTTTCAACTCAGAAATCTGACTATTAGAAAATTACCCTAAAGGGGAATTAGCATGCAACCGTTACACATAAAATGTATGGAGAATATACAATTCATTTAAACAATCTAAATACCCAGCAATAAGAGTACATTAAATTATAGCACATTCACTCAATAATGTACTAAAGAACTATTAAAAAGAACAGAGTAGATGCAGATTTATTGACATGGAAAGCCAGCCACAAACATTAATTTTTTAAAAAGCACTACCATGAGCCAAGATGGTACCAGCTTTTGAGCTCCCAGTGCTGTTTCTGATTTCCTCCAGAAGCATAATTGCAGGCTACAGCCGAGATGGGTTGGCAAGTGTCAGTAGTGTGGGTTTTCCGAGAACTGCACACTGTGGACCCAGTTTAGAGAAACGAAAACTAGCTGCCCAGCAAACTGCAACCGTTACAGAGTCCAACAAAGTAGACCCACTGGTTTCTAGAAGAGTTTCTACAGAATTACTATACTCAGTACAAATGCAATATGGAGATTTTCAAATTACAACCAAATAAACCCAGCAAAAAACCAGCAGAGCTGGTGATATTTATGACACAGACTGGCCATGACTACCCAGAACATTTAAATAACTTTCCTGAAGAGCTAAGAAATCTGCTTTCCTACAATTCTACTATCTTGAATCTAGATTCTCTAACAACATTTTACAAAGCTTTGATCTCACTAAGGACTAGGAATCACATCAACCCATCAAGTTTGCTAGAGCTCTTCTCTGAACTTCTTTGTTACCATAAAAAACTTCTGAAACTTTATATCCTCAAGTTGTGACTGTTATTAAAAATATACGTGCAAAACACAAGAATAAAATTATAGTACTACAGAATTTCACATACACTATGTTAAGAGACAGCAATGCAGCTACAGCCTAAATGTGATGACTGAACTCTGTAGGAAACATCTGGACTAAAGCCAAAACTGTTAATGTTATCACAACGACATGTTTCAAGATACTGGTTGCTGCCTTGACATTCCTTAGAGTGAGATGAAGAGAAACGAACAGGACAGCGACTGAGAATCTAAGCACAAAGGGCTGAGAAACACCTTGTACTATGCAGTATGCCACTGGAAAGAGAAGTTGCAAACATAAGAAAACAATGAAAAGATTATGAAAGTACCCAAGAAACAAAAGAGAAAAAAATCACAATGTATTTAACTTTTCAGCTATTCACTTTATTCATGATCCCCAAGGTTTTATACAAAAAACAACTAAAACAGTCAAAAATCTCTAAGGAGAGGTTTGAAGTCATATGATGCTCAATGAACCTTATCTCTAGACAGGTGACAATTCATGAGCTTCTATGAAAAGAAGTCTGGGCAAAAGTTTCTGCTACACCAAAGAAAAGTAACAAAAATCTTTGTTTGCTACACAAGCATTTCGGCACCAAGCATTTCGGCACCCGTTAGTCCCAGAGATCAACCAATCATGATTGTGGCCTACCATTTTACTACAGACTAGAACCGCGGGGAAGTCATGACAGTCAGTAGCAATGCTAAAAGAGCTAAGAGCTCAATGTCCTCTAGCCATAATAGAAGAACTTCCGGCCAGGCTAGGTGGCCCAGACTGTAATCCCAGCACTTTGGGAGGCCGAAGTTAGTGCATTGCCTGAGTCCGCGGGTTCGAGACCCACCTGGGCAACTTGGTGAGTCCTCATCTCTACAATAAATCAAAAAAATTAGCAGGGTGTGGTAGCACGCGCCTGTAGTTCCAGCTACTCAGAAGGCTGAGCCGGAAGGATCGCCGGAGCCCAGCAGGTCGAGGCTGCGGTGGCCGGGAGCAGCCACTGCACTCCAATCTGGGCGACAGAGTGAGACTCCAACTCAAAAAAAAAAAAAAGAATATGATGGCATGGGACAGTGATTCAGCCTGTAATCCCAGCAATCTGGGAGGCCAAGACGAGTGGGTTACCTGAGCCCGCGGGTTCGAGACCAATCTGGGCAACTGGGTGAGACCTCATCTTTACAATAAATCAAAAATTAGCTGAGCATGGTAGCACACCTGTAGTTCCAGCTACTTGGAAGGCTGAGGCAGAAGGATCACTGGAGCCCTGTGGGTGGACGCTGGGGTGGCCATCGGTGTGCCACTGTACTCCAGCCTGGGCAACAGAATGAGACTCCAACTCAAAAAAAAAAAAAAAAAAAAAAGTCAAATTCTGACAAGGAGATATGACTAGCAACAGCAGTAGCTATAAAGACAAACCAAAATTTATGAGGAAGAAAATCAAAACAAATCCATTTTTCAGATGCAGAAACAAAGAGAACAAAAACAGAACTTTATGATGATTCAGTATAGCCTACCAAAAAAACAGTGTCAATAAAAATCATTATCATTTATTATCCCAAATAACAGGCTAAAAAACTAGAGAATTAGGCATATAAGCCCAACAGGTTCTGTTTACACTATCATCAACATCAATATGACTTACCTAAAAGGTAAAAATGGCCATCATAACAACAAAAACAATAAATAAAATTAAAAAAACATTTTGTAAACAGACCAGCCTCTCTGCTTCAAGACCCAGGGCTTTCAGCTGCCCCCATGTGGGAGGACTTTGACCTCTGGTAAAAAAAACATACCGTCTTGGCTAGAGAGATAGGGGTCTAGACCTAAAACCAAAAAAAAAAACCAAAAACAAAAAAATCACAAAATACAGTATATCTAAATCTATGGTAGACGGTTATGACAAAAAATAAGACGCCTCATAAAAAATGTCAAACTTTAAATATTAAAAATGATTGGCTTACGGTATACTTTAAATTTAGATTTTCTCCTTGGAAAGAATATATGTATTCCTCCAAGGTGACTTTTTTTATTTTTAATATTAATATATTTATATAAGTGACTGGAGTTGTCATGACCTGACTATAAATCTCTGTCCTTATATAAAATATAGTCTTAATTTTTGTAAAAAAACTCCATACCTAAACCTATACCTATTACTAGATAAAATATTAATAGATGGGTCCCCCCAATATTAGTAATAAATGATAATAGTAAATAATTTATATAATTTAATATTTAGAGAGTCTTAACTGTCTTAACTCTGTCAGAGTTTAAACAAACATTAATAGATGGGTCCCCCCAATATTAGTAATAAATGATAATAGTAGATAATTTATATAATTTAATATTTAGAGAGTCTTTACTGTCTTAACTCAGAGTCTTAACTCTGTCGCTCAGGCACGCTCCCGGCCACCGCAGCCTTGACCTGCTGGGCTCTGGAGATCCTTCCGCCTCAGCCTTCCAAGTAGCCAGAACTACAGGTACACACTACCACACCCGGCTAATGTTTGATTTATTGTAGAGACGAGGTCTCGCCAAGTTGCCCAGGCCAGTCTCAAACCCGCGAGCTTACGCAATCCATTCACCTCAGTCTCCCAAAGTGCTGGGATTACAGGCTGAGCCACGAGCCCAGTCGATCACATTTTTTTAAGAGACAACGAATGAGTTCTAGTGTAAACGATGGACTAATTAATAGCATACTGATATTGGTTCATCAAAGGTAACAAATGTGTCAAATGAATACAAGATGTTTTTAGTAACAGGGAAACAAGGGAAGGGGAAAGAATATGGAACTTTTTGTACTATCAGCTCAAGTTTCCGTAAATATAAAACTGCTCAAAAATAGTCTACTAATTTTTTTTATTTCTCCATTTGCAAACAGATTTGCAGACAAATATTTGTGTTAGCAAACAAAAGAGGCTGGAAAGTCTATGTCAAACTGTTACCCAGGGTTAGCTACAAAAAAGTGAAACTGGAAAGAAGAGCATAAGGACTTTTCAGCCCTCTGCATCCATGGGTTCTAAATCTGTGAATTCAACCAACCTCGGATCAAAAATACTTCAAAAAAAAAAAAAACTTCATCTGTATTGAACATGAACAGACGTTTTTCCTTGTCATATACCACTTACATTGTTGTAGTTATCACAAGTCAGTTAGACACGATTTGAAGTATACAGGAAAATAAAAAATATACAGGAGAATGTACACAGGTTATATGCAAACAATACACCATTTTATGTCAAGAACTTGAGCATCCACAGATTTTGATATCTGTGGGAGGTCCTGGCACCAATCTCTCACAGATACCAAGGAATGACTGTATTATCTCTAGACTGTCTAAACTTCCTACACTGTAAGGAAAGGATCTGTAGCATATTATTAAGAGTTGGGTTCTGAAACCAGACTGCATGGATTCAAATCCTAGCTCCACCACTTACCAGTGGATAAACTTCAACAGTTACTTAATTTCTCCATGTTTTCTCATCTATAAAATAGAAATGACAGTAGTATGTACTCACAAAGCTGCTACTGGGATTAAATGATTTAATATTTGTGAAGCAATGGAAGACTGTTTAATGCACAGTACGCATGCAATAAATGTTAGCCATTATCATCATCCTCACCATCAAGTATCTATTATTCCTGAAACTTCATTTCAAACCTTGACGAGAGGCCAGGTGCACACCCGTAAACCTGGCACTTTGGGGGACCAAGGCAGGAGAATCGCTTGGAATCCACGAATTTAAGACCAACCTGGGCAACACAGTAAAACCTCGTCTCTACAAAAAAATACCCCCCCCCAAAAAAAGAAAAGAAAATTAGCCAGCTGTGGTGGTACCCGCCTGTAGTCCCAGTTACCAGGAAAGCTGAGGCAGAAGGATTCCCCGAGCCCAAGAGGTCAACACTGCAGGGAGCCAGGATCCCACCAGTGCACTCCAGCCTGGGTGACACAGTGAGACCCTGTCTCAAAAAAAAAAAAAAAAAGAAAAAATTTAACTGGAAAGACAAATCAAGAAAAACCTGGGTCATCAAGCTGCTTTATAGTAAGATCTTCAATGCAGAAAATACAAAAGCATTCAAAAGCCAAATAAAAATAATCCAAGATACTTTTTTTAAAAAAGCAGATTACAAACTAATATTTAACAATATGAGCCCATTTCTATTAAAAATAATCACCAACAGATTCTATAGGAATCATCACACAACAAATCCCTGAGTGATATAATTCTGAATAATTTTTACTTTCTCCATTATATTTATCTGACCATTTAATTTTCTGCATTGAGTATGCATCATTTTTAATGGAGATTGGCAAACTTTTACTATTAATAGCCAGATAGTAAATATTTTAGGCATTACAGGCCATATGTGTCTATGTTACAACTACTCAATTCTGCCATTGTACCAAAAAAGAAACCAAAGACAACACGTAAACAATTGCATATGGCTATGTTCCAATAAGAACTTTATTTACAAAAACAGGCAACTGGCAGGACTTAGCCCACTGGCTGTAGAGTTTGCCAACTCCTAAAATAAAGAATAAAGCAAAATTATTTCCATTTTGGAAAACAAAGTAATTTATATTAAAGCAAGTGCACTAGCTAAATTGATACTATTGATAGGAAAAACCCATTCACTTGTAAATTCATACAATGAGCCCAGGGATCGAAAAACACAAACTCTTTTATGCTCTGGAAATCCTACTCTCATCCCTAGTGCCCCAGAGATGAGAAAATCTGCAATAAAGTAGCCCCAAAGTCTAGACAGGAACATATACTGGTGGGTAAGCAGTTACAAATAGAAGCTAAAAGAAATAAGCCTTTCACATTTAAATTAATTTGCACTTTTTCCAAATTTCATAATTCACCAGCAAGCAGCTGCCACCACTTGTCTGGAAGTCTCAACTACTGATGATATTTTAGCCACAGATCAACAAAATAAGCACTCTGACAAGTTTATAAGAAAGGATGAAAACATCTAGCAATTATCTTCTAACAGTGTAAGAGTCGGAGTAGTGAAAAGAAACATCAAAGTGGCCAAAGTGGCCTTTGATAAGAGGATACGTCAAATTTCAGAATTGACAAGGTTTATAACCTATTAACCTCCCGCCCGGCCAAAAAATAAATAAAGCTTGGGGTTGAAAGATTTTTTTTCCCCAGACGAAAGTTATTATTTTTATAAACATTCCATTGGGAAAAGCTTTATGATCAGATACATTTATTGGCGTTTTAAGTGGTTCCCTTGCTGGGGGCGGGGTGTAGAGTCTGTTTTCGAAACAGACATAATGGGGAGAATAATGTAAGGCTGAGAAAGAGAAAGTCAAAAAACGCAAAACACTCAAAAATACCGACCACCTGCAATGAAGTCGCCGCACTCCCATGAAATCCCAGTTGGGCATTTCCATCTTCCCACCAAAACTCACTTCGGGACCATGGGACAAAGTTGTCGAATTCCAGAGGCAAACGTCGAGATCAAGGTCAACAGCCGGGACGGGGGAGAGCTACCCAGCCGTCTCCAACCCAAACTCTCTCTCAGAGCCCCCAAAACTGATGGACAGCCCTGGAATCAGCAACTCCAAACGGAGCCGATCCTGACGGGCGGAAAGCCCAACCGGGCTTGGGAGCACAGGGTCCGGGTCCGATGCCCAGGGGCTGCCGCCCGCGCCACGGAAGAAGAGGCGAGGAAGCCCTTCCCAGCCCATCCCCGCGAGGGTAGCACCAAGCAGCACCCATCCGAAGCTGCCACCCAAGAAATTCCTCGAAGTGGCAGGAGAGACACAAGTCGAAGCGCGAGCAGAGCCTCCCGTGGGCAGCAAGGCGCGGCACCTGCACCGCGAGGTGAGGCGAGCCGAGAGGAGCGAGGCGGGCGGTGGGCTCCCAGACCCCGGCGCCGGGAGGGCGGATCCAGGCCCCCCGCGCTCGGCCCCTCGGGCCGCCCGACGCCGCGCGGAGCGGCGGGTCGGAGTTCGCGGGCCAAGTTGCGGGCCGGGACGAACGCGCGCTCTCCGGCCCGCGCCGGGGACACTCGCCCCCTCAGCCCTCACCGCCTCCCCGACCCCGGACTCTCCCGCTGCGCCCGGGGAAACGGCGCTGGCACTCCGGAATCCCTCACCTGGAGCCAGTCGCCGGCTGGCCTCGCGTCTCGGACTCCTCGGGAACCACCGCTGAGGGGAGGGGGAAGGAAGGGGGGAAACGGAGGAGGGGGGGCCCCCAGCCCGGAGACTCCGCTGCCGCTGCCGCCGCCGCGATGCCGCGTCTGGGATCGCTCTCGCGCCGCCGCAACCGCCGCCGCCGCGTCTCCCCGCCCCCACGGCCGCACGTCGGCGTGACGCACATCGCACGAGGCGGCTCAAGCCAATAAGGCCACTCTCCGTGCGCAGCCGCGCTGGCCTAAACCGGAAGCCGGCCCTCTGACCGCTCTAGAGCCGGTGCATCTTGGGAGTTGTGGTTCTGCCGGGAGCTCAACGAGAGCCGTGCTTGGCGTCGAGGGACGGAGGAAAAGAGCGCTCTATGGGCGCTCAAACTACTCTTGGTTTTGTTGCTGTTTTTTTTTTTTTCCTGCCACCGAAAAAGGAAGCAGTTGAGAGCGGAGGAGGAAGGGGCCGCCTGGCTCACGGGCGCCTTTCCCAGTCTCTATGGATACTGGCTACACACCTTGGACGGAAGCCAACGTTTAGGAGATTTTGGCTGGAGCGTGTGTTTCTGCCAACGGCCAACATAATGCCAGGCGTCGTCTGAGAAGGTTTTGGAAATAAATCCGAAAGCATTAGCCAACTCATGCCCAAAACAATAGCGTTTGCCTTTTATTACCTTATTAACGTATTATGCTTTATGCTCTACTGCTTCTAAGAAAAAATATGAACCCCCCTCCTCTCAAAATACATATAATCACAGCAATTTTTAAAATAGCTTTAATGTAACGGTAGATCAGAAACTACTTAAGGATTAAATATCTGTGTGTCCATTTACCCCAAATGAGTAATTTTCTGCCAGTGAGCTTTAAATTGACTCCTTAGAAACCAAGAACAGGTCTGGTTACATACTTATTCTATAAGGAAAGGAAATAAAGGAGATGATCTGTATAGAAAAATAGTTCTTCACATTCACCGGGGGAGGAATTTATCACACTCAAAAAGAGTAAATGCCTTAACTATCAAAATTCTTATTATTGACTACAGGAAACCCTCAAGGTTTGGAGAAAGCCTATGCCAACGGTTTATTGTCCTTCCCATTGGACCACAGCAAGAGGTAAAGGGTCCTAGAAAAAGTGTTACAGATTTCATCAAAGAAGCTAGAGTCTGATATAGAAGTAAAAAAAACAGAGAACTCTTCATCCTGGAAATGTGAATTTTAAGTAAAGTTACTACAGTTACCAAAAAAAAATCAAGAAAATGCCCTTAATACAAACCAGGGCCCATTCATTTAACCTTGAAAGGGGTAAAATTAGTATAAATAAAAATATAGGAACTAAATGTAAAGAAATTTTCTTCAAGGGGTACATTGAAAATACAAATTATTTAAGTTTATGTCATTTTTGAAAGACTTGGTAGTAATGACTTCTGTGTTTCCAGTTAAAGACATAAAGCTTTTGAGGCCGAAATCCAGGAAGACCACTGTATACTTCCTCAGCACATCAGAACCAGAATACAAGTGCTTTTGGACTGCAAATTTGAACCATTATTCCAACTAATATAAAGCAAAGATGAGAAGAACAAGATTCTCAGGCTTAATAAGGGGCCTACTAAGTTGAGAGAATATAGAAAAAAGACCATTTTTCAAAAAAAAAAAGATTCTCCAAAGATCTCAGATCTTTCCTACATCCCTTTCTCTTAAAGCTTCTACTTTGACAAAACAAAGGGCTTTACTCTAAGAAGTTGCTTCTGGAACACTCCACAGTATGCTAAAACAGTTGCTTTAGAGAGCCTTATCATTTTCTAAAGGTTTCACACCTTGTTCTCTGTCACCTTCATCCCATTCACAGATAACTACTGTCGATTCCTGATGCTCATATAATGATAATACAAACCACATTATTTCCTGAAAATGCTCGTGTCACCTCAGCAAAAGAGGATGTCATCACTATCCTTAACCTGAGAGACATTCCCCTGAGCCCCATGTCTATAAGGCTGGCTTCACCCTTATTCCTCACCTAAATGTCATCATTAAATGGTCCAAAACATATTTTTCAGGCCCTCTCCCTGCCTGCACTTCAGCTACTAATCATTATGTATTGTCTTCTGATTAGCTGTCCAAAAGCCAAGGGGAATTCTGGAAAATTCTGCATCTTTCAGTGTCAGCTTTGGATCTTGAAAATCCCTGTTCTCTCCATTCTTATGGTATCACACTTCTCTGTGGGAGGGTAGAGTCCTTTATCTCCTGCAGCACCAAAAACAGATTCCCTTCTGGCTGGGTATGGTAGCTTAAGCCTATATTTCCAGCACTTTGGGAGGCCGATGTAGAATTGCCTGAGCCCACAGGTTCGAAAACAGCCTGGGCAACTTGGCAAGACCCCCCCCATCTCTACAATAAATAAATAAATAAATAGTTGGGTGTGGTAGCACGTGCCTGTAGTTCTGGCTACTTGGAAGGTTGAGGCAGAAGGATCACCAGTCAGCAGGTCGACGTTGGGGTGGCCGTGAGCATGCCACTGCACTCCAGCCTGGGTGACAGAGTGAAACTCTTCAAAAAAAAAAAAAAAAAGCCGGGCTCGGTGTCTCAGCCTGTAATCCCACCCCTTTGGGAGGCTGAGGTGAGTGGATTGCCTGAGCCCGTGGGTTCGAGACCCGCCTGGGCAACTTGGCGAGACCTCATCTCTACAATAAAAAAATCAAAAAATCATACAGGCGTGGTAGCACACACCTGTAATTCCGGCTACTTGGAAGGCTGAGGCGGAAGGATCGCCAGAGCCCAGCAGGTCGAGGCTGTGGTGGCCGGGAGCAGCCACTGCACTACAGTCTGGGCGACAGAGTGAGACCAACAACAACAAAAAAAAAGATCCCCTTGCTCCTCTAACCTTCATGCTGTTCACCAGTGACCCAATAGTGCCCTGTGACACAGCTAGTCTGGTGTAGTCATCTCTGCAGTTGTCAGATGTTGTTGACAAAGAGGACACATCACTAGGTGGGTCACATTCATAATCCAGTTGTGGTTTCAGTGATGCTTTAGTATGTTGGTGACATAATGGACACTGAACTTGCTCGCAAGGACAGACTTAACGTCCACTGTGACATACAAGACAAAACCCAATAGGAACTAACTATGTGTCTAAGGGACTGTAATCCCAGCTGCTATAGGGAGGCTGAGGCAGAGGAGCTCTTGAGGTCAGGAGTTCAAGGCTACAGTGTGATAGGATTGCACCACTGTACTACAGCCTGGGCAACAAAGCAAGACTCTTTTCTATCTCTAAAAAGAAAAAAATATGTATTTAAAGTTACAAGTAAATGAAGGAGCAGTTTTCAAATTCTAAATGAAAACCCCATCATGAATTTAAACTTGAGTTTCCAACAAGTTTTTTTTTACTTCTCTGATAAAAGATAAATTATTTTATTATTTTTCTAATCGGAACCACTGTTATTTTTAAGAAGGAAAAAAGATAAATTATTTTGCTAATGAAAACCAAAATTAAAAGTCTTCTTTCAGAGACTTGTGTCTGCGCGTTAGAAATTACAAAGGGAAGTTAACAGCTTTATTATTACAAAATTCTTAAAACCAGCCTAAACTCTTATTTTCTTCCCCAATATTGATAAGTTTTTAAGATATAAACATTAGAACAGAGAGGAAAATCTGGACAATATAGAAGATGAACCATAGCAAAGATAAATCAAAAGAAAGGGCAAGGAATATCAAATCAGTCCTTGTGGCTGCCTTATATAGTATGTACAAAACAGTCAAATCCAGTCAGCTAATTAGGATTAAATGGTGTTAGCTCCTTTGAAAATAGTCTGGGCCGGGCGCAGTGGCTCAGCCTGTAATCCCAGCACTTTAGGAGGCCGAGGTGAGAAGATTGCCTGAGCCCAGGGGTTCGAGAGCATCCTGGGCAACTTGGTGAGACCTCATCTCTACAATAAATCACAAAAACTAACTGGGCATGGTGGTGTGCGTCTATTGTTCCAGATACTTGGAAGGCTGAGGTGGAAGGATGGCCTAAGCCCAGCAGGTTGAGGCTGTGGTGGCCGTGAGCGTGCCACTGCACTCCAGCCTGGGCGACAAGAGTGAGACTCCAACTAAAAAATAAGAATAAGTAAAATAAATAAATAAAATAGTCTGGTAATCTATATGATAAAATTAGAGGGAAATGCATAAATATCTGTGTTTCATCTTAATTGCAATTAAACAAATCACTGACATCAAATAGCTCTGTTATTTCAAACTACATTAATCTTGGATTTGAATGTTTATAAGCAGTGCATTTTAAAAACTTAAAGAAACATCATAACACACTAAATTCCCATTTGTGCCAAGCCAAAGTCATGTTTAAAACTGAAGAGAAAGACCAGGGTAAACACTCTTATAATTACATAAAATACATTAGCAGCTCCTCAAACACAGGTTAGGTAACACAGCCCTGGGGGATGAGCATGAGACTGAGAACGCGGTTACTGGCTGTGCTGCTAACTGACTCATTGTTTAACTCAGGCCTGTGCATTAGCTCTTGTTAAGCTTTGGTACTCTCATTAATCAAGATCTCTATGAGTACATGTCTTAAATGGGCAGAAAGGATACATACAACTTTAGGAATGCATGTGCCTGTGGGAAGGGGTGGAGAATAGGTCTGGGAACGGAGGCAATGCCACCTTTATCTGGAATATTTTATTTCCTTTATCTTTTTTCGTATGGAATAAATGACGTCATTTGCTAAATAAATATTCCATATGAAAAAAGATAAAGGAGCCGGGCTCGGTGGCTCAGCCTGTAATCCCACGCCTTGGGAGGCTGAGGTGAGTGGATGGCCTGAGCCTGCGGGTTCGAGACCCGCCTGGGCAGCGAGACCTCATCTCTACAATAAATCAAAAAATCAACCGGGCATGGTAGTGCATGCCTGTAATTCCAGCTACTTGGAAGGCTGAGGCGGAAGGATCGCCGGAGCCCAGCAGGTCGAGGCTGCGGTGGCCGGGAGCGGCCACTGCACTCCAGTCTGGGGACAGAGTGAGACTCCAACTTGAAAAAAAAAAAAAAAAGATAAAGGAAATAAAATGTTTAACAGCTATTAATCCTGGGTTGTGTGTACATGTGTACATGGACACGTATTAGAGGCTTCTCTGAACTTTTTTTGTAGTTGATACAAATTAGTTTTATTTATTTGTATTTTTTGAGTTGGGTTTCTCACTCTGTCTCCCAGGCTGGAAAGCAGTGATTGCATCACTGCTCTCCACAGCCTCAATCAGCCTACTGGTCTCAGTCAATTCTTCTACCTCAGCCTCCCGATAGCTGGGACTACAGGTGCACCCCACCACACCTGGCTAATTTTTTTGATTTATTGTAAAGACGAGGTCTCACTGTGTGGCCCAGGGTGGTCTAGAACCTCTGGGTTCAAGTGATCCACCAACCTCAGTCTCCCACAGTGCTGGGATTACAGGTGTGAGTCATCACACCTGGCCAACTACTGATATTCTTTGCATTAATTTGCATCATCTAGAATTTAAAATCAAAAGAATCATGCAGCATTTACTCTTTTGTGTCTGACTTCTTTCAGCATATTATTTTTGAGTTATCACATACATCTGAAGTTTGTCACTTTCTATTGCTCAGTAGCATTTCATTTTGTTTGTCCATCTACCCACTGATGAATGTCTGGGTAATTTCTAGTTCATGATTGTTATAAATAAAGCTACTATGTTATTTATATACAAATCTTTAAGAAGACAGGTGTTTTCATTTACTTTGGGCAACTAGCTAGGGGTGAAATAGCTGGATGATATATAAGTTTATATTGAACTTTATGAGAAACTGCCAAATTGTTTCTCAACATGGTTGTACCATTTTACACTCTCATAAACAATGTATGCTATTTCTAGTTGCTCCATGTCCTTGTCAACACTTGGTATTGTCAGATATTTTATTTTAGCTATTCTAGTGGGTATGTTACTGTTATCTCATGGTGGTTTTAATTTGACTTTCCCTAATTACTAACGATGTTGAGACTTTTCATGTGCTTATTGGCTATTCTTTTCTTTTGTGATGTTCAAGCTTTTTGCTCATTTTTTTAAAAATTGGGTTATCTTATTATTGAGTTGTAAGAATTCTTTATCATTCAATACGTCATTGGCTAAAATAAAAAGCAAGCAAAAACTTTTGTTTCAAGAACTCCAGGGTTACACAATATTTCAAAGTTATAAAGGGTTCTCTCTATTTAATCTCTCATTTGTTGTGAGAATGAAAATAGAAACACGAAGTTCTTATTCCTTTAAAAATATAGACTAATAAAGATGTAGCCGGGCTCGGTGGCTCAGCCTGTAATCCCACGCCTTTGAGGGGCTGAGGTGAGTGGATTGCCTGAGCCTGCGGGTTCAAGACCCGCCTGGGCAGCGAGACCTCATCTCTACAATAAGTCAAAAAATCAGCCGGGCATGGTAGCGCGCACCTGTAATTCTGGCTACTTGGAAAGCTGAGGCAGAAGGATCGCTGATGCCCAGCAGGTCGAGGCTGCAGTGGCCACTGCACTTCAGTCCGGGCAACAGAGTGAGACGCCAACTCAAAAAAAAAAAAAAAAAAAAAAAAAAAAAAGATGTAGACCGGGCTCAGTGGCTCAGCCTGTAATCCCAGCACTTTGGGAGGCTGAGGCAAGTGGATTGCCTGAGCCCGTGGGGACCAGCCAGAGCAGCTTGGCGAGACCTCGTCTCTACAAGAAATCAAAAATTAGCTGGGCGTGGGAGCATGTGCCTATAGTTCTGGCTATTTGGTAGGCTGAGATGGAAGGATCACCGGAGCTCAGCAGGTTGATGCTGGGGTGGCCAAGAGCATGCCACTGCACTCCAGCCTGGGCAATGGAGTGAGACTCCAACTAAAAAAATTAAAATAAAAATTTTTTTTAAAGGTGTGGGTTAGGAAACCACAAATACTGAAAAACAGGAAATAGAGGTGAAAATCAATAAAGACAAAAGTGGTTTCATAACTAACTTAGAAGCACCTGTTAATTAAAAATCTGTCAGCATTTTATTAAGGAAAAATTCAAGACAGCATCTGTTCCACTCAGTGACTGCTGAAGCAATCACCCCCGCACAGAAAACTGTGAGCCAAAAAAAAAGAGCATTTTATTTGTTGTGCTACATTTTAAAATCCATAATATAAAGAGGTTTATTACCCTTGCAATCGCTCGATGATATATGGCTAAACTCAGAACTTAAGGCCAGGTTCTTAGGGTAATTTGATAGGAATTCTTTCATCAAGTTACACAGGATGAATTCCTGAGTCCGTGGGGCTGCAAACTGGTCAAGTGACAATTTGCAGAAGTAAGTTCCAAGAACTGGCAGGCATTTACTGTGGAGGAAACAGAACGAATCTGGAACTGAATTCCAATGACTGCGACTAAATAGTCACTAAGGGTAGGGCTGTGGGATTTAAGTTGTTCTCATAACTTTGTTTCTCTGATTTGTCTTTTTCTTCTTGTATATTGATTTAGAAGCCAAAGCATCACTGGGTAGCAGAAGGGGTCTCTAGCAAAAAGACATAATGCCTACCCTAAAAATTCCAGTCTATCAAAAGGCATACTGCTTCCCCGCGAACTTTCTCTTTAATAACTTCACATGCCTTGGGTGTCGTCTGCTGTGTTTAGCCATGCCTGGGGTATCACTGGCAGGCCCAAGACAAGCAAAGAACAGAAGAAGAAAGGGGAGGAAGAGGAAAGCAGAAAGAGTATGCCAGAGCTGGCAGAAATGCTGATGGTGGTACAACATGGGTGTTATCAGTGGCCTCAGGCAGCTACCCGGGTAAGAGAGTCAAATACTTTGAAAAGAATTTTTTTCTTTTTTTTCTTTTTTAATTTAAAAAGTTTATTTTATTTTATTTATTTATTTTTTATTTTTGAGATGGAGTCTCACTCCGTCGCCTACGCTGGAGTACAGTGGCACACTCACGGTCACCCCAGAATCAACCTTCTGGCTTCCGGCGATCCTTAAGAATTGTTTTTTCAGAGACTAGGGGCGGTGGCTCACACCTATAATCCCAGTACTTTGGGAGGTCAAGGTGAGGGGATTGCCTGAGCCCACAGGTTCAAGACCAAACTGGGCAACTTGGTGAGACCTCATCTCTACAATAAGTCAAAAAATTAGCTGGGCGTGGTGGTGCGTGCCTGTAGTTCCAGTTACTTGGAAGACTGAGGCGGAAGGATCGCCTGAGCCCAGCAAGTCGAGGCTATGGTGGCCGTGATCGTGCCACTGCCCTCCAGTCTAGGTAATAGAGTGAGACTCCAACTCAAAAAAAAATTTTATTTAACCTTGTCTCTTCCTAAACAAATGAAGAAAATAGGTGTGAGGTTCGCAATCTTTGGGTACAAAACCAATATCTGCAGAGTTTATTCAAGATGTTAATTCCCAGATACTATCCCATTAACTCTCTAGTAGAACCTAGAAATCAGATTTTGGCCTGTCAGATTCCAGAGTCTGATTTGTAGGTTCTCCCTAAGACCAGTTTTCTGGGTCGATAATCTGTATAGTTGCTCAGAGCCCTGTACTCAAAAGCCTGTAATCCCAGTGTTTGAGAAGCTAAGACAGGAGGATTCGTTGAGGCCAGGAGTTTGAGACTAGCCAGGGCAACATAGTGAGACTCTGTCTCTATTAAAAAAATTTAAAACTTGGCCGGGGGTGGTAGCACGGGCCTGTAGTCCCAGCTACTCAGGAAGTTGAGACAGGAGGATTCCTTGAGCACAGGAGTTCAAGGCTACAGTATACTATAATTGAGCCATTGCATTCCAGCCTGGGTTACAGAGAAACCCTATTTCAATAGATAGATGATAGACAGACAGACAGACACACAGATAACTTTTGAACAAGAAGTTCCTTATATTTTCACTTTACACTGAGCCTTGCAGGCCAGGCTCAGTGGCTCAGCCTATAATCCCAGCACTTTGGGAGGCTGAGGCAAGCAGATTGCCTGAATCCGCAAGTTCGAGACCAGCCTGGGCAACTTGGCAAGACCTTGTTTCTACAATTAAAAAAAAAAATTAGCCAGGCTTGGTAACACGCACCTGTAGTTCCAGCTACTTGGAAGGCTGAGATGGAAGGATCGCTGGAGCCTAGTAGTTTGACACTGGGGTGGCTGTGAGCAGGCAACTGCACTCCAACCTGGGCGACAGAGTGAGACTCCAACTCAAAAAAAAAAAAAAAAAACATGAAAACACTGAGCCCTGCAATTCATGTAGCCAATTCTGTCCCCAGGGAGAACAAAACTGCAATGAAGGTTAGACCTTAGGCTTCTTTTTTTGGGAGTAAGAGTCTCACTCTGTCACCCAACCTGGAGGGCAGTGACACACTCATGACTACCACAGCCTCAACCTGCTGGGCTCAGGCGATCCTTCCGTCTCACCCTTCCAAGTAGATGAAACTACAGGCATGTGTCACCACACCTGGCTAATTCTTTATTTATTGCAGAGACAGGTCTTGTCTAGTTGTCCAAGCTGATCTCGAACCCCCAGCTCAGGCAATACTCTCACCTCTGCCTCCCAAAGTGCTGGGATTACAGGCATGAGGCTCCATGCCCAACCATGACCCTAGGTTTCAATATTCCTCTCAGTGTAAAATGAAAACATTCAAGTAATTATCTATAGATAATTAGGACAGCATCTGAATTTAATCACTTTACAGAATTTCTACTTGGCACTCTTGGATCAGTGGATGCCACAATGGGCTTGTTTCCAAAGGGAGAACCCACTGGGAGAAGTAGCTGTTGTTATGGGAAGCATATTCCTGGGGGCAGCGGCTGCAAGCACTGGCAGTTATTTGTACAAAGAAGGAATTTTAAAAAGCAGAGACTCCAAAATTAAAACATTAAAAAAAATCACTCTCAGGCATGTAAAGGGAGCCAAAACTGACCCAGCAAAGGTGGTCAGATAACCCTCAATTATCCAAGGAAAACTTTGGTCATTAATAGCTAGAAGAAGTTACTGGGCACAGTGGCTTACGCCTGTAATCCCAGCACTTTGGGAGGTGGAGGAGAGAGGACTGCCTGAGCCCAGGGGGTTTGAGACCAGCCTGGGCAACTTGATGAGACTTCGTCTCTACAATTAAAAAAAAAAAAAAATTAGCCAGGCGTGTGTCTGTAGTTCCAGCTACTTGGAAGGCTGAGGTGGAAAGATCGCCTGTGCCCAGCAGGTCGAGGCTGTGGTGGCCCGGAGTGTGCCACTGCACTCCAACCTGGGCGACAGAGTGAGACTCTGACTCAAAAAAAAAAAAAAAAAACTAGAAGATGTTAAAGACCTTCAGAATGAATTCCGATGTAATCTGTGTATTCTAACCCATTCAGCAGTGGAGGTCAGTGGGTTGAAATGGAGTCAAAGGAGGCATCTCTCACATCATCATAGTGGGTTCTGGGAGAACAGGGAGAGATGGGCTTTAGAACAGCTAACAGAAAAGTTCTGATTTCCACTTCACTCATTGTTTACCACTGGTAGAACAGCAACAAAACACATTCCATGGGGTAAGAAAACAGAACCATGACAATGAATCAATTGCACCCCAGGCTACAAAGTAGAATCAGTATACATTTTAGCTAAATCTAAAAAACAAATAGCTTTTTGCCACTATGAGTCAACTTGAATACCCTTGTCCCAGCAGCTGGTCAAGTGAGACTACCCAGCCTTAGGAGTCTGGTTAGCCGCAAAATAGAACGAGAAGGGGAAGGTGACCAGGCTCGGTGGCTCAGCCTGTAATCCCAGCACTTTGGGAGGCCGAGGTGAGGGGATTGCCTGAGCCCGCGGGTTCAAGACCCGCCTGGGCGATTTGAGGAGACCTCATCTCTACAACAAATCAAAAATTAGCTGGGCGTGGTAGCACGCACCTGTAGTTCCAGCTACTTGGAAGGTTGAAGCGGAAGGATCACCGGAGCCCAGCAGGTTGAGGCTGCAGTGGCCTCTCCCGGCCACTGCACTCCAGTCTGGGCAACAGAGTGAGATTTCAACTCAAAAAAAAAAAAAAAGAAGAAAGGGAAGGCTGTCTCAGCTTTATCTGGAATTATCAGCTGGTTATTCAACATATCTTTTGGCTGTTCATTTTCATTCATTCTCAAATGGCTTCAGGAAGATGTGTCATCATGATTTTCTCTATTATTATTATCAATGCCACAGCTATGTAGTAATTATAACAACAATAGTTCATATATGGAGAACATTTACTATGTGCTGAGCATTTTTGGAGTTATTTATATATATTAACTCCTTTGCCAGGTGTAGTGACTCATGCCTGTAATTCCAGCACTTTGGGAGGCAGAGGCGAGAGGATTGCCTGAGTTCAAGGGTTGAGACCAGCCTGAACAACTTGGCGAGACTTCATCTCCACAGTAAATTAAAAAAATTAGCTAGGTGTGGTGGAACGCACCTGTGGTTCCAACTACTTGGAAGGTTGAGGGGAAGGGATCACCTGGGTTCAGCAGGTTCAAGGCTGTGGTGGCCATAAGCATGCCACTGCACTCCAGCCTGGGTGACAGAGTGAGAATCCGACTCAAAAACAAACAAACAAAAAATACACACACACACAAACTCATTTGTATTTTATTTATATATTGACTCATTAATCCTCACCACAACTCGATGACATAATATTATTGTTACCTCCATTTTACAAATGAGGAAGCTGGGCTGAGCTTGGTGGCTCATCCTGTAATCCCAGCCCTTTGGGAGGCCAAGGCGAGTTAATTGCCTGAGCCTGTGTGTCCGAGACCAGCCTGTACAACTTGGCAAGACCTCATCTCTACAATACATCAAAAAATTAGCTGGGCATGGTAGCACGCACCTGTGTTCTGGCTACTTGGAAGGCTGAGGCAGAAGGCTCGACGGAGCCCAGCAGGTGGACACGGGTGGCTGTGAGTGTTCCATGGCACTCCAGTCTAGGCGACAGAGTGAGGCTCCAACGCAAAATAAATAAATTTAACAAATGAGGAAGCTGAGACACAGAGGAGTCAAGTGACTTATTTAAGTCACACAACTATTAAATAGCTGAGCCTGAATTCAAACAGAGGGAGTGTGATTCTCATGCCCAAGCACTTAATCACTAGTCTGTGTAGCAAAGGGTGTCATTCTGGGAACTTAAAGCAAGGCAAACACAGTTGCTCTTACCTTTTTTGTAGGTTATAGACTCCTTTGAACATCTATAGCCCTCAGAAAAATAAATATATATATTAAATATTTACAAATTCGCAGAGGACTGCCCCTGTTCCTCCAAAACCATATATTTACCTGTATGACTCAATTCCTGTTTAGAATGCCTTCTCTAGCCACTAGCTGCTTAAATTTGTAAAGCAACGATCACTTTTGAAAACAAAAAGATTTTTTAAAATCTAATGTTTCTATGAAGGGTGGGCTCAGAGTAATAATGACACTAAGACTTACATTGGGTCATCTAAATCCAAAAACCAGCCTTTTCTTTTTCTTTCTTTTTTTTTTTTGAGTTTGAGTCTCGCTTTGTCACCCAGGCTGGAGTGCAGTGGCACATTCACTGCCTCCACAGTCTTGACCTGCTGGGATCAGGTGATCCTTCCACCCAACCTTCCAAGTAACTGACTACAAGCACATGCTGTCACACCTGGCTAACTTTTTATTCATTGTAGAGACGAGGTCTTGTCAAGTTGCCCAGGCTGGTCTTGAAGCCCTGGGCTCCGGCACTCCTCTCACCTCCACCTCCAAAGTGCTGGGATTACAGGCTTGAGCCACTGCACCCGGCCTCAAGAGATTTTTTTTTTTGAGTTGGAGTCTCACTCTGTCGCCCAGACTGGAGTGCAATGGCCGCTCCTGGCCACCCAGCCTCGACCTGCTGGGCTCCAGTGATCCTTCCGCCTCAGCCTTCCAAGTAGCCGGAATTACAGGCATGCGCTACCATGCCCGGTTGATTTTTTGATTTATTGTAGAGATGAGGTCTCGCTGCCCAGGCGGGTCTCGAACCTGTGGGCTCAGGCCATCCACTCACCTCAGCCTCCCAAAGGCGTGGGACTACAGGCTGAGCCACCGAGCCTGGCTAAGAGATTTTTAAGTGGTCTGTTGTTTGCTTCTAATGTTCACAAGATCTTCTAAAATCATTGTTCTGGACTTTCAATCTCCAAATTTCTTAGCAGAGCAATTTAATCACCTACTCCTCTTGGGCTATCTTTCTAATGGGCATGGTGGCAACCCAGATTGTCTTGGTTTGCATTTGTTTCCACATTACTCTGGTTGGTTCTATGGTTAATTTCATACATATCCTGTGGGTGAGTCCCCCTTTCCCAAATTGTTGTGTATTGTATTATAACTTGTTTCTTAATCCACTAAATTTAACGAACACTAGCTGTTTAGAGAAGTCACATTTCATATTTAATTGCTGGATGTTTAATTGGCGAGCCCTCATCTCTACAATAAATGAAAAAATTAACTGGGTGTGGTAGCATGCACCTGTAGTTCCGGCTACTTGGAAGGCTGAGGTGGAAGGATCACCAGATCCCAGTGTGTTGACACTGGGGTGGCCATGAGCATGCCACTGCACTCCAGCCTGAGCGACAGAGTGAGACTCCCACACACACACACACACAAAATCTTGGATAAGGCAACCCCCTCGTGTCCCCTCCCACTGTGGGAGCTTTTCTGTCCTCTTAATAAATTTTGCTTTCAAAAAAAAAAATTTCTTGGGTGGTCCTAATGACAGTTGTTTATACTCTGTAGGGCTACAAATCTGTTTTTCTCTGCTTTTCCTATTTTAATACTGCTTTTCAAACTGCACTGGTGCATACTTTTCCAAGCCTGGGTTTGAATCAAGGGAGGGCTCTTGCTGGCTAATTAGCAGACAGTTTATAAATTAGCATGTGACTCCATTAGAGAACATCAACAAGTCTCTAAGTGTTCATAATGCTACTCCATTGGGAGGTGACTTAGCTCTAGAGAATTCCATTCTATGTCTGTATTGGCATCTTCTCTTGGCTTCAGTTTGGTTAATAACTGCAATTATGCTTTGGTTATTTCAACAGCTCTGAGCCTTTGTCAGACCTTACCCTATTATGTGCCTTCATGTCTTCTTGGACTACTGCAATAAGTTCCTAATTGGTCTCCTTGTCATCGATCTCATCACCCACCAATATATGCTGCTGCCAAGACTACCTTTCAGGATGAGTTAAGTTCAGAAACCTCCAAAGGCTCTCAAAGTCCAGATTCCCTTAAGCTGAAGTCCAAGGCACTCTACACTCTGCTCCTAATTTAACAGTCCAGAAATTTACTCACATTTTTCCATTGTACCACGTGCAATGATCTGGCCAAGTCAACTAGTTTTTATTCCCAAAATATGTTCTTCACTTTCTCCCTTTCTGTCCTTTGCCTCCTACCAGCTTAGTATTAAAAAATTCTTCCTAACACTGCAACTAAAAATAGACTCTCTTTTTACAACTTTACCCATCCTATTAAATGTTAATTAACACTTTTTACAGTATGTGTATTTTACCGCAATTAAAATTTTTAAACCAAAACACAAAGGGTTAATGAATAGATTTCAAGTTTGACAAGTTGAAAATTCTCCTACTACAAACATCTAGAAATGCTGAATAAACTCAATAAGCTTTCTTTTCAATACAAAGCCGAACACTCAAAAAAGAAAGTCAAATTACTAGGTGCCTGAAACACAAGGGAACCAAGACCACGGCAGTAAATTCTATTTGCCCTTGGAGGTAAGAGACAAGGAAAAAAATGAAACATTCCCTGAGGAATTAATAGCCATGAGTTTGTGCCTAATATGAGAGCTTAGGATTTACATTTAGAACAATATAATTGAGCCTATAAAATTATTACTTTAAAAATATAAAATATGTAAAGGAAGAAATGCAAAAAAGAACAAGGTCAGTGAGACAAGAGCAGGTAGAAATGCAAAACAACCAAACCTCCAGATATTACAAATACAAACTTAGTGAAGTTAAGCAGAAGATTAGACACAGTTGAAGAGAAAATTAAGGGACTGGATGAATTTACCCAGATGGTAACACAGAATAAGAGAGAGAAAATAAAGATTTAAAGATAAAGAGGATAATATGTCTACTATAACTCTAATAGGTGATTAGAAGGAGAAAAGGAAGAGAATGAGGAGAGTCAGTATTCGAAGAGATAATCACTGATAATTTCCTAAAATTGTCAAAAGATATAAATCCTCAGATTTAGGAATCATAATGAGTGCCAAGCATAACAAACTATAAAAAATTCACACCTAGACACATCATGGTGGTACCATAGACAAAAATCTTAAACTTCACAAGAGACAAAAGACAATAATATGACAATTAGATGCAACAATTAAGGCCCAAAGGCAATGGAATATTTTCAAACTGTTGAGGAAAAAAAAAACTGTCGATCTCAAATTCTGTATTCAGATACATTCTCATTCAAAAATACAGAAAAAATAAAGACATTTTCAATAAAACAAAGAGCAGGAGAGGTTAACATGCGGATCCTCTCTGAGAAAACAAAGTATATATTTCTGGAAGAAGGAAATTGGACCCAGAAGGAAATAACAAAATGCAAGAGACAATGTTAAGAATTTTCAGCCCGGCATGGTGGCTCACAACTGTAATCCCAGCAATTTGGGAAGCCAAGCAGAAGGATGGATTGAGCCCAGGAATTCAAGACCAGCCTAGGCAACATAGTTAGACTTCATCTTTACAAAAAAAATTTTTTAATTAGCTGGGCATGATGGTGCATGCCAATAATCCCAGCTACTCGGGAGGGTGAGGCAGAAGAATCACCTAAACCCAGGATGTCGAGGCTGTGGTGAGCTGTGGTCATGCCACTGCACTCCAGCCTGGGTGATAGAGTGAGAAAAAAAAAATTCTCACCTACTTTAAGTGGAAGTTTAAATTTGTATAACCACCACTTTGAAGAACAGTTTGGATTACCAAGCATAGTTGAATAACCACATATCCTATGATCCAAAAATTCCACTCCTAAGTATAGAAATTCCTGTGTATGTGTACTAACAGACATACAGAAATATCTAACATCATGATTATTATAGCAAAAACCTAGAATAACCCAAATAGATAAATAATGTGCTACATACTTACACAATACAATGCTAACCAATAAAATTAATGAATAAAACAACAGCTACATGATATGAATGAATTTCAAAACTTAATGTTTTTTGAAATAAGCAAGTCACAGAAGAATGCACACGGTATGATTTCACTTACACAAAAGTTCAAAAACAGGCAAAAATAACCAATGCGTTGTTTAGGAATACATATACAGTTGCTTACTTAAAAAAAAAAAAAAAAAAAGGAGCAGAGAAATTTTGCAGAATTTGATCAGGGAGTGGCACATAAGTGGTGTCTGAGATAAGATAATTTTCTCATTTCTTGACTTGGATACATTTTATTACTGTTTCTAAACCACACATTTTTTTCACTCATTTACTGAATATTAAGAGAGTATTCCAGGCCGAGAGTGTGTGGCCCACACCTATAATCCCAGCACTGTGGGAGGACAGGGTGAGAGGATTGCCTGAACCCATGGGTTCAAGACCAGCCTGGACAACTTGGCAAGACCTCAACTTTACGATAAATCAAGAAAATTAGCCAGGCATGATGGCGCATGCCTGTAGCTCCAGCTACTTGGAAGGCTGAGGCAGAAGGATCAACTGAGCCCAGCTCGTTGAGGCTATGGTAGCTGTGAGCATGCCACTGCACTCCAGCCTGGGCAAGAGTAAGACTCCAACTCAAAAAAAAAAAAAAAAAAAGAGAGAGAGAGTATTCCAGGTCATGCCTGTGCCGGTTGTTAGAGATACATCAATGACCAAGTTAGGCAATGTACTAGTCCTCATGGAGGACGTTTTAGTGGGGAGTTTGTAGTAAATGAAAGACTTAAGCATTTTCAAAAAAATAAAAATAAAGACATGAATTCTAACTACATTTTTTTGCAGAAATGGACAAACTGATCCTAAAACTCACATGGGGTTTAAAAACAAGGGATGCAGAATAACCAAAACAATCTTGAAAAAGAAAAACAAAGTTAGAGGGTTTATGCTTCCCAACTTCAAAACTACTTCAAAGCTATGGTAATCAAAACAGTGTGGTACTGATGTGAAAACAGACATGTAGGCTGGGCTTAGTGGCTCAGCCTGTAATCCCAGCACTTTGGGAGACTGAGGCCAGTGGATTGCCTGAGCCTGCGGATTCGAGACCAGCCCTGACAACTTGGTGAGACTTCATCTCTACAGTAAATAAAAAAATTAGCCAGGTGGTGGTAGTGCATGCCTATAGTTCCAGCCACTTGGAAGGCTGAGGCAGAAGGATCACTGTATCCTAGCATGTCGATGCTGGGGTGGGTGTGAGTGTGCCACTGCACTCCAGCTTAAGCAACAGAGTGAGACTCTGACTCAGAAACAAAACAAAAAACAAAAAACCCAGACATGTATATCAGTGGAATAGAATGGAGAGTTCAGCTGGGCATGGTGGCTCACACCGTAATCCCAGCACATTGGGAGGCAGAGGTGAGAGGATTGCCTGAGCTTAGGGGTTTGAGACCAGCCTGGGCAACTTGGCAAGACTCCATCTCTACAATAAATACAAAAATTAACCAGGTGTGGTGGCACATGCCTGTAGTTCTACCTATTAGGAAGGCTGAGATGGAATAATCGCCTGAGCCCAGCAGGTCGAGGCTGTGGTGGCCATGAGCATGCCACTGCACTCCAGCCTGGGCGAAAGAGTAAGACTCCAACTCCAAAAAAAAAAAAAAAAGAAAAGAAAAGAAAAGAAAGAATGGAGAGTTCAGAAATAATGCACTACATCTATGGTCAATTGATTTCTGACGAGTGTCAAGATCATTCAATGGGGAAAGAATTGTCTTTTCAACAAGTGGTGCTGGGACAACAGATATACATATGCAGAAGAATGGATTAGACCCCTACCTCACACCATATACCAAAATGAACTCAACATTATTTAAAGACCTAAATGTAAGAGCTAAAACTGTAAAAATTCTTCTTCTTAGAAAATATAGGTGTAAATATTCATGGTCTTGTAATACGCAATAATAATTTCTTAGGTATGATACCTAAAACACAAGCAACCAAAGAAAAACAGATACGTTATATTTCATCAGAACTAAAAACTTCTGTGTATAAAGAAATTAAAAGACTACCTACAAAATGGGAGAAAATATTTGCAAATAATATATATTTATAAGGGTCTTGTGTTCAGAACATATAAAGAACTGTTAATCTCAACAATAAGAAGATAAATAATTTAAAAGTGGACATAAGATTTAATAGACATTTCTCCAAAGAAGATTTACAAGTGGTCAATAAGTACATGGAAAATGTTCAACATTATTAGTCATTAGGGAAATGTTAGTCATAATCTCAATGATTTACTACTTTACACCCACCATAATGGCCATACTTTTTTTTTTTTTTTTTTTTTTGAGTTGGAGTCTCACTCTGTCGCCCAGACTGGAGTGCAGTGGCCGCTTCCGGCCACCGCAGCCTCGACCTGCTGGGCTCCGGCGATCCTTCCGCCCAGCCTTCCAAGTAGCTGGAATTACAGGCGTGTGCTACCACGCCCGGCTGATTTTTTGATTTATTGTAGAGATGAGGTCTCGCTGCCCAGGCGGGTCTCGAACCCGCGGGCTCAGGCAATCCACTCACCTCAGCCTCCCAAAGGCGCGGGATTACAGGCTGAGCCACCGAGCCCGGCTTCATACTTTTTTTTTTAACTTGGAGTCTCACTCTGTCGCCCAGGCTGGAGTGCGGTGGCACACTCACGGCCACTGCAGCCTCGATCTGCTGGGCTCAAATGATCCTTCTGCCTCAGCCTTCCAAGTAGCTCGAACTACAGGCGTGTACCACCACACCGGGCTACTTTTTTTATTGTAGAGACAAGGTCTTGCCAAGTTGCCCAGACTGGTCTCGAATCCCTGGGCTCAGGCAATCCTCTCACTTCTGCCTCCCAAAGTGCTGGGATTACAATGGTTATACTTTTTTTTTTTTTTTTTTTTGAGACAAGTTTTCACTCTCTCACCCAGGCTGAAAGCAGTGGCACAATCATGGTTCACCATAGCCTCAAACTCCTGGGCTCAAGCAATCCTCCTGCTTCAGCCTCCTGAATAACTGGGACTACAGGCATGCACAGTCTGGCTAATTTTTCTATTTTTTGTAGTGACAGAGTCTCACTTTGTTACCTAGGCTGTTCTTGAACTCCTGGACTCAAGCAATCCTATTGCCTTGGCCTCCCAAAGTGCTAGGATTATAGGTGTGAGCCACCATCCCCAGCCAATTAAAAAAAAAACCAGAAAGTAACAAGTGTTTGTGAGGATGTGGAAAAATTGGAAACCTCATACATTGCTGGCAGGAATATAAAATGATGTAGCTTCTGTGGAAAACAGTCTGGCAGTTCCTTATAAAAACTGAACATAGAGTTACTGTAATACCCAGCAAAATATCCAGGATATACCCAAGAGAATTGATAACATATATTCACACAAAAACATTTACATGAATGTTCACTGCATTATTCGTAAGAGTCAAAAACTAGAAACTACCCAAATATCCATCAACTGATAAATGAGTAAACAAAATGTGGTCTCATTCATAAAATGGAATACTATGCAGCCATAAGATGCAATGAAGTGCTGATACATGCTACAACATGGATGGGCATTTAAAATATGTACGCTAAATGAAAGAAGTCATACACAAAAAGCTACATATGATATGACTTCATTTATATGAAATGGCCACATTAGGAAAATCCATAGAAAGTAGATTCACAAGCCGGGCTCAGTGGCTCAGCCTGTAATCCCGCGCCTTTGGGAGGCTGAGGTGAGTGAATTGCCTGAGCCCGCGGGTTCGAGACCCGCCTGGGCAGCGAGACCTCATCTCTACAATAAATCAAAAAATCAGCCGGGCGTGGTAGCGCATGCCTGTAATTCTGGCTACTTGGAAGGCTGAGGCGGAAGGATCAGGTCGAGGCTGCGGTGGCCGGGAGCGGCCACTGCACTCCAGTCTGGGCGAGAGAGTGAGACTCCAACTGAAAAAAAAAAAAAAAAGAAAGTAGATTCACAGTTGGTAGAAGCTAGGGTAAGGAGAGACTGGAGAGTGACTGCTAACCTGCACAGGGTTTCCTTTTGGGGTGATGAAAATGCTCTGAGGCTGGGCGCAGTGGCTCATGCCAATAATCCCAGGACTTTGGGAGACCGAGGTGAGAGGATTGCCTGAGTTCCACGGGTTCAAGACCAACCTGGGCAACTTAGCAAGACCCTGTCTCTACAGTAAATAAAAAAATTAGTCGGGTGTGGTCATGCTGGGCGTGCATGCCTGTAGTTCCAGTTACTCGAAAGGCTGAAGTGGAAGGATGGCCCGATCCGAGCAGATTGATGCTAGGGTGGTCGTGAGCATGCCACTGCACTCGGTCTGGGAGACAGAGTGAGATTCCAACTCAAAAAAAAAAAAAAGAACAGAAAAAAAAGAAAAGAAATGCTCTAGAATTAGATGGTGATGATGAGTGCACAGTTTTGTGAAAAAACTGAATTGGACACTTTAAAATGGTGAATTAGCTGGGGATGGTGGCACATGTCCGTAGTTCCAGCTACTTGGAAGGCTGAGGTGGAAGGATTACCTGAGCTCAGCAGGTCGAGGCTCCAGTGGCCGTGAGTGTGCCACTGTACTCCAGCCTGGACAACAGAGTGAGACTCCAACTCAAAAAAAAAAAAAGTATATAATAAAATTCTGGCCTAGGGTCATTTATGTTACAAGGGGGAACCCTCCAAAATCTAGAATTATCTTTTTGGAGGGCAGGCCCCTTATAGTACAGGCTTCCCAGATAGGTGTTCTAGGAACCCATCAGCATCAGTATACTAGCTAGCATTGTTGTGAGAGGCTGCATTCTACTTCAGGGAATTATTTTTTGGAGATTCTTTCAATGAGTTTACCCATTGCACGATGGGTGATTTATGAGCGCACCTGCCCACACCCTGCTGGGTGTTCAGCAGTTTTTGACCAAAAATGGCGTGACCCTTGTGCTCCACCCACCCTCCTCACCTGATCTCACCCCTGATCTGACTTTTTTTTGTTTCCCTGGGTAAAAAAGTCCTCGAAGGGAAATGTTTTGCTGATGTAGAAGAAGTGAAACAAACAAACAAAAAAAGGCATCCAAATGGACAAGTTCAAAAACTGTTTGAACAGTGGGAAAAGTGTCTCACTGGGTGTAGTGCATCAAATGGAGAGTATTTCAAAGGTGACTGAAGTTTAAACATGTAAGAATAAATACATGATTTTTTTTTTTTTTTTTGAGTTGGAGTCTCACTCTGTCGCCCAGACTGGAGTGCAGTGGCCGCTCCCGGCCACCGCAGCCTCGACCTACTGGGCTCTGATGATCCTTCCGCCTCAGCCTTCTGAGTAGCCAGAATTACAGGCATGCGCTACCACGCCCGGCTGATTTTTTGATTTATTGTAGAGATAAGGTCTCGCTGCCCAGGCGGGTCTCGAACCCGCGGGCTCAGGCAATCCACTCACCTCAGCCTCCCAAAGGCGCGGGATTACAGGCTGAGCCACCGAGCCTGGCTTATACACAATTTTTTATAAATAAATTCCGGGACTTTTGGGGTTCTCTCCATAAACAATCCCTGCTAAGATGTGCGCTTTATGGGTGCTATGAACATGCCCCGTGAATGAACATCCGCCAGTTTTGTTCTCCATTCTTCCATTTCTAGATTCTACCAATAACTTGACCCACACTTGCAGACTGCTTGTTCTCAAGAGTTTAACTCCAGGATAGAATTCAGGGTAAGTTAGACAGGAACATTCTATTTGAAATAAAGTCAAAGATAATATAGTGGAATAAAGAGAAATTGTTTTCTTGTACTTATTTGCTTGAGATTTACTGTATTAACGTTGTCATTGCAGGGATGGATTCTGTTTGAGTCATGTAGGCTTCTAAGCAGGGTTGCGACTAAATACTAAGTAGACCAAAGGAGTCGAAGCAATAGAGATAGTTACAACTGAACCAGAAAGGTCAGCTCCAGAAGTTGTGGCAAGTTCAGTGAGAACAAGGGTCAGGTTTTTTATTTGGCAATCGGGTTTCTTAACCAACTCTTGTGTTAGGTTTTTGGTGAGATTAAAAGTTCAGGGCATGGTAACTTGTCATTGCAAATCCTACTATTTATGGCAGGATCCTAGTAGGTATGCAGAGTCAAAATTGTGTGGAGAGGGAGTTTGAAATGGCTAGTCAAGGTATGACTATATCCTAGGAGTTTAGAAAAGTTTTTTGCTTTGGTCAGAACTAGTTTGATTCCTATCAATAGAAATTCAACCTCACATAATTGAGTAACTTTGACTTTTTTTTTTTTTTTTTGAGTTGGAGTCTCACTCTGTTGCCCAGGCTGGAGGGCAGTGACACACTCCCAGTCACCGCAGCCTCGAACTGCTGGGCTCAGGTGATCCTTCCACCCCAACCTTTCATGTAGCCAGAACTACAGGCACGTGCTACCATGAATTATTTATTTATTTATTTGTTGTAAAGACGAGGTCTCACCATGTTGCCCAGGCTGATTTCGAACATGCAGGCTCAGGCAATCCTCTCGCCTTGGCCTCCCAAAGTGCTGGGATTATAGACTTGAGCCACTGCACCCAGCCTAACTTTGACTTTCTATGCAATGAGATCCAGGGGTTTTAAATAATATAATCAGCCGGGCTCGGTGGCTCAGCCTGTAATCCCACGCCTTTGGGAGGCTGAGGTGAGTGAATTGCCTGAGGCCGCGGGTTCAAGACCTGCCTGGGCTGTGAGACCTCATCTCCACAATAAATCAAAAAATCAGCCAGGCGTGGTAGCACATGCCTGTCATTCCGGCTCCTCGGAAGGCTGAGGCGGAAGGATTGCCGGAGCCCAGCCAGTTGAGGCTGCGGTGGCCGGGAGCGGCCACTGCACTCCAATCTGGGCGACAGAGTGAGACTCCAACGCCCCACCCCCCAAAAAATGATGCAATCAAAATTTTTAACTTGCCATCCTGCCGTCCATGTCAGTTAGGTATGCTAAAATCATGCTATGTAACAAGTAGTGTCAATTTCTCAATGCTGTGTAACAAGTAACCTCAAAATCTCCATGGTCTACAACAACAAACATTTTGTTCATGCTCACAGGTCCACAAGTTGGCTGTGATTAAGCTAATAAGTTGTATTGGCTGGACTTGGCTGGACTCAGCTGGACTCCCAGACTTCAGGTTGGTTATAGATACACTCTATGTCTTCATCCTGAGACCAAGGCAGAAGAATGAACAGCTATCTGGGGCATGTTCTTTTCATAGCAGAGAATAGAAGGTCCTAAATGGTTGGTGGAAACTTTTTTTCTTTTTTTGAGTTGGAGTCTCACTCTTGTTGCCCAGGCTTGATTGAGTGCAGTGGCACGCTCATAGCCACTGCAACCTCGACCTACTGGGCTCAGGAGATCCTTCCCCCTTAGCCTTCCAAGTAGCTGGAACTACAAACGCATGCCACCATGCCTGGCTAGTTTTTGTGATTTATTGTAGAAACGAGGTCTCACCAAGTTGCCCAGGCTGGTCTCGAACCCTCAGGCTCAGGCAATCCTCTTGCTTTGGCCTCCCAAAGTGCTGGGATTACAAGCTGAGCCACCACACCTGGCTGGTGGAAATTCTTTTTTTTTTTTTTTTTTTGAGTTAGAGTCACTCTGTCACCCAGGCTGGAGGGCAGTGGCACACTCCTGGCCACCGCAGTCTCAACCCGCTGGGCTCAGGCGATTCTGCCTCAACCTTCCAAGTTGCTGGAACTATAGGCATGCACCACCATGACTGGCTAATTTTTGGTTTATTGTAGAGATGAGGGCTCGCCAAGTTGCTCAGGTTGGTCTCAAGCCCATGGACTCAGGCAATTCTCTCACCTCAGCCTCCCAGAGTGCTGGGATTATAGGCGTGAGCCACCGTGCCCAGCTAGTGGAAACTCCTAAGGCCTCATTTTAGATCTGGTACACTGACTATTTCCATCCACAGTCTGTTGGTCAAAGCAAGGCATGTCGCCAAGCCCAAAGTCAATGCACAGAAATAGGAATGCCACATACTCTTGTGGGAGGCACTGCAAAGTCACATGGAGAAAGGTGTGGAGATTAAATAAATAAGTAAATAAAATTTCAGGGAAGGAATGTAGAACTGGGAACAATAATTGAATCCATCGTACTGTACTTGAACTTTGGTTGTTCTTGGTTCATACTGCGTGATAGGCATCTTGTCAAGAGCAAGATGGCTATTAGTGCACCAGTCTCACTTTCTCCAACCTTAGGAGGCCTCATGGCAGAGACTATCTTTCCAGGTGACTTTAATTTAAGGGGGGAGAAAGACTAAGAAGGATTCTGATTGAGCTGGCATGGGTCCATTTCTACCCCTGAACCAATCACCTCATCTAAGGAGGATAACATCCTCTGAATGGCCCGCCTAGGTCACATCTCCACACTTTATTATCTGAGGATTGGAAAGGAGATGGAGTCAGCTTTGATAGCCTCACCAGGATCACACAAAATTGTACAGGGGTGCCCAAAGAAACGATGCTGGGCAGACATAGGCACCACAGGCTCTAATCATAGGAAACTAGAGGCCCAGCAGGGAAGCCATGTAAAAGCCTGGTCCGATAGAGTCAACATGAGTGAAGCAGGGAGCAAATGCCAGGCCCCGGGCACCTGAGTCACAGCAGTGGGGTTTAGGCGGAAGTTTCTGATGTGCTTCTGGCCCCAGTAGTGGGCCCGGATGGGACCTGGTGGAGATATGGAGCTCTGTAAATGTTAAACTGTACTGATAAAGCTAAAGTGTTGTTGGTGGTGGTTTTTTGTTATTGTTGTTGCTTTGTTTTGTTTTGTTTTGTTTTAGAGACAGGGTCTTGCTCTGTCATCCAAGCTGGAGGGGCATGACCATAGCTCACTGCAACCTCAAACTCATGGGCTCAAGTGACTCTCTTGCCTCAGCCTGCAGAGTAGCTAGGACTGGAGTAGCTAGCCTGCAGAATAGCTAGGACCACCAGGCCTGGCTTTTTTTTTTTTTTTAACTCCTAGGCTCAAGCGATTCTTCTTCCTTGGCCTCCCAAAGTGCTGGGATTACAAAAAGTGGCTTTTTTTTTTAAGTTGGAGTCTTACTCCGTCACCCAGGCTGGAGTGACACACACGCTCACAGCCACCCCAGTGTCAACCTGCTAGGCTCCAGCGATCCTTCTGCCTCAGCCTTCCAAGTAGCTGGAACTACAGGTGTGGGCTACCATGCCCGGCTTGTTTTTTGATTTGTTGTAGAGATGAGGTCTCATCAAGTTGCCCAGGCTGGTTTCGAACCTGTGGGCTCAGGCAATCCACTTGCCTCGGCCTCCCCGAGTGCTAGGCTTATAGGCTGAGCCACCAAGCCCTGCTGAAAGTGTTTTGTTTTTTTTGTTTTGTTTGTTTAGTGAGAAAGCAGAATTTATTAAGAGGACAGGAAATCTCCACAGTGGAGCTTTTTTTTATAAGGTGGAAAAGGTGCATTTGAATCTCAAAGAAAAGCTATGCCACTCCAGCTTCAAGATTCAGTGATTGCTGCTAATTCAGAACCAGAGTAAAATTAAGCACTGTACTTTCAAAGGTCTAATCACAAAGTCAGGCCAACATGGTGACCTTTCACCAGACAACAGGGTGCGGTGGCCTTCGTAGGCTCATGACTCAGAACACTGTACCAGGCGTTGTCTTGAAGTCCACAACTTCATGGGGGTTGGGAGGATTACAACATAGAGTAGTTGAAGCGAGAAACTTAAGCTTGATGAGTAAAACCTTTTCAAATGAGTTATAAATGAGCAAGAAGGAGAGGGTGACCGGGCTCGGTGGCTCAGCCTGTAATCCAGCACTTTGGGAGGCCAAGGCGAGTGGACTGCCTGAGCCCACGGGTTCGAGACCCACTCAGACAACTTGGCAAGACCGCGTCTCTACAATAAATCAAAAATTTGCTGGGCCTGGGAGCGCGTGCCTGTAGTTCTGGCTACTTGGAAGGCTGAGGCAGAAGGATCGCCGGAGCCCAGCAGGTCGAGGCTGCAGTGGCCGGGAGCGTGGCACTGCACTCCAGTCTGGGCGACAAGAGTGAGACGTCAACTAAAAAAAAAAAAAAAATTGGGACAAGATGCCACCTAAAAACATGAGGACCGGCACTCTGCAACTGGGCAGCCCAGGGAGGGGTAGGGATGATGCAGATTTTCTGAGGCGAAGAAACTTTGGCTTCCAAGCAAGGTCTCCAAGGAAAACCAAAGAGCTGCCTTTTCCTTCTTGGCATGTTCTTTCTCCTTCAGGATCCTGGCCTCCTCCACCCTCAAATCCTCAGCCCTCAGAAAGTGATGTGATATTAGCATTCATCTCTCCAAATCCTTCCGGAAAGAGTCAGATTCGAGTGAGGAAGAAGCCCAGTGTAGCTTCTGCTCTGAGCTTTTGGAGGAATGCACATTTCTAGAATGAGTCCAGATAAAACAACACGTGTTGAGGAGTTATGTGTGGTCTGTGGAAGGACTGTATCTCAGCAACAGCTCCTGACGTTTCTGACAATGTATTAGCATTTATTTGAAGGCGATAAAATAATGTGTAAAGGGTTCAAATTGTACCCAAGTATTACCACAGTCTACCTCTCCCATTTCTCTTCCCTGAACCAGAGCTCCTATTTTCCAGTCAAGTAAACTACAACTAAAATATAAGGTCTCTTCAGACAAGGATCAGGACAAATTATGAATATTTTAGCCAGACTTCCCAGTCAATATCAGGAGTTTCAATTTCCCCCTCGACTGGAGTCTGAAACCTGTTACACGTCCCGGCCATGAGGCCCCAGGTTCTGATCTCGTGGGGCCACGTAGAAGGCTCTGGGGCCAGAGGACAGTCTCTGCTGGCTCAGACCAGAGGGATCCTCTCATTGGTGGAGGCAGCATAGGGTGACTCGGCCACAGGACACCTCGGCTC
This sequence comes from Cephalopachus bancanus, assembly GCA_027257055.1. NCBI lineage: Eukaryota > Metazoa > Chordata > Mammalia > Primates > Tarsiidae > Cephalopachus > Cephalopachus bancanus. The sequence continues at coordinate 1,194,718 of JAPVLO010000308.1, forward strand.
TCACCCAGAATGTTATTTCAAAAGCGAGGATAGAATAAAATGGGCTTATCCGAGTTGGGGCAAGCAGAGATTGGGTCATCACGATGGAGAGTTGCAAAACCAGGACTTGGTGGCAGCAATCTCTCTCCAGATAACCAGACTCCCTCTGCCCTACTTCTGTTCACGGCCAAGACCAGGACACTCCCTAAAGACCAGAGCTTGAGATATGCTCACTGACACAAACTCACGTACTGTGATCCCGTCTTTGGAAAGAAACTCAGTTAGGATACTCGCTCAAAGGTTAGAGAGCTGTGAAACGTCATCTGCCTGAACCTTAGTGAGGGGTATCCTGGGATAGGGTGAAGGCTTCCTTGGTGGCTTTTAAGTCATTGGGTTGTTTTTTGTTTATTTTGTTTTGTTCAGCATGTATTACCTATAAAATGTTATATCTGTTCAGATGTTGAAATGTTGAGGGGTCATTTACAGATTGCAGTTCTTGGCCAGACAGAAACAGAAGTGGGCTTTTGGACATTTCTACTTTTTTTTTTTTGAGTTGGAGTCTCACTCTGTCACCCAGGCTGGAGTACAGTGGCATGCTCACAGCTACTGCAGCCTCGACCTCCTGTGCTCAGGTGATACTTCCACCTCAGCTTCTCAAGTAGCTGGGACTCCTGAATAACTGGGAATACAGGTGTGCACCACCATGCCCGGTAATTTTATTTTTTATAGAGACGAGGTCTCGCTATGTTGTCCAAGCTGTTCTCAAACTCCTGGCCTCAAGCAGACCTCCCACCTCGGGTTCCCAAAATGCTGAGATTACAGGTATGAGCCACCGTACCTGGCTTGGACATTTCTCTTTTGTGTGAAGGAAATCTCATACTTATGAACTTCACTCCTTAAGGGCTGTCTGTTGTCTTTTGTTCTATTGTTGTTAGGCATTTTTATCCTCGAGGGGATACCCCTCCCAAACAGAATTTATTTATGAAAAATTGTATATGTATTCTTACATGTTTAAACTTCAATCACCTTCAAAGTACTCTTTGTTTGCTGTAATACACCTGTCGAGAGGATTCTTCCATTGAACTTGTTCATGTGGATTTTTTTAGTGCTTCTGTCATTTTTTGTTTCACCTCTTCCACCTTGACAAAATGTTTCCCTTTGAGGGAAACAAAAAAAGAACGTCTCTGGGGCAAGATTGGATGAATAGGGAGGGTGGTTGATTTTGGTCAAAAATTCCTTGGTGTGGGCAGGTGCATTATGTCATGGTGGAAGAATCTGTCACCTGTCTGCCACAACTCAGGACATTTCTTTTGCAAAGCAGTCTCTCACAACGACACTAACTGGTACACTGATGCCAGTGGGTTCTCAGAACACTTACCTAGTAGGGAAGTTTATACTACAGGGGCCTGTCCTCCAAAAGGTAATTCTGTTTTTTGGGGTCCCCTGTCATATATATGTGTGTCAAAGTTGTTTTCACACTCTTGGTAGAAAATTTATAGTAAAAGGTAAGGGAGGGTTTCGTTGAAGATTATGTGGAGATAAATAAGACTTGTTTAAGCATCATACCTTTTTTTTTTTTTTTTTGAGTTAGAGTCTCACTCTGTCACCCAGGCTGGAGTGCAGTGGAATGCTCATGGCCACCGCAGCCTTGACCTGCTGGGCTCAGGCGATCCTTCTGCCTCAGTCTTCCAAGTAGCCGGAACTACAGGCATACACAACCATGCCCAGCTAATTTTTTTATTTATTGTAGAGACGGGGTCTCACCAAGTTGTCCACATTGGTCACAAACCCCTGCGCCCTCGCCTTGGCCTCCCAAAGTGCTGAGATTACAGGCTTGGGCCACCATGCCCGGCCTAAGCATTACACCTTTAAATGTCTTGTGAAAAGTTTTAGGCTTGTCGTGATTGTCAGTCAACTGCCTTGGTAACTTCTTTTTTAAACTGTCATAAAAATACATGACATAGCATTTACCATTGGACCATTGCTAAGCGAGCAGTTCTGTGACATTAAGTACAGTCACACTGTTGTGCTACCATCCCACCATCTGTGTCCAGAAATGTTATTTCTTCCCCAACTGAAACTCTGTTCCCATGAAACACCAACCCCCTATCCTGCCCCTATAGCCCTGATGACCTACGTTCCACTTTCTGTCTCTGAGTTTGACGACTCAAAACACCTCATGTCAGCAAAATCACACAGTAGCTGTCCTTTTGCGACTAGCTCATTCCCTTAGCATAACGTTACCTTCATGGTTCAGCCGTGTTTCTTTTTCGTTGGTCTGTTGGTTTTGTTTTCCTGTTGAGGGTTTGATAGTCTCAGACACTGAAGACAGGATCACAGACTGAATGTTTGCCTGGCCTGGAGGCTTTCTTCTTCTCATCACCCTAAAATATACTTATCTTGGCCTCACTGAACATTGCCCAGTGTTTTTTCCTGCCTTGTCCACTATGTAATTGGTGTGATTGGTGTGTTTGCAGCTCTTGCAGCTCTTAGCTCGGCCTACGCTGGTCTTCTGGGCAGATTGCAAAGCAGATTCTGATTTTCAAAGCAGACCAGCCTTTCTTTGCTTCCTTCTCAAGGGCACTTCTCTCTCTCTCTCTCTCTCTCTCTCTCTCTCTCTTCTCTCTCTTTCTGTCTTTGTCTCTCTCACTCTCTCTGTCTCTTTCTGTCTTTTTCTCTATCTCTGTCTCTTTGTCTCTCTTCCTCTCTCTGTCTCTCCCTCTCTCCCTGTATCTCTCTCTCTCTCTCTCCTCTCTCTCTCTCTCTCTCTCTCTGTCTCTCTCTCACTGTCTTTCTCAACCTCAGCTTCAGTATTTGCCCACTGACCTCAGGCAAAGGCTTCAGAGAAAGAAAAGAAGACCTTTTCCCCTTTACCTTCCTCTCAGGCACAGGAGGCCCTTAAGGCATGATTTTTGTTTGCTTTATTTTATTTATTTATTTATTTATGTTGTAGAGACGAGATCTCACCAAGTTGCCCGGTCTGGTCTCGAACCCACGGGCTCAGGCAATTCACTCGGCTCAAGCTCCCTAAGTGCTGGGATTACAGGCTTGAGCCACCGGGTCCGGTCTGCTTTTAAAAATACTTACTATTTTTTAAGTCGTACATTCAATGACTAAATATATAAACATCAAGAGTGTGAAATAAAAAATCAGTCTCCCTACCCCCTTTCTTGTTCCTCTTTGCAGACGTCAGTCACTGTCACCTTGACTACCTTTCCAGAGACAGTTCACACATAACAAGCACACAGAGGTTTTGTTTTTTTTTATAACACACAATATCATCTTGTGCTCATTCATCTGTATTGTGTGTTTCAGAAAAATCCAGAAAAGTAAGAGTGTAATAGATGAAGTTCCCACCAACCAGAGTGGAAAAGTATATTTAGTTGCAGCTATTTCTTTCTTTTTTCGTTCTTAAAAAAAGTAAAATGTTACAGATGAAGCTGAAATATTCTGTGGCCTTTGCGGTCAGTCCTGCTTCCTTCCTCCTATCCCCAAAGGGGAATCTCTGTCATAAGTTTGTTACATTCTTTCAGTTTTCTGTTTTTTTAAAATATAGAGACAAGGTCTCATTATGTTGCCCAGGCTGGTCTCGATCTCCTGGCCTCAAGCGATTCTCAACCTCCTGGCCTCAAGCGATTCTCCCACCTCGGCCTCCCAAAGTGCTGGGATTACAGGCATGAGCTACCACACCCGGCCCCTTTCAGTAATTCTTAAGTATTTCTTGTGCATACATACATATCATTTTGTGTGACTTTTCAATTTACACAATAATCATGTTTAATATTCTTTCCCCCTATTGATAGGTATTTAGGTTGAGACTTACTTTGGTCCCCAAATCATGCTGCAGGGAATTTCTTGTGCATGCATCTTTGTACACATGTGTGAGTATACCTGTAGGATAATTTTGTAGAAGCAGGTTTACCGGACCAAAGGATGTGTGCATTTTTTATTTTGATAGATTGTTCCAAAGAAGCGATGCCAATTTTTACTCCCACTAACAATGCAAAGTGTCCCTATTTCTCCACATCTTCTCTCACATGGCAGTTTATCAAAATTTTTAATCTTTACTCATCTAATAGGTGAAAAAATACCTTTTTTTTTGAGTTGGCGTCTCACTCTGTCGCCCAGACTGGAGTGCAGTGGCCGCTCCCGGCCACCGCAGCCTCGACCTGCTGGGCTCCGGCGATCCTGCTGCCTCAGCCTTCCGAGTAGCCGGAATGACAGGTGCGCGCTACCACGCCCGGCTGATTTTTTATTTATTGTAGAGATGAGGTCTCGCCAAGTTGCCCAGGCGGACTCAGGCAATCCACTCACCTCCCAAAGGCGCAAATCCTCCCAAAGGCGCAGGATTACAGGCTGAGCCACCGAGCCTGGCTAAAAAATACCTTTTATAGTTTATATTTCTTTTTATTATAAATGAGGTTGAGTACCTTTTCACGTGTTTGAAAGTCATGCATAGTCATTCTCCTATGATTTTTTTTTAGTTGAAATCTCACTCTGTCACCCAGGCTGAAGTGCAGTGGCACATTCACAGTCACTGCAGCCTCGATCTGCTGGACTCAGGTGATCCTTCTGCCTCAACCTTCCGAGTAGCTGAAATTACAGACGAATGCCACCACACCCGGCTAATTTTTTTATTTATTGTAGAGACGAGGTCTTGCCAAGTTGCCCAGACCGATCTCAAACCCATGGGCTCAGGCAATCCTCTCACCTTGGCCTCCCAAAGCGTCCTATGATTTTTTTAAAGGTCTTTTCCCCATTTTTCTTTTGGGCTAATGATTTTGTTGACTTTTTACAAGTGTGCTTTGCTCATGAATAAAATTAATTATTTGTCATGATGTGTGTTGCAAATATTTCCCCAGCTTACTGCCTATATTTTAAAGTCTTAACTATTTTTGCCATATGGAAATGTTTAATTTTCATGCAGTTTTGTCAACATTCATGCTTTTAAGTGGTGATACACATACTGCTTTCTTTTTTCTTCATTTTTCTCCTATCTTCCCATTTCCTCCAAGTACCAAAATGATTCCATTCCAGTGATGTCTTGTCTAGGGTCAGATCAACAGCTGGAAGCCACCCAGGGTCAATCCAGGTGAACCAGAGGTTCGACATAATCCCAGAGGCTCCAGGGATTTTTCATTTAACTTTGCCCTGCTGTATATTCACAGAGTATCTTAAATTTGTCCCAAGCACTGACACTTCCAGGACTTCTTTCAACCTGGGGGAACTGGACAGCAGTGGCACGCTCCTGGTCACCGCAGCCTTGACCTGCTGGGCTCCCACAATCCTTCCGCCTCAGCTTTC